>CM059416.1:17886250-19152500 GCA_030378225.1 Knoxia roxburghii
TGGTGGAAAAGAAGAATTACTTCAGTGGTGTGGAGATTCTGAATTTGCCATGAGAAGCCTACTTGATGTAGCTTTAAGGTTCTTGGGTCATTTCTTATGTTTCTTATTTTTCCTGTATGTACTTTCAAAATACTGTTTCTTCACCTTTGTGCCATAACGTGTATCACAAAGCACTGGTTCTCATCTGTACTTTTCACAACATTCTAGTATTGCATTATGTTTTGTTGACTCTAGCATTAAAGTTAGTAATATGCTAGTAGTTATATCCTGTATTTTCATTTTCTTCTTTGGTATTGCCAAGATTCAGTAGAATTCTTTTGGATTTCCCATATTCTACCCTCTGCCCTTTTTTCGGCCATGAGAGTGGCTCAATTTTATGTTGTGTGCGGGATAAAATTGAATGGTAGAAACATCAGGTCATGTGTTGCATTTTGATGTCAAGAGAGAAGGGGAGATTGGGATGGTGAAAGGCACTAACTACAAAGTTATTTCATCGTCTCATTTTGTTTTGGAGTAATTAGTGAACTGTTGTTAAAATCTGCTTACAGGTTATTAGACCCCGATCTTGAAAGCTCTGGATCACTTTTTGTTGGCACGTTTGTTTTGCAACTTATTCTTCATCTACTCTGGATCAGCTTTGGAGACTATGAGATTGCAGGACTCAGAAGTTCATTGCTCCTTATTTTTGCTAGATTGGTATTATTCTGTTCAGGCTTATGCTTTATTTATTGGCTATTAATCTGTGAGAATATATTATCCAGCAAAGAGATCTTCAATTTTTATCATGATAGTTACTATGCTGAATATTTCACTGCTCCAAGCATTCTAAAGTGATTAATCATGGGTTGATATTCTTCTTTGGCTTGTTGTAAATGCTTCTCAACTTCAGTTACAATCATATTCTTATTTCCTCCAGTGCAGGTTCATATGAGTCTCCCAAATGTTGAAAATTTTATTGATTTGTTAGTGTCAATCCCTATTGTTAGTGTCAACACGACCTCGTAAAAATAGCGATGCAGAGTGCATAAAGGTATTTCTGAACCAAAAGCAGGGATTTGGTTCCTTTTTTGGCTTCAGTTTCTCAAATGGCTGCTCTTAAAGCTAACCCATTTCATTGTTCGTCATTCTATGTAGTGTATGATATATTTCATTCGGATAAATTTGCAAAAACATACTATGTAGATGCTTTTTCTTCCCAATTTTATTTGGGGCTTATCAAATTTCACCTTTGAATCTGCATTATTAGATTAAAAATTAATTGCTACTATCCTTTTTGAGATACAGCAATGATGGTAACTAGAGTAAAAATTAAAATTGTTGATTTGGAATACTTAAAAGTAACTGAAATTCATGCACTTTTTGTGTTGAAAAAAACATTTCATCAAATTAGAATCCACATAGGTTAAGCATATTTTTGTTTTAAATACCAATGAATAGCAGCCGCATCAGATTCAAATACCAATCCTTTATGAAAATGACTACTATAGTCAACACCGTCACTAATGTTCGGCATATCATCAACCTGTAGTTACAAATTTTAACTAAATAATACTGGTTTGGACTAAAACATTGACAATAGGCTGAAAATTTAAACTGTCACGTCCTTATTTTGGTGACATAACTTATTGTCAAAATTCCGTGTTGGCAAAACTTCAAAACAACAAAAAAAAAAATTAATGGTTATTATACTGTTTGACAAAATAAAGTTTTGGTGACGCACAATGTAGTCAAAATATTTCTATGGCAAAAATTAAAACCTCCACTAACTTATCTTGGCGATTTAAGTTGTTGTCAAAAGTCTACTTTGGTTTGGTTATACTGAACATCGGCATATATTCCACACGCAAGTATATTATTATGACAAATTCAATCCTTACAATATTTATAATGATGTGATTGAGTGTTTTATTAATTATATTTTCATTTTCTTAAATAATAAAAATAAAAATAATTAATAATAATATTATTTCAAATTATAATATTTTAATTAAAAATTTCATATTATAATTAATATTAGAAAATATATTTATTTTTATTATTTAATATTTTAATGAAAATTATTATTTCAAAATTTATATTTTAATATTTTTATTATATTAATATAATATTTGAAGGTTATATTAGTAAATTAGCTTGGAGCGGTAAATAAAAATTAAGGCGGTAAACTAGTAAAACCAAGGATAATTTAATCAAATTACAAGACTACTGCCCCAGTTTTTGGGGCGGTAACTAGTAATCCCCAAATAAAAAGTTGTCATCCAACAAGCTGTCTCGCTAATTGGTTATTGTGTGAATTATGATCTTTAATTAGTCTCCTTAAAAGTAAAAAAAATAACGATACATACAAAGAATGGTAATTTATATGGTGGTCCTATAGGATCACTATGCAATTTTACTCTTACCACTGTAGCGCGTTACAATACGCGCTACAGTAACGCGCTACAGTACCTTCCTTTCTTTTGTTATTTTTTTCTATTTTTTTATTTTATTTTTTTGTCTTCCTCCTTGAGACTTTTTTTCGTCCATTTTTTTTCTAAATAATTCAGTATTTTTTTTAATTTTTTGAATTTTATAAAAAACTTATTTTTAAATTATCATTTTATTTGTTTTATAATTAAATAATTTTAGATATTATGATACATATTATGGACGTTTTTGTTGTACTGTTGATCTGATGTCAAGTATTCGCTGATCTGATGTCTATGTAATCCTGATCTGATCTCTCTTGTTAAGTATGTTTTAGTTCTAGTGTATGATTTCTTTTATATTCTTGATCTGATATCTATAGTCTATTGATCTGGTGTCAAGTATTCGCTGATCTGATGTCCATATAATCCTGATCTGATCTCCATTGTTAAGTATGTTTTAGTTCTAGTGTATGATTTCTTTTATATTCTTGATCTGATATTTATAGTCTGTTGATCTGATGTCTAGTATTTGTTGATCTAATGTCTATATAATCCTGATATGATCTCCATTGTTAAGTATGTATTAGTTCTAGTGTATGATTTCTTTTATATTCTTGATCTGATATCTATAGTCTGTTGATCTGATGTCTATATAATCCTGATATGATCTCGTTTGTTAAGTATATTTTAGTTCTAGTGTATGATTTCTTTTATATTCTTGATCTGATATCTATAGTCTGTTGATCTGATGTCAAGTATTCGCTGATCTGATGTCTATATAATCCTGATCTGATCTCCATTGTTAAGTATGTTTTATTTCTACTGTATGATTTCTTTTATATTCTTGATCTGATACCTATAGTCTGTTGATCTGATGTCTAGTATTCGCTGATCTGATGTCTATATAATCCTGATATGATCTCACTTGTTAAGCATGTTTTAGTTCTAGTGTATAATTTCTTTTATATTCTTGATCTGATATCTATAGTCTGTTGATCTGATGTCTATATAATCCTGATCTGATCTCACTTGTTAAGTATGTTTTAGTTCTAGTGTATGATTTCTTTTATATTCTTGATCTGATATCTATAGTCTGTTGATCTGATGTCAAGTATTCGCTGATCTGATGTCTATATAATCATGATCTGATCTCCATTGTTAAGTATGTTTTAGTTCTACTGTATGATTTCTTTTTTATTCTTGATCTGATATCTATAGTCTGTTGATCTGATGTCTAGTATTCCCTGATCTGATGTCTATATAATCCTGATCTGATCTCCATTGTTAAGTATGTTTTAGTTCTAGTGTATGATTTCTTTTATATTCTTGATCTGATATCTATAGTCTGTTGATCTGATGTCAAGTATTCGCTGATCTGATTTCTATATAATCATGATCTGATCTCCCTTGTTAAGTATGTTTTAGTTGTAGTATATGATTTCTTTTATATTCTTGATCTGATATCTATAGTCTGTTGATCTGATGTCAAGTATTCTCTAATCTGATGTCTATATAATTCTGATTTGATCTCACTTGTTAAGTATGTTTTAGTTCTTGTGTATGATTTCTTTTATATTCTTGATCTGATATCTATAGTCTGTTGATCTGATGTCAAGTATTCGCTGATCTGATGTCTATATAATCATGATCTGATCTCCATTGTTAAGTATGTTTTAGTTCTACTGTATGATTTCTATTTTATTTTTGATCTGATATCTATAGTCTGTTGATCTGATGTCTAGTAATCCCTGATCTGATGTCTATATAATCCTGATCTGATCTCCATTGTTAAGTATGTTTTAGTTTTAGTGTATGATTTCTTTTATATTCTTGATCTGATATCTATAGTCTGTTGATCTGATGTCAAGTATTCTCTGATCTAATGTCTATATAATCCTGATCTGATATCCCTTGTTAAGTATGTTTTAGTTCTAGTATATGATTTCTTTTATATTCTTGATCTGATATCTATAGTCTGTTGATCTGATGTCAATTATTCGCTGATCTGATGTCTATATAATCCTGATCTGATCTCCTTTGTTAATTATGTTTTTAAAAAAGTTTTTTTTTTTAAAAAGACTGTGCGTAAAAAAAAAAAATGTAGGACGCAACTGTAGCTCGTTACTGTAGCGCGCAGCTATAGCGCGTTACTGTAACGCGCACTGTATGATCTGATCTCCATTGTTAATTATTTTTTTAAAAAAGGTATTTTTTTTAAAAAGACTGTGCGTAAAAAAAAAAAGTAGCACGCAACTGTAGCTCGTTACTGTAGCGCGCAACTATAGCTCGTTACTGTAGCGCGCTAAGTAGGTAGGAGTAAAATTCACGATAGTCCTATAGTACTACCGTAAACGGACTCACAAAGAATCTGATCTATTGAGGTAAACTATTTCATTTTTTTTTATTATTATTGAAAAGGATTAAGACTATGTTTTGATTGTTATGTTTATTATTATTTTTTTTAATTTTTGAGTTAGGGCATCGAAGAATCAGTATGGGATGTTCAAATAGTTTGCAAAATAAATTTCTGAGTTGATTTATTTCTAAGGAGCTATTTATAAAATCTTAAATCTCTATCCTCCAAACAAATGTTAAAGTAAGCAACAACCTTCATTTTTCAATTTCTCTCATTTTAAATCAAAACCATAAAATTTTATCTTTTTAACCCCATATTACAACAAAAATACCCAAAAAATATTGTTTTATTATTTTGAATTTATAAATCTCCCGCCCCTAGAATCATGAATTCAAGAAAAAAATTTTTTTTTTTTTTGAGCAAAGAAAAGAAAAATATATTAAGTGTATACATTTTCCATTTTTGGTTTCAATTCATTTGTAGTTTCCAAATGCAATAGTATTATTATTATGTTGGCAAGAGTATAAAAGGAATATTATTGCACAAAATCATAAAGTATCAAATAAAATTTTCATCTACGGAGAAGATTACATAAATATTTTTCAAATCAAATGTAATAACAGAAATAGATATTGGTGTAAAACGTGATAATGAATCTTAAATCATTTTATTTCCATAAAGAAAAAAATAATAATGTTACACTACCACTCCCCCCAAAAGCAAAAGGTGTCTACATACATATCTGTAGAGCACCCGATACATTGTTTCCATTCATCCAAACAACGCAAACGACGAATTGGAGATTCACTGTTATTACAGTTGTTAGTGTTAGACTCCCCTAATCTTGGAATTAATCTCTCCGGAATCCTTTTGAATGTTAACACCGACCATATTTTTTGGAGATCTCACCTCTTCTTATATATTTTGATTTTCTCTCTGATATTGCAGAATACAAATCATAAACCAATATTTTGATTTTCTTCTCTGATATTGCAAACCAAGAAGATGAAAACATCCCATCTCTTCCTTCTCTCAGCTCTCTTGCTTTCTTCTCTAATTGATCTCAGCTTTGCTAAAACGCATAGGGAAGCTCACAATCAATTTTTTAAGGCAAAGCTGAACCAGAACCGTGGCTCTAATTCCTATCCAGTGTTCAATGGTGATGATAATCAACCATTGATTGAACCTGCATGTCAAGAAGGATTGAAAGAGAAAGATAGAATTTCTAGATTGCCCGGACAGCCCCTTGTTGGATTCCAACAGTACGGGGGATATGTCACCATTGATGCCTCTGCTGGTCGAGCTTTTTATTACTACTTCACTGAAGCACAAAATCCTGATGAGGCCAAGGCTTTGCCTCTTCTCCTTTGGCTCAATGGAGGTCCTGGTTGTTCTTCACTGGCGTATGGAGCCATGCAAGAGCTTGGACCATTCAGAGTGGGTAGTGACGGCAAAACATTATTCAAGAATGAATTCGCCTGGAATCATGGTTAATTTCTATCCTCATCTCTTTAGATTATTTTTCTTTTTTTTTTTCGTAATATTATTTCTGAAAAGGTTTTCTATGTATAGCGGCGAATGTTCTCTTCTTGGAATCACCGTCTGGAGTTGGATTTTCCTACTCCAACACAACGTCAGATTATGAGAGACCCGGAGATATAAAAACAGCCGAAGATAATCTCATTTTCTTGTTGAATTGGTTTGAAAGATTTCCGGAATATAAAAGCAGAGATTTTTTTATTGCTGGGGAGAGTTATGCTGGACACTATGTGCCTCAGTTGGCCCATAATATCGTTCGTCACAACAAGAAGGCTAACAAAACCATCATAAATCTCAAAGGAATCCTGGTATGTATGTCCCCTTGTTAGTTACTAATACTCAGGATCAAATTATATAAATTAATTTAATGAGAATTTATCTTGATTTTTCCAGGTTGGAAATGGGGTGATAAATGACGAGACAGATACCATAGGAATGTATGATTATTGGGCATCTCACGCTCTCATCTCTCCCCAAACCATAAAACTAATCCACAAAAATTGTGATTTCTCACCCAATGGCACACTGAGTAGTCAGTGCATAGCCGCCATGAACGAAGCTGAGAAAGTGTTCGATGAGATTGACATCTATAATATATACTATCCTAAATGCTTCAATGGCAATCTTACCAGCATACCAAAGCCATTTTCTATAAATAATATTGATCCCTGCAGTGACTATTATGAAATTGCATACTTCAACCGGCCGGAAGTGCAAAAGGCACTGCATGCGAATGTCACACAAGTTAAATATGATTGGGAACCATGCAGTGATGTTCTTCACTGGAACTGGACAGACAGCACATCCACTGTGCTTCCAATCCTTAAGGAATTATTGAATCTTGGAGTGAGAGTATGGAAATTCAGCGGTGATGTAGATGGAAGGGTACCAGTAACTGGTACACAATATTCCCTGGAATTGCTCAATATTCCAATTGAATCAACTTGGAGGCCATGGTACCTTGCTAGAGAGGTTGGGGGATACGTTCAATACTACAAAAATAATTTAACATTTGTCACAGTGAGAGGAGCTGGTCATCAAGCCCCAAGTTATAGTCCTGAAAGGAGTCTCGCACTTGTTTCTCACTTCCTCACTCAGATTCCTTTCCCCAGTCACTAAAATATGTAGCATAGGATTTGCATGATTTGCTTCTTCCATATTTTTCCATATCTTTTATTAGCTTAGAAGAAATTTTTTATTTTGAATTGATAAATAATTCAATCTACTAATTTTCTTCCTTCTTGTGTGAAATATTTTTCTTCAGTTTTTATTTGGCAATTATAACATGTTCCAATTATAAAGAGTCAATCATACAAATACTAATAAAATGGTGACATGGATTCACATGACCTTGGTTGATCTACATACTCTCCCTCATTAAATCAACTTCTTATTTATTTATTTTTTATTTTTTAGAAAACAACCCAAACAAAAGCAGTTCTTGAATTGCAGTCAAATCAGAGTATTTTAAAAATTTTGGTTGAGTTTAAAACATAGAAAACCATGTCACCCTCGACAACATAAGAAAACATAAATTAGAAAAAAAAGTTGAGAATCAGGTTACTAAGGTTTCTTCTATCCAGCTAACTATCAGTTTCATGGAAGATTTTTCAAGGCAGGCCTCTTTGCTTCTGGTCTCACTGTTGTCAAAGGCGGTTTGCTTTCTACTGAAAGTGTTTTAATTTCTGAACTAAGCATAAATCAATAATCTTCTGCTCATACTGTAGTAGAGTGCAATCAGATTCCTTCAAAATTGCGTCATCATTTGTCTCTTTTAAAGTCATGCTCTGCTTTTCATCTTCATCAGCATCTTACAGAGTCTTCATGAGCTGAAACCTCTTTTTCTCCTTCTCCTTTGCTTGATTTCTCATCAAATTCACAGAAATCCTCTTCCCTTCCCTTTCTAATGGCCATCATTTCCAGTTCCGAGCAATATTGCAATCCAAACAATTTATTTTTGGCTCCTTTGCTTACTGACAATGACCCTATTTCGTCATTTACATCTTCATTGACCTCATCCAATCTCCATACGCTAACATGTTGGATCTTTCTAACCAGTTGGAATTACTTGTATACCAGAAAATGCTCTCGCACAGAATCAGTTTCCTCTTTACTGCCCCCTTCAATGTCCTTGATTTTGTTCATTATCATCCATTAAAAGACAGTTCTTGCTTTTGAATTTAGTACCAATAGACTCCACTTTAGAGATGGAATTGGATGACTAAAACCCGAATTTCACTATAATAATTGCATGTCCTTTGCTCACTTGATAGAGCTATGGCGTCCGAGTGTTTTTTATCCACAATGTTACTGAATGCCTCTTCCTTTTGGAAATTGATAGCCACTGGAGGTGAAAGAATGCTCCCATCAGCAACACCAGGATCTTCTTTAAAGCCTCGATAACTTGCATCAGCATTCTTTGAAGGACTGTGTACAGAAACTGATATAAAACCATCTGTTTTGTCGGTGATGGCAACTTCAGTAATGGAAACAAGATGGTTTGGACTTTTAATATCATTAGAATTAATCTCTTCCAGGTTCATGGGCTCTTCTTGTCCAACCAAAACTTCATGCATTTCTACAAATGTGGACATAGTGCATATATTTTTTGGTCCTTAGTTTCTGCCATTAGGTCGGGCTGATCAGCAAACGTATCAGCTATCTCATTTGAATTCTTTTCCCTGGACATAGTGCATTTTTCTATTTCAGCATCTTCCCCAGTTGAAGGAATTTCTTTTATGAAGAATGCATCGATGGAAAGACTTTCCTCTTTTATATTCACTTCACTGCAAACTCCATATCTTGAACTTTGCTCAGGTTCTGGAACTTCCCGACCAACAGCCATCTCCTGGAGATCTTCATCTTGGATACGGCTAAAATAAATTCTTGGAGTTGGCATAGAGTGCTTCAGGTCAGGTGTGGCAAAAGAATCATCATTGCCATCTAGAGGCTCAAAAATACAATCCAGGCAACCATCTAGAGGTTTCAGTTGTCCAACCTCCTCCCTTTACTTGAGTTTGCAACATGTCCATCTTGATTTAATTCAGGCTCAATACCTCTACTCTTACTAATGCCTTGCAATGTCCACCTTCAAACCACAAACCCAAGTCAACAATTAAGTATGTCATTCCTTTAATAACTAAGCAAAAAGCAAGCTAAAACATGCCCAAGTTAAATTTAGAGGCTTTTAAGATCAAAGAATGAGATCCAAACTTCAAAACGATTAACTAAGGATAAAATATAGAAGGTTGGATTTTTAACGCAAGACAAATTCGGTTATCCTATTGCCTTTATCACTTTTGTACTTCAACTCCACAAGCAACAGTAACATGCATAATAAAACAAATTCTATAATATGCAAACTATGTGTGAAACACTCTAAAGAAAACAAATTGAGCACAATAAAGAATTGTTGCTCATTAAGGCCCAAAATCTCATTGTTTCTAGTTTTTTTTTTTTTTTTTTGGGTACCACTCACACAAGTGTCATCATCTGAATTATCATAAGAAACAATTATAGTCATCCAACACACAATACTACTAATATTCCCTACATTTCATCCTTACTTCGCCAAATCACACATTGCATATCAATTTTCCAACACAAAACACATAACATTTACATCTTCCCCACACCTAGACTCTAAACACAATGAAACACAAACCATCCCCAAAACAATAATCATACAAAACAATCCCCCCACACCTAAAACACTACATTGTCCCCAATATAGAAAAAAATAGGCATAAAAAGGATCGCAAAAACAAACACTACCAAGACAGAATAAAAATAAATAAAATAAATAACTAAACAAACAAAAGTTAGTAAATGGAAAATAAGCTTCTCTATGGTGGAGGAATTAGGGGTTTCAAGCCCACATGTGCGCAAAGGGCGTGTGATGACTGCTGCTGCTTCGCTGGATTCCGGTTGGGTCTTTTGCCGCTTGGGACGCTGTAGAGCAACAAGCAGGGGTGAAGAGGGTGCCTCTTCTTCTGAAGAACTAGTTTCATCCCGCAAAGCTATTGTCGGTATAGCTTTCTTGCATACCATGATATCCTGCACCAAAAAGACTGAACACAAAAATCAAACACTTCCAAAAATTCCCAACAGAAAATGGAAATACGCACTGGAATTAAATAGAAATGGATTTAATGTGCGCTGGAAGAACAATAATCGTGGGTGTGCCAAAATTTAAAATAAGCATGGGGAAAACATGGGGAAAAACATTGAGAGGCAGCTGGTGTGAAAATTTTCTTAGCGCAACGGACTGGATGCCCTGAATTAGAACGGCTAGAAACTCCAGCGGCTGTAATGAGCGACTGAACCAAAGTGGCTGAACTGAAGTAACTGAACCAAAGTGGCCTAACGATTGCCGGACAGCAACTCAGGTGATAAGCCTGGAATTAATGATTTGTTTTTGTTCAAATTGAAGGGCAATTAGATGAATTCTATGGTTTAATGGTTGTATTTTGAATGCAGGAGAAGATGGATTTCGGTAGAGCTAGATACGCAATTTGGCCATATTTTTGGAAGAAATCGAGAGTTTGAGCAGATTAAAGAAATATCAAATTGGGCTGGCAAGGAGAACTATTTGTGAAGGAAAATAAATATTTAGTTGGGCTTTATGTTTAGATTTAAATTTAGAATGGATTTTACAATTAGTATTATTTTAATTGATTTCCAAACTTATTAGGAATTAGTTATATATATTTAATTGTGGGCTGCCTTATTAGGTTAGTATATATAGTAGAAAAACGGAGGTTTTAGAGGAGTTTTTTTTGGGGAGGAGTTTTTAGTTTTTACCCAGGAAGGCGGCTACTTGGTTGGAATTTGATATTACGGCTAAGTTTTCTTTTTTTCTTTTAATTTCAATTATGTATTTTAATTAGGTTTGATAGTACTTGGATTGGATGAACTCATGAATTATTTAATTTCATAGTATGATTATGTGTTAAATATTTTTGGATATTTATTGTGATTTATGCTATTTGGTTTATATTACAGTCAAATAAATTGCCTAAAGCTTTTAAGTTTGATATAATATAATCTCAATTAGGATAATCCGTAAGGCTTACGAATTTGCTAATTAGAGTTGAAGAGGATAAAAAGGTGGTACCTTTTAAGGCCTAGAACACTAATAAGGCAATGGTTTGTAGCAATAAATAGGTTGAATTAATTAATGTGATGAAGTGACTAATAAGGTCGGTGGATTCAATGGATTTGAATTGAGCCTACTAATTGGTGAGACGATGACATGTTGATTTGATTTGCATATTTGCATCCAAATATCTTTAACTGTTGGTTTGTAAAGCACTATGAAATTAAAGAGTTTATGAGGGATTCTTATCTAAGTACTACGTTAGGAATTTTATTATTTTCTTTATTTTTATTTATGTTGGTTAGTTTAATTAGTAAATCAATTCTCAAAAACCCCCGCTTCTTGACTAGATAGTAGAAAAGAGGTTAGTTCTAATACATAGTCCCTGAGGAGACGATCCTACTCACTGCTGTGCTGCTAAAACCCTTAGAGTAGGTCTTTTATATTTGTTGGTTTGACACCCACCAAATTTTGGCGCCGTTGTCGGGGACTAAAGATATTAGAAAAACCTTGATTTTATTATTCTAGTTTTTATATTTTATTATATATATTTGTTTTTTTTCTGTATTACATTATTTTTCATATTTTCTGTTTAGGAAGCTTGCAAGAACAATGATGGATGAACACAATTATTCATGGCAAGGTCACAATGGATTCAGTGCAAGTTACCAGCATGGCTATGAGGGAGAGTACCAAAATATGCCCACTTGGCAAGCTCGTTCAGAAGATACATCATATGGACAAGATCTAGCAAGTCAAATACGCAGATTGAACAATGAAATAATGGACAGACAAGCACCAAATATGCAGGTTGAGCAATGTGAAAGGTCTTGCAAATGCGAAAGTAGATTTTTCGAATTGGAGACTCGACTTACCCAAATGCAAGAGACAATGGACCTAGTGCTGCAAAAATTGTCACAACCACAATGTCAAGGGGCAGTTTACGTGCAAGAGATAGAGCCAGTGGATCAACCGCCAAAGGATAATGGCAAGAAGTTAAATTTTGAAAAAGAGGTGCTCAAATACTTAGAAAAGGAAAGTGCAAGGTGGAACAAGCATCTAAAGGTTCAAGACAAGATAGTTCAAAGAGAGTATGTCCAAGAAGAACAATTGTTCAAAGTGGACTCACAGATTAAACAACTAAACTCCGCGGTCAAGGATGTTTGTATCCATCTACTTGAGAAGGAAAGTGTTCAGATGCTCTCTGCAAAGAATGACATCAACAATGGTGGGATCATTCCAAAAAGTCATGCCAAGGGGGGAACACATGGCAGAGAAATTAGTGGGAATGAGCAAATCAAGGACTCTCCTGAAACGATGTACACATATCCTGATGATTCTAGCGAGGAAGAGCATGAAGTCATAGAAAAAATGTTATTGCGTGACCACGCTATGGAATTTGAGGTTCACAACCTCATTCCAGAAGAAGACATGACGCCTCAAATTGCCAGAATAGACACCAAGAAGAAGTGCATCAATAGTAAGAAGAGTAAGAGACGTTTAAAGAGAGAAAAGACTAAGATGGAGGGAAAGAGATTCAAAGAAAGACTAACCGTTTTAGAAGACAAGGTGTTCCAACTCCTCAATAGTCAGAAGCCTATAACTACAAGTCTCATATCTGATCCAGGAAAGGTAAATGCACCTCAAACACAAGGAAAGTGCCACGACGATAGTCAAAACTACGTATATCATCCGCCTTAAAGCAAGCTACCTCACGTCGAGCTACAGACGTAAAACAAGCGCTTATGGGAGGCAACCCAAATTTTTTTTATTATTATTTTTTTTAATTTTCTTTTGTCTTTTAATTGTATTTTTAAGTGCTTTTTAGCAGAGAATTTCGAGTGGAATTAAAGGCTTGGGCAGAATACAATTCTTCCTCTGACATGCCCAGGTGAGCTTTTTTTAAATTTTTAAGGAATGGGGGCAGAATAGAACTTTTCCTCTGACATGCCCAGCTTTTTCCTCCAAGAACATTGAAGATCACCCGGCCGTGCCTCTCCGATTCCCAATCACAGGAGTTCTCAGTTTCAATCAGTTATCGCGGCGAGGATTTCATCGGCCAGTTTCCCCATCTCTAAGATCAATTCCTGTGCGCCCATGTCGGTTTGGACTGACTAAGTCCTCCACACCAGGGAGTTTTTCTGTTTTCAGTTTTAGCGTTTAGTTTCAGTTGGCTATTCTATGTTCTTGGTGGTGTGTTCGTATCTCCTTCATTCTTGTTTTCTACATTGGGGACAATGTAGAGTGTAGGTGTGGGGGGATTCGTTGTAGTTGTATGATATTGTTTGGTTTATGTTATTCTTTTGGATTGGTTTATGTGATTGTTTTGGGATGGTGGTGTTTATGGTGTGTAGAAGCTAGGTGTGGGGGAGGTGTGCCATGTTATATGTGATGTGTTTTGTGTTGGAAAATTGATATGCAATGTGTGATTTGGTGAGGTAAGGATGAAATGTAAGGAATAATAGTAGTATTATGTGTTGGATGACTATAACTGTTTCTTGCGATAATTCAGATGATGATACTTGTGTGAGTGACACCCAAAAAGCTAGATAAAGTGAGATTTTGGGCCTTAATGAGCAAAAATTATTTCTTGTGCTCAAATTGTTTTTTTTTTAGAGTGTTTCACACATAGTTTGCATATTCTAGAACTTGCTTGGTTATGCATGTTACCGTTGCTTGTGAATTTGAAGTACAAAAAGGATAAAGGCAATAGGATAACCAAATTTGGCTTGCTAAAAAAAATCCAACCTTCAATGCTTACCCTTAGTTAACCTTTTTGAAGCTTGGACCTGATTCTTTGATTTTAAAGCCACTAAATTAAACCTAAGCCTGTGTTTATCTTGCTCTTTTTGCCTAGTTATTGAAAGAAGTACATACTTGGTTGTTAACTTGGGTTCGTGGTTTGAAGGCGGACATTGTAAGGCAATAGTAACTCATTAAGGATAAGTCGTGCTCTGAAAAAGGCTGTTGAAAAAAAAAGAAAAAAAAAGTAAGAAAAAAAGAAAATGAAGAAAAAAAAAAAGAAGAAAAGAAGACAAGAAAGAAAAGGAGCCAATATAAACAAATTCAAATGAATTTGTGTGGCTAGAAGAAAAAAAAAGAAGAAAAAAAAAAAGGATTGTGGAAAGAGCCAAGTTTGGAATCCTTTGTGGGTTACTAGTGTCTTGCATGGGTTATCCTCGGTAAGATGGTTGATGGTTAACAATTAAGTGTGTTCTTTCTTTCATGACTTTAGCCTTTGTTTGATCTTTGTTATCCTACCTTGTCCTGAGCATTATTCTAATCCTTAACGAAGACCTTTTGATTTGTACTTTGATTCATTTGAGTGACAGTAATGTGATAATTTTGCAAGCATATGGTAAGAACAATGCTATGTGGTGAACTTGAGTGATTACGTCCTTTAAAAACTTTGAGTGCATGAGTGAATTACTTGAGAGGTGGGTGTCATTCGTGCTTGTTATTTGAGTTTGGAGAGTTATGAGGAATGGATATAGTCGTTACAAATGCATGATACTATGAAAGTTTTTTATGTGGATTGCGAGTCTTGCTTGATCGTATGTTGCATATTAAGGATCCATGTGTTCGTTTGTTGTTTTGTGTTTGTTTCTTTTTCTTGATGAGTTTTGAGTCATGCTTGGGGACAAGCATTGTTTAGGTGTGGGGGATTGATAAGCCTGGAATTAATGATTGGTTTTTGTTCAAATTGAAGGGCAATTAGATGAATTCTATGGTTTAATGGTTGTATTTTGAATGCAGGAGAAGATGGATTTCGGTAGAGCTAGATACGCAATTTGGCCATATTTTTGGAAAAAATCGAGAGTTTGAGCAGATTAAAGAAATATCAAATTGGGCTGGCAAGGAGAACTATTTGTGAAGGAAAATAAATATTTAGTTGGGCTTTATGTTTAGATTTAAATTTAGAATGGATTTTACAATTAGTATTATTTTAATTGATTTCCAAACTTATTAGGAATTAGTTATATATATTTAATTGTGGGCTGCCTTATTAGGTTAGTATATATAGTAGAAAAACGGAGGTTTTAGAGGAGTTTTTTTTGGGGAGGAGTTTTTAGTTTTTACCCAGGAAGGCGGCTACTTGGTTGGAATTTGATATTACGGCTAAGTTTTCTTTTTTTTCTTTTAATTTCAATTATGTATTTTAATTAGGTTTGATAGTACTTGGATTGGATGAACTCATGAATTATTTAATTTCATAGTATGATTATGTGTTAAATATTTTTGGATATTTATTGTGATTTATGCTATTTGGTTTATATTACAGTCAAATAAATTGCCTAAAGCTTTTAAGTTTGATATAATATAATCTCAATTAGGATAATCCGTAAGGCTTACGAATTTGCTAATTAGAGTTGAAGAGGATAAAAAGGTGATACCTTTTAAGGCCTAGAACACTAATAAGGCAATGGTTTGTAGCAATAAATAGGTTGAATTAATTAATGTGATGAAGTGACTAATAAGGTCGGTGGATTCAATGGATTTGAATTGAGCCTACTAATTGGTGAGACGATGACATGTTGATTTGATTTGCATATTTGCATCCAAATATCTTTAACTGTTGGTTTGTAAAGCACTATGAAATTAAAGAGTTTATGAGGGATTCTTATCTAAGTACTACGTTAGGAATTTTATTATTTTCTTTATTTTTATTTATGTTGGTTAGTTTAATTAGTAAATCAATTCTCAAAAACCCCCGCTTCTTGACTAGATAGTAGAAAAGAGGTTAGTTCTAATACATAGTCCCTGAGGAGACGATCCTACTCACTGCTGTGCTGATAAAACCCTTAGAGTAGGTCTTTTATATTTGTTGGTTTGACACCCACCAAATTTTGGCGCCGTTGCCGGGGACTAAAGATATTAGAAAAACCTTGATTTTATTATTCTAGTTTTTATATTTTATTATATATATATTTGTTTTTTTTCTGTATTACATTATTTTTCATATTTTCTGTTTAGGAAGCTTGCAAGAACAATGATGGATGAACACAACTATTCAAGGCAAGGTCACAATGGATTCAGTGCAAGTTACCAGCATGGCTATGAGGGAGAGTACCAAAATATGCCCACTTGGCAAGCTCGTTCAGAAGATACACCATATGGACAAGATCTAGCAAGTCAAATACGCAGATTGAACAATGAAATAATGGACAGACAAGCACCAAATATGCAGGTTGAGCAATGTGAAAGGTCTTGCAAATGCGAAAGTAGATTTTTCGAATTGGAGACTCGACTTACCCAAATGCAAGAGACAATGGACCTAGTGCTGCAAAAATTGTCACAACCACAATGTCAAGGGGCAGTTTACGTGCAAGAGATAGAGCCAGTGGATCAACCGCCAAAGGATAATGGCAAGAAGTTAAATTTTGAAAAAGAGGTGCTCAAATACTTAGAAAAGGAAAGTGCAAGGTGGAACAAGCATCTAAAGGTTCAAGACAAGATAGTTCAAAGAGAGTATGTCCAAGAAGAACAATTGTTCAAAGTGGACTCACAGATTAAACAACTAAACTCCGCGGTCAAGGATGTTTGTATCCATCTACTTGAGAAGGAAAGTGTTCAGATGCTCTCTGCAAAGAATGACATCAACAATGGTGGGATCATTCCAAAAAGTCATGCCAAGGGGGGAACACATGGCAGAGAAATTAGTGGGAATGAGCAAATCAAGGACTCTCCTGAAACGATGTACACATATCCTGATGATTCTAGCGAGGAAGAGCATGAAGTCATAGAAAAAATGTTATTGCGTGACCACGCTATGGAATTTGAGGTTCACAACCTCATTCCAGAAGAAGACATGACGCCTCAAATTGCCAGAATAGACACCAAGAAGAAGTGCATCAATAGTAAGAAGAGTAAGAGACGTTTAAAGAGAGAAAAGACTAAGATTGAGGGAAAGAGATTCAAAGAAAGACTAACCGTTTTAGAAGACAAGGTGTTCCAACTCCTCAATAGTCAGAAGCCTATAACTACAAGTCTCATATCTGATCCAGGAAAGGTAAATGCACCTCAAACACAAGGAAAGTGCCATGACGATAGTCAAAACTACGTATATCATCCGCCTTAAAGCAAGCTACCTCACGTCGAGCTACAGACGTACAACAAGCGCTTATGGGAGGCAACCCAAATTTTTTTTATTATTATTTTTTTTAATTTTCTTTTGTCTTTTAATTGTATTTTTAAGTGCTTTTTAGCAGAGAATTTCGAGTGGAATTAAAGGCTTGGGCAGAATACAATTCTTCCTCTGACATGCCCAGGTGAGCTTTTTTTAAATTTTTAAGGAATGGGGGCAGAATAGAACTTTTCCTCCGACATGCCCAGCTTTTTCCTCCAAGAACATTGAAGATCACCCGGCCGTGCCTCTCCGATTCCCAATCACAGGAGTTCTCAGTTTCAATCAGTTATCGCGGCGAGGATTTCATCGGCCAGTTTCCCCATCTCTAAGATCAATTCCTGTGCGCCCATGTCGGTTTGGACTGACTAAGTCCTCCACACCAGGGAGTTTTTCTATTTTCAGTTTTAGCGTTTAGTTTCAGTTGGCTATTCTATGTTCTTGGTGGTGTGTTCGTATCTCCTTCATTCTTGCTTTCTACATTGGGGACAATGTAGAGTGTAGGTGTGGGGGGATTCGTTGTAGTTGTATGATATTGTTTGGTTTATGTTATTCTTTTGGATTGGTTTATGTGATTGTTTTGGGATGGTGGTGTTTATGGTGTGTAGAAGCTAGGTGTGGGGGAGGTGTGCCATGTTATATGTGATGTGTTTTGTGTTGGAAAATTGATATGCAATGTGTGATTTGGTGAGGTAAGGATGAAATGTAAGGAATAATAGTAGTATTATGTGTTGGATGACTATAACTGTTTCTTGTGATAATTCAGATGATGATACTTGTGTGAGTGACACCCAAAAAGCTAGATAAAGTGAGATTTTGGGCCTTAATGAGCAAAAATTATTTCTTGTGCTCAAATTGTTTTTTTTTAGAGTGTTTCACACATAGTTTGCATATTCTAGAACTTGCTTGGTTATGCATGTTACCGTTGCTTGTGAATTTGAAGTACAAAAAGGATAAAGGCAATAGGATAACCAAATTTGGCTTGCTAAAAAAAATCCAACCTTCAATGCTTACCCTTAGTTAACCTTTTTGAAGCTTGGACCTGATTCTTTGATTTTAAAGCCACTAAATTAAACCTAAGCCTGTGTTTATCTTGCTCTTTTTGCCTAGTTATTGAAAGAAGTACATACTTGGTTGTTAACTTGGGTTCGTGGTTTGAAGGCGGACATTGTAAGGCAATAGTAACTCATTAAGGATAAGTCGTGCTCTGAAAAGGCTGTTGAAAAAAAAAGAAAAAAAAAGTAAGAAAAAAAGAAAATGAAGAAAAAAAAAAAGAAGAAAAGAAGACAAGAAAGAAAAGGAGCCAATATAAACAAATTCAAATGAATTTGTGTGGCTAGAAGAAAAAAAAAGAAGAAAAAAAAAAAGGATTGTGGAAAGAGCCAAGTTTGGAATCCTTTGTGGGTTACTAGTGTCTTGCATGGGTTATCCTCGGTAAGATGGTTGATGGTTAACAATTAAGTGTGTTCTTTCTTTCATGACTTTAGCCTTTGTTTGATCTTTGTTATCCTACCTTGTCCTGAGCATTATTCTAATCCTTAACGAAGACCTTTTGATTTCTACTTTGATTCATTTGAGTGACAGTAATGTGATAATTTTGCAAGCATATGGTAAGAACAATGCTATGTGGTGAACTTGAGTGATTACGTCCTTTAAAAACTTTGAGTGCATGAGTGAATTACTTGAGAGGTGGGTGTCATTCGTGCTTGTTATTTGAGTTTGGAGAGTTATGAGGAATGGATATAGTCGTTACAAATGCATGATACTATGAAAGTTTTTTATGTGGATTGCGAGTCTTGCTTGATCGTATGTTGCATATTAAGGATCCATGTGTTCGTTTGTTGTTTTGTGTTTGTTTCTTTTTCTTGATGAGTTTTGAGTCATGCCAAGCATTGTTTAGGTGTGGGGGATTGATAAGCCTGGAATTAATGATTGGTTTTTGTTCAAATTGAAGGGCAATTAGATGAATTCTATGGTTTAATGGTTGTATTTTGAATGCAGGAGAAGATGGATTTCGGTAGAGCTAGATACGCAATTTGGCCATATTTTTGGAAGAAATCGAGAGTTTGAGCAGATTAAAGAAATATCAAATTGGGCTGGCAAGGAGAACTATTTGTGAAGGAAAATAAATATTTAGTTGGGCTTTATGTTTAGATTTAAATTTAGAATGGATTTTACAATTAGTATTATTTTAATTGATTTCCAAACTTATTAGGAATTAGTTATATATATTTAATTGTGGGCTGCCTTATTAGGTTAGTATATATAGTAGAAAAACGGAGGTTTTAGAGGAGTTTTTTTTGGGGAGGAGTTTTTAGTTTTTACCCAGGAAGGCGGCTACTTGGTTGGAATTTGATATTACGGCTAAGTTTTCTTTTTTTTTCTTTTAATTTCAATTATGTATTTTAATTAGGTTTGATAGTACTTGGATTGGATGAACTCATGAATTATTTAATTTCATAGTATGATTATGTGTTAAATATTTTTGGATATTTATTGTGATTTATGCTATTTGGTTTATATTACAGTCAAATAAATTGCCTAAAGCTTTTAAGTTTGATATAATATAATCTCAATTAGGATAATCCGTAAGGCTTACGAATTTGCTAATTAGAGTTGAAGAGGATAAAAAGGTGGTACCTTTTAAGGCCTAGAACACTAATAAGGCAATGGTTTGTAGCAATAAATAGGTTGAATTAATTAATGTGATGAAGTGACTAATAAGGTCGGTGGATTCAATGGATTTGAATTGAGCCTACTAATTGGTGAGACGATGACATGTTGATTTGATTTGCATATTTGCATCCAAATATCTTTAACTGTTGGTTTGTAAAGCACTATGAAATTAAAGAGTTTATGAGGGATTCTTATCTAAGTACTACGTTAGGAATTTTATTATTTTCTTTATTTTTATTTATGTTCGTTAGTTTAATTAGTAAATCAATTCTCAAAAACCCCCGCTTCTTGACTAGATAGTAGAAAAGAGGTTAGTTCTAATACATAGTCCCTGAGGAGACGATCCTACTCACTGTTGTGCTGCTAAAACCCTTAGAGTAGGTCTTTTATATTTGTTGGTTTGACACCCACCAAATTTTGGCGCCGTTGCCGGGGACTAAAGATATTAGAAAAACCTTGATTTTATTATTCTAGTTTTTATATTTTATTATATATATATTTGTTTTTTTTCTGTATTACATTATTTTTCATATTTTCTGTTTAGGAAGCTTGCAAGAACAATGATGGATGAACACAATTATTCATGGCAAGGTCACAATGGATTCAGTGCAAGTTACCAGCATGGCTATGAGGGAGAGTACCAAAATATGCCCACTTGGCAAGCTCGTTCAGAAGATACACCATATGGACAAGATCTAGCAAGTCAAATACGCAGATTGAACAATGAAATAATGGACAGACAAGCACCAAATATGCAGGTTGAGCAATGTGAAAGGTCTTGCAAATGCGAAAGTAGATTTTTCGAATTGGAGACTCGACTTACCCAAATGCAAGAGACAATGGACCTAGTGCTGCAAAAATTGTCACAACCACAATGTCAAGGGGCAGTTTACGTGCAAGAGATAGAGCCAGTGGATCAACCGCCAAAGGATAATGGCAAGAAGTTAAATTTTGAGAAAGAGGTGCTCAAATACTTAGAAAAGGAAAGTGCAAGGTGGAACAAGCATCTAAAGGTTCAAGACAAGATAGTTCAAAGAGAGTATGTCCAAGAAGAACAATTGTTCAAAGTGGACTCACAGATTAAACAACTAAACTCCGCGGTCAAGGATGTTTGTATCCATCTACTTGAGAAGGAAAGTGTTCAGATGCTCTCTGCAAAGAATGACATCAACAATGGTGGGATCATTCCAAAAAGTCATGCCAAGGGGGGAACACATGGCAGAGAAATTAGTGGGAATGAGCAAATCAAGGACTCTCCTGAAACGATGTACACATATCCTGATGATTCTAGCGAGGAAGAGCATGAAGTCATAGAAAAAATGTTATTGCGTGACCACGCTATGGAATTTGAGGTTCACAACCTCATTCCAGAAGAAGACATGACGCCTCAAATTGCCAGAATAGACACCAAGAAGAAGTGCATCAATAGTAAGAAGAGTAAGAGACGTTTAAAGAGAAAAGACTAAGATGGAGGGAAAGAGATTCAAAGAAAGACTAACCGTTTTAGAAGACAAGGTGTTCCAACTCCTCAATAGTCAGAAGCCTATAACTACAAGTCTCATATCTGATCCAGGAAAGGTAAATGCACCTCAAACACAAGGAAAGTGCCATGACGATAGTCAAAACTACGTATATCATCCGCCTTAAAGCAAGCTACCTCACGTCGAGCTACAGACGTAAAACAAGCGCTTATGGGAGGCAACCCAAATTTTTTTTATTATTATTTTTTTAATTTTCTTTTGTCTTTTAATTGTATTTTTAAGTGCTTTTTAGCAGAGAATTTCGAGTGGAATTAAAGGCTTGGGCAGAATACAATTCTTCCTCTGACATGCCCAGGTGAGCTTTTTTTAAATTTTTAAGGAATGGGGGCAGAATAGAACTTTTCCTCCGACATGCCCAGCTTTTTCCTCCAAGAACATTGAAGATCACCCGGCCGTGCCTCTCCGATTCCCAATCACAGGAGTTCTCAGTTTCAATCAGTTATCGCGGCGAGGATTTCATCGGCCAGTTTCCCCATCTCTAAGATCAATTCCTGTGCGCCCATGTCGGTTTGGACTGACTAAGTCCTCCACACCAGGGAGTTTTTCTGTTTTCAGTTTTAGCGTTTAGTTTCAGTTGGCTATTCTATGTTCTTGGTGGTGTGTTCGTATCTCCTTCATTCTTGCTTTCTACATTGGGGACAATGTAGAGTGTAGGTGTGGGGGGATTCGTTGTAGTTGTATGATATTGTTTGGTTTATGTTATTCTTTTGGATTGGTTTATGTGATTGTTTTGGGATGGTGGTGTTTATGGTGTGTAGAAGCTAGGTGTGGGGGAGGTGTGCCATGTTATATGTGATGTGTTTTGTGTTGGAAAATTGATATGCAATGTGTGATTTGGTGAGGTAAGGATGAAATGTAAGGAATAATAGTAGTATTATATGTTGGATGACTATAACTGTTTCTTGTGATAATTCAGATGATGATACTTGTGTGAGTGACACCCAAAAAGCTAGATAAAGTGAGATTTTGGGCCTTAATGAGCAAAAATTATTTCTTGTGCTCAAATTGTTTTTTTTTAGAGTGTTTCACACATAGTTTGCATATTCTAGAACTTGCTTGGTTATGCATGTTACCGTTGCTTGTGAATTTGAAGTACAAAAAGGATAAAGGCAATAGGATAACCAAATTTGGCTTGCTAAAAAAAATCCAACCTTCAATGCTTACCCTTAGTTAACCTTTTTGAAGCTTGGACCTGATTCTTTGATTTTAAAGCCACTAAATTAAACCTAAGCCTGTGTTTATCTTGCTCTTTTTGCCTAGTTATTGAAAGAAGTACATACTTGGTTGTTAACTTGGGTTCGTGGTTTGAAGGCGGACATTGTAAGGCAATAGTAACTCATTAAGGATAAGTCGTGCTCTGAAAAGGCTGTTGAAAAAAAAAGAAAAAAAAAGTAAGAAAAAAAGAAAATGAAGAAAAAAAAAAAGAAGAAAAGAAGACAAGAAAGAAAAGGAGCCAATATAAACAAATTCAAATGAATTTGTGTGGCTAGAAGAAAAAAAAAGAAGAAAAAAAAAAGGATTGTGGAAAGAGCCAAGTTTGGAATCCTTTGTGGGTTACTAGTGTCTTGCATGGGTTATCCTCGGTAAGATGGTTGATGGTTAACAATTAAGTGTGTTCTTTCTTTCATGACTTTAGCCTTTGTTTGATCTTTGTTATCCTACCTTGTCCTGAGCATTATTCTAATCCTTAACGAAGACCTTTTGATTTCTACTTTGATTCATTTGAGTGACAGTAATGTGATAATTTTGCAAGCATATGGTAAGAACAATGCTATGTGGTGAACTTGAGTGATTACGTCCTTTAAAAACTTTGAGTGCATGAGTGAATTACTTGAGAGGTGGGTGTCATTCGTGCTTGTTATTTGAGTTTGGAGAGTTATGAGGAATGGATATAGTCGTTACAAATGCATGATACTATGAAAGTTTTTTATGTGGATTGCGAGTCTTGCTTGATCGTATGTTGCATATTAAGGATCCATGTGTTCGTTTGTTGTTTTGTGTTTGTTTCTTTTTCTTGATGAGTTTTGAGTCATGCTTGGGGACAAGCATTGTTTAGGTGTGGGGGATTGATAAGCCTGGAATTAATGATTGGTTTTTGTTCAAATTGAAGGGCAATTAGATGAATTCTATGGTTTAATGGTTGTATTTTGAATGCAGGAGAAGATGGATTTCGGTAGAGCTAGATACGCAATTTGGCCATATTTTTGGAAGAAATCGAGAGTTTGAGCAGATTAAAGAAATATCAAATTGGGCTGGCAAGGAGAACTATTTGTGAAGGAAAATAAATATTTAGTTGGGCTTTATGTTTAGATTTAAATTTAGAATGGATTGTACAATTAGTATTATTTTAATTGATTTCCAAACTTATTAGGAATTAGTTATATATATTTAAGTGTGGGCTGCCTTATTAAGTTAGTATATATAGTAGAAAAACGGAGGTTTTAGAGGAGTTTTTTTTGGGGAGGAGTTTTTAGTTTTTACCCAGGAAGGCGGCTACTTGGTTGGAATTTGATATTACGGCTAAGTTTTCTTTTTTTTCTTTTAATTTCAATTATGTATTTTAATTAGGTTTGATAGTACTTGGATTGGATGAACTCATGAATTATTTAATTTCATAGTATGATTATGTGTTAAATATTTTTGGATATTTATTGTGATTTATGCTATTTGGTTTATATTACAGTCAAATAAATTGCCTAAAGCTTTTAAGTTTGATATAATATAATCTCAATTAGGATAATCCGTAAGGCTTACGAATTTGCTAATTAGAGTTGAAGAGGATAAAAAGGTGATACCTTTTAAGGCCTAGAACACTAATAAGGCAATGGTTTGTAGCAATAAATAGGTTGAATTAATTAATGTGATGAAGTGACTAATAAGGTCGGTGGATTCAATGGATTTGAATTGAGCCTACTAATTGGTGAGACGATGACATGTTGATTTGATTTGCATATTTGCATCCAAATATCTTTAACTGTTGGTTTGTAAAGCACTATGAAATTAAAGAGTTTATGAGGGATTCTTATCTAAGTACTACGTTAGGAATTTTATTATTTTCTTTATTTTTATTTATGTTGGTTAGTTTAATTAGTAAATCAATTCTCAAAAACCCCCGCTTCTTGACTAGATAGTAGAAAAGAGGTTAGTTCTAATACATAGTCCCTGAGGAGACGATCCTACTCACTGCTGTGCTGCTAAAACCCTTAGAGTAGGTCTTTTATATTTGTTGGTTTGACACCCACCATCAGGTCAAACGTGGGTTGAAAAACGGCGGAGACTCGACACGGGCGCAGCGGGAAGGAAACGACTCAACCGTTGGATGAACTTCGAAAGCTGATGCGGAATAACCAGACAATCGCTACTACCAACCCAAATGGTTTCTGGCCTCCAACAGCGACGAAGCGCCAGCGATGGAGAAGAACTAATGAAACCCGAGCCAATAGCCTTCTTCGATGCAGAATTTGGAGAAGAACACACGGTAGAAGAGTCGAGCTCTTTGCTGCGGAAAACTACCCGCCGATGGACCAGCTTGAATTCCATTGAGATGAATCGATTTAAGGTGTCGCTCAATTGGTTTGAGGGTTTTGTTCGCCGCTGGAATTTAAACAGAGGAACAGAGAAAACAAAGTGAGCCCTTAATTACAAAGCAAACGGAGAATGAATTTAATCAAAGGCTTGGTGGGCCGCTGGGTGAAAAAGGAAAAACAAATATTAACCCTAATGAAAATGGTAAAGAAAAAGATTTTTTTTTTGTTTTTTTTTTTAAAGATTTTAGACATGGACATGTCTTAGGAGAAGTTCTCTTCTGGAATTCCTTTACAGCACATCTCCCAACCTCATTGAAACCTACGAAACACTCCATACACAGTGTGAAGACACTTATACTCAATAGATAATGACCCAACACACAAAAAAAAACTACAAAGAAAGAACACTGAAACTTTGTCTAAAGAGTTAAGAAAAACCACGAAAATCTATGAGTTAGAAACTCAAAGATTAACAGGAAAAAAAACTTGGCCCCGTAAACAAGTTTAACATAATAAAACTTAAACAATTTAAAATAAAATAATAATCAAAAAGTAAGGGTTGCCTCCCTAAAGCGCTTGTTTTACGTGTATAGCTCGACGTAAGATAGCTTGCTTTAAGACGGATGATATACGTAGTTTTGACTATCATCATGGCACTTTCCTTGTGTTTGAGGTGCATTTACCTTTCCTGGATCAGATATGAGACTCTTACTTGTAGACTTTTGACTATTTAGGATTCGGGACATCGTGTCTTCTAAAATGTTTAGTCTTTCTTTGAATCTTTTTCCCCCTATCTTAGCCTTTTCTCTCTTTAACATTCTCTTACTCTTCTTACTATAGATGCACTTCTTCTTGGTGTCTATTCTGGCAATTTGAGGCGTCATGTCTTCTTCTGGAATGAGGTTGTGAACCTCAAATACTATAGCGTGGTCACACAATAACATTTTTTCTATGACTTCATGCTCTTCCTCGCTAGTATCATCAGGATATGTGTACATCGTTTCAGGAGAGTCATTTATTTGCTCATTCCCACTAATTTCTCTGCCATGTGTTCCCCCCTTCGCATGAGTTTTTGGAACGATCCCACCATTGTTGATGTCATTCTATGCAGAGAACATCTGAACACTTTCCTTCTCAAGTAGATGGATACAAACATCCTTGACTGCGAAGTTTAATTGTTTAATCTGTGATTCCACTTTCAACAATTGTTCTTCTTGGACATACTCTCTTTGAACTATCTTGTCTTGAACCTTTAGATGCTTGTTCCACCTTGCACTTTCCTTTTCTAAGTATTTGAGCACCTCTTTTTCGAAATATAACTTCTTGCCTTTATCCTTTGGTGGTTGTTCCACTGACTCTTTCTCTTGCACGTAACAAAGCACCTTGACATTGTGGTTGTGACAATTTTTGCAGCACTAGGTCCATTGTTTCTTGCATTTGGGTAAGTCGAGTCTCCAATCCGAAAAATATACTTTCGCATTTGCAAGACCTTTCACATTGCTCAATCTGCATATTTGGTGCTTGTCTGTCCATTGTTTCATTGCTCAATCTGCGTAGTTGACTTGCTAGATCTTGTCCATATGATGTATCTTCTGAACGAGCTTGCCAAGTGGGCATATTTTGGCACTCTCCTTCATAGCCATGCTGGTAACTTGCACCGAATCCATTGTGACCTTTCCATGAATAATTTTGCTCATCCATCATTGTTCTAGCAAGCTTCCTAAACAGAAAATATGAAAAATAATGTAATACAGAAAAAAAATAACAAAAAATATATATAATAAAATATAAAAACTAGAATAATAAAATCAATGTTTTTCTAATATCTTTAGTCCCCGGCAACGGCACCAAAATTTGATGGGTGTCAAACCAACAAATATAAAATACATACTCTAAGGGTTTTAGCAGCACAGCAGTGAGTAGGATCGTCTCCTCAGGGACTATGTATTATAACTAACATCTTTACTACTATCTAGTCCAGAAGCGGGATTTTTGAGAATTGATTAACTAATTAAACTAACCAACATAAATAAAAATAAAGAAAATAATAAAATTCCTAACGTAGTACTTAGATAAGAATTCCTCATAAACTCTTTAATTTCATAATGCTTTACAACCCAACAGTTAAAGATATTTGGATGCAAATATGCAAATCGAATCAACATGTCATCATCTCACCAATTAGTAGGCTCAATTCAAATCCATTGAATCCACTGACCTTATTAGTCACTTCATCACATTAATTAATTCAACCTATTTATTGCTACAAACCATTGCCTTATTAGTGTTCTAGGCCTTAAAAGATTCTACCTTTTTAACCTCTTCAACTCTAATTGGCAAATTCGTAAGCCTTTACGGATTATCCTAATTGAAATTATATTATATCAAACTTAAAAGCTCTAGGCAAATTATTTGACTGTAATATAAACCAAATAGCATAAATCACAATAATATCCAAAAATATTTAACATACAATCATACTATGAAATTAAATAATTTATGGGTTCATCCAATCCAAGTACTATCAAGCCTAATTAAAATACATAATTGAAATTAGAAAAGGAAATAAAAGAAAACTTAGCCAAGCATGAACCAAAGTTGTAGCCGTCGTAGGTGTGCTGGGCCAAAAACTTCTTTTCTCCCCCCTTTTTAAAACCTACGTGTTAACTATATATATACTCATCCTAATAAAACTAACCTACTATATTTTTTTTTTCGGGCGGCCCACTTAAAAATAAACTAATTCTTAATCCTAAATTAATTCCTATTAAGTTCTGGAAATTATTTAAAATAATAATAATTGTAAATCCAATCTAACTTTGGATTAAACATAAAACCCAATTCGAGTATTTATCTTCCTTCACAAATAGTTCTCCTTGCCAGCCTAATTTGATATTTCTTTAATCTGCTCAAACTCTCAATTTTCTCCAAAAATATGGCCAAATTGCGTATTTAGCTCTACCGAAGTACATCTTTTCCTGCATTCAAAATACAACCATTAAACCATAGAATTCATCTAATTGACCTTCAATTTGAACAAAAACCAATCATTAATTTCAGGCTTATCAATCCCCCACACCTAAACAATGTTTGTCCCAAAGCATGACTCAAAACTCAACAAAAAAAAAGAAACAAACAAACACATGGATCCTCAATATGCAATATATAACCAAGCAAGACTTGCAATCTACATAGGAAAATTTTCATAGTACCAAGCATTTGCAATGATTATACCAAGTTCCTCATAACTTTCGAAAATCAAAAAACAAGCAAGAGTGACATCCACCTCTCATGTAATCTCTCAGGCACTCAAAAGTGTCTAGGGGATATATAATCACTCAAATTCATCACATAACATGTTATTGCCATAAGCTTGCAAATATATCACATTATCATCACTCAAATGAATCCAAAATACAAATCAAAGGTCTTGTCAAAGGGTTATAATGAGGCTTAGGACAAAATGGTAGGATAAACAAAAGATAAATACTAGGTTACTATTACGAAAGCAAGCATATACTCAATTGTCAACCTTCCAACATTCTTACCAAGGATGTCCCATACAAGGCAATAGCAACCTATAAAGATTCCAAACCTAGCTCTTTCTTCACTTTTTTTTTTTTTTTAGCCACACAAATTCATTGGAATTTGTTTATATTGGCTGTTTTTCTTCTTTCTTCATTTTCATTTCATTTTTTTCTTCTTTTTTTTCTTTTTTTCTTTTTTTTAACAACCTTTGTGCCTCTATTTTATCCATAGGCATCTTTACACTGTAGAGCACAAACTTATTCTTTTATGAGCTACTATTGTCTTGCATTGTCCGCCTTCAAACCACAAACCAAGGTCAACAACCGAGTATACACTCATTTCAATAACTAGGCAGAAAAAAGCAAGCTAAACCCAGGCCTAGGTTTTATTTAGTGGCTTTACAATCAAAGAATAAGGTCCAAGCTTCAAAAAGGTTAACTAATGGTAAGCATAGAAATTTGGATTTTAAAGCAAGCCAAAAATTGGTTTATCCTAATGCCCTTATCATCTTTGTACATCGAATTCACAAGCAATGGTAACATGCATAACAAAGCAAGTTCTAGAATATGCAAACTATGTGTGAAACACTCTAAAGAAAAACAATTGAGCACAAGAAAGAATTGTTGCTCATTAAGGCCCAAAATCTCACTTTATCTAGCTTTTTGGGTGTCACTCACACAAGTATCATCATTTGAATTATCATAAGGAACAGTTATAGTCATCCAACACATAATACTACTATTATTCCCTACAGTTCATCCTTACCTCACCCAATCACAAGTTGCATATCAATTTCAACACACAACACATCACATATAACATGGCACACCTCTCCCACACCTAGCTTCTACACACCATAAACACCACCATCCCAAAACACTCACATAAACCAATCCAAAAGAATAACATAAACCAAACAATACCATACAACGACAACCAATCCCCCCACACCTACACTCTACATTGTCCCCAATGTAGAAAACAAGAATGAAGGAGATACGAGCACACAACCAAGAACACAGAATAGCTAACTGAAACTGAACACTAAAACTGAAGACAGAAAAACTCCGTGGTGTGGAGAACTCAGTCAGTCTAAATCGACACGAGCGCACAGGCATTGATCTTAGAGATTGGGAAACTGGCCGATGAAATCCTCGCCGTGATGACCGATTGAAACTGAGAACGCCTGCGATTGAAAATCGGAGAGGCACCACCGGATGATTTTCGATGTTCTTGGAGGAAAAAGGTGTGGAGAGAAATAAAACTCCACACGGGTAGGTGAGAAAATGGAGTAGAAAATAAAATATGAAACCCTAATAAAAACGAAAAGGAAAAAGGAAATCTTTTTTTTTTTTTTTTTTGAGTATAAGTGACATGGGCATATCGGAGAAAAACTTGTAATCTGCCCGAACCCATTAAGAAATCAAAGAAAAATCAAAGAAAAACTCTTTTAAAAATCAAAGAAAAACTCTTTTAAAAATCAAAGAACACTGACATGGGCATGTCGGAGGAAAAGTTCTATTCTGCCCCCATTGCTTTAAAAATCAAAGAAAAAACTCACTTGGGCATGTCAGGGGAACTTTTGTATTCTGCCCAAACATTCATAAAATTGAGAAAAAATTCTGACCTTCGACCTGGGCATGTAGTGGGAGAAGTTCTATTCTGCCCAGCCTCCTTTAAAAATCAAAGAAACCCTGACCTGGGCATGTCAGGGGAATACTTGTATTTTGCCCAAGCCCTTAATTCCTCTCGAAAATCTCTACTAAAAATCACTTAAAATGACAAGTAAATGACTAAAATTATACAAAAACTTGGAAAAAATTTGGGTTGCCTCCCACAAGCGCCTTTCTTTAATGTCTTTAGCTAGACACAGACCTACTTCTAATTAATCTTCATAAATAAGCAGAAATAAACGAATTTCATTATCAGAAGTTGTGTTAACATTCACAAGAAAAGATTTGAGTCGATGACTATTCATAACCCATATTTTTTCTGGACTCTAAATCTTTAATTTCAACCATACGAGAAGAAGAAATACTTACCTCCATATAGGGTTTATACCGTCTTGATTTGAACTTACCATGCATTAATTTTCATTTGCAATATGAGAAAAATACCTTCTGTCCAACTACACATTCCTTCCTCTGTAGCAGCTCATCATGAATGGTTTTTGTCCTTTCCTTGCACATCAATTTTGAGTCGGGCTCTTACAGAAAATGTTTGAGATGATCGCGGAACAACTTGAACTCCAATTTAGGTGCCTGTACCAAAGAAGGTAAAATATTTTCAGAAATAATAGGCAATCCCAATTAATGGTTAGCAAACCTCAGTGGCAGTTCAGGATTGGCATAGAATGCCATGACTGCCTCAATGATCGCTTCAGTCACATTACTGCGAGCATTAATTTCCTGTAAAACAAAATTCAACTCATCAAGCATTAGATTAAACTCAATCTCTTCCTGCACAATAGAGTCTACTAGGCTAACATTAACAAAATATTCAGAGTCTGGTGGGTACTTCATGGCTTCATACATATTAAACTGCACTTTTTCACCATCAAAATTCAAAAGTAAACATACCAGCATCTACATCTATCTTTGTCTTAGCCGTTTTCATAAATGACCTACCCAGTAAAAGAATATCAGAATTTGTCACATGTTCATCATTCATGTCGAGAATGTAAAAATCAGCAGGAAAGATCAACTTATCACATTTAACTAATACATCCTCGACTACCCCCTTTGGATAAATCATCGACCTATTGGCTAACTGGACAATCACATTTGTATTTTTAAAAGCCCCAATTTTCAACTTGTTAAACAAACACAAAGACATCACATTAATTGAAGCTCCTAAATCTAGCATGGCTGTTTTTATAGCACGTGACCCAATAACACAAGATATGACAAAAATACCTGGATCAGTACACTTCTGAGGTAACTTACGCTGAAGAACTGAGGACACATTCTCGTTCACGTAGACCTTACCTTCAGGTATTCTCTTCTTGATCAGCAACGATTTCAGAAACTTTGCATACCGTGGAATCTGTGCAATGGCCTCCATCAATGGTATGTTTACTGCCACTTTGCGAAATACTTCAAGCACCTCCTCGTCACTGTACTCCTTCCTCACTTGGACTAACCTGCCAGGAAAAAGGGGTGGAATCACACTCTCAGTTTTTCTTACAATAAATTTAAGAGTTACCTCTTTATCTTGTAACTCTTTCACTTCCTCTTCCTTTTCTGACTTCTGAGAAGGTTCTTGAACTTCAACAGTCGGAATTTTTGGTTCTTTTAATTCTCTCCCACTCCTCAAAGTCATGGCACTCACATTTTCAGTTGAACTACCTGGTTGAGACGGAAGCTTCCCTTGGGCTCTGTCTCTCTAATTAACTTGAGTGGCTAGCTGCGAGATTTATTTCTCCATGTTTTTTATTACAGCCTGTGATTGCTGCTCTCTTGCCTGTTGTTGTTGTTCTCTTGCTTGTTGTTGCTGTTCTCTTACTTGATCCCTCTCAACAAGACATTGCACAGCAACTGTCAATCCTCTAATCATCGATTCGACTAACGTACCTGAAGCCTCTACTGGTGGAGGTACTGGGTCTCTCACTGGGGGTTGGAAATTGGATTGCTGAGGTTGAGGTTGAAAACCAGGCTGCTTGTAGCTGAAATTTGGATGATTCCTCCACCCCGGGTTGTAAGTACTAGCATAGGGGTCATAACTTCTTTGGGGTGGAGCCTGGAATCATCCCACAACATTCAACTGTGTACCTTCTTGCATGGCTGGACAACCATCCGATGTGTGTCCTTGAATTGAGCATATCCCGCAGACCTTAACTGCCTGCAACTTTCCCACAGCAAGCTGGCGCACCAAATCAGTAAGTTGCTCAATCTTACTTTCCATATTAGAAATACTAACCTCGTTAACTTTTCTGGTGGGAATGTCCGCTCGCCTATGGAATTACTGGGATATCTCAGCCATCAGGGAGATTAGCCTCATTGCCTCTGCAGGAGTCTTATTCATAAGTGCTCATCCACTTGCAGAATCAATCATGTCCCTGTCCAACTCAGATAGACCCTCATAGAAATACTGAATTAAAAGCTGCTCCGGAATCTGGTGTTGAGGAAAACTTCTGCAAAGATCACTGAACCGTTCCTAGTACTCATACAAACTCTCACCAGTTGCTTGCCTGACACCACAGATATTCTTCCTGATTGTTGGAGTTGAATACATAAACTATGCTTGCATTGTACATTTTCCCAGTTAATATATCAATTTATGTTTTGGTTATATCTTGTTGTTCATGATTTGTCCATTTATATTATGTAGTTAGGTGATGAGGTGTCTTGTGTGACACAGTAGATCTCATCATTGGTTAAAGTCATAATATATAAATGATGTTCGTAGCCGACACAGTTTTGGACAAACTGTCGGTTTAGGTTATTATGTGATTCGGATAATTGGTTTGTCTAAACTGATTGAATCGTATTGATATACCCGGGGCGTATTGAACTTGACCCGTTAGGAATAATTTGTCTTGTACTGATTTAATAGATAAATAGTTCTTGGTATTCTATCTCTTAATCCCTAGACTCGAGTGGGCATGAGGATTAGACATAGTATACTTTGATATGCCAATGGGTGAGGTCAATTGTGGCCAATAGTCTCGGTAGGTTGGGTGCGCGTGTTTAGTTACTTGGTGTGCTGCTGCTTGTCAAAAGGAAACCATATACCGGTGTGTCCGGGGTGATGGTGCTCCCGAGATGAGCTCGTAAAGTTTATTATACCAAACTCGACCGGTGAACTTATGTCCGGTATAGTAAAAAGGTCGAGTGGTACTAGTCTCAGAATTAAAAAGGTTAATTAATTAATTTATCAGTAAATTAATATATTAACGAGCACTATATCTTTGATGTGGGGAGATTATGAATATAAATTAATTAAGTTGTTCCGAAAGCAATTCTGGTGTAGGATGGTAGTGCCACAATTAATCCGTTAGTGATACGATTAATTATGTATTGGGTTATTGACAAAGGTAGATTTAATTAATTAATCCTTGTGTCATTTGGTTGTGAATAATACCAGGAACTGGTTTGGGATAAGTGAATCCCTGTATCAGTTGGTTGTGAATCATACCAGAAACTGGTTTGGGATAAGTGAATCATTGTATCAGTTGGTTGTGAATGATATCAGGAACTAGATTGGGATAAGTGAATCCCTGTATCAGTCGGATGTGTATCAGTCTAGGAACAGGATTGAAGGAAACAGAAACCAAGTAGGAAGGACAATCCAAAACCAACTTGGGTCTCTCTTGTGACTCTATATATAGACAATGCATTAGCTATTCCACAATATACAATTCACAAGTTTTCAAGACAAGAAAACTTAGAGAGAGAAAATTCTCTCTCAAGAATTCGGATTGCATAGAGCTTGAGGCAGCCAAAATTTTCTTCAAAATTTTGGCAGCAACGTGTAGCTTTTTCTAACTCCGGGCTGTGCGTGATTTGTACGCTTCAGGTGCAATGGTGCTGGAATTTTCAGGCAGGTGGATTGTGGTGATTAGCTAATCAAATTGCTAGTTAGATTGCTGCCCACACAGCATACAAGCAAAGTCTTGAGGCATACAAGAGAATCACCTGAGTGAACACTTCAATAGGCAATTATTATGCTTCCGTTTTAATTAAGAATTTTTGTTGCTTGGTAAATCGAATGAGTGCAAACCCAGATCCTGCGCAATGTTATTTCAAAAGGGTTGGAATAGCAATCATGCTAGCATCTAGGCCTGGCCAGAGATTTTGATTTTGGAATACATAGCACGAAAGTGAGTTTCTGGCTATGCCCGGGCAGATAATCTTTCAATTGGTATCAGAGCCTGGTTTTGGGTTTTGTGCTTGTTCAATTTATTACATGGTTTTATTTGCAGGTGGTTAAGAAATCCCGACTATTATGGTTACGTTTGTATGAGTTTTAATTAAACTCCGGGACATGTCCGGATTTGATTTTATTATGAATGTTTTTAATAGTATAACCACGTGCTGGAAGCCGTGTAGGATTAGATCAAATCTGTAGTAGGTTTTTTTCTATGTAATTTTGATTATTTAATTTTCCTAGAAAGCCTTGTAGTAGGAGAATTAATTTTTTTGTAATCAAAGGCGTTATGGTGGGCGACTTGAATTCGTGGGTTTTGGGTTATCGTTAATTGGTAGAAACCCAAGAAAACCCAGAACGAATTGCAAGAAGACCAAATAGCGCGGAAAAAAGCGAAGGAAGGATCAGAGGCAAGGGGTGGCGCCGGCGATTCGTCGGCCGGCAGCTGTGCAGCTGTCGCCACGCAGCGCAGCAATTGCTGCGCAGGCGCGCGGCGTCTCTTTTAGGCATGCTGCACGCGTATAGCCCGTTCGGGTCATGTTTTGGCCCATTTTTCTTCCAGTTTTTGGTTTTTGAAGTTCAAGACTTTTTTCCATCGAATTATGTGACGGAACACGAGATCAAGGCAGAAGATGGAAGCGATTAAAACCATGATAGTCGGGAAATTTAATTTTCGCATTTATTTCCCGTATTTGTTGTTTTAATTTTTGTGCTTTAATTTTTATGTTGTATTTTAGATGCATAATTTTAAAGCATGATGGTTTTATGGTTGCATATAACTTAGGGTTAGTTAATTGCATGTTAAAATCAGAAAAACCCTCAATTTGGAAATCTAAATGGGAGTGGGTTGGTTTAATATCCCCACAGCCACCACTACGAGTTCATATGCGATGTGGGTGGGCTTGCGCGTTGGTATTAGGGCCTTCCTCCATTCGGATGAGTCCAACCCTGAGATTGCTAGATTATGAATTTCTGAGTAAGATGGCAAGAGTAATTTTAACTAGGAGAAATGCGACACCCTCTCCATCTGAGGCGCACTATCCTGAGGTAACAAACTCAAAAGTCACGTAATGGCACACACTTAAGATCTGCAGTATTCCTCCCATCGAGGTTACGCTGCTTATTTGTATGGCTGAAAGCATCGATTATTAGCTACATTGATCAATAGATCGTTTGGTCAGATAATGTAGTTAATGAACTTGGTTCTTCTCAACGAATGTGGGTTAGCGTAAGCATCCACACTATTGTGGCTTGCGAGAATCCCGGTGAATGAGATGTTGGTGGTTTAAAATTATTGTTTTGAGGGAAGTCTATAATTGTTAGAATTTCCTTGTTTTCAAAATTCAAGATTAGATAACTAAAACATTTTCTGTTTAATTACAGTATTCGATATGGCATTCAACCCCTTAGCTACTATATTGAAAAACAACAAGTTAACTGGACCTAATTATGTCGATTGGAGTCGTAACTTGGACATTGTCCTTATGGCTGAGAGCACTCCTGTGAAAAATTAGGTCATTGACGTGATTAGTAACATCAACAAGGTTGAGGTAGTGGAAGGCGAAATCGTTGGTGAAACCAAAGTCGATATTGTCCTCCGGAGCTTACCTCAGAGCTATGAGCAGATTCGGTTGGACTACAACATAAGTAAGATGTTGTGTACTTCAGCCGAGCTCTTGGTAGAGTTGGTGGCGGCTAAAAGTCTTTTTTAAGAGAAGAAGCGAGCTTTAGTCGCAGGCAAAGCTTTAGAATCATATTCTGAGCCTGAAGCTAGAAAGAAGAAGAGAAAGCTCGAGGAAATAGCTCAAAAGGCACAGATTGTGCCTAAGCGAGATATTGCAAAGAAGAAGTCGAAAGACAAGTGCTTCAAGTGCAATAAGATGGGACATTGAAAATCAGATTGTCCAAAGCTTAAACATACGATAGTTTCTGCCTTAATTACTGAGACATGTTTAGCGGCGATTCCACAGATACTTGGTGTGTGGATTCAGGTGCCACTGACCATGTTTGTAATTCTTTGCAAGGGTTCCAAGTAACTCGGAAGCTTAGAGAAGGCGAATTGGATATCTACTTCGGTGACACTACAAGAGTGTCAGTAGAAGCAGTGAGAGTAGTTACTCTGAATTTTGAGAATTCTAGTTTAAAGTTAGTTAATTGTCTTTATGTACCAAGTTTTAGAAAGAACCTGATTTCGTTTTTAAACTCTTAAAGAATAGTTATATGTTTATTTTTTTTCTGATGATTGTATTATTATTAGAAGAAATGGAAAACTTACTTGTTCTGGTTCATTGGCTGTCAATTTGTTTGTGGTTAATTCTAACTCCTCTGTTGTGCAAAACATAGAAACAGATAGCTCTTTATCTAACATTAATAAGAGGAAGAATCCTTCTGATATGAATCAAACCTATCTTTGGCATCTCAGGCTAGGTCATATAAACCTTAGTAGGATTTAGAGGTTGGTCAATGATGGACCTTTAGGTTCATTAGAGATTTACAGTTATTTAACCTGCGAATCTTGCTTGGAGGGTAAGATGACCAAGAGACCTTTTAAAGCAAAAGGTTATAGAGCCAAGGAAATACTAGAGTTGATTCATTCTGACTTATGTGGACCAATTTCGGTCCAAGCACGAGGTGGGTTTGAGTATTTCGTGACGTTCATGGATGACTACTCAAGGTACGGGTACATTTACCTAATACGTCACAAGTCTGAGTGCTTTGGCAAGTTCAAAGAGTTTCGAGCAGATGTGGAGAAGCATCATGGTATGAGTATCAAGACACTGCAATCAGATCGTGGTGGGGAGTACCTATCCCACGAATTTCGAAAATACTTCAGTGAGGTCGAAATTCAGTCTCAGTTGTCTGCACCTGGCACGCCACAGCAGAACGGTGTAGCAGAAAGAAGGAATCGAACTCTCATGGAAATGGTTAGGTCGATGATGAGCTGTAGTGATTTGCCGAGTTCGTTCTGGGGATATGCCTTAGAAACAGCAGTGTATATTCGTAATCTTGTACCATCTAAAACCGTGCCTTCAACCCCAGTAGAGTTGTGGAATGGGTGAAAGCCTAGTCTAAGACATCTCAGAATTTGGGGTTGCCCAGCACATGTGCTTAAGGCAGATGCGGCTAAGTTAGATGCAAGAACAGAATTAATGTTGTTTGTAGGATATCCTAGGGGAACGAAAGGTGGTCTGTTTTATAGTCCTAAAGATCAGAAGGTGGTGGTTAGTACCAACGCTAGATTTTTGGAGAAAGACTATATCCTAGATCACAAGCCCAAGAGTAAGATAGTACTAGAAGAGCTTAGAAGATAAACTAATCCTGATGCACCAGCACAAATTGATACACCACACACTACACAAGAGATCACAAATGATGCGCCTACACAGATGGTGCCTCGTCGTAGTGAGAGGGTTGTGAGACAGCCCGACAGGTTCATTGGCGTGAGAGAGGTCTCAGACCTACTCCCAGGCGCGCCTGAACCTAATGAGGCTCTCCGAGATAAAGATGTAGAATATTGGCGTAAGGCAATGATATCCGAGATGGGGTCAATGGACCACAATCAAGTCTGGGAGCTTGTGGACCTGCCTGATAGGTTAAAGCACATTGGATGCAAGTGAGTCTACAAACATAAGAGATGACCTGACGAAAAGGTGGAAACCTTTAAAGCTAGGCTGGTGGCGAAGGGGTATACTCAAAAAAAGGGAATCAATTATGAGGAAACATTTTCCCCGGTAGCCATGCTTAAGTTGATCCGGATTCTCTTGGCTATAGCTGCTCATTTAGATTATGAGATTTGGCAGATGAATGTCAAGATAGCTTTCATAAACGGAAGTCTTGAGGAAACCATCTTCATGCAGCAACCAGAGGGATTCGTTGAAAAATGCCAAGAGCATAAGGTTTGCAGGCTGAAGAGGTCTATTTACGGACTTAACCAGGCATCCAGATCTTAGAACATCCGGTTTGATGAGGTAATCCAGTCCTACGGATTTACTCAGTGTCCGGATGAGCAATGTGTGTATCGCAGACGTGATGGAAACCCAGTGGTGTTTTTTGTGCTTTACGTAGATGATATTCTATTGATTGGCAACAACAAGAATATGTTATCAGACGTAAAGACATGGTTGTCCAAGCAGTTTGATAGGAAGAATTTTGGGGAAGCGGGACATATCCTTGGGATCAAGATAATTTGAGATTGTAGGAAACGTACATTAACGCTCTCCCAAGTTTCATACATAAATACGATTCTGGCCCATTTTAACATGCAGAACTCCAAGAAAGGTTTTTTACCTTTCAGACACAGAGTGCATCTATCTAAATAACAGTCTCCCAAGACTGTTAAGGAGATTGAGGCCTTGAAAACAGTTCCTTATGCTTCGGTAGTAGAAAGTCTCATGTATGCCATGTTGTGGACGAGGCCTGATATCTGTTATGCCGTTGGCATTGTAAGCAGATATCAGAGTAACCCCATGAAAGCTCATTGGGAGGCAGTAAAATGCATTCTCAATTATTTGCACAGAATGAGAGACCAAGTGTTGGTTTATCAGGCGCCTGAGCTGGTACCCCGAGGTTACACAGATTCAGATTTCCAAGGCGACAGGGACAAGAACAAGTCTACCTCAGGGTATGTGTTTACTCTGGGAGGTGGAGCCATAGTTTGGCGGAGTGTCAAGCAGAAATGTGTGGCGAACTCTACCATGAAGGCTGAATATGTTTCCGCATCAGAGGCAGCGAAGGAAACAGAGTGGCTCAAGAACTTCCTAGTGAACTTAGATGTGATTCCTGGTTTGCAGAAGTCTATCACGGTGTATTGTGATAACAACGGTGCAGTAGCAAACTCGAAGGAACCCCGAGCCCACAAGGCGAGTAAACATATACAGCGCAAGTACCACCTGATACGAGAAATCGTAAAGAGGGAAGACGTGGTCGTGGCTAAGATAGCATCAGTGGATAACCTTACAGATCCGTTCATGAAGACATTGACTTCAAAAGTCTTTGAGGCTCACATGGAGGGCATGGGAATCAGATACTTAGGAGAGCCATGACAGTTTTTCTAGATATATAGTAGCAGAGGATATAGGGGTTGTATATAGATGTATACTTAAAGCACAGCTTAAGTATTAGTGGGAGATTGTTGGAGTTGAATACATAAGCTATGCTTGTATTGTACATTTTCCCAGTTAATATATCGATTTATATTTTGGTTAAATCTTGTTGTGTATGATTTGTCTATTTATATTATGTAGTTAGATGATGAGGTGTCTTGTGTGACACAGTAGATCTCATCATTGGTTAAAATACATAATATATAAATGAGGTTCATAACCGAGACAGTTTTGTACAAACTGTCGGTTTAGGTTATTATGTGATTCAGATAATTGGTTTGTCTAAACTGATTGAATCATATAGATATGTCCGGGGCGTATTGAAATTGACTCGTTAGGAATGATTTGTCTTGTACTTATTTAATAGACAAATCGTTCTTGGTATTCTATCTCTTAATCCCTAGACTCGAGCGGGCATGAGGATTAGACATAGTGTACTTTGATCTGCCAATGGGTGAGGTCAATTGTGGCCAATAGTCTCGGTAGGTTGGGTGCGCGTGTTTAGTTAATTGGTGTGCTGCTGCTTGTCAAAAGGAAACCATATATCGGTGCGTCCAGGGTGATGGTGCTCCCGAAAGGAGCTCGTAAAGTTTATTATACTAAACCCGGCCGGTGGAATTATGTCCGGTATAGTAAAAAGGTCGAGTGGTACTAGTCTTGGAATTAAAGATGTTAATTAATTAATTTCTCAGTAAATTAATATATTAACGAGTACTATATCTTTGGGATAAGTGAATCGCTGTATCAGTTGGTTGTGAATCATATCAGGAACTGGATTGGGATAAGTGAATACCTGTATCAGTTGGATGTGTATCAGTCCAGGAACAGGATTGAAGGAAACAGAAACCCAGTAGGAAGGCCAATCCTAAACCAACTTGGGATCTCTCTTGTAACTTTATATATAGACAAGGGATTAGCTATTCCACAATATACAATTCACAAGTTTTCAAGACAAGAAAACTTAGAGAGAGAAAATTCTCTCTCAAGAATTCGAATGTCATAGAGCTTGAGGCAGCCGAAATTTTCTTCAAAATTTTGGCAGCAACGTGTAGCTTTCTCTCTCTCCAGGCGGTGCGTGATTTGTAAGCGCCAGGTGCAGCGGTGCTGGAATTTTTCGGCAGGTGGATTATGGTGATTAGCTGATCAAATTGCTAGTTAGATTGCTGCCCACACAGCATACAAGAGAATCACCCGAGTGAACGCTTCAATAGGTAATTCTTATGATTCCGTTTTAATTAAGAATTTTTGTTGCGTGGTAAATTGAATGAATGCAAACCCAGATTCTGCGCAATGTTATTTCAAAAGGGTTGGAATAGCAATTGTGCTAGCGTCTAGGCCTGGCCAGAGATTTCGATTCTGGAATGCAAAACACAAAAGTGAGTTTTTGGCTAGGCCCAGGCAGATAATCTTTCACTGATATTAGAAGCACGGGAAGCTGGGAAAAATTTCTCCAAAAACCTTTTCTTTAGCTCTTTCGACGTGGTGATGGATCCTGCTGGTAGCCCAAAGAGCCAATGTTTTGCCTTATCTTCCAAAGAAAAAGGGAACGCCCTGAGCTTGACTTGCTCCTCTGTTACTCCTTGGTAACTTACTGTTAAGCATACAATGTGGAACTCCATCAAGTACTTGTGGGGGTACTCACCTGTCAAACTACAAAACTTAGGCAGTAAGTGTATAGTACTAGATTTCAACTCAAACCTAGGAGTATCATCAGGAAAAATTATGCATAGAGATTGCTGGTTTTCATCAGGTGTTGCTAACTCCCTTAGAGTTCTGTCAGCCATTGGTGTTGCAACCAACTCTTCCTCTTATTCAGGAACTTGAATTTCTTCTTGTTCGTCAACTGGTGGAGACAAAGATGTTGACTCTACCAGTTGTTCTCTTTGTTTCTTCTCGTTGGTGTTCCTCTTTACAGTCTTCTCTAACTCTTGGTCAAAAACGAGTTTGCCTGTACGAAAAGAGTGAACCATAAAAAGGAACAAACAAAACCAAATCTTTTAACCAAAAATAAAACACTACACTGCTCCCCGGCAACGGCGCCAAAAATTTGATGGGTTGTCAGGCCAATAAAAAATAATCTACTCTATAAGCTTTTTAAACGTAGAATAGTGCGAGTAGGATCGTATCCATAGGGAGCTTTAGAGTGAAATAAATTCAGTTAAAAGTGAGCAACCAAGAAGGGGAATTTGTTTTTAATTAAACTAACTAACAAAAATCAAATTAAATTAAAGACAAAAAATTTAACAATTTATCAAATCCAAATTCGGAGAACGTCTAGTCAAGGGAATTGGATCACCTCGATGCACTAATCGATCCTTGATACAAAAATGTATTAATTAACTACTGGTTACATCGATTTTCATTATTGGAACCTCCTAACAATTCAGTCCTATTAGTTTAAGCCAGCAATTAAGGAACCTCCGTTAATTGCGTATATAATCTATGATCAATTCTGGAACCTCCTAGAACCTAGATTACGATAGCCAAGAACCCAATTCAACTACAATTAACCCAATTAGTTTAATTGTAATTGATTATCTATTCTTTTGAACTCACTAATCTACGTACCACGTGATTAGTTTCATTGACTCTAAGGAATACCAAACCTCGAGTATTCTAGTTCATTGGACTACCTAGGAAAACTTGCATGTTACCAGCTATACAAACAGTGCCAAATAATTCTCAAAAAGTGCACAAGAATAAATAAGAAAATCAGTAATCAATTAATATGAAAACTAATTCGATCTCACGAATAAAGCAACATCGAGGGGTTTTGATTCCCTTAGCTAGACTAAAATATTTAGCTAATCATAATTAAACTAATAAAAATAACAAATAAATTGTACGACAAAATTTAAAACTAAAAATTAAGAACTATAAACAATACTAAACGATGGTAGTTGACCGCAGAAGAGCCGCCTCAATTCTTGAAGAGCTGTTGTCGTTCAATTGTCCCCAAAATTCAGTCTCCCGAATTTTTTTGTTGTCGAGTCTCCAGCCACTTGCTGCTCATGACCCTGCAGTCAACAACCCCAGCGTAAGTCTCCCCTCCAAACAAAACAAAACAAAACCTAACCTAACATGAGTCTCCATCCTTTTCCCCGTCAACCCTTCTCCACTTATTGGGCCCACACTTTTGTTACCAAAATAAAACCCAAAATAAAATATTCAAAACCCAAACTAAAATATTTAAAACTCAATTTTAATTAAGAACATCCCTTTTAATATAATTAAATCTCGGGTCTCAATATTCAGCCCAAATTCTTTGTCCTCGTCACTCTTTCAATCCATCCCATTAACTTCTCTCCCTCACAGCTTCCACTTTTTCCAAAATTACCCAAAATAGCTCATTATGCTCAAAGCTCAATCTCCGTTCTGAAAGTGCAAAAATACCCCATTAAACTTTGCAATGCCTCCAAATCGGCCTAAATTCACATGAAATATAGTTATGAATTTCAAGCTCATCAAATCCCCCACACCTAAACAATACTTGTCCCAAGCATGACTCAAAACTCGACAAGAAAAATAAATAAGCACCAAACAACAAACGACAAATGGATCCTTAATATGCAACATACGATCAAGCAAGACTCGCAATCCATATAAGAAACTTTCATAGTATCATGCATTTGTAACGACTATATCCATTCCTCATAACTCTCCAAACTCAAATAATAAACACGAATAACACCCATTTCTCAAGTAATTCACTCATGCACTCAAAGTGTTTAAAGGACGTAATCAATCAAGTTCACCACATAGAATTGTTCTTACCATATGCTTGCAAAATTATCACATTACTATCACTCAAATGAATCAAAGTACAAATCAAAAGGTCTTCGTCAAGGGTTAGAATGAGGCTCAGGACAAGGTAGGATAACAAAGATCAAACAAAGGCTAAAGTCATGAAAGAAAGCACATACTTAATTGTTAACCATTAACCATCTTACTGAGGATAACCCATACAAGAAACTACTAACTCACCAAGAATTCCAAACTTCGCTCTTTCCACAATTTCACCCCTTTTTTTTCTTTCTTTCTTTTCTTTTTTTTTTTTTTTTCTCTAGCCATACAAATTCATTTTAATTTGTTTATATTGGCTATTTTTCTCTTTTTTTTTTTTTTTCATCCACACAAATTCATTTGAATTTGTTTATGTTGACTTTTTTTTTCTTTTTTTCAAGAAATAACAAAAACAAGTTATTGATAAGCCTGAAACTAATGATTGGTTTTTTTCAAATTGAAGGTCAATTAGATGAATTCTATGGTTTAATGGTCGTATTTTGAATGCAGGAAAAGATGAACTTCGGTAGAGCTAAATACGTAATTTGGCCATATTTTTGGAAAAAATCGAGAGTTTGAGTAAATTAAAGAAATATCAAATTGGGCTTGCAAGGAGAACTATTTGTGAAGGAAGATAAATACTCGAATTGGGCTTTATGTTTAATCCAAAGTTAGATTGGATTTGCAATTATTATTATTTTAAATAATTTCCAGAACTTAATAGGAATTAATTTAGGATTAAGAATTAGTTTTATATATTTTTAAGTGTGCTGCCCCGGAAAAAAAAATATAGTAGTTTAGTTTTATTAGGACGAGTATATATATATAGTTAACAAGTAGGTTTTAAAAAGGGGGGAGAAAAGAAGTTTTTGGCCCAGCCCACCTACCTACAACTTTGATTCATGCTTGGCTAAGTTTTCTTTTATTTCCGTTTCTTTAATTATGTATTTTAATTAGGCTGGATAGTATTTGGATTGGATAAATTTATAAATTATTTAATTTCATAGTATGATTGTATGTTAAATATTTTTGGATATTTATTATGATTTATGCTATTTGGTTTATATTACAGTCAAATAATTTGTCTAGAACTTTTAAGTTTGATATAATATAATTCCAATTAGGATAATCCGTAAAGGCTTACGAATTTGACAATTAGAGTTGAAGAGGTTAAAAATGTGGAACCTTTTAAGGCCTAGAACACTAATAATATAATGGTTTGTAGCAATAAATAGATTGAATTAATTAATGTGATGAAGTGACTAATAAGGTCGGTGGATTCAATGGATTTGAATTGAGCCTACTAATTGGTGAGATGATGACATGTTGATTCGATTTACATTTTGCATTCAAATATTGAATTTTATTATTTTCTTTATTTTTATTTATGTTGGTTAGTTTAATTAGTTAATCAATTATAAAAAATCCTCGCTTCTTGACTAGATAGTAGAAAAAAAAGGTTAATTTTAATACATAGTCCCTCAGAAGACGATGCTATTCACTGTCTTATTACTAAAACCGATAGAGTAGATCTTTTATATTTTTTAATTTGACACCCACCACCCAACCCACAACTTCGAGTGAGTCCCCTGTAACTTTGTCAAATTCAAGCTGAAAACGTCTATCCTGCTCACTAGTTGACGATTTACTCATCTGTACATATGTTTCCAAGTCCACAGCTTTGAGTGCTTTCCCTGAAACATTCAATCCCAAGGGGAAGCGAGGCTTTAGGAGACTTCAAACCTTGTGTAGTCATAGACGTGTCCAAAAAACTCAGGTGCTGTTTCAACAGCTTTGGCTGATGGCTTACTGAAGATTAATACCTCTCCTTGCATGCCAGATTGGCAAACCATTGTTCTCTGCAGTTGCTCCATTCTGCTCATCTAACCCATCATGGGCATGTTCTGAATTGCTATCGGTGCAATTGTTTTCTGCTGTCGATGATGTTCTAATGTGTAATGTTGTCTTGGAATCATTGCCCTCGTTCCTTTCCTTGCAAGTGAACTTTCCACCTTGTTCCTTCATGGATAAGTTTGACTCAATTCAACTCTACTAAGACAGTTTCTTTTTTTAACCCTTTCAAAAAATTATCGGCAATGCCACGGGTGGCAGCCATGGCGGCTTCCACCCCCAATTTCCCTCCTCCCCCCTCTTCCTCCCCCCCCCCCCCCCCCCCAACCTCTGGAAACCGCCCCAGAACCTTCTCATCTTTATTCCAAGATCCCTCTCGCAAATCCTCGGTCCCCCCTAAACCAGTAGAGTGCCGCAATGGCAGACCACAGACCAGTAATCGAATACACCAAAGAAGAGTTCTCCAAACTGATTGCTCCCCATCATTTAACTCTTGTAGGCAAATTCTCCCATGGAAGACCAAAGATGACGGAAATGCGGCGAGAGCTTAACTGTTGAGTACGCAGAAACAACAGCAGCAGCAGCATTCAGGTGTGTTGGCTTTTGCTGAAGAAGTGAATTTGGTTGAGGTGCAGAATGATCTGTTAATAAACAAAGGAAGAGGAAGTAGCTTGGAACGGTCTACAAGGGACTTCACCAATAGGATAGAAACTACAGCTTTAGGTATTAGCAGTTAGTTTCTATTCTTTAGGTATTAGCTGAGCTGGCACTACAGCTTCATTGTTAAGCAAGGCGGTTGAACAACAGTTTTTCCTATAAATATGTAATAGTCTGTACATTCAGTTAGTATGAGAAAAAATGCTTCCAAAATAATTTCTTCATGTTTTTCTTGAGTCTTCACCCTCATCTCCTTTCAATTCATTCTTCCTGCATCTTGTTGCTTGATTCTGAGTCTGAGGCACCTGAAATCATGAGATGGTATCAGAGCGCAGTTAGTCATCGGTTTATTTTCCGATCGGATTGCTGGTGTTGGTTTGCGATTCGCAGCCATGGAAACTGACGAACCTGGTGCTCATGAGCTATTCGATGAAATGGTTGAACAAAGTGTGATTGATGAGACCTTTTATGAGGAGCAGTTAACTCTGCACGGATCGGATCATCCTGGAATCCAGTTGGTACCAGGAGCATTAACTGAAGGAAATTACCTGATTTGGAAAGGTGCGATGATCACCGCACTTGAGGCGAAGTCGAAGTTAGGTCTTATCGATGGAAGCTGCTTCATGCCTGATCCAGAATCACCTTACTTCAGACGGTGGAATAAGGTAAACTCTATGGTAGTTTCCTGGATTAAGAGTTCAATTTCTAGAGAATTGGTGAATCAGTTTACTTATATTACAAATGCATGTGATCTGTGGAAAGAACTGGAGGAAAGATTTGGAACTTCAAACCTGTCTGTGTTGTTTCAAGTGAAAAGAGAAATTGCTTTAATGAAGCAAGGAAATTCAGGAATTACACAATATTATGGTACACTGATGGAATTGAAAGATAGGATGAGTCAATAGCGTCTTATGTTACTGCTGTGAACACTATTTTGGATAGAAAGAAGAATTCTCAGTATAATGCTGGTGCTAAAGAGGCTTTAGGAGCCATTATGAAAGTTTATGAGAAGCGGAAACAGGAGGATCAGTCCATGGAATTTTTTATGGGACTGAATGAAGTTTATGAAACTGAGAAGAATCAGGTCTTAATGATGGATCCAGTTCCTACAGCAAACAAGGTTTATTCGATGATGCTAAAATCTGAGATGAACAGGTAGATTGCTGTCAAAGTTTCTGTCAATTCAGAGAATTCAGCTATGCTTATGAAGACTCAGCCATAGAAAAAAGATGATATTAAGAAGAAAGGTGAAGGAAAAATAGATAAGAGTGCATTGTTCTGCAACCACTGCAAGAAAAAGGGTCATGTCATGAAGAGTTGCTTTAAACTCCATGGTTATCCTGATTGGTATGAGGCGCTGAAGAAGAAAAACAAGTCAGGTGCAGGACAAACTTCTGCTGCTGCTCAGAACTCAGCACATATGGCAGAAACTCCACTGGAGGATGATGGAGGCACCCAGACAAGCCTGGATTTCACCATCTCTGCAGCTATACAGAGAGAATTCAGCAAGCTAATGAAGGGAGGTATGGCTGCAGGAGGAGCAGGCTCAGTGAACATGGCTCATCTGTATGAATTTGCAGGTAATAGTGTGGTAAATAATTCAGTTTCCCAGCCTTTAAACTATTTTGAAAGAGGTACTTGGATTATGGACAGTGGTGCTAACCAGCCATATGGTTGCTAGTTTGAGCATGCTTTCTGACTTTCATTCAGTTAACTCTTTTGTGTCAATTAAGTTGCCAGATGGAAATATTCAATCAGTGTCTCATGTAGGAAATTCTATTTTATCTGATAGAGTTGTACTCCAATCAGTTTTGTTTCTACCTACTTTTAAGCACAATTTGCTTTCAGTTAGGAAGCTTGCTAAGGATTGAAACATTTGTGTTGGTTTTTATAATTTAATTTGTCTACTGCAGGACCTAGTGACTGATAAGGTCCTAGCAGTTGGCAAAGTAGTTCGAGATTTGTATACGCTGGATCAATATTCATTCACACACTCAGAGATTACTAAAGTACTGGAGGCATTGGCTACTGAAAAACATGTTGAGAGAAGTTCCTTTCAAGTTTCTGAATCAGCTAATCTACTTAGGAATAAGCCTAATTGGCATATGAGATTAGGACATCCTTCTAGTAAGGTTTTAAATCATTTGAAAGCTTGTATAGATTGTTCAGCTACTACAGATTGTGAAGTTTGCATTCTTTCTAAGCAGCAAAGATTGTCATTTCCTGTTAGTAAAACTACTTCATTACAGCTTTTTGAGCTTGTTCATGTTGACAGTTGGGGGCCTTATATAATTTGTTCTCTTACTGGTTGCCAATATTTCCTGACACTAGTTGATGATTATAGTCGTACAACCTGGACTTTTCTTTTCAAATTCAAGAGTTAAGTTGTTTCTATTCTGCAAGACTTTGTTGTCATAATCAAGAATCAATTTCAAACAAGCATTAAAACCTTTAGAACTGATCATGGCAGTGAGTTTATAAGTACTGCTTTTCAACAAATGTTTGCTTCTCATGGCATTCTGCATCAGTCTTCTTGTCCATATACTCCATAGCAGAATGGCTTAGTGGAGAGAAAACACAAACACTTAGTCTAGGTAGCTAGGTCTTTGCTTTTACAAGCCAAACTACCAAAAATTTTTTGGAGAGAGGCTATCCTCACTGCCACCTATCTTATTAATAGAATCCCTTCTGAAGTTCTTGGATGGCTTTCTCCCTCCTTGAAAATATTTGAAAAACATCCTAACTACAATTATCTTCGAACTTTTGGTTGTGTGTGCTATGTCCTGAATAAGGCTCCTCCACATGACAAGTTTTCCAGTAAGTCTACTAAAGTGATTTTTCTTGGTTATGCCTTAGGACATAAAGGTTATAAAATCTATTACTTAGACAGTAAGAAGGTAGTTATATCCAGGGATGTTCATTTCTTAGAATCTGCCTTTTCTGAACAATCTTCTTCTGAAATCAATTCTGATCCTATTACTTTCATTCCAGATTTTAGTTGTTCTGAATCTAATAAACCTTATAATATCATCACTTCTATTGACTCTGAAACTCCCTCTATGACACATGAAGTGGTTAATAGTCCTGCAGTACCTTCTTCTTCCATTGTTAATAGTTTGTCAGGATCTAGTTCTAGTACACATTCTCTTTCTCCTGAGTCACTTCTATCTCAGGAACAAGAGGAATCCAGCATTCCACTTTCTTCTTCATCTCTGAATCCCAGCAGGCATAGTACTAGAAATAGGAAAACTCTTAACTGGATGATTGATTTTTTGATTCCTGATCAGTTTCATAAGAAAGCTGTTTGTACTAGCAATCATGTGGAGTGTGTGGCTAACCTGTCTGTTTTCCAAGAACTACAATCTTATACTCAGGCTAGTAAGGATACCAAGTGGATTGATGCCATGAACACAAAACTGGAAGCATTAGAGAGGAATGAGACTTGGCAGATTACCACATTACCTGTAGGCAAGAAGGCTGTTGGAAGCAAGTGGGTGTTTAATGTAAAACACAATCCAGATGGATCTGTGGAGAGGTATAAAGCTCGCTTAGTAGCCAAAGGGTTCACACAGGTGAGGAGAGGATTATTCAAAGGTTTTTTTCACCTGTGGCTAAAATGGCTACTGTTAGGCTTTTAATTGCAATAGTTGCTTTGAGAAGTTGGCATTTGCATCAGGCTGATGTCAATAATGCCTTCTTGCATAGTGAGTTGGATGAAGATGTCTTTATGATGCCTCCTCTAGGTTACAAGAAAGTAAAGAAAGGGAAAGTTTGTAAGATAACAAAATCCTTATATGGCCTGAAACAGGCATCCAGACAGTGGAATGTGGAATTGTGTGCAAAACTGGTTGAGTTTGGTTTTAGTCAGTCCTATCATGATCATTGTTTGTTCATGAAGGTTCAGGAGACAAGTTTGTGGCTTTACTAGTCTATGTGGATGATGTGCTGATAGCTAGTCCAGATAAAGGTCTGATTGCTGCAGTTAAGACTCATTTGCATAACTGCTTTACCATCAAGGATCTTGGTCCAGCCAATTCTGGGAATGGAGATTGCAAGATCAGACCAAGGAGTGTTGATTACACAAAGGAAGCATGCTACAGACATTATAAAAGATGCTGGTGTGGAAGATTGTAAACCAGCAGCTACTCCTTTTCCTCCAGGCATGAAATTTTTGGCTGAAGATAATGATTCATCTCCTTTGGTGGCCAATCCTGAGCAGTATAGGAGATTAGTGGGTAGGCTTCTCTATCTCAGTCATACTCGTCCAGACATTACACATGCAGTGCAGCAACTCAGTCAGTTTGTACATGTTCCTCATACTTCACATTGGAATGCTGCAACACATGTGCTGAGATATTTAGTTGGTTCTTCTGCAGTAGGGTTGTTTTATCCATCAGCATCCAGTCTTGATTTAGTAGCCTTTTGTGACTCGGATTGGGGTGCATGTAGAACAACTAGAAGATCCTTGACAGGTTTTTGTGTGTTTCTTGGTGATTGTTTGATCTCCTGGAAGACTAAAAAGCAAACAACAGTCTCCAGTTCCACTGCAGAAGCTGAGTACCGGTCAATGGCTTCGACTGTACAAGAACTCAAGTGGATTTCCTATATGCTCAGGGATTTGCAAGTACAGTTTCCTTTACCTATTCATCTTCAATGTGATAATGAGGCTGCTATTCACATTACAGAGAACCCGGTTTTTCATGAAAGAACAAAGCACTTGGATATTGATTGTCATATAGTGAGGGATGCATTTAAGGCAGGTTTCATTAATCCTTTACATGTGTCTTCAGTTGGTCAAATAGCTCATGTGTTTACTAAAGCTTTGGCTGTTAAACCGTTTCTGCATCTGATCTCCAAGTTGAATTTGTGGGAAGTTCAGCGTGACAGGGGGCTGTTGAGTAAGCAGAAACAACAGCAGCAGCATTCAGGTGTGTTGGCTTTTGCTCAAGAAGTGAATTTGGTTGATGTGCAGAATGATCTGTTAATAAACAAAGGGGAAGTAGCTTGGAACTGTCTACAAGGGACTTCACCAATAGGATAGAAACGACATCGTGTTATTAAATTAATAGCAGTTAGTTTCTATTCTTTAGGTATTAGCTGAGCTGGCACTACAGCTTCATTGTTAAGCAAGGCGGTTGAACAACAGTTTTTTTCTATAAATATGTAATAGTCTGTACATTCGGTTGGTATGAGAAAAAATGCTTCCAAAATAATTTCTTCACGTCTTTCCTGAGTCTTCACCCTCATCTCCTTTCAATTCATTCTTCTTGCATCTTGTTACTTGATTCTGAGTCTGAGGCACCTGAAATCGTGAGATTAACACCATAGGTTTTAAAGTTTCGTACGAGGTAGGTCTTCTTAATGAGCGCGCTTAAGTTCGACAGAGAAGATGACTTTCAAAGATGTTGGATGCGAGCGACTTGGAACGTGGCTTGGTTTGGTTCCAAATGAGAGTCCTCAAATGGACTGCGGGTTTCAAATGTGAGGAAGACCCACCTTTAGCTCCGATCTGGGTATCGCTGGTCTACCTCCGGCTAGAATTTCACTCGTCGGAGTCCATTTTCTCAATGGCATCGGTGGTTGGAAGGCCTTTCCAAACAGTTGCTCCAACCCTAAATCAATCCCGGCCATCAGTTGCTAGGTTCTGTGTGGAAGTGGACTTCTTGAAACCCCTCCCCCGATCAGTTGACATTGGCGAAAAAGGTATACTTCAAGAGCAGTTCTTCACCTACGAGTTTGTCCCGAAATACTGCTTGAATTGTCGGAAAATCAGTCACGAAGAACAAGGCTGCACAGTAGGTCAACCAGTCCCTTCTTCAAAGCCCCTGAACCAGAGAAGGCCTACCGCTTTTGCTCAGAAGTCTCCGATAAGGTCCGTGCCGGATGTTCCGCCAGCTCCGCCACTGGGTCCCTCAGGATTAACAGCAGCGGAAAAATCCTCAACCCCGGCACTCATCCCTGATAAGCAGCCGCTAGTACACCCCCCCTCCCCTGGTACTCTCTACGAACTCTGGAAATAACCATCCTTCAACCATTTTGGAGATTCCCCCACCTGCAAAGTGCCACAGCCCAAACCCTCTAATGAAATCAATGATGAAAAAGGAAAGTAACAATGCTATGATCATTCAGAAAGGTCAAGAAGAAATAGATAGATTACTGGAAGAAGCTGACACTCTATTTGATTTAGTCCCAACCAACATCCCCCCTATTGGAAGGTCTGCCACTGTCCCCAGTATTCAAGAAATGTCTATGATTCAGCAAGAAAAGTATCTGGCTCTAAAAGGAACAGAGGACTCTGAATCATCCCCGGAGTCTGTGGAAGACATTCTGAACCCAGAAAAGGATTTGCTTCAGTCCTTATTTCCTCCTGGATTTGAAAAGTTACATCCCCAGAGTCTGGAATTACCTTCAAAGCAGGCAATTTTGGAAGAATGATTCACAGAGGTAAAACGCAAATGAGGAAGGCCAAAAAAATTCGCGGACTTTACACTTAGAATATCCACACACAAGCCTGTACTGTTCAAGTTCGTGATTCGCCTACATTTTAATTTTGATTTCACAACTTGTGTGGAACATCCGAGGGATAACAAATTCTGCTTCCCGTCAAAGACTGAAATTATTATGTGCATGTTATAATTTTTCCATTATGTGTATTCTGGACCCTCTTATAGATAAGTCCAAAATTTATGATTATGCTCGAACTCTTAAATTCTCCTCTTTCTTTCATTCGGAAAATGGAAAAATTTGGCTTCTTGCGAAATCTGGATTTTCCATAGAATTGTTGTATGATTGTGGTCAAGCTATTTCCTGCTCTATAACTCACCCCTCGCTTGCTGAGAGGGTTCTGTGTTCTTGGATTTACGTTTCTGCTCATCTATTGAAATACGCAATCTCTGGTCCTCCTTATTAAACATCAGGCTGCTCATCCTAGTCTTCCATGGTGCCTAGTGGGTAATGTCATCTGATACCCTGAGGAATATCAGGGTTCCTCGTCCCCTGCCTCAAGTCTTATAGAAGATTTTAACTCCTTCATCTCGGCTGCTTTTTTAGATGAGGTTCCTACCGTTGGCTTTGATTACACTTGGGGTAGAAACAGGTCGTCGGGCTATGTGTAGAAAAGACTAGATAACATTCTCTATTCCTCTGATTGGTTGGAACTTTCAAGCTGACAGTGGTGCATGCTCTCTCTAAAGCAGGTTCTGATCATTGTCCGCTTCTCCACCAATTCGATGTTTGTTCACCAACAAAACCCAGACCTTTCCGGTTTCAAAACATGTGGAAGAGAAGACATGGTTTCCTTCCAGTGGTTAAAGAAAACTGGATCCAACAACCTACATCATGTTATGGCATGTTTGCCTTCTCCATAAAGTTGCGAAGACTTAAAACCTTCTTGCGTGACTTGAACAAGCATGTGTTTAGAGATGTTAATCAAAATTTACAGTCTAGTGAGGAATGAATGATTTCTGCTGAAAAAGCTTTCCAGATGGCCCATACCCGATGCTCCCCTTACTCCTTATCCGAAGCTCAGTTCTTCAACTGTCTGCGAGAGTTTGATGACTTTGTCAGTCAAAAGTTTAGAATCAAATGGATGTCCCAGGGAGACCGTAACACGGCTTTCTTCCACACCACACTGAAAGATAGAAATCACAGAAAGACAATCGACAAAATTAAAGTGAATGGAACTTGGATCTCAAGCCCGCAAAGGATTTAAGAAGAGGCAATAAATTATTTTTTTGCTCTACTTGGCTCTTAAAGAGAACCATATCAAGCGGCTCTAGACTCCCTCCTTGAATATGTCCCAGAATGTCTCCCAAATGATGACAGAGCCACTTTGCTACAGCCTTTGAAGGATGGGGAAGTTAGAGGAACTATTTTCTCTCTTTCTCATAATAGTTCCCCCGGCTCGGACGAATTTCCAAGGGCTTTTTTCAGAACTGCTTGGAACATTATTGGCAAAGATTTGATCACAGCATGCCAAGAATTAATGATCGGTATTCCCATTTCGAGAGCGATTGGCTGCACTTTCATCACCCTTCTTCCCTAGAAGCAGATCGCTAGTTCTTTTGATGGTTACCGCCTTTTCAGCATTTGCAAAGTCACAACCAAAGGTCTCTCCCACATCCTAAAAGCCAGGGTTGCCCCACTCCTATAAAAAATCATCTCCCAGGAATAATCAAGATTTCTTAAAGGCAGAGATATTATAGACAATGTCAAACTGGCTCAACATCTTGCTCAATTCATTAATGACACAGGGCATAACATTATGATTAAACTGGACATGCACAAAGCTTTTGACAGAGTCACTTTTCTCAGACCAATCCTCCTCAAGATTGGTTTTCCTATGTTTTTTATAGAGCTGATTGTGTCTAACTTATCTAGAAGCTGGTTCTCAATCCTTTTAAACAGCTTGCCAGTAGGTTTTTTTTTTTTTTCAGGCAACCAGGGGATTAAAACAAGGGGACCCCTTCTCCCCATTCTTTTTCATCCTGGCTTCGGAGGCTATGGCTAGAGGCCTAAACGGCAAAGTGGCCCAGGACATCATCGAGCACTATGGAACTCCCCCAGGATTTAAGATTATAACTCACCTCATGCAGGCGATATCCTTTTTTTCACCAGGGGTCTTAGAAGATCATTAAAGTCTCTTTTGGAATTCTTTTCACTCTATGAGTCCGGCTCGGGGCAAAAATTAAACAGATCTATATGTTCAATCCTCTTTCATTCTCATTATACTCCAGCATTTAAGGAGAGGCTTCTTAGTTCGGTCGGGTTGAAGGAAGGCTCTTTTCCCTTTCCTTATCTTAGGTGCAACCTCTTTGTGGGTTGCATAAAATCAAGCTACTTTCAAAGCCTTTTATCTTCCATTAATGGCTGTTTCAACATTTGGAAAAATAGATTTCTATCCCAAGGTCGGAGGATCCAACTCATAAAATCGATAATCGTCTCCCTCCCAGTTTACATCTCCTCAGCTTTCTATCTGCCTAAAAGCGTAATTTATTCTATTGAGAAAATGTGCCAAAAGTTCCTCTAGGAAAGCTGGGACGAAGAACCACGTAAACACTGGTGCTCCTGGGATCGTTTTACTCGTCTTGTGTTGGAAAATAGTCTGGGCATAAGTCAGCTCTCAATAACGGTAGAAAGTCTATGGGCAAAATTATGGTGGAAATGGTAAAATGGTTCGGGCTTATGGTCGACCTTCTTGTACTCTCTCTCGCATACAGCCAGAATGTGAACTTCATGGCGCAAAATCAACTATCTGAGATCAAGACTTGTACCTTTCTCCAAAGTCATTATAAGGGACGTTTCTTCCTCTTTTTGGTTTTCAAATTGGGCGAGTTGCGGTGCTCTTTTGCAGAACCTGAAACAACCCCCTTATGCCTCTCTTACAATCAAAGAATTCTTAAATAACAAGGACCTCTATCTTCAAGCTCTCCATAATGTGCTCTCCCAGACCCAAATCCAATCTCTCTGATCTCAGTCAATTCAGCTGACTAGATTGCCGGATTTGCAGTTCTGGACTCCATCACCTAGAGGGGATTTCTCAACCTCAACAGCTTATAATGTCCTTGTAAGGAAAAATAATGCTAGTGGTTTGGACAGAAAGGAAAATTCCAAGGCTTGTGTAACACACAATTTCCTTAAAACAGATTTGCCCCTTCTACCAATGTGTAAGAGGTTATGTGAACAAAATGTTTCCCAGGATACAATGGGAAACGTAAAGTCGGTTTGCACAAACCGCCTTAACAACAAACTAGAACAAATGTTGTTGAACACTTTGGAAGGAAAAAAAAATTCTCTATAAGAGAAGAATATTTCAAAGGCTAGAGAAAGGATTTTCGGGAGGAAGAAGGAAGATTGTTGGTTTTGTGTGTGTTCTTATTTTAGTCCAAAGAAAGACTATTTATAGGCTGCAAAATTAGCATAGAATTCAAACGGTTTCACATAGATTAATGCACTCATTAATCCTATTTATTGTTCTGCAGATCGAAAAGCCACATTCATCTACAACTTCCACAAATGAAGTTTTTAAATGATTAGTAAACACATTAATCTCATTTAAATCTGCAGAATTTCAAAAGCCATATCTATCCACAAATGCCACACATGCTCAGTTTAATCCATTTAACGAAGCAAGAAGCATTCTAAAGGCTTTTGAATTAATCATGGCTTTAATCATGACGACATTAATCCAAAACCATTCTTTTCAATTGGCATTTGAAACTTGAAACGTTTTCCCTAATTAATCAATAAATTAATTAAAACGTTTATGAAACCACAAAAAATTACAGCCATTAATTTTGAATTTAGAAAATACGAACCCGGAAAGACACAAAACACGGGTTGATGAGGCCCGACGCTTTTGCTTATGAAAGGTCCGGCATTCGTGTCCGCAGACTTCCCATTTCTCATTCGCTCACTTTCATCTTTTTTATTATTAATTTCCGACAATCCCCCACATGAATGAGATATTGGTTTGTCAGTGTTCAATGGCTGATCCCTGCATAGAGAAAGTAGGTGTTACCCTTTGAACTTTCCCCTTGTAGAGTACGCTTGCTTTACTAGCTGTCCAGTAGACGTGATGTCCTTGAACTTTCCTGCTTTTCCGTGTAAAGACCCACGTACCCTACACAGGAACCATTCTCATTTGTTCTGTTCTCTTGATTTTTGTTCATTATGGCCATGAACATGTCCTGGTTCTGCAAGAGTTTCTAGGAAATTAGCCTGATCAATTTCCCTTCGAAGCGGCCTCACTTCTCTCTCACATAGGTGACTTCTTAAATTTGAAACGTAACAAAAGTTACTTTCTTAAGAGTCATTAAAGCAACAAATGCTAGCCTTAACCATATAGTCACTGTTTAATGAAAAGAATGAGTTGGGGTTGCCCCCCCACAGTGACCCTACCAGGTCTTATAATTAGGTTGTCCCTTTGAACCTAGATCTTGGGATCTCCAGTAGGTTGGGTTTTCCTTCGTAACACCTTTAATTTCCACAGGCTTTATACCCATTCATCTCGTCAATCTCTCAACTGTCTCTCTATTTAACCCTTTGGTTAGCGGATCCGCAATGTTATCTTTTGACCTTACATAGTCAACTGAGATAACTCATGTTGAGAGCAGTTGTCTAATGGTATTATGTTGACGACGAATATGTCCCGATTTACCATTATACATTGTACTCTATGCCATACTAATCGCAGACTGACTATCACAATGGATACATATTGGTGGCACAGGTTTTTCCCATTTTTGGAACATCATCCAAGAAATGGCGAAGCCATTCAGCCTTTTCTCCATGTTTATCTAGAGCTATAAACTCTGACTCCATCGTGGATCTAGCTATTACGGTTTGTTTTGAGGATTTCCAAGATACGGCTGCACCTGCTAGAATAAACACATAGCCACTCGTGCATGTCGAGTCATTTATATCAAATATCCAATTAGCATCTGTAAAACCTTCAAGTACAGATGGATATCTGGTATAGTGTAATCCATAATCACGAGTATATCTTAAGTACCTTAGTACTCGAATTATTGCAGTCCAGTGATCTTTTCCTAGATTACTCGTGTATAAACTTAACTTGCTTACCACATAAGCAAGGTCTGGTCTAGTACAACTCATTAGATACGTTAAGCTCCCTATAATCCTGGAGTATTCTACTTGAGACATACCCTCTCCACGATTCTTGGATAGGTGGAGACTGTTATCTAATGGCGTTCTAGCAATTCCAGAGTCATCCTTATTGAATTTCCCAAGAATTTTGTCCACATAATGAGCTTGACTCAAAATTAGACCTTCCGGAGATCTAATGATTCGGATTCCAAGAATTATATCAGCAAGTCCCATATCTTTCATGTCAAACTTTAAGTTTAACATGTTTTTCGTATATTTGACCAAATTGTCGCTGCTACCCACTATGAGTATGTCGTCTACGTATAGACATAAGATGACATAATCATCCCCGGTATTCTTGACATAGACACATTTATTGCACTCGTTGATTTTGTATCCATTGGTTATCATTGCATGATCAAACTTCTCATGCCATTTCTTTGGAGATTGTTTCAAACCATACAATGATTTAATCAATTTACAAACTTTCTTATCAGAACCTGGAGCTTTAAACCCTTCGAGTTGCTCCATATAGATTTCATCTAAATTCCCATTTAAGAAAGCTATTTTTACATCCATTTGATGAATTTCCAAATTTCGTAAGGCTGCGATAGCAAGTATCATCCTTATGGAATTTATCCTTGTCACAGGAGAATATGTATCAAAGTAGTCTAAGCCTTCACGCTGTTTATACCCTTTGATTACCAGCCTAGCTTTGTATTTGTCTATAGTGCCATCAGCTTTTATTTTCCGTTTGAAAATCCATTTTGACCCTAAAAGACTACAGCCAGGTGGGATGTCCACTAACTCCTAAGTATGATTCTGTAAAATAGAATCAATCTCGCTCTTTATGGCTTCCTTCCATAAAGGCGCTTCCGACGAATGCACAACTTCAGCATAAGTCTGTGGTCCTTTCTCAACGAGAAAAGTTTCAAAATATCGCCAAATGATTTTTCCACCCTTGCTCTTTTGCTACGTCTTAGTTCAACCACTTCTTGACTTTGTGGTTCTTCATCAATAGTTTCACTAGACCGTTTAGAACTAGTTTCCCCAACTGATTTCCAAGGGAATACATTTTCAAAGAATGATGCATTTCTTGATTCCATGACTGTATTCTTGTGTATATCCAGAATTTTTGAATCATACACAAGAAATCAATATGCAGTACTGTTATGTGCGTAGCCTATAAAGATCAGTTCACCATTTTAGGACCTACCTTTATTTTCTTTGGAATTGGTACTGCTACCTTTGCTAGGCACCCCCACACTCGTAAGTGTTTTAAAGATGGCCTAATTCCTTTCCATAGTTCATATGGAGTTTTTCCTTCTTTCTTTCGAGGTACTCTATTAAGTAAGTAATTACTTGATAAAATAGCATCTCCCCATCTGTTAGAAGGTAAGTCTGAACTTAATAACATCGCATTCATCATTTCTTTTAGTGTGCGATTTTTACGTTCAGCAACTCCATTTGATTGAGGTGAGTATGGCGTAGTTACTTCATAAACTATACCATTTTTAGCACAGTAGTCACCAAAAGGTGCTTTGTACTCTCCACCTCTATCACTTCTCAATCTTTTGATTAGTTTTCCAAGTTGATTTTCAACCTTGGTTTTATAGAGAATGAACTTCTCTAATGCCTCATCTTTGCTTTTAAGCAAATACACATAGCAATATTTTGTGCTATCATCTATAAAGGTAATAAAATATTTATTATCATCTCGTGTTTGAACTGATTTCAAATCACACACATCGCTATGTATTAAGTCAAGGGGTTCATTGTTTCTTTCAACATTTTGGAATGAAGACCTTGTCAGTTTTACCTCAACGCAAATTTCACATTTGTGACTTGGTCAATCTAGAAACTTGGGATATGGTTCAAGTTAATTAATCGACGTATCGAATCATAATTAACGTGACCTAGTCTACCATGCCATAGGCTAGAAGACTTAATCAAATAAGTTAAAGAGGTACTTGCATTATTATTGACAATAGTCATTACATTCATTTTGAACATCCCCTCGGATGAGTACCCCTTTCCCAAGTACATTCCCGACTTTGAAAGAGTAATTTTGTCCGACTCTATTACAATGCTGAATCTATGCTTATTTAGCATGAACCCAAAAATAAGATTCTTCTGCACTTCTGGAGCATATAGCACATCCTTCAAAGTCAATGTTTTGCCCGAAGTCAACTTGAGCAAAACCGTTCCTTTCCCTTCGACTTTAGCAACAACCGAGTTTCCCATGTACAACTTCTCACCTTAAATTGAATCGAACGTAGAGAAGTGACCTTTGTTGGTGCACACATGCCTGGTTGCACCAGAGTCATACCACCATTCTTTCTGGTTTGAATCCACCATATTGACCTTGGTGATTACAGCTACCAAACTGATGTCTCCCACGTCCTCCGTGATTTTCTGGTTTGCTTCAGGGTTCTTCTTGGGAGCACGACACTCTGATGACTTGTGACCCTATTTTCCACACTTAAAGCATTTACCTTTAAACTTGAATCATTGCTTTGAGATACCAGCCGATGCCCCAAGCTTTGCCTTTGTCGGTGGTCACGGCTCTGTTTTTTAAGCCTCCCTTGCCATGTTCCACCACATTGATTTTGGCTCCAGCAGGGTTGACCGACTTGATCTCAGCCATTTTGTTGTCTTCTTCAATCCAAAGTCTAACAACGAGATCCTCCAATGTCAACTCCTTGCGTTTGTGCTTGAGATAGTTTTTGAAATCTTTCCAACTTGGTGGCAATTTCTCAATCATTGCTGCCATTTGGAAAGTCTCACTCAGGACCATCCCCTCAGTACTTATCTCGTGTAAGATGAGCTGAAACTCATCCACTTGACTCATCACAGATTTTGAGTCAACCATTTTAAAATCAAGGAACCGCCCGACTACAAATTTTTTTGAGCCTGCATCCTCAATTTTGTACTTACGGTTCAAAGCCTCCCATACTTGCTTTGCCGTTTTGTAAGTCCCATATACAGAATATAGGGAATCCTGCAAGCCATTCAGAATGTAGTTGCGACAGAGGAAATCGGAGTGCTCCCATGCCTCAACGACAATTACAATTGAAGCATCACTATTTCCTTTCGGGACTTTTGGGGGATCCTCTTTCAAAAATCTTGCAAAACCCAACATCGTTAGGTAAAATAACATCTTTTGTTGCCATCTTTTGAAAAAAGTGGCAACCCCTTGAAACTTCTCGGGTTTCTCGTAGTGGCTTCCTGGCCCATTAGGGATAGCCATAATTGGGGTGACAACATGATTACTCCTAGGAATGGAAATGAGATCACTTGAACTAGCATAAGAAAATCTGTTTTAAGATTGTTAGGAAAAATAATGCTAGTGGTTTGGACAGAAAGGAAAATTCCAAGGCTTGTGTAACACACAATTTTCTTAAAACATATTTGGCCCCCTCTACCAATGTGCAAGAGGTTACGTGGGAAAAATGTTTCCCAGGATACAATGGAAAATGTAAAGTCTGTTTGCACAAACCGCCTTACCAACAAACTAGAACAAATATTGTTGAACACTTTGGAAGGAAATAAAAATTCTCTATAAGAGGAGAATATTTCAAAGGCTAGAGAAAGGATTTTTGGGAGGAAGAAGGAAGAGTGTTGTTTTGTGTGTGTTCTTATTTTAGTCCAAAGAAATACAATTTATAGGCTGCAAAATTAGCATAGAATTCAAACGGTTTCACATAGATTAATGCACTCATTAATCCTATTTATGGTTCTGCAGATCGAAAAGTCACATTCATCTACAACTTCCACAAATGAAGTTTTTAAAGGATTAATGAACAAATTAATATCATTTAAATATGCAGAATTTCAGAAGCCATATCTATCCACAAATGCCACACATGCTCGGTTTAATCCATTTAACCAAGCCAGAAGCATTCTAAAGGCTTTTGGATTAATCATGGCTTTAATCATAACAACAGTAATCCAAAACCATTCTTTTCAATTGGCATTTGAAACTTGAAACGTTTTTCCTAATTAATCAATAAATTAATTAAACATTTATGAAACCGCAAAAATTACAGCCATTAATTTTGAATTGAGAAAATACGAACCCGGAAAGACACAAAACATAGGTTGATTAGGTCTGACGCTTTTGCTTATGAAAGGTCCAGAATTCGTGTCCGCAGACTTCCCATTTCTCATTCACTCACTTTTATCTTTTTTATTATTAATTTCCAACAGTCCTTCGAAGTCCTGGCCCAAACTTTCCAATCATGAAACATATTCGGACCAACCTTGTGCCTCATAAAATCTCTGTCTATATGTGGCGCCTATATAATGGCTTTGTAGCTTTTCCTGAAACTATAAGCTGTTGGGGCAATCGAGTCATTCATGCTTCTGAAAGATTATCTGCCTGGGCCCGATCAAAAATTTACTTTCGTGCATTGCATTCCAGAATCAAAACTTTTGATCGGGCCTAAGCTCTAGTGTAATACTATTCCAATCCTTACTTGAAACACCATTGCACAGGATCTTAGTTTTACTTTATTCGATTTGTCACGCAACAAACAAAATTCTTAATTAAAGTGGAAGTATAAGAATTTCCTCTTGAAGCGTGTACTTAGGTGATTCTCTTGTATGACTCAAGACAAGCTCGTATGTTGTGTGGGTAATGAACCAACGAACCAAACGAATCTGCAATTGGAAACAACACAAAACCACCTCAGATTTAGCCAAGCAACCGCCACCCTAGATGGTTCACGTGCCACCGCCACTCATCCTCTACACGCGCCGCCGTCGACCACCAATTACAGTCGGAGAGAAGCCAGAAAAACTGCCAGAGCTGCCAGCCAAACTTGCTGCCGCCGCTCAAGTTTTTCCGACGTGCGCTAGACAAGAATAAGGCTCGAGAAGAGAACTCAACTTAATTCTCTCTCTAGTTTCTTGAATTATTAAACTATGAATTGTGTTGTAATTGCCAACTCTCTATGTCTATTTATAGAGCTTCAGGAGAGATCCCAAGTTGGTTTAGGATTGGTATTCCTATTGGATTTTGGTTTTAATTAGTTTCCAAATCCAATTTGTAACCAAATCTAATTAGATTCCAAATCCAAATAGATTCCTAATCTTTTGAATATCCTAATTCTAATTGAATTTTAAGACTTAATTAATTAATTAAATAATTCTACTTTATCAATTTACTAATTGACCTTTAGGATTAATTAATTAGTTAATTCTACTTTATCAATTAACCCAATGCATAATTAATCGGACCACTAAAGAATTAATTACTGCACTACCAACCTACACCAGAATTACTTCCGGAATAACTTAAATTAAATTAAATCAATTATTCTTTATTCTTTATCTCCCCACATCAAACATATAGTGCTTGTCAATTTTATTAATTTATTGATAAATTAATTAATCGACTTCTTATTATCCGAGACTAGCACCACTTGACTTTATTACTATACCGGACATAAATTCACTTGCCAGATTTAGTACAGTAAACTTTTCAAGCTCATCTCGCGAGCACCATCACCCCGGAAGCACCGGTATATGGTTTCTTTTCGATTGGCTACAGCACACCGAGAAACTAACATGTGCACCCAACCTATCGAGACTATAGGTCTCAAGTTACCACACTCTTTGGTAGATTAATGTACACTATGTCTAATCCTGGTGCCTATCCTCATCTTAAAGATTAAGAGACAGAACATAAGATTCGAATTAACTACAATAGATCAGTACAAGTTAATTCAAAACTAATTGGTCATGCTCAATATGCCCCGGGCATATCTATATGATTCAATTAGTCTAGATAAACCAACCTCAGAATCACATAATGACTTAAACTGACAGCATGTCCAAAACTGTCTCAGTCATGAGCCTAGTTTATAAATCATAACTTTAACAAATGATGAGATCTACTGTGTCATACCTAACACTTCATCATCTAGTCATATGATATCAATGGACTACATAAATAAATATGAAACAATTAACTAAAGCTATTTAAATCGATATATGTAAACCGAGAAAATAGTGTTCATACAAGCTAAGCTTTTCAGTATTCACACAAACAATCTCTCACTAATAATCAATGCTAAGCTTAAAGTACAATACAGTTCAATACACTAATCTGCCACTACACTAACATCTAGAGAACTGTTATGACTCAGCCACATATCTAACTCCCATGCCTTCCACGTGAGTCTCAAAGACTTTCGCAGTCAATGTCTTCGTGAATGGATCTACAAGGTTATTTGCTGATGCTATCTTGGTCACGACCCCGTCTTCTTTCTTAACGATCTCTCGTATCAGGTGGTACTTGTGCTCTATGTGCTTACTAGCCTTGTGGTCTCGTGGTTCCTTCGAATTTCCTATTGTACCATTGTTATCACAATATACCGTGATTGATTTGGGTAAATCAGGAATCATATCTAAGTCTAATAGGAAATTCTTGAGCCACACAACTTCTTTCACTGCCTCTAATGTTGTGACATACTCAGCTTTCATGGTAGAGTCTGCCATGCATTTCTGCTTGACACTCTGCCATACTATGGCTCCACCTTCTAAAGTAAACACAAAACTTGAGGTAGACTTACTCTCATCTTTATCACCTTGGAAATCAGAATAAGTGTAACCTCTAGGCACTAAGTCTTGAGCCTGATAGACCAATACTTGGTCTCTCGTTCTGCACAAATACATAAGGATGCATTTTACAGCTTCCTAATGTACTTTACCAGGATTACTTTGATATCTGCTAACCATGCCAACAGCAAACCAGATATCATGTCTCGTACACAACATTGCACACATGAGACTTCCTATTACAGAAGCATAAGGAACTGCCTTCATGGCTTCTATCTCCTCAATAGTCTTAGAAGACTGAGCTTTAGATAGATGCACTCCATGTCTGAAAGGCAAGAAACCTTTCTTGGAGTTTTGTATATTGAAATGCGCCAAAATAGTGTCTTTGTATGAAGCTTTAGATAGTGTCAGTGAACGTTTCCTATGATCTCGAATAATCTTGATCCTGAGAATATGTCCAGCCTCTCCCAAGTCTTTCATACCAAACTGATTGGATAGCCATGCCTTTACGTCTGACAACACTTTTTTATTGTTGCCAATAAGTAAAATGTCATCCACGTAAAGTACAAGAAACACCACCGTGTCTTTGTCACGTCTGCGATATACACACTGCTCATCTGTTCACTGAGTAAATCAATAGGATTGTATTACCTCATCAAACCGAATATTCTAAGATATGGATGCTTGCTTAAGTCCGTAAATAGACCTCTTAAACTTGTAAACCTTATGCTCTTGGTCTTCAGCAATGAATCCCTCTGGTTGCTGCATGAAGATGGTTTCCTCAATATTTCCGTTAAGAAAAGCTGTCTTGACATCCAACTACCAAATCTCATAATCTAAATAAGTAGCTATGGCTAAGAGAATCTGGATCGACTTAAACATAGCTACCAGGGAGAAGGTTTCCTCATAATCGATACATTCTTTTTTAGTGTACCCCTTCGCCACAATCCTAGCTTTAAAGGTTTTAACCTTTTCGTCAGGTCCTCTCTTGCGTTTGTAAACTCACTTACAGCCTATTGGTCAAAAACCATCAGGCAGGTCTACAAGCTCCCAAACTTGATTAGACATCCACCCCATCTCAGACAATATTGTTTTTTTCTAATTATCTGCATCTTTATCTCGGATTTTCTCATTATAGTTTATGGGATCCGATTCATGCGCACCCAAGATGAAGTCTAAGGACTCTTCCACACCAATGAACCTATCGGGCTGCCTCACAACACTCCCACTACGAAGAGGCAGTGGTGCAGGCGCTGTTTCTATAACTGTTTGTGCAGTGTCTTGTGGTGTATCTACTTGTACTGGTGCAACAGGAATTGTGGATTGTCCACTAAGTTCTTCGACTACTACTTTACTACTTGGCTTGTGATCTATAATATAATCCTCTTGTAAAAATTTGGCATTAGTGCTAACTATCACATTCTGGTTTTTAGGACTATAAAATAAACCACCTTTCGTACCTTTGGGATAACCTACAAAAAACATTACTTCTATTCTTGAATCTAACTTACCCGCATCTGTCTTCAGCACATGTGCTGGATAACCTCAAACTCTGAGATGTCTTAGACTAGGCTTGCACCCCATCTACAATTCAATAGGAGTTTCAGGCACGAGTTTAGATGGTACAAGATTAAGGATGTAAGTTGCAATTTCTAAGGCATAACCCCAAAACGAAATAGGCAACTCACTATAACTCATCATAGACCTAACCATTTCCATTAGAGTTCTATTTCTCCATTCAGCTGCACCATTATGCTGGGGTGTGCTAGGTGTAAATAACTGAGACTGAATTCCTACTTCCACTAGATAATTTCAAAAACCAGTGGAGAGGTATTCACCACCACGATCTGATCGTAGTGTCTTCATACTTTTACAATGATGTTTCTCCACATATGTGCGAAACTCTTTGAACTTGTTAAAGCATTCAGGCTTGTGGCGCATTAAGTAAATATATCCGTATCTTGAGTAGTCATCTGTGAATGTCACAGAATACTCAAAACCTCCTATTGCTCGTATTGAAATTGGTCCACATAAATAAGAGTGAATTAACTCTAACACTTCTTTGCCTCTATACCCTTTTGCCTTGAAAGGCTTCTTGGTCATTTTACCTTCCAAGCATGATTCGCAGGTCGTATAGTTGTCAACTTAACCTAAAGATCCATTTGTGACCATCCTTTGAATCTTACTAAGTTTTATATGACCTAATCTAAGATACAAAAGATATGTTTGATTCATCTCAAAAAATTCTTTCCTCTTATTATGGTTTAATGATGTATGAGTTGTCATTGCATGATTAGTAGGAGAAGTCAGTTTTAAAATGAACAAATTGTCTATCAATGTGTCAGAACAAATAAGTTTATTATTTCTTCTAATAAACACAAACTTATCGGAAAAATGAACTTATAACCATTCAATAAAACTTTAGAAAATGAAACCAAGTTCTTTCTAAAACTAGGAACATAAATACAATCATTTAAAACTAGACTACAATTTCCGAAATTTAAGTCTACTTCTCCTACTGCAACAGCTGATACTTTTGTAGTATCTCCAATGTAGACTTCTATCTCGCATCTCTAAGCTTCCGGGTTACCCGAAACCCCTGCAAAGAATTACAAACATGACCAGTGGTGCCCGAGTCCACACACCAGGTATCTGTGGGAATCACCGCTAAACATATCTCAGTAATTAAGGCAAAATTACTCGTACCTTTCTTTGGACAATCCGCTTTCCAATGTCCCGCCTGACCACACTTGAAGCACTTGCCTTTTAGCTTCTTCTTCTTTGCGATATTAGGCTTAGGCGCATGATTCTTCATTTTTGCCTTGGACTTTCTCTTATTCTTACCAGCCTTAGGCGCAGAAGAAGAACTTGAAGCCTTGACCGTGACTAGGGATTGCTTATTCTCTTGAAACAATCCTTCAGCCACCAACTCTTCCAAGAGCTCGGACAAATTATAAATCCTCTGATTCATGTTATAGTTCAGCTGAAACTGCTCAAAGCTTTGAGACAGACTTTAGAGGACTATATCAACTTTGGTTTCATCGTTAAATTCGCCTCCAAGTACCTCAATTTCGTTGATGTTGCTCATCATCTCAAGGACGTGATCTCTCACATGAGTAACCTCAGCCATATTGGTATTCGTTATCTTCCTCATGGCTGCTTGCCTAGGCCTGACCTTGGTGATCAAACATCTATCTAAGATTAGCAATCATGTCAAAAGCAGAGATTATTGACTGATGCTGATGTTGCAGTACATTCGACATATAAGCCAGAATGTAACACCGTGCCATCTCATCAGTCGACTCGTTGGTAGGCGTTTCTGGGCATACCTCATTGAGCACGAACTTGTACTGCTTAGCCGTTAGGACAATATCCAAATTCCATTTCTGATCAATGTTATTTGGACCAGTTAACTTGTTCTCTTTCAATATAACAACTAATGGATTGAACGTCATATCGAATTATTGAAAATAAATAAATAGAAAAAAATTAGAAAATAAACAACTAAGTTTCGAAAATATTGACTCCCTCTAATAATATAATCAATTTAATCCACCGACATCTCATTCACCGAGATTCGCACAAGCCACGATAGTGTGGACGTTTACGCTAGTCCACATTTGTTTGAGAAGTACCTAGTTCATTAATCTCATTATCTGACCAAACATTCTATTGACCAATGAGACTAATAGTCAGTACTTTTAGCTATACATATAAGTAGCGTAACCTCAACTGGGAAAAATACTACAAATCATACACTAAGTGTGTGCCATTATGTGACTTCTAAGTGTATTATTTCAGATAGTGCACCTCAGATAGAGAGAGTGTCGCATTTCTCTAGTTTAATTCACTATAGTCATCTTCTTAGAAATTCAACCTAGTGATTCGCAGGTTTAACTCATCTGATATGGAGGAAGGGCCTAATGCCAACGCGCAAGTCAAAACTACATCACGTATAAATTCGTAATGGAGGGTGTGGGAATAATAACTAACCCGCTCCCACTTAGATTATTAGAATGAGGGTTTTTCAGTTTTAACATGCAATTAACTAATCCTAAGTTATAAACAACCATAAAACCACATGCTTTAATAATGCATAAAATTAAAGCACATAACGATTACAATAAACTTAAATACGGGAAATAAATATGTAAAATACATTTTCCAACTATTATGGTTTGAATTTCTTCCATCTGCTGCCTTGTTCACGTGTCCCGTCACATCACTCTAATGGATTGAGTCTGAAAAACTGGAACTCAGAATTACCCCGGAGAAACGACCCATACGCACAGCTCATCGGGCCATGCGCGTGTGCCCGTGCTCGTGCCATCCGCGCGTTAGGCATGTGCGTGCAGTAACCCGCCACGAGCAGCTGGGCAGCACATGCGCTGGTGCCCTACGCAGCACTGCACCAGTGCATCCATACGCTGTCTTTGCGTGCGGCAAAGCTAGCTGCCGGCGGTTGGTGCTGGCAATTCTTTTGCCGGCATCGCCTTCCCCATCCACCTCTCAGGTCTTCTACTCCACTACCATTCGTTATTACATATTCTCCTAAATACAAGACTTGATTTCTCTAGGAAAATAAAAATGACAGTTACATAGAAAAATCCTACTACAAATTTTATCTAATCCTACACAGTTTCTAGCACGAGATTTTACTATTACAAGCATTCACATTGAAAAAACCAACCTGGACATGTCCCCGGGTTTAATAAAAAATGAATACATAAACCATAATAGCCGGGATAACAAACCACTTGCATTAAAGAAACCATGTAACAAATCGAACAAAGCAAAGCCAAAACCTTCCCCCTGATACCAATTGAAAGATTATCTACCCGGGCTAGATAAAAATTTACTTCGTGCATTGCATTCCAGAATCAAAACTTTTTATCAAGCCTAAGCTCTAGTGCAATACTATTCCAATCCTTGCTTCAAACACCATTGCACATGATCTTAGTTTTACTTTATTCGATTTGTCACGCAACAAACAAAATTCTTAATGAAAGCGAAAGTATAAGAATTACCTCTTGAAGAGTGTACTTAGGTGATTCTCTTGTATGACTCAAGACAAGCTCGTATGTTGGTGGGCAACGAACCAACGAACCAAACGAATTAGCAATTGGAAACAACACAAAACTAGCCTGAATTTAGCCAAGTCGTCGCCGCCCTAGATGGCTCACGCGCCGCTGCCGCACGTCTTCTACACACGCCACCGCCGATCACCAATTGCCGCCGGTGAGAAACCGGAAAAACTGTCGGAGCTGCTGGCCAAACATGCTGCCGCCGCTCAAGTTTTCCCGACGTGTGATAGACGAGAATAAAGCTCGAGAAGAGAACTCAACTTAACTCTCTCTCTTATTCTCTCTCTAACTTTCTCTCTCCAGTTTCTTGAATTTTGAAACTATGAATTGTGTTGTAATTGCCAGCTCTCTATGTCTATTTATAGAGCTACAAGAGAGACCCCAAGTTGGTTTAGAATTACTCTTCCTATTGGGTTTTGGTTTTAATTAGTTTCCAAATCCAATTAGTAACCAAATCTATTTAGATTCCAAATCCAAATAGACTTCCTAATCTTTTGAATTTTCTAATTCTAATTGAACTTTAAGACTTAATTAATTAATTAAATTATTCCACTTTGTCAATTTACTAATTGACCTTTAGGATTAATTAATTAGTTAATTCTACTTTATCAATTAACCCAATGCATAATTAATCGGACCACTAAAGAATTAATTACTGCACTACCAACCTACACCAGAATTACTTCCGGAATAACTTAAATTAAATTAAATCAATTATTCTTTATTCTTTATCTCCCCACATCAAACATATAGTGCTTGTCAATTTTATTAATTTATTGATAAATTAATTAATCGACTTCTTATTATCCGAGACTAGCACCACTTGACTTTATTACTATATCGGACATAAATTCACTTGCCAGATTTAGTACAATAAACTTTTCAAGCTCATCTCGCGAGCACAATCACCCCGGAAGCACCGGTATATGGTTTCTTTTCGATTGGCTACAGCACACCGAGAAGCTAACATGTGCACCCAACCTATCGAGACTATAGGTCTCAAGTTACCACACTCTTTGGTAGATTAATGTACACTATGTCTAATCCTGGTGCCTATCCTCATCTTAAAGATTAAGAGACAGAACATAAGATTCGAATTAACTACAATAGATCAATACAAGTTAATTCAAAACTAATTGGTCATGCTCAATATGCCCCGAGCATATCTATATGATTCAATTAGTCTAGTTAACAAACCTCAGAATCACATAATTGAAAGATTATCTCCCTGGGCCCGGTCAAAAATTCATTTTCGTGCTACGCATTCCAGAATCGAAACTCTTGACACGGCCTAAACTCTAGCACAATCACTATTCTAATCCTTGCTTGAAATAACATTGCGCAGGATCTTAGCTTCTACTTGTTCGATTTGCCACGCAACAATATATTCCTAATTAAAGCGGAAGTTTAAGAATTACCTCTTGAAGCGTGTATTAAGGTGATTCTTTTGAATGACTCAAGAGTTGATCGTACGTTGTGTGAGCAATAAACTAGCGAACCAAACGAATAAGCAATTTGAAAGAACACCAAAAACTGCCAGAAAAATCAAGCCGAGATCGCCGGAAGAAAATTCCGCCGCCACTCACCGCTGCGCTTGACCACACGCGTCGCCATCCGGAGAAAGCTTCCGTCACTTCACCAACTTCACGCGCCGGCCGATGGTTTTAACCAAGCCGCCGCCGGTCGGTTACTGTGCATGAATCCCGAGAAAGAATAGTGCTCGAAGGAATTGCTCTTTCTTTTCTCTCTCTAGTTTCAAGAATTGTGAAACTTATGAATTGTGTTCTAATTGCCAACTTTCAATGTCTATTTATAGAGTTACAAGAAAGACCCCAAATTGATTTATGATTGGCCTTCCTAATGGGTTTATGTTTATTAATTAGTTTCCAAATCCAATTAGGTTCCAAATAGGATTTCCAAATCCAAATAGATTTCCTAATTCTAATTCAACTTTAAGACTTAATTTATTAATTAAATAATTTCACTTTGTTAATTACTTAATTAACCCTTAGGAATAATTAATTAAATAATTAATTCTACTTTATCAATAAACCCAATACAATCGTACCACTAACGGATTAATTATGGCACTATCATCCTACACAAGAATTGCTTCCGGAACAACTAAAATTAATTATTCTTTAATCTCCCCACATCAAAGATATAGTGCTCGTTAATTTATTAATTTACTGATAAATTAATTAATTAACTTCTTATAATCCGAGATTAGTACGACTCGACCTTTTTACTATACCAGACATAAGTCCATTGGTCGGGTTTAGTATAATAAACATAACGAGCTCATCTCGGGAGCACCATCACCCCGGACGCACCGATATATGGTTTCCTTTCGAAAAGCAACTGCACACCAAACAACTAAACACACACACCTAACCTACCGAGACTATGTTGGTGAATGTGCCCTAATGAGGGCTATTTATGTAAATATACTTTGAGGGTATTTATGTAAATAAGATATTTGTCGCTTGATTGATTGTTTATCAAATGAGTTAATTTCATGATAGTAATATCCTTGTGCATATTTAAATTCATGAAATCGATCCGCCAAAAGAAACACTCCATGGACTAATTAGATCATGAGTGATTCTTTTGAGTAGTACTGGTACTAGGATCCTTAGACCAGAAATCACTACATGGTCTTTGGTGAATTGTAGTGTACTTTGACATACGCCTAACGGGGCCGTAACAGGTTGCCAAGTACGGGTATGATTGGGTACACTATGAGACACGCTAAGGTATGTAGGTGAAGTGATGGGACTATAAATCTCTCTTAAGTGAGAGATGATATCTTGGCCACTTGATAGTGAACTGAAAAGTGCATGGCCATACCCAAGGAATGATAGGATATCATTTTCTTGAAGGATTCAATGTCACTAAGAGATCAAGTAAACGCTTAGCTATATAAGGATGATGGCTCCATGCCTTATGCTAAGCTGGATATCGATGTAGAGGATCGTACGCAGTTTGCTCGAAAAGGTTGTGTTGAATCTCCATTCGACCCTCCATTCTGAATTGGGTAGTCATTATGTCTTGCTAGAGACCACTAATGACTTATGGATTAATCAATGAGATTGAGTTATCCGTTGCCAATTTTGAATGGGTCTACAGGATCGCACATAAGAAAGTTCAATGATGCAGAATAAGGATTCTTGCCTACAATAAGTATAATTGTTATACTTAAATAAATAAGATTTAATTAAATGGTTTAATTAAATATTATTGGAAAGTTCTATGGTATTAATTAATAGTTAATTAATTATCTGAGAATAATTGGGATGGGCTGATAAATCAAGGGACTTAATTGCAATTGAAGTTCTTGACCCATCAGCCTGATCCATGGGTCATGGGTTGATCCATGGGCTTGGTGTATAGCCCAAATCATTAAAGTATTATTTAAGGCTGATTTGGAATTAGTAAATATTATTTAAATACTGACTTGGAATCAGTTAAGTAATATTTGGTAATAATACTGATTTGGAATATGACTAAAATCCGTTAAGTTATAATTGGATAATTACAATACTGATTTTGGAAATTAATTCTCTACAAATATCCTAGGGATATAATTGTAGGAGGATGATGATTTTGAATTATTCTCATTAGACAAAATACACAGAATTCCCAAATTCTCTTGGTAGTCAAGATCGGCTAGCACCAACCTGCGAAGACTTTCGTGCTTGAGAGTAGAGGATCCTTCGAGGAAGGATTTTGGAGACAACAAAACGCCATCTTCTCAGAGGAGCCAGGCGACGTGCGTAACCGATTACGCTTCAAGGGTAAGACCCGATCCTTAGTGTTTAGGATTTCGCTGTTTAATTGGATTAAACACCTAAACAATTCCCAACAGTGATATCAGAGCAAGGTTTAGAACATTTTTGTGTTAATATTAAAATTAATTAATTCAAGCAAATTGTTTGTGTTGAAAATTAATTTTATTATTACCCCAAAAAAAAAAAAAAAAACCCAGAACCTTGGATTTTAAAGATTTGGATATTTTCTTTTCTTGGTTTCGTAGTACATTGCCGGAGAGCCATTTTTTTTTGTTTTTTCGAGTAAAAGAACGGAACTTGGTCGTTCGTCAGAAAAACGGGCAAAATGGAATTGTTCCTCTTTTCTGCTGGGTTCAATTTTTTTTTCTAGGTTGTCTCGAAAGAAGGGGCTTTTGGTTTTGTTTTTCAACCAAATTGGTTTTGAGTTTGGCTTCCGAAATCTGGGCTGATTTCTCCCAAAACGTTTAAAGGAGAAACTGGGTTTTCTCACCAAAATGGACTTCTGGGTTTTCGAAACCCTCGTTGGAGAATCGGAGTTTTTTTGATTCATGAAATCCGCCGCAAATCTGGTTTTGTTTTTGGTTTGTGTTTATGTTTCAAAAACATTGCTGAAAAAAAAAAACGATTTTTTTGTTCTTTGGGATTTTGATTTGCTGGGGAAGTTTTTGCCGGAAAACCTCACAAGCCGGACTTGGAGTTTGGGCATGGAATTTTTTGTCGAAATTGACGACGGGACCAGTCTTCGATCAGATCAATGGTCGGTCGTCTCTTGTGTCTTGAATATCTTCGCGACATCATCAGGACGGAGATAACTAGTGGTTGCATCATCTCTGACCGGTCGAATCTAGGTTGTGCTTCGTTGGACGAGGCAACGGCCGGTTTTGGAAATCAGTTCCGATCGACTTTGAGTTTTTATCGCCGGAAAAACGTGACCACCGAAAGTGTTTTCGTTGGTCCCGTTTTTATCGGTCGTGTTTGGCCGAGGAGATGGAGCCGACAATGTCGCAAGTCGTCGGAAATCGAAGAAAGCCGGCGAATGGAAAAGGTTGAAGATGGAGTGGGCGGCGGGGAAGGGGAAACCCTAATGCCACTTTTGGATAGAATTACAAAATTACCCCTGCCGTCACTAACCCTAAAAGATAGCAAGTTTTAAAATGGCATAATGATCCCTGGACTTTGAGTTCTCCTCAAAACCCTGGCCCAGAATTTTATTTAAATTACCAAATTGCCCCAAAAGTTTCAGAAAAATTAAAATTTTAAAATTTTCTGAATTTTATTTAATAAGATTTTAATTATATAGTCTTATTAGATAAAGATAAGATTAATTTAGAATTTTATCCTATAAGTTTAAATTTATCGTAATTAGATAATTAGATAAATTTTAAAATAATTATTTTAATTAGATTAAAATAATTAGAAAAGACAAATAAATAAATAAATAATCAATTAATTAGATTAATTAATTACTTTAAATTTTGAATTATTATTTATTTTATTTTATTTTATTTTGATGCTTATTTAAATTGTTTAAATTTTATTTGAAGCATCATAATTATGCAAGCATGTTCATGCATCATTTTGGATAAATGTAAAATGAACAGAAGGATTGATTAAAATTGATCATGACACGATCAATTTTAATTCTGTAATAGTTACACAATCCTTAAAATTAATCGGCTTAAATTAAAACCGGCTTGTATGAGCATATGCATTTTATGTGTTTCAAAGCATGAACTGGGCTTTTAATTTTAACGTTTTAAAAGTTGGGGCCTGCGAGCCAGTTTTGAATTTGGGCCTGCATGCCTATAAAATCATCATGTAATAGTTAGGCCCAAAAGGAGGTTCCAAGAGGAGTCCATGGTGGAACCCAGGAGCGGAGGCCCAAACATGAAGATTTTAAAAGGCCCTGTAATAGATTAGAGCCCAGTTCATCGCTTTAATTTCATTCTTTCATTTATGCAATTGAATGATAAACGAAAATGCATGTTAAGCCGATCAAACTTAAATCCCAAAAACCCAAGATTTTGCTTCCATACTTGAGGGCCCGCTTGAGTGTCGAACGTCTGATGGACTTGGAGAGCCCAAGGGCCTCAGGTTTTCTTCATGCGGCGGGTTGTTACATAATAGTGCCCAACTTTATCACTACCATTAATGAGTGGAAAAACTGTTTGGGTATTAGATGCTCAACTTTATCACTACCACTTGTTATGGAAAAACTGTGTGGGTGTCTATTGATGTGATGCCTTGAGGGATGGTTTAACTTGGGAAAATTAATCCTAGCTTGACCCGATAAGTTGACTAGGGATTAATTTTGCAAAGATAGGATGGTGTCAAACATTTGGAATGTTCATCCTATCACCGAAAAGTTGCATGGTATGCAATTGGAAAGCGTTAAATACATGGAATGTGATTTGAACGTTGCCTACCAGAAGAGCCTGATCCCTACGATACTTGCCAAAGCAAGACTGGGGTTGACTCTTTGTGGATTTTCGGCCCACAATCTAGCACCAACACAAAATTGTTAGGGATTTCAATTTTGGCTATTGTGGAAAACATTTTTAAAAACTCATTCTAATATTTTGCATTTACTCTTTGTAGAAATGGCATCATATAGCACAAATGTTATCTCAAACTTTACTCTAAGAAATATATTGGATAAAGATAAATTGGTTGGACCAAACTTCTTAGATTGGGAAAGAAACTTGAGAATAGTTCTCAAGCAAGAAAGGAAGCTACATGTCTTAGAGACCGCTTTACCTGAACCACCAAAAAATGCTTCGGCTACTATTCAACGAGCCTGGGATAAGCTGAAAAGCGACTCTGATGATGTGACATGCTTGATGCTCGCGTCTATGATAGGCGAGCTTCAAAAGCAGTTCATGAATTTGGAAGCGTTCCGAATTTATGAGTGACTGACGGAAATGTTTCGTGAACAAGCTTCAGGTATCTTTGTTGTAGAAATAAATCTTTCTATGTCCACCTCATGGGTATTAGATACTGGTTGTGGGGCTCACATTTGTACTAATGTGCAGGGACTCAGAAATAGAAGGATGACAAAGAAAGGTGAAGTAGATCTCCGAGTGGGCAACGGGGCAAGAGTTACTACTATTGAAGTTAGAGATTATACTTTGTCTTTACCTTCTGGTTTAAATATCGAACTAGAAAATTATTATTATGTACCTGCTTTGAGCAGAAATATTATTTCAGTTTCTAGTTTAGATAATAAAGGTTTTTGATTTATTATTGAGAATAATTTGTTATCTTTATATTGAAATGATATTTTATACGGAGTTGCAAATATGTGTAACGGTCTGTATGTCTTGGATTTGACCCAAGAAAAACCATTCTATAACATAGGAAAGAAAGCTAAATCAACTAAAAATGATTTAAGTCCAACATACCTTTGGCATTGTCGATTAGGCCATGCAAATGAAAAGAAAGTTCAAAAGCTTCACAAGGATGAAGTGCTTGGGTTGTTTAATTTTGAATCATATGATACCTGTGAACCCTGCTTGCAAGGCAAAATGACAAAAAGTCTTGTCAACAAGAAAGGTGAAAGAACAAGTGAGCTATTTTTTCTAATACACACGGATGTATGTGGACCAATGAGCACACAAGCCAGAGGTGGATTTGAATACTTCGTCACTTTTACTGATGACTATAGTAGATATGGTTATGTCTACCAAATGAGGTATAAAAGTGAAACTTTTGAAAGGTTCAAAGAGTTTAAAAACGAAGTAGAGAATCAGTTAGAGAGAATGATTAAGGCTATTCGCTCCGATCGGGGAGGTGAATACCTTAGTGATGAGTTCGATGGCTATCTAAAACAGTGTGGAATTGTTTCACAGCTGACTCCACCGGGAACACCTCAATGGAATGGTGTATTCGAGAGGAGAAATCGGACCTTATTAGATATGGTTCGATCTATGATGGGCCTAGCGACTCTCCCTACATCATTTTGGGGTTATGCTCTCCTTTCTGCTGCCTACTTATTGAATCGTATTCCATCTAAGGCAGTAGATAAGACTCCATATGAGATATGGATGGGTCGGAAGCCCTATATGTCCTATCTACGAGTTTGGGGTTGTCAAGCTCATGTAAAACGTTTACAAAGTAATAAGCTTGAACCCAAAACTGACAAATGCCTATTTGTGGGATATTCTAAGGAAACTAAAGGATATCAATTCTACAACCCAACTGAGAACAAAGTGTTCGTTGCTCGAGGAGCCACTTTCTTAGAGAAAGAATTTCTGTACAAGAAAGACAGTGGGAGTAGAATAGAACTCGGAGAAGTTCAAGAACCACAAGAGAATGTAGAACGATCTACAGAAACTCAGATGGAAGTTGACATGGAAACTCATGAAGATGAGCAACCTAAGTCAACAACACAAGAACCTAGAAGGTCTAGTAGATCTCGTCATGAACCCGAGAGATACGGATTTCTCGTGACTGACGATCAAGATTTGATCTTGGTGGACTCTAATGAGCCCGCGAACTACAAACAGGTTTTAGAAAGTCCGGATTCCGGTAAATGTCTAGAAGCCATGGAATCTGAAATGCAATCCATGAGGGACAATAAAGTGTGGACTTTGATTGACCCTCCTGTTCAGGCAAAGGTTGTCGATTGCAAGTGGATTTTCAGGTTAAAACCTGACGGGATCTTCAAGGCACGACTAGTGGCTAAAGGTTTCAGATAGACTCATGGTATATACTATGATGAAACCTTCTCTCCTGTCGTGATGCTCAAGTCCATTAGGACAATGCTTGCCATAGCAGCATATTTTGACTATGAGGTATGGCAGATGGATGTTAAGACATCTTTCCTGAATGGAAACCTACTCGAGGATGTTTATATCAAACAACCCGAGGGATACATCGATTAAAAGCATCATAATCGAGTATGTAAGCTTCAGAGGTCTATCTATGGACTAAAGCAAGCATCTCGAAGTTGGAATCTTCGTTTTGATATGGAAGTAAAAGGTTACGGATTCATCAAGAACGAAGATGAGCCTTGTGTTTACAAGAAAGTTAGTGGGAGCAAGATTGTTTTCCTTGTCCTATATGTAGATGACATCCTGCTCATAGGAAATGACATTCCTTTGATGAAAAACATCAAACAATGGTTGGGAAGTGTATTTTCTATGAAAGACTTAGGAGAAGCTGAGACGATACTAGGTATCAAGATCTATAGAGATAGGTCTAAAAGGCTTCTGGGGCTAAGTCAAGAAGGGTACATAGACAAGATATTGAAAAGATTCAATATGTCTAACTCCAAAAATGATAACGTACCATTTAGACATGGCCTTCTCTTGAAGAAGAACCAAGGTCCTTCAATAAGAGATGAGAGGGATACAATGAGTAGAGTCCCATATGCTTCGGCAATAGGATCTATCATGTATGCCATGTTGTGTACCCGTCCGGATGTTGCACATGCATTTAGCATGACTAGCAGATACCAACAAGATCCAGGGATGGATCATTGGACTGCAGTCAAAGCAATCCTGAAGTACTTACGAAGAACTAAAGGATTAATGCTAGTGTATGGAGGACAAGAACAGCTCATTGTACACGGTTACGCTGATGCTGCTTTCCAAATAGATCAAGATGACATGAAGCCACAATCAGGCTACGTGTTTAGTCTGAATGGCGGTGCAATAAGTTGAAAAGCTCAAAGCAAGATACAACAGTCGATTCTACAACAGAGTCTGAGTACATTGTTGCATCAGATGCTGCAAAGGAAGCTTTTTGGCTGAGAAAGTTCGTGTCAGACATCGGAGTGATACCGAGTATCCAAGATCCGATAGAACTTTTCTGTGACAATAACGGGGCCATCACACAAGCTAAGGAGCCTCGGTCACACCAGAAAACCAAACACATACTCAGAAGGTTTCACCTCATCCGAGAGATCATTGATCGAGGAGATGTGAAAGTGTGCAAAATAGGGTCAGACGACAATATAGCAGATCCTCTCACAAAAGCTCTACCACAGTCAAAGTTTGATAGACATGTAATAGAGCTTGGTCTTAAACAGTTTAGGACATAGCCCTTCATCGGGCAAGTGAGAGATTGTTGGTGAATGTGCCCTAATGAGGGCTATTTATGTAAATATACTTTGAGGGTATTTATGTAAATAAGATATTTGTCGCTTGATTGATTGTTTATCAAATGAGTTATGATAGTAATATCCTTGTGCATATTTAAATTCATGAAATCGATCCGCCAAAAAAAACACTCCATGGACTAATTAGATCATGAGTGATTTTTTTGAGTAGTACTGGTACTAGGATCCTTAGACCAGAAATCACTACATGGTCTTAGGTGAATTGTAGTGTACTTTGACATACGCCTAACGGGGCCGTAACAGGTTGCCAAGTACGGGTATGATTGGGTACACTATGAGACACGCTAAGGTATGTAGGTGAAGTGATGGGACTACAAATCTCTCTTAAGTGAGAGATGATATCTTGGCCACTTGATAGTGAACTGAAAAGTGCATGGCCATGCCCAAGGAATGATAGGATATCATTTGCTTGAAGGATTCAGTGTCACTAAGAGATCAAGTAAACGCTTAGCTATATAAGGATGATGGCTCCATGCCTTATGCTAAGCTGGATATCGATGTAGAGGATCGTACGCAGTTTGCTCGGAAAGGTTGTGTTGAATCTCCATTGGACCCTCCATTCTGAATTGGGTAGTCATTATGTCTTGCTAGAGACCACTAATGACTTATGGATTAATCAATGAGATTGAGTTATCCGTTGCCAATTTGGAATGGGCCTACAGGATCGCACATAAGAAAGTTCAATGATGCAGAATAAGTATTCTTGCCTACAATAAGTATAATTGTTATACTTAAATAAATAAGATTTAATTAAATGGTTTAATTAAATATTATAGGAAAGTTCTATGGTATTAATTAATAGTTAATTAATTATCTGAGAACAATTGGGATGGGCTGATAAATCAAGGGACTTAATTGCAATTGAAGTTCTTGACCCATCAGCCTGATCCATGGGTCATGGGTTGATCCATGGGCTTGGTGTATAGCCCAAATCATTAAAGTATTATTTAAGGCTGATTTGGAATTAGTAAATATTATTTAAATACTGACTTGGAATCAGTTAAATAATATTTGGTAATAATACTGATTTGGAATATGACTAAAATCAGTTAAGTTATAATTGGATAATTACAATACTGATTTTGGAAATTAATTCTCTACAAATATCCTAGGGATATAATTGTAGGAGGATGATGATTTTGAATTATTCTCATTAGACAAAATACACAGAATTCCCAAATTCTCTTGGTAGGCAAGATCGGCTAGCACCAACCTGCGAAGACTTTCGTGCTTGAGAGTAGAGGATCCTTCGAGGAAGGATTTTGGAGACAACAAAACGCCATCTTCTCAGAGGAGCCAGGCGACCGATTACGCTTTAAGGGTAAGACCCGATCCTTAGTGTTTAGGATTCCGCTGTTTAATTGGATTAAACACCTAAACAATTCCCAACAGACTATTGACCACACTATTTGGCATATCAAAGTACACTATGTCTAATCCTCGTGCCTGCTCAAGTCTAGTGATTAAGAGATAGAATACTAGGAATGAATAGTTTTATTAAATCAGTACAAGACAACACATTGTAAACGGTCAAGTTCAATATGCCCAGGGCATATCTATATGATTCAATTAGTTTAGGAAAACTAAATTCTGAATCACATAATAACATAAACTGTCTCGGTTATGAACCTCATTTATATATTACGTCTTTTAACTAATGATGAGATCTACTGTGTCACACTAGACACCTCATTATCTAATTACATAATATAAATGGATGACATATGTAAAACATATAAACAATTTAACTAAAACATTTAATCGATATATAAAACTGGGAAATAATTTCATACAAGCAAAGATTCAGTATTCAAATCCAACAATCTCCCACTAATACTTAAGTTGCGCTTTAAGTATAAAACTACATCAATCCTTCAACTACAATAATGTCTAGAAAAACAATCATGGCTCTATTAGGTATCTAATCCCCATGCCTTCCATGTGAGCCTTATAGACTTTTGCAGTCAATGTCTTCTTGAATGGATCGGCAAGGTTATCTTTCGATGCTATCTTCACCATGACCACGTCTTTCTGCTTTACGATATCTCGTATTAGGTGGTACTTGCACTGTATATGCTCACTCGTCTTGTGGGCTCGTGGTTCCTTCGAATTTGCTACTGCACCGTTGTTGTCACAGTATACTGTGATCGACTTCTGCAAACCATGAATCAAGTCTAGGTCCACTAGGAAGTTCTTGAGCCACACTACTTCTTTCACTGCCTCTAATACTGTAACGCATTCAGCTTCCATGGTAGAGTCCGCCATGCATTTCTTCTTGACACTCCGCCAAATTATGGCTCTATCTCCCAAAGTAAACACATACCCTGAGGTAGACTTGCTCTTGTCCCTGTCGCCTATGAAATCTGAATCTGTGTAACCACGGGGCACAAGCTCAGGTACCTGATAGACCAAGACTTGGTGTATCATTCTGCGCAAATACTTGAGAATACATTTAACTACTTCCAATGAGCTTTCCTGGGGTTACTCCAATATCTGCTTACAATGGCAACAACATAGAAAATATTAGGCCTCGTACATAACATCGCATACATGAGACTTCCTACGGCAGAAGTATAAGAAACTGTCTTCATGACTTCTATCTCCTCAATAGTCTTTGGAGACTGCTCTTTAGATAGATGCACTCTGTGTCTGAAAGGTAGAAAATGTTTCTTGGTGTTCTGCATATTAAAACGAGCCAGAATCGTGTCTATGTATGAAGCTTGAGAGAGCGTTAGCGAACGTTTCCTACGATCTCGAATAATGTTGATCCTAAGGATATGTCCTGCTTCTCCTAGGTCTTTCATAGAAAACTGTTTGGACAGCCATGCATTTACGTTTGATAACACTTTCTTATTCCAATTAGTAAAATGTCATCTACGTAAAACACAATAAACACCACCTCATTTCTATCACGTCTGCGGTATACATATTGTTAATCCGAGCACTGAGTAAATTCGTAAGATTGGATTACCTCATTGAACCAGATGTTTCAAGATCTGGATGTTTGCTTAAGTCCATAAATGGACCTCTTAAGCCTGCAAACCTTATATTCTTGGCCTTTTTCAACGAATCCCTCTGGTTGCTGCATGAAGATGGTTTCTTCAAGACTTTCGTTAAGGAAAGCTGTCTTGACATCCATCTACCATATCTCATAATCTAAATGAGCAGCTATGGCCAAGAGAATCTAGATCGACATAAGCATGGCTACCGGGGAGAAGGTTTCCTCAAAATTGATTCCCTCTTTCTGAGTATATACTTTCGCCACAAGCCTGGCTTTAAAGGTTTTAACCTTTCAGTCAGGTCCTCTCTTGCATTTGTAAACCCACTTACATCCAATGGGTTTGAAACTATCAGGTAGGTCTATAAGCTCCCAGACTTGATCGTGGTTCATCGACCCCATCTCGGATATCATTGTCTTTCGCTAAGATTCTGTATATTTATCTCGAAAAGCCTCATTGTAGTTCACCGGATCCAGCTCAGGCATGCCTGGGATGGAGTCAGAGGCTTCTCCCACATCAATAAATCTGTCGGCTTGTCTCATAAATCTCCCACTACGACGAGGCACCACCCGTGTAGGCGTATCATATGTGATATCTTTTGCAGTGTGTATTATATCTACTTGTGCTGGTACATCAGGATTATCAGATTGCTTTCTAAGTTCTTCTAGTACTATCTTACTCTTGGGCTTGTGATCTAAAATATAATCTTTATCTAAAAATCTGGCGTTAGTACTAACTATCCCATTCTGATCTTTAGGACTGTAGAACAGACCACCTTTCGTTCCTCTGGGATGTCCTACAAACAACATTACTTCTGTTCTTGCATCCAACTTAGCTGCATCTGCCTTAAGCACATGTGATGGAAAACCCCAAATTCTAAGATGTCTTAGACTGGGCTTGCGCCAGGTCCACAACTCTGTATGGGTTGAAGGCACGATTTTAGATGGTACAAGATTTAGAATGTACATTGCAGTTTCTAAGGCATATCTCTAGAATGAACTAGGCAAATCATTATAGCTCATCAATTACCTAACCATTTTCATGAGAGTTCTGTTTCTTCTTTCTGCTACGCTATTCTGTTGTGGTGTGCCAGGTGCAGACAACTGAGACTGAATTCTGACATCACTAAGGTATTCTCGAAATTCATGGGATAGGTACTCACCACCATGATCTGATCGCAGTGTCTTGATACTCTTACCGTGATGTTTCTCCATATCTATCCGATACTCTTTAAATTTACTAAAGCATTCAGACTTGTAGTGCATTAGGTAAATGTATTCGTACCTTGAGTAATCATCTGTGAAAGTCATAAAATACTCAAATCCACCCCGTGCTTGGACCGAAATTGGTCCATACAAGTCAGAGTGAATCAATTCTAGTACTTTTTTGGCTCTATAACCTTTCGATTTAAAAGGTCTTTTGGTCATCTTACCTTCTAAGCAAGATTCGCATGTTGAATAGCTGTCAATCTCTAATGAACTTAAAGGTCCATCATTGACTAACCTATGAATCCTACTAAGGTTTATATGGCCTAGCCTGAGATGCCAAAGATAGGTTTGATTCGTTTTAGAGGTTCTTTTCTCTTATTTTGGTTAGATAATACGCCATTTAGTTTTGTGTTTTGCACAACATGAGTTTGATTTAACCAAAAACAAATTGTCCACTAATGAACCAGAACAAACAAGTTTTCTATCTTTTCTAACAACAACATATTTATCAGAAAAAATAAACTTGTAACAATTCATTAAGAGTTTAGAAACCGAAATAAGGTTCTTTCTAAAACTCGGTATATAAAGACAATTATGTAAAACTAGCCTAGAATATTAAAAAATTAGGCTAACTACTCCCATTGCTTCTACTAACACTCTTGTAGTGTCGCCTGAGTTGACTTCTAGCTAGCATTCTCTAAGCTTCTGGGTTACTTGGAACCCCTGCAAAGAATTACAAACGTGGTCAGTGGCGCCTAAATCCACACACAAGTATCTGTGGGAATCACCGCTAAATACGTCTCAGTAATTAAGGTTGAAACTATTGTACCTTTAAGCTTTGGACAATCTGATTTCCGATGTCCGTCTTACCACACTTGAAGTATTTGCCTTAGGATTCTTCTTCTTTGCGATGACTGGCTTGGCAGCATGATTCTTGGCTTTCTTCTTCTTCTTGTTCTTGCCTTTAGGCGCAGACGATGAACTCGAAGCCTTCACTGTGACCAAAGCTTGCTTCTTTTTTTTAAAGATGCCTTCGGCCGACATCAAGGCTGTTAGGAGCTCGGGAAGAGTATAAACTCTTTAGTTCATATTGTAGTTTACCTAAAACTGCTCAAAACTAGAAGGTAAGCTCTGGAGAATGATATCAATCTGACTCTTTTGATCAATTTCACCTCCCACCACTTCTATTTCATTGATCTCTCACCGATGAGCCTTCAGCCATTTTAGTATTCATTATCTTTCTCATGGCTGATTGTCTCGTTGTCCTGCCTTGATGACCAAACATCTCTCTTAGGCGAGCCATCATGTTAAAAGTGGAGACCATGGGATGAAGCTGATATTGCAGAACATTTGACACGGAGGCCAGAATGTAACACCGCCATCTCATCCACTTTTCTCCACCTCGCATAGGCATCTCTTTCCTCTTGAGGAGAATCATCAGTAGGCACATCTGGACAAACTTTAGTGAGCACAAACTTATACTGCCCAGCCGTCAAGATAATGTCCAAATTAAGACTCCAATCGACATAATTTGGACCGATTCGTTTGTTGTCTTTCAATATCGTAGCTAACGGATTAAATGCCATATCTAATGTTGTAAATAAATAAATAGACAATGTTTCAGTACAATAATTTGAAAAATAAAATTCTACAATTATTGACATCCCTCAAACAATAATTAAATCCACCAGAATCTCATTCACCGGGGTTTTTGCAAGCCACGATAGTGTGGACGTTTACGCTAACCCACATTCGTTTGAGAAGAACAAGGTTCATTAACTACACTATCTGACCAAATTATCTATTGATCAATGTAGCTAATAGTCAGTGCTTTTAGCCGTACATATAAGCATTGTAACATCGATGGGAGGAATACTACAAATAGTACACTAAGTGTATGCCATTACGTGACTTCTGAGTTTGTTACCTTAGGATAGTGCGTCTCAGATTGAGAGGGTATCGCATTTCTCCAATTTCAACTTACTCTGGTCATCTTACTTAGAAATTCATAAACTAGTGATCTTATGGTTTAACTCATCCGATATGGTGGAAAACCCTAATGCCAATGCGCAAGTCCACCCACATTACATATGAATTCGTAATGGAGACTATGGGAATATTAACCAACCCACTCCCACTTAGATTTCTAAAACGAAGGTTTTTTTTCAGTTTTAACATGCAATTAACTATGCCTAAGTTATATGCAAACATAAAACCAACATGCTTTAAATCGTGCATCTAAAATACAATATAAAAATGAAAGCATATAATTAAAAATGTAAAATATGGGAAATAAATGCGTAAAATAAATTTCCCGACTATTATGGTCTTAATTGCTTCCATATGCTACCTTTATCTCGTGTCCCGTCACATCACTTGATGGATTGTGTCTTGAAAATTGGATTTAAAAAAGAACAAAAACAGAAAAAAAAAAGCCCGCACGTGCGCAGCACGCACGGGGTGTGCCACGTGCGAGCGCGCCTTTGGGCCTTCTGTGCGCGCAGCATGCACGGGCTCTGCCACGTGCGCGCGCAGCCTTTGGGCCTTTTGTGCACGCTGTTGCTGGGCCTGCGTGCAGCAGTCCTGCTGCGCGTTGCCCAGTGTGCGGCATTGTGGCAATGCCACAGCGCTGCCGCTGCGGGTCGTCGGCGTTGTCTGGCACCCTGCATCGTTTGCCATCCCCTGTTCCTACTTCGCTATTTGGTCTTCTTGCAATTCGTTCTGGGTTTTCTTTGTTTTCTACGAATTAACGATAAACCAAAACCCACGAAATCAAGCCGCCCACCATAACGTCTTCGATTACATAAAATTTTCCTACTATAAGGCTTCTAGGAAAATAAAATCGAAAATTACATAAAAAAAAATTATACTAAAGATTTCATCTAATCCTACACGGCTTCCAGCACTTGGTTTTACTATTATAAGCATTCATAACAAAACAACCTGGACATGTCTCGGGGTTTAATTAAAACCTACAAATGCAACCATAATAGCCGGGATTTCCAAACCACCTGCAAACAAAACCATGTAACAAACCGAACAAGCACAATGCCAAAACCAGGCTCTGATACCAATTGAAAGATTATCTGCCTGGGCCCGATCAAAAATTCACTTTCATGCTACGCATTCCATAATCGGAACTCTTGACCAGTCCTAAGCTCTAACACAATCGCTATTCCAATCCTTGCTTGAAATAACATTGTGTAGGATCTTAGCTTCTACTTGTTCGATTTGCCACACAATAATATATTCCTAATTAAAGCGGAAGTTTAAGAATTACCTCTTGAAGAGTGTACTTAGGTGATTCTCTTCTATGACTCAAGACTTGATCGTACATTGTGTGGGCAACAAACTAATGAATCAAACGAATCAGCAATATCTTTTCTCTCTCTAGCTTTCTCTCTTTAGTTTCAAGAATTGTGAAACTTGTGAATTGTGTTCTAATTGCCAACTCTCTATGTCCATTTATAGAGTTACAAGAGAGACCCTAAGTTGGTTTAGGACTGGCCTTCCTAATGGGTTTAGGATTATTAATTAGTTTCCAAATCCAATTAGGTTCTAAATCTAATAGGATTTCTAAATCCAAATAGATTTCCTAATCTCTGGGATTTCCAAATTCTAATTGAACTTTAAGACTTAATTAATTAATTAATTAATTCCACTTTTTTAATTTCTTAATTAACCCTTAGGAATAATTATTTAAATAATTAATTCTATTTTATCAATTAACCCACTACATAATTAATCGTACCACTAACAGATTAATTATGGCATTACCATCCTACACTAGAATTGCTTCCGAAACAACTAAATTAATTATTCTTTAATCTCCCCACACAAAGATATAGTCCTCGTTAATTTATTAATTTACGGATAAATTAATTAAATAACTTCTTATAATATGATATTAGTGCCATGTGAGACTCATTCTTAGGATTTTGTTTTTTTTTTATTTTAAGTACGTCTCATCCAACAATATGGATGTAGTTAAATAATACACGCCCATTTCTTTTCGTTTAAGATTGTAACTAATTGTCTAATTCAACAGATACAGCCGAAAAACATCAGAATTGGGAAGTAGAACTTACCATATAACGCCTTTGTATACAATTCATTAGTTTTCAAGACAAGAAAACTTAGAGAGAGAGAATTAATTTTTTTCATCAAAGTCGGAATTTCCCTCAAAGCTCGGTGGTAGTACTCCTTCAGCCGTCAGCCTGAATTCCTCTAGCAAGTTTAGGGCTAAAATTAGTATTACATAAGAAAAATCACGCCAAGGGTAAAGTTGAAACTTCAGCAGTAGTTTTCCGGGTGACGATCAGGGGGTGGCGCCATAGTTACGCCGAGGTCTGCGGCGGTCAGACTTTGGTTCCGTGCGGACGCCAGTATATGTCATAAGTCCATAGAAAGTATACCTAAAATGGCCAATTTTAGTATAAATATAGGCATAATATAAGTATTTAGCCATATAAAATAGGGGTATCTAACCCAGAAGGAATTACCCCACAGTAGCAAAATGAAATCTCGGTAACAACAGTGATGCAGGTACTACGGGAAGATTTAGGGAGCACATCATTTCAGTTTTATCCATTTTTTCAACGATAGGAAGAATCTTAAGACTCAATAGAATTAAAAAAGCCACCCATTAAATTAAATGCCTTAAAATATACCACCAGTATGTATGGACAAGAAGCCCTCTTTTAGCAGTTAGTATATTATACTCCTAGGAGTAGTAACACTGTTACTACTCCTAGGAAAAAAAAAAAAAAAAAAAAAACCCCCGTTTGGCATTAGTAGAATGCATTTGACGCGCCTCCACTTTCCCTAATTAGCAGCAGTCCGTAGCCCCAAGTTTACATCAAATCAAATCCCGCGAATCCAAGCAAAATCAAAATTGAAATCCCGTCTGTACGGACTTTACACAAAGGCGGTAAACTTATGGAAACTGAAGCGAGGGGAATTTATTTTACATTGGAAGTAGCAGCAGCCCTCCTGAAACTCTCCACACGACCCACGAGCTCCGAAAAAATAGGCAGCATTCACAGCACGACCGTTCGCGAAAACCAGCAACCTGAACGCTACGAGTCCACCAGCGAAAGGCGATTCGACGTTCATTTCGAGTGGGAAAAAAAGAAAAAGTGATCAAATAGAGAAATCATGGTTAGGGTTAAGCAAGTTACAAGCGAAGCAGAAGCCGAAAAAATTGAAAGAATGATGAAAGGTATGTTTATACTTGCAGTTTATAGTTGCAGTTTAGGGGTAGTCGATGTTTTTGATAATGGATGGAAAATTTTTTTTCCGGGTAAAAAACGCAACACAGAGCCTAGGGCGGCAAATATTCAGGGTGTAAAGAGGCCGAGCAAGGAAGTCAGCTCCGAGAAATCAGACAAACAAGTTCTGGATAGTAAGTTTGTCGAAGTTTATCGTTGTGTAAAGTACTCATTGATGGCTATTTATGTAAACTGGTGGTTGCTTATGTAAACTGGTGGTTGCTTGCATAAAGTTCTTATGTAAACTACTATTTCTGTTGCTTATATAAACTGGTGGTTGCTTGTAAACTGATGGTTGCTTATGTAAACTGGGGGTTAATCATCTTCTGCTATGCTTATGTAAACTGGTGGTTGCTTATGTAAACTGTGGTTGCTTGCGTAAAGTTCTTATGTAAACTACTATTTCTGTTACTTATGTAAACGGGTGGTTGCTTATGTAAACTGATGGTTGCTTATGTAAACTGGGGGTTAGTTATCTTCTACTATGCTTATGTAAACTGGTGGTTGCTTATGTAAACTGGTGATTGCTTGCGTAAAGTTCTTATGTAAACTACTGTTTCTGTTGCTTATGTAAACTGGTGGTTGCTTATGTAAACTACTGTTTCGTTGTGTAAAGTACTCAGTGATGGCTGTTTCGGTAAAACTGTGGTTGCTAATGTAAACTGGTGGTTGCTTATGTAAACTGGGGGTTAATCATCTTCTGCTATGCTTATGTAAACTGGTGGATGACATTATAAAGTCCTGAATTGCTTGTTTAAGCTGCTGATTTCGCATGTAAACTCCCTTAATTTGGTGGTACAGTAGTGTTCTTAAGTCTGGAATGCTCATAATTCGGGGTTAATCATCTTCTGCTATGCTTATGTGAACTGGTGGTTGATTTTATAAAGTCCTGAATTGCTTGTTTAAGCTGCTTTTTTCTCATGTAAACTCCCTTAATTTGGTGGTAGAGTAGTGTTCTTAAGTCTGGAATGCTCATAATTCGGGGTTAATCATCTTCTGCTATGCTGATGTAAACTGTTAGTTTCATCGATTGCCATTTTTTTATGCGGTTTCAGGCAAAAGGAAGAAGATCGTCGAATCGAATTCGGACGATGATTTTGAAGAAATAATCAGCTTTAAAAAATTGCAGAAGCTGAAACAAAAAAAAAATGAGGAAAGAAAAAATAAGAAAGATGATAATAAAAGGAAAGATGAAGAGCTTGCTATTCAAATCTTTCAAGAAAGGACCCAGCCACTCCGTGAAGATACACAATTGGCATGTTTGCAAGAAACTGCAGGATACCAAGCGGTTAGAGATTCAAAACAATCATTCCAGTCAAGAACCTCTGCTGCTGGAATATCGTCACTGCTTGCGGATCTAAATGAAGTGCAGAGGCAGCAGCTGACAGATGTGGGGCTGGGGTGTCTGTTCCACATTAAATATGATAGGTTTCCGAATTCGTTCGGCCATTACTTGATCTCGAACATCAATACTGTAAGAAGCATTTTGGAGTTGGATGCTGGAACAATTCCAATTACAGAGACAGATGTCGAGTCAGTAATGGGATTTCCTGGTGGGGAACTGGATGTGGAGGAATACACCAGGAAAGATCAAGCATCCCGGGAGTACAAAGAAGACAAGAAAAAGTGGGATCTCAGACACCCCGTTCCACAAAACAAGGCGATTATATCAGCAAGTAGCCTCTCTGATTACATCAAGCGTAACAAGCACGCTGGCCTAGAATTCCTTCAAGATTTCTTGATATTCATGGTGTCCACGATGATTCACAGCAACGGCACCAACACAGTTCAATACCGATATCTGAAATCATTCAGATCGGTAGATAATATCATGAAACTGAATTGGAGAAAATTCGTTGTTGCTCGCTTGATGGACAACATACAAGAATGGAGAAAGCATCCCAGAGGCCAATTCACGGGGCCTCTTACATTCGTTGTGGTATAACATGTTCAGTTTACATAACATGTTCAGTTTACATAAAGTTTACATGTTCAGTTTTCTTAAAGTTTACATAACATGTTCAGTTTACATGTTCGGTTTACATATTTTGTTCAGTTTACATAACATGTTTTTTGTTATGTATTTTGTTCAGTATTTTGTTCAGTTTACATATTTTTTTTTAGTTTACATAACATGTTCAGTTTAGATGTTCAGTTTACATAAAGATCAGTTTACTTGCAGTTTACATGTTCAGTCTACATAAAGTTCACATAAAGATCACTTTACATATAGTTCACATAAAGATCAGTTTACATAAAGTTTACATGTTCACTTTCTTAAAGTTTACATAAAGTTCAGTTTACATAACTTGGTCAGTTTACACAACTTGTTCAGTTTACATAACAGAAAACTCATGTTTGTTTTGCACTATCACAGTTGCTGTATGCTGATAGACTTGGGTATGGCGCTGTGAATAACAATAATTGCCTTATCCCGACAATCCAAAATTGGCCCCAAAGCAAGCTGATGGAGCTTGCATAGTCAAACAAAGTCTGGGGAACGGGCAGAATAAGAGAACGCCCCGAAGAAGATGAAGACTTTTATGAAGTGAATCATCCCCCGATGGAGGGGATGACAGAGAAGAGGATGAACCAAGCGAGGTAGAATCCGTAGAGGAGAAAGATGCGGATGAAACCTCCACAGAGGAAGAAGATTCAGATGAAGAATCTGTATCCCCTCAGGAAGCTGAGGATGATGTTGGAAAGGCAAGTACACAGGAATCTATTTACATGAATCAACTTTACACAAACCTTCATGTTAAGTACGACTTTACATCAAGGTCTGTAATTAATACAGTTGTTGCAGGGACCAGCACACATGGAGGTAATCATTGAACATGAAGGAGTTGAAATTCATATGCAAGCTGAGAGTGAGGAAGCTGAGCAATTTGAGGAGGAAGTGGAGGAGAAAGCTCAGGAAGATGAGGAAGCTGAGGAGGAAGCTCAGGAAGATGAGGCAGCTGAGGAAGCTGAGGGACATGAGGATGACGATGACAAAGCTGAGCAAGCTAGGACATCTAAGACAGTAAAAGGGGATGAGGATGCTGCAAATACTAATCAAACTGTTCCAGATATCATCGTATCACTTATGGAAGAGGGTAACCCTGCAGGATCAGGAAAACAAGATGAAGAGGTAAATACCATACTCAATGTAGTTTACAGTAAATTTTGTCATCAAACACTTCATATAAAAAATGCAATCTATATGCAGGATGACAATCAGATCCTCTCCATTTTTCTAGAAATGTACATTGAATTCGGAAAATATAGTAGAGCTTTCATTGACTACTTGGAGAAATTTAGGGCTTTAAAGTGCCCCGATTTGTGTACACTAGAAATAATCCTGGAAGATGTTCGAGGTGTAATACATGAACTGAAGAAGGCAGTAGACAATGAGCAGGAGGAAGATGGAGAGAAAGCGGTAAGCCTAAGCATTTGTAAAGTACTGTAAAGTGTTTATGTAAAGTTGTGAGTGCGGTCATGCATGTGTAAAGCCTAATAATGTTTTCCTTATGTTTGGAGCAAAAGCAGGGTGCACAAACTGAGGTGCAAAATGAGGAGGAAAAATCTGAACAGAAAGAGGTAAGCATAATACTGGATATGCTTATGCTAATTACATACTGCTTATGTACAGTTTAGGCTTATGTAAACTACTGCTTATGTACAGTTTAGGCTTATGTAAACTACTGCTTGTTAATGTAAAATAATTATATTAATGTTTTGCTTCTTTATGTAAACTAATGCAGGTTCCCGTGGGGGTGCAAACTGAAAAAACTGAAAAAACCAGGCCAGCAACCAAAATAACAGCCGAAGAGGTATTTCACTTCAATTTTACATAAAGATTTCAAAAATGTCATTTTACATTTCGAGAGTGAAACTGTCAGTTTACATAACCAGTTCATATTGACCAGTTTACATAAGGAGATTATAACTATAAAGTTAGCTTAGCGATATCAGAACACTCACTTTACATTATGTTATCACAACGGTCACTTTACATAAGTAGTTCATAACACAGGATACATAAAACGTTCAGAAACCTCAGTTTACATAAGTAGTTCTGTTAATGTTCATAACACAGGATACATAAAACGTTCAAAAACATCAGTTTACATAAGTAGTTCTGTTAATGTTAGCCATAAACTCAGAAGATTATAACTATAAAGTTAGCATAGCTATATCAGAACACTCACTTTACATTATGTTATCACAACGGTTGGTTTACATAAGTAGTTCATAACACAGTTTACATAAGTAGTACATTATGTAAACTACTGCAGGTTCCCGTGGGGGTGGAACCTGCAGAAACTGAAACAACCACGCCAGCAATCAAAATACCAGCCCCAGAGGTATTGTTGGATCGTGTCAAATGTTGAGAGGGGGGGGGGTGAATCAACACTTTATCAATTTTTCTTTCAACTAAAGGATTCCCTCTCAAACGTTAGCTCAGTTAGAGCTTATTGTTGAACTCACGTTCTTGGCTTAGATGGACTCACTCAAGGAGGGTTCACTTACACAACCACGACACTCCTATTCAAGCTTAGAGTTTGAGAATACCACACCAGTCAAGACACACTCAAAGCAGTAAATGTGCAAGGGGGATTTTTACGTGGTTCGATCAAATGATCTACATCCACGGACAGATTCACTCCTGTCAATCTTCACTATCACGGAATCATTCAGCTCTGGCCTCACTGACCGTAAGCAACATAAACAAGAGCTCACTGCTCAACACATTGAGGTTCACTACCTCTACAAGTTCATCAACTAAAACAACAACATATAAACCTCTATTGTACTGCCTTTTCTACACAAATATCTTTCAAAATCACTTAATGAAAGACGTTTGATAGTGTTCTAGGCTTACCACCTGAAGCTGCAACCTCAGGGTCAGTTCTCCCGATTCTGCATCATCTTTGATCTTAGTTTCAGTCTTCCCTTTTTCTGCTCCTCCTCAGCTTCTTCTTCTCCTTGACTTCTGCTTCTCCAAAGCTTCAGCTTCTCCTTGTGCAGCTGACTGTTTCTTTCTCTCTTGTATATTTCATATCATCTTTTTGCAGCTCTCACTCTTTTACTTCTCCCTTTTCTCGGTTTCGTTCGGTTCAGCACCCCTCTTTTCTGTTGCTCATCTCTCTCTATATTTCTCTTCTCGTGCCTTCCCCTTTTTAGGTTTTTCTTCCGTTCTGCAGTTGTTGTACCTACCACACCTACTCATATGCCCGTTTTCTTTTTCCCAGAAGAAAAACTGTGCCCTACCGTGCAGTGTGTCAGCACATCATACACGAAAGGCGGCTCAAGACTCAAATAATCCATTTTCAACCTTTTGAGTTGCAACTTGCTTGCCATGTCATATTGCTGACTGTACTCCTTCATACTTCTCGAGTAGCTTGTCTTAGATATTTTGAAACAGCAGAAGTGATCTGATCTTAGCTTATAGCTGATCTGATGTGCGCGGCATTTGATCTGATGTCGCGCTTCGGTTGATCTGATGTTAGCTTGCAGTTGATCTGATGTTAGCCTTCGGTTGATCTGATGTTAGCTTGCAGTTGATCTGATGTTAGCTTGCAGTTGATCTGATGTTAGCCTTCGTGTCACAACGTTCTGTCCAGCAACTCAGAACCATCCATGTAGCTCCTGCAGTTCTTCTGATCGGGCACTGCTTGATTCTTTTGTATTTCTGCTCGCTCACAGGATTGCTAGATACTTCAACATGATGCACCTGCGTCTTCTGAATCTTTGAGAGACTTTTAGAGTCGCGCGTTTGAGGTGTGATTCACTAGCCGTCCTTGACTTCACTTCCTTTGATCTGATACGCACTGCCTTTGATCTGATCTTCACTTCCTTTGATCTGATACGCACTGCCTTTGATCTGATCTTCACTTCCTTTGATCTGATACGCACTGCCTTTGATCTGATCTTCACTTCCTTTGATCTGATATGCCAACAGTACACTTCCTTCTCATTTTGGCACTTCAGTTTATTCATCGGCTTCTTGCTGAGATTTTGTCCAGATAAAATGCTTTCAAACCTTATGAACTCAGTCCATTATTGCCTTAGTAATTCACAGATTTGTCACAATGTGGTTGCAACAATTACAACAAAACATTGGACTTTAACAAAGGCTAAGAAAGCTTCATTGTAGCGGCTCCAATGGCTCAACAATCTCCCCCTTTGGAATTGTTGGCAACCACATTTGCAGCCAATCAGTCAACTCAGTGCTAAGCTCCCCCTGAGCCTTATTCTTCTTCAGCTCCCCCTGAGCCTTATTCTTCTTCATAGTAAGCTCCCCCTGCATAGAGCTTTTTCCAACGTCCTTCTCTCCCAAGGATAATACTGCTGCGTCTGGCCGGCTGCTGCGGCTATCTCTCCCCCTTTGACAACCAATTTCAAAGGGATTTGGGGATGCTCAACTAATTCAGCATGAGAAGGAGGACTGCACTCCCATTTGCATCCTCAAAGTTTCAAACATCTCGGCTGGAAGAGGCTTTGTCATTACATCAGCTATTTGTTTAGCTGTGGGAACATACTCTAGCATAATTTCTCCTTTCTCAACCTTGTCCTTTATGAAGTGATACTTGATTTCTATATGTTTGGCTCTCGAGTGCTGCACTGTATTCTTTGACAAATCAATGGCACTTTTGTTGTCACAAAGAATTATCAGTGGCAGGGGAACTTCTTCTTTAAGATTTTGCAGTTCAGATCTCATCCATATAGCTTGAGTGCATGCCTTGGTTGCTGCTATGTACTCGGCTTCAGCAGTGCTTAAGGCTATACTTTCTTGCTTCTTGCTTAACCAGCTCACACATCTATTACCAAGAAAGAATACTCCTCCTGAAGTGGATCTCCTGTCATCAACATTTCCTGCCCAATCAGCATCAGTGAAGCTTCTTAATCCCAAGCTTCCTTTCCTTGCATACCACAGACCATAATCTACTGTCCCTTGCAAGTATCTTAGCACCCTCTTTAGTGCAATCATATGAGAACTCTTTGGATTTGCCTGGTATCTAGCAGCTTGGCAGACAGCAAAGGTAATATCAGGCCTTGTTGCTGTTAAGTACAATAAGCTTCCTATCATGCTTCTGTATAGACTTTGATCAGCTTCAGCTCCTTTTTCATCCTTGCTCAGCTTGCAGTTAGTTGCCATGGGTGTAGACATTGGCTTAGCATCAGTCATACCAAATTTCTTCAGCACTTCTTTGGTATACTTGGTTTGAGAGATAAAAATTCCAGTTGCTTTTTGATGAATCTGTAGTCCAAGGAAAAATGATAGCTCTCCTATCATGGACATTTCAAACTCTTCTTGCATCTTTCTAGCAAATTCATGGCACAGCTGCTCCTTATCTCCTCCAAATATTATGTCATCAACATAGACTATGGCTATTAACTGTCCACCCTTTCCATCAAGGACATATAAATTGCTATTTATGCAACTTTTTCTGAAATTCAGATTCTTCAGGTAACTGTCCAGCCTTGAGTACCATGCTCTTGGGGCTTGTTTTAATCCATAGAGTGCCTTTTTGAGCTTGCACACCTTGTTTTCATCTTCACAAACTAGAAAACCATCCGGTTGCTCAATGTACACTTCTTCTTCCAGATTTCCATTCAAGAAGGCAGATTTAACATCCATTTGGAAGACCTTGTAGCTTCTTGCTGACGCCACTGCCAAAAACATTCTTATGGCTTCAAGCCTTGCTACTGGGGCAAAGGTTTCATCCACATCTATTCCTTCAATTTGAGAGTATCCTTTGCACACAAGCCTTGCCTTATTCTTTACAACTTTTCCTTCCTCATTCAACTTGTTCCTGAACACCCATTTTGTGCCTATCACATTTTTGTTTGCTGGCCTATCCACGAGCTCCCAAGTTTGGTTTTTCTCAATTTGGTCCAGCTCTTCATTCATGGCTTGCAGCCATGACTGGTCCTCCAGGGCTTCCTCTATTGACCTTGGCTCAACTTGAGACAGTAGGGCAGTTGCAACCATACTTTTCAGTTGCCTTCTTGTTCTTACTGGAGCTTTGGGGTCTCCAATGATAGGCATCTTGTCAATTCTCTTGTTGTACTTTCTTTTTGCTATTTCCAGGCCTTCTGTAACTTCTGTCTCTGATCCTTCTGCATCAGTCTCCTCAGTAGCTGATTTCAGCTCCAGGTCTGCCTCATCTTGGCTCTCTAAGTCATCTAAGTGATCCAGAAAATTTTCAGGATCAGTGGCTTTCATCTTGACTTCCTCAACCACTTTCACATCATAGCTTTCCATAATCTTATCCAGCCTCTTGTTATAAACCTTGTAAGCCTTGCTCTTATTTGAGTAACCAAGGAAAATGCCCTCATCAGCCCTCTCTTCAAATTTTCCAAGGCTTTGCTCCTTGTTCTTGATGAAGCATTTGCTGCCAAAAACTCTAAAGTACTTCACATTTGGCTTGTGACCATACCAAAGTTCATATGGTGTCTTTTCAGTGTTTGGCCTCAACATGGTTCTATTTTGTACATGCACAGCTGCCATTGTGGCTTCCTTCCAGAAGTGCTTTGGAGTATTGTGCTCCAACAGCATGGTTCTTGCCATCTCAATCACACTTCTATTTTTCCTCTCTACAACTCCATTTTGCTGGGGAGTGTGAGGACTTGAGACTTGATGTTTGATTCCCATTTCCTCCAAGTATTCTTCAAATTCCTGCGAGGTAAACTCTCCTCCATTATCTGATCTCAAAACTTTGATCTTCCTTCCATGCTGGTTTTCTGCCAGTTTTTGAAATCTTTTGAAACAGTTGAAGGCTTCACTCTTTTGCTTCATGTGCATGATGCACATCATCCTAGTGAAGTCATCCACAAAAAGAATGAAATACATCTCTTTACCTGTACCTTTTCTTTTCATTGGTCCACATACATCAGTGTGAACTAGCTCCAATGGCTTAGAGGTTCTATGCTCCTTGGACTTGTGAGAAAGCTTTGCAAATTTCCCTTTTTGGCATGAGTCACAAGTGCTGTTGTCCCTCTTTAGTACAGGGAGGTTTAACACTGCATTGCACTTCACCAGGCTTCTCATGCTCTTTTGATTTAAGTGTCCAAGCCTGCAATGCCAAAGCGTATTTTCATCCATTTTGCTTAGCATGCACAACTTTTCCTTCACATCTATGAGGTATAAATCCTTGTTGTCTCTTATTCCTTTGGCCATGATTTCTCCAGTCTTGCAGTCTTTGATGAAACAGCCATTTTTTGAGAAGTCTACTTTGAAACCATTGTCACACAGTTGTCTTACACTCAGCAAGTTGTACTTCAGCCCTTCTACAAACAGCACCTCCTTAGATTTGAACTTTTCTGATCCAATGGTGGCTTCTCCAACAGCCTTGATCTTTAACCCACTCTTATCTGCAAACTTGACAAACCCTCTTTCAACTTCTTTTGTGTTTCTCAGTAGAGTTTTGTCTCCAGTCATATGGCTTGTGCACCCACTGTCAATGATCCATTGGGCTTCCTTAGCTTTTGTTTTCAGTGCAACTTCAGCAATGCAAGCTTCTTCAAATCTGTGTTTCTTCCTCCAAATTTTTCTCGCTGCTGGTATGCCTTGCTGTTCATTCAATCTCTGATTGCTCCTGCTGCAGCTCCAGTGATCATTCTCTTCTAACCCTTCAAAAATTTGAAATCTGTTTCTCAGATTAAGTGGCTGCATTAGAGACTGATTTCTTCTTGTGTAATCTGCTTGGTTTCTTCTTGTTCCTGCTGCAAAGTTTCTTCTATTTGTAGCTTGTTGCAGTGACTGGGCTCTCCTGCTATTCACTTCTTCCGACCACTTGCTTCTCTTATTTGGCAATCTGCATCTGCACCAGACATTCAATTTCTGATACACTTCTCCAGGTTGTATGATATGGCCTTTTCTGATTTCAGCTTCAGGGATCCTTCTTGAAGTACTTAGGCTTCTTTGATGATAATACTCTTTTCTATTCCATCCTCTTGACTGCATTGTTCTTCCTCCAAATCTCCAGAATACCTTCCTCCAGCAATTTGCTGCATAGTGACCTGATTCTCCACAGGTGAAACATACTCCAGCAATTAGCCTTCTACTTTTGAGCAGGCTTCTTTGATGCATAGATTGCCTCCCCCTCAGCTCGTGCAGTCTTTCATTTTGCTCAGTAGACTTTCTTGATCCATTAGAAATTTCCATCTTCTTAGAATCAACAAAACTAGTTCCTGCCTTTACACCAGCAACACAAATTGAACCTTCTTTGACAAAGGTAACAGTCTTCTTGGTTGTTGCAGCTGGTTGTCCTTCTGATTTTTTATCTCCTTCATAACCAAGACCTTTCTTCCCTTCTGAATGAGATCTCTGCTTGCTGAGGCACTCATCTAACTTCCTGGTGGCTTCTTCAGTTTTTGCAGCCACTTCTTTGCTCCTTGAGGATTCACCAGGCTCAGTTTTGCTTGACTGAAACTCCAGCTTTCCTTTCAATTTTGATTCTACAGTAGTTCCATCAGTCATTTCTTCAGCTTTGATCACAGTTTGTTGAGACAGCAGATCTTCTATCTTTCTTGTTGCATCCTCTAGTTCGACAGTGGTGGCATCTAGCTTTTCTACCAAGGTTTCACATGTCTTTTGAAGTTCCATCTTTTCTCTTGTACAATTTTTGTGAACCTCAGCTTCATTTTGTATGAGAATCAGTTCCTGCTCCAATTCAATTACTCTATTCTCCAGTATTGAGTTTTCTTCTTGACTGCTCAAGATGACCTTTTCCATCTCCTTCATTGTCTTCATTGTCTTCTTGTGCAATCTCTTCTGCTCCTCTATCTTGTTGTATGCAAACTCCAGTTCTTCCTCTAGATCCACTTCTTCAGCATCAGCTGATTGGTTCTCTAGTTCAGCATCCTCCTTTAATGAAACAGTTGAAGATTTCATCACCATGAGAGTCTCCTCTTCAGCTTCAGACTCATCTTCACTGTCTGAGACATCAGTCTCTTCATCCTCCTCAGAGCTATCATTTTTCTTCTTGCTCAGGTAGCTCCGTTTTCTGTAAGCTTTCCCTTTTCTTGATTTGAAGCTCATCTTCTTCTTTCCTTTCTGCTCAGGCCACCTGTCTGATGGCTTGTCAGCTTCCTCATCTTCTGTTCTCTTATTCTTCATGAAGCACTTGCTTGCAAAGTGGCCTATTTTGCCACAATTGAAGCATTTTAAGGGCAACTTTCCCTTGTACTTTCCAGTCTGGCCTCTGAAACTCCTTGAAATCAACACCATCATTCTTTCAAGATCACTGTCTGCTGCTTCATCTTCACTGCTTTCCTCCTTTAGCTTCCTTGAGTGTTTTGTTTTAAATGCTATCTCCTTGACTGCCTTTGACGTCTCCTCCTTTGAATTTGAAATCCTCATTTCATATGCTACAAAGGTGCTTTGTAGCTCATCTAATGTCACTTTATCTAGGTCCCTCTCCTCTATAGCAGAAACCTTAGAATCATATCTTGCTGGTAGGGATCTAAGAACCTTTTTAACTATATTGGAATCTCCAACACTCTCACCCAGACCCCTCATTGAGCTAACTAATTCAACAACTCTGTTTAGGAAGTCCTCAATGTTTTCACCTTCTCCCATCTTAAGACCTTCAAACTTACTTCTAAGAACCTGCAATTTTGCCTCCTTAACCTTGATGTCTCCCTCATGAATATTAATCAGTTTAATCCATATTTCATGAGCAGTAACACAGTCTATAACTTTAAAGTTCTCTTTTTCCGACAGAGCTGCATATAGAGCATTCCTTGCCTTTCCATCAGCTTCTAAGTTTTTAGTTTCTGCAGCTGTAGGATTCTCCTCATCTACGATTGGTATAAATCCATGCAAGACTACTCTTTGTACTTGTAGGCCTTGTGCTAAGAGATAAGCACTCATTCTCTTTTTCCATAACTGGAAATTTTGGCCACCGAAATAAGGAACTCCCTTAACAGTCGTTGCTTGATTCTCCATTTCTACTGCTGGTTCTAAGTTTCAACAATCACTTGACAAAAGCGAACCTTGCTCTGATACCAATTGTTGGATCGTGTCAAATGTTGAGAGGGGGGGGGTGAATCAACACTTTATCAATTTTTCTTTCAACTAAAGGATTCCCTCTCAAACGTTAGCTCAGTTAGAGCTTATTGTTGAACTCACGTTCTTGGCTTAGATGGACTCACTCAAGGAGGGTTCACTTACACAACCACGACACTCCTATTCAAGCTTAGAGTTTGAGAATACCACACCAGTCAAGACACACTCAAAGCAGTAAATGTGCAAGGGGGATTTTTACGTGGTTCGATCAAATGATCTACATCCACGGACAGATTCACTCCTGTCAATCTTCACTATCACGGAATCATTCAGCTCTGGCCTCACTGACCGTAAGCAACATAAACAAGAGCTCACTGCTCAACACATTGAGGTTCACTACCTCTACAAGTTCATCAACTAAAACAACAACATATAAACCTCTATTGTACTGCCTTTTCTACACAAATATCTTTCAAAATCACTTAATGAAAGACGTTTGATAGTGTTCTAGGCTTACCACCTGAAGCTGCAACCTCAGGGTCAGTTCTCCCGATTCTGCATCATCTTTGATCTTAGTTTCAGTCTTCCCTTTTTCTGCTCCTCCTCAGCTTCTTCTTCTCCTTGACTTCTGCTTCTCCAAAGCTTCAGCTTCTCCTTGTGCAGCTGACTGTTTCTTTCTCTCTTGTATATTTCATATCATCTTTTTGCAGCTCTCACTCTTTTACTTCTCCCTTTTCTCGGTTTCGTTCGGTTCAGCACCCCTCTTTTCTGTTGCTCATCTCTCTCTATATTTCTCTTCTCGTGCCTTCCCCTTTTTAGGTTTTTCTTCCGTTCTGCAGTTGTTGTACCTACCACACCTACTCATATGCCCGTTTTCTTTTTCCCAGAAGAAAAACTGTGCCCTACCGTGCAGTGTGTCAGCACATCATACACGAAAGGCGGCTCAAGACTCAAATAATCCATTTTCAACCTTTTGAGTTGCAACTTGCTTGCCATGTCATATTGCTGACTGTACTCCTTCATACTTCTCGAGTAGCTTGTCTTAGATATTTTGAAACAGCAGAAGTGATCTGATCTTAGCTTATAGCTGATCTGATGTGCGCGGCATTTGATCTGATGTCGCGCTTCGGTTGATCTGATGTTAGCTTGCAGTTGATCTGATGTTAGCCTTCGGTTGATCTGATGTTAGCTTGCAGTTGATCTGATGTTAGCTTGCAGTTGATCTGATGTTAGCCTTCGTGTCACAACGTTCTGTCCAGCAACTCAGAACCATCCATGTAGCTCCTGCAGTTCTTCTGATCGGGCACTGCTTGATTCTTTTGTATTTCTGCTCGCTCACAGGATTGCTAGATACTTCAACATGATGCACCTGCGTCTTCTGAATCTTTGAGAGACTTTTAGAGTCGCGCGTTTGAGGTGTGATTCACTAGCCGTCCTTGACTTCACTTCCTTTGATCTGATACGCACTGCCTTTGATCTGATCTTCACTTCCTTTGATCTGATACGCACTGCCTTTGATCTGATCTTCACTTCCTTTGATCTGATACGCACTGCCTTTGATCTGATCTTCACTTCCTTTGATCTGATATGCCAACAGTACACTTCCTTCTCATTTTGGCACTTCAGTTTATTCATCGGCTTCTTGCTGAGATTTTGTCCAGATAAAATGCTTTCAAACCTTATGAACTCAGTCCATTATTGCCTTAGTAATTCACAGATTTGTCACAATGTGGTTGCAACAATTACAACAAAACATTGGACTTTAACAAAGGCTAAGAAAGCTTCATTGTAGCGGCTCCAATGGCTCAACAGGTATTTCATGTAAAATCATGTAAATTTGCTATTTCAGATTTTACAACTTTCAATGATTATATAATAACCACTTGCAGCCAACAGACACACCAGACACTGAGTTGTTAAAACAAATGTGCCTGATGGCTGATGTTGTAGAGAAAAGCTTTGGACAGGCGGCCGTTCCAATTAAGAAAAGGACGCCAATGACTCCAACTTTTGATCTAGGATTTTCACAACTAACGCCAGTGCGTTTGATTCATAAATTTCAGGAAACTGAGAAAGATATTCAGTCCCACTTAATTAGGAGAATTGACTTCGCGGCTGAACCAACATTTCAAACGGCTGAACCAACAGTTACGGACGAGCCTGACTTTGAGTAAGTATTCCTATCATCTCCCATTTGATGTAATTAAAAATTGAATATCTATTAAATAATTTGAATCCAACATTTCAGCGTGATCATGGGGGATCCAGATAACACTGATGAGGTGCCTGCATTCCGTCCCAACAGGGCTCATCGAGCCATGAAAAAACTAAGGAAATTGATGTCTCCTTACATCACCAGCTGTAGGAAGGATACACTTGCAAAAATCTTGGAGAAGGAGAAGATAGTCAATGACTACGCCCTTTTGCCTCCGGATGCAAGCAAGGGCAGGTCAAAGAAGTAAGTGTTATTCACCTACATCTTATTTCACATAATTCTATTTTACATAAGTCATTATTCACCAAATCTAGTTTACATCAAAGTTTACTTAAGTCATTTTTACTTAAAGGTTTATCCAAATGACTTTACATAAATGTACTCTACATAACCATATTTTACATAAGTATATTTTACATAACAATGTCAGCGAGCAACTGTTTGGTGCGGATGGCAATCTTACCATAGACCGGGAGCAGATGTCCAGCATGGTTTGGACTGAATGGTTGGATACAGCAATCATTGATTGTTGGTCGTATCACTTGAACAGAACCAAAAATTTAACAAAAATTGAGAAACCTTCGAGGTTTTTCTCCTCAGTCCAGTTTTCGGTGAGTTCATACTTACACACTTCTTTACATCACTTGGCCTCATACGGTTTGTTAACATTTCGTATTATACAGCTCATAGTGAATGACGTGGGAATGAAGCCAGGAAAAAACCAATCATGTATGCACCGGTTTTCAGAACAAATGAACACAGAGTTATGGTTCATCAAGAAAACCGAAAATACTTTTCAGCCTTCCATGGTAATGAGTTCAGAACCCTCATTTTACATAAGTAGTGTAGAACCATCAGTTTACATAAGTATCTCATAAGCTCAGTTTACATAAGTAATTCAGAACCCTCAGTTTACATAAGTAATTCAGAACCCTCAGTTTACATAAGTAATTCAGAACCCTCATTTTACATAGGTAGTGCAGAACCATCAGTTTACATAAGTATCTCATAAGCTCAGTTTACATATTTTGTTCAGAACCCCCAGTTTCCATAAGCAGTTCATAAGTACTTATAATACATAACCATATCAGAACCCTCAGTTTACATAAGTAGTACAGAACTGTCACAACACATAAGTACTTTACATATGACATCTACATTGTCATAGTTTAAATTAATGCAGATCTTCTTCCCCATTAATGCATTTGAATGTATACATATAATGCAGATCTTCTTCCCCATCCACCTATATACCCATTTTGTGTTGGTGTGCATCAACAGTCTACAAAAATAGGTGCTACTGTTTGACAATGCCCGCGGAGAAGCGGCATCCTACGGTGGTCTTCCAAAGAAACTAGTAAGTACAATATAACATAATAATGTAGAATTTACATCATTCTAGACTTCATTTTACACCAAATCTTATGTAAATAGCTGCAGGTGTACTACTTCCAAGACTGGACATCAGATACACCTTGGGCAAAACGCTATGAGAAGTGCTACCATTGGAAGTGGACCTACCCTCAGCTTGCATGGAAAAACCATGACGGATTCAATTGTGGCCTATACGTCATGCGGCATATGGAGCTTTATCATGGACAACAGGCTTTCGACTATGACTATGTCTTGATTGCGGCGAAGAACAATCCTGAGATCCTGAAAACATTAAGGGTGAAGTACCTGTTTAACTTGCTCATGTCACCACACAATACCCTATTGGGTGAGCTCAAGAGAAAGATTTCTGACTTTTACTATAAAAACTAACATTCAAGATTGTTTAAGTTTACATTGACTGTAAGCTTATGTAAACTTAAGTTTACATAAGGAGATTATATATTAACAGATTTATATTTGTGACATAGACATTACATTTGATATATATGTTAACTTTACATAAGTTGTTCATAACCTCCAGTTTATATAAGTAGTTCAGAAATCCCAGTCTACCTAATAGTTCAGAAATCCCAATTTACATAAATAGTTCAGGACCCTCAATTTACATCAGGGTTATATAGACATCAGATCAACATACTATAGATATCAGATCAAGAATATAAAAGAAATCATGCAGTAGAACTAAAACATACTTAACAAGGGAGATCAGATCAGGATTATATAGACATTAGATCAGCGAATCGTTGACATCAGATCAACATACAATAGATATCAGATCAAGAATATAAAAGAAATCATACAATAGAACTAAAACATACTTAACAAGGGAGATCACATCAGGATTATATAGACATCATATCAGCGAATACTTGACATCAGATCAACAGACAATAGATATCAGATCAAGAATATAAAAGAAATCATACAGTAGAACTAAGTAGTTCAGAAATCCCTGTATACATAGAAATCCAAGTTTACATAAGTAGTTCAGAACCCACAGTTGGCATAAGTATTTCAGAAACTCAGTTTACATAAGTAGTTTAGAACTACTCAGAAAACATAACACAGATCAGAACTATTCAGAATACAAAAACAGATCAGAACCATCAGTTTACATAAGTAGTTCAGAATAACAGTATACATAATATTTCAGAATTCCCAGTTTACATAAGTAGTTCAGAACCCTCAGTTTACATAACAATTTCAGAACCTCAGTTCACATAAGTAGTTCAGAACTACTCAGAAAACATAAACAGATCACAACTACTCAGAATACATAAACAGATCACAACCATCAGTTAAAATAAGTAGTTCAGAAATACCAGTCTACATAATACTTCAGAAATCCCAGTTTACATAAGTAGTTCAGAACCCTCAGTTTACATAACTATTTCAGAACCTCAGAATACATAACCAGATCAGAACCATCAGTTTACATAAGTATTTAAGAACTGTCACAATACCTAACGAGTTCAGAATCATCAGTCTACATAATGAGATTAGAAGCCTTAAGATATCAGAACTTTAAGTTTACATAAAGAAATCACAAATTCTTCTTCTTCCTTTGATGTTTCAATTTGGCTTTCTGCACCCTCTTCTCAACTGTACTTTTAAACCGAACATTCCTCACCCCGCTTGCCCTCCTAGAAGTGGGGTCTCTAATCTTCTTCGACGAAGGCACTTCAGAATTCCCATCCAAAATATCAGCTTGGGCAGCAAGTGCATCTTTTGCTTTCACATAGTACTCATCCAAAATACAACGACCAATCTCACTGGTATGCGATAATGTAATTAGATCAAAATACCTTCTACTAGCATCTGCCCTGCACAAAGATGGTGAAAAAATTGATGCCGAACACATCGACACTTCTGAATCGTTAAACTTTCCACAACGGGAAACTGAAGCAGATTTTGTCCACCTATCCAGGATATACACTTTTGGAATTTTCTACAAAAAGCGAAAAAAAAAAAAAAAAGGGAAACCACATTAGTTATGTTGTTGGAAATCAGTTTTAACTAGTTTACATAATTCTCATCAGCATATAGAGCATACCGTAAAATTGTTCTGAAAAATGACACGGAGGCAATGAGAACATAGAATCCCAACTTCAGAGAAAAACTTCTTGCATGAACAATTTACAGAATAATCATTGTCATTGTAAATGACAACGTGCCGGAATATGGGAAGATCCTCATCTTCTTTTGGAATCCAAACTTCAAACACATATACACCATTTGATTGGGACTTCTGTTCCATCTTCAATTCCAGCATATTAAGATATTGTTTCTCAAAATATGTGTACATATCGAGGGTGTACACTTCACGGGCATGCTTCAACATTAGACATTCTTTAACAGGCACATCAACCTTGGCATAGAAGCACCTATGGTCTTCGCAGGCAGCTTGGTATCGCCAATCAAGAACAACATCCACAAATTGATGGTAAAAATCACATAATGTTGAAGTCTTACACAATCTTCGAGAGATAGAGTTATTTTTGCTCTCACTCCTCTGGGAAGATAATGTTCCCCTGGAAAAATAATCCTTGCTGAAAGCGGGACACCACTTCTCCCTTGATTCGTAAGTTTTTTTCAACCACTCATTCTCTTTGCATCCATATTTTTCTTCCATCCTGAAAACACATAAAAAATGTTGTTCAATTATGTAAACTTATGTAAACTGAGATTTTATGTAAACTAAAATTTATTTTAACACAGAGTTTACATAAAAACATTTATAAAAAAATGAACAGTCCTTCCGTCAGTTTACAACAGTCCTTTATGAAAAAATGAACAAGTCAAATCATACAATATAACTAAAACATACTTAACAAGGGAGATCACATCAGGATTATATAGACATCAGATCAGTGAATACTTGACATCAGATCATCAGACTATAGATATCAGATCAAGAATATAAAAGAAATCATACAATAGAACTAAAACATACTTAATAGGAGAGATCACATCAGGATTATATAGACATCAGATCAGCGAATACTTGACATCATATCAACAGACTATAGATATCAGATCAAGAATATAAAAGAAATCATACACTAGAACTAAAACATACTTAACAAGAGAGATCACATACTTAACAAGTTTATGTAAACTGGTACTTGGGCAGTTTACTACTGCAAAGTTTATGTAATCTCCGAAAACTTACCTCTCCCACTGGTAATTAAATTCTTCAACGGTGTCCACTTTGGCCAGCAATCTATAAAACAACTCACAAAAACCTTCCTGCTGTCTGAGAAAACCAATGTTGCTCTGGGAGTTTTTTATCATATGCCAAATGCAAAGACGATGCCGTGAATCAGGAAATATCTCTTCAATCGCCCTTCCCATGGATGCTGATTGATCACTCATTACAGATATCGGATGCTTATTATCCATCGACCTCAATAATGTAGAAAATAACCAAACAAATGATTCAACTCTCTCGTCCCTCATAAAACCAATTCCAAACATCACATTCTTCCTGTGGTTGTCCAATCCGATAAATGGACCACATATCAAATCATATTTATTAGTACAATACGTGGTGTCATGGATTAACAGATCACCAAACAGCTTGTAATCAATCTTCATTTGACCGTCTCTCCAAAAAATATTTTTCAGACAAGACTCATCGTCCAATTCAAAATCAAAGAAAAAATCTTCTTCGTGAGCAGCCCTATATTTGAATATCTCAATCAAAGCGTTGGAATCACTGCCATCAATGTATTTTCTTTTTTTTCGTTTTGAGCTCGTTGTATGCATCCCTTTGTGTAAAACCAACGTTTGACTGACCTCCAGCCTACACAACATCATAAATCTTTAACATATTTAACTTTGCAGTTTACATAAACAGAATGGTACTTTACACATGTTACATCAGTACTGATATATTCTGTTCTTGTAAATTGGTAGTTTCCATAATCGTTTATGTAAAGTGTTAGTTTACATAAGTGTTAATGTAAACTATCAGTTTACATAATTGGTCATGTTGACTCAATTTACATGAACGTTTATGTAAAGTGGTACTTTACATAAATGTTCATGTAAACTATCAGTTTACGTGAACGTTTATGTAAAGTGGTAGTTTACATAAATGTTCAGGTAAACTATCAGTTTACATAAATTTTCATGTAAACTATCAGTTTACATAAATAACAAGCATTTTACACGAACATACCGTGCGATTATTGTATGCAAATAAAAAGCATTTTACACGAACAAAACTAACCTCTTTAGAAAGCAGCTTGTAACTATCACGAACAGATATCCCCGTAGATTTCATTTACTGGAAAAAATCAATACATGAACTCGACATCTTTCTGTGAGAACGTAACAAATGTCTTTTAGTCTCCTAACACATAAAGTGATTATGCTTTCGGAAATGCTTAATGACGACCCATAAACCATCTTCCGGCCTCATTTTAATTTCGACACAAGCCAAACAATCACAACGACTATCAAGTTTGGTGAATATTTGGTCTATCTTACAATTCTCCATCTTCTTACCATTTTTACAGCAAACAATTCTGCTCCAATACCTCATTCTGCCACTTCTCTTTCTATCTTTATCTAAACGAACACCGAAACCAAGATCCCAAGAATATGAATTATAAAGTTCATAAGCTTGCTCCTCACTCTCGCATATTCTACCTACAAGAGAAGGCATGTTTTCATCATCCCCTTCAATTAAATTAAATATTTCCCCCATAAAGTACCTGTTTACGTATACTATCACATAATAGTTTACATAAGCACTAAAGGCGACTTTACATAAACTAATCTGCACAATGATCGGAAATTCAAAATTTGCAACCCTATCAAGATGAACATGATGATTTCTACCAAATTTGAATCTCGAAAATCAACCCCCGTCATCATTGATATCTGGTCTTGTCAAACGCGCGTGAACCAATCTTTCCCTCCAGTAGCATTAAATGCGCATTTAATGCTTCTTTACAGGTACACAAATCCAGTTTACATAAGCACACGTTCAAAGTTTACATAATCACACTGTTCGGATTTTACATAAGCGAGATGTCGAGTTTACATAAGTACACCTACAAATTCACATACACTAGATATCAGATCAACAGACTATAGATATCAGATCACATACACTACTGCTTATGTAAACTACTGGTTTTTTTATGTATTGAGATTTTGCCCTTTTTGATCCGGTTTCAGGCAAAAGAAAGATCGCCGAGGGAGATCAGATCAGGATTATATAGACATCAGATCAAGGAATACTTGACATCAGATAAACAGACTATAGATATCAGATCAAGAATATAAAAAAAATCATACAGTAGAACTAAAACATACTTAACAAGGGATATCAGATCAGGATTATAAAGACATCAGATCAGCGAATACTTGACATCAGATCAACAGACAATAGATATCAGATCAAGAATATAAAAGAAATCATCCAGTAGAACTAAAACATACTTAACAAGAGAGATCAGATCAGGATTATATAGACATCGGATCAGCGAATACTTGACATCAGATCAACAGACTATAGATATCAGACCAAGAATAAAAAAAGTTACCACTTTCAAATGATAGTTTACATAAGTAGTTCAGAATCCATAGCTTACATAAGCAGTTCAGAACCCTCAGTTTACATAAGTATTTCAGAACTATCATAATACATAACGAGATCAGAAACATAAGTTTACATAAAAAGTTCAGAAAGCGAGTTTACACAGACGAGTTCACATAAGCACAAAATGCGAGTTTACATAAACTATCGTCCTTAAACGCATATTCGAGTTTACATAAGTACACAGTCGAGTTTACATAAACATCCATTTATAGTGCCCTTAAACGCACATTCGAGTTTACATAAGTACACAGTCGCAAATTTGGAACACTCTCAAGACGAACATTCTGATATATACCAAATTTGAATCTCCAAAACCCGCGCCCAGTCTTGTCGATTGTCGGAGACGACGGCTTCCCTCTTGTCGATCGTCACTTACCATGACTCCCGCCTTGTTGTACGCGCGTGAACCATTCTTTCGCTTCAGTAGCATTAAATGCTCATTTAATGCCGCGATGGAAGAAATCAAATCAGGGCTTCATGTCAAAATCCGGTTTTGGGCTCATTAATCCGGTTTTTTATACATAAATCGCCTAGGAGTAAACCGCCCGGTTTACTCCTAGGAGTATGATATAATTTGCCCTCTTTTAGTAGAGAAAATAGTGAGAATACCGAAGAGTCTTTGAGTCTTGGAACTGTAACTTGTTTTTCTCCTAACTAGAGATTGATAATCCAGAAGCAATCAAAGACTTACTGGTCATAGTTGAAAACTTGTTATCCATGATAAAGCTCCATATGCCACATGACGTAGAAGCCACAATTGAATCCGTCAGAGTTTTTCCATGCAAGGTTAGCGTAGGTCCATCAATCTCATCATCCAAACATTGTAATTGCCATATAATATGCTCACCTTCAACTCCTTTCCTTACGTTGAGGGGCCAACGGCTGAACTGTAGCCCCCTCCTCCTCCTCCTGCTACATTGCTACTACCGTAGTAGGTAATAATTGCATTTGCGTGTTAGAATACATTGGATATATATAATTATATATATATATATATTTATACCATCAAAGATTTATATCAAAATTCAATATGTAATTATATCGCTGCACCTGGCGTGTACAACTCACGCACTGCCGGGAGAGAGATAAAGTTACATGTTGTCACAAAAATTTTGAAGAAAATTTTGGCAGCCTTAAGCTTAAGAAATTCGAATTTAGTGAGAGAAATATTTTTCTTTGATTTTACGTACCTAAGTTTCATATATTCTTGTGTACGTTATGGTTAATTGCTGCAACTTCTTCTCTAAAAATAAATTAATTTTTAATATTAAAAATAGAATTATAATTTGAGATATAATTTGATCTTAATCCCATGCAACAAATAATAGTTTTCAATTAAGTGAAAGGACTCAATTCTTATCTTTTCTTTCTTTTCAAAAATACAGTCATTTTTTTAATTAATATTTTTTCAATTAATATCATTATTTATTATTAGAGTAAATTCTAAAATTGGTCATCATACTATGGTCAGTTTTCAGTTTTGGTCATCATACTTTCAAAACTATTTTTAAGGTCATCATACTTTCATTTTATTTTCAAAAAAGGTCACTCCGTCCATATTGGCTGTTAACCCTCTTAACGGAGACTTTTTTTGAGGGCATTTATGTCATTCTCATTTATTTTGCTACAGTTGTCTTCCTTTCTTTTGTTATATAGACATCAGATCAGGATTATATAGACATCAGATCAGCGAATACTAGATATCAGATCAACAGACTATAGACATCAGATCAAGAATATAAAATAAATCATACAATAGAACTAAAGCATACTTAACAAGGGAGATCAGATCAGTGAATACTTGACATCAGATCAGCGAATACTTGACATCAGATCAACAGACTATAGATATCAGATCAAGAATATAAAAGAAATCATACAGTAGAATTAAAACATACTTAACAAGGGAGATCAGATCAGTGAATACTTGACATCAGATCAACAGACTATAGACGTCATATCAAGAATATAAAAGAAATCATACAATATAACTAAAGCATACTTAACAAGGGAGATCAGATCAGGATTATATAGACATCAGATCAGCGAATACTAGACATCAGATCAACTGAATGATGTAACAAATGTTTTTTAACTTAAGAATTTGTTTGTATTTGTTTTTTGGATAGTTGATGTGTATAAATTTTTCTTCCAATTCACATCTATTCATGTGAATTTAAGCTGATTTTTTCCACAAAGACTGTCCACCACGTCTCAGAACACTATCACCACGTCAAAAATAACTAGCACCACGTCCAGAAACGTCTACATCCATGCATGTGAATTTAAGCTGATTTTTTTTTCACAAAGACAGTCCACCACGTCTCAGAACAACTAGCACCACGTCAAAAATAACTAGCACCACGTCCAGAAACGTCTACATCTATTCATGTGAATTTAAGCTTAAATTCACATGAATAGATGTAGACGTTTCTGGACGTGGTGCTAGTTATTTTTGACGTGGTGCTAGTTGTTCTGAGACGTGGTGGACTGTCTTTGTGGAAAAAATCAGCTTAAAATCACATGAATAGATGTGAATTGGAAGAAAAATTTATACACATCAACTATCCAAAAAACAAATACAAACAAATTCTTAAGTTAAAAAACATTCGTTACATCATTCAGTTGATCTGATGTCTAGTATTCGCTGATCTGATATCTATATAATCCTGATCTGATCTCCCTTGTTAAGTATGCTTTAGTTCTATTGTATGATTTCTTTTATATTCTTGATATGATGTCTATAGTCTGTTGATCTGATGTCAAGTATTCGCTGATCTGATCTCCCTTGTTAAGTATGTTTTAATTCTACTGTATGATTTCTTTTATATTCTTGATCTGATGTCTATAGTATGTTGATCTGATGTCTAGTATTCGCTGATCTGAAGTCTATATAATCCTGATCTGATGTCTATATAACAAAAAAAAGGAAGACAACTGTAGCAAAATAAATAAGAATGATATAAATGCCCTCAAAAAAAGGCTCCGTTAAGAGGGTTAACAGCCAATATGGACGGAGTGACCTTTTTTGAAAATAAAATGAAAGTATGATGAACTTAAAAATAGTTTTGAAAGTATGATGACCAAAACTGAAAACTGACCATAGTATGATGACCAATTTTGAAATTTACTCTTATTATTATTATTATTATATATTTTTTAATGTAAAATAATTTAATTTTTTATTATTCTTCTAAACATGCAAATTTAGGCCTTCATATTTTTTTTTTTTATAACAAATTAAATTAAATTCATGACCAATTCGATTTCAGATCTTGATGAGACAAGTAGAAAGGAGTTGTTTCTTGACTATTCTTCTCAGCAGCTGCAGCAGCGGCCTGCTCCTGCTGCACCCTATAATCATCACAGTACGGATTTGTTGGTGCTGCTGCTGCCATGTAAGTGAATTGGTCACGATTGATATAACAATCATAATATATCAATAAATATACATGATACCTCTAGATACTAGCAATTTGTGTCTTTGGCGACGAATCTCATCCATAGAAGCAGTCTCTCAAAGAATAAACCTCAACGGCCAAGTTTAATATGCCACGGACATATTTATATGATTTAATTAGTTTAGACAAACAAATTTATGAATCACATAATAACCTAAATTGACAATGTGTCCAAAACTGTCTTGTTTACGAACCTCATTTATATATTATGTCTTTTAATCAATGATGAGATCTACTGTGTCATACTAGATACCTCATCATCTAATTATATAATATAAAAGCGCGACATATGTAAAACATATAAACAATTTAACTAAAACATTTAATCGATATATAAAACTGAGAAATAGTTTAATACAAGCAAAGCTTCAGTATTCAAATCCAATAATAATGAATTAAACTGATAGTATGTCCAAAATTGTTTCATTCATGAGCATAGTTTATAAATCATAACTTTAACCAATGTTGAGATCTACTGTGTCATACCTAACCCTTCATCATCTAGTCATATGATATAAATAGATTATATAAATAAATATGAAACAATAAACTAAAACAATTTAAATTGATATAAATAAACCGAGAAAATAGTATTTATACAAGCTAAGCTTTTTAGTATTCACACTAACACCTTCAATATGTCTATTTTGCAGGAACTCTGAGGAATCCATGCACCATTGTTTTTTCTCCTGCTCTAAAGTTCGCCAAGTTTGGAATGGATTCAGGAATTTGGATTGGTATTTCTATGTGCTCCGCAGGCGATTGGTCCTTTATTTTATCCTGGTGACGGCATACTCATCACTCTAAGATCAAATTCCTCCTTCCAGCAATTCTGCTTTGGGAGCTCTGGCGCCACAGAAATCTGGCCTTCTTCGAAGGTCCCAGACCGAACTAGTCCGGTCTGCCCTCCACGCTCAAATATGAAATTATGGCACGATCTCTGCATCAAGGATGGTCCTTCTAACTCGCCCACCCTCACTAATCTCAGTAGTCTGAAAGAATCATTGCACAAACGAATTGGTGGTAAATGTTGACGGCTCTAGGAAGAAATCAGGTCATTTAGGTGGTGGATTTATAGTAAGAAACAAGGAAGGAAACTTTATTTATGGCCAATCCCTTTCACTTGTGTCAATGTCCTCAGTCCAAGGAGAAATACATGGTCTTCTGGCAGTGATCCGTTACTAGAAACAAAAGGATTACAGAAGGATTCGATTTCTCTCGGATAACTCACTTCCAGTCAGCATGGTTTCGGAAGCAAAAGGTTTTCTCTGGCAGGAGCATCGAAATCTCACGAAAATCGTTACTTTCATGAAAACTTCTGATTCCACTATCCAACACATTTTTAGGGAAGGCAATTACCCTGCAGACTTCCTCGCGTGACTTGGATTAGACGGCTCCTCTGCCTCTTTCATCTCTCTGGCTGCAACTCCACCAAGGTTGAAAGGTTTGATCATCCTTGGTGCATCATCAGTTCTAGGCTTACGCATACATAGATAGAATGACTTCATTAAGAATCCTAACTCTCTGTAAAATTAGAGTAGTTTTTGTATCAAATGTTTCTCCCTCGTCTCAGGAGTCTTTTGTACATGGGCTAATTTGTAAAACTTCTAATCATTCTTTTGGTCAGAAATGGAAGGGAGTTCTCCCGCTGGTCTCCTTAGCCATCATGGCTAGTAATAAAGTTATTGAGGACGAAATCTATTGAAGCTTCTGTTGAAGCACCCTGGGCATCATGATCTGCAGTGATGTCCTTATTGGAGGAATCCTCAACTTCAACATTTGTTGTCTTTGATCTGTCCTTTTTTTTCCTGTTTCACGGGTCTGTACTACTTTCCCAATTCGTTTAGTATTGTGCTCAATTTGTTCAGAGATCCTTGATTTAGAACCGCCTTCTTCATTCACCACAATTTGTCTCATCGTTATTCGCAATGGTGATAACATCAGGCTCTTGAATGCTAATTGAACATTCCAGTTTATTACCTTCAGAGTCATTCAAGAATTTTTTTAATCTATTCAAATTTTTTCATTACTCCATTTTTAAGCAGAATTAGATCATGACTAACAATTCAAAATGACGGTCGAAATCCTAAATGAGTTAAACATTTATGAGGATCCGAATCATAAAATTTGTTGAACAAACTATAATAAATCATGGTTAAAAAAAAAGTATATTTGATTAACAATCAAATGAGTAAATCTGTTAGCTTCTAAATAATTTTGTAAGAAACGACTATAATTGCCAAAAAAAAAAAAAAAAGAAAATGTAAATGAGACTATTATTAAGGGGAACAAAAAATGCATTTAAGTTTTTTTATAAATATTTTATATTTTTATGTCTCTTAAAATTCAATTAGAATTTATTTAATTTTAATAAATTTTTAAAATATTTTTTATTTTGAAAAAAGATAAAATAAGTAATGAAACCCCACTTTAAAAGGTGATATATTCGCAGGTTATATTTGACGTATTCTTAGTAATTTATATGGTGGTCCTGAATTTTACTCCTACCCCGCTACAGTAGCGTGCTACAGTGCGCGTTACAGTAGCGTTCTACAGTGCGCTACAGTAGTCTTCTTTTCTTTTGTTATTTTTGGTTTTTTTTTTTTTTTTGCCTTCCTCTTTGAGACTTTTTTTCGTCCATTTTTTTCTAAACAATTCAGTATTTTTTTTAATGTTTTTGAATTTTATAAAAAAATATTTTTAAATTATCATTTTATTTGTTTTATAATTAAATAATTTTAGATATTATGATACATATTATGGACGTTTTTGTTGTATGATATGATTTCTTTTTATATTCTTGATCTGATAACTATAGTCTGTTGATTTGATGTCTACTATTTTGTGATTTGATGTCTATATAATAATGATTTAATCTACCTTGTTAAACATATTTTAGTTCTACTGTATGATTTTTTTTTTATATTCTTGATCTGATATCTATAGTCTGTTGATCTGATGTCTAGTACTCTCTGATCTGATGTCTATATAATCCTGATCTGATCTCAATTGTTAAGTATGTTTTAGTTCTAGTGTATGATTTCTTTTATATTCTTGATCTGATATCTATAGTCTGTTGATCTGATGTCAAGTATTCGCTGATCTAATGTCTATATAATCCTGATCTGATCTCCATTGTTAAGTATGTTTTAGTTCTACTGTATGATTTCTTTTATATTCTTGATCTGATATCTATAGTCTATTGATCTGATGTCTAGTATTCGCTGATCTGATGTCTATATAATCCTGATCTGATCTTACTTGTTAAGTATGTTTTAGTTCTAGTGTATGATTTCTTTTATATTCTTGATCTGATATCTATAGTCTGTTGATTTGATGTCAAGTATTCGCTGATCTGATGTCTATATAATCCTGATATGATCTCACTTGTTAAGTATGTTTTAGTTCGTGTATGATTTCTTTTATATTCTAGATCTGATATCTATAGTCTGTTGATCTAATGTCAAGTATTCTCTGATCTGATGTCTATATAATCCTGATCTGATCTCACTTGTTAAGTATGTTTTAGTTCTACTGTATGATTTCTTTTATATTCTTGATCTGATATCTATAGTCTGTTGATCTGATGTCTAGTATTCCCTGATCTGATGTCTATATAATCCTGATCTGATCTCACTTGTTAAGTATGTTTTAGTTCTACTGTATGATTTCTTTTTTGTTCTTGATCTGATATCTATAGTCTTTTGATCTGATGTCAAGTATTCTCTTATCTGATGTCTATATTATCCTGATCTGATCTCCCTTGTTAAGTATGTTTTAGTTCTAGTATATGATTTCTTTTATATTCTTGATCTGATATCTATAGTATGTTGATCTGATGTCAAGTATTCTCTGATCTGATGTCTATATAATCCTGATCTGATCTCACTTGTTAAGTATGTTTTAGTTCTACTGTATGATTTCTTTTTTATTCTTGATCTGATATCTATAGTATGCTGATCTGATGTCAAGTATTCTCTGATCTGATGTCTATATAATCTTGATCTGATTTCCGTTGTTAAGTATGTTTTAGTTCTAGTATATAATTTCTTTTATATTCTTGATCTGATATGTATAGTCTGTTGATCTGATGTCAATTATTCGCTGATCTGATGTCTATATGATCATGATCTGATCTCCATTGTTTAGTATTTTTTTTAAAAAGTATTTTTTTTAAAAAAAGTATTTTTTTAAAAAAGAATTTTTTTTAAAAAGGCTGTGAGTCAAAAAAAAAAAAAAAAACTGTAGCGCTCTACTGTAACGTGTTACTGTTGCGCGTTACTGTAGCGCGCTACTGTAGCGCGCTAGTAGGGGTAAAATTCATCCTACTCCTATAGGACCACCGTAAACGGACTCTCTATTCTTAGTTTAACTTTGACATATTCTCAATTTAAATTTGACGTATTTTAGTTTTAATTTGTCATGTTCTAGTTTTGATAGGATTTTTTTAATATTTTAGATGTTTATACTTTTTAAATGTTAAATTAGAATTTATTTAATTTTTATAAAATTTTAAAATATTTCTTAGTATGAAAAAGATAAAATAAATTATGAAATCCTATTTTAAAACGTGATGTATTTTGAGCTTATGTTTGATGTATTTTCAATTTAAATTCAACGTATTCTAGTTTGTAGGTATTTTTTCAATTAGTATATAGTACCCTAAGGTATGTTGCTATATACCCCTAACTAGAAAAAAAAAATTGGTAAAAATTGAGTGAGTGAAGTGCACTTGCTTCTCAAATTTATGGAAACGATGAAAATATGGGAAAAAAAAAATTCCTTAAGAATCCATCCAAATTTAACTCAATTAATTTGAAATAATAAATGCATACTAACCCCTAGTTTTTAGTAGACCTTTTTCAACAAATAAGAAACTAAACAAATGGAAGCCATATTTCTCCATAATTTAATGTTGGAGACGGGAAGAAACACCGCTAATTCTCTATTTTTTGTTATTCCATTCAAGGACTGAAGAGATGATATCAACTAGTTCTCCATCGTTTGTTCTTCCATTCCAGGATTGAAGACGACATCAACCAACTGGAATTTCAACAGAAATATTTCATCAATCCAAAGTCGTGAAGGTGATTTTGAGTCACCGCCCAATGTTGATCACCAAAAACGCACAACTGTTCATCACTGAGAACTAAGGTAAATTGTAAATTTCTCTATTGTGATGTATTTATTGCACTTAAATTCGATTAGAAAATATAATTAAATATTTACAGTTCATTATTCTTGTTATCGATTAGCCCACCTTTTTAAGACTTAAAGACGACATCAACCAAATGGGATTTCAGCAGCAATATTTCATCAAGTTAAAACCATGAAGGTGATTTGGAGTTCACCCCGTCCCCCCCAAAGTTCATCACCAAGAGCATCTATTGTGGTCATGTGCATGGAATTAGTGAAGTGTGGATCACTGATTTGATTCATCAGTTTTGTTTTGTATGTAGAATTTGTAGCATTATTGTGATTTTTTTATAAGTTTGAGATACCAGGGAAAAAGAATGTAATTGACTAGAAAAGATGACGTGTTGGTTATGTAGAAGAAAATGTTCATCTTGCTTGCTTCTTGTTTTTGGTAGTCGAGCATGAGAAACATACCTTTTGTGATCTCAAAGTTTTGATTACAACTTAAAACTATGTTGCTTTCAAGGTATTTACTTACATGTATATATATATATATATATATCATGATATGTCTTGAACAAAATTATTGCATTTGAAGTTCTAGATAATTTGCTCCTTTTTGTTCAATGTGACCCCTAACCTTTTTGTTTAGCGTTTCATTGAATATGTTTTTGCATTTTCACTTCCATCAGATTACAGGAGCACTATTCCAATAGCCACTTGTTAAAGGATTTGCTGTTGGATCGGTGGATGGGAGGAGTAGAAGTTTCTGTTAGTTTAAATCATTGGATAGTCCTCTGTTTTCAAAAGTTTCAGGGAGTCACTTTTCACAAGCTGATTTTTTTGTTACAATCTTTCATTTCTTACTATAAGTCTCTAATATTTTGTTGAACACAAATCTAGTCGAGATTGAATTGTTATTATATTTAAATATCATATATCACTAGTCACTAGTATTACAATAACGTATTTTATTTGTGTTTTTGTGCTATACTTTGTCCTATTATCAATAAGTGGTCTTCACTAAATAGGTGTGGATCTTTTGTTAGATGAAATGCAGTTATGATGAAAACATAAGTAATCTTGATGAAAAGAATATTGTTTTGATGAAACGTTGAACCCTAACATTTTTTTATTAAAAAATTGAATAGGTGTGGATTGAACCATAACCTTTTATATAATAACTAAACCCTAACTCATTTGATAAAACAATAAACCCTATATTTTTTATTAGAAAATTGAATTCTAACTATTTTTATGAAACGCTGAACCCTAACCTTTGTAATAAAAAAACAGAAATGCTGAACCCTAACCTTTGTAATAAAAAAACAAAAACCTAACCTTTTTTTATTAAATGAACTCTAACCTTTTTCATGAAACGATGAACCCTAATATTTTCAATTAAAAAACTAAACCCTAACATTTTTTATGAAACACTAAATCCCAACCTTTGTAATTAAAAAATTGAAATCTAACCTTTTTTTTTTATTAAAATCTAAATCCTAACCATTTTAATGAAACGATGAACCCTAACATTTTCGATTGAAATCTAAACCCTAACATTTTTTATGAAATGCTAAACCCTAACATTTTCAATTAAAAAACTGAACCATAACCTTTTTGATGAAACATTTAACCCTAACCTTTTCGATTAAAAAATTGAACCCTAACTTTTCTTATGAAATTCTGAATCCTAACCTTTTAAACTAAAAATAAATTAATCATAACATTTTCAATTAAAAATCTAAACCCTAAATTTCTTTATGAAACCATGAACACTAAGCTTTTTTTTATTAAAATCTAAACCCCAACATTTTTTATGAAACACTAAACTCTAACCTTTTCGATTGAAAAACTGAACCCTAACATTTTCGATCAAAATCTAAACCCTAAAATTTTTTATGAAACACTGAACCTTAACATTTTCAATTAAAAACACCTGAACCCTAAGTTTTTTGATGAAGCACTGAACAATAAATTTTTTTATGAAATACTCAACCCTAACATTTTTTTATAAAAGACTGAACCCTAACCTTTTCAATTAAAAAACCAAACCCTAACCTTTTCGATTAAAATCTAAAACCTTAACTTATTTGATAAAACACTGAACTCTAAACTTTTATATGATAACCCTTAACCCATTTTATGAATAACTGAACCCTAATCTTATATATAATAACTAAACCCTAACCTTTTTGGCAAAACACTGATCCCTAATCTTTTTGATGAAACGATGAACCCTAACCTTTCTGATTGAAATCTAAACCCTAACTTTTTTGATGAAACGCTGAACCCTAACATTTTCAATTAAAAAACTGAACCCTAACATTTTCAATTAAAAAATTGAACCCCGATATTTTTTATGAAACTCTGAACCCTAACCTTTTCAATTAAAAAAAATTAACCCTAACTTTTTTATGAAACAATGAAAACTAACATTTTCGATTAAAATCTAAACCCTAACATTTTTTAAGAAACACTAAACCTTAACTTTTTCAATTAAAAACCTGAACCTTAACTTTTTTGATGAAACACTAAATACTAACTTTTTTTAATGAAAGACTGAACCCTAACCTTTTTGATTAAACAACTGAACCCTAACCTTTTCGATTAAAATCTAAACCCTAACCTATTTGATGAAAAAATGAACTCTAACCTTTTCTATAATAATCCTAACCCATTTTAAGAATAACCGAACCCTAACCTTATATATAATAACTAAACCCCTAACTCATTTGATGAATAATTGAACCCTGACCTTTTATACAATAACTAAACCCTAACCCATTTGACGAAAACCCCTAACAAATTTGATGAATAACTGAACAATAACCTTTTATATACTAACTAAACCCCAAACCCATTTGATGAAAACACCTAACCCAAATAATCGAACCCAAACCTTATATATAACAACTAAACACCTAACACATTTGATGAATAACCGAACGCTAACCATTTATATAATAACTAAACCCCTAACCCACTTGTTGAATAATTGAACCATAATCTTTTATATAATAACGAAACCCTAACCAATTTGATGAAAACACATAACCCATTTGATGAATAACCGAACCCTAACAATTTATATAATAACTAAACCCCTAACCCATTTGATTAATAATTGAACATAACTTTTTATATAATAACTAAATCGCAACCCATTTGATGAAGACACATTACCCATTTGATGAATAACCGAACCCTAACCATTTATATAATAACTAAACTCCTAACCCATTTGATGAATAATGGAACACTAACCTTTTATATAAGAACTAAACTATAACCCATTTGACGAATAACCAAACCATAACATTTTATACAATAACTAAACACCAAACCCATTTGATGAATAACTGAACCCTAACCTTTTATATAATAACTAAATCCTAACCCATTTGATGAAAACCCCTAACCCATTTGATGAATAACCGAACCTTAACCTTATATATAATAACTAAATCCCTAACATATTTGATGAATAACTGAACCCTAATCTTTTGAGGTTTAGGGTTTAGGAATTAGAGTTTTAGGGGTTAGGGTTTAGTTATTTAAGATTTAGGGTTTAGATTTTAATCAAAGGGGTTAGGGTATAGGTTTTTTAAAAAAAAGGTCAGGGTTTATTTTTTAACGAAAATGTTAGAATTCAGTGTTTCATTGAAAGGGGTTAGGGTTTAGTTACTATATAGAATGTTAGAGTTTAGTTGTTAATGAAAAACTGAAATCTAACCTTTTTGATTGAACTCTAAAACATACCCTTTTCGATTTAAAAACTGAATCCTAACCTTTTCGATTAAAATCTAAACCTTAACCTATTTGATGAAACAATGAACCCTAACCTTATATATAATAACCCCTAACCCATTTGCTGAATAACCTAACCCTAACCTTATATATAATAACTAAACCCGAACTCATTTGATGAATAACCGAACCCTAACGTTTTATATAATAACTAAACCTTAATCCATTTGATGAAAATCCCTAACCCATTTGCTGAATAACCAAACCCTAACCTTATATATAATAACTAAACTCCTAACCCATTGATGAATAACTGAACCCTAACATTTTATATAATAACTAACTCCTAAACCATTTGATAAATAACCAAAATCTAACAATTTATATAATAACTAAACCCCTAACCCATTTGATGAATAATTGAACCCTAACCTTTTATATAATAACTAAACCCTAACACATTTGATGAAAACTCCAAACTCATTTGATGAATAACTGAACCTTAACCTTTTATATAATAACTAAACCCTAATCCATTTGATGAAAATCCCTAACCCATTTGATGAATAACTGAACCCTAACCTTATATTTAATAACTAAACTCCTAACCTATTTGATGAATAATTGAACCCTAACCTTTTATATAATAACTAACCCCTAATCCATTTGATGAATAACTGAACCCTAACCATTTATATAATAATTAAACTCCTAACCCATTTGATGAATAACTGAACCCTAACCTTTTGAGGTTTAGGATTTAGGGTTTAAGGTTGAGGGATTAGGGATTAGGGTTTAGGGTTTTAGGGTTAGGTTTTATTTATTTAAGGGTTAGGGTTTAGTTATTTAAGAGTTATAGTTTAGATTTTAATTAAAGGGGTATAGGTTTTAAACAAAAAGGTCGGGGTTTATTTTCTATTGAAAATGTTAGGGTTCATTGTTTCATAGAAAGGGATTAGGTTTTAGTTATTATATAGAATGTTAGGATTCAGTATTCATCAAATAGGCCAGGGTATAGTTTTTTATGAAAATATATTCAAAATTGACGAACACTATTTGATTCTCCTTTATCGTTCGAAAAATCTAGATAATTAAATTAGTGTTCATTAGCTATTATTTTTTAAAAAATAAATTCAAAATCGATGAACATTATAAGCATCTTTTAATAAAAGAAAATTTATATAGTTATAATATATTAATTGATATCTTAAATTATAGAACATAATCTTCAACATATTTATGTTTCCCTTATTTAATACAAGAATATTAAATTTTAGGTAATATAATTATCTTTTAATCAATAAAGATTAACCATAATTATGAAAGAGTTTATAGAACACATAAAAATATGTGAAGAGTGATAGAATCTTGAGAAAAATTTCTAAAAAATATTAAATTTATTAACAATTTACCCAAAAGACAAATAGGGGCATAATGATATATGCCCTAAGGGTACAGTATAATTTGCGATAATTTTTAGGACAAAATCTAGTTTTAGTCCTTTAAGTATAACCTCTATCTAGTCCTTACAAATTTTTAATTTCAAAAATTAGTCATTTTTCTTTATATTTTAAGTTCGATCTTATTTACCGCCATTTCTTTTCTAATTTTTCTCCGCTCTTTCCAAAATTATACTCATTTTCTTATTTATCGCTCTAGTTTTCTTATTCACCGTCTCCTATTCTACGCCCTTCCTTTTGTCGTCGCCGCTGGGATCCGTCGCCAGACTTCCATCTTAACCTCGATATCTCTTTCTCATCACCGCCACCGCTTCTTCTTATTCTCTCTATCTTCCGACCGGAATTTGGAGGGCACTCATCACCCTACTTGAATTTCTTCTTGTGTCTAGAGGAATACGATTTGGATATCAGTCCTTCCTCAACTCGTTCATGGTGGCCATGTACTGGAAAGTTGTACTATTGAATCTCCCCGATACAAATGATTCAGTTTAAAGCAATTCCTCAACTAAACATACCAGACTAGATCCTACCGCAACTAAGTAAGATTATGATGAAATTTAAAGCATTGATTTTTCTAACAAATTCTGACAAGTCTTGTATTTATCTAACTATTCCGCAGAACCATAAGTCATAATTTGAACTTCGTAATCAAAACCTATATATAATGTCTCCATGCACAGGGGCGGAACTAATGAAGGGCTTAGGGGTGCTTAAGCACCTCCATGTCGCCGGAATAACCTTTAGTAGGGTGAATTTTTTTGGTTGTTTTCAAGTAGGAGCGGCTATAGAGCTCCTCCATGTGTCACGGGCTCACTCTTGGCCTAGTGAACAGGTGCAGCACTAGTTCTAACAACAAACGACTAGAACTAGCTCAGCCTTACTCTTGCTCACAAATGAGCTTGTTGGCCTAGAAAGCGGCCGAGAAGACAAGAGAATGTAGGCGCAAAGATGACCCGAAATTGGAATGCAAGTGTATTGCTTTGAACAAGTGCTTACAACTCTTGCTTGGTGAGTTTTTACAAATGACCCTTGGCCTCTATTTATAGGCCTCAAAGTCGGTCACTATTCATGGCTTCCATGAGAAGCTTCCCAATATTTTATTCTAAGAAGTCTCTAGACTTCTCTAGGTCCCTAATTTTATATACAAAGAATTTCGTAGGGCTGACATCATGCAGATGTCACCCGAGCCAACTTGCCAACTTGCAAGGCCAACTTGTGCAACTTGCAAGGGAGATCCTTCTAGATTCTGTCCGTCCAAGTCCCCCAAACGTGCAAAGAAATCGGGCTGAAGGATTGTCTCGAACAAGAACGGATACGGGCATACGACGGTGTCAGTCTCGAACCCGTGCTTGGCGCATGATGTGCTGCCTGCTGCGCCTAGTAGCGTCCCTGCTCGGTCCCGTTGGTTTGGTCCGTGCCCCAAGCACTCAAAAGCCCCGCGGTCCGTTTCCTTCCGCGCATATGGCCCTGAATCTCGGCCACCGGTGCTTCCGTCCCACATGGGCCAAACCGTCCGTGTCTAGGTCGTGACACTCTCCCCTACTTGAGTGAGGCATCATCCCTGATGCCTCTCCCTCCTCAAGTACCGGTGTCTTTGGTGCCTTAAGCTTTCGACCCTGGTCCCTGTTTGGTGGTGCGGAACTTTAACCGGCTTTCCTGCTGGTGGCTTCTCCTTCAGCACCATTACGGCACAAGTATGCTGCACCTGTTCCTCCACTCGGTCGGACCGTTTCCCATACCGTTCGTGTTCCCATTTGAACGGTATGGTGCAAGGGCTTTTCCCTCGCAAGACGACTATGGCATCCGACCTCGTGATGTATGGCATGATTTTCTTTATGAAGTTCATGCCCAAAATAATGCCATAGTCATCAAGAGGAGCAACGGAGAAAGTTAGCTTACCTTGCCACGCCCCGATCCTTACCGTTGCGTCGGCCTTATCCCTGAGATCGGTCCATTCTCCGTTGACGCCTTTGATCTGACCCGTGCTAGGAGTCACCTTGATCCCTAGCTTTTGCGCCAATACCTCATGCATGTAGCTCGTTACGGCCCCCGGGTCAAAGAGAGCTGGTTGTAGACTCCTCCCAAAGTCTACATCTACGAACATCCGCCCCTGATTGTTCGTGTCCTTGGTGGCCTCGTCCACCTTGTCTTGAATGCAGGCTAAGTGCTCCCGTTCCCCTTCATCCAACATTTGGATGATGGCGGCGAGCTTGTTTCGGGATGGGCAGTCCCGTGCCATGTGCGGTCCGTCACAAAAGAAGCAACCCTTGAACTTCTTGGGTTCGTCCCGTTTTGGTGCCTGCCTTGTTTCTGCTTGACGGTCTAGTGAGACTTTGAGCGAGGCCTATCCGTGTCCTCCTCATTGTCGTCCTCTAGAATGGCCTTGCCTTTGTCTTTCCCCCATCTTTCTTTTGAAACTCGATCAAAGACTCGGCCACGTTCATGGCTTGGGTTATGTTGGAGACGTCCCTCCGTTGCAGCTCCAACTTGGCCCAATGCTTGAGACCGTCCATGAATGTGAATAAGGCCTCCTTAGGCGATAGGTCAGGGATCTCCAGCATTAGTTCTGAAAATTCCTTGACGTACTCCCTAATTCAGCCGTCCTTGTGGCTCAATCAACGAAGTCTAGCCCTTGCTTCGTCTTCGGCATCTTTCGACAGAAATTGTTTCTTGAGCTCCATCTTGAAGCTCTCTCAAGTGCAGATGGGCTCGACCCCAATATCTACCGTTCCCGTCCTCCGTCTCCACCACACCAAGGCCGTATCCTTGAGGTAAAGTGGAACGAAGTCCAGCCGGGCCTCATCCCCATATGCTCAAACGGCTTTGAAATATCGTTCCAAGCCGTAGAGAAAATTCTCAATGTCCCTAGCCTTACGGGCTCCCCCATAGGCCTCAGGCTTTGGGACTTCGACCCTTGCCACAGCTAGTGCTCCACCTTGAGCACCTTGACCGACACGAGCTACTAAGGCCTTCACCGTCTCGAGCTCCCCCTGGAGCTTTAGCATCTCCCCCTGGAGCATGCTAATTTGAGCCATCCTTTCCTCGTCGGCCTTTGAGAAACGTTCAACGATTTGGTTGAGAGTCCCCAGCACTCTCTCCTCAAACTCGTCGAACCGTCTATCTTGGTCTTCCCCTCGATCAAGATAGTCGGCAACGACCAACTCCATTTTGGCCACCCGTTGCTCAAATCCGACCAAAGGCTCCTGGACAACGAACTTATCCTTACGGCCTCCCTTCTTAGAGGTCCGTTCCGTTTCCCTTGAGACGTGCTCACCACCTTCGACTTCACCCACCTTGGTAACGTCGCTTGGTGCGGCCATGATGCTAAACTCGTGCACAACGAAGGCTTGGCTTCCACCCGAATGCTAAACCGTCGCTCTGATACCAACTGTCACGGGCTCACTCTTGGCCTAGTGAACCGGTGCGTCACTAGTTCTAAAAACAAACGACTAGAACTAGCTCAGCCTTACTCTTGCTCACAAATGAGCTTGTTGGCCTAGAAAATGGCCAAGAAGACAAGAGAATGTAGGCACAAAGATGACCCGAAATTGGAACGCAAGTGTATTGCTTTGAATAAGTGCTTACAACTCTTGCTTGGTGAGCTTTTAAAAATAACCCTTGGCCTCTATTTATAGGCCTCAAAGTCTGTCACTATTCATAGCTTCCATGAGAAGCTTCCCAATATTTTATTCCAAGAAGTCTCTAGACTTCTCTAGGTCCCTAATTTTACATACAAAGAATTCCCTAGCGCTGACATCATGCATGATGTCACCCGAGCCAACTTGCCAACTTGCAAGGCCAACTTGTGCAACTTGCAAGGGAGATCCTTCAAGATTCTGTCTGTCCAAGTCCCCCAAACGTGCAAAGAAATTGGGCTGAAGGATCGTCTCGAACAAGAACAGAAACGGGCCGAAACGGATGGAACGACTGGCACACGGCCGTGTCATTCTCGAACCCGTGCTTGGCGCATGATGTGCTGCCTGCTGCGCCTAGTAGCGTCCCTGCTCGGTCCCGTTGGTTTGGTCCATGCCCCAAGCACTCAAAAGCCCCACGGTCTATTTCCTTTCGTGCATATGGCCCTGAATCTCGGCCACCAGTGCTTCCGTCCTACTTGGGCCGAACCGTCTGTGTCAAGGCCGTGACACATGGTTCCGCCCCCGATTCGTTCTCCTATGAGAGTTGGTGGCGGGTGCGGTGCAAGTGCGTCGGTCTCCCATGCATCCTAGCGTTAGCGATGATCGAAATGCTAATCCGTCGAGCCAGACTCCGATCTATGATAGTCCCGCTGCTAGAAAATCTGACTCTTAATTTATGAATAGAAAATGTTTAATTGAATACCATATGCAATTGAGGAATTCGGTTCCTTCCAGTGTGAAGAATGAAGCTTTTATATCCTCCTCCGTCGATCAAGAGGATTCAATTGAGGTGAAATTAGATAAAAGGTTGAAAGTTGTGGAGTAGATAATAAAGAAAGCATGTCGTCTAAAATTCGAATTAAAATCTGGCCAAATACCAGCGAGGTGGCAGAGGATGTTCAAGGTGAAGAGGAGGTTAAACCTAAGGAGGACGAGGCTCAGGAAGACCATAAGCTATTGGATGCTTTTGATGATGAAAAGCCCTTGTCGAAGATATGGAATTTGAGGCCCAGGACGCCAAAAAATTGAAGGCTGCTCCGCAAGTTGTAGCCCTGGCTCTATTATCTTTTTTTATTCTGCTGCCTACCGAAACAAGTGGCAAAGAAAAGGAAAAAAAAGAATGGATATGAAAGGAGGAGCCTCTTCTTCAGTCGTCTTCTTCAGCAAAGATCTCTTTCTTCCTCAGCCATAACAGACAACCTTTTTTACGTATTTTTTGCCTTTTTACTCTCAAAATTAAGTGTAAAATTAGCCCCTCATGTATAATTTTCTGGTTCCGCCACTGTCCTTGCACATCATGCACTATAAAAAGAAAATGTCTTTAGTAAATTCTCATGTTTTTATCATAAGCATCATTTATCGGACAAATTCAAATACAAGAACACATGACATCCGTATAACCTAACCCTGTCTTCCTTAAGGCTTGGTTGTCCGGAGAATTTCATAATAATAATAACCCATTGGCTAGTAATAAGAACGAGAAGTGCTATGCACTTATTTGTCGTCAACTCAAAAAATATCATGTAATAGGAAAAAATAGAGTAAATTCCAAAATTAGTCATCATACTATGGTCAGTTTCCAGTTTTGGTCATCATACTTTCAAAACTATTTTTAAGGTCATCATACTTTCATTTTATTTTCAAAAAAGGTCACTCCGTCCATATTGGCCGTTAACCCTCTTAACGGAGCCTTTTTTTGAGGGCATTTATGTCATCCTCATTTATTTTGCTTTCCAATTTCCATCCAGTTACGCGCTTCAGTGTCTTCCTTTCTTTTGTTATTTTTGGCTAATTTTTTATTTTTTATTTTTTGCCTTCCTCCTAGAGACTTTTTTCCGTCCGTTTTTTTCTAAACAATTCAGTATTTTTTTAATGTTTTTGAATTTTATAAAAAAATAATTTTAAATTATCATTTTATTTGTTTTATAATTAAATAATTTTAGATATTATGATACATATTATGAACGAAAGTTTTTAAAAAAAATAATAATACATTAGATATCAGATCAACAGATTATATATATCAGATCAAAAATATAAAAGAAATCATACAATAGAATTTTTATAATTAAATAATTTAGATATTATGATACATATTATGAACGAATTTTTTTTTAAAAAAATAATAATACAGTAGATATCAGATCAACAGATTATAGATATCAGATCAAAAATATAAAAAAAATCATACAATAGAATTAAAACATACTTAACAAGGGAGATCAGATCAGGATTATATAGACATCAGATCAGCGAATACTTGACATCAGATCAACAGACTATAGATGTCAGATCAAGAATATAAAAGAAATCATACAGTAGAACTAAAATATACTTAACAAGGGAGATCAGATCAGGATAATATAGACATCAGATTAGCGAATACTTGACATCAGATCAACAGACTACAGATATCAGATCAAGAATATAAAATAAATCATACAATAGAACTAAAACATACTTAACAAGGGAGATCAGATCAGGATTATATAGACATCAGATCAGCGAATACTTGACATCAGATCAACAGACTATAGATATCAGATCAAGAATATAAAAGAAATCATACAGTAGAATTAAAACATACTTAACAAGGGATATCAGATCAGGATTATATAGACATCAGATCAGCGAATACTTGACATCAGATCAACAGACTATAGATATCAGATCAAGAATATAAAAGAAATCATACAATAGAACTAATATGTATCATAATATCTAAAATTATTTAATTATAAAACAAATAAAATGATAATTTAAAAATATTTTTTTTATAAAATTCAAAAACATTAAAAAAATACTGAATTCTGAATGGATTTTTTGGATGCTGGCTGCACTTTGTGAAGTGCTATTTTGTTTTGTTGGTAGCCATTGGTTTGTAATGAATTCTTATGCAATGAATTTATGGTAGCCTTCAATTCAACTTTTGAAATTCGATTTTTTTGTTTCGTTTTTTCTTACTAAAGATCCACTACAAAAAAATTACAATATAATTATTTATACAAAAGAAATATTAATTATTTATAAAAAAAAAATTGGTTGCAATCCAGTACAAAATAAAAGAGCATTTTACATACATTCATGTGCAATGAATTTATGGTAGCCTTCAATTCAACTTTTGAAATTCGATTTTTTTGTTTCGTTTTTTCTTACTAAAGATCCACTACAAAAAAATTACAATATAATTATTTATACAAAAGAAATATTAATTATTTATAAAAAAAAAAAATTGGTTGCAATCCAGTACAAAATAAAAGAGCATTTTACATACATTCATGTGAATTGGAAGAAAAATTCATACACATCAACTATCCAAAAAACAAATACAAACAAATTCTTAAGTTAAAAAACATTTGTTACATCATTCAGTTGATCTGATGTCAAGTATTCGCTGATCTGATGTCTATATAATCCTGATCTGATATCCCTTATTAAGTATGTTTTAATTCTACTGTATGATTTCTTTTATATTCTTGATCTGATATCTATAGTCTGTTGATCTGATGTCAAGTATTCGCTGATCTGATGTCTATATTATCCTGATCTGATCTCCCTGGTTAAGTATGTTTTAGTTCTATTGAATGATTTATTTTATATTCTTGATCTGATATCTATAGTCTGTTGATCTGATATCAAGTATTCGCTGATCTGATGTCTATATAATCCTGATCTGATCTCCCTTGTTAAGTATGTTTTAGTTCTACTGTATGATTTCTTTTATATTCTTGATCTGATATCTATAGTCTGTTAATCTGATGTCAAGTATTCGCTGATCTGATGTCTATATAATCCTGATCTGATCTCCCTTGTTAAGTATGTTTTAATTCTATTGTATGATTTCTTTTATATTTTTGATCTGATATCTATAATCTGTTGATCTGATATCTACAGAATTATTATTTTTTTTTAAAAAAATTCGTTCATAATATGTATCATAATATCTAAAATTATTTAATTATAAAAATTCTATTGTATGATTTCTTTTATATTTTTGATCTGATATCTAAAATCTGTTGATCTGATATCTACTGTATTATTATTTTTTTTAAAAAAATTCGTTCATAATATGTATCATAATATCTAAAATTATTTGATTATAAAACAAATAAAATGATAATTTAAAAATATTTTTTTTATAAAATTCAAAAACATTAAAAAAATACTGAATTGTTTAGAAAAAACGGACAGAAAAAAGTCTCAAGGAGGAAGGCAAAAGAAAATAAAATAAAAAATTAGCCAAAAATAACAAAAGAAATGAAGACATTGTAGCGCGTTACTGGATGGAAATTGGAAAGTAAAATAAATGAGAATGACATAAATGCCCTCAAAAAAAGACTCCGTTAAGAGGGTTAACGACCAATATGGACGGAGTGACCTTTTTTGAAAATAAAATGAAAGTATGATGACCTTAAAAATAGTTTTGAAAGTATGATGACCAAAACTGAAAACTGACCATAGTATGATGACCAATTTTGGAATTTACTCGAAAAAATAAATCCTTACTACTAAAATTTGTTTTTTAAAGTAATATTATTTCTTTTTTTTTTTTATATTCTATTTCAATTGTATCCACAACAATGCATGTCAGACATGACCAAATCTTCAGTGTAAATACTCTCCTAATGAAGAAAAAGTCGAGAGAAAGAAACTTTATGTCGTTTTCAATACGGCATCAACACACATGCTAGAATACTAACTCCATAGATTGTGATAATATAACGTCTGGATGGGGGTCGGAGTTCTTCCTAATCAGGTCATAGCAACAAAAATATTGATTCAGAGCTGTAGAGATATGGAATCATATATTCAATTCATCTTCTTCACCCTGTTTTTTCTTCTTTATTGTTTTTGCTACTATTGTTGGAACCAGATATATGGGAAGAATCATGGCTCTATGCCCATAAATTGGCCTGTTATTGGTATGATGCCAGATTTACTTGGGAACCTTCAACATCTTCATGAATGGGGGACTCAGGTTCTTACTAAAAGCGGGGGAACATTTGAGTTCAAAGGGCCCTGGTTTGGTATTGGTAATCTCGACGTGATCCTTACCAGTGATCCTGCCAACATCCATTATATCCTCAGCAAGAACTTCTCCAATTACCCAAAGGGTCCTCAATTTCGAAAAATATTCGATATTTTAGGAGATGGGATCTTCAATGCTGATTCAGAATTGTGGGAAATTCACAGAAAAGTTACTCTATCGATCATGCACCACCGGGATTTCCAGAAACTGGTTCAGACGAGTGTGTGGGAGAAGGTGGAGAAAGGGCTCCTCCCGATCTTGGACCATTACATGAATCAGGGAACTCAAATTGATTTGCAGGATGTATTCCAGAGGTTTACTTTTGATAACATTTCGAGATTGGTTCTCGATTATGATCCAAACAGCCTGTCCCTGGATTTTCCAACCATTCCATGCGAGAGGGCATTCAATCATGTTGTTGATGCCCTGTTGCAAAGGCACGTATTGCCTGAAACTTGCTGGAAGTTGCAAAAATGGCTGAGAGTTGGGAAAGAGAGGAAACTGAGGGAAGCTTGGGATGCTTTTGATCAATTCATATATCCTTGTATGCAGCAAAAACAGCGACAACGTAGTAGTATTACTACTAGAAGCACCGAGGAAGAAGGAGATCATCACTTTGACGGGCTAACAGCATTCATGGAGGCTTACGAAGCAACAATGAAAAATTCGGTTACAAAATTTTCAAATTTGTTCCTCAGGGACGTGTTTCTGAGCTTAATGTTCGCAGGAAGAGACACCACTAGCACGGCTCTCACTTGGCTCTTCTTTCTGCTAGCCCGAAATCCATCTGTTGAAGCCAAGATTCTCCAGGAAATTGAATCTAATAAATTGCAATCCCAACAAAATAATGAGAAGAAACAGCCAGTTTTCAACGTGGGAGAGTCTCAGAAGCTGGTTTACCTCCACGGGGCTCTTTGTGAAACTCTGAGACTTTTCCCACCAGTAGCTCTGGAACACAAAGCCCCAATAAAAGATGACATCCTGCCAAGTGGGGTTTCAATTAAAGCCAACAAAAAGGTGGTTTTGTTCTTCTATTCAATGGGAAGAATGGAGTCCATATGGAGCAAAGATTGCTTGGAATTCAAGCCGGAGAGATGGATAACCGAGGGAGGAAAGATCAGACACGAACCGTCGTTCAAATTTCCGGCATTTAATGCCGGACCAAGAACCTGTTTAGGGAAGGAGATGGCTTTTGTTCAGATGAAAATGGTGGCAGCATCCATCATCTACAATTACAATGTCCATCTGGTGGATGCTCATCTTGTATCTCCCAGCCCCTCTATCATCATTCAAACAAAACATGGTTTGAAGGTCATGCTTTCAAGAAGAGGGATGATCAAAATCTAATGTAACTTTGATATAATTTAACTATGTCTCCACCTGCCATAAGCAAATAATTTTCACTCCTCAATACTGTTGTTATTTTTTCTTTTTTTATCCTAAACTATGTGAAGAAGCTGCCCCGAATGAAGATGGATCTTGCAATTATTAATTTTTGTGTGGATGACGGTGATTAATTTACTCGTTAAATTATAACTATATCATTAGATGATATAGCTTTAAAACTTAAATGCCCTTTGCAACCAAAACAACAATAATATTGAAGGTTGAAGCTGAAAAGGAGATGTTGAGTGGGTGACCACTTATTGGTCATGACAAGTCTGCATAACCTCCTCCAGAATAAAAGTTACAATACAGTTTATATTCTTACGTACGAATATCCAATATCCTTGGGTCATTTTCTATAAAAACTTCTTTTTAATGATAGTAATAACGTCTTTATTAAAATTAATTATTAATTTAATACAAAGTTAATGCATCAACGTTGTCCTAGGCTATGTTATTTTTTTCAAAAGAAAGTTGTTTTTCCTTTCTTCTTTTCATAAAATTTTCTTTAAAACAATTTACTTTCCAGCTGTGAAATACTCTAAGAAAACGATAAGGAAACATGCCTTCATATAGCTTGACAACAATAGTAGCTGATAGCTGAAAAGTGCACACGGATGCACGAAAGATTGTGTACTTGAGTGCCTAATTGAATAACCATTCTCACTCGCATGTTTTCACGGGTTGAATAGTGATTTTCTTAGCTATGCTAACAGTCCCAGACTGTGAGACCAATAGGATTTTATCGTGACATTAAATCAAAAGAATGTTGTGGACTTTACAAGGAGTAGGGAATATGCATTATTCAAATTTCTCCAACCAATATTATATGTAATGTAATCAGGTTTCATCCCATTTCTCTCCACCTCTTCCAGTAACTCTAATGCCAGATCCAACTCCTCATCCTCCCGCTCGACTAAACGATCCATTAGAAAATTAAATGACTTCAATAAACCACAGCTTTTACTTGTTCACATCAAAGTATCTAATGCTTCATCAAATCTACCTAGACTAACCAAGGCCTTAACCGGGGTTCGACAGCCCAAGCAAAAAAATCATAACACCCCTCCCTTATACGTAGTTCAAATTTTAATTTTCTGTTGAATTCAGAATGGTTCTTTTAGCAAAATTTTTCTCTCAGAGTATCCAAGAAAGACCTTGGGTATGCCCAAATTGAGTAGCTAACAACACTAATCTCACCAGTGAGAGCACCTCCCTTAACACCTCCAATTCGAACCAAAATTATACTACTATACTATTTTAACCACGGAAAGAAATACAACATACATGAAACCACATTACCAGCCACCATACCTACCACATAGCTACAAGTGTTACCAATTAAAAAAATGAACTGATGAGCGGTGTTGGCGTATTGATCGATGCATTGGTACTAAGGGCGACGCACTTAATATCTCTCTCTGGCCTACCTTTCGTCCGTCAAACTAGGGAAAACATGTCCTCAGGAGAAGAATATACATTAGGATCAATATCTTCGTCTTCATTACAGGTCCAAGGCATCCCTCCCCTCAGATTCCTGTGAGCAAACAAAGCAACACGAAAGAGCAACCAACCGATTTTGAGGGTATCACTCTACTATGCCTATTGTCACACCCTCAAGGTCCTCTCCGTTAGAATTTGAACGGAGGTTAGCAAATATAGAATCAATCAGACGGATTTAAAGTTAAGGAAAAACAAAGCAAGCAAGTTACAGCCAAAAGGCCAACCTTTGTTATTAAACTCGGAACAAAGGAAACTCTCAATGAAGGCTCAGCACAAAACTCACCCAGAAGTGTTCTAAGGTAGTTTGCTGGCTCATCAACGCCTAAATAGGCAAAAGGGACTAAAGGGAACGGTTACAACCGCCACAAAGGCCATCAGGCCTCAATGCCTAAAAACAAGGATAATAACTGCCCACTAAGCCAAGGCCAAGCCAAGTGTAATAACTGCCGCCACCTGCCCTCCTTCTAGCTTTCCAGGCTTTTCCATGCAACAACCGTCCAAGGAGATTCAGCCAGCTCACTTAAATCCCCATGCAGTCCCATGAAAACCATGCAACACTCTTCATGCAAGGTTAAGACTGAAATCCCTAGCACATAGCCCAGGACTTAGCCCTCCAACATGTAACTCACGTTTCCGTCTATGTTGGCTTAACGGAAAATCACATCAAGTAAATAAGGGGCTAACAGACCACCCCCACTTGAGGTGTTGACGTCCCCGGCAACTCCAAACTCGCCCGGTAGTCAGTGATTTGCTTCTCAAACTGCCACAAATCCTTTTCAAGAATCCATTCAGCATCACACTCTTGCTCCCCCTTCCATTGTACCAAAAATCTGGTCTGCCTATTCTTCTTACTCATGCCCAACGTTTCATGCCTCAAAATCTTTTCAAGCTCATTCTCAAAAGATTTATGAATCACAGGTGGTGCCCTTTTTGTCTGCTGCCTCTCAGCATCACCATCCTCATGAAAAGACTTCAAATAACTCACATGGAAGGTTGGATGCACCTTCAACCGATCAGGCAACTGCAATCTATAGGCAACATTGCCTACTTTCTCGACCACTTCAAACGGACCATCATACTTTGGCACAAGGCCTCGGTGCACTGATTTGGCACTGATTCTCTTCCAAATCTGAGGAGTTAGCTTCAGCATCACTTTGTCCCCGACCTGAAACTCTAAGTCCCTCCTGTGTGCATCGGCATATTTCTTCATTCTCTTTTGAGCCACGACCAAACTGTCCCGCGCCTCATCAATCATTTCCTGCTTGGCTCGACCAAACCGGTAAGCTGCTGGACACTTGTCCCCGGTAGTCTGAACAGCAACTTCATGTGGAGTAAGAGGCTGCTGCCCATAAGCCAACTCAAAAGGGCTCATCCCTGTAGCTGAGGATTGGTGCAGATTATAGCAAAACTGCGCCACATCCAAAATCTCTAGCCAGTTCCTTTGGTTTGCAGTCACATAGTGCCGCAAATAATCTTCAAGGAGGCCATTGATCCTCTCTGTTTGGCCATCAGTCTGCGGATGATTGGCTGTAGAAAACTTGAGTTGTGAACCCATAGTGTTGAACAATTGAGTCCAGAACCGCCCGGTGAATCTAGCGTCCCTGTCGCTAATGATGTCAACCGGTAAACCAAAATATTTCACCACATACTTGAAGAAGAGCTCAGCTGCCTTATCAGCTGGGCACGCTGCAGGAGCTGCAACAAAGATAGCATACTTCGAAAATCTATCAACAATAACCAAGACCGAAGCCATACCATCCACCTTTGGGAACCCGCCAATGAAATCCATCGAAACTGATTGCCACGGCCTATCCGGGATGGGTAAGGGCTGCAACAATCCAGCTTCTCTACTTCTCTCAGTTTTGTCCAGCTGACATACAAGGCATGTTTTGACATATGCCTCAATGTCATTCTCCATTTTCGGCCAAACGAACCGTCTAGCCAACAATGTCCGCATCCTCTCGACGCCTGGGTGACCAGCCCATTGAGCATCGTGTGTCTCTCGCAACAACTTCTGCCTCAGCTTCCCAGCGGCCGGAACGTAGAGTCGTTCCCCCTTTGCATAGAGCAATCCATCATCAAGCCAATACCGACGTACCAAGCCTTGCTGTACCTGTTCACACAACTTAACAAACACAGCATCGTTAGCACACTCAGCACGCACTAGTGTCATAAAATCTGACACCACCGAAGTTATCGAGCCCACATACTCAGCAACATCCTTCCTGCTCAGCGCATCAGCCACAGAATTTTCCCTGCCAGGCCGATGCTGCCACTCAAAATCAAACTCAGCCAAGAACTCTTGCCACCTCGCCTGCTTCGGGGTCAATTTCTTTTGAGTCTTAAAATAAGTATTGGCAACATTATCCGTCACAACAGTAAACTTGGTTCCCAGCAAATAATGCTTCCAGATCTCCAAGCAATGCACCACCGCCGTCATCTCTTTCTCATGTGTGGTGTACCGTTGCTCACATTCCTTCAACTTCCTGCTCTCAAATGCAATAGGGTGCTTCTGCTGGACTAGAACACCACCTATGGCACGGTCAGAAGCGTCTGTATGAACTTCAAATGGTAACCCGAAATCCGGCAATCCCAAAACCGGTCCTGAAGTGATAGCCCTCTTCAACTCAACAAAGGCATCTTCAGTTTTTTCGTTCCACTTCCAAGCCACATTTTTCTTCAACAAATCGGTCAATGGGGCAACAATTTTTGAATACCCCAAAATGAACCTGCGATAGTAATTCGCAAGCCCAAGAAACGATCTCAGCTCAGCTACTTTGGTTGGCACGGGCCAATCAACAACTGCAGCTATTTTTCTCTCGTCCATTCTGATTTTTCCCTTACTCAAGACATGGCCCAAGAATGTGATTTCCTCCCTGCAGAACTCACACTTTTCTTTCTTGACATACAACTCATTTTCCCTCAGCTTTCTAAAGACCTGTCCCAAGTGTCTCACATGATCTTCAAGGGACTCAGAATAAACAACAATATCATCCAGATAGACTACCACAAATCTATCTAAAAACTCATATAAGACATCATTCATCAAGTTGCAAAATGTAGCAGGTGCATTGGTCAGGCCAAAAGGCATAACTAAAAATTCAAAAGAGCCATACCTTGTGACCACAGTTGTTTTCTCCTCATCACCGTCCCATATTCTGACTTGCCAATAACCAGCTCTCAAGTCTATCTTGGTAAACACCCGGCCTTTCACCAATCTATCAAATAGATCATAAACATTAGGGACTGGATACTTGTTCTTCACCGTTAGCTTGTTCAGCGCCCGGTAATCAACACAGAATCGAAGGGACCCGTCTGCCTTTTTCTGGAACAAGGCTGGTGCACCATAGGGAGCTTTTGAAGGTCTCAGCAATCCACCCTCCAACAATTCGTCCAACTGCCTCCTCAACTCAAGCAACTCAGCTGGAGACATTCTGTATGGAGCTTGGGCCGGAGGTCTGGCCCCAGGGACTAGCTCGATTCGGTGATCGGTCGGTCGTCTTGGCGGCAATTTCTTAGGCAACTCTGCTGGCATGATATCAGCAAATTCCTCCAACACCTTTGCTACTGGCTCAGGTACATCCTGAAAAACATCAGGCTTGATCTCTATCATCACAGCCAGATAGGTGGTTTCCCCTTTCTTCAATTCATTTTCTAACTGCATCGCCGATAACATCACCCCCTTGCCTTTACCATCACCCCAATCTAACTTTCTTGGCACATGCACACATCTTACAAAACAGGGACTTTTCTCATCAGCAAACATTATCCCACTCAAGTGAGGGATGGGATAAATCTTGTTATGGAACATCGTCTCCTTCCCAAGAATGATGTCGAAGTCGTCCAATTTACTCACGACTAAGACATTGAAAACACCGGTCCAGCTTCCAAAAGTAGCTATCATCATAACTCTCCCAAGGACATTCTCAGCGGCTGCATTCACGGTCTTAATCTTACTGTTATGAGGCTCCAATTTCAGCCCCAAACGTTGGACTTCTCTTTCCGTCATGAAACTGTGAGTGGCACCAGTGTCGGCCATCACAGTCACAGCTTTCTCATTCACTTTCCCCTCCATGAACATCAAGGAGCAAGCAACATTCAAATTAGTAGGAACCTTTTCCTCACTAATTGTATTCAACAATCTGAGAGGATTCACTCGGGTCAGCACTTCGGTCTCTTCCTCACGCACACTAGCGGCAATCATAGCATTCACCCGTTCCTTGTGTGGGCAATCTTTCGCCAAGTGTGGTCCGTCGCACTTGAAACATCCCCGCTTCTTAGGGTCAGCTTTCTTTTCCTCACCAGTGCTGGACTTTTCGAAGACCTTCTTCTTCCCTTTCTGGAATGCTTTCCCGTCCTTCTGACCTTTCCCCATCTTGGATTTCTTTTTCTCATTCATGCCGGCACCCACAGCTTTGAAATCCACAAGTTTCTCAGCAGCAGCAATGGCTTGAGAGACATTCTGCACGCCTTGTCGATTCAACTCCGCTTGTGCCCAATTTTGTAATCCCGCCATGAAATTAAACAACTTATCTGGTTCAGACATGTCTTTCACATCAAGCAACAAAGACTGAAAATCCTTCACATAGTCATGAACCGTACCTGATTGTTTCAACTTTCGAAGGGACTCCCTTGCAATCCAAGAGGTGTTAGTCGGTAGGAACTGAGCCTTCAGTTCTCTCTTCATCATATCCCAATTCCCAATCCGTGGTAAAGTCTCATCCGTCACTCTTGACCGCCACCAAAGCTTTGCATCTCCAGTCAAATACATAGACGCAAAGTTGGTTTGTTGTGCCTCTGCCACCTTTGCGGTCTCAAAATATTGTTCAATGTCCCACAAGAAGTTCTCAAGTTCTTTAGAACTTCTGTTCCCAGCAAATCCCTTCGGCTCCGGCATCTTGAAATCCCTTCCAAACGAGGAGGTTCGGCTCTCCACTGGACCAGAACCGACCACCTTCTTCAGCAACGCTACATCTTCCGTCACCCTTTGTAACTCGGAAAGATCATCTTCAATTTCTTCCCGTGAAACAGTAACATTAAGCCTTCTAGTGAGAACCACAATGTCTTGTTTAACCGCCTCCAAAGCACTGGAATGCAATGAAGAAGGCGAAGAACTAGTAGAAGCCGCACCAACTGAAACCCTTCTCTCGAGTTCTTGAGTTCTAGTTGTCAAAGACTCAATAGATCTTCTTAAATCATTGATAGAAGCCATGAAATTTACAGTCTCATCATCAGTGCCCAGAAGACGAAGCAAAGACTCAATCTGGGACTCGATACGGCCAACTCTATCTCCCAAAGGATTCACCATCTCGAAACCCTTGAACAGCACCCAATTCTATAGTTGCAACAGCGAGAAACCAAGGCCGAAGTTCCAACCTTGGCTTTGATACCAAATTGTCAAACCCTCAAGGTCCTCTCCGTTAGAATTTGAACGGAGGTTAGCAAATATAGAATCAATCAGACGGATTTAAAGTTAAGGAAAAACAAAGCAAGCAAGTTACAGCCAAAAGGCCAACCTTTGTTATTAAACTCGGAACAATGGAAACTCTCAATGAAGGCTCAGCACAAAACTCACCCAGAAGTGTTCTAAGATAGTTTGCTGGCTCATCAACGCCTAAATAGGCAAAAGGGACTAAAGGGAACGGTTACAACCGCCACAAAGGCCATCAGGCCTCAATGCCTAAAAACAAGGAAAATAACTGCCCACTAAGCCAAGGCCAAGCCAAGTGTAATAACTGCCGCCACCTGCCCTTCTTCTAGCTTTCCAGGCTTTTCCATGCAACAACCGTCCAAGGAGATTCAGCCAGCTCACTTAAATCCCCATGCAGTCCCATGAAAACCATGCAACACTCTTCATGCAAGGTTAAGACTGAAATCCCTAGCACATAGCCCAGGACTTAGCCCTCAAACATGTAACTCACGTTTCCGTCTATGTTGGCTTAACGGAAAATCACATCAAGTAAATAAGGGGCTAACACCTATCCTCTACCATAATTGGAGTCAATTTTTTTTTTCCTCCAATGTCCGGAAGGACCCGTTGCAGCTTGCATTTTCGCTTGCCCTACGATTGCAATGGAAACCTCTGTATTCTTCTGATTTGACAAAATATGAGAATGAATTTTGTACAAAACATATGGTTCATTGATGTATAAACAAGTATTTATAGTTACATGAATTGAAACCAGTCTTGTAAGTTTTTTATGTAGGATTGGAACTAGTTTCCTAATCTAAACTACTATATTTACAACTATTCTAAATATAGTAAACTACTAATATATTTACAACTATACTAGTTTCCTAATTCTTTCCACACCCCCGCTCAAGTTGGAGCATGCAGATCACAAATGTCCAACTTGCGAAATAATCGATCGAACTACACATGAGTGATAAGGAGACCCGTACTATCTGTAAATAAATAAAAACGAAGTCGCCGCTAGATGAACTGCGAAGAAAAAATCGAGAACAACCGTCGACCAGGAACTGCAACAGTGGGAAGCAGCACCGCATTGAAAATTAACAAATCAAGGACATAATAAAACCCAAAAAAAAAAAGGATTACTGCCGACCATCAACGACGGTGATTTTTTATTTTTTTTTTACTAAAAGAAAACCTGAAAGCTGCAAGTAAATCTTGCCAAGAACACCGGGAATATCGCTGCCGGTTTCCAAACCAAGAAACCAAGAACACCGCAGGGAATATCGCAGACGGAGAGAAAATTGAAGAAAACCAACAAAACTGGAGAAAGCCGCTGCTGAGTGCTGACCGCGATCAGGCCGAGATGTCGCGGTTGAATCACGACCGACCAAAAATTGCAATTGATTTGCGATTTCGACAACATTAACAAAGCCGTTGTCGGATTGAGTGCTACTGGCGTCGGACTTGCTAGAAGAGAACAACAAATCAAGGAGTTTTCCCTACTCTGATAAACAGTCTCAAACTATGGACGAACAAATCGGATATACTGTCGGATCAATCAAACAGGCCCAAACTATGGGCGAACAAACCGGATGTACTGCCAGATCAGATAAACAGGCCTAAACTACTGGCAAACAAACCGGATATACAGCTGGATCAGATAAACAGGCCCAAATTTGGGCAAACAAACCAGATATACTATCGGGTCAGTCAAACAGGCTCAAACATCACTTTGATACCATGTTAAAATATTAAGAAAGTGACTAGGAAAATCATTCCTGCTCTAATACTATGACAAAATATGAAAAGGAATTTTGTACAAAACATATGTTTTATTGATATATAAACAAGTATTTACAGTTACAGTGATTGAAACCAGTCTTGTAAGTTTTTGATAGTTTCCTAATCCTAAACTGCTATATTTACAATTATGCTAAATATAGTAAACTACTAGTATATTTAAAACTATACTAGTTTCCTAATTATTCCCACATGATTTCCTGCAATCTTGCCAAAAGAGATAATCTTAAGCTTTATTTGATAAATCAATTCAGCACTTAATGTGAATTGATTAAGTGCTTATTTGATTAAGAGCGTTTGATAACTCAATTTTTGTTCTGACTTAATGAATTAATAATTTTTTTAATTAAATACTTAATAATTCAGTGTGTTTGATAACTACAAATCAAAGTTTTAAGAGATTAAGTGGGTCTAAAATGCAAGTACAATTGTAAGCCTGAAAATAAGTGATTTACAAATCACTTATTGTTGAACTGAATTGCTTGCAAATTTTTCCTCCTCTTCAATATTTATCATTTTTTTAGTTTTTTCTTTAAATAATTTTTATTTTATTATTTTTAAAAAAAATATTTTTATCATTTAAATAAATAAAAAATATATTTATGACGTGAGTTATTTTTTAATAATTTTTTATTAATGTGTGATATTTATTTTAATTAATGTTTTAGTTTTAAAATAATAATAAAAGTATGATTTATTATTAAAAGTTTTAAAAATATTTTTATTAGTAGAATTTAAAATTATTAAGTAACAAATTATATTACATAAATTAAAAAAATGTATAATTTTATTTTAAAAAATAAGATAATTTAATTTAAAATTTAAATATATTTAATTTTATAAACTTATTTTGTAATATTTGAATTGGGTTTTCAGAATTTAGAAACGGACCCAAACATTTTGTTGAGAGATTTGTTTACCGATTTTGCATTCCTTATCTATATGGCCGATTTTGGGGCATTTGCTGCAGTATTTTGGGATGAAATCGTAAGAAAAAAATAATTCTTGGAGCTCTCTCTGCAGGCCAATGTGGACAGATTCCGGTAGGGTTTTAGGAGGTAAGCCTCGACGCAAGAGGGACGGTTTTGATTGCCGATTTGATGTATCGACTTGTAATGGCTTCCCGATAACTTTAGCCATGGAAAAGATTGCTTCTGGAGAATGAAACTCCAGGGGGAGATCGAATAGGGAGACCAAAATCGAAGCTTCTGGAGGGTCCTCCTCGGATTTGAATCCCGATGTCCATTTGAGGACACGCATCTGGTATCCCACCACCATCCACGTACCTCGCATCCATCACCGCTAGTAATCGTCGTCACGGTTGAATGGAATTATCACATGTCTAGGGTTCAGTAGACCAACTTGGAAAGAACCATGGAAACCGATACTGCTAAACTCCCTGCAAACTTCGATCATTTTTTGGCGACCATAGGAAAACTTTCCAACTAATGAGAGACGGTGGGGAGCAGTCATCCGGTCACATTCTTCCCGGTAGTATTCGATGGCGCAGAAGCCATCACCGGCCGGTGACTGAAACTATGGGATCTGGGTTCACAGAGAGGGAAAAAGGTTAACACCAGCCTTTTAAATTATTTGAAATGAAAAAAAATTAAAGAGTAATAAACTTTCATAGATATTTTGACAGATACCTCGATATTATGAAAAGATATCCTCCACTAAGACGTGTATTTTTTGGCCATTTTAAGTTCTAAATGATGACATTTTTAAAAGATTTAACTTCAAAAATGATCCATTACATATTGTCAAAATATCATTTTAGTCCAAAATTAAAAAAATTACTTTTTTAGTCCACTACATCATGTTTGTTAAAAATTTTTGTCCAAAAGTCACTTTTGCCTCTCTTGACCAGGGGTATTTTGGTCTTAATAAAAAGTATTTTTCTTTTAACCCTTTAAAATTATAAAATAATAATTTTTTGACTTAACTCCAAAAATGGTCCATTACATATAGTGAAAATATCATTTTGGTCCAAAAAAAAATACTTTTTCAGTCCATAACATTATGTTTTTTAAAAATTTTGGTCCAAAACCCACTTTTGTCTCTCTTGATCAGGGGTATTTTGGTCTTAATGAAAAATATTTTTCTTTTAACTCTTTAAAATTATAAAATAATAATTTTTTCATTAAGACCAAATATTTTTCTAATCCCCTCCGTCACTCCTCCATCTCTCCACCTTCCTCCGCCCCCTTCTTCACTGTCATCCCTGTCCACTCCTTCACCTCTGCCATCGTCGATCCCTCCACCCCACCCCCCGGCTGTCGCCGCTCTCCCCTTCTCTTCCCCCTTTTTAATAGTTGACCAATTTTAAAGGGCTTTTGCGCAAAAAAAAAAAAAAAAAAAATCTAATTCCCTCCCTCTCATTTTTTTCCTCCCTTAGACGGACGCCCCTCTCCCGCCGCACACCACCACAGACGTCTACTTCTCCCTTAGACGCCGCCCCACACCACAACACAAGTCACGGTGGTCACCTCCACCCTCTCTCGCTGCCACTTATCTCCCTCCTCTATCATTCTCCTCCTCCCGCCGCCTCTGCCCTCCGCCTCTTTTGCCCTCCTCCTCTTTCTCTTTCCCTGAAATTATTTTACTCTGGTAAGCCTCATTTTTCTTGTGGTTTTGGGCTTGAAATTTTGTTAGGTTTTGTTCTCCATTCTCCCGGAAAACGTTTTCGGATGGTTTCAAAAAACTTTTAGATATGGATTTTTTTTTTCTGGGTTTGGTTATTGATATGGAAAAACCTTTTCGGTTTTTGGGTTTTGATCGGAAAATAGGGGGAATACCAAAAAGGGTTTTGGGTTTTGATTTTTTTGCAATAAACGAAGTCCCATAATGGTTCCAGCAAACGACAACAGGGTGGTTTCTTTCAATTCATCAAATTTGTTGCCATTGAGCTTGACACATCCAAGCATGATTTTGATCCTCATGGTAGCCAAAAAAATCGCGAGAAGACGGACTTCATGGATTTGCTTGATTTTTGTTTTGGTTTTGTTCCTTTTCTCACTGGAAATCGTTTCGGGCTTGTTTGGGTTTCAAAACATGAATGGATTGCTTCAATTTCAAAATTGAATTTTCTGGATTTTCGAAACTTCTCACCGGAAAAAGGTTTTAGTTTTGGGTCTCAATTTTGATCAACGACTTGGAAAAGTGGGTTTTGGGGTTTGGTTTGGTAACCGGGACAATTCTGAAGTTTTTGCGATTGGTTTAGATTGGATTTGGTTTCTCCGGTTGATTCATCAGAAAAACGGGCATCGAATTTTTTTTTTTTTTTTTTGTAATTTTTCATTTCTTGGGTTTTCGCCAGTGAATCAGGACTAGGTTCCCTTGGGTTTCACTCACAATGGTTGTCGGTTCGAGCTGCTGCTGTTGTTTTTGAAGTTTCAACTTCGCCTGGAGAGTTTTTTCTTTCGCCAGAGAAAATGATCGGAGACAGCCAGGTTCACCGGGAAAGAAAGAGTTACGGCGGGGTGGAGGAGAAAGACAAAGGGGAGAGAGATTGGCGGAAACGAGAAAGGTGAGGGTGACAGCGGTCGGCGGTTGTGGGAAGGGTAAGGAAGAGGGCAGAGATTGAGTAGGAGGGCAGCAGAGGGAGGAGGGCAGGCGGAAGAGATGGGGTGTGACTTTTTTTTGATTAATTTATAATTTTAAAGGTTAAAAAAAATACTTTTTATTAAGACCAAAATACCCCTGATCAAGAGAGGTAAAAGTGGGTTTTAGACCAAAATTTTTAAAAAACATAATGTTATGGACTCAAAAAGAAGTTTTTTTTTTGTTGTGGACCAAAATGATATTTTCGCTATATGTAATGGACCATTTTTGGAGTTAAGTCAAAAAATTATTATTTTGTAATTTTAAAGGGTTAAAAGAAAAAAACTTAACTCAAAAAATAGTCAATTACATATTGCAAAAATATCATTTTGGTCCAAAACAAAAAAAAAAACTACTTTTTTAGTCCACTACATCATATTTTTTAAAAAATTTTGGTCCAAAACCCACTTTTGCCTCTTTTGACTAGGGGTATTTTGGTCTTAATAAAAAGTAATTTTCTTTTAACCCTTAAAAATTATAAAATAATAATTTTTTGACTTAACTCCAAAAATTGTCCATTACATATAGCGAAAATATCATTTTGGTCCAAAACAAAAAAAAACTACTTTTTCAGTCCATAACATTATGTTTTTTAAAAATTTTTGTCCAAAACCCATTTTTGCCTCTCTTGATCAGGGGTATTTTGGTCTTAATAAAAATTATTTTTCTTTTAACCTTTTAAAATTATAAATTAATCAAAAAAAAGTCAAACCCCCTCCCTTCCGCCTGCCCTCCTCCTCAATCTCTGCCCTCTTCCTTACCCTCCCCACCACCCCCGATCTCCCTCGTTGTCACCCTCACCTTTCTCGTTGTTGCCGATCTCCCTCTTATTTGTCCTTCTCCTCCACCCTGCCGCAACTCTTTCTTCCCCGGTGAACCTGGCTGTCTCCGATCATTTTCTCCGGCAAAAGAAAAACTCTCCAGGCGAAGATGAAGCGTCAAAAATAGCAGAAACTCGAACTGGCAACCATTGTGAGGTAAACCCAAGGGAACCTAGTACTGATTCACTGGCGAAAACCCAGGAAACGAAAAATTGCAAAAAAAAATTCGATGCCCATTTTTTCGATGAATCAACTGGAGAAACCAAATCCAATTCTAAACCAATCGCAAAAACTTCAAAATTATTCCGGTTACCAAACCAAATCCCAAAACCTATTTTCCAAGTTATTTTTTCGATCAAAATTGCGACCCAAAACTAAAACCTTTTTCCGGTGAGAAGTTTCGAAAATCCAAAAAATTCAATTTCGAAATCGAAGCAATCCATTCAAGTTTTGAAACCTAAACAAGCCCGAAATGATTTCCAATGAGAAAAGGAACAAAACCAAAACAAAAATCAAGCAAATCCATGAAGTCCGTCTTCTCGCGGTTTTTCGGCTACCATGAGGATCAAAATCTTGCTTGGATGTGTCAAGCTCAATGGCAACAAATTTGATGAATTGAAAGAACCCACCCTGTTGTCGTTTGCTGGAACCATTATGGGACTTCGTTTATTGCAAAAAAATCAAAACCCAAAACCCTAAACCCTTTTTGGTATCCCCCCAATTTTCTGATCAAAACCCAAAAAACAAAAAGGTTGTTCCATATCAATAACCAAATCCAGAAAAAAAATCCATATCTAAAAGTTTTTTGAAAACCATCCAGGAACGTTTTTCGAGAGAAGGGAGAACAAAACCTAACAAAATTTCAAGCCCAAAACCACAAGAAAAATGAGGCTCACCGGAGTCAAATAATTTCAGGGGAAGGGAACGAGGAAGAGGGCAAAAGAGGCGAAGGGCAGAGGCGGCGGGAGGAGGAGAATGAGAGGAGGATGATCGGTGGCAGCGAGAGAGGGTGGAGGTGACCACCGTGACTTGTGTTGTAGTGTGGGGCGGCGTCCAAGGGAGAAGTAGACGTTTATGGTGGTGCGCGGCGGGAGAGAGGCGTCCATCTAAGGGAGGAAAAGAAGGAGAGGGAGGGAATTAGATTTTTTTTGGGCAAAAGCCCTTTAAAATTGGTCAACTGTTAAAAAGGGGAAAGAGAAAGGGAGAGGGACGACGACCGGGGGTTGGGAGAGGTATCGATGACGGCGGAGGTGAAGGAGTAGGCAGGGATGATGGTGAAGAATGGGGCGGAGGAAGGTGGAGGGGAGGAGGAGTGACGGAGGGGATGAGAAAAATATTTGGTCTTAATAAAAAATTATTATTTTATAATTTTAAAGGATTAAAAGAAAAATACTTTTCATTAAGACCAAAATACCCCTGATCAAGAGAGGCAAAAGTGGGTTTTGAACCAAAATTTTTAAAAAACATAATCTCATGGACTGAAAAAGTAGTTTTTTTTTTTGTTTTGAATCAAAACGATATTTTCGCTATATGTAATGGACCATTTTTTGAGTTAAGTCAAAAAATTATTATTTTATAATTTTAAAGGGTTAAGAAAAATACTTTTCATTAAGACCACAATACCCCTGGTCAAGAGAGGCAAAAGTGAGTTTTGGACCAAAATTTTTAAAAAACATGATGTAGTGGACTAGAAAAATAGTTTTTTTTTTTTTTGGACCAAAATGATATTTTGGCAATATGTAATGGACCATTTTTGGAGTTAAGTCTTTTATTAATTTGAATTTTAACAAAATTTGGATTATTGAAATTCGAATTTGACTAAATCCAAATTTAATCGGAACTATAAAAACCAAAAATTCTAGCCTTTTCTTGCATTTTTCTCAGTCTTCTCTTATTCTTCCCTAAAATTTTCTCTCTAGCGGCCCTACACTATTCACCCAAAAATTTGAAGATTTCGGCTAAATTTCTTCTAAAATTATGTCACGTTGGTGATATCGTGGTAAGGTAAGTGACGATTTAAGTGTTTTATGGTTGATATTTCATTCATACGATTTTGATGTGATTAGATGATGTTTTGAGTAATGGTGTATGTAGTTGAGGAAATGTGATGAGGAAAAACATGTATTAGTATCATAAGACTAAGATTTGTGTAAATATTCTGAATTTTGTAATAAGTAGTCGTGCATTAGTAGTGTAAATATTTTAATTACGATTTTAAATATGATTATTCGTAAATGGGTTGTTTATAATGTTGTGGGTTGTTTATAATGTCGAGTGTTGTTTATAATAGGCTAAATTGGTATTTTGGTCCATTATAAATGAGGGTGTTGCTATTTTGGTCTCAAATAAAACTACGACTGTTGTTTTGGTCCCTTTTCAATTTTTTATTAGCGTTTTACATCATTTTTTACGAAAAAGTATAGAAGATAACGGATTAACTCATTTGATCTCTAGTCAACCTAATTTTTTCTTCAAAATGATTTGTACCATGATGTTTTCAATCCATTTTATGACTCGGTTCCTCATGAATGTTCAACCCATTTAGATCGACTCACAATCCAAAATTACGGCTGAAACACTAAATGGGTTGAACATTCATGAGGATCCAAATTATAAAATTGGTTAAAAACATCATGACACAAATCATTTTGAAGAAAAAAATTACGTTTGACTAGCAATCAAATGAGTTAATCCGTTATTTTCTAAATTTTTTCGTAAAAGAGACTAAAAACACTTATAAAAAATTGATAAGGGACCAAAACAGCAGTCGTAGTTTTATTTGGGACCAAAACAGCAACACCCCCATTTATAAGAGACAAAATACCAATTCGGCCTTTATAATATTGTGGGTTGTTTCATGTAATGTGGTTTATAAAATTTATTAATAATAAAATTTGATTAAGAAAATCGAAAATAAATTGTTATAATGACATTGTTATGATTAACAGGTATAATGACATTTAATGGTCCGTATATGTTTAATTTCTATTGGACATCTACGTTTGTTATTGATAACGCTCTGAATCTGGATCATACATTAGTCGTTAATCGTAGATTGTCAATGAATGATTTGGTAGAAAGCATTTGCAATGAAATTGGGGTGTTAAAGAATTCTTGCAAAATTACACTTACAACGTTTTTTTAAGTATATGAGACTAAGAGACAAGCAGTAATTATTTCCGATGATGTGCTGGATTTTTTTAATAATGTTTGAGCATGGAGTTTTATTGATGTATACGTCGGGCTTGAAGAAATTCAGTCTTCAGAAAGAATGGATAGGCGAAATGTTGCTTCGAGTTCTTCTCAGGGTGGATAAGGTCAATTTGATTTTGGATTCCATTATGATTTTCAAGATGAGGCCAGGGACTTGGATTATAACATTGAGGACGATGCCGACGCTGACCAGACATCCGAGAGTGATTTTTATTCAAACTCTATGGAGTTCAGTTCTGAGGAAAGCTTGGAAGAGTTTAGAAAGTCTGAAAGGGGACATTTCGTCTACTCTGATGTGGGACACCAAGATCCGTACGCCATTGATCGAGATGAATATCTTTGCCCTGATATAAAGGCAATCCTGAGAGTATAGGCTTGGGAATGTCTTCAAAAACAAGGAAGAAGAACAACGAGCCATATCAGCATGGAACGTGGTACGGCTTAGGAAATATGTCAATGTTGAGAGCAATAAAACCACATGGTGTGTGGAATGCAAAAGTCGACGAAGTCCTACAGCCAAAGGTTATTCCCCATGTGCATGGAAAATTCGGGTGTAAAAAAAAAATCGTACTCACGGTTGATGGGAAATGGTTATTTGGTGCCCAGTCACAATTGTGTTGGAATGGCCGTGGGAAATGACCATCATAATGTGACATCGTCCACAATAGCGCCACTCATAATGAGGCAAATTGAAAAAGATCCAGAGTATCCTATGGCTGCTATTCAAATTGATGTCAAACCCAATTAAAAGTTGACGTCAAGATGAAGAAAGTGTAGCATGCTAGAAGGAAGTCCATCAAGTTGGAATTTGGTAATTGGGTCATGAATTTTGTTAGTTACCGAGGTAAGTTTTAAAAGTTTATGATTTTTTGTAAATTTGATTGGAATTATTGTTTAAATGGTGATTGGGTGATGACTGTGTTAATGGTTGGTTTATGTAGCTTTGTTGAAATTTTACAATCGTCGAATCCAGGCATGATTGTAGAATGGGAATATCAAGGAATGTTGAGTGCTTCAGATTCAGAAGGGCATTTCAAATATTTGTTTTAGGCATACGGTCCAGCTTGATGTACGTTTGGTAGATTTTGTCCACCTGTGGTTAGTATCGACGGGACACATTTGCGAAGTAAATACAAGGAGAAGTTGTTTGTTGTCATTACCGTACCACTGCACGTCATCTTTCTTCCACTCGCGTTTGCTTTGGTGGATGACAAAACAATTGAAAGTTGGACCTTTTTTATTAGAAACCTCATTCATCATGTATTTGGTCGCCATCCGATGTTTGTGCTATCGGATCGATGTCCAGATATTATCGCCGCATTTAAAGACATTGAGGAATTGGAAGAAGGTGTAACAGGTCACCACAAATTTTTCCTGTGACACGTTCGAAACAATATAATGACACATTTTCGCGGCAATAGATTGAACAGTTTGTGTTGGGAAATGGGGGAAAGCTGTCAACCTCGAAAGTTTGATAAAGTTGGTGTGGAGCTGTTTCATTACAGTTCTGATGCATACAAATATTTGATGGAAATTGGTCGAGAGAAATGGAGTCTGGCACACGACGGATACCATCGCTGGAGTAATTTAGCGACGAATATGTCCAAAAGTTACAACAGTACATTGAAAGGCGTCCACTGTCTTCCAATCAGAGCAATCATTGAGTTCAAATTCCAGAAGACTAAAGAGATATTTCGGGAGGAAAATTTGAAGGCTCATAGCTGCAACACTCAATTTTCTCCTCTGTTGTGGGAAACGAGCTACGCTCTAGTGGACATCAGGTAAAACCATATGACTGGGAGAACAAAACTTTTAGGGTTAGTACCTTTGTGCGTTATGATGGTAAAGGAGGAAACATACACACGGTTGATTATAATGCGCGCACATGTACGTGTCGTAAGTGGAAAACATATAGATTTTTGTGTTCCCATGTGTTGGCGGTGTGTCATTTTTGTGGTGATTATGCATTCAATCTCGTCGACGAATTGTTTACGATCAGAAACTGGAAGCAATTCGGGAATGGCATTTTCCTCCCAATCCCTCCGAAGTAGCAATGGCAAAGAGACATTACATGAAAGGTGATTCCAGATTACCAAAGAGTAATAGTTTATAATGGACCACCGGGAAGGAGACTAAAACGGAGATTTATGATGCAAATGGATCGATGTGGATGACGACGCTGAGGTGAATACATGAGATGTGGTAGAACGGACCATCGAGCTAGAACATGTCCTGTATCTCATCCTAGATCGGACCGAACAACGCTTGGTAGACTTTATGATTCTAATGGAGTTATTTGATGGTCTTATAGTGTATTGGTTAGTTATTGTTGTTTTGGTATATGTAATAGGTACAATTGCTTATTTGATGTTCTTATGGTGTATTATTTAGGCATTGTTGTTTTGGTATATGTAATAGGTACAATTGCTTATTTGATGTTCTTATGGTGTATTGTTTAGTTATTGTTATGTTGGTATATGTAATAGGTACAGTTGTTTATTTGATGTTCTTATGGTGCATTGGTTAGTTATTATTGTTTGGGTACGTGTAATAGGTACAACTGGTTATTTGATGTTCTTATTTATGTAATAGGTAGAATTTCTTATAAGATTTAAAACAAATGCTACATAATTTCTAAATTCGTAATTCCAAAATCCGCAATTAAGTGGAATTCGGGTATGAAAAATCGAATTTCGCCTGAATTCGAATATCCAAAATCCGAATTTACTGAAATTCAAAATTTTCAAATCCAAATTAAGTGGAATTTGGATTTGAAAAATACGAATATGGGCAAATTAGAATGCTTTTTATTCTGTTGGATCCGAAACTGACCTTTTCATTATGTCCAACAGAATAAAAAGCATCCGACAGAATAAAAAGGCCAATTTTGAATTTTCTAAATCCGAAAATGGCCTTTCTATTCTGTCCATGGACAAAATAAAAATGCCCGACTAGTTTCAGATTTTTCGAAACTAGGGCGGGGGTATAAAAAGGAGCAGCTCTCCTTTTCTTCCCCATTATTCTTCTTATTTCTTCCAAATCACCACCCCCATCGAATTTTCGAAACCTAACCCCCAATTTTTCATTCCGGCCAACTAAAACTCCTTTTCTTAGATCTAAACCAATCAAAATCTTCCCAATAACATAAGGAACCAAACCATCCAAGCCAATCTCTAGTCTGGGTTAAATTTTTCTCTCCCAAAAAATTTGAGACCCATCACATTTTCTTAGATTCCAGCCAATCCAACCGGTTTTTAGTTGAAATCTCACCATAAAAACGTTCCTCTCATGTGATAGAACAAAACCCATTCATTTTTTTCTCGTTCCGTTAGCTCCACCATCGGACCACCACCGGACCGCCGCCGAAAAACCGCTGGACCAATCAAATTTAGTGGTAAATTTTTTATTTCCTATTATTTATTATGTTTTTGGTGAATTTCATTTATTTGTTAGTAATTTTTTTTATTCATATTTTATTCATATTGAATTGGTGTTAGTAATAATTACATTTGTGGGTTTGCAATATTTTATTTATGCATTATTATAAATTATGGCCTTGCCTGCGCATATTTGATGGATTTTTTTTATTTTAATTATTATGAGTTTTACGTAGTTGGTGGATTGAATTTGATGGATTGATAATTTTATTATTATTTGACTGTTTTGGTATTTGGACATGTTCATTTTACTGCCATTATGCTGCCGAAATTTACTTCAAAAATTTGGGTATGCAATTTTGTTATATGTGGTTATAGGTACAATGGCATCATAGAGCCAAAGCAGTCAACAACGCAAGTATGTCAATCTAGGACCCATCGATCAGGATCTACTTTATCTTCCGAATAAACACCGATCTTTGCAAGTGTAAACCGATGCGCCAGGGTTTCGAACAAAAACTCTCAAGTGTAGACTATGTGATAGTGTTATGTGGAAGCATTTGCCAAAGGAACTACCCCAAGTGCAGGATGAGATTGACAAGTTTGGATTTGGAATGGCTACTCGTGTGGGGTTGATTCAACTCGACCACGCCCTTATAACGGCATTGGTGGAGAGATGGTGGCCAGAAACACACATATTCCACTTTCACTTCGGCGAGGCCACTGTCACTTTGCAAGATGTTCAAGTCCTTTTCAGTCTCCGGACAGACGGTCCAGCTGTTACGGGTACTTATCCTCAGAGGATGACCCAAGAATGGATAGCTGAATGTGGGCGTTTGTTGGGTTTTCATCCAGAGCCAGAGGATTTGAGGAGCAACACCTTACATCTCTGCTGTCTAAAGTGTGAGATTTCGCGGCGAGTGCCGGCATGGGTTGCTTGGGAATGCTATATACAGTGGGCTAGGTGCTACATTATGTACCTGTTTTATGGTATGATATTTATGGACAAGGCAAACAACTACGTCCCTCTACACTGGCTTGTAAATATAGAGTTCCAGGATATGTGTACATCTCTTGGTTGGGGTTCGACGGCCCTCGCCGATTTATACCGCTGCCTATGCAATGCTTGCATGCACGACGACAAGGACATAACCTATTGTCTAGTTCTCTTATAGGTAAAAATATTTACTATTATTTTGAAAATGTATATGTTTAATGTTCTTTTTTTAATGTTTTTATTAGTGTTTTCACCTAGAATTGCTTCATTTTATAAGTTTCATTTTTAATGCAAATTTCATTGTTTTTATACCGGTATGGGCTTGGAAGCGTATTCCTTACGTCAGTCCGTGGAGAGTTACAAATAGTGATAGGCCCAAAGTGGGTCACCCATTGGCACAACGGTGGGACGTCTATTTCATATATAAAGACGGCACTGCTCATGTCTTGCCTGGGTACCGAGATCAGGTAAACAATCTCTGAGACGCTGACACAAAGTTGAATATTTATTAAATTGGGGGATTATAATACTGTAGATTTATATTTATCAATATTTTTATAAATTTGTGATTTTTTTTCTAGTTCATATGGCTGCCTTACGCTGAGGACGGTTTGCTCGGCTATCTCTCCCGTTTCTACCGAGATTACCTGGATTGTTGGATATCCCAAACTTTTATAATTTTTTGGGAGTTCCACGAGCCTCATGAGTCTGATATGGTTCTTCGACAATTTGGGTACCATCATTCTATTCCTAGGAACCCTTAAATTTATACATTGAAAGAGGAGAAATATAATGAAAGGCATTCCAAGGGAAGGCAAGACAAGGGTACATCGACTACGCCTCAGATGGTTCCATATACACGCGAGATTGGGAAAATATGAGGGAATTAGTTTGAGTTTATTTTGTACCAGAGGTTCCTCCAAGAGAAAACGAAAAGTACCATACGTGGTATAACCACCATATGGTCAAACTAATCAATTATCCAAGCATTGATTTTTTCGAGGGATACGGAGGTGTTTCTGCCTGAGAGAGACTATGTGAGTGTTCAATATAATAGCTTATATGTATTTTTATATCTTTGTCAAGATTATCGAATTTTTTTATAACTGTTGTATTTTTTAAAAAAAATTATTCGTAGATGGAGATAGTGAGTGACGCATACAATAGGATCATGGAATTGCAAGCTAATTACATTGGTGATGACCGTGACATCAAGAAGTACGTCGAAGAGATGACCAACTCTTTCCACAATGTCCTCACATTTGGTAACGCTGATTTTCAGGCAGTCCAGGGCAGCCAAATTCTCACAGATTTTTCACCTACATTCTCTTAGGCTCCACATCCGACTCACTGAGTAAGGAACGTTCCTCCGAGGGGAGGAGACAGAAAAAGGAGGGCATTCGAATAAGAGCATTTGAATGTGGAAAATTTAGTGGGCAAAGATGAAGAAAAGGATGAGGCGATCGAGGATGATGGAGGTTCTTCGCCGCCACATGGTGGATGTCCACTGGGTCCAGGTGGAGGTGGAGCTAGAGCTGGAGGTTCACGGGTGGAGGTTCATAGGGTGCTGGTTCGAGTACAGGTCCTATTGCTAAGAGGGTGAGTACAAGAAATGCGTCTTCACCTAGAAAATATGGATTTAGTAAGACTTTTAGTTTTTTCGTTGGATGTTTTGATATTTTGATTTTATAATATTTATCATATTTTAACATTTTAGATTTTATATATATATATATTATAGTTCAATTCAATATGAATGTTATTTCGTAGTGTATTTACATTCAATTTTTTGACCTTTGGAATTTCTGATTTCATTGTTGCTAACAGGTCAAATTAACAATTTTTTTTTATATATATTTGAACTAAATTTTAGTCAAAATGACCAAAGATTCGGATTTTGTAAATCCGAATCTTTTTTTTTTTTAAATATTATTCAATTTCAAAAAATTCATTTTTTAATTCTTGTAAATTTTTCCCCTTAAAATTCGAATTTATGAAATCTGAATTTCATTAATTTAATTAATTAACATAATTAGTTTCTAATTTAATCTAGTTTCGTCATGATTCGGATTTTTAAAATCCAAATTTGCTCAATTTCGGATTTTCAAAATCCGAAAACCCTATTTCCGTCCACATTTGCAAATTTCGTATTTTTCCGTCCACAATTTGTTTTTGGGGATTTTTTCGGTCAAAAATTCTGTAATAAAAACTCAATAATTTTTTTACTCATACTTAACTCATAAATATTTTCTAGCACTATTAATGAAATTTAATGACTCTAGAAAGGAGCTCACACAGGTATACACATGTCTGGACATTGCATTCATTGTTGGAATTTTAGTTTGATTCTTAAGTAATCCCAATATGAAACATTGGGTAGCAGTCAAAAGGGTCATGCAGTATTTTTGTGGAACTACAAATTAAATGTCCACTATCGAAAGTCTGACCCATTAGAGATCATTGGGTACTTCAACTCCAATTACAATGGATGTTTGTACAACTTTAGATCTTGTTTAGACTATATTTACACACTTTCTAGAGGAGCAATTTCCTGGAAAGTGTCAATCAGACACTCAAAGCTACTTTGTTAATAGTTGTCGAGTACACAACATACTTTGAGGCGTCCAATCATGCAATATGATTGCGAAATTTCATCATGAGTTTGCAAATTGTCAATGGTATGGAAAAGCCACTTAGGTTATTTTGCGACACTAAACATCCGTGAAATTCTCTAACAATAGGAGTCTATCTAAGTCTAAACACATAAAGATCAAGTACCTATTTGTTAGATAAATAATTCATAATGGTCAAATTTCTATAAAGCATGGATAGACTCCAACATCGAGGATCCCTTGACTAAGGGTGTACCACGAAAGGCTTTTTTGAACATGGGCAAAATATATTATACAACTAGGAGTATGTACTTCTAGTAGTGTTGGCCCAATAAAAATTACTCATTTACTACATTGTCCCCCCTGAATTTGCCTCGTTTCCCCCTAATTAATGCTCCCTTGTCAATTGTCAAAAGGGTACATTGCATTGTCCTTCTAGTTGTATGACGTGACTCAAATTTATATCTTTTTACGAATTAAAATCATGCATGTTTAGCTAATCTTTAGTTGATTTTCACAATAAATGATATCCTTTTTGAGCTTAATAGTGAACGTATGTTTGGATTTGCATAACTTTGTAGTAAGGAGCTATAAAAGAGAGATTGGACAAAGCTTGAAGACTTTTGGAGCAAAAGAGAATAAAACATGAAGAAAAGGAGCTGAAATGAAAGAGAATTGGACAAGAAGAAAAAATAGCAAGGGAAGACGGGACAGGCAACCGGGAGGTGCCGGCACCTGTACGCCGCCAACCTGAGGCGACCTATAGGTGCCAGAACCCACCCGCGGCCCCTGAAGATGCTGAAAGTCCAAAATTACCCTTACTTGTGCTTAACTTGTAATTTACCATTTTTAGCCCCATATAGCTTTCTTATACTCCAGGATCTGATGTAAAACAGACATTTTTATACCTTTAGTTAGTTTTTCTTAAGTTTGCTTAGTTAAGAAGTTTCACACACTTCTTCACCTTTTCCTACACACACTTCATGTTTAATCCTAGAACATGGTGTTCAAAGGATCTTTTTAGGGATCCCACCCCTCTGAGTGATAGAGGGTAGTGGAAATCCAAAGATGTAGGATAATTTGAGACTATTACGTTGAGCTCTTACTCTCTTTATTTGAATTCAAGAGTGTGTTAAATTTTTATAATGATTTTGTTGATAAACGCTAGACCTTTTCTTATGAATGAAGATAACTAGAGTGAAGTTACTTATAGGCTTGTCTTAATTATTCTTTTCATTGGTTTTTCATGTACATTATCAAGTGGGTTGCATGTTCATAAGTTACTACTTGCACGGGTTGAGTTGTTTGTATTGCGTTCTTGAGTTAGTTATTGAATTTATTCATGGGCTGGTTGTTAAAGTACTTAATGCATCAATTCATGGTATGGGCTTGGGCCAATTGGGTTTAATTTGTTTCGGGCTCAATGGATTTGCATTGAACTCTTAGTATATTAGTTTCATGTATAAATGATTGGTAATTAGGTAGGATTGATGACCCTATTTCGATTATTGGCTTGGAGGATGATCAAGTGAATGATCCTAATTAGGATCTACTGAAGATTGACCACCTTGATTAGTATTCAACACATGTCCAGTTGCAAGATGTATCACTAGTTTGACATATTAATTGATATTGAGCACTACTTCTCCCCATTGGAATTATTAACTAACCTCATTTGCATGTTGTTTGCTTGGTAGTGGCCCTTTGGATCTTGAAGTGGTACGGTCCCATTTTTATCATTATTGTTATCTTTAATTTTATTTCTATTCGCATGGTCTACACTTGAATTTACCAATCTACCCTTTGTTTATCATGTTTTGTTTGTTTAGTTTGTGTTTTCTTTAGAATTTAGTTTAAAACTACTAAATTTGCAAAGTAATTAAGGATTCAAACCCACACACAATCATCATTCAAACTAACTATCGTATGGGAACGAAACCTTAAGTACTATAGTTGAGTAGTTGTGATTGTATTAGGTTTCTAATACTATATTTAGAGAAGTTGTAAATATAATAGGTTACTATTTTTTGTTCTTTTAGGATTAGGAAACCCTGAGACCCTGTAACTATAAATACTCTTGTTTATACTTCAATGAAAGATAAACTTGTATAAAATTATTCTCATAATTTGTCATGGTATCAGAGTAGTAAAATTTTCTTGTTCATCGGGTCTCTTTTTTCTAGGTCAAATTTCCGACCGTGTTCTCATCACGATCTGATGTCCTTTCTCACAGTCCGATCGCAGTGAGTATCCAGGCACAACACCGTGTTTCCGCTTTGTGTCTTGATTTCCTTCAACTATTCTGATGGCCTCTTCAAGTAAGTTGGAAGAGTCCGATCACAATAATTCCTCGTCCAGTTCTGATGAAGACGATATTGCAAATCATCGAACTATCTCTCTATATGATATTCTTCCCTAAGATAATTCGGGTCTTCTTATCACCCAAGTTCAATTAAAAGGAGAATCCAACTATGAAGAATGGTCAAGGGCTATTTGTATTGCTCTTAGATCACGGAAGAAGTATGGTTTCTTGGATGGGTAGATTTTGCCACCTAAGAAAACCAAAAATTTGGATGATTGGTGTACAATTCAATCCCTGTTGATTTACTGGATTTTTAATTCCATTGATCCAGCTTTGCGCACATCTATTCCTTATCATGAAGTAGCGATTGATCTTTGAAACCATATCAAGCAACGGTTTTCTATGGTGACTGGCTCTAGATTACGATAGTTGAAGCTTGATTTGGAAAATTGTAAGCAGCGCGTTCTCACTGAAGGAAAATAGAACAAGCCCATGCTAAATCGAAAACCTCACTTTCGTGCAATGCATTCCAGAATCGGAAGCTTTCGACAAAGCTCAGGCTCAAATTCATTTTCCCATGAACGGATCTAGGCTTATACTTATTTAATTTATTAAATTGACATCTAACGCACAAAGATTACGCCTTTAATTAAAAGCAAAAGAATTAAAGGTTATACATTTGAAGCGAAGTCCAATGCAATAAGAAAAATCGAATCTTTATATGCGAATACCATCGAAATCCAAAAACTGACTCCAAGAAATCCCGAATATTGCGTGGGCAATAATCTAACAGGACGTGCTACCAAAGCCCATGAAAACCCACAATGAAAATCCCCCAAAAAGATTAAATCTTCCCAAAAGATCAAACCTTTAACCCAAAAAACTACTGTCCACTACTTTTCTCGCCAATAAAATCGAACCCACTTCAACTCTGTCACGATCTGGACAACTAGGATTGTGGATCACCAACCCAAGGGAGAGATCAACACAAACCCAGCTGGATCAAGCATCCCAGAGTGATTAGAAACAGCTGCCGAACTGCCCAAGTGAAGAACTAAAATTTGGCCAAATACCAAAAAAAAACTGGGCAGAATTTTTGCCAAAAATGTAAAGAATCCGGCGAAAAGAAATGAAATCCAGCAGTGGGCAAACTCAAAAAAAAGGGGCTATCTAAAAGTTTGATCTTTCAAGCTTAATCTAAATTGAGAAGTGAGATTTCAAGTTCGTTTTTGAAAGAAACCCAAGAAGGAAGGAGAGTCTCTCTCTAGAACTTTCTCACTCAAGGAAGACAAAGTTGTCTTGCAAGATTTTCTTAAGTTTCTTTGGCCTTAAGCTTTCTATTTATAGGGAGGAGACCTAGTGGGCTTTTGAGTTGGGCCTTTTAATTTGACTTTCATTGACCGCTTAGTCTTTCCTAGACTAATCAAAGCCAATCGACCCATTCGAATTAATTTCTTAACCCACTTTGTAATTTAATTTAATCAAACCCTTAGGATTAATTAATTCATATAGAATTAATTTCTTAATCCACTTTGTCAATTAAATATTAATTAAACCTTTAGGATTCATTAATTCAGTTTTTCAATTAGTCAAATAAATAAGTAGCCGTACCACTATCGGACTAACTATGGAATTGCCGCTCAAAAATGACTTTATATCGCACCACTATATTTTCTTCTATCTCCCCACATTAAAGATCTAGTGCTCGTCGGTTTATCAATTTACTGACAAACTAATTCACCGACTTCTTGGTATCCGAGATTAGTACCACTCGACCTTTTTATTATACCGGACATAAAGGCCACCGGTATATTCAGGCTATCTCAGTTACGAGCATACTTTTTATATATCAATACTTTAGCCAATAACGGTATCTACTGTGTCTTTTCGCACCCCGTTATCTAGTTTTATGATATAATGGAACAATTTAATACTGAAACAAAATGATATGTCGTCTGTGGATATTAGTTTTTGATACAAGCCATAGCTTTTCTGTATTCAAAACTAACACTCACCATTGCAGCATACTATGAAAAACTGCTATGTCTTTAGGAAGCCATGGGTGATTCTAATTGTATCTCTGTGGCACCTTTGTGTGTTAATTGTCAATCAACGATATCTGCTGCTTTACTTGGCCATCGTTAAGTACAGCGTGTGCATCAATTTCTTCTTGGCCTTTATTCAGATGTTTGTGGTTCACTCTGATCCAATATCTTGGCTCACGAACCCCTACCCTCCTTAGAGCGTGTGTATTCTCTTGTTGTTCAGGAAGAGTGTCTTCAAGGTTCTCCATCCATGATAGTTGCTGGAATAGGGGAAGCAGCTCGTTTGTAACTGAAGCAAGCTCCAGCGGTAGTGGTTGAAGTCGTGGTAGGGGTCGAGGTCGTGTTACTTGTATTAATTGTCACAAGACAAGACATGATATTATGTCCTGCTATGAGATCATTGGATATCCCATAGGTTGGCTTGGTTCTTCATCAATGCCCGGTGGCCACGCCACCTCTCCAGTGACGATCCTCACCTTACGCACCTGTGGAACCGCCCCTTCTACCCTAGCCGCACGCCAAAATGCGGTGGCTGTCCCAGGGTCTTCTTCTGTTGCTGCTGCATATCTTGATGAGGCTGTCTCTGTTGGCTTTAAAAACTAAAGCTTTGCTTGTATTAAACTATTTCTATGTTTTATATATTGATTGAATGTTTCAGTTAAAATGTTTATATGTTTTTGCATATAGTGTCCATTTATATTACGTAGTTAGATGTTGAGGTGTCTGGTGTGACACAGTAGATCTCATCATTGGTTAAAAGACATAATATATAAATGAGGTCGTAACTGAGACATTTTTGGACACACTGTCGGTTTAGATTATTATGTGATTCAAAAACTGGTTTGTCTAAACTAATTGAATTATATAGACATGCCCGGGGCATATTGAACTTGACCATTTATGATGAATTGTCTTCTACTGATTTAATAGACTATTCAATCCTAGAATTCTATCTTTTAATCCCTCGACTTGACCAGGCATGAGGATTAGACATAGTGTACTTTAATCTGCCAAAGTGTGAGGTCATTTGTGGCTAATAGTCTTGATAGGTTGGGTGCGCGTGTTTGGTTGCTTGGTGTGTTGTTGCTTGTTGAAAAAAAAACCATGTACCAGTGCGTCCTGGGTGATGGTGCTCCCAAGATGAGCTCGTTATGTTTATTATACTAAACCCAGCTGGTGGACTTATGTCCGGTATAGTAAAAAGGTCGAGTGGTACTAATCTCGGATTGTAAGAAGTTAATTAATTAATTTATCAGTAAATTAATAAATTAACAAGCACTATATCTTTGATGTGGGGACATTAAAGAATAATTAATTTAGTTGTTCCAGAAGCAATTCTGATGTAGGATGATAGTGCCATAATTAATCCATTAGTGGTACGATTAATAATGTAGTCGGTTAATTGATAAAGTAGAATTAATTATTTAATTAATTATTCTTAAGAGTTAATTAAGTAATTAAAAAAGTGGAATTAATTAATTAATTCTTAAAATTCAATTAGAAGTAGGAAATCCTAGAGATTAGGAAATCTAATTGGATTAGGAATTCTATTAGATTTGGTTACCTAATTGGATTTGGAAACTAATTAATTACCTAAACCCATTAGGAAGGCCAATCCTAAACCAACTTAGGGTCTCTCTTGTAACTCTATAAATAGACAAGAGATTAGCAATTCACAATGCACAATTCATAAGTTTTCAAGACAAGAAAACTAGAGAGAGAAAACAAGTTTCTCCCTCGAAGTCAATTTTCTCAGGTGGAAGGTTTAATCCTCAGGTGACGGCCGACTATACTATTTTTCGGCTGCGGAGGTGAGGCTAAACCGGCGGCGGGCTGGATTTTTCTGGCGAGATTGTTTTGTGGTGATTGCTGATCAATTGTCCGTTAGTTTATTGCCCACACAACGTACGATCAAAGTCTTGAGTCATACAAGAGAATCACCTAAGTACACCCTTCAAGAGGTAATTATTAAACTTCCGCTTTAATTAGGAATTAATTGTTGCGTGATAAATCGAACAAGTGCAAGCTAAGATCCTACGCAATATTATTTCAAACAAGGATTGGAATAGCAATTATACTAGAGTCTAGGCCTGGTCAAGAATTCTAATTCTGGAATTGATAGCATGAAAGTGAATTTTTGACCGGGCACGGGCAGATAATCTTTCAGTCTCAGGGTTAACAAATGAATAGAGACAGTCTGTTTTGGGATTTATTCACTCTTTTCAGGCTGAAAAAATTATATGGTACGTCTTTTTCAACTGAATGGATGTTTGATTGTGGCACCTCACATCATATGAAATGTCGATTGGAGTTAATTTTAGATGTTCGAGAGATAGTTTCTCGTCCAGTACAATTACTAGATGGCACGATTGCCATGGCTTCACAGTCTGGGACTATTTTTCTTAGTCGTAATATCACTATTTATGATGTTTTATTTGTAACTCGATTGCATTGCACTCTTATATCTCACTCTCAATTGTTGATTCATTCTAATCTGACTCCTTCCTTTGATGTGTTCATCATGTGTTATTCATGTGGGTGAACGTCTAGTTAAGCCACATTTGTTCGAGAAGAAACTAAGTTCATTAATTTCACTATCTGACCAACGATCGTTTGATCAATGAAATTAATAGTCAGTGATTTTAGCCGCACACATAAGTAGCGTGACCTCGTGGGAGGAATACTACAAATGGTACACTAAGTGTATGCCATTACGTGACTTCTAAGTTTTTTACTTAGAAGGTAGAGCGTCTCAGCAAAAAGGGTATCACAATCGTCCAATTAAACTCACTATAGTCATCCCTTTAGAAATTAAATCTAGCGATCTCGTGATTGAAGACTCATCCGAATGGAGGAAGGTCTTAATGCCAACGCGCAAGTCTAACCACATCACATATGAATTCGTAATGGAGGCCATGGGGATATATACCAACCCGCTCCCCCTTAGATTTTTAAATTTGAGAATTTTTACGTTTTAACATGCAATATATTAACTTTAGGATATTCGCACCTATAAAACCAACATGCAATATCTTAACTTTGGTTATTCGTAACTATTAAAACCGTTGGAGTTTTAATATACGAATAATCTACTTTAGTTAATTGCACGCAAAAAACTGGTTTGTTTTCGATCATGCACAAAACATAAAACGAAAACACACAAACAATGATAAGGACATAAAACGAGAAATACATAATTAAACATTTCCCGACTATTATGGCCTTCTCAATCGTCGTTTTATTTGAACGCCTTGTTGACACGTCCCATTGCGTCACTCCCACTCGTTATAAGGACCCTTAGAATTTGTCCAGTTTTTCTCGGTTTACTACATAATTAGGAATCAACCATAATTACGACAAACCAAAAACCAAAAATTCAATTTGCCTATAACTACTCGTTATTTGGTTCCTCCTAATTCGTGCGGGTTTTCTCAATTTTCTACGTAATTAGGAATCACCCAAAATTATAATAAGCCAAAACCCACAAATATGAGTTATCCACAATAACGTCTTCATCAAAATACATAAATTCCTATATACAAAGGTTTTCTAGGAATTTAAAAATGATAACGTTAGACTAAATCATACTATAAGAATTAATTGAATCCTACATGGCTTCCAGTTCGTGGTTATTACTATTACAAACATTTCTATTCAAAATAAAAACGAGTCTGGACATGTCCTTGGGTTTATGTATGTAAATACTATAATAGTCAGGAATAATAACCACCTGTTACTATATCGACAATGCGAAAATAACAAAGCCGTGTAATAAATCGAACAAGTATAAAGCCAAAACACTCGTTCTAATACCAACTTGAAGGAAACAGATCTGGTCCGAGCTAAACTGAAAATCTTACTTTCGTACTATGCATTTTAGAATTAGAGACTTTCAATCTGGCCCAAACTCTAAATCATTTCCCCTGAACGAATCTAGGCTTATACGTATTCTATTTATTAAAATGACACGCTAAAAATTAAACATTTAATTAAAGCTGAAGATAAAGATAATAACTTTGAAGCATGTCACTCATAGATAAGAATACCAAATCTTGAAATACGAAACCCACAAGAAAAGATCTTTTCATTTTAATTTAGAATCACCCAAAATTAAAAGATAAGAACTTTGCCTAAGAAAAAGAATTTTCTTTTCAATTAGAAATCATCAAAATCAAAAAGAAAGAATCTTTAACAAAAAAGATTGAAACTTTAGTGGCGAAAACAACCAAAGAACCCCTTGAATGACTCCGAGGTAGATCTGGAAGTTGTGTGGGCAATTATCTACCAGATTAACTAGCCTGAAAACTCTAACAAGAAAACTCGTCAGGAAAACGAAAATCAGATCTCATTGGAAATCACCCAACCTATCATATCTCATCTGAAACGAACTCCAAATGAACATATCTAGTTTTCGGAACTTAGATCTATCATCAGATCTAAAGATCCAACAAAAACCAAGTTCACACCAGAAAACACTGTTCATTTCGGAACTGTTTGCAGGGGTACTGTTCACACTGGAATCACTGTTCAAGGGAATCACTGTTCAGGCCGTAAAAAATGTTCACACTGGAACGTCTTACCTCACTGGATTCTTCCCACGTCGACAAAGAAAAAAAGCCCACTTGTTTCTGAGAGAGAATACACCAACTTCAAGAAAAATTATTGAATAGATCTAAAATCTCTCTCTAGGTGTTTCTTTCTCTAAGGAGGCAAGACTTGAATTCTTGAGTTTTCAAGGCATTACTTAATCTATTTATAGAAGTTTCAAGGGAGATCTAGTGGGCTTTTGAGTTGGGCCTTAATGTTGGACTTTCGTTGACTCTCTTAGTCTTCCCTAGACTAATCAACTCCAATCGAAACTTTAGAATTAATTTCTTAACCTACTTCGTTAATTAAATATTAATCGAGCCCTTAGGATTATTTCATATAACCCACTTTGTCAATTAAATATTAATCAAACCTTTAGGATTATTTAATTCACTTTGTTGATTAGTCCAACGCATAATTAGTCGTACCACTAACGGATCAATTATAAAACTACCGCTTAAAAATGAATTACTTTGAGCTCACTTTATTATTCGTCTATCTCACCACATTAAAGATCTAGTGCTCGTCGATTCATAAATTTACTGATAAATTAATTCATCGACTTCTTGGTATCCGAGATTAGTACCACTTGACTTTCTTATTATGCCAGACATAAAGGCCACCGGCCGGGTTTAGTATAATAAACCTTTTGAGCTCATCTCGGAAGCACCATCAACCCGACGAATTGATACATGGATTCCTTCGACTAGTAACGACACACAAAGAAGCTAAACACCGTATCCCAACTTACCGAGATATAGGCCTCAATTTACCGCACCCTTTGGCAAATCAAAGCATATGATATCTACCTCTCGTGCCCGCTCCAATCTAGGGATTAAGAGATTAGAATACTATGATCAAATTAACAATACCGATCAGTACAAGTTAATTCAATCCCGAACAGGTCGTGCTCAATATGCCCTGGGCACATCCGTATAATTTAATTAGTCTAGATAAACTAATTTCCAAATCATACGATAACCTATACCGATAGTATGTTCAAATTATCTCAGTTTTGAGCATCTGTTTATATATCAATACTTTAACCAATAACGAGATCTACTGTGTCTTTCCACACCTTGTTATCTAGTTCTATGATACAATGGAACAAATTTAATACTGACATATAATCGATATGTTAACTGTGGATATTAGTTTTCCATACAAGCAATAGCTTTTTTAGTATGCAAAACTAACAATTAAGAGCTTTGTTTGTTTGTGTTATGCGCGTAATCAAAACCATGGGGATGATAAGTTTGCTAGTAGAACTAAAAAGTGTCTTTTTTTGGGTTATCCCTTTGAAACTAAAGGATGGTGTTTATTTGATCTCGAGTTGCATCAGTTTTTTGTTTCCCAGGATCTGGTTTTTTTGAGACAAAGTTCTTGAGCCTTGGTAATAGTGAATCGTCAGCTGGGTCTCTTGATTTGGAATCTCCTAGTTTTTTGATGATGATGACCCACCACCGCTGAGGTCCCTTCCGAGTCGTCGCCTCTCATCGCAGCTCCGCCGGATTCAGAGTCTCCTTGGGCACCCGATGAGCGACTGTTCTTTGTCGTACTACCACCATCCTCTGATGGTAAGACGGCTCATGTGCCACCCATTTTAGGTTGAGGTCATTGGGAAAAGTTCCCGTCCACCAGGCTTCGGGATTATGTCTGCTCTACTATTAGCCCCCTCCCCCCCTCTCTCCCCACTTCTTTAAACACTGTTTTCCCTACAGCCTCTTCCTGCTAAGGCACTCCTTATTCCTTAACAAATAATGTTACTTATGCTAATTTTTCCTCTGACCATCGGGTTTTTATGGCTGCCATCACCTCTGCAAAGGAGCCTCAGACTTTTGGTCAAGCTATTCGTCATGAATGTTGGAGGGATACCATGCAAGTTGAAATTTCAAAATTTGAGAAAAATCACACTTGGGATCTCCATAAAGGAAAATGAGAAATTGGGTGCAAATGGATTTTTAAAATTAAACATAATGTTGATGGCTCTATTGAACGCTACAAGTTTCATTTGGTGATTTTGGGGATTAACAAAGTAGATGGTATTGATTATATGGAGACTTTTGCTGCTGTTGCTAAGATGACTACTATTCATATGTTTCTCTTTGTTGCAGCGGCCCTAAAATGAGAACTTCACCAAATGGATGTTCATAATGCATTCTTGCATAGTAATCTTGAGGATGAGGTTTACATGAAGCTTCCTCCTGGTTTTCAATCCGCAGGCAAAGGCAAGGTGTGTTATCTGTGTCATTCTCTCTATGGTCTCAAACAGAATCCTCGCTGTTTGTTTGCCAAGCTAGCAACTGCTCCTAAATGGTATGGGTTCCAAAAGTCTTATTATGATTATTTTCTATTTACCATTCATAGAGGTTCTATTCAGCAGCAAGTTCTAGTTCATGTGGATGACTTGGTAATTTCTGGCTATAGTCATGATCCCATCACCGCTTTTAAGCACTATTTGAGTTCATGTTTTCACATGTAAGATTTGGGTATTTTGAACTATTTTCTTGGTTTGGAAGTTGCTCGCAGCCACAAGGGAATTTTCCTCTGTCAACACAAATATGCCTTAGATATCATTACTGAGGCTAGTTTGTTAGGGTGTAAGCCAGCAATTTTACCCATTGAACAAAATCATCATCTTGCTCTGCTTCAAGGAACTATTTTCCATGATCTTGAGTCCTATCGTTGTCTCATTGATCGTCTTATTTATCTCACTATCACTCACCCAATTCATGTATTGTCTCAGTTTATGCAACACATTTTGTATGACCGTTGGGACGCATCTCTTCGGGTTGTGCGTTATTTAAAGGTTGTCCAGTAAATGAGATTTTCTTTTCTGCAGCCTCTTCTCTCATATTAGTGGTATGATTATGATTAGGCTGGTTATCCTATTACCTGGTGATCGCTTACTGGTTGGATGGTACAACTAGGTGATTCTCCTATTTCATGGTGCACCAAGAACCAGCCGACTATTGCCCGTTCTTCTGCAGAAGCCGAGTATTGTGCCATGGCAGCTCTCACAGTCGAACTCAAATAGCTCAGAGGTCTCTTGTCTTGTTTTGGTATTTCTCATTCCTATCTCTATGTTTTGTGATAGTCAATCTGCTATCCACATTGCAACAAACCCGATATTTCATGAACACATCAAACATATTGAGATTAATTGTCACTTTGTTCGGGAAGCCATTGATCAGGGTCTTATTACCACTGAACATGTTTCTACTCAGAATCAATTGGCTGACATCTTTACTAAAGCACTTGAACATGTGCAGGTTGATGGATTACTTTGCAAGTTGGGCATTTGTGACCTGCATGCTCCAACTTGAGGGGATGTGTGATTGTCTTAGGTTTCTAATACTATATTTAGAGAAGTTGTAAATATAGTATTTTACTATTTCATGTTCTTCTAGGATTAGGAAACCCTGAGACCCTATAACTATAAATACTCTTGTTTATACATCAACGAAAGATAAGCTTGTACTCTTCTCATAATTTGTCAGTAGTTTTTGGTTTAGTTTATTTATAAACTTTATTTTGAGTGTTCGAACCAACTTTACAACGAGATGAGCATGTCATTGTACTATATAAAAATTGTTGAGCATGTGGCTCAAATGAATGTTTTATTTTTTGATGATAAACCAATTTAGTGGGAGTTTGTAATTTTCAAGTTGTTCATACATTCTAACACTTCATTTTAAGTTTGGCTTTTTAGTTTTAATGCTATAACAAAATCTATTAAAGGTTAAAATTTTTATTTTTGTTGCACTTACATTCTGATTTTCTATTTAGTTGAACTCATCAATGTTTGGTAGACCAGATAAAGATAGACACATTAAACATCATGTGAAATTTCCATGATGTGCATCTTTGATCCACATTGTTTAGCCATGTTGACATATATGATCACTGATGGGTCAAGTTGTATTAATCACAACAAAATCTATTGGGCTTGTAATTATTGGGTTTAGGTGCGTACCTTTTATTGTTGTTTTGCACTAGATTTGTATGTGGTACATCTCCTTAACTTGTGCAGATATTGACTCTTTTGTGTTGGTGTCTTCAATTAGGATGTGAGTCACCAACTCATCAATAGTGTATGTCTTCTGCTTGTGCTTTATGCCATTCTTGTAATTGTTCCACGAGTCTAGCAGTTTTTCAATTAGCACCCCTGCAGCAAATTTCTTTGGTAGCACGATGTCTTCAGCCCTTTGATCTTCAAGTAGTTTCTGGTACTCATTGATTTGAACCTTCATCTCCTTGTTGATGAGTTCCAAGGAAGTAATGCTAAAGATGTCAAAGATGATGATGGCGAAGGCATGACCGAACTGTTAGTTTTGAATACAGAAAAGCTATGGCTTGTATCAAAAACTAATATCCACAGATGACATATCATTTTGTTTCAGTATAAATCTGTTCCTTTATATCATAGAACTAGATAACGGGGTGTCGACAAACACAGTAGATACCGTTATTGGTTAAAATATTGATATATAAAAAGTATGCTCGTAACCGAGATAGTATGAACATACTATCGGTATAGGTTATTGTGTGGTTTGGAAATTGGTTTATCTAGACTAGTTTAAATCACACAGATATGCCCGGGGCGTATTGGGCACGACCAGTTTGGATAGAATTGACTTGTACTGATCGGCGTAGTCAATTCAGTCCTAGTATTCCGTCTCTCAATCCCGAGATTGGGACGGGCGTGAGGGTTGGATGTCGTGTGCTTTGATTTGCCAAAGAGTGAGGTCAATTGAGGCCAATACCTCGGTAAGTTGGGTATGCTGTGTTTAGCTTCTTGCGTGCCGTTGCTAGTCTGAGGAATCCACGTACCAGTTCACCGGGTTGATGGTGCTCCCGAGATGAGCTCGTAAGGTTATTATACTAAACCTGGCCAGTGAACTTTATGTTCGGTATAATAAAAGGTCGAGTGGTACTAATCTCAGAAACCAAGAAGTCGGTGAATTAATTTGTCAGTAAATTGATAAATCGACGAGCACTAGATCTTTAATGTGGGGAGATAGAAGAAATAATAATGGCGCGATGTAAAGTCATTTTCGAGCGGTAGTTCCATAATTGGTCCGTTAGTGGTACGACCAATTATGCGTTTGACTAATCGACAAGGTAAATTAATTAATCCGAAGGGTTTAATTAATATTTGATCGACGAAGTGAATTTAGAAATTAATTCTATTTTGAATTAATTAATTCTAAGGGTTCGATTAAATTAAATTAACAAAGTGGATTAAATAAATTAATTTAAAAGGGTCGATTGGAGTTGATTAGTCGGGAAGACTTAGCGGTCAACGAAAGTAAAATTTTAAGGCCTAACTCGAGAGCCCATTAGGTCTCCTTAGAAGCTCCTATAAATACAACATATTGGGCAAGAAAACCCTAAGAAACTTGGCAGCCAAGTTAGGCTAGAAAGAGAAAGTTTGGTCTAGAGAGAGAACGTGTCTTCCTCGTCAAGTTTTCTCTCGAAGTCAGCCAAGATAGCTTTCTTCTTCGATTAGAAACTCAGCCCACCGGATTTCTAATAGTTGCAGCAGATTATCTAGCCTTGAACAGCCGATCGCCCGCCCAGCAGTTTGGATATTCTCTCGCGCAAATTTTTTTTGCGCAGCAGGAAAACCCGCGCAGTTTTCTTTGCGCAGCAGCGGCTGTTCTTCAACCTGGGGCACTTGATCCTGCTGTCCTTCACGTTGATCTCTTCTCCGGTTGGTGATCCGTGAGGACGGTGGCGCAGATCGTGGCCAGGGAAAAGAACAGCAGGTCAGTCGGATTAGAGATCGGGCAGTGGGCAGTTGGCGGTTTAAGAAAGGCAGCTTCAATTTGAGAAAGATTTTTTCTAGGCAGCTACAGTTTGAAAAGGAAAAATTCTGGGCAGCTTCATTTTTGTTAAAAAAAAATTCTGGGCAGCTTAATTTTCACAAAAAAATTCTGGGCAGCCTCAATTTGAGTTTCTTGAGAAGCAAGTTTCTTGGGTTTTCAGTCGTATTGCCGAGGGTAGCTCCGTAGACGATAGCCCACACTATCTCGGAGCTTGTATTGGAGAATTCTTCGGATTTCTTGTGAAAATTGCGCTAAAGAATTGGGTTTTCTTTTAGGCAAGGTACTTCGCTACAAAAGGTATAATCTTTAAATTTCGCTTTTATTAAAGATTTAATTTTTTGTGTCCCGATTAATAAATTAAATAAGTATAAGCCTAGATCCGTTCATGGGTAAACTAATTTGAGCCTGAGCTTGGTCGAAAGCTTCCGATTCTGGAATGCATAGCACGAAAGTGAGGTTTTCGATTTAGCCCGGGCTTGTTCAGTTTTCCTTCAAATTGGTATCAGAGCGTTGGTTTCGGTCTTATACTTGTTTGATTTATTACACGGTTTTATTTTGGCATTATTATTTTTGTCGAAATGTATAAACAGGTGGTTATTGGTTTCTCGGCTATTATGGTAGAAATTTATTTTTCATTCATAAACCCCGGGACATGTCCGGGCTCGTTTTATTTTGAATGGAAATTTCTGTAATAGTAATAACCACGAGCTGGAAGCCGTGTAGGATTAGAAAAATCTTGTAGTAGGATTTGATCTAATCATGTCGTCTTTAAATTCCTAGAAAAACGCCTTTGTATATAGGAATTTTTGTACTATGACGAAGACGTTATTTTGGGTAACTTATATTCGCGGGTTTTGGTTTATTGTAATTTTGGGTGATTCCTAATTACAGAATAAACCGAGAAAACCCGGGCGAATTGAGAGGAATCCAAATAACGAGTGGGAGCGACACGACGGGAAGTGTCACCGAGGCGTCAAAGAATCAACGATAGAGAAGGGCATAATAGTCGGGAAATTTTATTTTATTTAATTTCCCGTATTTATGATTTTTTTGTTGATTGCGTGATTTTCGTTTTATTTTGCATGAACGAAATTCAAACCAAAAGTTTTTCAAAAGGTAATGTGCAATTAACTAAGGTAGATTATTCGCATATTAAAACTCCAACGGTTTTACGGGTGCGAATATCCATAGTTAAGATATTGCATGTTAAAACGTAAAAATCCTCAAACTTAATTACATTCGCAAGTTTTGGTTTAATCGTAATTTTGGGTGATTCCTAATTACGTGGGGTTTTGGTTTATCGTAATTTTGGGTGATTCCTAATTACGTAGAAAACCCGGATTTTGGTTTTTCATAATTTTGGGTGATTCCTAATTACGTAGAAAACCGAAATGGAAAACCGAGGAAAACTAGGGCGAATTGAAATTATTTTAAAAATCTAAGTGGGAGCGGGTTGGTTAATAGCCCCATGGCCTCCATTATGGGTTCATTGGCGATGTGGTTAAACGGCTTCCCTACGGATGAGTTTTCAATCACAGATATCGCTGGAATGAATTTCTAAAGGGATGACTATAGTGCGTTTAATTGGGAAAAGTTGCGACACCCTCGCTACCGAGGCGCATTAGTACCCTAAGTAACAAACTTAGAAGTCACGTAATGGCATACACTTAGTGTACTGTTTATAGTATCCCTCCTACGAGGTAACGCTATTTACGTGTACGGCTAAAATTATCGACTATTAATTTCATTGATCATAAGATCGTTGGTCAGATAATGAGATTAATGGACTTTGGTCCTTCTCGAACGAATGTGGGTTGGCGTAGACGTTCACCTACGTGACCTGCGTTAATCCCGGTGTGAGAGATGTCGGTAGAAGATTATATTTCTTTTCTGAGGATTTTTCAATATTTTCGAAAAGTATACTGAGACATGTTTTTTCATTATTTTCAGTTGATATGTCGTTCAACCCGCTAGCTGTCATTCTGAACCAAAACAAACTCACCGGTCCTAATTACATTGATTGGAAACGGAACCTGGACATTGTCCTAACCGCCGAGGGTTATAAGTACGTGCTCACTGAGGAGTGCCCCCTAAGCCCAGTGAGGATGCCACACCTGAGCAGCGAGAGCCATATACGAGGTGTCAGAAAGCTGATGAGATGACCAGGTGCTACATCTTGGCTTCCATGTCAAGTGTACTGCAGCACCAGCATCAGTTGATGACCTCAGCCTACGATATGATGCTCAACCTCAGGGAGATGTTTGGACATCAGGGCAGGGCAGCCAAGCAGTCAGCTATGAGGAAACTCATGAATGCTAAGATGGCTGAGGGCACTTCAGTGAGAGATCACGTACTGGACATGATTGGTTGCATCAATGAGATCGAGGTATTGGGAGGTGAGATTGATGGGGAAACCCAGGTCGATATCATCCTTCAGAGCTTGCCTCCCAGTTTTGAGCAGTTTCGATTGAACTATAATATGGGGAATCTCTCATATTCACTTTCTGAGCTCATGACTGCATTGGTGTCTGCTGAGAGCCTCTTCGCAGAGAAGAAGCAAGCCTTGGCTACTGTTGGTCTCTCAGGTTCCTCTGCTGGGCCCAAAGCCAGGAAGCAAAAGAGGAAGAGAGGCCAGAAAGCAGGAGCTAGTCATGGACCCAAGGCAGGCATTGCCAAGAAGCAGAAGCCGAGAGGAAAGTGCTTCAGATGTGGCAAAGCAGGACATTGGAAGAAGGACTGCCCAAAGCCTCGAGGTATGTGTAAATTCTCTCTAGTCACTGAGACGTGTTTAGCGGCGATTCCCACGGATACTTGGTGTGTGGATTCGGGAGCCACTGATCACGTTTGTAATTCTTTGCAGGGGTTCCAAGTGACCCGGCTGCTTAGAGAGGGAGAGTTGCAGGTCTACCTTGGGGATACTACCAGAGTTTCTGTGGCTGCAGTGGGAGTTATTAGTCTTTACTTTTCAGACTCTATTTTATATTTGAAGGATTGTCTTTATGTACCTAGTTTTCGAAAGAACTTGCTTTCAGTTTCGAAACTTGTTTTGGATGGTTATAAGTGTGTATTTTCTGACGGTTCGATTTTTATAAGAAAATGCCAGAAACTTATATGTTCCTGTACATTGGTTGACAATCTGTTTTTAATCAAGACTTACTCCCCAGTTATGCAAAACACAGAAACTAGTAACTCATCACCGAATCAAAATAAGAGAAAGGAATCTTCCCCTTTGAATCAGACTTATCTTTGGCACCTGAGACTAGGTCATATCAACCTTAGTAGGATTCAAAGGTTGGTCAAGAGTGGGTCTTTGGACTTACTAGATATTGACAGCTATTCAACCTGTGAGTCCTGCTTGGAGGGTAAAATGACCAAGAGGCCTTTTAAGGCGAAGGGGTATAGGGCCAAAGAGGTTTTAGAGCTGATTCATTCTGACGTGTGTGGACCTATGTCAGTTCAGGCTAGAGGTGGTTATGAGTATTTCGTGACTTTCACGGATGATTACTCTAAATATGGATACATATACCTGATGCGCCACAAGTCTGAATGCTTTGGCAAGTTCAGAAAATTCAAGGCAGAGGTGGAGAACCATCTGGGTAAGAGTATCAAGTCACTGCGGTCTGATCGCGGTGGCGAATACCTCTCTAGTGAATTTAGGACCTATTTGTCAGAGGAGGGTATTCAGACCCAGTTGTCTGCACCTGGCACACCCCAGCAGAATGGTGTAGCAGAGAGGAGGAACAGGACTCTTATGGAGATGGTTAGATCGATGATGAGTTACAGTGAGTTGCCTACCTCGTTTTGGGTTATGCCTTAGATACAGCATGTTATATTCTCAACCTTGTGCCACCTAAGTCTGTGCCAACGACCCCATTAGTGTTGTGGGATGGGCGTAAGCCTAGCCTGAGACATCTCAGGATTTGGGGTTGTCCAGCACATGTGCTCGAGGCAGATGCAGGCAAGTTAGAGGCGAGATCTAAGGTTATGCTGTTTGTAGGCTACCCCAAAGGAACGAGAGGTGGTTTATTTTATAGTCCTCAGGATCAGAAGGTGGTGGTAAGCACCAATGCCAGATTTCTTGAGGAGGACTATATTTTAGATCACAAGTCAAGCAGCAAGGTAGTATTGGAAGAGCTTAGAAGTCAGTCCACTATTCCAGATGCACACGTACAGGAAGACACACCACAGGAAACTGCACGCACTATCACAGATGATGCTCTTACACAGGTTGCGCCTCGTCGTAGTGGGAGGGCTGTGAGACAGCCCGAGAGGTACATGGGTTTGGGTGAGTCTTCGGACTTTATCCCTGGTGCTCATGAACCAGACCCAGTTAACTACAATGAGGCTCTCCAGGATAAAGATGCAGATTCTTGGCAAAGAGCGATGATTGCTGAGATGGGTTCTATGGACTCAAATCAAGTCTGGGAGCTGGTAGAACTTCCTGATGGGTTTAGGCCTATTGGGTGCAAATGAGTCTACAAGCGAAAGAGAGGATCTGATGGGAGGGTTGAGACCTTCAAGGCTAGGCTTGTGGCGAAGGGGTATACTCAGAAAGAAGGGATCGATTATGAGGAGACCTTTTCCCCGGTAGCTATGCTTAAGTCAATCCGAATTCTCTTGGCCATAGCTGCTCATATGGATTATGAGATATGGCAGATGGACGTCAAGACAGCTTTCCTTAATGGAAGTCTTGAGGAGACCATCTTTATGCAGCAACCAGAGGGCTTCATTGTTAAGGGCCAAGAGCACAAGGTATGCAGGCTTAGGAGGTCCATTTATGGACTTAAGCAAGCATCCAGATCTTGGAACATTCGTTTTGATGAGGTTATCCAGTCCTATGGATTCACTCAGTCTCCGGATGAGCAGTGTGTTTATTGCAGGCGTGATGGTGAGATAGTGGTGTTCCTCGTACTTTATGTAGATGACATTCTTCTTATTGGCAACAGTAAGAAGGTGTTGTCAGACGTAAAGGCATGGCTGTCCAGGCAATTCGATATGAAGGATTTGGGAGAGGCTGGACATATCCTTGGGATCAAGATTATTCGAGATCGTAGGAGACGTTCTCTGACTCTCTCACAGGCATCCTACATAGACACGATTCTGGCCCGTTTTAACATGCAGAACTCCAAGAAGGGTTCACTACCTTTCAGGCATGGCGTGCATTTGTCTAAGGAGCAGTGTCCTAAGACTGCTGAGGAGATAGATGCCATGAAGGCGGTACCCTATGCTTCTGCAGTGGGTAGCCTCATGTATGCTATGTTGTGTACGAGGCCTGATACTTGCTTTGCCGTTGGCATGGTTAGCAGATATCAGAGTAACCCTGGGAAGGCTCACTGGGAGGCAGTAAAATGCATTCTCAAGTACTTGCGCAGGACGAGAGATTATGTTCTAGTTTATAGAGCGCAGCAGCTTGTACCATTGGGTTACACAGATTCGGACTTTCAAGGAGATATGGACAAGAGTAAGTCTACCTCTGGGTTTGTGTTTACTCTAGGAGGTGGAGCCATAGTATGGAAGAGTGTCAAGCAGAAATGCGTGGCGGACTCTACCATGGAGGCCGAGTACGTTGCCGCTTCAGAGGCAGCGAAAGAGGCTGTATGGCTCAGGAGCTTCCTGATGGACTTAGATGTGGTTCCAGAGTTGCCTAGGTCTATCACAGTTTATTGTGATAACAATGGTGCAGTTGCTAACTCAAGGGAACCACGAGCCCAAAAGGCGAGTAAACACATAGAGCGCAAGTACCACCTGATACGAGAGATCGTAAAGAGGGGAGACGTGATCGTGGCCAAGATAGCTTCAGAGGACAACCTTGCAGATCCTTTCACCAAGCCATTGACCCCAAAGGTCTTTGAGAGGCATGTGGAGGGCATGTGAGTCAGATTCTTGAGAAAGCCATGTGAGTGAGCTTAAAGGTGTTTTGGAGATTTCATTATGACAGCAGTGTAATAGCGGGTTGGACAGTTTTTGTACTTCTTAGCATAGCTTTGAGTATTAGTGGGAGATTGTTAGTTTTGAATACAGAAAAGCTATGGCTTGTATCAAAAACTAATATCCACAGATGACATATCATTTTGTTTCAGTATAAATCTGTTCCTTTATATCATAGAACTAGATAACGGGGTGTCGACAAACACAGTAGATACCGTTATTGGTTAAAGTATTGATATATAAAAAGTATGCTCGTAACCGAGATAGTCTGAACATACTATCGGTATAGGTTATTGTGTGGTTTGGAAATTGGTTTATCTAGACTAGTTTAAATCACACAGATATGCCCGGGGCATATTGAGCACGACCAGTTTGGATAGAATTGACTTGTACTGATCGGCGTAGTCAATTCGGTCCTAGCATTCCGTCTCTCAATCCCGAGATTGGGACGGGCGATGAGGGTTGGATGTCATGTGCTTTGATTTGCCAAAGAGTGAGGTCAATTGAGGCCAATACCTCGGTAAGTTGGGTATGCTGTGTTTAGCTTCTTGCGTGCCGTTGCTAGTCGGAGGAATCCACGTACCGGTTCGCCGGGTTGATGGTGCTCCCGAGATGAGCTCGTAAGGTTATTATACTAAACCTGGCCATTGAACTTTATGTTCGGTATAATAAAAGGTCGAGTGGTACTAATCTCGGAAACCAAGAAGTCGGTGAATTAATTTGTCAGTAAATTGATAAATCGACGAGCACTAGATCTTTAATGTGGGGAGATAGAAGAAATAATAATGGCGCGATGTAAAGTCATTTTCGAGCGGTAGTTCCATAATTGGTCCGTTAGTGGTACGACCAATTATGCGTTTGACTAATCGACAAGGTAAATTAATTAATCCAAAGGGTTTAATTAATATTTGATCGACGAAGTGAATTTAGAAATTAATTCTATTTTGAATTAATTAATTCTAAGGGTTCGATTAAATTAAATTAATAAAGTGGATTAAATAAATTAATTTAAAGGGTCGATTGGAGTTGATTAGTCGGGAAGACTTAGCGGTCAATGAAAGTCAAATTTTAAGGCCTAACTCGAGAGCCCATTAGGTCTCCTTAGAAGCTCCTATAAATACAACATATTGGGCAAGAAAACCCTAAGAAACTTGGCAGCCAAGTTAGGCTAGAAAGAGAAAGTTTGGTCTAGAGAGAGAACGTGTCTTCCTCGTCAAGTTTTCTCTCGAAGTCGACCAAGATAGCTTTCTTCTTCGATTAGAAACTCAGCCCACCGGATTTCTAATAGTTGCAGCAGATTATCTAGCCTTGAACAGCCGATCGCCGGCCCAGCAGTTTGGATATTCTCTCGCGCAAATTTTGTTTGCGCAGCAGCGGCTGTTCTTCAACCTGGGGCGCTTGATCCTGCTGTCCTTCACGTTGATCTCTTCTCCGGTTGGTGATCCGTGAGGACGGTGGTGCAGATCGTGGCCAGGGAAAAGAACAGCAGGTCGGTCGGATTAGAGATCGGGCAGTGGGCGGTTGGCGGCTTAAAAAAGGCAGCTTCAATTTGAGAAAGATTTTTTCTGGGCAGCTACAGTTTGAAAAGGAAAAATTCTGGGCAGCTTCATTTTTGTTAAAAAAAATTCTGGGCAGCTTAATTTTCACAAAAAAATTCTGGGCAGCCTCAATTTGAGTTTCTTGAGAAGCAAGTTTCTTGGGTTTTCAGTCGTATTGCCGAGGGTAGCTCCGTAGACGATAGCCCACACTATCTCGGAGCTTGTATTGGAGAATTCTTCGGATTTCTTGTGAAAATTGCGCTAAAGAATTGGGTTTTCTCTTAGGCAAGGGACTTCGCTACAAAAGGTATAATCTTTAAATTCCGCTTTTATTAAAGATTTAATTTTTTGTGTCCCGATTAATAAATTAAATAAGTATAAGCCTAGATCCGTTCATGGGTAAACTAATTTGAGCCTGAGCTTGGTCGAAAGCTTCCGATTCTGGAATGCATAGCACGAAAGTGAGGTTTTCGATTTAGCCCGGGCTTGTTCAGTTTTCCTTCACGAACCACCCTCAACTCCAAATAATTCTGCACATATCATTCCACCAAATCCACTTGAAGGGATGACGGGCCCAATGACTCGTTTGAAAAAGAAAAGGATGCAAGAAGCCTTGAGCATTTTGATTCTTGAAGTCTGTTCAAAAAAGGATCCAACGGCTACCTCAATTCATGCTAAATATTACAACATTTTGCAAGTCTTGGATCTTGATCCAAATGGTGTGGGAAGTACTTTTTTATGCAGCTTCCAGAAGTGAACATTTCCTCCGACATGCCCATGTCGCCTGATAAAGGTTGGGCAGAATAGAACTTTTCTTCTGACATGCCCATGTGATTCAAAGGTGTTGAGTTCATTAATACTCAATATTGTTGAATCCACTTGAGCTAGTTGTTTTGCTCAAAAGATCAATCGAGGACGATTCTACAATTCACGTGAATTCGTACCTTGGATTCACATCAGTTTGGTATCAGAGCTCAGTTTCCTAGATTTGATCATATCATTTTTTTTTATCTTGCATCTTATTTTTATCATAGTTACCTTGTTTCTATTTGAAGGTTCAAGTTTGCAAGAAGGAAAAAAAAAAAAAAAAAAGATAGTCAAAAAAAAAAAAAAGAGTACGTTAAAAAAAAAAAAAAAAAAAGAGAGAGAGAAGAAACTATCTTTCTAGCTTCTTAAATTAATATTGCAGGGATTTGTGATTCCAAGTGTGGGAAAAGTTTTGAGGAAAAGGTATCATCATTGTTTTCTTTCTACTCTTATAATTTCTTTCTAAATCTTATTCTTGTTTCTTTTACCTAATCATTGCCTACTATCCTTTCTTTGACCTCTATATTTTCTTTGTTGCCAATTAAGATCTTTGAGTAGCATCTTGTAAGGGTTTAACGATTCTCACAAGAACTTGCAGGAGGAAAAGAGTGGTAAAATCTGAGTGCAACTTACCCCTACTAGATCGGCCTTAAACACGAGTGAAAATTTCTTTTCATTTGGGTTGAGACATATTAGGGAAAGGGGACAAGGGGTGTGAGGTACTTTTATCTTTTGTTGTTCTAATGGCAGATCCAACCGGTGAAACACCTGAACAAAAAGCATGGAGGGAACACACCACAAGGCGATTGGAACAAATCATTGATAGGGTCACCACCAGAATGGACCAACTAGAACTTGCTTTTCAGCAAAGAGAAGAAAGGCAAGGAAGTCAACAAGATGACGAGGAAGATGATAGGAGGTCCGAGGAAGAAATGTCTGAAGTATCCCGAGGGAATGGGAGGAGAAGGAATGGATTTGGAGTTGATAGCAACCTTAATGGTCTCAAAATGAAGATTCCTGAATTTGATGGAAAAGGAGATCCCGAGGCATATTTTGATTGGGAAATGAAGGTGGAAAAGATATTTTCGATCCACAATTATTCGGAAGAAAATAAGGTAAAAATTGCTTCCCTTGAATTTCATGTTTATGCATTAACATGGTGGGATCGATTGATTGTTTCTAGAAGAAGGAATAGAGAGAGGCCAATTGCAACTTGGGAAGACATGAAGGCTGTTTTGAGGAAACGATTCATTCCCCCTCGTTACTATAGAGATCTTTACAACAAATTGCATAGTATCACTCAAGGAGCAAATACCGTGGCAGAATACTACCAAGAGATGGATTTAGCAATGACAAGAGCAAGCATTGAGGAAGATCCCGAAGCTACTATGGCACGGTTTTTGGGTGGTTTAAGAAGAGAGATTGCCGATGTTGTTGAATTACAACATTACTTGGATTTGGAAGAAATGATGCATGTGGCAGAAAAGGTGGAAAGGCAATTGAAAAGAAAGAGTGGTTCAAGTAAGTTTCTTTCTAACCAATCCTCTTGGAAAAACAATAATGGAAACAAAAGGGATTTTGGTAAAAAGAAAGATGAACCAAAGAAGCATGATTTTAAAAGGTTTGAAAAGGGTGAATCAAATAAAAGTTCTTCTTCTACTTCTAAACTCACTTGTTTTAAGTGTTTGGGAAAGGGACATATAGCTTCCCAATGTCCTAACTCTAGGACTATGGTAATGCGGGAAGATCGTTCTTGTTTAAGCCAAAGTGAAGGAGAAGAAAATGAGGAGGATCCGAATGTTGAAGATGAAGGTGAACAATTTGAAACAAGTGGTGATAAGATTTTGGTCACTTTGAGAGTATTGAATACTCAAGTTGGATCTTATGATGAAGAGCAAAGGAGTACTATCTTTCACACAAGATGCAAAGTACAAGATAAGGTATGCATGCTCATCATTGATAGTGGGAGTTGTACTAATTGTGTTAGCTCTTATCTTGTAGACAAATTGGGTCTATCCATGACTGCTCATCCCAGTCCTTACCATTTGCAATGGCTCAATGATAGTGGAGAGCTAAGGGTGAATCGGCAAGCAAAGGTAAAATTTTCAATTGGGAAATATGAGGATGAAGTTTTGTGTGATGTAGTACCAATGCAAGCTGGCCATATTCTTCTTGGCCGACCATGAGAGTTTGATCATGATGCTAATCATGAGGGAAAATCTAACAAGTATCATATTGTTCATAATCGTAAAGCTTTTACTCTTGTTCACTTTCTCCTCAACAGGTGCACAAAGAACAAATGAGAATGAGAGAGAAAAGGCTAAAAGAGGAGAGTGAGTTGAAAAAGCCAAAAGAGTGTGAAAAAGCAAGAGATGCGAGTGCTAAAAGCAAAGTGAGTGAAGAAAAAGCAAGAGATGGAAAGGCAAAAAGCAAAGTGAGTGAGAGGGAAAAACCAAAGGCAAGTGAGACAAAAGGTGCCTTCTTTGCGAGCATGAGAGATGTAGATAGAGCCCTCAATTCTCACCAACCAATTGTTATGCTCTTATTCCATGAAGAATGTCTTGTTCTTGATGAGCTTCCTAACAATTTACCTTTAGAAATTGTGGCTGTTTTGAATCAATTTGCAGATGTGCTACCCGAGGAAGTGCCTAAGGGGTTACCTCCAATTCGAGGAATTGAGCATCAAATCGACTTTCTACCTGGAGCTTCCATTCCAAATAGGCCAGCCTATCGTGCAAATCCAGAAGAAACAAAAGAACTTCAAAGGCAAGTTGAAGAATTGCTAAGCATGGGATATATTCGTGAGTCTCTTAGCCCTTGTGCTATTCCTGTCATTTTAGTTCCAAAAAAAGATAGTACATGGCGTATGTGCATTGATTGTAGGGCTGTGAACAAAATCACCATTAAGTATCGTCACCCCATTCCAAGATTAGACGATATGCTCGATGAATTATTTGGTGCAAAATTTTTCACAAAAATTGATTTGAAATCTGGTTATCATCAAATAAGAATCAAAGAGGGTGATGAATGGAAAACGGCTTTCAAGACAAAATTTGGTCTTTATGAGTGGCTTGTTATGCCTTTTGGTTTAACTAATGCCCCTAGTACATTTATGAGGCTAATGAATCATGTTTTGAGACGTTTCATTGGAAAGTTTGTAGTTGTCTATTTTGATGATATCTTGATCTATAGTAAGAACATAAGAGAACATGTTGAACATCTTAAGCTTGTTCTTTCTACTTTGCGTAAAGAAAAATTGTTTGCAAATTTGAAAAAATGTACTTTTTGTGTTGAAAAAGTTGTTTTTCTTGGCTATGTTGTGAGTTCTAATGGTTTGAGAGTTGATGAAGCAAAGGTGGCAGCAATTCTTGATTGGCCAATTCCCACAAATGTGACTGAGGTGAGATCCTTCCATGGACTTGCAAGTTTTTATAGGAGATTTGTCAAAGATTTCTCAACAAAAGCAGCTCCACTAAATGAGTTGGTAAAGAAAAATGTTAAGTTTGAGTGGGGAGATTCTCAACAAAAGGCATTTGATCAATTGAAGCATGATTTGACTAATGCTCCTGTTTTAGCTTTGCCTAATTTTTCTAACACTTTTGAAGTTGAATGTGATGCTTCAGGAATTGGAATAGGTGTTGTGTTGCTTCAAGGAGGCTGCCCCATTGCCTACTTTAGTGAGAAGTTGAATGGAGCAACATTGAACTACCCAACATATGACAAAGAGCTCGATGCAGTAGTGAGAGCATTGGAAACTTGGCAGCACTACCTTATGCCGAGAGAGTTTGTGATTCACACCGATCATGAATCCATCAAGTATCTCAAAGGACAAAAGAATTTGCACAAGAGGCATGCAAAATGGATCTCATTCATTGAAACTTTCCCATATGTGGTAAAGTACAAAAAAGGTAAAGAGAACATTGTGGCTGATGCACTCTCTCGAAGGTATGCCTTGATTTCTACTGTTAATGCTACAATCATGGGATTTGAGTATATTAAGGAGTTGTATGCTAAGGATCATGATTTTTCTGACATATTTAATGCATGTGAAAAGGGTGCTTTCAATAAGTTTTATCAATGTGAACGGTTTTTGTTCAAAGAAAACAAATTATGTATTCCTTCTTGTTCACTTAGAGAGCTTTTGGTTCGTGAATCTCATTGTGGAGGTTTAATGGGACACTTTGGTGTTCTAAAAACTTTAGATATTTTGAATGAACACTTTTATTGGCCAAACATGAAAAAGGATGTTGAGAAAATTTGTGCTACATGTCTTGACTGCAAGAAAGCTAAATCTAAGTCTCTTCCCCATGGATTGTATACTCCACTCCCTGTCCCTCAATCTCCTTGGACTGACATTTCTATGGACTTTGTTCTTGGTTTGCCTAGATCTCAAAGAGGCATGGACTCTATTTTTGTTGTTGTTGACAGATTCTCCAAAATGGCTCACTTTATTGCTTGTAGGAAAGCCGACAATGCAAAACACGTGGCTGATCTCTTCTTCAAAGAAATTGTTCGTCTACATGGTGTTCCTAGGACTATTGTGTCCGATAGGGATGTAAAGTTTTTGAGTTATTTCTGGAAAACTCTTTGGGGAAAATTGGGAACAAAACTTTTGTTTTCAACCACAAGTCACCCACAAACAGATGGCCAAACGGAAGTAACAAATAGAACTTTGGGTGTTTTGTTAAGGGCCATAATTAAAAAGAATTTGAAAAGTTGGGAGGAGTGTTTGCCAATTGCTGAATTTGCATACAATCGCACACTACACACTTCTACTAATTTTTCTCCTTTTGAGTTGGTTTATGGCTTCAATCCTCTAACTCCTCTAGACTTATCTCCTTTACCTTTACAGGATCAAGTGAGTTTGGATGGCAAGAAGAAAGCTGAAACCGTGAAGAAATTGCATGAGCAAGCTCGTGCAAACATTAAGAAGAAAAATGAGCAATATGCAAAGAATGCAAATAAAGGCCGTAAGAAAATTGTGTTTGAACCCGGTGATTGGGTTTGGGTACACATGAGGAAAGAGAGGTTTCCAGCCTCAAGGAGAACTAAGTTACACCCTCGTGGTGATGGACCATTTCAAGTTTTGGCACGAGTCAATAATAATGCTTACAAGCTTGATCTTCCCGGAGACTATGGTGTAAGTGCTACTTTTAATATTTCTGACTTATCTTCTTTTGATTTTGATATAGATCCAATGGATTCGAGGACGAATCCTTTTCAAGGGAGAGGGGATGATGAGTTCTAAGGAAGTAATGCTAAAGATGTCAAAGATGATGATGGCGAAGGCATGACCGAACCACCCTCAACTCCAAATAATTCTGCACATATCATTCCACCAAATCCACTTGAAGGGATGACGGGCCCAATGACTCGTTTGAAAAAGAAAAGGATGCAAGAAGCCTTGAGCATTTTGATTCTTGAAGTCTGTTCAAAGAGGATCCAACGGCTACCTCAATTCATGCTAAATATTACAACATTTTGCAAGTCTTGGATCTTGATCCAAATGGTGTGGGAAGTACTTTTTTATGCAGCTTCCAGAAGTGAACATTTCCTCCGACATGCCCATGTCGCCTGAGAAAGGTTGGGCAGAATAGAACTTTTCTTCTGACATGCCCATGTCGCCTGAGAAAGGTTGGGCAGAACAGAACTTTTCTTCTGACATGCCCATGTCGCCTGAGAAAGGTTGGGCAGAATAGAACTTTTCTTCTGACATGCCCATGTTGCCTGAGAAAGGTTGGGCAGAACAGAACTTTTCTTCTGACATTCCCATGTCGCCTGAGAAAGGTTGGGCAGAATATAACTTTTCCTCTGACATGCCCATGTCGCCTGAAGAAGGTTGAACGTCGCATTTATAAGCTGAATTTATGGACGAAATTCAACAGCATTTTGGTGATATTTTCAAGTTGTTTTCTGCATTTTTTTTAGTATTTAGAATATTAGAATTAAGTGCAAGAGTCTTCTAGGTCAAAGAGCTTTTCTAGGTCAAAGAGCTTTTCTTGGTCAAAGAGAAGTGTTAATGCTAGTCTTGACTAGAAGATTTAGAATTGCTCCTTTAATCCTTTTGTAATTTCCAACCTTGGTCCCTATTGAAACTCTATAAATAGGGGCCTTGGTTAACTATTAGAATTCAAGATTTGATGTTATAAACTTTAAGGAATTTTCCTTTCTTTGCTAGTTTCTTAGTGAGCTAGTTTTAGTCTTGCAAGTATGCTTGCAAAACTTATTTGGCTTATCAACTAAAACTCTTCCTTTTAGTTGTGGTGCCTTCTACTCTTCTTTTCTAATTCATTTCATAATCCAAAGGTGTTAGGTTTATCCTAGTGTTGTTGGGTTTGAAAATTAGAGGGGTTGGGAATAGTAATTTCAAACTACCATTTTATGATTCAAAGGTGATAGGTTTCATCCTATTGTTGTTGGGTCTATTTTGGTTTGGGTTGTTTTTGCTTGGAAGATTTCAAGAAATCTTTCAATATAATGTGATTCAAAGGTGTTGAGTTCATTAATACTCAATATTGTTGAATCCACTTGAGCTAGTTGTTTTGCTCAAAAGATCAATCGAGGACGATTCTACAATTCACGTGAATTCGTACCTTGGATTCACATCACTTGTCCTCAGCCATCTTCCATTGGTAAAACCTCCCAACTATAAACTTTTTTTTGTAGCATCTTCAGCAGTGTACTTCTTGATTAATCCATCCCATATCACTCTCGCTAGCTTATAGCTATAGTATACATCAAATAGATTAGTCCGATTTTGTTTAAAATAGCTATAGTTACTTTTGTTTAAAAAATCGTGGGATCTGATTTTTTAGAGAAAGCAACTTTTATGTCTATCAGAAAGACTTAGTTCAATTTTAATCAGAAAGAGACCCATTCAATTCTTATCAAACAGAAGAAATGTTCAACTCTTATAAAAAATAATCCAAGATTCTCAACGGTAAGTGATTTTACTTTTTTGGAAATACCAACAATCTTCTGCTTATATTTTTGAGTCAATTCCATTATGGCATGCTATATATTGTAATCAATTGTTGTTTGCACTCAATGTTTCGAATGTTATAAATAAAAATGCATCATCTTCTGCTTATATTGTTGAGTCAATTTCATTATAGCACGCAAGATTAGGTCATACTAATATTTGCTATATGAAGAAAATGCAAGATGTGGCATTGACTATAGTGATGTTGAAAAATGTGAAATATGTGTTGAAACTAAAATACTAAGAAAACATGTTTTAGTGTTGCTAGAGAAACTGAATTGTTGAATTTGGTACACACTGATTTAGGTGATCTAAAACAAACCATGACTAAAGGTGATAAAAATATTATGTTACCTTTATAGATGATTATTCTAGATGTACTAGAATTTATTTGCTTAAAAATAAAGATGAGGCTTATAATTATTTTCTAACTTATAAAAATGAAGTAGAAAATCAAAAAAAATAAGAAAATAAAAAGAGTTATATCTGATAGAGGAGATGAATATTTATCACTAAATAAGTTTTGTGAATAAGAAGGCACAATTCATGAAACAACACTTCCTCATTCACCTGAGTCAAATGGAGTTGCCAAAAGGAAAAATAGAACACTACAAGAAATGATGAACTCTATGTTAGTTAGTTCTTGTGGACCTAAAAATTTGTGGGGTGAAGCTATTTTATCTGTATGTCACTTACAAAATAGGGTTCCTCATAAAAGAACTAGTAAAACACCTTATGAATTATGGAAAGGTTATAAACCTAATTTGAAATATTTGAAAATGTGTGATTGCCTTGCCAAAGTTCTTTTGCCTGAACCTAAAAACAGAAAAATAGGTTCTAAAACTTCTTATTGTATGCTAATTGGATATGCTGAACATAGTGCTGCATATAGATTTCTTGTTTTGAAAAGTGATGTGTTTGATTGCAATACAATAATTGAAACAAAGAATGCTTAATTTTTTGAACATATTTTTCTACTTTCAAGTAAAATTTCTCATGTACCTCTAGTGAAAGAGATAGAAAATATTCCTCCAATGAGGAATTGAGAAAGAGTAAAAGACCTAGGAAATAATTCTCTTGTGGAAATGATTTTCAAACATTTCTTGTCAATAATGATCCTTCAACTTATATTGAAGTCATTTCTTATTCTGATGTTACATTATGGAAATAATCAATTAAAATTGAAATTGATTCTATTTTAAAGAATACCACTTGGATTTTGGTAGACTTACCTCCTGGTGCAAAACCTATTGGTTGAAAATGGATTTTCAAAAGAAAATTAAATCCTAATGGATCTATTGATAAATACAAAGCCCGGTTAGTAGCAAAGGGATTTCTTCAAAAATAAAATATTGATTATTTTGATACATTTGCACTGGTGACTAGAATTTCTTCAATTCGAGTTTTATTTGATTTGCCTTTTATTCATAAACTATTTATATATCAAATGGATGTTAAAACTGCATTTTTAAATGGAGATTTAGAAGAAGAAATTTACATGGTACAACCAGAAGAATGTATAGTTCTTGGACAAGAAATTAAAGTTTTTAAATTGATTAAATCTTTATATGGCCTTAAACAAGCTCCTAAATAGTGGCATGAGAAATTTGATCAAGTATTGATCAAAAGATGGCTTTTCTCCAATTGAAGTGGATAAATGTGTTTATACTAAAGTAATTAATAATGATTATGTGATTATTTCTCTGTATGTTGATGATATGTTAATATTTGGTACTACATTAAATGTTATAATTAGTACTAAATGTTTTTTAACTGACAACTTTGACGTAAAAGATTTGGGTGAGGCAAATACTATATTGGGTATTAAAGTCATAAGGAAAGATGATGGTATTATGTTGTCACAAGAGCATTAGGCTGAGAGACTTCTTAAGAAGTTTGAAAGTTTTGAAGTGACCAGTGAACACTCCTTATGATGATAATACTCAATTGAAAAAGAATCGTGGTGACCCAGTTGCTCAGTCTAAATATGCTCAGATTATTGGGAATCTGATGCATTTGATGAATTTTACTAGACCTGATACAGCTTATGTTTTTTGTAGACTGAGTCGATACACTCATAATCCAAATCATGAGCATTGGTCTGCATTGTCTAGACTGATGAAATAATTGAGAGGTACTATACTGTTAGTTTTGAATACAGAAAAGCTATGGCTTGTATCAAAAAACTAATATCCACAGTTGACATATCATTTTGTTTCGGTATAAATTTGTTCCTTTATATCATAGAACTAGATAACGGGGTGTGGACAGACACAGTAGATACCGTTATTGGTTAAAGTATTGATATATAAAAAGTATGCTCGTAACCGAGATAGTCTGAACATACTATCGGTATAGGTTATTGTGTGGTTTGGAAATTAGTTTATCTAAACTAGTTTGAATCGCATAGATATGCCCGGGGCATATTGAGCACGACCAGTTTGGATAGAATTGACTTATACTGATCGGGGTAGTCAATTTGGTCCTAGTATTCCGTCTCTCAATCCCGAGATTGGATATCGTATGCTTTGATTTGCCAAATAGTGCGGTCAATTGAGGCCTATACCTCGGTAGGTTGGGTATGCGATGTTTAGCTTCTTACGTGCCGTTGCTAGTAGGAGGAATCCACGTACCGGTTCGCCGGGTTGATGGTGCTCCCGAGATGAGCTCGTAAGGTTATTATACTAAACCCAGCCGGTGAACTTTATGTTCGGTATAATAAAAGGACGAGTGGTACTAATCTCAGAAACCAAGTAGTCGGTGAATTAATTTGTCAGTAAATTGATAAACCAACGAACGCTAGATCTTTAATGTGGGGAGATAGAATAAAATATAATGGCGCGATGTAAAGTCATTTTCGAGCGGTAGTTCAATAATTGGTCCGTTACTAGTACGACCGATTATGCATTTGACTAATCGACAAGGTAAATTAATTAATCCAAAAGGTTTAATTAATATTTAATCGACAAAGTGAATTTAGAAATTGATTCTATTTTGAATTAATTAATTCTAAGGGTTCGATTAAATTAAATTAACAAAGTGGATTAAATAAATTAATTTAAATGGGTCGATTGGAGTTGATTAGTCGGGAAGACTTAGAGGTCAACAAAAGTCAAATTAAAAGGCCTAACTCGAGAGCCCATTAGGTCTCCTTAGAAGCTCCGTATAAATACAACTTATTGGGCAAGAAAACATTAAGAAACTTGGCAGCCAAGAAAAGGCTAGAAAGAGAAAGTTTAGCTTAGAGTGAGAAGTTCGTCTTCTTCGTCGAAACTTCTTCTCGAAGTCAGCTAAGACAGCTTTCTCCTTCGAAAGACAAATTCCTTAATTTGGTCGGACAGTTCTTCAAGCAGGCCGCCGGTCGGACAGTCGATAGCAGCGCCCAGCGCATATCGCGGCTAGTGATTTCGAGAATCCGGCGGGTGTTGATGCAGCTCGGTGCCCAGAACCGATTAGACCTCACGTTTGATCTTCTTAGCTGAGTGATCCGTGAGTTCTGGTTGTCTAGATCGGGACTGAGCAGCTCATCTCCGGCGGACAAATCATCCAGTATGATCGGTGGCCTGCACATTTTTTTTTTAGAAATTTTGGGCAGCGCTATTAGTGCAATTTTTCCCAGTTTTTGAGTTTTCTTCCGGAGCAAGTTTCTTGGGTTTTCTTTATTTCCCCATGGGTAACTCCGTAGATAATAGCCCACACTATTTCGGAGTTTGTATCGGAGTCATTCTTCAGATTTCTTGTGGAAATTGCACAAAGATTGGATTTTTCTTTAAGCAAAGGACTTCGCTTCAAAAGGTAGTATCTTTAAACATTCAGCTTTAATTAAAGATCGAATCTTTTGTGTCCCGATTAATAAATTAAATAAGTATAAGCCTAGATCCGTTCATGGGTAAACTAATTTGAGCCTGAGCTTGGTCGAAAGCTTCCGATTCTGGAATGCATTGCACGAAAGTGAGGTTTTCGATTTAGCCCGGGCTTGTTCAGTTATCTTTCAAATTGGTATCAGAGCGTTGGTTTTGGTCTTATACTTGTTTGATTTATTACACGGATTTATTTTGGCATTATTATTTTTTGTCGAAATGCTTAAACAGGTGGTTATTGATTTCCCGGCTATTATGGTAGAAATTTAATTTTCATTCATAAACCCCGGGACATGTCCGGGCTTGTTTTATTTTTGAATGGAAATTTCTGTAATAGTAATAACCACGAGCTGGAAGCCGTGTAGGATTAGAAAAATCTTGTAGTCGGATTTGTTGTAATCATGTCGTCTTTAAATTCCTAGAAAAATGCCTTTGTATATAGGAATTTATGTACTATGACGAAGACGTTATTTTGGGTAACTTATATTCACGGGTTTTGGTTTATCGTAATTTTGGGTGATTCCTAATTACGTAGAAAACCGAGAAAACCCGGGCGAATTGAGAGGAATCCAAATAACGAGTGGGAGCGACATGACGGGACTTATCATCGAGGCGTCAAGGAATAAACGATAGAGAAGGCCATAATAGTCGGGAAATTTTATTTGTTTAATTTCCCATATTTATGACTTTTTGTTGATTGTGTGATTTTCGTTTTATTTTGCATGAACGAAAACCAAACCAAAATGTTTTTAAAAAGGTAATGTGCAATTAACTAAGGTAGATTATTCGCATATTAAAACTCCAACGGTTTTATGGGTGCGAATATCCATAGTTAAGATATTGCATGTTAAAACGTAAAAATCCTCAAACTTAAAAATCTAAGTGGGAGCGGGTTGGTTAATAGCCCTATGGCCTCCATTACGGGTTCATTGGTGATGTGGTTAAACTTGCGTGTTGGCTTAGACCCTCCTCCCTATCGGATGAGTTTTCAATCACGGATATCACCGGAATGAATTTCTAAAGGGATGACTATAGTGAGTTTAATTGGAGAAAGTTGCGACACCCTCGCCATCCGAGGCGCATTAGTATCCTATGTAACAAACTTAGAAGTCACGTAATGGCATACACTTAGTGTACCATTTTTAGTATCCCTCCCATCGAGGTTACGCTATTTTCGGGTACGACTAAAATTATCGACTATTAATTTCGTTGATCATAAGATCGTTGGTCAGATAATGAAATTAATAAACTTCGGTTCTTCTTGAACGAATGTGGGTTAGCGTAGACGTTCACCCATCGTCACATGCGTTAATCCCGGTGTGAGAGATGTCGGTAGAAGAATATATTGGTTTTTTGAGGATTTTCAATATTTTCGAAAAAGTATACTGAAACTTGAATTGTTTATTTTCAGTTGATATATCGTTCAACCCGCTAGCTGTCATTCTGAACCAAAACAAACTCACCGGTCCAAACTATATTGATTGGAAACGTAACCTGGACATTGTCCTTACCGCTGAGGGTTATAAGTACGTGCTTACTGAGGAGTGTCCCCCTAAGCCCAGCGATGATGCCACCCCTGAGCAGCGAGAGCCATATACGAGGTGGCAGAAGGCTGATGAGATGACCAGGTGCTACATCTTGGCTTCCATGTCAAGTGTACTGCAGCACCAGCATCAGTTGATGACCTCAGCCTACGATATGATGCTCAACCTCAGGGAGATGTTTGGACATCAGGGCAGGGCAGCCAAGCAGTCAGCTATGAGGAAACTCATGAATGCTAAGATGGCTGAGGGCACTTCAGTGAGAGATCACGTGCTGGACATGATTGGTTGCATCAATGAGATTGAGGTATTGGGAGGTGAGATTGATGGGAAAACCCAGGTCGATATCATCCTTCAGAGCTTGCCTCCCAGTTTTGAGCAGTTTCGATTGAACTATAATATGGGGAATCTCTCATATTCACTTTCTGAGCTCATGACTGCATTGGTGTCTGCTGAGAGCCTATTCGCTGAGAAGAAGCAAGCCTTGGCTACTGTTGGTCCCTCAGGTTCCTCTGCTGGGCCCAAAGCCAGGAAGCAAAAGAGGAAGAGAGGCCAGAAAGTAGGAGCCAGTCATGGACCCAAGGCGGGCATTGCCAAGAAGCAGAAGCCGAAAGGCAAATGCTTCAGATGTGGCAAAGCAGGACATTGGAAGAAGGACTGCCCAAAGCCTCGAGGTATGTGTAAATTTTCCCTAGTCACTGAGACGTGTTTAGCGGCGATTCCCACAGATACTTGGTGTGTGGATTCAGGAGCCACTGATCACGTTTGTAATTCTTTGCAGGGGTTCCAAGTGACCCGGCTACTTAGAGAGGGAGAGTTGCAGGTCTACCTTGGGGATACTACCAGAGTTTCTGTTGCTGCAGTGGGAGTTTTATGTCTTTATTTTTCAGACTCTATTTTACATTTAAAAGATTGTCTTTATGTACCTAGTTTTCGAAAGAACTTGCTTTCGGTTTCGAGACTTGTTTTGGATGGTTATAAGTGTGCATTTTCTGATGGATCTATTTTTATTAGAAAAGGCCAGAAACTTATATATTCCGGTATATTGGTTGACAATTTTTTTTTAATTAAGTTTTACTCCCAAGCTATGCAAAACACAGAAACTAGTAACTCATCACAGAATCATAATAAGAGAAAAGAGTCTTCCCCTTTGAATCAGACTTTTCTTTGGCACCTGAGACTAGGTCATATCAACCTTAGTAGGATTCAAAGGTTGGTCAAGAGTGGGTCTTTGGACTTACTAGATATTGACAGCTATTCGACCTGTGAGTCCTGCTTGGAGGGTAAAATGACTAAGAGGCCTTTCAAGGCAAAGGGGTGTAGGGCCAAGGAGGTTTTAGAGCTGATTCATTCTGACGTGTGTGGGCCTATGTTAGTTCAGGCTAGAGGTGGTTATGAGTATTTCGTGACTTTCACGGATGAATGCTCTAGATATGGATACATATACCTGATGCGCCACAAGTCTGAATGCTTTGGCAAGTTCAGAGAATTCAAGGCTGAGGTGGAGAACCATCTGGGTAAGAGTATCAAGTCACTGCGGTCTGATCATGGTGGCGAATACCACTCTAGTGAATTTAGATCCTATTTGTCAGATGAGGGTATTCAGACCCAGTTGTCTGCACCTGGCACACCCCAGCAGAATGGTGTAGCAGAGAGGAGGAACAGGACTCTTATGGAGATGGTTAGATCGAGGATGAGTTACAGTGAGTTGCCTATCTCGTTTTGGGGATATGCCTTGGAGACAGCATGTTTTATCCTCAACCTTGTGCCATCTAAGTCTGTGCCTTCGACCCCATCGGAGTTGTGGAATGGGCGAAAGCCTAGTCTGAGACATCTCAGAATATGGGGTTGTCCAGCACATGTGCTCGAGGCAGATGCAGGCAAGTTAGAGGCGAGATCCAAGGCTATGCTGTTTATAGCTACCCCAAAGGAACGAGACGTGGTTTATTTTATAGTCTTCAGGATCAGAAGGTGGTGATCAGCACCAATGACAGATTTCTTGAGGAGGACTATATTTTAGATCACAAGTCAAGCAACAAGGTAGTATTGGAAGAGCTTAGAAGTCAGTCCACTATTCCAGATACACACGTACAGGAAGACACACCACAAGAGACTGCACACACTATCACAGATAATGCTCTTGCACAGGCTGTGCCTCGTCGTAGTGGGAGGGTTGTGAGACAGCGCGAGAGGTATATGGGTTTGGGTGAGTCTTCGGACTTTATCCCTGGCGCTCATGAACCAGACCCAGTTAACTACAATGAGGTTTTCCAGGATAAAGATGCAGATTCTTGGCAGAGAGCGATGATTGCTGAGATGGGTTCTATGGACTCAAATCAAGTCTGGGAACTGGTAGACCTTCCTAATGTGTTTAGGCCTATTGGGTGCAAATGGGTTTACAAGCGAAAGAGAGGATCTGACGGGAGGGTTGAGACCTTCAAAGCTAGGCTTGTGGCGAAGGGGTATACTCAGAAAGAAGGGATCGATTATGAGGAGACCTTTTCCCCAGTAGCTATGCTTAAGTCAATCCGGATTCTCTTGGCCATAGCTGCTCATATGGATTATGAGATTTGGCAGATGGACGTCAAGACAGCTTTCCTTAATGGAAGTCTTGAGGAGACAATCTTTATGCAGCAACCAGAGGGCTTCATTGTTAAGGGCCAAGAGCACAAGGTATGCAGGCTTAGGAGGTCCATTTATGGACTTAAGCAAGCATCCAGATCTTGAAACATTCGTTTTGATGAGGTTAGCTAGTCTTATGGATTCACTCAGTCTCCGGATGAGCAGTGTGTTTATCGCAGGCGTGATGGTGATATGGTGGTGTTCCTCGTACTTTACGTAGATGACATTCTTCTTATTGGCAATAGTAAGAAGGTGTTGTCAGACGTGAAGACATGGTTGTCCAGGCAATTTGATATGAAGGATTTGGGAGAGGCTGGACATATCCTTGGGATTAAGATTATTCGAGATCGTAGGAAACGTTCTCTGACTCTCTCTCAGGCATCCTACATAGACACGATTCTGGCCCGTTTTAACATGCAGAACTCTAAGAAGGGTTCACTACGTTTCAGGCATGGAGTGCATTTGTCTAAGGAGCAGTGTCCTAAGATTGCTAAGGAGATAGATGCCATGAAAGCGGTACCCTATGCTTCTGCAGTGGGTAGCCTCATGTATGCTATGTTGTGCACGAGACCTGATATTTGCTTTGCCATTGGCATGGTTAGCAGATATCAGAGTAACCCTGGGAAGGCTCACTGAGAGGCAGTAAAATGCATTATCAAGTACTTGCGCAAGACGAGAGATTGTCCTAGTTTATAGAGCACAGGAGCTTGTACCATTGGGTTACACAGATTCGGACTTTCAAGGTGATTTGGACAAGAGGAAGTCTACCTCTGGTTTTGTGTTTACTCTAGGAGGTGGAGCCATAGTATGGAAGAGTGTCAAGCAGAAATGCGTGGCGGACTCTACCATGGAGGCCGAGTACGTTGCCGCTTCAGAGGCAGCGAAAGAGGTTGTATGGCTCTATTTTTTCCCCTGATATTCTGCTTTCTCGATCGTTTAGATAGGAGATTTGTGATCGCTTAGTAAGGTTGATCGATCGGATTACAGGTATGGTGTTTTGTTTCTTGTTTTTGTTACTGAAACTATATGTTTTCATTCTTTTGTGATATTTTACTTTCTCGTAATATTTTGTTTAGAATGGAGATTTGTGATCGCGTTAGTAATGTTGATCGATCGGATGTTGATTTATTCGAAAGCGATTGTATTGTGTTGAACGGAGAAGGTTCTGTAATTCGTTTTATGATCTTGCGATGACTTTTTATTTGATAATTTATGAAAAATTCGATAGAAACTAAATAATTGTTATGCGTTTGGACGTGCAGTGAATTTTTCTGGAGGTGATGATAATCGATCGGATGAGAGTTCTGTTTTGAACGATGTTGTTGTTGTTTTTGATGAAGGTTAGGAATGAATTATATAAATTGGAGTTTAAGTTGATATAATATTGAGATATGGTTGATATAAGTGTATCGTTATTGGTTAGTATGTATAATGTTAGACGTTTTAATGATGTAAAGTGGAGTTATAGTTGATATAAAGTAACGTTTTGTATGATATAATCTTTTTTTGTGAAATACGAAGGAGGCAAGGAAATATCCAAATTGATTGATAATGTTGATGTTATTGCTTTCGGTGAGGGTAATAGTTTGTAGTTACGTTAATTGTTATGTTATGTGATTCTATATTTTTTGTTATATTAACTGTTTTTTGTTTGTAAGTTCTGGAGTATTGGTTGATGAGTCAAACAAATCTTTGGTTGGTGAGATTGTTGAGAACGATAAAACTGCTTTTGATTTATATAATCAACATGCTTTTAGAGTAGGATTTAGTATTAGAAAAGGAAGCGATCGTAAATCAAAACTTTTTGAAATTAGATATTGGAGTAGGTATGAATGTAGTAGACAGTATTCTTATTCAGAGATCGGTTCTGTTTATATGTATATGTATATATATAAAGGAAAGATGATTATATCATTTGAGACATGATTTTATATAAAGTAGAACATGAGTTTATATCATATAGAACATATGTTTATATCGATATAACAAAGGGTTATATCATGTGTATAGGGGTAAACATTTGATTGTATTGTTAAAAAATACAAGTTTATATCAAATAGAATGCAAGTTTATATCATGCAGAACATGTGTTTATATCAATATAACAAGGGTTAATATATCAATATAACATGTGTTTATATCAATATATCAATATAACAAGGGTTAATATCATGTATAAGAGTAAAAATTTGATTAATAGTATTTGAGTAGAGTTTATATCAACAAAAAATATGAGTTATATCATATACAATAGTGTTTTATATCAACCAAGTAAGAGTTTATATCAATAAAAAAATACAATATACTAGTATTTTATATCAACTATATTCCTAATAAAATAATAGTGTTTCATATCAACTGAAATTGTGTTTATATCAACCAAACTCAGGAATTATATCTACACAATTGTGTCTATTAAATATTATCTACTTAGAATTGAGGAAAATGTGAAAAGAGATTAAAAATGTAAGAAGTAAAGAATTGTATGAAACTCATCTGATAGAGTACATGATGTGCTCGTTTTATAGAATTCTACTCTAAGTGATAAACATAAGAGATATTGTAGATAAAAGAATTACTTGAGATTCATTATCACAAAATATATCTAGATAAAACTATGAACATGATAACCTTATCACTCAAATTCATCCTTATCACTCCAAGCATCCTTATCATTCCACATGTTTTCTAATGTTGCGTTTGGTCTGTTGGAGTTGACTTTGTTGTTTAACAAAAAGGTTATCATCTTGATAACTTTTAAATGAACCCTCTTCACGCCCTTTTCTCTTTCCACCCTTGCGAAACTCAAAACACTCTAATAATGTACTAACCACCACCATTAATTATGAAAAGCCAAGCCTTGTGATAGCAGAAAATAAAAAATTATGGCACCATATATCGGAACAGTTAATCGGAGAGGAGGTGATCGAGACGCCAATCGAGACATCGAGAAGAGTGGAGAGGAGGCACCAAAAATCTTGAAGTCGAAGAAGAGAAGGCGCGACAGAGTCGAAGGAGATCCGAGGAAGGGAGGGAGGGTGGCAGCGTGAGAAAGAGAGAGAGAGAGAGAGAGAGAGAGAGAGAGAGAGTTGAAGAAAAAAAGAATGTGCTGCTATGTGCCCGTGTTGCAATTGTTGGAAAATGAAAAATTAGGGGCGGGTACAATAGTACGGTACTATTATAGTAGTACTGTATACGAATTGCACTTCCACTCTCGTCTTCTTCGTAATAAAATTTATAAATTCTTTTCAAATCTCTTCCCTATTCATGGAATTAATTCTTTATGAATATTAACACCATACATAAACTCTTAACCTGGCAGAGTATATTAAGAGACCATCTATCTCATCTTATATATTCTTTATATTCTCTTCAAATTTAGGCCATAAAGGAGAGTAGAACAAGCAAAATCGACAACGAAGATGAAAACATCCCATCTCCTCATTCTCATAGTTTTCTTGCTTTCTTCTCGGATTGATCTGAGCGTTGGTAAAATGCATAGAAAAGCTCACAATCAATTTTTTAAGACTAAGTTGAACCAGAACCGTGGCTCTATTTCCGACTTCCAAGTAAACCTCACCCCGGTGTTCAATGGTGATGATAATCAACCATTGATTGAACCTGCATGTCAAGTAGGACTAAAGGAGAAAGATAGAATTTCTAGATTGCCCAGACAGCCCCCGGTTGGATTCCAACAATACGGGGGATATGTCACCATTGATGCCTCTGCTAGTCGGGTTTTCTATTACTACTTCACTGAAGCACAAAATCCCGATAAGGCCAAGGATTTGCCCCTTCTCCTTTGGTTCAATGGAGGTAGGATAATTTCATCTTCTTTTAATACCCCTTACACTAATTTTCTTTTGACACAAGGAATTGATCAGTAGTGGAACCAGAAAAATTTGAATGGGGTGCTAGAAGAGAAAATGGGGAGGAGTTGGGAAGAAGAAGAAGAAAGATGAGGAGGAGGAGGAAGCATGAAGTCGGAAGTAGGCATTTAAAAAATAAACCACCTACTGAAACCACGTCGTTCAGTAGACATTTAAAAAAATAGTATAGATAGGACGGAGCCCTAGCTCGTTTTAGGAGGCATTTTTTTTAAAAAAAAATAGCAAAGCTGCAAGTGGCATAGCAGCCTACTCCATGGCTACTCTGCTAGCAAATACCACCATATTAAAGGATTTTTTGGCGTGATGGAGGTGCCCATCAGTCTCACGGTAGTTCCGTCCCTGGAATTTATCTATAAGCGCTAGCTACAACCATTTCGAAGTACTGGTATTTGAATATCGGTATCTGAAAAGCGTTTTGTCATTCCAAATGAGTTTATTATTTTTACTTTATTTTGCTCCATAGTTGGAATACATGGATAGTTCTTCTTGATTTTTAACCACACTCTCGTTGCATAACTATATAACACCTTTGGTTACATGAGAAGGGCTTGAACCAACGAATCATTCTCGATTGACTGTAGTGATTATGTCACATTTTTAATTAATTGCATGATAAATAAGAAATTGATACTGAGTACATTTTTTTCTTGGAAACAGGTCCTGGTTGTTCTTCACTGGTGTATGGAGCCATGCAAGAATTTGGACCATTCAGAGTGGGTAGTGACGGCAAAACATTATTCGAGAATCAATTCGCCTGGAATTATGGTTAATTTCTAGCCATCTTCTCTTCAGGTTCTTGTTCTTTTCTTAGGTAATAATATTTCTGAAAAATGTTTGCATGTACAGCTGCGAATGTTCTATTCTTGTGGTCACCTACAGGAGTCGGATTTTCCTACTCCAACACAACTTCAGATTATATGATAGGAGATATCAAAACAGCCTAAAAAAATCTCATTTTCTTGTTAAATTGGCTTGAAAGATTTCCAGAATATAAAGGCAAAGATTTTTATATTGCTAGAGAGAGTTATGCTGGGTATTTTGTGTCTGAGTTGGCATATAATATTGTTCGTGAAAACAAGAAGGCTAACAAGACCATCATAAATCTTAAAGGAATCCTGGTAGATATGTTCCCTTCTTCGTTAATACTATTCCGGATCAAAATATATAAATTAATTTATTATGAATTGTCGCTCAGTATATCATCAAACAGGATCATATATATTTTGTATATGGCATATTTTCATTGATGGATAAACAAGAGTATTTATAGTTACAGGGATTGAAACCAGTCTTGTAAGTTTTCGATGTGGATTGGAACCAATTTCCTAATACTAGAAGAACAGGAAATAGGAAACTACTATATAGTAAATTACTATATTTACAATAACTATAAATATAGTATCATAACACCGACACCCCTTCCCCCTCAAGTTGGAGCATGCGGATCACAAATGCCCAACTTGGACAGTAAACTAGTGAACTGCGCATGCCCAAGTGCCTTAGTGAAAATGTCTACCAATTGATGTGGTGTTGAGACATGTTGAGTGACGATCAAACCTCGATCAATGGCTTCCCGAACAAAATAACAATCAATCTCGATGTGTTTTGTGCGTTCATGAAATACTAGGTTTGCTGAAATATAGAGAGCAGACTGACTATCACAAAACATAGAGATAGGGGAAAAGTGAGATATACTAAAGACGTCAAGAGACCCTTGAGCCATATAAGTTCGGCAGTTAGTGCTGTCATGGCCCGATATTCTGCTTCTGCCGAAGAACGAGCAACTGTCAGCTATTTCTTGGTGCGCAAGAATATAGGAGAATCACCTAACTGCATCATCCAACCTGTGATAGAATTCCGAGTACTAGGACAACTAGCCTAATCAGAATCACACCACCCAGTTAAAGAAAGGGAAGATTCCGCAGAGAAGAACAATCTTTTACCGGGACAACCTTTAAGATAACGATTATCCGAAGAGCTGCTTCATAATGATCATGCAAAGGATGTTGCATAAACTGAGAGAGCACATACACAGAATAGTATAAATCTGGCCGAGTAACCGTGAGATAAATGAGATGAAGATATGCCTCAGGATCATGAAAAATAGGCCCTTGCAGTAGAGCAAGATGATGATTATGCTCAATAGGTAAAAGTGCTGGCTTACAACCCAACAAGCCAGACTCAGTGATGATACCAAGCATGTATTTGTGCTGATAGAGGGATATGCCCTTGTGATTACGAGCAACTTCTAAACCAAGAAAATATTTCAAAAGACCCAATTCTTTCATGTGAAAACATGAACTCAAATAATGCTTAAAAACGATGATAACATTATGATTATTATCAGAAATCACCAAGTCATCCACATAAACCAGAACATACAGCCGTGTAGAACCCTTATGAAAGGTAAAAAGAGAATAATCATAATAGGACTATTCGAAGCCATACCGTTTCAAAGCATTCACTAGCTTGACAAACCAACGGGGAGCCTGTTTGAGACCATACAAGGAACAACGCAGACGACACACCTTGTCATCGCCTTTAGATTGAAAACATGTAAATTTCATCCTCAAGATCACCATGCAAGAATGCATTATGAACATCCATCTGGTGAAGTTCCCAATTTAGAGAGCAGTAGCCATTTTAGCAACAGGGGCCAATGTCTCAGTATAGTCAAGACCCTCAACTTGGTTATTTCCCAAAACCACCAAACGAGCCTTGTAACGTTCGACAATGTCATCAGCATTATGCTTAATCTTAAATACCCATTTGCACCCAATTGCTTGTTTGCCTGCAGGAAGATCAACCAGATCCTAAGTATGATTCTTTTCCAATGCAGAAATCTCAACCTATATAGCATCTTTCCAAGATTCATGTCTCATAGCCTGACCAAAATTCTGAGGCTCTTCTGCAATAGTGATAGTAGCCAAGAAAACTCGATGTGCAGAAGAAAAAGTATCATAAGTACCATACTGGGTCAAGGGATAAGGAGTAACTAAGGAGGACGATGCTGCAGTATAAACAGTTGTTGAAGAATCAGGGGGCAAATAACAGAAGAGACATAATCGTAAAACTGTGTATGGAGAAGCTTTTCTCAATGACCCCGGCCCAGAGGGGGCGAGAGAGAAGCAGTCGCACCCCTGGGAGGTGCGACGGGAGCCGGCCGATCGCCGTCTGCAGTTGGCGTGAGCGCCGCGGCACCGGCCGGCCCAAGATCGTTGGTGGGAAGCGGCGCTGCCACCGCCGGTGATAGGACGGGGGACGGCGCAAGCGGGGATGGGACAGGGGCAGCGGTTACTTGAAACTCATCATCATCAAAACAACCAGCAGAATCCAAATGTGAAAAACATTCAGTATTACCAAGACCAGGATACTCTGTCTCACAAAACACTACATCCCGGGAAACAAAAAATTGATTTGATTCAATATCATCAAAGATCACCCTTTAGTACCAAGAGGATACCCCACAAAAATACACTTCCTAGTTTTGCTAGCAAATTTATCCTTCCCCCACCCCCAATGATGTTGATTATGGGCATAACATAAACAATCAAAGGACTTAATATGTTTGAAATAAGGAGATTTGCCATAGAGTTTTTCAAAAGAGGTGAGGTTATTTAAAACCGGAGTGGGAGTTCAATTGATTAGATAAGCTGTAGTTTGAATAAAATACCCCCAGAACTCTATAGGATGTTTAGATTGAAGCAAAGCACGAGCAAAATTGAGTAGATGCTGATGCTTTCGTTCTACTCGTCCATTACGTTGTGGAGTTCCTACATAAGAGGTTTCATGCAACATGTCATTTTCACTAAAATAAGTATGTAAACCCAAGAACTCAGTACCATTATCACTGCGCACTACTTTCACAGAACGATTAAACTGACGCTGAACCATGGCAAAGAATTTCTTTAAAGCAACACGCACTTGGGCTTTATCATTTAACAAATAAACCCAAGTAGCACGACTAAAATCATCGACAACCGTCAAAAAATATCGAGCCCCAGAAATCGTAGGAGAACGATATGGACCCCAAACATCACAATGTATCAAATCAAATAAGGATGAACTATCTGACTGACGGACGGAAAAAGGTGAACGAGAATGTTCGAAAGCAAACAATCATCACATGACCCACTAGACTCAACACCAGAAACTCCTGGAAGACGAGCAATAGTTTTCACAGAAGGATGACCAAACCGACGATGCCACTAATCAAGTGAAACTGCAGAGCTCACCGTTGTTGCTATAACCGTTGCCGCCGACATCTTCTGGAAAAAGTACAGCCCCCAAACTGTTTACCTGAGCCAATCGTCCTCCTGGAAGTTCGGTCCTGAATCACACACAAGGTACCATCAAAGGAAGCAGTCAGATCTGAATGAAGTAATAATTGAGATATAGATATAAGATTGTATTTCAATCGATGTACAAATAAAACATCATTAAGAGTAATATCAGGATTAAGACAAAAAGTCCCGGATTGAGAAGCCATAGCAATATTGCCATCTGACAATTAAACTGGGCGAGGAACTATCTCCTGGATGTCTGAAATTAACTCCAAACGGCTTGTTATATGATGCGAGGCACCACAATCGAACGTCCATAGTTTGGAAAAATACGTGCCAGATAACTTTTCTGCCTGGATGGACTGAAAAAATCCCAAAACAGACTGTCCCTGCTCACTAGTTAACCCAAAAACAGCCTTATCAAGATCTACTACAGATATAGAAGACAAGCCCGGGACAGACACTGCACTGGCTCGCACTGCTGACACTAGCTGGATGTCATCAGCGTCGTCGCCACGTAGAGCCATATCACTCAATAAGTATTATCACAGGCAAGAGAAACCACAAAGCCACAATAAAACAATAATATTGTTGTGCAAACACTCAAATAATATTTGGCAACAATAATATTGCCAAATTATGCAAACAAGCAAACCCAATAATATTGGCAACAATATTATTGCCAAATTATGCAAACACGCAAACCCGAAGAAAATCAACTACTGGGGAAGGCAACAAATAGTTGGCAAACACTTAAACAAATTATTTGCCAAATTATACCAACACTCAAACCGACAAATATTTCCAAATTATGCAAACACTCAAATCGAGTAATTCTCGTCGGAAATTTTCTTGGGAGGGAAAAGAGATCAAGGAAATTTTTCCTGCTCTGATACTATGATAAAATATTAGAAGAGATTTTGTACAAAATATATTTTTATTGATGTATAAATAAGAGTATTTATAGTTAAGTTTCTAATGTGGGATTGGAACCAATTTTTTAATTCAAAAAAAATAGAAAATAAAAAATTACTATATAATAAATTATTATATTTACAATAACTATAAATATAGTATAATAACACCGACATATAATTAATTTGTATTTCTTCCTGTCACATTAGAAATGCCACGAGCAATGACGAGACAGAACTAATCCACACGCATTGTAATTTTTCACCCAATACCACACAAAGCAGTCAGTGCTTAGCCACCATTAACGAATCTGAGAAAGTGTTTGATGACATTGACATCTTTCAAATATACTATCCTCGCTGCCGCAGTGACAATCCCCAAGCCATTTTCGGTAAGCTCCAATTCTATTGCTTTTTTCCTCCTAACGGAAACTTTAAATTTTCGGGATTGAAATTGCATCGGCATGAATGGTGAACATTATCAGAACTCGGTCAGAACAATCCTACTGGAAAAAATTTCTAACGTTTTGGGGGACGGGTGCCCTCCCTCACTATAGTATACATCCGCCCTCCTACAAAAATACTCTTAATTAATTATTTTATTTGATTTTGACCTCTTAATTAATTTTACAGTTTCTATTTGCAGATAATGAATATTGATCCCTGCATTGACAACAATGTACGTGTATACTTGAACCTGCCAGAAGTGCAGAAGGCATTGTATGCGAATGTCACCCAAATCAAATATGATTGGCAATCATGCAGGTTTATGTTCTTTGCAGCCATTCTCCTTCTGTCTCGAGATTTTAATTTTCAAATCTCCACCATTAATACCTATAATTTACTTTCAGTAATATAATTAATTTTATTAATTAGTTGTTAATTTAAATAATTTACAATTAAATCTTCAATTTCATAGTTGAAAGAAAACAGTTACCTCTGTACTCTGTAATTTTTCAATGGAGGTAGTACTTCCATTATCTCAAAAAGGTTTTTTTTTTTTTTTTTTGGTGAATGGTAGCATTGACAATTTCTTTACTTCCTTATGTCAGTGAGCTTCTTCCAATCCTTCAGGAATTATTGCATGATGGAGTAAGAGTTTGGAAATTCGGGTAAACTTCTTCGTTCCCAGCTTCCACTTTGATCGATTAAACCAACTTTTAGCTCTATATTGAGAATAATATAGTAGTAAACAATCAATACAAATAGATCCTATAACTAACGAGGAAACTACAAATATAAAAAGTGTTCTAGGAGTGTAAACACTCTTCTTAAAATAATATTTGCCCCCACTAAATTATAGCAAAGGGTTTAATTGACAATTTGCCTCTAAAATACTAAAAACACAAGAACATGCAAATTTGTAACTAATTGAATGTTATCTAGAAATTTAAGAGTGTTTTCTATATCAAAAAGTTATGCACTACACCTTCTATTTCTAGACAAAATTTGTAGACCAACTTAAATATACTAAAACAGAAGAAAACCTTGAGCAATGAAACCCCATCCTTATCTTGATAATTTCTTATCTTAATAATTTTTTTTATTTCCTCTGGTTTATAATTTTTTTATTGATAATTTTGTATTTATTTTGATAAGTTTTTTTTTCTTTATATCTTTCAGATTATTCTAACTATGAAGATGACTAAATCTTACTTTGCACATCACTCATTGGTAATCTTACAATTTTATTTCCTCTTGTGAAATTTATTGTAAGTAATATTTTATTATATATTATTATAATATGTGTCGTATTCTCTTTTATTCACTTCATAATATTCCTTTATTAAAAATATTATTTTATATTAATATTTTTTTTTTGCAGGTTCATCAAAATGTCGAACAAGTGATTCAAATGTTATGATTGTCGATCAAAATGAACAATCAAGTGATTCAGATATTATCATAATTGATTGATGATTTCGAAATGTGATATTTGCATTATGATTATGGATTATATGGGTGTAATTTGTTATTTTCGTTGAATTTTTTACTAAGCTTTATTATATTGTTTCTCTCACAAGTTTTAATCATTCCTTCACAAATTATTATTATTATTTTATTTATCTTTCATTTCAATTTTCACCTTATTTAATTTTATATTTGAATAATTTTAAATTTTATTTATATTTCATGTTATCATTTAAAACTAATGATAATCACAATTCATCATCCTAACAACTAATCTCAATATTAAAATTTAAACCTTTAATTAAGGATATATTTTAAATTACTAATTGCTTATCCAATACGTCATATATCCTTAATTTATAATTAATGATTAATATATAAATAGATATATGTATTAGAAATATTACATTAGATTGTTAATATATCTTGATTAAAACATGTATTTATAATAGGATAATCTTCCAATTTTGCAACGGGCATCGTCATAATAGGATAACTCCATCGACAACTGTCGTATTCATAATAGGATAAGCTACAAATAAGACTTGCAAGGACAAATATTGCTTTATCTATTTCTGTTTCCGCCAAAAATAATTTATTTTTCACAAAACAAAAAAAATTCTTTTAAAAAAAAGAACTTCTAAAAAGAAAGAATCCCAAACAAATATGAATCGTGTCTCAAAATCAATTATGTCCAAAAAAATATGTATTTATAATTTTAATTCTAATATTTATGATTTCATCTCCTGTATTTTAACTAATATATATGTCATTTTCAATAAAACTATAAAATTATAAATAATAATAATAAATTTTATGAGTCGTATCATTCAAAAATTAAAAAATAATTCATTATTATGAAGTAAAATCTTATAACTGTTTCCATAGAATTTAATAATGATTAATTAACATAAATACTATTTTATTTTTCTTAATTGTCAAAAAAAGAAAAAAAATGTACATTGAAAATATGCATTAGTAGAAAACGATAAGTTTATTCATCAAATAAAATTAAAAAAATTTGTATATAAAAGTACTTATAAATCAAGAAGAACTTATTTCGAATAATTATAATTCTGAAAATTTAAAATTTGAAATTGAAATACAATAAATTCAATGAACAATTAATATATTATTATATATATCATAAACTAATATTTGAACTTTAATTTACAAATTCCTTATCTAAATATGAAATCTTAATTATTATATATCATTCAACAAACAAAAAATAATTCATTATTATGAAGTAAAATCTTATAACTATTTCCATAGAATTTGATAATGATTAATTAACCTAAATACTATTTTATTTTTCTCAATTGTCAAAAAAAGAAAAAAATGTACATTGAAAAGATGCATTAGTAGAAAACGATAAGTTTATTCATTAAATGAAAATAAAATTAAAAAATTTGTATATAAAAGTAATTATAAATCAAGAAGATTTTATTTCGAATAATTATAATTCTGAAAATTTGAAATTCAAAATTGAAATACAATAAATTCAATGAATAATATTTGAACTTTAATTTACAAATTTCTTATCTAAATATGAAATCTTAATTATTATATATCATTTAACAAACAAAAAATAATTCATTATTATGAAGTAAAATCTTATAACTATTTCCATAGAATTGATAATGATTAATTAACCTAAATACTATTTTATTTTTCTCAATTGTCAAAAAAAGAAAAAAATGTACATTGAAAAGATGCATTAGTAGAAAACGATAAGTTTATTCATTAAATGAAAACAAAATTAAAAAATTTGTATATAAAAGTAATTATAAATCAAGAAGATTTTATTTCGAATAATTATAATTCTGAAAATTTAAAATTTGAAATTTGAAATTGAAATACAATAAATTCAATGAACAATTAATATATTATTATATATATTAAACTAATATTTGAACTTTAAATTACAAATTGCTTATCCAAATCTGAAATCGTAATTATTATATATTTATATAGAGTAAATTCCAAAATTGGTCATCATACTATGGTCAATTTCCAGTTTTAGTCATCATACTTTCAAAACTATTTTTAAGGTCATCATACTTTCATTTTATTTTCAAAAAAGGTCACTCCGTCCATATTGGTCGTTAACCCTCTTAACGGAGCCTTTTTTTGAGGGCATTTATGTCATTCTCATTTACAGTAACGCGCTACAGTTGTCTTCATTTCTTTTGTTATTTTTGGCTAATTTTTTATTTTTTGCCTTCCTCCTTCAGCCTTTTTTTGTCTGTTTTTTTCTAAACAATTCAGTATTTTTTTAATATTTTTGAATTTTATAAAAAAATATTTTTAAATTATCATTTTATTTGTTATATAATTAAATAATTTTAGATATTATGATACATATTATGAACGAATTTTTTTTAAAAAAGTAATAATACAGTAGATATCAGATCAACAGATTTTAGATATCAAATCAAAAATATAAAAGAAATCATACAATAGAATTAAAACATACTTAACAAGGGAGATCAGATCAGGATTATATAGACATCAGATCAGCGAATACTTGACATCAGATCAACAGACTATAGATATCAGATCAAATATATAAAAGAAATCATACAGTAGAATTAAAACATACTTAACAAGGGAGATCAGATCAGGATTATATAGACATCAGATCAGCGAATACTTGACATCAGATCAACAGACTATAGATATCAGATCAAGAATATAAAAGAAATCATACAATAGAATTAAAACATACTTAACAAGGGAGATCAGATCAGGATTATATAGACATCAGATCAGCGAATACTTGACAACAGATCAACAGACTATAGATATCAGATCAAGAATAAAAAAGAAATCATACAATATAATTAAAACATACTTAACAAGGGAGCTCAGATCAGGATTATATGGACATCAGATCAGCGAATACTTGACATCAGATCAACTGAATGATGTAACGAATGTTTTTTAACTTAAGAATTTGTTTGTATTTGTTTTTTGGATAGTTGATGTGTATAAATTTTTCTTCGAATTCACATGAATGTATGTAAAATGCTCTTTTATTTTGTACTGGATTGCAACCAAATTTTTTTATGTAAATAATTAATATTTCATTTGTATAAATAATTATATTATATAAATAATAATTATATTGTAGTGGATCTTCAGTAAGAAAAAAGCAACAAAAATTAATATTTATAATTATTATTTATACAATATAATTATTTATACAAATGAAATATTAATTATTTATACAAAAAAAAAATTGGTTGCAATCCAGTACAAAATAAAAGAGCATTTTACATACATTCATGTGAATTGAAAGAAAAATTTATACACATCAACTATCCAAAAAACAAATACAAACAAATTCTTAAGTTCAAAAACATTCGTTACATCATTCAGTTGATCTGATGTCAAGTATTCGCTGATCTGATGTCTATATAATCCTGATCTGATCTCCCTTGTTAAGTATGTTTTAATTCTATTGTATGATTTCTTTTATATTCTTGATCTGATATCTATAGTCTGTTGATCTGATGTCAAGTATTCGTTGATCTGATGTCTATATAATCCTGATCTGATCTCCCTTGTTAAGTATGTTTTAATTCTATTGTATGATTTCTTTTATATTCTTGATCTGATATCCATAGTCTGTTGATCTGATGTCAAGTATTCGCTGATCTGATGTCTATATAATCCTGATCTGATCTCCCTTGTTAAGTATGTTTTAATTCTACTGTATGATTTCTTTTATATTCTTGATCTGATATCTATAGTCTGTTGATCTGATGTCAAGTATTCGCTGAACTGATGTCTATATAATCCTGATCTGATCTCCCTTGTTAAGTATGTTTTAATTCTACTGTATGATTTCTTTTATATTCTTGATCTGATATCTATAGTCTGTTGATCTGATGTCAAGTATTCGCTGATCTGATATCGATATAATCCTGATCTGATCTCCCTTGTTACGTATGTTTTAATTCTATTGTATGATTTCTTTTATATTTTTGATCTGATATCTATAATCTGTTGATCTGATATCTACTGTATTATTATTTTTTTAAAAAAATTCGTTCATAATATGTATCATAATATCTAAAATTATTTAATTATAAAACAAATAAAATGATAATTTAAAAATATTTTTTTATAAAATTCAAAAACATTAAAAAAATACTGAATTGTTTATAAAAAAACGGACGAAAAAAAGTCTTAAGGAGGAAAGTAAAAAATAAAAAATAAAAAATTAGCCAAAATAACAAAAGAAAGGAAGACAACTGTAGCGCGTTACTGTAAATGAGAATGACATAAATGCCCTCAAAAAAAGGCTCCGTTAAGAGGGTTTATGACCAATATGGACGAAGTGACCTTTTTTGAAAATAAAATGAAAGTATGATGACCTTAAAAATAGTTTTGAGAGTATGATGACCAAAACTGGAAACTGACCATAGTATGATGACCAATTTTGGAATTTACTCATTTATATATATCACATATTAAATGAATTCAACTCACCCGAATTCGTTTTCTTACTTAAAAGAAATGTTCAATACAAACCAATTTCAGCATACCGAATTCGTTTTCTTACTTCAAAGAAATGTTCAATACAAACCAATTTCAGCATATCACTCCATCACATCATTTATTCAATCCACAACAAACACAAACTCAAATATACCGTCGTGATATTGCATCTCAAGCAAGATTGAGAAGAAGAATCATTTTGGCCAATAAGAGAGGAAGAACTTTATATCATCTATAACAAATTAAGTTTTTAATTTCATCTCTTAAACAATCCATTTTGTTGAAAATGTCATTTTAAATGTTTTTTAATATGCAACATGTTCATCTTTCTACACTCCTCTTTTGTAAATCATAAATCAAGCCATCAAAACACGCGAGACAAAATTGAAGATGAGAATCATTTTGGCAAGAAAGAGGGGTAGAACTATACATCAATCATATTATAATCAAAATGTAAGTTTTGTGAATACTCATTTAATCCCATATAGGTTTTAAATTAAATATCAATTTTTTAGTCTTTTTCAAATAAATATATTATTTAACTTATAATGGTTTCAATGTTGTTGATACACGCAGACTAATGATTATCCTCAACAAAACAGCACTGTGACACTAAACAATGATGCAAATAAGTGACCTAAGACTATATGTGATGGTAAATGCACAAAACTTACATATTGCATCACAAATTCATATAAATTTTACATCTTTAGTATTATTTACTGAATTATTAACCACAATATGCATTTTTATTAATCTTATTATTCAAGTAATCATCTTCATGTTTCATTCAATCATGCTTATTTTTTAATTATATTCTTATGTAATTTTTTTTATAGATTATTGGAATCGGAAATCCTTTATATAATTGCCAATACTATGGCGCATTGATGTGGATCCAAGAAAGTGTGGGCTATACAAATAAGTCATCTAAACCTACCTTCTCAAGGTGTTGCATGCATGGAAAAATTCAACTACCCCTTTTAAAAGATCTACCAATGTTGTTGAAGAATCTACTGGATAACAACGAAATAAGAGTAAACATTTTCTTCATAACACTAGAGCACATAATATGATGTTTTATTTTACTTCAATAGGAGGAAAGGTTGATTCTTCTGTTGCAAAAGGCCGTGGTCCATACACCTTCAGGATAAATGGACAAAACTGTCACAGAATAGGTAGTTTGGTACCAAATTCGGGATCAATTCCTAAATTTTCACAGCTGTAAATTTATGACACTCAAAATGAAGTTGACAACAAATTAAATGCATTCAGGTACGTTATTCCTGTTAAATTAATTAACATGTGTTTACTTTTCATATTTAGCATATATTTTATATTGCTAACCTTATTTTCTTTGTTAATATTTTTTTCCAGCAATAAAGGATCCACCAAAAAACAAATTTCATTAGATGCAGAGATTGTTCTTGATTTAATGAAGGTTCTTGATGATAATAATACTTTGGTAAAGGTGTTCAGAATGGCAAGAGATCGTTATGTTTCAAATGATAATCACGACTTCAAGTTGAAACTCATAGGAAGTAGAGAAAGAGATGGAAGAATGTATAACCTTCCAACAGCCTCAAATGTTGTTGCTCTCATTGGTGGTGATATTGATAGTTCAACTACTAACAGGAATATTGTAGTTGAGACTCGATCCAGTAATCTGCAGTGGATACATGAGTTGCATCCTTCTTACTTGCCGCTATAATATCCATTACTTTTTCCGTACCGAGAAGATGAATATAGATTTTACATTTCAATGAGAGAATTGCACAATCCTTTTGCCAAGAAAAGAAAGAGACTGAGCATGAGAGAGTTTTTTGCTTTCAGGATTCAAGAGAGATTGAATGAACCTCCTATTATATTATATTCGAGGAGGCTGTTTCAACAGATTTTGGTGGATGCATACAAAATGGTTGAGGCGGAGAGGCTTTCTTATATTCGATCCAACCAACATGCTCTTAGGAGTGAGTCTTATCAAAATTTGTCATCGGCATTTCAAAATGGAAGTTCGGACGCTTCCTTAGTCGGACAACGAATAATATTTCCTTCTTCATTCACTGGTGGTGAAAGATATATGGCACAAAATTATCTTGATTCAATGTCATTTGCAAGTTTTTTGGATTTTTGGATTTATTCCTCACGTTTACTTCCAATGCTAAGTGGCCAGAAATTACCAATTTCCTCAGTTCTCGTGGGCTCAAACCAGAGGATAGACCATACATTGTTTCTAGAGTTTTCAAGATTAAACTTTATCACTTAATCAATGAATTGAAGAATGAAAAGTTTTTTGGTCGAGTTGAAGCAGGTAAATTCAATAATATTGAATAATTACTTTATAATTTTTATTGTGATGTCTTTTACATCGATTATAATTCTTGATAGTCATTTTATTTTTGATAAAATAATTTAATATATCATTTTGTCAACTTCATAATTATCTCATATGCTTATTATTATCTCAATTTATTTATCTTTTAATTTTAATATTATTGTAACATATATTTTGTAAATGATATGAAATGCATATGATATTCTACCTAACTTACTGATTATGTTATCTTTGTGGTTGTATATATAGTGAAATTCAAAAAATGAGGGCTCCCTCGCTCTCATGTAATATTGTTCTTGCATCCCGAAGACAAGCTTCCAAATACCGATCATATTGACAATATCATTTGTGTATAAATTCCGGATAAAGAAATGGATCCTGAAATTTATGATCCGGTGAAGGAATTTATGATTCATGGTCCTTGTTGTTCTTTAAATCCTTAATGCCCATGCATGAGACACGGTAGATGTTCTAAAAAATTTTCAAAGGATTTTAAGGAATTTAGTTCTGTTAATGATGATGGTTTGTTGGTGTATGTGCCCTAATGAGGGCTATTTATGTAAATAAACATTGAGGGTTATTTACGTAAATTAGATATATGTCGTTTGTTTGATAATTTATCGAATGAGTTAATTTCATAATAGTAATATTCTTGTGCATATTTAAATTCATGAAATCGATCCGCCAAAAGAAACACTCCATGGACTGATTAGATCATGAGTGATTCTTTTGAGTAGTACTGGTACGAGGATCCTTAGACCATAAATCACTACATGAACTTAGGTGAATTGTAGTGTGCTTTAACATACGTCTAACGGGGCCGTAACAGGTTGCCAAGTACGGGTATGATTAGGTACACTATAAGACACGCTAAGGTATGTAGGTGAAGTGATGGGACTACAAGTCTCTCTTAAGTGAGAGATGATATCTTGGCCACTTGTGATAGTGAATTGAGAAGTGCATGGCCATGCCCAAGGAATGATAAGCGTTATCATTTGCTTGATGGATTCAGTGTCACTAAGAGATCAAGTAAACGTTTAGCTATATAAGGATGATGGTTCCATGCCTTATGCTAAACGGGATATCAATGTAGAGGATCGTACGCAGTTTGCTCGGAAAGGTTGTGTTAAATCACCATTCGACCCTCCATTCTGAATTGGGTAGTCATTATGTCTTGCTAGAGACCAATAATGACTTATGGATTAATCAATGAGATTGAGTTACCCATTGCCAATTTGGAATGGACCTACAGGATCGCACATAAGAAAGTTCGATGATGCAGAATAAGTAGTCTTGCTTACAATAAGTATAATTGTTATACTTAAATAAAGAAGATTTAATTAAATGGTTTAATTAAATATTATTGAAAAGTTCTGTGGTATTAATTAATAGTTAATTAATTACCTGGAACAATTGGGATGGGTTGATCCATGGGCTTGGTGTATAACCCAAATCATTAAGATATTATTTAATACTAATTTGGAATCAGTAAATATTATTTAAATACTGATTTGGAATCAGTAAAATAATATTTGGTAATAATACTGATTTGGAATATGACTAAAATCAGTTAAGTAATAATTGGATGATTACAATACTGATTTTTGAAATTTGATCACTACAAATATCCTAGGGATATTAATGTAGGAGGATGATGATTTTGAATTAGAAAAATCAGATCAGACAAAAATACACAAAATTCCCAAATTCTCTCTGTAGGCAAGATCGGCTAGCACCAGATCTGCGTAGGCTTTCGTGCTTAAAAGTAGAGAGTCCTTCAAGGAAGGATCTTTCGTGGTGACAAACGTAACCGGAGCAGAAGGCTTGGACCAACATCACACAAGGATCCAGGTGCGACAACCGATTACGCTACAAGGGTAAGCTTTAGAAGCTTTAAACGTAGGATTAATTAAACACTAAATTGGAATAGGCATGAATCCGCTGCGTAAATTTTTGAAAATCATGCCTCCGATCCCAACAGTGGTATCAGAGCTAGGCTTAATTTTAGTGTTTAAATTAAAATGGATTTTTAATTAAAATTGATTTTCATGAATTTTGGAAAATCATGCTTTTAGAAAGAAACAAAAAAAAATAATTTTTTTATTTCAATTATTTATTTTCGGGGAAAATAATAAAATAATCTTTTTTGGAAATTGTTGAACCTCGCCGGACTGGGTGCCGCCGATTGGCCAGAAATTCGCCGGAAAATCGCGAATTCATAACATGCTCGAATTTCATGGGTTTGGTTCAAATTTTTTTGTGGGTTTTGTTCTCTCTTTCCTTGAAACCGTTTTCATTTTAGTTTGAGGTTAAAAACACGTCTGGATTGAATGGTTCGAAATCTGGAGTTTTTTTTATTTTTCGCTGGAAAAATGATTGAACTGGAAAAGAAATTAGGGTTCGATTTTTTGGTTGGAAAATTAAGTTTTAAAGGCTGGGTTTTGTAACCGGGATGATTTCGGTGCTTTTCCAATTGTTTTAGAAGGATTTGGGTTGTTTTTCGGTCAGAGAATGAGTTCTTCAATTCTCGTCGAAAAATCGGGTTTTTATCGGAAATACCGTTGGATGGAATTTGATTTGGCTCTTCGAAGATCGAGGGTGGTTATTCGATCATCAATATAACTAAATCACCGGGAAGAGATGAACTGTGTTCATCAATGAAGCCGCGAAGATTTTCTGTCACCGGAAACCGGTCTGCTCGTCGGGGAAGACGACTGAACGCAGCGGCGGGTGGCGTAAACCCTAGTGGGTGAAATTACAGAAATGCCCCGCCGCAAGCCCAAACCCTAGCTGGAAAAATTTTAAACTTTTTAAAATTACAAACAAACCCAGCAGTTCTATTTTTCTTTAAACCCTAAGCCCAGAATTTTTGTTATTTACAAAATCGACTCAAAATCTTTCAAGAAATTGTTTTTCTGAATTTAATTTTGGAATTAATTCAAATCGTATTAGATTTTAGTTTTAAAATGTTAAAATTAGATTTTAAGATTTTAAAATTATCTTAAATCAATTATCTTAATGAGATTAGGATAATTAGATAATAAATAGAATAATTAATTTGATTAATTTTATTCTTTATTTATGCCTTTAAATATGGTATGATTTATTTAAATGGTTTAAGTATTTGCATACATATTTGGTATGTTCATGCATCATTTATCATAAATGATTGAACAAGAAAAAGGAAAGATTGGTTAAAATTGATTATGACACAATCAATTTTAACTGTATAGAATATTTTGGAAATATTCAATTAAACAATCTTTTAAATTGATTGGCTTAATTAAAATGGGCTTGTATGAAGCACTTGCATTTTATGTGTTTTTCATGCATGAATTGGGCTTTATTTATTTTGTTTTAATTTGGGCCTACGAGCCATTCAAATTGGGCCTGCGAGCCTATTAAAATTTATTGTAATAGAATAGATTAGAAATTAGGTCCAAGAAATTCCAACCAGCCAAGACGGAGTCATGGAGTTGGAGCCCAATAATGGAGGCCCAAATGAAGACAAAGTTTTAAAAGCCTTTTTCGCTTTATATTTTATATTTTGTGAATGATGAAAAACGAAATGCATGTTAAGCCGCTCAAACTAAATCCCTAAAAACCTAAGTTGAAAATTGCTTCCATACTTGGGGGCCCGCCAGAGCGTCGAACGTCTGTGAACTTAGAGAGCCCAAGGGCCTCAGGTTTTCTTCGTGCGGCGAGTTGTCACATAATAGTTGCCCAACTTTATCACTACCATTAATGAGTGGAAAAACTGTTTGGGTATTAGATGCTCAACTTTATAACTTCCACTTGTTATGGAAAAACTGTGTGGGTATCAATTGATGTGCTGCCTTGAGGGATGGTTTGACTTGGGAAAATTAATCCTAGCTTGACCCGATAAGTTGACTAGGGATTAATTTTGCAATGATAGGATGGTGTCAAACATTTGGAATGTTCATCCTATCACCGAAAAGTTGCATGGTATGCAATTGGAAAGCATTAGATTACATGGGATGTAATTTGAACGTTGCCTACCAAAAGAGCCCGATCCCTACGATACTTGCCAAAGCAAGACTGGGTTTAACTCTTTGTGGATTTTCGGCCCACAATCTAGCACCAACACAAAATTGTTTGGGATTTCAATTTTGGCTATTGTGGAAAATGATTTTAACACTCATTCTAATATTTTGCATTTATTCTTTGTAGAAATGACATCATCTAGCACTAATGTCATCTCAAACTTTACTCTAAGAAGTATATTGGATAAGGATAAATTGGTTGGACCAAACTTTTTAGATTGGGAAAGAAACTTGAGAATAGTTCTCAAGCAAGAAAGGAAGCTACATGTCTTAGAGACCGCTTTACCTGAACCACCACAACATGCTTCGGCAACTGTTCAACGAGCCTGGGATAAGCTGAAAAGTGACTCCGATGATGTGACTGCTTGATGCTCGCATCGATGACGGGCGAGCTTCAAACGCAGTTCATGAATTCGGAAGCCTTCCGAATTTATGAGTCACTGACGGAGATGTTCCGTGAACAAGTCCGTAACGAAAGGTTCGTTAAGATAAAAGCTTTGATTTCGTGCAAAATGGCGAATGGTTCATCAGTCAGCACGCATTTGATCAAGATGAAAGGGTACATTGATACCCTAGAGGATTGAATGCAACCCTTCCTAGGGAATTGGCCATTGATATCATCTTGGCATCATTGCCTGATGAATACAATGATTTTGTGGTGAACTACAATATGCACAACATGGATAGGAGCATTCCTGAGCTCCATGGCATGTTAAAGAACACTGAGCAGACCCTTAAGAAAGCAACGCCAGTGTTGGTAGTAGAGAAAGGTAAAGGAAAGAGCAAGTTTAAAGGCAAGGCCACAGTTGGGTAGAATAATGAAGCTCGCAGTAAGACTGCTCCTCAACCACAAGCTCCTCCTGCTAAGACAAGATCCAAAAAGGATGATACATGTCTCTTCTGCAAACAGAAGGGTAATTGGAAGAGAGACTGCAAAAAGTTTCTCGAAAGCAATCCTTCAGCTTCAGGTATCTTTGTTATAGAAATTAATCTTTCTATGTCCACCTAATGGGTATTAGATACTGGTTATGGGGCTCACATTTGTACTAATGTGCAGGGACTCAGAAATAGAAGGATGACAAAGAAAGGTGAAGTAGATCTCCGAGTGGGCAACGGGGCAAGAGTTACTACTATTGAAGTTAGAGATTATACTTTGTCTTTACCTTCTGGTTTAAATATCGAACTAGAAAATTATTATTATGTACCTGCTTTGAGCAGAAATATTATTTCAGTTTCTAGTTTAGATAATAAAGGTTTTCGATTTATTATTGAGAATAATTTGTTATCTTTATATCGAAATGATATTTTATACGGAGTTGCAAATATGTGTAACGGTCTGTATGTCTTGGATTTGACCCAAGAAAAACCATTCTATAACATAGGAAAGAAAGCTAAATCAACTAAAAATGATTTAAGTCCAACATACCTTTGGCATTGTCGATTAGGCCATGCAAATGAAAAGCAAGTTCAAAAGCTTCACAAGGATGGAGTGCTTGGGTTGTTTGATTTTGAATCATATGATACCTGTGAACCCTGCTTGCAAGGTAAAATGACAAAAAGTCTTGTCAACAAGAAAGGTGAAAGAACAAGTGAGCTATTTTTTCTAATACACACGGATGTATGTGGACCAATGAGCACACAAGCCAGAGGTGGATTTGAATACTTCGTCACTTTTACTGATGACTATAGTAGATATGGTTATGTCTACCTAATGAGGTATAAAAGTGAAACTTTTGAAAGGTTCAAAGAGTTTAAAAACGAAGTAGAGAATCAGTTAGATAGAATGATTAAGGCTATTCGCTCCGATCGGGGAGGTGAATACCTTAGTGATGAGTTCGATGGCTATCTAAAACAGTGTGGAATTGTTTCACAGCTGACTCCACCGGGAATACCTCAATTGAATGGTGTATCTGAAAGGAAAAATCGGACCTTATTAGATATGGTTTGATCAATAATGGGCCAAACAACTCTCCCTACATCTTTTTGGGGTTATGCTCTCCTTTCTTCTACCTACTTATTGAATCGTATTCCATCTAAGGTAGTAGATAAGACTTCATATGAGATGTGGATGGGTCGGAAGCCCTATATGTCCTATCTGCGAGTTTGGGGTTGTCAAGCTCATGTAAAACGTTTACAAAGTAATAAGCTTGAACCCAAAACTGACAAATGCCTATTTGTGGGATATCCTAAGGAAACCAAAGGATATCAATTCTACAACCCAAATGAGAACAAAGTGTTCGTTGCTCGAGGAGCTACTTTCTTAGAGAAAGAATTTCTGTACAAGAAAGACAGTGAGAGTAGAATAGAACTCAGAGAAGTTCAAGTACCACAAGAGAATGTAGAACGATCTACAGAAACTCAGATGGAAGTTGGCATGGAAACTCATGAAGATGAGCAACCTGAGCCAACAACACAAGAACCTAGAAGATCTGGTAGATCTCGTCACCAACCCGAGAGATACGGATTTCTCGTGTCTGACGATCAAGATTTGATCTTGGTGGACTCTAATGAGCCCGCAAACTACAAACAGGTTTTAGAAAGTCTAGATTCGGATAAATGGCTGCAAGCCATGGAATCTAAAATGCAATCCATGAGGGACAATAAAGTGTGGACTTTGATTGACCCTCCTGTTCAGGCAAAGGTTGTCGATTACAATTGGATTTTCAAGTTAAAACCTGGCGGGATCTTCAAGGCACGACTAGTGGCTAAAGGTTTCAGACAGACTCATGGTATTGACTATAATTAAACTTTTTCCCCTGTTGTGATGCTCAAGTCCATTAGGACAATGCTTGCCGTAGCAGCATATTTTGACTATGAGGTATGGCAGATGGATGTTTAGACGGTTTTCCTGCATGGAAACCTACTCGAGGATGTTTATATGAAACAACCCAAGGGATACATCGATCAAAAGCATCCTAATCGAGTATGTAAGCTTCAGAGGTCAATCTATGGACTAAAGCAAGCATCTCGAAGTTGGAATCTTCGTTTTGATGAGGAAGTAAAAGGTTACGGTTTCATCAAGAACGAAGATGAGCCTTGTGTTTACAAGAAAGGTAGTAGGAGCAAGATTTTTTTCCTTTTCCTATATGTGGACGACATCCTGCTCATAGGAAATGACATTCCCTTGAGAAAAGACATCAAACAATGGTTGGGGAGTGTATTTTCTATGAAAGACTTGGGAGAAGCCGAAATGATACTAGGTATCAAGATCTATAGAGATAGGTCTAAAAGGCTTCTAGGACTAAGTTAAGAAGGGTATATAGACAAGATATTGAAGAGGTTCAATATGTCTAATTCTAAGAATGGTATGGTACCATTCAGACATGGCCTCCTCTTAAAGAAGAACCAATGTCTTTCTAATAAAGAGGAGAGGGATGCGATGAGTAGAGTCCCATATGCTTCGGCAATAGGATCTATCATGTATGCCATGTTATGTACCCGCCCGGATGTCGCACATGCACTGAGCATGACTAGCAGATACCAACAAGATCCAGGAATGGATCATTGGACTGCAGTCAAGGCAATCCTGAAGTACTTGCGAATGACAAAAGGATTAATGCTAGTCTACGGAGGACAAGAACAGCTCGTCGTACAAGGTTACGCCGATGCTACTTTCCAGACTGATCAAGACGACATAAAATCACAATCAGGCTATTCTTTTAGCCTGAATGGCAGTGCGGTGAGTTGGAAAAGCTCGAAGCAAGATACCACAACCGACTCTACAACAGAATTTGAGTATATTACTGCATCAGATGCTGCAAAGAAAGCTGTTTGGTTGAGGAAGTTTGTGTCAGACATCGAAGTGATACCGAGTATCCAAGATCCGATAGACCTCTTCTGTGATAATAACGGGGCCATCGCACAAGCAAAGGAGCCCCGGTCACACCAGAAGACCAAACACATACTCAGACGTTATCACCTCATTCGAGAGATCATCGATCGAGGAGATGTTAAAGTATGCAAAATAGGGTCAGACGACAATATAGCAGATCCTCTCACAAAAGCTCTACCACAGTCAAAGTTTGAGAGACATGTAATAGAGCTTGCTCTTAAACAGTTTAGGACATAGCCCTTCAACGGGCAAGTGGGAGATTGTTAGTGTATGTGCCCTAATGAGGGCTATTTATGTAAATAAACTTTGAGGGTTATTTATGTAATTAAGATATATGTCGTTTGTTTGATAATTTATCAAATGAGTTAATTTCATAATAGTAATATTCTTGTGCATATTTAAATTCATGAAATCGATCCGCCAAAAGAAACACTCCATTGATTGATTAGATCATGAGTGATTCTTTTGAGTAGTACTGGTACGAGGATCCTTAGACTAGAAATCACTACATGATCTTAGGTGAATTGTAGTGTGCTTTGACATAGGCCTAACGGGGCCGTAACAGGTTGCCAAGTACGGGTATGATTGGGTACACTATAAGACACGCTAAGGTGTGTAGGTGAAGTGATGGGACTACAAGTCTCTCTTAAGTGAGAGATGATATCTTGGCCACTTGATAGTGAACTGAGAAGTGCATGGCCATGCCCAAGGAATGATAAGCGTTATCATTTGCTTGATGGATTCAGTGTCACTAAGAGATCAAGTAAACGTTTAGCTATATAAGGATGATAGTTCCATGCCTTATGCTAAATGGGATATCAATGTAGAGGATCGTACGCAGTTTGCTCGGAAAGGTTGTGTTGAATCACCATTCGACCTTCTATTCTGAATTGGGTAGTCATTATGTCTTGCTAGAGACCAATAATGACTTATGGATTAATCAATGAGATTGAGTTACCCATTGCAAATTTGGAATGGGCCTACAGGATCGCACATAAGAAAGTTCGATGATGCAGAATAAGTAGTCTTGCCTACAATAAGTATAATTGTTATACTTAAATAAAGAAGATTTAATTAAATATTATTGAAAAGTTCTGTGGTATTAATTAATAGTTAATTAATTACCTGGGAACAATTGGGATGAGCTGATAAATCAAGGGACTTAATTGCAATTGAAGTTCTCGACCCATCAGCCTGATCCATGGGTCATGGATTGATCCATGGGCTTGGTTTATAACCCAAATCATTAAGGTATTATTTAATACTGATTTGGATTCAGTAAATATTATTTAAATACTGATTTGGAATCAGTAGAATAATATTTGGTAATAATACTGATTTGGAATATGACTAAAATCCGTTAAGTAATAATTGGATTATTACAATACTGATTTTGGAAATTTGATCTCTACAAATATCCTAGGGATATTAATGTATGAGGATGATGATTTTGAATTAAAAAAATCAGATCAGACAAAAATACACAAAATTCCCAAATTCTCTCTGTAGGCAAGATCGGCTTGCACCAGATCTACGTAGGCGTTCGTGCTTGAAAGTAGAGAGTCCTTCAAGAAAGGATCTTTGGTGGTGACAAACATAACCGAAGTAGAAGGCTTGGACCAACATCAAACAAGGATCCAGGTGCGGTAACCGATTACGCTATAAGGGTAAGCTTTAGAAGCTTTAAACGTAGGATTAATTAAACACTAAATTGGAATAGGCATGAATCCGCTGCGTAAATTTTTGAAAATCATGCCTCCGATCCCAACATGGTTATCCTGTTTATAGGAGGAGGGACGATGGAAGCACAGTCCAAATGAACGGATGCATTTTGGACAATAGATTTGTAGTGTCATACAACCCAGGATTGTTGAAGAGATATCGGGCTCACATTAACATTGAGTGGTGCAATCAGTCTAGGCCATCAAGTATCTTTTTAAGTACATTAGTAAGGGAAATGGCAAAGTTACTGCTATTATTTCAGAAAATGGCTCTTACAATGTACAGAGAAAAGATGACAAAGACACCGATGAAATAAAGGTATATTATGATCGTAGGTATATTTATGCTTGTGAGGCGGTGTGGAGATTATATGATTTTGATATTCACTACAGGACTCCATCCGTGGAAAGGTTGACTTTTTATCTTCCTGGTGAATAGTCAATTGTATTTGATGATTATGATGATCTTGAATATGTTATGAACATGCATGGTATTAATGAATCAATATTTCTAGGATGGATGAAATGCAATAACACATATAATGAAGCAAAGTTTCTTACTTATGAGGAATTCCCTACCAGATATGTTTGGAATAAACATATTAAGGAGTGGGCTCCAAGGAAAAGGGATTTTTCAATTGGCAAGGTTCATTATGTGCCGCCTAGGTCAGATGAAATATATTTCATGAGGATTTCGTTGTGTAAAGTCAAAGGACCTACCTGTTATGAAGACATACGAACAGTTAATAACATAGTTTATCTAACTTTTAAACAAGCTTGCTATGCCCTCGGACTATTGGATGACGATAAAGAGTACATTGAAGCTATAAAAGAAGCAAACATTTAGGGATCTGGGCTTTATTTATGAACTATGTTCGCATCTCTTTTATTATTTGATACTATAAATAGACCTGAAGTTGTGTGGGAATAAACATGAAAATTGTTGTCCGATGACATTCTTCATAATCAGAGGTCCATTCTTCAATTAGATGGTAACCTTATTTATATGTTATTTTTCTTATAATTATCATACTTGATATTATCAAAAATTTACTAATATTATTAATGTATAATTTATCTTGTGTTTTGTTTTACAGATATGCAGCTTACTAATGAGGAGCTAAAGAAACATGCTCTAGTTCGTATTGAAAAAATATTATCTAGCAATGGCAGTAGCCTCAAGAATCATCCCTCATTGTCATGTCCAGATGATTTCATCATTTCAGATGGATGTAAAAAGTTAATTCAATATGAGCTTTGTTATGATCATTTGTCTTTGGAGATGGAGCACCATCAAACTTTTTGCAGTTTGAATGATAAACAGAATTTGGTGTATCAACAAGTAACCGATGTTGTATCAAAAGGATAAGGTGGTCTTTTCTTTGTTTATGGCTATGGAGGAACTGGAAAAACATTTATTTGGAAGGCATTATCGACTGGATTACGTGCTAAAGGTGATATTGTACTAAATGTTGTTTCCAGCGGAATAGCCTCATTATTATTATTACCTGGAGGTAGGACTGCACATTCTAGATTTCGAATTTCTATAAATATTACTAAAGTTTCTACGTGTGTCATTAAACCAGGTAGTGAGTTGGCTAATTTGATACAAAAAACAAAGCTGATTATATAGGATGAAGCTCAAATGATTAACAAGTTATGTTTTGAGGCTTTGGATAGGACTTTGAGGGATGTACTTCGATTCTCTAATCCAAGGAGTTTGGAACAACCTTTTGGTGAAAAAGTTGTTGTATTTAGAGATGACTTTCGTTAGATACTTCCTGTTGTGCATTCAGGCAGTAGGCAAGATACTGTCCATTCTGCTTTAAATGCTTCTTACTTGTGGGATTACTGTAAAGTTCTCAAATTGACAACAAACATGAGGCTTAAACAATCTGAATACGGAAATTCAGAGGAAACCAGAGAGTTTGCTGAATGGATTTTAAAGGTTGGAGATGGTTGTGTAGGTGAGCCTAATGATAGAGAATCTGTTATTGAAATTCCTGATGACATTCTCATCAAGGAATTAGAGGATCCTGTTGCATCAATAGTTGATTATACTTATCCTTCTATTGTTGAAAACCTATGGAATTCGTCATACTTTCAAGAGAGATCAATCCTTACTCCAACAAATGAAGTTGTCGACATCATAAATGAAAAGATGTTGTCAACTATACCAGGAGAAGAAAGAGTATATCTCAGCTCTGATACAATTTGTGAATCAGAGAGCCGGACTGATTTTAATGAATCTATATACACTCCTGAAGTACTCAACGCTATTACAGCATCCGGTTTACCTAATCATAAGTTTGTGTTAAAAGTTGGAGTTCTGATTATGCTGCTTAGAAATATTGATCAATATTTTGGCTTTTGCAATGGTACTAGATTATAGATTTTCAGGTTGAGAAGTCATGTAATTGAGGCAAAGGTTAATTCAGGAATATTGGCAATCCAGTATTCATTCCTTGCATGGTGTTAACTCCATCAGACACGAGATTCCCTTTTAAGCTGGAGAGAAGACAATTTTCAGTGGTTCTTTGTTTTGCTATGACTATAAATAAGAGTCAAGGGCAACCTCTTTCAAATGTTGGATTGTTTTTAAAGCGGTCGGGTTTTACTCATGGATAATTCTATGTTGCAATATCCAGGGTTAAATCAAGACAAAGATTGAAGGTGCTCATTTGTGACAAGGATGGTCAACTGGCCAAAATTACAACAAATTTAGTTTATAAAAAAGTACTTCAGAATTTGTAATAATGTATACTCTCTTTACACTACCTTTTCATTTCTGTACTGATATTCTTGTGTTCTATCTCTGGACCCTATCAAATCATTTGCCGATTATTGCAATTTTTATCTCCAATCTGCTGCAAAGACCATAGAAGATTCTATCACAATGTTGGTATTTTTTGTTCTTTAAAATTTTAGATTAAAGATTGGAATCTTTTCTCGATCTTACTTTTGTGTAATTTATGTCAGACACAAGTCAATTTCAATTTAATCTTACCTTTTTTTTTAAACATTTCCTTCCTTTTTCCTTATTGTTATGTTTTTCTTTAATTCCCCGCTCAATCTTGATTTTGATGTTGTTGTTTCTGTTGATTGTGATCGTCCTTTTAAATTTTTCTATCTGGGCTGCTGCAAACTTGATCCAAATGTAAATATTATCTTATACATAGTGTATTTTCTACAAACTTGGAAATGTGATGAATCTCTCTATCTATGAATTTATCAAATTTTGAAATGAATATACATTTTAACATGGAACAACTATAAATTAAAGTTTTAAAGTTGTGGAAGCAGAGAAGGAGATCAGACAACAATATTGGAAGCTGCGGATTGATAACAGAGCATTATGTGCTCTCTGAATAAGTTTGTTGATGGTCATCTAACCAGAATGCTGTGTGAATTAAGTAACTACTATATGAAGCAGTTAGGTTAGATGACCATCAGCAAACGGGTTCATAACTCCATATCGTGTGCATCCTTCCGAGTTCTGTGAGATTCATCTGAATCTATAGTTTCTTAGCAGCTATTTTCAGTAGTTGTTTCCCTAAAAAAGGTCAAGTTCTTACACATTACTCACCTGTTTGATGCCAATCAGTCTTCATTTAAGTGAGAATTGAATTCATCGAGATTCATAGTCATTAATCAATTAAATAAATAAATTAATAATATTATAATTTATAAAATATTTTTATCGGAATTCAATTACAAATAATTACACCAATTTACAATTGTGTAAATTTTAATAAAATTTAAAAAATATTGAGATTAAAAACTAAAAATTTTAATAATTAAATTCTTAATACCATTATAAATAATGATGTCGGTCGTTATTATATTTTCAAGTGTCATAAATAATTAGGGCGTTCTTATCACATTCGGTGCGATGCACGGGGGCGTGTACTAGTTAGTAACTATTGAGAATAAAAGTCATAATTCGTAACTCTCACTACAACAAAAAAGGGCTTCTAAAACACTTAGAAATGTTATAATAGACAAAATTTCATTACATTTTATCTATGGCGACACGAACCTTTTTGCGTGGTCTAAGTAGATGTGGTCAAAGGGATATTGGATAACGCGACACTTTTTAATGTGAACATACATATTGAAAAATGTAGAGTTATAATATATATGAAGATGCAAGTATATGTCATGATAAATCACCTATCACGGCATGGTTCGTTGCCTTCACAGTGTTATATATGCTAACATGTTAATACATACTTTAGTGTTTGGATAGAAAACCTATTATGACAATTTTAAGTGTTTATACAAATACCATAATATCATAAAATTATGCTTAATTATATTATATAATTGAAAACATAAAAATATGTTTAAATAGATAATATATTACTTCATTTGTAAGTAAATATATAAATAGAGTTTTAAACTGTTGAAATTCTGACCTATAATAATCCAAGTCCAATCATTCTTTTTTAATACTACAGTTAACACCCAATCATTCCCTTCGTTTTCGATGTGGGACAGCAGCAGATGCCTTTAAATCACACTTAATAATGTAATTATATATGTATTATAATTACACTATACATAGTAACTTATTAATAACTTAAGTTAATATATTAACAAATAGAATAACACTTGATTGTGTTTCTATACTTATAAAATTTTAATTATAATTGTTAGTATTTTGATTGAAATTTTATTATAACACTTATTTCTAGTGTTATGATATGATTTTATTTGATGACATATTAAAATAGTTACAACAACATTACTCTTGTAGTGTTATAGTAAATATAAATAAGTTAATATTTAATGTGATTGTAGATATTAATAGATACGTTTATAATTTAGTGTTATGAAAGGTGTGTGGTGAAAGCCCAATATTTTAGTAGTGTCTCTAAAAAGGAATGAAGCCAAAAGTCACAATTTTACACAAAAATATGTGATTCATATGATATATTATTACTTATTTTATTTTACTATAAAAACTAAATTTCTAACATTTATCCATTCAAAATTAGCATCTTCGCACTTAAAAGTTTGTGGATGTAATGTTTTGTCATCGGGTTACTAGTTACCGTCTCAATTTTTGGGACGGTAGTCTATAGGTTTTGACAAAATTTTCCTTTTTTTTTAAAAGGGGGGAAGAGAGAGGGTATTGTAAGGGGTATTTTAGTCCTAATTGAAGCAGTAGAGGGTAAGAAGTGGGGCGATAACTAATAAAACTTTTTCTCACCTGGCCTAACCAAAGGGGGAAAAAAAGAAATTTTAGGCCTTGATAAATAAGAATATTTCCTAATTAGAGACTAAAATTATGAAATCTCGTTCCATAGTATTAGTGTATGTGGGTGATTTTTTTTTTTTTTTTTTTCGGTAAATAGTCTCACAAGCCAAAGGTGGCTTGGAGGCCTATGCTATACAAGCATTTTAAAAGCTCGTACATACGTTAACTTCCAATCTATCTAAACATTTACCAATATTTTACAAAATATTCACCTATCTAACTTGTGTACTAGATGGATGACTTATATATAAATTTGAATATAATAAACTACTAATAATTTAAATTAATCATTTTGGTTTAACCAAAGCTAAGTCTGAAAATACCTCTAAACCCAAGGCGACTAAGGGGTCAAGGTTATGGTATTACAAAAATATTAATTTTCTTTAGATTATAACGTCCTTTGTTTCCTAGTTGCGAAATTAAATTGGCTGAATTCCATTAATTCTTACATAATTCTATTTTGAAATTTTGTGAAACAGCGGTGATACTGATGGAAGGATATTCACAGAAAGTCCTGAAATTCCAATTGAAACTCCTTGGAAACCATGTTACCTTGATCAAGAGGTGAGCTATTAGGACAACGTATTTATATATCAGAATCGTGTCTGTGTGTTTTTCTAAGTTTTTGCGGCGAATACTAATATTTTTTAAAAATACATTTTTTACATTACAGTGTTTGTAATCTTTTAAATAGGAAAACAAAACCTAATCTTTTTTTTTTTCTGCTTATTTAGGTTGATGGATTTGAGTGAATTTTATTAGTAACAAAAAAAAGTTTGAATTCAGAAAATTCATAAATAATTAGACTACCTCATTTACTTACTATCTAAAGCTAAAGAGTAATACATAATTATTGAAAATTCTATTTTTAATAAAATTGAAAATAGATTCCTCTAATATTACAAAAATAATTTAACATTTGTTACAGTTAAAAGAGCTGGTCATCAAGTGCCCAGTTATAGTCCGGACAGGAGTCTTTTACTTGTTTCATACTTTCTCTTAGGAATTCCTCTCCCCCGTCACTAAATTAGTGATACGATAGAATTGCAATAAATTGCTTCTATATACGAATTTTCATTTCTTTGGTTACTTCCCATTTTTTATATTAGTTTACAAGAAAATTTGGTGGCTCTTTTATTTTGACGCCATAAATGATTGATTCTACTTAATTTTCTTTTTTCTATGTGAAATATTCCTCAATTTTTATAATTAACGATGTAATTAGGGAATAAAAATAGGATTTTACGCGTACCACTAAGATTATAAGTAGGGGGAACCATTATAAGACAGGAGTATGCAAGTGCAGCTATCAAACAGATTAGAGGGGGAGCGGCTATTTGCAGATTTAGAGTTTCTTCTTTTCTTTTACTCCAACATCTTTTCAGTAAGTGGGGACAAAAAGAAAAACAAACAAAAATACAACAACAATGTATAAAGTGTTGTCACGTTTTCATCCAACTTTGTTTTCTTATTCTTTCATTTCTTAAATTCAGTATCATTCATTTTCTCATTGATTCTTTTCTCTTTGGGTATTACTACTTACCGTCTCAATTTTAAGCATTACCGTCTTAATTTTGACAAAATTATTTTTTTACTTCAAAGGAAAGAAAAAGAGGTGTAAGAAAAGAGGGGAGGATATAATCCAAATTAGGACAATAGATGATAAAAATTAGAGCAGTAACTAGTAAATTTTTTTCTCCTTTCTTTGCCCAAATTTTGTCTCCCCCTCCCCAATACACAACACAAATTTAATTTTCATACTTAAATTTTGGTATTAAATTTGCACTCCCATCTAAAAATCTTGAAGCATAATTTCTCTTATATCATACTAGATGGCCTGGAACCACTCAATCTTGTATCGATAGTGGTTGGTCCAAATTCTTCTTTCCTTCTGCCATTGTGTTGTGACAATGAAAGGCTGATTCTAATTTCTAATCTTAAGACTAAATGAGTTAATATTTAAACGGTATACTGCTAGGTTGGTCTCACTTTTGGAAGTAAATGACTTAAAAGCACCAACAACTTCTGAAAATTTGCATAAACAACCACGGAAGTTTAGTAAATAACAAAAAAAAAAAAAAAAAACTACTATTGGAAAAAAAAAACACAAAAAACACACACACACACACACAAATGAAGAAAGAGAACAACTTTTGAAATGATGGAGATGTTTGCATCTTTCCTGAGATTTTGTGGTACCAATTTTTCAATATGAAAAGACAAATTCATATACACGTTCTAGGAATTCTGTGGCAGAACTTAGTATGTTATGAGAATATGAATTTCAACGGAAAATTCGAAAGTAAGAATCAATAATTATAGTGCAAATTATTGATATGAAATCCAATCGAAAGAACCAATAGTTATAATATAAACTATTGATAAATTCGTGTTACAAGAATAAATAAATTTTGAGAAAATCTTTAACTCAATCTTAATTATTGTAATGTATCTTTGAATGGCACAAATGCCCCTTGTATTTATGTGGAATATTTTTGTCTATTAAGTTAATTACAAATGGAAAAGAATTCTATTTTTTTTCTAGTAGAAGTAGACAATAACTTCTGTCTTGAACATAAAATAATGCGAATTTTTAAACAATTGAGAAGAATCCACTATGCACACATTACTAGAAAATTGCCTTTTCACGACACCTTTTATAAGACACTAAAATAAAAATATTATTTATAAATATACAATTAATATATGTAATTTATCACTACAATTTTACTAAATCTAATAATACACCAAATAATAATTATCATAATTAATATTATATCATGATACTATTAAAAAGACTTATTAATACACCAATATCACATATCATAACAAAATCTTCTATTATGACACCTTATCAGCACATCATAAGGAACCAGAACCACACGCCACCTGCATCCCAAAATGGCGATACTCTCCCATGGGAGTGAGGGAACCTGGCAAAAGATCTCCTTTTGGACAACTATAAAAAGGTTTTTAAGTATTTTAAGGGTGAAAAAATTTGTATAAAACTTATTTGGAATAAGGGTGTAAACAAATTGAGCCGCCCGCGAACAGTTCGACTCCAGTTCGGTGTTGACCGAGCTCGAGCATTAAATACATATATATATATATATATATTTAATATTATATATATTTTAATTTTAAAATAAAATGGTAAAATAGTAAATTCACACCCAAAACACCTAGGTATATATTCTTCTTTTTCTTATTTTTCCTCCCTCCTTGTTCATGTGCCTCTTTTCTCAATTTTTCTCCCCCTACGCCTCTTTCCTCTCTTTTATTTATCCCCTCTCATTCTCTCCCGGTGCCAACACCCCTCTCCTGTCTTTCTCGCCGGTCTCCACCTTTATCTCTCCCGGTGCCAACACTCATCTTCGCTCCATCTCTCCATCGAAACTCTCTTCCTCTCCCCATCTATCTCCCTCATAGATCTGTGGCGGCCGCGCCCTTATCCTGCCGGAACTCTCCTCCTCTCCCACCATCCACCCTTGTCCCTCATAGATATAAAGAGGAGTAGAAGAGGACTTTCAAAATCTGATAAATCTATAGAGGAATTTTACTTTCTTAAATTTCACTTCTCTCTCTCTTTTTTTTTTTTTTTTTTCATTTTGTTCTTGGATTGCTATTGCTATTTTGGATTTTTTGAGAGCCGAGCTCGAAACTCGTCGTGGCTCGGCTCGAGCTCGAGCCAATTTCGAGCCAAAAATTTTGGCTCAATCGAGCTCAAGTCGAGCTCAAGTCTGAGCATATTTACTCGAGCCGATCTCGAGTAAGGGCATGCTCGGGCTATAATCAGTTCGATTACAGCACTAATTTTGATAAAATTATGTTTTTTTTTTAAATTTGTTTTATAAAAATTATGGGTTATAAGTACACTTTTTAAAAAATAACATGGACATGTTTTAAGAGTTTTTTTTTTTTTTTTTGACTCAACTCCAAAAATGGTCCATTACATATTGCGAAAATATCATTTTAGTCTAAAACAAAAAAAAAAAAAAACTACTTTTTTTGTCCACTACATTATGTTTTTTAAAAATTTTGGTCCAAAACCCACTTTTGCCTGTCTTGACAAGGGGTATTTTTATCTTAATGAAAAATTCTTTTCTTTTAACCAACTGAAATAATAAAATATTCAAAAAAAAGAACTAAAATATAGTTTAGTACCCTAAAGTTTTAAGAAATTTCCAACAGACCCCACCCCTTTCTTCATTTCCTTTTCCTTTCTTTTCTTGCTTTCTTCTTATTTATGTTTTCTTCCTCTCTCCCTGAGAGTCACCCTATCCCACGGACAACCCTCACCGCCACCAACCCTTTTCACCCTCAAACTCTCTGCCAGCTTCTCGACTTCTAACGATAAAATTTTTACCCTCTCTTCCCTTCCCCCTCTCTCTCCTTTCTCCTCTCTCCCCCATCTGCCCGCCGCCCAGCGCCACCCCCACCGCCCCCCTTGAGGGGTATTATAAAATCATATTTTTTGACTTTGGCTTTGGCTTTGGAACTAATTAATCTAAAGCTTTTCTAGGCAATAATATTAGTTTTGATTTCTTCACTTCCATTTCCACAATCTTCTCTAGATAGTGAAAAGCCTTTTTGAGTCCCTTCTTCCACCTTGGTCAATCTGAAAAGAAGAATGGTCGTCGGGACAGAAACCAAAAGTTCGATCAAAATGATGGGATAGATGAAGCAGTCACTGAACCCAGAAATCGACGGCGTAAATTGGAAAGAATCAAACCCTTTATCAACCTCTATTCCTGACTCAACCCGTTTCTACTCCGGCGACTGATTGGGTTCTATAGAACAAGATTCGGGCCACTCATTTGAAGAAATATATGAACAAGTCTTCGATGTCCCGTGGATGGAATCCTCCCTGGCTTCCCCGAATCTTCCTCCCATAATGGAGGGTTTTGCTCAGAATGCCGAGAAGAAATCGGGAGAAGATGCTGGGATGCCTTCGAAAGTTATGAACGGGTACAAGCCAGAGTACTTTCCGATTTTTAAGGAACTGATATTGGAGTTCACTGTTTGTGATCGGTGGTTTGCAACGGCACCAACGCTGATGCAACCGAATCGGCTGTTTGTCTACTCTGCTGCATCTTATGACGCTGTGATCAACAATACTCAAATGATGATTCAAGGATATCCTCAAAAGACCATTTTTGAATCTCTGGAAGAATCCGTTTGTTTGGTTTTGAAATCTTCTTAGGTTTTGGTAGTCGCCCCAATATAGATTTCACCATTCTGGATTCCGTTTTCTATTTTAGGTTTTGATTTCGTTGCCAGAAATCTAAATCTGGCTGGTTAGAAAAAACGATTTCTCAATTGGCATTTTCATTTACAAAGGAACTGGGTTCTTGTTTGAATTTATGGTCTGACGGGATTCATGGCTTCTTACTGGAAAATTTTTTTTGATTTGGGTTTTGGGTGGATAATGTCACCGAAAAAATGACCGATGGAGTCGGAATATGGGTTTCTCAAAATTCCTTACCGGAAAATCATTTTATGGTCTGTTGGGGAGGGGGGAGTGGAAAGGGGAGGTAAGTGATTTCTTTGTGTTCTTGGTTCTTGTTGTTCTGGGTGGAGACGGTGGTGGAGAGGAGAAAGAGCGATTATGAGGGATGGTGGCGAAGAAGGGAGAGGAGGGATGATGGAGAGGTTGGGGCGGTGGTGGAGTTGAACGGCCGACTACGGCGGCCAAAAGAAAAAGAGAAAAGGGAGCGGGGGCGGAGGGCGGTAGCGGAGAGGAGAGAGGAGAGAGGAGAGAAGAGAGAAGAGAAGGGGAGGGTAAATATTTTGTTGGAATATTTTATTATTTTCAGTGATTAAAAGAAAATTATTTTTCATTAAGACTAAAATGCCATTGGTCAAGACAGGCAAAAAAGGGTTTTGGACCAAAATTTTTAAAAAACATAATATAGTGGACTAAAAAAGTAGTTTTTTTTTTTTGGACCAAAATGATATTTTCGCTATATGTAATGGACCATTTTTGGAGTTTAGTCTTTTTTTTTTTTTAATTTCACGGGTCAAAAAAGCGGGTTATAAAAATTCATGGGTCAATTTTTAATTTCCGTTGGAAAGTCTCAAGTCACATAACCTAATTTGCCTCTATTAGCAGCCCGTCGCCTCCTTCTCCATCAGCAACCCGCAGTCTCGTTCTCTATCTATCTTTGTCTCGTTCTCCATCTATCTCCATCTTCTTTCGACATCTATGCAAAACTATCTTTGAGCATACTTTAGTTGTCTTCGCCTTGTGAGATTTTATCATTATATTTGTCTGATTATACGTCTTTGGAATTTTTTACCGATTGTTTTTTTGGTTAATTTGATGACTGTGATTTCTCTGTGGACTGTGAATTTTTTGTTTTGAGTATGCTTTAAATGTTTATCTCGATGTGATCATGTCTTTAAAAGTGGTCTTTTTTTCTAACTATTGTTTATATTTTCTTTGCATTCGAAATATGTAATCTTCAGTTGTAAAATCTAGTAGCGCTTCCAGCAAATTGTCCCCTGGGATGAAAGTTCAAGAAAAGGGGAGTAGGAACAAAGAAAGTTCAGGGCCGAGAACCCTTTGGTTGATCCTAAGGTCACCTCTGAACCTTTGGTTGAAGGCATAAACTATGAAATCACCACCGATAATTCGGACAATGTGCAGAGCCATGGTCCTTCAATTGTCTCTGAAGCAAGTAATTTAAAGCAAGACAATCCTAAGGCTTTGCAACTCGACCTTGGGTTGTCTTGTGTAGTAGGAACATCTGAGCTTAGGTTAAACAATTGCAATCTAGAGTTTGAAACTAGCTACGCAGTCCAGAATGCAGATTGCAGTGATCTTAATGAATATGAGTTGCCGAAGCTTGTTTACAACAACTTGGATTCAAAACAAGCTTCTGCAACTCAGATTCATTAAGATCATTCCAATCAGCATTATGGACTGCATAGCGAGTTTTAAATTCTGGATTGCACTTGTTTAGCCCTAGCTCAGATGCTCCTACTGCACAAGACAACCCAATGTCGAGTTGCAAAGCCTTAAGATTGTCTTGCTTTAAATTATTCGCTTCAGAGACAATTGAAGGACCATGGCTCCACACATTGTCCAAATTCTCGGTGGTGAATTCATAATTTGTGCCTTCAACCTGAGGTTCAGAGGTGACCTTAGGATCAATCAAAGGTGTCTCGGCCTTGAACTTTCTTTTGTTCCTACTCCTATTTTCTGGAACATTCCCAAGGGACAATTGGCTGGAAGCACTGCTAGATTTTACAACTGAAGATTCCATCTTTTGAATGCAATGAAAAGATAAACAATAGTTAGAACAAAAGACCACATTTAAAGACATGATCACATGGAGATAAACATTTAAAGCATACTAAAAACAAAAAATTCACACTTGATAGAGAAATCCCAATCATCACATTGACCAAAAAAATAATCGATAAAAATTCCAAAGACGGATAATCAGATAAATATCTAGATGAAGTCTCACAAGGCGAAGACAACTAAAGTCTGCTCAAATATAGTTTTACACAGATGTCCAAAGACGAAGGAGATAGATTGAGAACGAGGCTGCGAGTTGCTGATGGAGAAGGAGGCGGCGAGCTGCTAATGGAGGCAAATTAGGTTATGTGACTTGGGGCTTTCCAACAGAATTTAAAAATTGACCCACGAATTTTTATAACCCGCTTTTTTGACCTGCAATTTTTTTTAAAAAAAAATCTTAAAACATGTCCAGGTTGTTTTTGAAAAAGTGTACTTATAACCCATAATTTTTATAAAACAAATTTTAAAAACAACACATAATTTTGTCCAAACAAATTTTATAAATTTTTTTCACCCTTAAAACACTTAAAACCTTTTTATAGTTATTGTCCAAACGGAGCCCAAATAATTGTAAAAGAGATTCTTTAGTCAATATAGTTGGGTCTATAAGAAGAAACATAACTAAAAAGGTACAAGATGTCTTGCAGTTCATCATTGAAAAAGCCCAACAACAGGCCTAAATCCAACTCTCTTTCATGAAGCCTAAACATATAAACTTGTCTTGTCTTGAAAAAGATGAAGATGAGAGAAAGTGAAGATACTGAGCCCGTGTAAAGGATTTCAATTGGCCCAATGAGAGGAAGAAGAAATTGCCACTCTCCCTACGACATTGAGTGAATTCGAAATCAACACTCATATAACTCTTCCATTAGGTTTGTATTATTTTTATTTTGTAGTTCGAGAAAATGTTGTAAATTTATCCTATTTCTTGTACGATAAGTGATTTTTTTCCTTCTTTAAATATGATTTAATTTCTTATGTTCAAATCGATAGATAGTTGAAAATCAATGGAATAGGATCTTGTTTTTCAATCCTCCTCTCGCTATGATTGGATTATTTTTTTTTAGAATAAGAAGAGAGAATCTCTGACCTATAAATAAGTAAAATCCACCCCCACTGCCTCGCTATCCAATGCATGTAGAGCTGTGTCATGCAACTAGGAGTGGGCAAAGTAAGATACCCGTCTCGATCCGCCCCGATCCAAAATAATCCAAATGATTTGGATTGGTTTGGATTATAGATCTTTTGGATTGGATCAAATCGGATTTCGGATTAAATCGGATTGGACAATTTTTTTCGATCGATCCAAACTATTTTTAAAAGTTTGTTTGGATTTTCTAAAATCATTTTTTTCTCCAGCCTCCGTGTGTGCATTATTTTCTCCTGAAGGCTTTTTTTTTTTTTTCTTCCCTTGCTCGAGGCGTGTTCCCCGAAAGCATTCTGTAAGCATTCAAATTATTTTTTATTTTTTGAAAAATAAACATTTAAATTTTTAAATTTTTTCTGCACTTATTTTTAATATAAAAAGTTATGCTTTTATATGTTTATTTATTATTATTATATTAAAATTGAAAAATTCAAAAATTTTAAAAAATTAAATAAATAAAACTATTATTTTATATTATTTGTACGTTCAAATTAAAAAAAAATTCACTCATAATAATTAGGGTCGGGAATTTTGTGAAATCCAATTCAAATCGATTCATTTTCTTGTGACACTCTCTGTGAAAAACTCCAATTACTTTATCTATATATTATATTTTCGGTTAATTTATATATATTGGCAACATATAATTTTAGTATATTATTTTTATTTTCATACTTTATTTTTTTAGTATTATTTTATTTTTTATATATTTTTGATATTTTTTAACTATAAAAAGTATAGTTAATAATTTAATATACCCTAACCCTCTAAAAAAATGAACCCGTGGTATTAAAAAATATAAGCGTGTAAATGATTGTGTGTTACGTAAAAATTAACCGAAAATACAATGTATAGATGAAGTAATTAGAGTTTGTCACAGGGAGTATCACAAGAAAGTGTCACAGAGAATCCTAATCCGTTCAAGACACTTATGGGATTGGTTTGGATTATTTTATGGATCAATCCAAAGTGTATGTCAAAATTACCCTAGAAAATAGTGGAGTAATCTTTTTTATTGAACCAATTGTGTATTTGTAACTTTTTTTTTTAACCGATTGCCTATTTCCTACCCAGTTGGATCCTCTGTTGCGGATTCCTTGTTCCCATCCTGTTCCAAACAAAAACGAGGTCGTTTCAATAATTTTCACGAGTCACAAAAAGCATCGGCTCCCTCAACGTTTGAGCCGAGCCGAAAAAACTTCTATGTATTTTTCTCCAACTTCTCTCCCTGCCTTTCTTCTGCCATTATCTCTCTCTCTCGTCACCACCTGGGCCATCTCCTACTCCCCCTGTACTCCTTCACCCGCCACCACAAACCTCAAACCCCAAATCGGAATCACCTTCTTTGTGGCAGAAACCCCCTCCTCTTGCCCCCATGTACAAATCAAATCAAACCCAAATCCTTTGAGGGTGGCTCTGATGCCATCTTCTATTTTGTTCTCTTAAATCATGGTTCCGATGCTATCTTCTGTTTCATCTGCATATCTTTTAGGAAGAAAAAAAAAAAAAATAGAGCTTAGATATGGAGAGCAATCTCTGGTATTGATGGATCTTGAGCAACACAGTGATGTTACATATTCTATGTGTGATATCAATGTGTTCGTCAAGCTTTCAAGTACCCTTGAATAGCTTTCCTGAAGCATATCTCACATCCTGTTGTGTGTTCAGCAAAGAATGTTGATGTTGTTAATTGACTTTAAAAAAATCTTAAAGAAAGATGTAAAATTAGTTTTGTTCAAATTTTTGTTGCAAGTTTAAGAAGGATGATAACATAGCTGTTGGATTTTGTTTCATCTGTCTCTTCACAGAGCTCTCTCTTCTCTAAGCTCACAGCTGATGCATCTTTCTCTTCCAAATATATGCCTCAATTTTATTCTTGAGATCAACAACTTTGTGTTCTGTTGACATGTCCATGGTTCAGATCAAGGAACTTAATTACATGAAATTGATCCTGTTCTAGAGAGGCTCTGCTTTTTTTTTTTTTTTTTAAGATATAAACTTCTTAGATCCATCATTAATTCTTCTTCTTCTTTTTTATTTTCTCTTAAGTCATGGTTCTGATGCCCAAGAAAAAAGAAAAGAAATAGAGATAAGATCACAGTATTGGAATCTCAAAATTTTTATTTGAAGTTTTTATAGGTTGTTATACTTGGTGACACAAGAATTTTCAGATAGTTTTTTATAAAAATATGCAAATGCTTCCTCCGAGTCTTTAGAAAATCAAAAAGGTGAAAAAGATTAACTATTACCAGATCAATCAACTGTACAATTTCTATCATTCACCACCAAGAAAGAAAATGTTTCTAAAAAAAATCTGTCAGTCTTCCTCTTTGCAGTATCTCCAGCGTCATGTCAAGTCCTAAAGCTCATTTCCTCATCTTCTCTGCTTTATTGCTTCATCCCATTCCTTCTTTAGCTGTCATCCTAATTTATAATTCTGCAATCATGTAGAAACTTACAAGAATCATCAGCTATCACCATTTCCTAAAAAATATCTCATATTAAAGAAAAATAAAGACTCTTGCTCCAACCTTTAATGCATCAACACTCAATAGTAGGCAAATAAAAAAAATGAAGTAATACAGAAGCTGGTCCACAGCCTCATTCTTGAAGCAGCAAAGCAGCACCGACCCTCAATGTTAAATGCTAATTTGGATGATAATGGGACTAACATGTCTAGACTATCAATCCAGGATAAGAAAATTGTCTAATAGGTCTTCATTTGATGCCCATAATCCTGTTGAATCATAAAGTTCTAATCAGCTACTACAAAAATAATCAATTTGCTTTCCCAAATTTTCCTCAATTTGGAAACTAAAATAATCAATTCAAGAAAAACAAACCAAATGGGGTATGCACTATGCGTAACATATGAACTCAACAACATGAGAATTGAAAGAAAATTTAGCAGAAAAACAGTTGAAGAATTGGCAAGTCAAACACACCCACAAGAGGAAACAGTAACTGTTGCTGTATTGGCTGCCGTACCATCCAAGATGGAAAGAAGGTAAAAGGGAATGCTTTATTACAGAGCTTAATTACCAATAAATTAGAAGAAGGGATTTGGTTTCTTAATTTCAAGAGTTTCATGGAACACTTCGAATCACTGGCCAATCAAAGCAACGATTGTAAAGTGATGAGGAACGACAAGCTGTGAAAAGGAGGGAGGAGGGGGGGGGTTTGCCACAAGGGAGTGGTTCCGATTTGGGGTTTGTGGTGGCGGGTGAAGGAGGAGATGAGAGGAGGAGATGGTGAAGTGGTGACCGGAGAGAGAAAATTACAGAAGAAACGGAGGGAGAGAAAAAACAAAAAAATTTCTCCGGCTCGGCTCAAGCATTGAGGGAGGGAGCCATGCTTTTTTTTTTTTACTCGCGAAAATTATTAAAACGACACCGATTTTGTTTGGGACAGGATGGGAATAAGGAATCCGCAGAGGATCCCAACTCATTTCCTACCATACTCAAAATTCCATTTCGGTTTGTCTATATCTATTTATTTAAAGTGAATACATATTTCGCGCCCCCTATTTTGTTATTTTGTGTCTCTTTTGTACCTAAATTATCTCTGAAAATTAAGAAATACCAACTATAATATTTAAATATACAAATATAAAAATATATTAAATGACCTAAATACCCTTAATCAATTTACTAAAAATACCAAAAAAATATATTTATAATTACGTTCATCTATGTTACTTTAATCATAATTTTTATAAATTTTTGGTATATTAAAAAGAGACTTACAAAATTATTTGTAAATTAATTAAAGGCAATTAGGTAATAATATAAGGGTCGGAAGATAAATATTAAGGGGACGAGAAATAAGAATGAAGGGGGTAATACTTAACAAAACTAAAGAATTTTTTTTGGAAAAACGGGAGCGTCCAATAACAAAAAAGGAGGCACGATATAACACTACCCTTATTTAAATGCTTCAAAAAAAATCTAATTATTTAAATATTTTTAAAAATTTTATCCATAGTAAAAAATATTTTTTTGTAAGATTTAATAAATTTAAATTATTTTGTTATATTTTTAAGTAAATTATCTATCAATTTTATATTAATCTGATTTTTAATGTGAATATATTAAATAAAGATACTTTTTAGGATTAAATAAATATATTTTAAAATAACACATATAAAAAATAATTATATCTTGTTATTTTTTTATATTTTAAATGGAGGAATTTATCTAGGGCTAGCAATTCGTGTCGGCATGTTGGGTTGGAAGAGAAAATGATAGTTTTGCCTCAACCCGAACCAAACTTGGTTTTTACCCAGGCAACCTGAAACTGACCTGGTCAACCCCTTTACCAAAGTCAACGGGTTCACCAGGTCGGTTTCGGGTTGGTTGACCTGCCAACCCGAAACTAACCCGACCCAGATGGGTTAACCAGGTCTGTTCAGGGTCAACAAACCCTAAACGGACCCGCCAACCCGACCCAAATGGGTTAACTAGGTCAGTTTAGCATCGAATAACCCTAAACTGATCTGCCAACCCGAATTTTTTAATATTTTAAAAATTAATTTGGGTCATCAGGTCGACCCACCAACCCGACAGGTCGATCTAATTTTGACCTGCCTTTTCCCAAACAGACCCGAAATTTTTATGGGTTCAAATTTCTTGTTCATTTCGAGTCTGATTTGTGTCAATTCCGTGTTCGATTTTCAGGTCGTGTCAGAAATTGTCAACCCTAGATTTATCCGAGATTGTTATGAATTTTAACACATTAATTTAGAATTTTGATTTTTTTTAAAAAAAGACAGTAATTTGGAATAGTGTAAAATCTGGTTATACATTCTTTTTCAAATTGTTTGCACTGCAGTATTCCAGTTCCAGGGAGTTGCAATATGGCAATTTATATGCTACAATTAAGAGTAACAAAGACATTATACTCCTAGTGACTTTCCTATACAAAACAACATTAAATGTCTTATTCCCCACTTAAAAAAAAAAAGACCCAGCCTCACGCACCTAAACCTAATTGCAAAACCCATCACCCATATGTCATAATTACTCCATTCACTTCGACTATTTTTTTTTTTTTACAACCCGAAATCATTTTCCAGCTTCAGCCGTTTTTTCTTTTTGAAAATTGGCACATAATGATTATGATTGATGCTACTTTCAAGATTATTCCAATCAAGTTTCAAAATCCTCATATCACATTCGTGTTCTTGCCTTCATTCTACATTTCCATTTCTTAACTTTGTGATGGAAAATCATAAAAGTTGATGTAAAATCGTGATATTTGACATATTTTGCTATCATCCACTACTTTTTATTTATATCTCAATATGGATACCATCAATATGAATGGAGATAATGGTTCAAGTGATTGCAACAATGTTCAAAATCGTCACACTATGCAAGTCATATGTGATGGTAAGTTACTTTTGACATTTTTTGTTTCCTTTGTCGACCAGAAGCATTATGTTTATAATGCATTTTTAGTGTTCTATGAGAATACTGTTTATAATGCATTTTTTTAGTGCTTCTGAACACGGTGATGATGTTTCAATGGAGTCTCTTTTACATAAAACTATTGAGAGTGAGGAAAAAGCTTACAAAATGTATAATTCGTATGCTTGGAACCATGGTTTTGGTGTTCATCTAGAAAGAGATCGAAATAGAGCTCATGATGGAAAATGTTACTACAGGAAGCTTGTTTGTTGTAAACAGGGTAAGAAGAGGGCAATTGATAAGATAAACCAAATGTACACGAAGCTTGATTATCGTTGTGGTTGTTTGGCTTACATTGTATTTAAACTGAGGGATGATGGTTTATGGGAAGTCACTGAACATTTTTGTAGGCATAATCACGTTATGTGCCCGGAGAATGAGTGGTATCTGTTACGTTCTCATCGGAATGTATCTAAAGGTTCGGTTAAATTTTTTAAGACAATGAAATGTGATGGAATAACTGTTGGTGATAGTTATAAAATTTTGTCTAGAGAGGTAAGTTATTTTTTTCATGATATACTTGATGGAATATCACATGTTTATGATAAAAAATGTGTACAAAATCTAAATATGTAAGTTATTTTTAGTCTGATATAATTGATGGAATATCACATATTTATGATGGAAAATGTGTACAGAGTCTAAATAGGTAAGTTATTTTTAGTTTGATATAGTTGATGGAATAACACATGTTCATGATGTAAAATGTTATTGAATTTGTTTGAATATATTTTCTTTTACGTATTTGATAGAATATCTGATGGAGTATGTTTATGGAATATAATTTTCAGTGAACGAGTAGTGATCTTAATTATATGATTGATGGAAAATATTACACAATGTTATTTTTTATAGAATATCTATTCAATTTATCAATCTGATGTGAATATTGTTAAATTATGAATTTTTCCATTCCGAATGTTATGTAATATATTTTTTTATTGTTATTCATGTAGTCCGGTGGTCCCTCAAAGGTTGGTTTTACATCGAGTGATGCACACAACCAATTGGAATCTGAAAAATAAATATTTCTTGATGGCAGTTATTCAAATTCCTTGATAGAAATTTTGAGATATAGGGCTTCTCACAAGGAAAATTTTTTCTTTGATTTTGAATTGGTTGCTGAGTCTTCATTGAGAAATATTTTTTGGAGAGACAGTCAAATGAAGTTAGATTACAGTCTTTTTGGTGATTTAGTAGTCTATGATACCACATATCTTACTCATAAATACAATATGATATGTGGCCCATTTGTTGGTGTGGACAATCACAATCGTAATGTCATGTTTAGAATCAGTTTTTTAAGGGACGAAAGATATGAATCATTCGTTTGGTTGTTTTCTACATTTTTGAGGTCTATGGACAATAAGCATCCTATAACTCTCATGACTGATCAATCAACCTCTATAGCAAAAGCTATTCCTGAGGTGTTTCCTACTTTCCGATATCGTCTTTGCATTTGGCATATCATTAAAATCTCTGAGAAGAATGTTGGGTTTCTCAGGCAACATGAAGGTTTCTCAAAAATGTTATATAAATTGTTAACCCAAGTGGAAACCGTTGCTGAATTTCAATGACACTGGAATAAGTAAGATTCTATTATTGATGGAATATCACATAAGTATGATGGAAAATGTCCCTGATTTTGTTAGGAATTACTCCATCCATTCTGAAATAATTGACGTTTTACATTAATTGTAAAATTTTCAAATAATTGACGTTTTAACTTTTTTTTTTCCAACTTCATTCCCATTTTACCCTGCAGTAACAACCGTCTCCCTCCCTCCTCCTCCTATACGTAGTGTTAACTGCCAACATTTTCAAGTTCAAAAATTTTATCATTTTCATAGAAGAACAAGAAGAAATTTCAATGGATGTGAATGAAGAATCGATCAGAAAAGTAAAACTTACGAATAAAAAGATATTACTGGATATTGATCTAAATCAACCAGCTGATGCTGATTTGGTTTTTTTGATCTAAACAAGTCTCCATCTCTGAAAGTAGATTATTGCAAGTTTGATTTAAACAAATTTCTTGAAGATTGTCGTTTTGATTTAAACAAAATTCCTAACGATGAAGATGAAGACAAAGAAATAAGAGAGGGAGAGGAAGAAATTTATCAAATCACTATTAAAAATTTATTTTCCAAATTATTTTTAGCTAGTAGGCTGTTTCGAATTGTTGTGTTATTCAGATACAAATTTTTATTTATCGTTTTAAAATGTAAGACTAATGAATGTTGTTTGTAATTAAGAGTTTCTTTTTTTCAGTTTACCTGTTGCATTGTGATTTCAAGTGTCTTCTAAATGTCTTGATTTATTGAATTAATGACAATGACTTGGAAGTACTCAAATTAAATGGAAGTACTCTCCATTTGGGTTTTTTTCTTTTTCGTTTAGGGTTTTCAGTTTTTTGTTGTGGATTTTTTTGTTTGACAGAAATTGCAGGTAATAGGACTGTTCAGGGAAAACTCTAGTAGTACTTCTCCCCTACATTTCTCCAAATCGGCTGCTCAGTAGAAAAAAATGGTGAAATACTCGAGGGAGCCCAAAAATCCGACCAAGTCCTGTAAGGCCAGGGGATCCGATCTTCGCGTTCATTTGAAGAACACGAGAGAAACTACCCATTCCATCAGGAAGCTCCCCTTGGCCAAGGATAAGAGGTATTTGGAGGAAGTTTTAGCACATAAATAGGCCATCCTTAATGCTATTAGTAATGAATGGAGACAAGTATTTCCAGTAGTGATGGATCACTTTCTTCCCGAACATTTTTTCTTATTAACTCAGTCAAGTATGGTGTATTTCCATTTTTGTTACGTTTTAGGGACATTTATTGCTTCCTGTTCCTACATAGTTTACGCATTTGTGGTACTATTATAAACATTTAGTCTTTTCTTGGATTTTGAATTTGTGTTTGTGGACTTCTTATTGTGATTGGAAGCTCTTCGATAGGCCAGAAAGGAAAGGTAACTTCAACACTTTATTTGTCAGAGAATTCACTTCTTTTTCATTTAAATTAGAACTAGGGTGGTCTTAAATACATTGTTACTTTTCTTTTCCTTTTTGTTTGTGAGATGCCAAACTGATTTTAAATAAGGAGCTGGTACTTTTTATTAAACTCGAATGCTTTTGTTGCAAACTTTTGTGGTTTTCGTATTTTGCCTAAGATGGATCAGGATTTTCCATGGAAAAGTGCAAAAATGCATGTTGAAGTCATATTCCTTCATAACATCTTGTTAACATGTTGTAGACTTCGTAACAGAAGATGGTCCTTGGTCCTTGTTGTTTTTGTTGGAGGGGTAATCTTTGCAAAAATCTCTGTTCTTCATTTTCTCAGTGCCCAGGTTTGGTCTTGGATAGCAATTTAAGGTGTTCCGTGGGTTATTGTGCCACCATGTACTCTTAATTGTGTTTTGTATTTTCTTCTGCTAGATCTTGTTTGTTGACGAGTTTTTTATATAAGCTGGAACTAATATGTTAGTGATTCAACCAAATGGTGTAAGAATGCTAATAAACTTGTTGATGGACATCATATGGGCACATTTTTTGTTTCTTCTTCGTTTTTGTTAGTCCCTAAACAAGTGGTAAAAGAGCACTTTTGCCTAGTTTAATGTTTGGTGATTATCTGTTTTTTATTACACTTATTATCTTTACTACAATTTGTGATCAAATCCCCATCCCTACTTAAATTGATATTACTACGGAGTTATCAGTTTTTTCCTGCATGTTGTTCAGAATGATTGTTGATATGGATCTGACACATTTTTTTTTCCCTTCTGTTCTCCTTTTTATTGAATGATGACAGTTTCAACATTGTAACCATTATTTTTTGGAATTTGATTTGTAGCCACGGGGATGTATGCATTTTCTTATAATATGAACAACGATTAAGCTTTCTTTTTGAGGTATGACAATATGAATACTTTGATCATCATGGCACAGGATTCAAACGAGAAATAAAAACCATATCATTCAAAAGATAGCTGCGAATGTCACTTCTTCTATTTTTTGGAGTTGATCAATTAACTCACTCTTATCTGTTTGATTGATTCAGCAGTGATAATTAAGATCATAAAACTGCAAAATCTTATGAAGATGTAACCGGTGTTGGCTCAATTCTTGAACTTTAGTTGCAAAGTTCATTAAGCAAAGAAGTAGAGGATAATATGCCCTATAACTTAGTTTTGGGTGATAAAGTCATGAAACAGAAGATTATTTGTGTTGTTTTATAAGCTCTTCAGTGCAGTAGTTGAACTTATAGTGAGATGATGTATTGCCTGAATAGCTACAATATACTCTTTGTCAAGGTAGTTTTGGCCATGACAGAAGAGGGCTCCTCAGTTTTAAATTTTTAGCTACAAAAATACATGACCTGAATTCTGTTTTGGGTAACAAAAGCAACCTAATTCAAGGATCATCCATCAGTCATTCATTTTGATGTTCATTTGTGCTGTCTGCATTCTAAAGTTTCTTTAACCTTCTATAATTGATTTCAGCTACGAATCATGTGGCTCGACTAAGGATTTTGAATCCCGTGCTAACTCAATTTGTTATAGAGGGCCTTAATTGCAGCAAGTAAAAAAAAATGTTCATGTACTACCAAAATAATCATTTGACAGGATGCCAACTAGACAAAATGGAAAATTGCTTATATACAAGCAAACTGTATGCATATTGTATAGGGTACTTATAACCAAACTAAGAAAGCAAAAGACATATTGACATTTCTGACAATTTGCATTATTTCTTGAACCAATGCAATGTCATATTTCAACCGACTTGGAAGATTGTTTTCTCTTTCCAGCTTGGATTTGTTAATATGTGGAACACCGATCTAGGCATTTTTTGCTTTCATGATCTCAATCATACACAGTTGTAAACTTAAAAATACACGATTTGATTTCACTACAGAAAAATCATGAAATGATTTGATGACAGCATCCACAAGTTCATCCACTTTTTGAACACACTCCTTATTCCTTAAGGACTGAATAGTATTAAAAAAACCCAAATCCAGCACATTTAATTCAGGAGAATTCGGAGGTTGACACAACAATCGAATATCAAATCCATCTTGTCTTGCAGCTTCACAAAACTCGGGATCAGTGTGAGAAATATGTGTTCTAGCATTGTCTTGTTGGATGTATATTGGAAGCATATTATCATCTCTCGGCCATTTTTCCCTTATGGAAGGTTCAATCAAGAAATACCTACTAATAGCTTTTCCAACTAAAGTGATCGGCCTTGTCTCTAATGTACCCGCAGGTTTATTAACACTGCTCCTTTTAGCTGGTTCCTAAGTGGTAAAAGGCCATATCCCTATTTTCCCAGAAAATAATTCATATCCATTCTCATCAAACCTGGGACGGGCTGTAGCTACTAAGAACATGACTTTTCCAATGAAATTTTTGTTTTTAATCGTGCGTATTGGATCTTCCTCATCATGATGTAAATAACACTTCTCTGTTTTCTTTGTCATTTGGAATCACTTTTCATCAATATGAACAACATTACACATACTTTTAAATATTTGATCATCTGGTATACTACTCTCCTCAAGCATGGACTTGCAAAATTGTAGACGAGAAATTTTATTCTCTTCTTTCTGAAAAGACTTTAGAGAACTTGAATGTCGACGTATAGATCCAGATTTGAACAAACTGAATGCTTTAGTCTTTCCAATATTAAGTGCTTCAGCCAAAGTTGCAACAGTTGTAAGTTTTTGTAATGGAATGTCGCGAATTTGGGCAAGGTCGACTTCAATTCTCTTGCGACCACACTTTGATGTCCTTTGGCTTGATACATCACCTGTTGGAGATGTTTTGCCTCATTTCCATATTCGTTGAACTTTACGAATATCAACAGAAAAAAATGTTGCCACTTCTCTAGTTGCAAACTTTTTTAATCTCCCATCAACACTTTTTTGTAGAAGCATTTTGCATATTGCCCTCCGTTCAATATTGCTTGAATTATTGTATTTCTTAACCATATAATCCCCTGCGAAATATAAGAAAAAATATCGACAAAGCAAATGTCATATGTATATATTGTATATTATATATAAAATAAATTAAAAAATCATATTGTATATAATTTTTTTGAAACATGCTCATATTAACAACATAAAAAATATATATAAATAGAATCAGTGATTCTAGATTAAACTTATATGCACAAAATCCCAAGAAGAACAATATCTTTAAGCCAAGTCTTAAGGTTTTCCCATTGGAAGTACTCAAATTCAATCAGCTCTCCTTCCACCACCTTAAACTCCACCATCCACAACCCCTCAGCCACCTCCCATATCTCCACAACTAATACTGTGCAACCTTTGACCAGCTAGATTCCTCATCCCTTTCCTTTTTCAACTTTGTACCCCAATTGACCACCAACTTTGTCCACCATCTTCTATATTAATTTTAGAAGAATATTATTATAATATATGAATTTATTATGAATCCATACCCTGAAGTGGTTTGCAACTAAAGGTAGATTGTAAAATTAATGATTAATAGTCTTTCCCCATACCCTGAAGTGGTTTGCAGTCCTATTCTGATTTTTTTTCTCTGTGTTTTCCATTTATATGTGAAAATAACTTCGAGTATATGACCTATGAAATAATTTTAATCATTCTTGTTTAACATTGAATTAGGTTCATTACTGTCACAAGGCTCCTGCTGAAAGATTATCTGCCCAGGCCTAGCCAGAAACTCACTTTCGTGCTATGCATTTCAGAATCGGAATCTCTTGTCAGGCCTAGACTCTAGCAAAATCGCTATTCCAATCCTTGCTTGAAATAACATTGCACAGGATCTTGGTTTGTACTTATTCGATTTATCACGCAACAAATAAATTCTTAATTAAAAGCGGAAGAATAAGAATTACCTATCGAAGCGTTTACTCAGGTGATTCTCTTGTATGCCTCAAGACTTTGTTCGTATGTTGTGTGGGCAACAATCTAACGAGCAATTGATTAGCTAATCACTATAATCCACTTGCCAGAAAAAATTCTGCAGCTCGTCGCCGTCTGAATTTCAACCGTCGCCGCCGTCGGATTTCTCCTGCCACTGCGCCTGCCGGAATTAACCACCGACCACCGCCTGGGACAATAAACGGCCGCCTGAGATTATGCAAGAGGGAGAAAAATGTTTTATCTCTCTAGACTTTCTCTCTCTAAGTTTTCTTGTTTGAAAAACTTATGAATTGTATGTTGTGTAAGAGCTAATCCCTTGTCTATATATAGAGTTACAAGAGAGACCCCAAGTTGGTTTAGGATTGACCTTTCTACAGGGTTTCTATTTCCTTCAATCCTGTTCCTGGACTGATTCACATCCAACTGATATAGGGATTCACTTATCCTAATCCAGCTCATAGTATGATTCACAACCAACTGATATAGGGATTCACTTATCCCCAATCCAGTTCTTGGTATGATTAACAACCAACTGACACAAGAATTAATTAATTACTTAATTAATTAAATCTACCTTTGTTAATAACCCAATACATAATTAATCATACCACTAACGGATTATTATGGCACTACCATCCTACACCAAAATTGCTTCCAGAACAACTTAATTAATTTATTCATAATCTCCCCACATCAAAGATTTAGTGCTCGTTAATATATTAATTTACTGATAAATTAATTAATTAACTTCTTTACTTTTGAGACTAGTACCACTCGACCTTTTTACTATACCGAACATAAGTCCACCGGCCGGGTTTAGTATAATAAATATTACGAGCTCATCTCGGGAGCACATCATCCCAGACACACCGGTACATGGTTTCCTTTTGACAAGAAGCAGCACACCAAGTAACTAAACACGCGCACCCTAACTACCGAGACTATTGGCCACAATGGACCTCACTCATTGGCAGATCAAAGCACACTATGTCTAATCCTCATGCTCGCTCTAGTCTAGAGATTAAGAGATAGAATAATAAGAACAATTTGTCTATTAAATGAGTACAAGATAAATCATTCCAAATGGTCAACTTCAATATGCCCCGGGCATACCTCTATGATTCAATTAGTTTAGACATACCAATTATTCGAATCATATAATAACCTAAACCGAAAGTTTATCCAAAGTTGTCTCGATTACAAGCCTCATTTATATATTATGTCTTTTAACCAATGATCAGATCTACTGTGTCACACAAGACACCTCATCATCTAACTACATAATATAAATAGACAAATCATGCACAACAAGATATAATCAAAACATAAATCAATATATTAACTGGAAAAAATGTACAATACAAGCATAGCTTATGTATTCAACTCCAACAATCTCCCACTAATACATAAGATGTGCTTTAAATATACAACTGCATTCAACTCCTATACACTCTACTACTATATATCTAGAAAAGCTGTCATGGCTCCCCTAAGTATCTGATTCCCATGCCCTCCACGTGAGCCTCAAAAACTTTTGAAGTCAATATTTTCATGAACGGATCTGCAAGGTTATCATCTGATGCTATCATAGCCACAAATAAATTGTCAGCCAATGAACCAGAACAAATAAGTTTTCCATTTCTTCTTATAAATACAGAATCATCAAAAAAAATAAACTTATAACCATTCTTCAAGAGTTTAGAAACTGAAATAAGGTTCTTTCTAAAACTCGGTACTTAAAGACAATTAAATAATTCTAATCTAGAACTCTCAAAATTTAGAGTGACATCTCTCACTACTTCTACTGACACTCTTATAGTGTCGCCCATGTAGATGTCCAATTCGCCTTCTCTAAGCGTCCGGGTTACTCGGAACCCTTGTAAAGAATTACAAATATGGTCAGTGGTACCTGAATCCAAACACCAAGTATCTGTGGGAATCGCCACTAAACATGTCTCAGTAATTAAGGCAGAAACTATCGTACGTTTAAGCTTTGAACAATCTGATTTCCAATGTCTCGTCTTATTGCACTTGAAGCACTTGTCTTCCGACTTCTTCTTTGCAATATCTGGCTTAGGTGTAATTCCGGCCTTTTGAGCTATTCCCTCGAGCTTTCTCTTCTTCTTTCTAGCCTCAGGCTCAGAAGAATATTATGAAGCTTTGCCTGCGACTAAAGCTAGCTTCTTCTCTTGAAGAAGACTTTTAGCCGCTACCAACTTTGCCAATAACTCGAATGAAGCACACAACATCTTACTTATGTTGTAGTTCAACCGAATCTGCTCATAGCTTTGAGGCAAGCCCCAGAGGAGAATATCGACTTTGGTTTCACCAACGATTTTGCTTCTCACTACCTCAACCTTGTTGATGTTACTAATCATGCCAATGACATGATCTCTCACAGGAGTGCTCTCAGCCATAAGGACAATGTCCAAGTTACGACTCCAATCGACATAATTAGGTCCAGTTAACTTATTGTCTTTGAATATAGTAGTTAAGGGGTTGAATGTCATATCGAAAATTGTAAATTTAACAGACAATGTTTTAATTATCTAACCAAGAATTTTGAACATGACAAAATTCTAAAAATTATTGACTTCCCTCAAAACAATAATTTTAATCCACCAACATCTCATTTATCGGGATTCTCGCAAGCCACGATAGTGTGGATGTTTACACTAACCCACATTCACTTGAGAAGAACCAAGTTCATTAACTATACTATCTGACCAAACAATCTATTGATCAATGCAGCTAATAGTCGGTGCTTTTAGTCGTACAATAAGCAGCGTAACCTCGATGGGAGGGATACTGCAAGTCATACACTAAGTGTGTGCCATTACGTGACTTCTGAGTTTGTTATCTCAGGATAGTGCACCTCAGATGGAGAGGGTGTTGCATTTCTCCTAGTTAAACTTACTCTAGCCATCTTACTCAGAAATTCATAATCTAGCGATCTCGTGGTTGGACTCATCTGAAGGAGGAAGTCCCTAATGCCAATGCGCAAGCTCACCCACATTGCATATGAACTCGTAATGATGGTCGTGGGGATATTAAACCAACCCACACCCACTTAGATTTCTAAATTGAGGGTTTTCCCAGTTTTAACATGCAATTAACTAACACTAAGTTATAAGCAACCATAAAACCATCATGCTTTAAAATCCTACATCTAAAATACAACACAAAAATTAAAGCATAAAAATTAAAACAATAAATAATGGAAATAAATGCGAAAATTAAATTTCCAGACTATTATAGTTTTAATCGCTTCTATCTTCTACCTTGATCTCGTGTCCCACCACGTAACTCGATGGAGAAAGTCTTGAACTTCAAAAAACAAAATTTGGTGGAAAAACGGGCCAAAACGTGAATCAAATGGGCCGCGAATGGGCTGCGCGCTCTATGGGTCTCGCGCAGCAACTGCTGCGAGCTGCTGTCGCGCCTGCTGCCTTCACCGGCGATTGCCGGTGACAGCTCGACTCGTCGGCCCCACCCCCTCCCTCTGTTTTCTCCTTTCACTTCTTCTATGCTATTTGGTCTTCTTGCAATTCATTCTGGGTTTTTTCTAGGTTTCTAAGAATTAACGATAACCAAAAACCCACGAATTCAAGTTGTCCACCATAATGCCTCCGATTACAAAAAAAATTAATTCTCCTACATGGCTTCCAGCACGTGGTTATATTCTTACAAATATTCAAAAAAAATCAAATCCGGACATGTCCCGGAATTTAATTAAAACCCATACAAACGTAACCATAATAGTCGGGACTTCTTAACCACCTGCAAATAAAACCATGTACTAAATCGAACAAGCACAAAACCCAAAACCAGGCTCTGATACCAATTGCAAGATTATCTGCCCGGGCCTAGGCAGAAACTCACTTTCATGCTATGCATTCCAGACTCTAGCACAATCACTATTTCAATCCTTGCTTGAAATAACATTGCGCAGGATCTTGGTTTCTACTTATTCGATTTATCACGCAACAAATAAATTCTTAATTAAAAGTGGAAGAATAAGAATTACCTATTGAAGCGTTTACTCAGGTGATTCTCTTGTATGCCTCAAGACTTTGTTAGTATGTTGTGTGGGCAACAATCGAACGAGGAATTGATCAGTTAATCACCACAATCCACTTGCCAGAAAAATTTTGCAGCTCGTCGTTGCCTGAATTTTAACCGCCGCCGTTGCCGAATTTCTCCTGCCACCGCCGCCTGCCGAAATTAACCACGGACCACCGCCTGGGACAATAACCGGCCGCCTGAGATTATGCAAGAGGGAGAAAAATATTTTCTCTCTCTAGAATTTCTCTCTCTAAGTTTTCTTGCCTGAAAAACTTATGAATTGTATGTTGTGTAAGAGCTAATCCCTAGTCTATATATAGAGTTACAAGAGAGACCCCAAGTTGGTTTAGGATTGGCCTTCCTATTGGGTTTCTGTTTCCTTCAATCCTGTTCCTGGACTGATTCACATCCAATTGATACAGGGATTCACTTATCCCAATCCAGTTCCTGGTATGATTCACAATCCACTGATACAGGGATTCACTTATCCCCAATCCAGTTCCTGGTATGATTAACAACCAACTGACACAAGGATTAATTAATTACTTAATTAATTAAATCTATCTTTGTTAATAACCCAATACATAATTAATGTACCACTAATGGATTAATTATGACACTACCATCCTACACTATAATTGCTTTCAGAACAACTTAATTAATTTATTCATAATGTCCCCACATCAATGATTTAGTGCTCGTTAATATATTAATTTACTGATAAATTAATTAATTAACTTCTTTAATTCCGAGTCTAGTACTACTCGACCTTTTTACTATACCGGACCTAAATCCACCAGCCAAGTTTAGTATAATAAACATTACGAGCTCATCTCGGGAGCACCATCACTCCGGACGTACCGGTACATGGTTTCTTTTCAACAAGTAGCAGCACACCAAGTAATTAAACATGCGCACCCAATCTACCGAAACTATTGGCCACAATTGACCTCACTCATTGGCATATCAAACTACACTATGTCTAATCCTCACTCCTGCTCGAGTCTAGGGTTTAAGATATAGAATACTAAGAATGATTTGTCTATTAAATCAGTACAAGACAAATCATTCCAAATGGTCAAGTTCAATATGCCCCGGGCATACCTATATGATTCAATCAGTTTAGACAAACCAATTATCCGAATCACATAATAACCTAAACCGACAGTTTGTCCAAAGCTATCTCGATTACGAACCTCATTTATATATTATGTCTTTTAACCAATGATGAGATCTACTGTGTCACACAAAACACCTCATCATCTAACCACATAATATAAATGGACAAATAATGCACAACAAAATATAACAAAAACATAAATCGATATATTAACTGGGAAAAATGTACAATACAAGCATAGCTTATGTATTCAACTCCAACAATCTCCCACTAATACTTAAGTTGTGCTTCAAGTATACAACTGCATTCAACTCCTATACACTTTACTACTATATATCTAGAAAATGTGTCATCGCTCCCCTAAGTATCTGATTCCTATGCACTCCACGTGAGCCTCAAAACCTTTTGGTGTCAATGTTTTCGTGTACGGATCTGCAAGGTTATCGTCTGATGCTATCTTAGCCACGACCACGTCTTCTCTCTATACTGTATCTCGTATTAGGTGGTACTTGCGCTGTATATGTTTACTCGCCTTGTGGGCTCGTGTTCCTTCGAGTTTGCTACTGCACCGTTGTTATCACAATACACCGTGATAGACTTCTGCAAAACCAGCAATCACATCTATGTCCACTAGGAAGTTCTTGAGCCATACTTCTTGTTTCGCTACCTCTGATGCAGTAACGTATTCAGCCTCCATGGTAGAGTCCGCCACGCATTTCTGCTTGACACTCCGCCAAACTATGGCTCCACCTCCCAGAGTAAACACATACCCTGAGGTAGACTTGCTCTTGTCCCTGTCGCCTTGGAAATCTGAATCTATGTAACCTCGGGGTACCAACTCAGGCGCCTAATAGATCAACACTTGGTCTCTTGTTCTACGCAAATACTTGAGAATGCATTTTACTGCCTCCCAATGAGTTTTTCCAGGGTTACTCTGATATATGCTTACAATGCCAATGGCATAACATATATCAGGTCTCGTACACAACATGGCATACATGAGACATCCAACTGCCGAAGCATAAGGAACTGTCTTCATGGCCTATATCTCCTCAACAGTCTTGGAAGATTGTTCTTTAGACAGATGCACTCCGTGTCTAAAAGGTAGAAAACCTATATTGGATTTTTGCATGGTAAAACTGGCCAGAATCGTATCGATGTATGAAGCTTGGGAGGGCGTTAACCAACGTTTCCTACGATCTTTAATTATCTTGATCCCAATGATATGTCCCGCTTTCTATAAGTCCTTCATATCAAACTGCTTGGACAGCCATGCCTTTACGTCTGATAACATTTTCTTGTTGTTTCCAATCAATAGAATGTCATCTACGTAAAGCACAAGAAACACCACTAAGTTTCCATCACGTCTGTGGTACACACATTGCTCATCCGGACATTGAGTTAATCTATAGGACTTGATTTTCTTATAAAACCGGATGTTCTAAGATCTGGATGCTTGCTTAAGTCTATAAATAGACCTCTTAAGCCTACAAACCTTATGCTTTTGGCCTTTTTCAACGAATTCCTCTAGTTGCAGCATGAAGAAGGTTTCCTCAAGACTTCCGTTTAGGAAAGTTGTCTTGACATCCATCTGCCATATCTCATAATCTAAATGAGCAGCTATGACCAAGAGAATCCAGATCGACTTAAGCATTGCTACAGGGGAGAAGGTTTCCTTATAATTGATTCCCTCTTTCTGAGTATACCCCTTCTCCACCAGCCTAGTATTAAAGGTTTCCACATTTCCTCCAGGACCTCTCTCACATTTGTAGACCCACTTCCATCCAATGGGCTTAAACCCATCAGGCAGGTCCACAAGCTCCCAGACTTGATTGTGGTCCATTGACCCTATCTCGGATATTATTACCTTTCGCCAAGATTCTGCATCTTTATGTCGGAGAACCTCATTGTAGTTTACCAGGTCAGGCTCAGGCATGCTGGGACTAGGTCTGAAGCCTCTCCCACGCCAATGAACCTATTGGGCTGTCTAACAACCCTCCCACTATGACAAGGCACCACATGTGTAGGCACATCATCTGTGATATCTTGTGCAGTGTGTGGTGTATCTACTTGTGCTGGTGCATCAGAATTATCAGTTTGTCTTCTAAGCTCTTCTAGTACTATCTTACTATTGGGCTTGTGATATATGATGTAGTGTTCCTGTAAAAATCTAGCATTGGTACTAACCAACACCTTCTGATCTTTAGGACTATAAAACAGACTACCTTTCGTTCCCCTAGGATATCTTACAAATAGCATTAATTCTGTTCTTGCATCTAACTTAGCCGCATCTGCCTTAAGCACATGTGCTGGGCAACCCCAAATTCTGAGATGTCTTAGACTAGGCTTTCGCCCATTCCACAACTCTACTGGGGTTGAAGGCACGGTTTTAGATGGTACAAGATTAAGAATATACACAACTGTTTCTAAGGCATATCCCCAGAACGAACTCAGCAAATCACTATAGCTCATCGTCGACCTAACCATTTCCATGAGAGTTCAATTCCTTCTTTCTGCTACACCGTTCTGCATTGGCATGCCAGGTGCAGACAACTGAGACTGAATTCCTACCTCACTGAGGTATTCTCGAAATTCGTGGGACAGGTACTCCCCACCACGATCTGATCATAGTGTCTTGGTACTCTTACCATGATACTTCTCCACATCTGCCCGAAACTCTTTGAACTTTCCAAAGCACTCGGACTTGTTACGCATTAGGTAAATGTACCCGTACATTGAGTAGTCATCTGTGAACTGCACGAAATACTCAAACCCACCTCGTGCTTGGACCGACATTGGTCCACACAAGTGAGAATGAATCAAATCTAATACTTCTTTAGCTCTATAACCTTTTTCTTTAAAAGGTATCTTGGTCATCTTACCCACCAAGCAAGATTCACAGGTTGAATAACTGTCAATCTCTAATGAACCTAAAGGTTCATCATTGACAAACCTCTGAATCCGACTAAGGTTTATATTACCTAGCCTGAGATGCCAAAGATATGTTTGATTCATTTCAGAATGTTTCTTCCTCTTATTAATGTTAGATAAAGAGCTATCCGTTTCTATGTTTTGCACAACATGGGAGTTAGAATTAACCACAAACAAATTGTCAGCCAATGAACCAGTACAAATAAGTTTTCCATTTCTTCTAATAAATACAGAATCATCAGAAAAAATAAACTTATAACCATTCTTCAAGAGTTTAGAAACTGAAATAAGGTTCTTTCTAAAACTTAGTACATAAAGACAATTAAATAATTCTAATATAGAACTCTCGAAATTTAGAGTGACAACTCCCACTGCTTCTACTGACACTCTTGTAGTGTCGCCTATGTAGATGTCCAATTCGTCTTCTCTAAGCTTCCGGGTTACTGGGAGCCCTTGCAAAGAATTACAAACATGGTCAGTGGCACCTAAATCCACACACCAAGTATCTGTGGGAATCGCTGCTAAACATGTGTCAGTAATTAAGGCAGAAACTATCGTACGTTTAAGCTTTGAACAATCCAATTTCCAATGTCCCGTTTTATTGCACTTAAAGCACTTGTCTTTTGCCTTCTTCTTTACAATATCTGTCTTAGGCGCTATTCACGTCTTTTGACCTATTCCCTCGAGATTTCTCTTCTTCTTTCTAGCCTCAGACTTAGAAGAAGATTCTGAAGCTTTGCCTGCGACTAAAGCTCGCTTCTTCTCTTGAAGAAGATTTTTAGCCACCACCAACTCTGCCAAGAACTCGGATGAAGTACACAACATCTTACTTATGTTGTAGTTCAACCGAATCTGCTCATAGCTTTGAGGCAAGCTCCGGAGGACAATATCGACTTTGGTTTCACCAACGATTTTGCCTCCCACTACCTCAACCTTGTTGATGTTAATAATCACGCCAATGACATGATCTCTTACAGGAGTGCTCTCAGCCATAAGGACAATGTCCAAGTTATGACTCCAATCGACATAATTAGGTCCAGTTAACTTATTGTCTTTCAATATAGTAGCTAAGGGGTTGAATGCCATATCGAAAAATGTAAATTAAACAGACAATGTTTTAATTATCTAACCAAGAATTTCGAACATGATAAAATTCTAAAAATTATTGACTTCCCTCAAAACAATAATTTTAATCCACCAACATCTCATTCACCGGGATTCTCGCAAGCCACGATAGTGTGGGCATTTACGCTAAGCCACATTCGTTTGAGAAGAACTAAGTTCATTAACTATACTATCTGCCCAAATGATCTTTTGATCAATGCAGCTAATAGTCAGAGCTTTTAGCCGTACAATAAGAAGCGTAACCTAGATGGGAGGGATACTGCAAATCATACACTAAGTGTGTGTGCTATTACGTGACTTCTGAGTTTGTTATCTCAGGATAGTGTGCCTCAGATGGAGAAGGTGTCGCATTTCTCCTAGTTAAACTTACTCTAGCCATCTTACTCAGAAATTCATAATCTAGTGATCTCGTGGTTGGACTCATCCGAAGGAGGAAGGCCCTAATGCCAACGCTCAAGCCCGCCCACATCGCATATGAACTCGTAATAGTGGCCGTGGAGATATTAAACCAACCCGCTCCTACTTAGATTTTTAAATTGAAGGTTTTTCCGGTTTTAACATGCAATTAACTAACCTTAAGTTATATGCAACGATAAAACCATTATGCTATAAAATCCTGCATCTAAAATACAACACAAAAATTAAAGCATAAAAATTAAAATAATAAATATGGGAAATAAATGCGAAAATTAAATTTCTCGACTATTATGATTTTAATCGCTTCTATCTTCTGCCTTGATCTCGTGTTCCACCACGTAACTCGATGGAGAAAGTCTTGAACTTCAAAAAATGAAACCTAGAGGAAAAATGGGCCAAAACGTGAATCGAACGGGGCCGCGAGCGTGCAGTGTTCATAAGTTGCGCAACCCATATGGGCCGATCGCGCAACAGCTGCTACGCGCCGCAGCTGCTGCACGCTGCTGCCGCGCCTGCTGCCTTCACCAACGGCTGCCGGTGGCGGCTCTTGCCGACAAGTCCTAGCTGGCGCCTCCCCCTCCATCTGTTTCCTCTTTCACTTCTTCTACGCTATTTGGCCTTCTTACAATTCGTTCTGGGTTTTTCATGGGTTTCTATGAATTAACGATAACCCAAAACCCACGAATTCAAGTTGCCCACCATAACGCCTTCGATTACAAAAAATTAATTCTCCTACTACAAGGCTTTCTAGGAAAATTAAATAATCGAAATTACATAGAAAAAATCCAACTATATATTTGTTCTAATCCTACACGGCTTCCAGCACGTGGTTATACTATTACAAATATTCAAAATAAAATCAAATATGGACTTGTCCCGGAGTTTAATTAAAACCCATACAAACGTAACCATAATAGTCGGCATTTTTTAACCACCTGCAAATAAAACCATGTAATAAATTGAACAAGCACAAAACCCAAAACCAGGCTTTGATACCAATTGAAAGATTATCTGCCCGGGCCTAGCCAGAAACTCACTTTCGTGCTATGCATTCCAGAATCGGAATCTCTGGCCAGACATAGACTCTAGCACAATCGCTATTCTAATCCTTGCTTGAAATGACATTGCACAGGATCTTGGTTTGTACTTATTTGATTTATGACGCAACAAATAAATTCTTAATTAACAGCGGAAGAATAAGAATTACCTATTAAAGAGTTTACTCAGGTGATTCTCTTGTATGCCTCAAGACTTTGTTCGTATGTTGTGTGGGCAACATTCTAACGAGCAATTGATCAGCTAATCACCACAATCCACTTGCCAGAAAAAATTCTGCAGCTCGTCGCTGCCTGAATTTCAACCGCCACCGCCGCCGAATTTCTCCTGCCACCGCTGCCTGCCAGAATTAACCACCGGCCACCGCCTAGGGCAATAACCGGCCGCCTGAGATTATGCAAGAGGGAGAAAAATGTTTTCTCTCTCTAGAATTTCACTCTCTAAGTTTTCTTGTCTGAAAAACTTATAAATTGTATGTTGTGTAAGAGCTAATCCCTTGTCTACATATAGCGTTACAAGAGAGACCCCAAGTTGGTTTACGATTGGCCTTCCTACTGGGTTTCTATTTCTTTCAATCCTGTTCCTGGACTGATTCACATCCAACTGATACAGGGATTCACTTATCCCAATCCAGTTCCTGGTATGATTCATAACCAACTGATACTGGGACTCACTTATCCCCATTCCAGTTCCTGGTATGATTCACAACCAACTGACACAAGGATTAATTAATTACTTAATTAATTAAATCTACCTTTGTCAATAACCCAATACATAATTAATCGTACCACTAATGGATTAATTATGACACTACCATCTTACACCAGAATTGCTTCCGGAACAACTTAATTAATTTATTCATAATCTCCCTACATCAAAGATTTAGTGCTTGTTAATATATTAATTTACTGATAAATTAATTAATTAACTTCTTTAATTCTGAGACTAGTACCACTTGACCTTTTTACTATATCAGACATAAGTCCACCGGCCGGGTTTAGTATAATCTCGGGAGCACTATTACCCCGGACGCACCGGTACATGGTTTCCTTTGTACAAGCAGCAGCACACTAAGTAACCAAACACGCGCACCCAACCTACTGAAACTATTGGCCACAATTGACCTCACTTATTGGCATATCAAAGTACATTATGTCTAATCCTCATGTTCGCTCGAGTCTAGAGATTAAGAGATAGAATACTAAGAACAATTTGTCTATTAAATCATTACAAGACAAATCATTCCAAATGGTCAAGTTCAATATGCCCCGGGCATACCTATATGAATCAATCAGTTTAGACAAACCAATTATCCGAATCACATAATAACCTAAACTGACAGTTTGTCCAAATCTGTCTCTGTTACGAACCTCATTTATATATTACATCTTTTAACCAGTGATGAGATCTACTGTGTCACACAAGACACCTCATCATCTAACTACATAATATAAATGGATAAATAATGAACAACAAAATATAACAAAAACATAAATCGATATATTAACTAGGAAAAATGTACAATACAAGCATAGCTTATATATTCAACTCCAACATCTGAAATATCAACCAAGAAGTTGAACTTAGGAAGAAGGCAGGTATTTGATTTTGCTGGCTAATTTCTTAATTGATAGTGATTTTTTATTTTCGCAATTTAAGAGATCATAAGCTCTAGCTACATACGGACCCTCATTTATTACTTTTTGCCATGGTAGTTTGATTATATGCATGAATCTTCTAGATTTTAGTTGGCCAAATTAATTTTTGTTATACTAGCCTCACACATTCAAATCTATTATGGGTGCATCACCTATTTTGATATTTATATGTGTAAGTAAGATAGATTCAACAAATATTGACGAACACCAATTGTCAACATACCACAACATATTCATTTAGGAATTTCTTGCATTTTTTTTGTGTAAACTTGCAGCACCAAACCATAGACTCCCAATTAACCAACGATAACACCCTTCACAATATTTACAAAAAGCTGAAATAATTATCCAAATCCACAAAAGCAAAGCTTATAAATGAGGCCAAAATTTTTTAAATTATTACTAAATGAGATATACACTCTTTAAATACATACATTAATCCACCAACTTGGGTTTAGGTTATATAATCAAATACAAAATTAGTTAGGAAAATAATCCATACATTACTATTACAAAACTGTCTCTAACTCCAGTGTTAATGAAGTATAGAAACCTTAGAGGAAGCTCTTACCAAAATGCTCTAAAAGGGAAACCACAAAGCAAAACAGCTGCAGGTTAAAGCTTTCCCCCAACTCACACCACTCACTAATCTATGCACAGTTCAACCTCCTATAAACCCCCTATTAAATCAGTTTCTACTCTATCTAACAAAATTTGTGCTTTTGGTAATTGGGATCACGCTCTAAAAACTCCTCAAATTTCCTTGGCATCTTTCAGAGCTTATCTATGAGATGTTCTCCGCTCATCAACTCCATCTCTTTCAGTATCTCTTGGGCTAGAGTTTTTATGGGTAGTTTAACATCCTCAAGCAACTCACCAAGGAATTGAATATGTACAAAAGTATTCAAGCTTAATCATTTCTGGTGTTTCACTATTCAACAACATTTCAATGTCTGTGCCAGACATACCATCATCACTCCATTGGATGTAAGCAACATGAAGTTGCTGATCTCGATGAGTTAGCAAATCATAAGGTACGGTACATGCTACCCAGAATTCAGTGGATGTATTTAGGGGTAAGACACTTTTGTTTCTAAAGACAATACCCAACCAGGAGGAGTAGATAGAAAAAAGCAGGAACAGCAAATGGTGAGAAGGGTTCAAACTGAGGGCGATGACTGAAGAAGAAGGTGAATTGTTGGCTCGTTGCTTTGGCTGCAGAGTCAATGTCCATGGAAGTTTGATGGCATTGAAGAATTGTAATACTAATAGTACAACAGAAATCAGTAAGTAAAATTGAGTTTCTTTCTCAGTAACAATATTGGGGATATTGGAGACCCCCTAATGGAGAAAACTAGTTCATTTGAGAAGACAATTCTACAGTTTAGGTATATGTTGTTGAAGTAGTTCCACCCAATCTTCACATTTTTATTTAAAACTCTACCAAAATATAACTACTAAACATTCTTATCCCTACTCACCTGCAAATCTATCTGATAACTAAGTCATAGATATTGGAATTACTAATCTGAATTGAATTCTCCCCTCGACTCCTTTTTTTTTTTTGTAATGTTAAAACTCCACCTTTCACTAACAACGAAGACTAATTTTTTACAACTCTCATAAACCCTTTTGACACCCTCATCCTCCTTCAGCTTCATACTATTCTTGCCCCTATTCGAATCTTCCTCGGATAAAATAACTTCCTCAATTTCTCCTTCAACACCTTATATTCATACACTCATTCAAATTCGATTTCATTATCTTGTGGCTTCTTTTCTAATATTTCCAAAACTCATTGAAATAAATACTAAAGGCATTCTATAGTTTATCATCTACGTCTATATCCCCTTTATTTGATATCGAATCCAGCATTAGAAAACCATTCCAAAGATTTTTTTTTGTTGTTTTTTTTTTTTTTGTTTGGGGTTACTAGTTACCGCCCCAGCAACTGGGGCGGTAACCTTGGAATTTTACTAATATAACCTTATAATAATATATTAATATAATAAAAATAATAAATTTAAAAATATTAATTTTTTATTAACCCACCCTCTCCCCGACCCACCCTCTCCCCGTCACCCCCCCTTTCCCCCCGGCAACGGCTCACTCACCGCGCCTCTCCCGCCTTCCTCCAAATCTCCCCGGCAACACCTCCCTCGAAAACCCTAACGATTCCACCCCCGGCGACGCCTCACTCGAAACCCTCCACCGCGCCCCTCCCGCCTTCCCCCAAATCGCCCCGGTGACCCCTCCCTCGAAAACCCTAACGATTCCACCCCCAGGTGACGCCTCACTCGAAACCCTCCACCGCGCCCCTCCCGCCTTCCCCCAAATCGCCCCGGCTACCCCTCCCTCGAAAACCCTAACGTTGGTCGGAATTCCTTCACTGCGGAACAGACTATACTAGACACATCAGATCAGATAATACTTGACATAAGATCAACAGACTATAGATATCAGATCAAGATTATAAAAGAAATCATTCAGCAGAACTTAAACATACTTAAAAAGGGAGATCAGATCATGATTATATAGACATCAGATCAGAGAATACTTGACATCAGATCAACAGACTATAGATATCAGATCAAGATTATAAAAGAAATCATACAGGAGAACTTAAACATACTTAAAAAGGGAGATCAGATCACGATTATATAGACATCAGATCAGAGAATACTTGACATCAGATCAACAGACTATAGATATCAGATCAAGAATATAAAAGAAATCATACAATAGAATTAAAACATACTTAAAAAGGGAGATCAGATCATGATTATATAGACGTGGTGCTAGTTGTTTTTTACGTGGTACTAGTGTTATGAGACGTTGTGGGATGTCTTTGTGATAAAATAGCTTGAATTCACATGCGTGGATGTAGTCGTTTCTGGACATGGTGCTAGTTGTTTTTGACGTGGTTCTAGTGTTCTGAGACGTGGTGGGCTGTCTTTGTGAAAAAATAGCTCAAATTCACATGCATGGATGTAGACGTTTTCGAACGTGGTGCTAGTTACGACTACATCCACGCATGTGAATTCAAGCTATTTTATCACAAAGACATCCCACAACGTCTCATAACACTAGTACCACGTAAAAAACAACTAGCACCACGTCTATATAATCATGATCTGATCTCCCTTTTTAAGTATGTTTTAATTCTATTGTATGATTTCTTTTATATTCTTGATCTGATATCTATAATCTGTTGATCTGATGTCAAGTATTCTCTGATCTGATGTCTATATAATCGTGATCTGATCTCCCTTTTTAAGTATGTTTAAGTTCTACTGTATGATTTCTTTTATAATCTTGATCTGATATCTATAGTATGTTGATCTGATGTCAAGTATTCTCTGATCTGATGTCTATATAATCATGATCTGATCTCCCTTTTTAAGTATGTTTAAGTTCTGCTGAATGATTTCTTTTATAATCATGATCTGATATCTATAGTCTGTTGATCTGATGTCATGTATTCGCTGATCTGATGTCTATATAATCATGATCTGATCTCCCTTTTTAAGTATGTTTAAGTTCTGCTGAATGATTTCTTTTATATTCTTGATCCGATATCTATAGTATTTTCTGATCTGATGTCTATATAATCCTGATCTGATCTCTCTTGTTAAGTGTTTTTATTTTGTTGTATGATTCTTTTATATTCTTGATCTGATATCTATAGTCTGTTGATCTGATGTCTAGTATTATCTTATCTGATGTCTAGTATAGTCTGTTCCGCAGTGAAGGAATTCCGGCCACAGTTAGGGTTTTCGAGGGAGGGGTCGCCGGGGCGATTTGGGGGAAGGCGAGAGGGGCTCGGTGGAGGGTTTCGAGTGAGGCGTCGCCGGGGGGTGGAATCGTTAGGGTTTTCGAGGGAGGGGTCACCGGGGCGATTTGGGGGAAGGCGGGAGGGGCGCGGTGGAGGGTTTCGAGTGAGGCGTCGCCGGGGGGTGGAATCGTTAGGGTTTTCGAGGAAGGTGTTGCCGGGGCGATTTGGGGGAAGGCGGGAGGGGCGCGGTGAGTGAGGCGTCGTCGGGGGGAAAGGGGGGGCGACGGGGAGAGGGTGGGTCGGGGAGATGGTGGGTTAATAAAAAATTAATATTTTTAAATTTATTATTTTTATTATATTAATATATTATATAAGGTTATATTAGTAAAATTCCAAGGTTACCGCCCCAGTTGCTGGGGCGGTAACTAGTAATTATATTTTTTTTTCATACAATCTATAGACTACATGTACTAAATGTAATTTATTTGGGCACTTTTTCCAACTCAGTTAGTAGAACATACCTTCGTGTTGTGAGTCATCTTCCATTTTATCATCATGTTGTTCCTCCATATCTGCCTCATATTGTGTTTCATCAAAATCATTCTCTCCATATGGCTCCAAATTCAAATAAAAAATTATAGTTGCATCATCTTCTTCACTTGGGAATGAGTTTAAATCCAAAATATTTGCATTAAATGGCTCTTTGTTTAAATCTATGTCCATAGAATTCGCATGAATTTCTGAATCCATATCTATTTCTGCTCTAAAAGTTTGAATTAATATTTAAGCGGTATGAGTAAACAAATTTCAATGAACTACCAAAATTTCAATAAACGTGGTAGTATACAGGTGTTGTAATTATTCGTGTTGTAATTATTCTATAGTAATTAGACTTAAAATAAAAGGATAATTTGGGAGATTTACCCCATCCTTATTTTTTCAGAAAATGTTTAAAGCGTCAATTATTTCAGAATGGAGGGAGTATTATTTTTTTTCTTTTATGATTGAATATCTGATTGACTATGTGTGTGGAGCCTAAATGGGTGAATTATTTTTTAGTGTGTTATAGTTGATGGAATATCCTATGAACACGATAGATTGTGTATAATCTTTTTTTTATGAAGAAAAAAATATGTTTGATGGAAAATATATTATAATTACTCTATTGTATTTGATGGAATATCACATTTTTTTACTATTGTATCCATATTATTTATGTAATACCGTATTTTTTTCCCAATTTTGATGGAATATACCTCTTCTTATCAGTATGATGCAAACATATGGCTGCCGTGACATTGATTGGTAGAAATGATTATATGAGTCACGCGAGAATTGGTGTCCTACTTTCAGCAATGATTACTTTTCTGGGGGAACAGTATCTTCTCAGATGAGTGAAACTACTAATCATTCTATTTCTCTTAAATTGTCTAAGACCTCAACATTATGTAAGTTTTATGGCCATTATGTTGATGTTGTGAATGATTGGCGATACAATGTTGCTCAAGAAGACCATATGTGTTTCTATGGCAAAATTGTTGTAACTGTGAAAGATTCTCTAATTTTGAAACATGCTTGTGAAGTGTACACAATTGACATGTATACAGGATTTGAGAAGCAATATCTGCAAATATTTTCTTTGAATCTGGTGCAGGTTTCTCAATCAAATAGTTTATATGAGTTTTAGGTTTGAGTCCCTGAAAAAAATAGTTTCCGTCATGTTGTTCGCTTTGATGAGAATGATTATTCTGTAAAGTGCACCTGCAAAATGTTTTCTGAAGTTGGTATTCTATGTTGTCATTGTCTTCGTGTTCTTATACAGAACAATTACCAGGTATTTTTGTTTTTTCTGTACATTGATGGAATATCGTACAAGTAGTGATGTAAAATGTGTTATACAGGTTATAATACGATGATTTTTACTTTTTTCTCTCATTTTCAATGGAAATTATTTTATACCTATGTAATACCATACTGTTGCAGAGAATTTCTGCTGTTTACGTATTGAATAGGTGGGACAAAATCTGAATCAATATCACGTAATGAGAAGTTAAATATTTCTCAAGAGTCCAACTGTTCTGGAAATCCTTCCCCATCTTTGTGGATGGCAGATGCTAGTAGAAAGTATATGGATTTGATTAAATTATCTCATACTAGTTCTATTACTCGCCGTATTTTGGATGAGTACTTTGTTAAAGTTAGATATGCAATTGTTGCTGAAGCTGAGCTTGTAATGAGAATTTGGATATTCTATCGTCAAAGAAAATCAGAGATCCCAGTTCCAGGCGGGCAAAAGGTGTTAGGAATGTTCGTATAAATAGTACAGGGGAGAAGCGAACTAATAAATCCAAAGCCAAATATCAAGGGTGTTCAAGGAAGTCTGAAGCAGCTGCCATGCGATCTAATAAGGTGGTCACCGATATTTTGAAAAAGACTTATAATAATTTAGATGGTGTTTTTGTAAACACTGTTGGTGATTAAGTTTAGGAATATTGGTGAAAACTGTTTCTTGATGGAAACTCTTATATTTATGTATAGCCGCTATTTGTGTTTTTTGATGCAAACATGTTTTCTGTCTAATACATGAGATGTAATATCGTGATATGTATTATATATTAAATGTGATATATTTTTATGTCAATTATCATTCTAAATAATAAGTTATGTTCCTTCAGTATTTTCCATTGGATTTGAAGAAAGCATAAAACACTAGGTAATCACATTTTTCATCGTAAACAATGATTTTCCATCAAATGTATCAGTAACATACATTTCGATCATATTTTCCATCAAATTTCAGAATTTACCATCAAGTTTTCCAGAGAGCCTAAACAATAGTTAATCATATTTTCAAACGCAATTTTATTCATCGTATATAACTTACTCTGACTCATGATACTTCTTATAAAAATCAAATTTCCATCGTGTATAACGAGATACAAAACTTATAGTAAACACAAATATAATTTTTACATTAAATAAGATGGTATATTCCATAAAAAATGATTACATATTCCATCAATTGAATAGCCCTACTTTGAATAAAAAGCTGCCACTTTTTTATCATTTTCCCCCTCACCCTGTTACATGGCGACGTAATCAAGTTATATACGTATTTGAGCATAAATGTTATCAGTATATCTGGTTGCTTCATTACATCAATCATCACCTTGTCGTAGTCGAATGTCTTTTGCCCCTTGTATGTTTCCATGTGCCTCATTACGTATATGCCACAATTTATACCATCGGCATTTTTCTAATTGATTTTGGGGTATTCTTCTTCCATTTGTCACAATCAAGATACAATCGACTGCCCTTTGATGATTTCACCCAATTTGGGAAGTACGTCACCTGTAGTAACATACCATCAAAGGCTTGAATCAGTATTCACTCAGACATATAATAACTTTTTCCCATCAATATACCAATACAATAACATTTTCCATCAATATTCAAATCCCTTATTTCCATAACGAACCATATGTGTAATATCGTAATTAAGACTTAAAATTTGATTGTGGTAGCCTCTAATTGTTGATGGTGGTCCGCACATGTTGCCAACACAATCACTTGTTTTGACATACTGTTGATGCAGATTACCACAAAATGTTTGGTCATCAACATGAACTACGACATTCATCAACCCACGAGTTTGGACGCATTTTGATGTGTTATGCTAACACTACGCCTGAAGCTATGGTTATTGACAAATTGAGGACCTTCGGCCTTCAATGGTGCAAACAAAGCATTACCTGTTAGTTTTGAATACTAAAAAGCTATTTCTTGTATGAAAAACTAATATCCACATTAACATATCGATTATGTTTCGCTATTAAATTTGTCAATTATATTATGGAACAAGATAACGAGGTGTTGAAAGACACAGTAGATCTCGTTATTGGTTAAAGTATTGATATATAAACAGATGCTCATAACTGACATAGTTTGAACAAACTATCAGTATAGGTTATCGTATGATTTGGAAATTAGTTTGTCTAGACTAATTAAATCATGCGGGTGTGCCCACAGCATATTGAGCATGTTGGAGTTGAATACATAAGCTATGCTTGTATTGTACATTTTCCCAGTTAACATATCAATTTATGTTTTGGTTATATTTTGTTGTGCATTATTTGCCCATTTATATTATGTAGTTAGATGACGAGGTGTCTTGTGTGACACAGTAGATCTCATCATTGGTTAAAAGACATAATATATAAATGATGTTCGTAACCGAGACAGCTTTGTACAAACTGTCAGTTTAGGTTATCTTGAGATTCGGATAATTGGCTTGTCTAAACTAATTGAATCATATAGATATGCCTGGGGTGTATTGAACTTGACCATTTAGAATGATTTGTCTTGTACTGATTTAATAAACAAAAGACAAATCGTTCTTAGTATTCTATCTCTTAATCCCTGGACTCGAGCGGGCATGAGGATTAGACATAGTGTACTTTGATCTGCCAATGGGTGAGGTCAATTATTGCCAATAGTCTCGGTAGGTTGGGTGCGCGTGTTTAGTTACTTAGTGTGCTGCTGCTTATCGAAATGAAACCATGTACCTGTGTGTCAGGGTGATGGTGCTCCTGAGATGAGCTCGTAATGTTTATTATACTAAACCCGGCCAGTGAACTTATGTCCGGTATAATAAAAAGGTCGAGTGGTAATAGTATCAGAATTAAAGAAGTTAATTAATTAATTTATCAGTAAATTAATATATTAACGAGCACTAAACCTTTGATGCGGGGAGATTATGAATAAATTAATTAAGTTGTTCCTGAAGCAATTCTGGTGTAGGATGGTAGTGCCATAATTAATCCGTTAGTGGTACAATTAACTATGTATTGGGTTATTACAAATGTAGATTTAATTATTTAAGTAATTAATTAATCCTTGTGTCAGTTGGTTGTGAATCATACCAGGAACTGGATTGGGGATAAGTGAATCCCTGTATCAGTTGGTTGTGAATCATACCAGGAACTGGATTGGGATAAGTGAATTCTTGTATCAGTTGGATGTGAATCAGTCCGGGAACAGGATTGAAGGAAACAGAAACCCAGTAGGAAGGCCAATCCTAAACCAACTTGGGGTCTCTCTTGTAACTCTATATATTGACAAGGGATCAACTATTCAAGACATACAATTAATAAGTTTTTAAGACAAGAAAACTTAGAGAGAGAAAGTCTAGAGAGAAAATGTTTTTCTCCCTCTAGCATAATCTCACGCGGCCAGTTATTGTCCCAGGCAGGGGTCGGTGGTTAATTCGGGCAGGCGGCAGTGGCAGGAGAAATTCGGCGGCTGCGGCCGTTGAAATTTAGGCGAAACGAGCTGTAGAATTTTTTTTTGGCAAGTGGATTGTGGTGATTAGCTGATCAATTTTTTGTTAGATTGTTGCCCACGCAACATACGAACAAAGTCTTGAGGCATACAAGAGAATCACCTGAGTAAACGCTTCAATAGGTAATTTTTATGTTTCGGCTTTTAATTAAGAATTTTTTTGTTACGTAATAAATCGAATAAGTACAAACCAAGATCCTGAGCAATGTTATTTCAAGCAAGGGTTGGAATAGCGATTGTGCTAGCATCTAGGCCTGGCAGAGATTCCTATTCTGGAATGCATAGCACGAAAGTGAGTTTCTTGCTAGGTCCGGGCAGATAATCTTTCAATTGGTATCAGAGCCTGGTTTTTTGATTTTCGTGCTTGTTCGATTTATTACATGGTTTTATTTGTAGGTGGTTAAGAAATCCCGACTATTATGGTTATGTTTGTATGGATTTTAATTAAACTCCGGGACATGTCCGGATTTAATTTTATTCTGAATGTTTGTAATAGTATAACCACGTGCTAGAAGCCGTGTATGATTAGATCAAATTTGTAGTAGAATTTTTTCTATGTAATTTTCAATTTTTTAATTTTCCAAGAAAGCCTTGTAGTAGGAGAATTAATTTTGTAATCGAAGGCGTTATGGTGGGCAACTTGAATTCGTGGGTTTTAGGTTATCGTTAATTCGTAAAAACCCAGGAAAACTCAGAACGAATTGCAAGAAGACCAAATAGCATGGGAAAAAGTGAATGAGGGATCAAAGGTGGACAGCGGCACTGACGTAAAACCACCGGCAAATGCCACCGGCTGGCAGCGGTGCAGCTGCCGCCACGCAGCGCAGTAATTGCTGTGCAGCCGCACGTGGTAGCAGCTGCAATCGCAGCAACTGCTGCGTACTGCTCGCCGCGTGCGCGGACTGTTTGGGGCAAGTTTTGGCCCGTTTTTCTTCCAGAATTCGTTTTTTTTGAAGTTCAAGGCTCAATCCATCGAGTGACGTGATGGGACACGAGATCAAGGCAGAAGATGGAAGCAATTAAAACCATGATAGTCGAGAAATTTATTTTTCGTATTTATTTTCCATATTTATGTTTTTTAATTTTGTGCTTTAATTTTTATACTGTATTTTAGATGCTGATTTTAAAACATGACTGGTTTTATGTTTGCATATAACTTAGGGTTTGTTAATTGCATGTTAAAATTGGAAAAATCCTCAATTTAGAAATCTAAGTGGGAGCGGGTTGATTTAATCAACCACCATTACGAGTTCATATGCGATGTGGGTGGACTAGCGCGTTGGCATTAAGACCTTCCTCCATTCGGATGAGTCCAACCACGAGATCGCTAGATTATGAATTTCTGAGTAAGATGACTAGAGTAAGTTTAACTAGGAGAAATGCGATACGCTCTCCATCTGAGGCGCACTATCCTGAGGTAACAAACTCAGAAGTCACGTAATGGCACAAACTTAGTGTATGATTCGTAGTATTCCTCCCATCGAGGTTACGCTGCTTATTCGTGCGGCTAAAAGCACCGACTATTAGCTACATTGATCAATAGATTGTTTGGCCAGATAGTGTAGTTAATGAACTTGGTTCTTCTCAAATGAATGTGGGTTAGCGTAAACGTCCACACTATCGTGGCTTGCGAGAATCCCGGTGAATGAGATGTTGGTGGATGAAAATTATTGTTTTGAGGGAAGTCAATAATATTAGAATTTTGTTTCAAAATTCTAGATTAGATAACTAAAATATTGTCTGTTTAATTTACAGTATTCGATATGGCATTCAACTTCTTAGCTACTGTATTGAAAATTAACAAATTAACTGGTCCGAACTATGTCGATTGGAGTCGTAATTTAGACATTGTCCTGACGATTGAGAGTACTACTGTGAGAGATCATGTCATTGACATGATTAGTAACATCAATGAGGTTAAGGTAGTGGGAGGCGAAATCGATGGTGAAACAAAAGTCGATATTGTCCTCCAGAATTTGCCTCAAGGCTATGAGCAATTTCGGTTGAACTACAACATGAATCGATTGTTGTGTATTTCATCTGAGCTCTTAGCAGAGTTGGTGGCAACTAAAAGTCTTTTTTAAGAGAAGAAGTGAGTTTTAGTCGCAGTCAAAGCTTTAGAATCTTCTTCTAAGCCTGAGGCTGGAAAGAAGAAAAGAAAGTTCAAGGAAATAGCTCAAAAGGTGCGGATTGCGAAACATGTTTAGCTTTCAAGTGCAATAAGACGGGACATTGGAAATCAGATTGTCCAAAGCTTATAAGTACGATAGTTTCTGCCTTAATTACTGAAACATGTTTAGCGGCGATTCCCACAGATACTTGGTGTGTGGATTCAGGTGCCACTGACCATGTTTGTAATTCTTTGCAAGGCTTCTAAGTGACCTGGAAGCTTAGAGAATGCGAGCTGGATATCTACTTGGGTGACACTACAAGAGTAGTCAGTGGAAGTAGTGCGAGTGGTTACTCTAATATTCAAAAACTCTAGATTAGAGTTGGTTAATTGTCTTTATGTACCGAGTTTTAGAAAGAACCTTGTTTTAGTTTCTAAACTATTAAAGAACGGTTATACGTTTATTTTTTCTGATGATTTTGTTATTATTAGAAGAAATAAAAAACTTATTTGTTCTTGTTCATTGATAGATAATTTGTTTGTGGTTAATTCTAACTCCCCTGTTGTGCAAAAGATAAAAATAAATAGCTCTTTATCTAACACTAATAATAGGAAACAAACTTCTGAATTGAATCAAACCTATATTTGGACCTTTAGGTTCATTAGAGATTGACAGTTATTCAACCTGCGAATCTTGCTTGGAGGGTAAGATGACCAAGAGACCTTTTAAGACAAAAGGTTATAGAGCCAATGAAGTACTAGAATTGATTCATTCTGACTTGTGTGAACCAATGTTAGTCCAAGCACGAGGTGGGTTTGAGTATTTCATGACGTTAACGGATGACTACTCAAGGTACGGGACATTTACCTAATGCGTCACAAGTCCGAGTGCTTTAGCAAGTTCAAAGAGTTTTGGGCAGATGTGGAGAAACATCATGGTAAGAGTATCAAGATACTATGATCAGATCGTGGTGGGGAGTACCTGTCCCACGAATTTCGAGAATACCTCAATGAGGTTGAAATTCAGTCTCAGTTGTCTGCACCTGGCATGCCACAACAGAATGGTGTAGCATAAAGAAATAATCAAACTATCATGGAAATGGTTAGGTCGATGATGAGCTATAGTGATTTGCCAAGTTCGATCTGGGGATATGCCTTAGAAACAGCTGTGTATATTCTTAATCTTGTAGCATCAAAATCGTGTCTTCAACCCCAGTAGAGTTGTGGAACGGGCGCAAGCCCAGTCTAAGACATCTCAGAGTTTGGGGTTGCCCAGCACATGTGCTTAAGGTAGATACGGCTAAGTTAGATGCAAAAACAGAATTAATGCTGTTTGTAGGATATCCTAGGGGAACGAAAGGTGTCCTATTATATAGTCCTAAAGATCAGAAGGTGGTGTTAGATTTTTAGAGGAAGACTATATCCTATATCACAAGCCCAAGAGTAAGATAGTACTAGAAGAGCTTATGAGATAAACTGACAATCCTGATGCACCAGCACAAGTAAATACACCAAACACTGCACAAGGTATCACAAATGATGCGTCTACACAGGTGGTGCCTCATCGTAGTTGGAGGGTTGTTATACAGCCCGACGGGTTCATTGGCGTGGGAGAGGCCTCAGACCTAGTCCCAGGCGTGCCTGAACCTGACCCAGTAAACTATAATGACGCTCTCCAAGATAAAGATGTAGAATCTTAGCGTAAGGCAATGATATCTGAGATGGGGTCAATGGATCATAATCAAGTCTGGGAACTTGTAGACCTGCCTGATGGGTTTAAGCCAATTGGATGTCAGTGGTCTACAAATACAAGAGATGACCTGATAAAAAGGTGGAAACCTTTAAAGCTAGGCTTGTGGCGAAGGGGTATACTCAGAAAGAGGGAATCGATTATGAGGAAACCTTCTCCCCAGTAGCTATGCTTAAGTCGATTTGGATTCTCTTGGCCATATCTGCTCATTTAGATTATGAGATATGGCAGATGGATGTCAAGATAGCTTTCCTAAACGGAAGTATTGAGGAAACCATCTTCATACAGCAACCAGAGGGATTCGTTGAAAAATGCCAAGAGCATAAGGTATGCGGGCTTAAGAGGTCCATTTATAGACTTAAGCAGGCATCCAGATCTTAGAACATCTGGTTTGATGAGGTAATTCAGTCCTACAGATTTACTCAGTGTTCGGATAGCAATGTGTGTACTGCACATATGATGGAAACTCAATAGTGTTTCTTGTGCTTTACGTAGATGGCATTCTATTGATTGGCAACAACAAAAAAGTGTTATCAGACATAAAGGCATGGTTGTCCAAGCAGTTTGATATGAAGGACTTAGGGGAAGCGGGACATATCCTTAGGATCAAGATAATTCGAGATCGTAGGAAATGTTCGTTAACACTCTCCCAAGTTTCATACATAGATACGATTTTGGCCCGTTTAAACATGCAGAACTCCAAGTAAGGTTTTCTACCTTTCAGATACGGAGTGCATCTGTCTAGTGAACAGTCTCCCAAGACTGTTGAGGAAATAGAGGCCATGAAAACAGTTCCTTATGCTTATGCAGCAGGAATTCTCATGTATGTCATGTTGTGTACGAGGCCTGATATCTGTTATGCTGTTGGCATTGTAAGCAGATATCAGAGTAACCCCAGGAAAGCTCATTGGGAGGCAGTAAAATGCATTCTCAAGTATTTTCGCAGAACAAGAGACCAAGTGTTGGTTTATCAGGCGCCTGAGCTGGTACCCTGAGGTTACACAGATTCAGATTTTCAAGACGACAGGGACAAGAGCAAGTCTACCTCAGGGTATGTGTTTACTCTGGGAGGTGGAGCCATAGTTTGGCAGAGTGTCAAGCAGAAATATGTGGCGGACTCTATCATGGAGGCTGAATACATTGCCGCATCAGAGGCAGGGAAGGAAGCAGTGTGGCTCAAGAACTTCCTAGTGGACTTAGATGTGATTCCTGGTTTGCAGAAGTCTATCACAGTGTATTGTGATAACAATGGTGCAGTAGCAAACCCGAAGGAACCACGAGCCCACAAGTCGAGTAAACATATACAGCGCAAGTACCACCTAATATGAGACATCGTAAAGAGGGAAGATATGGTCGTGACTAAGATAGTATCAGAGAATAACCTTACAGATCCGTTCACGAAGACATTGACTTCAAAAGTCTTTGAGGCTCACGTGGAGGGCATGGGGATCAGATACTTAGGAGAGCCATGACAGTTTTTCTAGATATATAGTAGCATAGTATATAGGAGATGAATGTAGATGTCTACGTAAAGCACAGCTTAAGTATTAGTGGGAGATTCTTGGAGTTGAATACATAAGCTATGCTTGTATTGTACATTTTCCCAGTTAATATATCGATTTATGTTTTGGTTATATTTTGTTATGCATTATTTATCCATTTATATTATGTAATTAGATGATGAGGTGTCTTGTGTGACACAGTATATCCCATCATTGGTTAAAAGACATAATATATAAATGAGGTTCGTGACTGAGATAGCTTTGGACAAACTGTCGGTTTAGGTTATTATGTGATTCGGATAATTAGTTTGTCTAAACTAATTGAATCATATGGATATGCCCAGGGCGTATTGAACTTGACCATTTAGAATGATTTGTCTTGTACTGATTTAATAGACAAATCGTTCTTAGTATTCTATCTCTTAATCCCTAAACTCGAGCGGGCATGAGGATTAGACATAGTGTACTTTGATATGCCAATGGGTGAGGTTAATTGTGGCCAATAGTCTCGGTAGGTTGGGTGCGCGTGTTTAGTTACTTAGTGTGCTGCTGCTTGTCGAAAGGAAACCGTGTACCGGTGCGTCCGGTTGATGTGCTCCCGAGATGAGCTCGTAATGTTTATTATACTAGACTCGGCCGCTGGACTTATGACCGCTATAGTAAAAAGGTCGAGTGGTACTAGTCTCGGAATTAAAGAAATTAATTAATTAATTTTTTTCAGTAAATTAATATATTAACGAGCACTAAAACTTTGATGTGGGGAGAATATGAATAAATTAATTAAGTTGTTCCGGAAGTAATTCTGGTGTAGGATGGTAGTGCCAGAATTAATCCGTTAGTGGTACGATTAATTATGTATTGGGTTATTGAGAAAGGTAGATTTAATTAATTAATTAATTAATTAATTAACCCTTGTGTCAGTTGGTTGTGAATCATACCAGGAACTAGATTGGGGATAAATGAATCTCTGTATTAGTTGGTTGTGAATCATACCAGGAACTGGATTGGGATAAGAGAATCGCTGTATCAGTTGGATGTGAATCAGTCCAGGAACAGGATTGAAGGAAATAGAAACCCAGTAGGAAGGCCAATCCTAAACCAACTTGGGGTGTCTCTTGTAACTCTATATATAGACAATGGATTAGCTATTCAAGACATACAATTCATAAGTTTTTAAGACAAGAAAACTTAGAGAGATAAAACATTTTTCTCCCTCTAGTATAATCTCAGGCGGCCAGTTATTGTCCCAGGCGGCGGTCGGTGGTTAATTCCGGAAAGCGGCGGTGGCAGGAGAGATCCGACGGCGACGGCGGTTAAAATTCAGGCGGTGACGAGCTGTAGAATTTTTTCCGAAAAGTGGATTGCGGTGATTAGCTGATCAATTGTTCGTTAGATTGTTGCCTACACAACATACGAACAAAGTCTTGAGGCATACAAGAAAATCACCTGAGTAAACGCTTCAATAGGTGATTCTTATGTTTCAGTTTTTAATTAAGAATTTATTTGTTGCGTGATAAATTGAATAAGTACAAACCAAGATCCTGCACAATGGTATTTCAAGCAAGGGTTGGAATAGCAATTGTGCTAGCTTCTAGGCCTGGCCAGAGATTCCGATTCTGGAATGCATAGCACGAAAGTGAGTTTCTGGCTAGGCCCGGGCAGATAATCTTTCAGAGCACGACCTGTTCGGGATTGAATTAACTTGTACTGATCGGTGTAGTTAATTCGATCCTAATATTCTAATCTCTTAATCCCTAGATTGAAGCGAACACGAGAGTTAGATATCGTATGCTTTGATTTGCCAAAGGGTGGGTGCGGTCAATTGAGGCCTAGATCTTGGTAAGTTGGGTATGCGGTGTTTAGCTTCTTTTGTGTGCCATTGCTAATCGAAGGAATCCATGTTCCGGTTCGCCGGGTTGATGGTGCTCCCGAGATGAGCTCGAAAGGTTCATTATACTAAACTCGGCCGGTGGACTTTATGTCCGGTATAATAAGAAAGTTGAGTGGTACTAATTTCGAATACCAAGAAGTCGATGAATTAATTTGTCAGTAAATTTATGAATCGACGAGCACTAGATCTTTGATGTGGGGTGATAGAAGAATAATAATTGAAAGTGAAGTAATTCATTTTTGAGCGGTAGTTCCATAATTGGTCCGTTAGTGGTGCTAATTATGCATTGGACTAATTGACAAAGTGAATTAAATAATCCTAAAGTTTTGATTAATATTTAATTAACAGAGTGGATTGTACGAAATAATCCTAAGGGCTCGATTAATATTTAATTAACAAAGTGGGTTAAGGAATTAATTCTAAAGGTTCGATTAGAGTTGATTAGTCTAGGGAAGACTAAGAGAGTCAACGAAAACCCAACATTAAGGTCCAACTCAAAAGCCCACTAGTCTCCCTTGAAGCTCTTATAAATGATTAAGTAATACCTTGAAAACTCAATAATTCAAGTTTTACCTCCTTAGAGAAAGAAACACCTAGAGAGAGATTTTAGATCTATTCAAGAATCTTTCTTGAAGTCGGTGTATTCTCTCCCGAAAACACGTGGGCTTTTTTTTTTTTTTTTTGTCAACTGGGAAGAATCCGGTGAGGTAAGAAGCTCCGGTATGAATAGTAATTCAGGCGTGAATAGTAATTAAGGCCAGAACAGTAACCCCGTGAACAGTGATTTCAGCATTAATAGTAACCCCGAGAACAGTCCAAAGTGAACAGTGTTTTCCGGCGTGGACTTGGTTTTTGTTGGATCTTTAGATCTGACGATAGATCTAAGTTCTGGAAACTAGATATATTCATTTGGTGTTCGTTTCAGGCGAGATCTGATAGATTGTGTGATTTCCAATCAGATCTGATTTTCGTATTCCTGACGGGATTTCTTGTTAGAGTTTTCGAGCTAGTTGATCTGGTAGATAGTTGCCCACACAACTTCCAGATCTATCTCGGAGTCATTCGAGGGATTGTAACCAAAGTTTCAACCTTTTTTGTTAAAGATTCTTTCTTTTCGATTTTGGGTGATTCCTAATTGAAAAGAAAATTCTTTTCTTTGGCAAAGTTCTTATCTTTTAATTTTGGGTGATTTCAAATTAAAAAGAAAAGATCTTTTCTTGTGGGTTTCGTATTTCAAGATTTGGTATTCTTATTTGCGAGGGACACGCTTCAAAGGTATTATCTTTATCTTCCGCTTTAATTAAAGATTTAATTTTTAGCGTGTTGTTTTAATAAATCGAATACGTATAAGCCTAGATCCGTTCAGGGGAAATGATTTAGAGTCTGGGCTAGATCGAAAGTCTCCGATTCTGGAATGCATCGCACGAAATTGAGATTTTCTATTTGGCCTGGACCAGATATGTTTCCTTCATTACCAACATACAAATCAACTAAAACCCATGTAGATTAACAACCCATAAAGCAAAATATCAAGAAATCAACACAAGAACACTCATAGATATCAAATGGGTAACATCCAAAGCCAAAGACATAATCTTTAAGCATAAATGGCATGAAAGCATTAAATCCAAACACCAAATAAAAACGCATGAACATTCTCATATATCATAACTATCAATCCGTACAATATGGGTTGCTAAAATATGGATCTATAACTAAACATGAAAATAAAGTAGAATAAGAGAAAATCTAACTAGAGAGAGAAACCCTAGGATCAAGGAGGCTAACCCATCCAAGATACCCTAAAATCTGTACAAAAATGTTGTATGTATAGGGGCTTGACCGATTGAGGTTACGGTACAATAAGGGAAAGTTTTGAGGCCATTTAATAATTGAAAAGAAGTCCAATCCTGCTGCTGTCGCAAGTCTAGGACGTCCGCGGCGCTCTGGAGTGCTATGGACGCTCAAACATTCTACCCACTTAATATGTCCACTGCACTCTGGAGTGCTGTGGACACTTCAACTCATATTTACGTTCTGCCTCTCTGGAGTGTCCAGAGTGCTGTGGACTCTTTAGCCTTCGGGTTCTTTAGAATGTCCACAGCACTCTGGAGTGCTGTGGACTCTTCATCATTTGGATACTTCTTTTCTCTTGTTACCTTTAAGTGCAATTTTGACCTTTCTTGCATCCATTTCTTCCATTTCTTTTCCTCTTCCAAGTGAGCTAAATGTGAACTAATAAACACCATTTTCTCAAAGAATCTGGCTCTAAATATTTCTGCATTTTTTCGGCAAGATTTTGGTTGAAAAAGTGTTAAACCGAAACTAAGGTCTGCAATCCCCACCTGACACATTATAAGACATTTAATCATTAAAGAGTAACAAAAACGCTATCCAACTTTCATGAATCATGTGGAAAATGTTATGAAATAAGATGTAACTTCGAATTACATCAGATGTACTCTGTGAAATCATCATCCGTTTATTCGTCATCATCTTTCTTCTTTTTGCCTGTAAGTAAAGAGTTTTCCATCAAAATATTTCTACTTAAATCAGTACAACAAATCAGATTTTTACTTCAAAATTGAATGAAAATACATTTTCCATCATCAGCATAAGAATACAAAGTGCAAGACATCATTTTCCATCATCATAATGTCAGTAAGTACATTTTCCATCAACATGTACATTGATATCTATATAATGTATTACACCATTTTCCATCATCAACATTAGAATAAAGATTTTCATAATCAACATCAGATTACAATACATTTGCCATCATCAGCATCAGAATAAAGATTTCTATTAACAACATCATAATACAATACATTTACCATCATCAAGGTTTCCTTCAGCACACAATATCGGAACAAAATCAGAACAAAAGCATCCAAGAACGTCACAATAAAGATTTCCATGAACAACATCATAATACAATACATTTACCATCATCAGCATTTCCTTCACGGCACAATATCAAAACAAAAATAGAACAAAAGCATCCAAGAACATCAGAATAAAGATTTCTATAAACAACATCATAATACAATACATTTACCATCATCAACATAAGAATACAATTTCCATCATCAGGGTTACCTTTATGGCACAATATCGGAAAAAAATCAGAACAAAAGCATCAAGGAACATACCTTCTCTCCGTCGTTTTTCTTCTCCTTCCATTGATGCATTTTTTGTTCTCATTTTCCCCCCTTTCTCTTGCCTATTGTATGTTCCTTCAAATTTCTTTCTTTTTTTGATTCTTCAATTAAGATGGAAAATATTGTTGCTCTGCTGTTCATATTTGGGTTTATAGTGTTGATATGTTTCTCTTTAGCGAATTGGTGAACGTGGATGCTTCGTGTTGTAGGATTCCTGGAGCAAAAATCTCGGACGTGGGCGGTTTCTGGGAAGAAAATCTCGGACGAGGTGGGCGGTTTGTGACAAATGAAAAGCAGCAATTTTGCTCGTTCAATCGACAATGGGGATGGAATGGATGGAATGCCGGTTTTGTTTTCCATTTTGTGAGTATTGATGGAAGATTTGAATTTTTTTCAATTTCCCAGACATGGTTGAATGATTATTTTGGTGTTGGAACTCGTTGAGATGGAAAATGTCGGCTGCTGTGTTTTGTGGGTTTTCAAGGAGCGTGAATACAAACTCATCCCTACTTAATTTATAGATTTTCTTTTTGATTTAATTTTTGCTATGTGTACCAATTTATATAGTAAAGTTAGTTGTATTATATAAGTATTGTTGCAGTATTCCGTTGAATTTCCGCATCCGAATTTGGATTAATCCGATTGATCCATTAAGCCAGGGTGATCCGATCTAATTTGATCCAAACTTAATTGATCTGATCCAAATTAAAATAGATCAAAACGGATCATATCAAAATGGATTAGATCGCTTTGGATCAATGAATCGATCCAAAAATCCATATCCATTACCACCCCTACATCCAACTGATCTTCTCTTTTACTTTGATATTTCATTACATACATCAAATCCCATAGGATAAGAACTATAACTTTTAGGGGGCGTTTGGTTGGGTGGTTTTGGAATGAAAAATGGGCATGAAACTCATTTTCAGCCCATTACTATTGTTTGGTTGAAAAAAAGGGGAATGATGGAATGGGCTGTAATCAACAACTATAGGTTTTCTTATACCCATTATGGGGGTGGGTTTTAAAATTTCATACCCATTGGAATTGGATCTATTCCAACCCTTTCCTGCAACTCCAAAAAATTTTGACGAAAACCCTTGAAATTTTATCCTCCATTAACTGCATCATCTTGACTTTGCATCTTTAGCCATCTTCGGTGTCCATCTTCAGCAACCATCTTCAACTCTGCAAGTAATTCTCTTTAGTTTTTGTGTTAATGAATTTAGTTGATGAATTTGTATGATAATAAAATATGTTATGGATTTTCATGTGGTAAATTAGCTATTGAGGGATCTAGATAAAAAAAAATTAAAATAAGAACATAAATCTTCAAATTTCTAGAATCTACAAAACTTGTAGAGAAACAATGTTGAAAACGGACTTTGGCGGCTAAAGGCGCAAGCAAATAGCTCGCGCATCAGACCAGTTGCACACCTTTTGCCCCAAAATTAATTTTTGGGGTATAAAATTAATGTATTATATTATATTTAATTTTATTACTAAATATGTTATTATTTAATTTTTAAAATTTTATTATAATTATAATTATTTTATTATAATTTTGTTAATTAATTTATTATTATATTATTTATGAATTTTTTTATGTTTTTATTATAATTTTAATTATTAATTTAACATAATTTTATTATTACTTTAACAAAAAAATTTAACATCTATACATTTTCTACAGTTAGGTCAATAATTTTACTGTTAAAACAACAGTGTTATAATAACAGCATTAAAAGTATTTCATTATTCATCAAGCATATTTCTTCCATCAACCAAACATAATAAATAGTAATCAGTTCCATTCCAATTTAATGCACCAAATAATTTTATCATACTCATTTAAATTTTCAAAACTCATTTCTATTGTGATTTAAACGAATTCGTTCAACCAAACGCCACTTAATATGTCGTTAGATGGTAAAATTTTTAATAATGTATCGGGACTTTATTTGGCTATAGATTCCATTAGGTAGTTATTGGGGACCTTTTTTTTTGTTTTTTTTTTTTTTTTTGTTTTTGTTGTAGTTTCGCTAATTGTGAACAGATGTTTTTTTCTCCGTACGAATGAATTAAAATTAATATGATTATATTAAATTTATTTATTTATTCAAAAAATATTATTATTTTAACTATAATTATCCTACTTTCTCAAAAAAAAAAAAAAAAAAACTACAATTATCCTACCATCAAGGAACAAAATCTGAGAATGAGGATATGGTAGAGCAAATGACATTTCTGTATCATAGAAATCCTTTTGTTTTTCTCCGTCTTGTCTTTATAAATATATAAGGACATTTATTTTCTACTATTTCGAAAGGCTCAAACTTCGCCCTCTCCCTGAAGAAAGATACCATATATATAATGGAAGTGAAAGTGAACCATATTCTTCTCCTTGTTCTTATTATCTCATCTTTTATGGTTCAAATCTTGGGCAAGACCCATAATGAAGCACAACGTGAAATGTTCAAGGCTAAGTTAAAACCCAATTCCTACGTTGACAAAACGCATGATTTCAAGCCACCTGCTCCTCCTCCTCCCCCTCCCCCTCCCAGGTTTAAAGATCAAAAGGGGCTCAAAGAAAAAGATAGAATCCATAAACTGCCTGGACAGCCTCCCAACTCAACTGGATTCAAACAGTACGGTGGATACATCACTGTTGACGGCTCTCTTGGCCGTGCATTTTATTATTATTTCGTGGGAGCAAATAAGAACCACAGCAGCGGTGAAGATCATCACGATGATATGCCTCTCCTCCTTTGGCTCAATGGAGGTATTTATTTTTCTATTTCCATTTTATAATGTTGGATTTTCTTATTTTTATAGTTAAACGATTAAATATTCAATTTAGGTAGTTTGTCTGGCCGAATGAAAGTAATCCGAAATTTGATAATTAATAGGTCATTTATTAAACCAATCAGATTGTTCAGATATTTATGAATTTTTAAAAAGGCAATCATGTTAATGAATGTGTTAATCAAATTTATTTACTGAAATTTTGTTTATTTTTACTCATATCGTTTGAAAACGTAACAATCTCGAATCCCAATCCCACAACACAAACGCACTAGGATAAAACATGTTCGCATAAAAACGTTAACATACACACAATATCAATGGTCTAAATACCAAAATTGGAATTATTAGTTACTACCCAATACTTTCTCTTTATCGCACGAAAATATCCCTACAATACTTTCTCTCTTCTCCCTTATGTAAAAGGACATTTTTGTCAAAACCTATATATTACCATCCCCATCAAAATCCATACCCTTGTACCTGTGGTACATATTTGAAATAGGATAAAAACGATTGCCAGAAAGACCATTTGTTTATTTGAACACTTTCCGGCACAGGCGATCAGCTCTTTCGAAGAACTACTCTATGTTTATATATTTATTTACTCTATGTTTAGTAACACAGGCTGTCCCGGCACCGGCGGGTATCCCGGCGAATAGCACGCGATTTGACCGTTAAGTCAATATATATATAATTGCTAGAAAACCGCACCGCATTATTGATCATAGCTGTAAGATGGTGTTTTGGTTAATCATGCAACTAGACTAATAATTGTTAATATGAATGGTTCTAAATTATTCTTTTGATTGAATTATTTGATTGGCTATGACGAAATACCTCATTTAGTGCTTCGATCTTGATGTAATTCAACGAGATTATAAAGATGGATTTTGACATTTTGTCTTCTCCTTAGCTAGCAAATCAATCCAATTCACAATTGGAGGAAGGATTTTTTTTTTTTTTTTTGGTCCCATTTGGAGTATATAATTTTTAAATCCTAAATTATTTTACCTTTTTAATTTCTATTTATCTGTTAATATAGATTCTTTATGTTTTAAGTGTTTTAATTTAAGAGGCACAAGTCAAAGGTAATAATAAAGGTTGGTATTTAAAAGATATTAAAAGATATGATTGATTTTCATTTGTTTAGTATGAGATTATAGCTATAAATTATCATATTACTGGATAGATATCTCAATTGACTTCCCTAATATCTTTACCCTTTAATTTTATTAACAAAATATAAGAATTGAAATTAAATACCTATTGGTCCATCTCATTCTTTTGAAACAACAACACTATGAAATAAAAATATATATATATATATATATATTTGTGTATTTGTAAATTCTGAGTAAACTTGCTAAATGGGAAGGTGCTCAGCCGTGGCTGAATTGATTTCTTCTACTGCAATCGTCGGCGTAGGAGACTGTGGTTTTGCGGATGCTCCAATGCCAGACGACCATAAAATTGTTGATAATGCAGCCATTTGAAAAATATTTCTGAAAAGCAAGTGATATTTAATGTAATTTTCTAATTTTTGTGACACTGGAAACAGGTCCAGGTTGTTCCTCTCTTGGCTATGGAGCAATGCAAGAAATTGGGCCATTCAGAATTGCCAGCGACGGCAAAACACTTTACAATAACAAATTTTCTTGGAACTACGGTGAGTCAATTTATTCAAAAATACTTGTACTTATTTTTTTAATTAAAACTAGTACGGTGATCCCGTTTCTATTAATCAGAATAATGTGACCATTTGATAAATCTAAGTAAAACTGTTAAGCAATGAGGGAAACTAAAGTAAATCGAATAAGAAATTGAGGTTGTTGTGTAACCTGTCTAGCTAACAATTCACCAATCCATTAGCTTCCTTAAAGACATGGTTCAAGAGTAGCCGTGAGTAAGTATAGTAATCTGAATTTCAACCAATAAAGCCTTCACCCTTTTCCAGTATTCAAACCGTGTATTGGTTGTCTGAATTTCGCACACCACCAAGTATAAATAATATTTCTGCTTGCACCGAATTCTATATGCCCAAATAGACCAAGTCAGCAAAAAGAAGACTTCCGTCACCTTATCTAATTCTTGCGATTCAGAGTTTTGCTAAAAGGAAGTTAAGCAGCAGAAGATACGGAAAGGAAGGTGAGGCACACAAGATGAACATTTGTTGAAGAGAGAAGAATTTGGAACATCAACTTTTTCTCATTGATTTCTGATACTCCAAGTGATATTTATACAGTGGATGGTCAGTAACCGCCTAGCCTCATTGAGAGGTTAAGACGCTGCATGCACAGCTAACTACCTCCTAGCTTAGCTCAGCTGAAAACTATTACAAACAGGACTATTAAAACAACTCCTACTACCAACTCTATTTTTAACTTACAAGAGTGGTATTCTGTGCCTCTATCCTGTTTGTAAAGTCTCTAATGGATAGCTCCAATTCACTTCCTCTGACTGTGTTTACTGCATTATCCGAATTGATTTTTTGAGCAAATACAGCACTCCCTCTGTCCTACTTCAGCTCCAGTGTTTCTTCTTCTGGCTGCTGCTGATTATCATTCAACACTAATCACCTCCTTGGTTTTTTTTTTTTTATTTTATTTATAAATTTTCATTTTTGGGAGTATTTTTTGAACAGTGGCAAATGTTTTGTTCGTGGAGTCCCCCGCTGGAGTAGGATTTTCATACTCCAACACAACAGCAGATCTTCAGAAAAATGGGGATGGAAAAACCTCAAATGACAATTACTTTTTCTTGTTGAATTGGCTGGAGAGATTTCCAGAGTTCAAAAATAGGGAGTTCTATATTGCCGGGGAGAGCTATGCTGGCCATTATGTGCCTCAATTAGCACATACTATTCTCTATCGTAACCGCAAGGCTAACAAGACAATAATCAACCTAAAAGGAATCATGGTACGTACGCTTGTTTCTCTTGTATGGCTTCTTGCCCTTTTCCTGACATTTTTTTTAAAAATTTTTGAGTCATTTTTATCATGTAGCGTGTATCATGAGTTCTCAATTTCAATTTTGAGTAATTTCTTAGCTGAAATTAAAATTAATTTTCAAAGCAAAGGACAAAATTAAGCAGATCTAACTTGTAGGCTAATTAACAAATCATTCTTGTGAATAGGATGGGCAAGACTCATAATCCTCCTCCTGATCTAAACGTCGATACAAATCTTCTTTGGAACAGTTTTATTGAAATTGAATCGGATCGGGTAATTTTTCTAGTCGATTGATATAGATCTTCTTTGGAACAGTTTTGTTATAATTGAATTGGGTTGGATCGTTTTTCTAGTCTATCTGAATTGATCTAAACTATTTTCTTAATTTTTTGTTTCGGCTTTAAATCATTTTTTTAAAAATATTATTGTATATGCATGTTCAAACAAAACATAAATATCATATCCATCATAAAAATAATAATCATATTTTTATATTTATTTTAGGTAAATAAAAAAAATATTATTTTACTAATAAAAAAAAATGTTAAAAATGGATCGATTTCGATCCATTACCCAAATCAACCTAAATTCTTATTGATCCGAATCAAAATTAGTCTATTTGGATTAAATTAGTTGATCAATCCAAATTTGTTGATTCATTTTTATATTAACTTATTGAATAATATTTAAGTAATTTTGAAAGTAATATGTAGATTGGCAATGCACTTATGAACGACGAGACAGATACTGATGGGATGTATGAATTTTTGGGAAGCCATGCTATTATTCCGCTTGAATTGGCAAGAAAAGTTCGAAAATACTGCGATTTCTCACCAAATGCAACAATGACTGATGAGTGCGACGAGGTGATTACAGAAATAGACTACTCCATGGGAGAGCTTGATTCATCCAACATATATTATCCTTCGTGCTTGAACCCTAATCTCACCACCACCACTGACCCTAAGCGCCATTCGGTACGTTTATTTTCTCCACTATTTTATTTTACTGTATAATTCAACCAAAAATATGATCCCTCATGTAGTATATATATATATGTAGATAATGGAGTTCGACCCATGTAGTGAATACTATGCCATTGCATACTTTAACAGGCTGGAGGTTCAAGAGGCACTTCATGCAAATGTGACAAAAATTGGCTACGATTGGCAACCATGCAGGTAAGACTGGCATATTTTGTATGATTCGAATTCAATAGAAGCCAGACAATATTGATCAATTCATATCAAAATTCAGGCATATCCATATTGATCCAGATCACCATTTTTAAGACACTTCATTTTTTTGAGCTCTTAGTTTAGTAGTTTCATTTGTTTCTTTTCTTTTCATATCCTAATTTCTGAGACTGTGTTTATTTTGTGAAAATTAGAATGTACTAATTGGTATGTGATAAATTAAACATTCATTAATGATATTTGATTATCTTTAACTTATTTGATAAATTAATAATAATTATTATTTTCTCCGTTAAAAGATATCTAATCAATGATTGGGTTATTAGATATTTTCACCTTCAATAAAAAAAAAAATTGTAAGAATCATAATCAAATGTAAATGGCTCCATCCCTTTTCACAAAACAAACACACTCTAAATATTAATCAGTAAATAAGTGATGATAATTTAAGCTAAATCATGGAATGAAATAATCAAGAAAATATCCCAATAAGATTGAAGGAATCATAACAATGCTTTTGTAGTTACATGGCTTTTTATTATAATTATTATTTTTTTTTTATGAATCTGACTATAGTGATTTTCTATTTTTTTGCTATAGTTACATGCTAGATCAATGAATTCCTTGGACAATTCTATTTAACTTTAGTTGGGAGCATTTTTCTTCTACTAGTTGATTAACATTTTACAACCAAGTCTCAGTTTCACTTACTCGTTGTGGTTTGGGATATATTGTCATTTTATTAAAAATAAGACTTTGGAAGAATTATATTTATCTCTCATGTAGTTTGATCAAATTATCAATATTTTTTAAAAATTTTTGACAATTATATTTACCTACTTTTTTTTTTTGAATTTTTATTTTGTTTTGATACAAGAATGACTCGAATTCAAGAGTTACTGTCTTAAACAGGAGTGCCTATCACTGGGCTACATCCCTCTTATCATTTATATTTACCTACCTAGATCAAAGAGAAACATAAAAAATGTCAAAAAATTGAAAAAAAAATAATGATTTCTAATCAAAATGAGTTTGTTGGTTGTGAGTGAAATTTTATAATTTCTTTGACTCAATATAAATGTTTGTGTAAACAACTTTGTTCATTTTTTTATCCACTAGGGTTTGATTGTTATGAGTTTAACATGTGATTGTTATGAATTTGGGCGGTGGAGGAGTATTAGTAATTCGACAAAAGTTGTAGAGAAGTAAATGTAATCCAACCTAAGACTTTAAACACTGTAAAAACTGTTTTCTTGTAATTTATTCTAATAAACACAAATTTCTATGCCAAAACATACCAAGATTAAACGTTCTGAAAATTATAATCGGAACTGATTCCCATAATTAATTGCAGTGATGTTATTGGGAGATGGAGAGATAGTCCATCAAGTATAATCCCTCTTCTTCAAGATTTAATGGCAAATAAAGTTCGAGTTTGGATCTACAGGTAACCTCATTTCTTCAATATTACCTCTGTATAGGGCTGGAAATGAGCTTTGACTCGACGTAAACTTGATTGAGCCAATATATTTGAGCTTGGCTCGATTTTTTTTTCAAGTATGTTTAAGGTCAACTCATGAGCTCAAAAACATATCAAACTCAAGTTGGGTCAACAGCCAATTGAGAGGCTGTCTGAGTCATTTAGCAACCAGTTTCCAAGTGACTCAACTCATTTATAGTCCTACATTTGTTGTAAAATAAAGGGTTATTACTTACCGTCTCAATTTTTTTACGATAATATATAAGTTTTGATAAAAATATCATTTAAAATAAAAATAATGTTATTTTTTGTTAGGCTAAGTAGTATATATATATAACTATTTACTTTTCACACCTGTTAATTTTACATTCATCAAACTTTATACCGTTCCTATCCTATTTTGATGCCTATATAGGGCAAAAATACCATAATCTTGTTTTTTGGTAAAATGCTTCTATTCTCCATTTCACTTATTGTTTAATTAACGGTATAATATGTTTAATTTATTTGATTTAACGCTAAAAATTCTTTTATTAATTTCATCCTTTCCAAAAGTGGTAAGTGCGTCAGCAACACCTACTATACTTTCATATAATTAGCAATTCCCTCCTCCGTGGACTTCCAGTAATACCACTCACATTTTCTTTAATATTATTGCATCCTAAAATAACAATTTTTTTATATTTTAATATTATTTTTATTTCAAAATAATAGTCATCGATAATACAAATTAAACTCAAATGTATTTATTTTTCAACTTCTTGTTCATGTGTCACAAAAATACTCTTAGTGACTAATAAAACAAGGATTAATATTGGTACTATTTCCTTGTTTAACAGTGGTGATGTAGACGGCAATGTTCCTATCACTGGCACGCAATACTCTTTGGAGACCATGAAAATTCCAACTATAACTCCTTGGCATGCTTGGTATCGAGACGGAGAGGTTAGGGTGTTCTTTTTTTTTTTTTTTTTTTCCGGTCGAATTGCTTTTTTGAATTTTCGTATATAGTAGATGTCACTTTTGATTTTTTTTTAATTTTAATCGATCAAAATAATTTTATTTATTTTTTATTGTCCTTTTAATTTTTTTAAGCAAAAAATTGAGAGATAACATTTAATTTATTTGATCACTAATCAAATCTACGGTTGTTCAACTCATTTCATGATTTGGATCCTCTTAATGTTCAACCCGAAATGATAGCCGAAACTTGATGTGGATTGAACATCAAAGAGAATTTGAGTGATTAAATAAACTATAATCAAATAAATAGTAAATTTGACTAGCGGTTATTCTCCTAATTTTTTTATTAAAATTAATAAAAGTGACAATAAAAATACTAAGTCAAACTATTTTAGTTGACCAAATTTTAAAAAAGAGCCCCTATTACGAGGTAAAGAAAAGCATTTAAACTTTTTTTTTTTTTTTTTAACTACTTGACTTCCTAATTTTGTTTTCAACAGAATCCCTAATTATTTTTACATTTGGGTAACTAAACAGGTTGGTGGATATGTTCAAGATTACAAAGACAATTTAACATTTGTGACTGTTAGAGGGGCAGGTCACCAGGTACCAAGTTACAGACCGGATAGGAGTATGTCGCTTATTTCACACTTTCTTGCAGGAACTCCACTTCCATGGAAATAAATCGCCAAATAGATTTTGTTTCTAGTCATTCAAGAAGTTATTCTTCAAAACTGATATTAAATTAAAGATTTTAGATCAAATTATATACCATAAATAGTAAAAACAACAATAGGAGGATTCTTTTACGATCATCTTTGACTAATGATTCATTGGATCTACATGAGTTCCAACTTGATTCCATCAATTCAAGTGGTTTGTTTAATCAACTGATGGGATGTGCTATCTGTGTATTAATAAAAATTTAAAATCCAAAAGGATACAAGAATCAAAAAAGTCACCTGTCGAACTATAAAAAACAATCTATTCTATACAAAATGATCGGTAATCTATGGAGACTTATAGGAAATCGACCACCCAAACTGCATTGACAGAAGGGGAGAGACACCTAAAAATTTCTTGGGGTGTCCTTTTTTATGTCGCACCTGAAAAAATTCTTCTTCCGGGTAAGAAAACCGATCTAAGTGGTTGTCATAATCAGCATTAGAATCTCCCCGCAGTACATACATGTCAGGCAAAGGTTCTAAGTTAATCGAATCCATATAAAAAACTTCACCTGGTGTCCGAGTGTGAGTCTCCTGATAGGCTGCTTCCCGTAGCTGAATAGACTAAATTTTTTGCACAGCCTCAGGCTCATCTACAACCGGAATTTTCTCCATATCTCTTTCCTTGTCATAATTTGGGTCCTGGAATTCCTATTCCCCCAATTCTGTAAGGGAGTCTTCCCGTTGGAGCTAAAGACCGGAACAGAGATCTCTGCAAAAAAAATCGGGGGCACAGTTGGAGCGTTGCAAATTTATTCCTTCAAAAGCCATCCGATTTTTGTCTTCCCTTTCCCCAAATACCAACTGTGAGAATCTGATACTATTTGAATAATATCCCGTGCTACTTTACTGCCATTATCCAAGGGCTCTATTGGGGGCTGATCCTTGTTTTCAATTCTGCTCTTTTCTGATATCTTCCTATTAGAGCTTCTACATTCCAATTCCAAATTTACGGGAGACATTGTTACGGAGAAATTGTAGCCTAATTAATTGTATTAATTGTGTTGCATATTTACCTGGAATAGATTATTTCGATTAGCACTAATTAAGCTAGGTACTTTATTCTAAATAGGCTAGATAGTTGCTTACCATATTTTGTAGGCCAAATTGGTGTTTTGATCCCTTATAAATAAGGGTGTTGTCGTTTTGGTCTCTCATAAAACCACGATTGTCGTTTTAGTCCCTTATCTATTTTTTATTAGCGTTTTACATCCTTTTGGATGGAAAAATGGGTCTGCTAACGGATTGACCATTTTGACTGTCAAAAAATCTCATTCTTCTTCTTCTTCCATTTCTTTTTCTTTTTCTTTTCTCCTACCAACCCCCCCCCCCCCCCTCTCTCCCCACTGCCGGACAGCCTCCTCGCCGCACATCACCGGCCGTTCAGCCCTCCTGCGTCGTCCAAGTCGTGCAAACCCCTGGAAAGCTTCCTCTCTTCACAAGGAACAAAACCTAACCCTTGTTTCTATTTCTCCCTCACGGTTTCTCTCTCCTTAAACCCTCTCTCCTGCCATTTTTCTGTCACCGATTTTGGCCACTTCTTCTTAAAAAATCACTTCTTCCTGTTCAAAAATCTTTTCTTCTTCTTCAAAAATCTCTCATTCTTCTTCAAAAATAACTTATTCTTCTTAAAAAATCACCACATCATAAAGTATGAACTGTATGCAATGGATTTACGGAACCTTATTTTCACGATTTTGAAGACGGGTAATGTATTAATGATGTTATATTCGTGTTTTCTTATTCAAATAATGCTATGTTACTCCAAAATATGTTATATAAATGGTTTCCGTGAGGCATTAGCACTTTCATGTGAAATGGATTGCTTCTGATCAGAGAATAATAGACATCAGATCAGAGAATAATAGACATCAGATCAACAGACTACAGATATCAGATCAAGAATATAAAAGAAATCATACAGTAGAACTAAAACATACTTAACAAGGGAGATCAGATCAGGATTATATAGAGATCAAGTATTCGCTGATCTGATGTCTATATAATCCTGATCTGATCTCCCTTGTTAAGTATGTTTTAGTTCTACTGTATGATTTCTTTTATATTCTTGATCTGATATCTATAGTCTGTTGATCTGATGTCTATTATTCTCTGATCTGATGTCTATTATTCTCTGATCAAAAGCAACCCATTTCACATGAAAGTGCTAATGCCTCACGGAAACCATTTATATAACATATTTTGGAGTAACATAGCATTATTTGAATAAGAAAACACGAATATAACATCATTAATACATTACCCGTCTTCAAAATTGTGAAAATAAGGTTCCGTAAATCCATTGCATACAGTTCATACTTTATGATGTGGTGATTTTTTAAGAAGAATAAGTTATTTTTGAAGAAGAATGAGAGATTTTTGAAGAAGAAGAAAAGATTTTTGAACAGGAAGAAGTGATTTTTTAAGAAGAAGTGGCCAAAATCGGTGACAGAAAAATGGCAGGAGAGAGGGTTTAAGGAGAGAGAAACCGTGAGGGAAAAATAGAAACAAGGGTTAGGTTTTGTTCCTTGTGAAGAGAGGAAGCTTTCCAGGGGTTTGCACGACTTGGACGACGCAGGAGGGCTGAACGGCCGGTGATGTGCGGCGAGGAGGCTGTCCGGCAGGGGGGAGAGAGAGGGGGGTTAGTAGGAGAAAAGAAAAAGAAAAAGAAATGGAAGAAGAAGAAGAAGAAGAAGGAGATTTTTTGACGGTCAAAATGGTCAATCCGTTAGCAGACCCATTTTTCCATCCAAAAGGATGTAAAACGCTAATAAAAAATAGAGGGACTAAAACGACAATCGTTATTTTATGACGGACCAAAACGACAATACCCCTATTTATAAGGGACCAAAACACCAATTTGGCCTATTTTGTAATATATCTGTACTATATAGCTGCTGATTGCCTATCGAAATGATAAAGGAAAAATCCTTCCAAATGTCTTGCTCTTAATTTGCACATGGTATCAGAGCGACTGTCTCTCGTCAATCATGGCAAAAGAGGGTTCTAGCAAAAATGCTGAAGAAACAAATAAAAGAAAGACGATATCTCCATATGATATCACTGCCAACGACAACACTGGCAGCGTAATTAGACAAGTTATCCTCAAAGAGGATAATTATGCGAAGTGGTCGACGTCCTTGCAGATGGCCCTTCAAGGGAGGAAAAAGTTTGGTTTTGTTGACGGTACCATCACCCAGCCGTCAGAAGAATCTGGAGACTTGGAAGATTGGCGTACCATCCAATCTCTTATCTGCTCGTGGATCATGAACACGGTGGATCGTCATTACGGTCGTCCATAACTCACATTGAGATCGTGACAGCAAGGGAATTGTGAAAAGACATCAGAGAGCGTTTCTCTATTGTTAATGGACCTCGTATTTTCCAGTTGAAATGCGAGTTGGCAGATTGTAAACAAGTTGGGCTGAGTATCGCTGCATATTACGGTAAATTGAAAAAATTGTGGGGTGAGTTTTTTAGTTATAAAAGATTACCTGCTTGTGGAACTTGTGCAGTTTGTGCTTGTGGCATCAAACAGACTTTGAAACAAGAAGAGATGAGGAAAAGATTCACCATTTTTTGATGGGTCTGGATGCAGGTGTCTATGGCACGGTCCGTTCGAGCATTCTTACTGCGGATCCGTTGCATTCGTTAAACCATGTTTACTCTTTGATAATACAGGAAGAGAGAGTGCGTACAGTGGCCAAGGGACAAGAAGGTGTGAATGCTATTCAAACCATAGCATTCGCCGTTCAAAGTGGCCGGAACAGAATTCCCGGGAGAGGAAGAAATTTGATGTGCAATGTGTGTGGAAGAGGCGGACATGATGCCTCTGCATGTTTTGAAATTATTGGCTACCCAGATTGGTGGGGAGATCGACCAAAGGGAGTTGTTGGTGGAACGTCGGCCGGTCAAAATTCTGGGTTCAGAATTCCGGCATAATAAATTCTAGGGCCTGGAAGTTCAGGCACTGCAGGATTTGGAGTCGCGAACGGGCCTGGTGGTGCGGCGGCTGGGCTCAAAAATTCTGGTGCTGGAGCTGGATTGGTGTCGCACGGAAATTCTGGTGCTGGAAGAGCGATTTGGCCAAGTGATGGAGGAAGAAACCGCGGTGGAGCTTCACATTCCAGAATTGCGCGTGGCAGAGGTGTAAATGGCAAGGGGGCAGCTGGGAGCATTTAATGCTCATGTGGGGTCCCCAGCTATATTTAATGTGTCCAATTTCCCTGAAGATTGTAATTCTAGTGGAAATTTTGCATGCAGCAATACAGCAAATATGGAATTTAATCCTATCCAGTGGGAGCAAGTAATGTCGGTGTTAAATAAGTCAGATACTTCAGAAAAATTATCTGGTAAAACCCTTTCCAGTTCTTGGATGATAGATTGTGGAGCTACTCTTCACATGACAGGAAATGAAAATTGCTTTTTAGATTTGCAAAATATTTCTTCTCATCCTGTGCAGCTACCAAACGGTTTTGTATATTTTGCAAATAAAGCTGGAATGGTTTGACTAAGTGCTCATATAATTTTGTTTGATGTGTTATATGTGCTAAGCCTTCGGTGCAATTTGATTTCACTATATCAATTGTTGAACCAGGCGGGTGGCCATGCCTATTTCACTGATTATTCTTGTGTCATTCAGGACCCCATTTTGAAGACACTGATTGGAGCAGGTGAGCAAGTGAGGAGACTGTATTTTTTCAAAGAATCGGCATACACTGCAGCTGTTCAGGCAACGAAAGAAGTACCATCGGAATTGTGGCATAATAGTTTGGGGCATCCACCTGCGCGGGTGTTGAATCAGTTAATTATGGGTAATAAAGATGAGAATAAAACTTACGATGTTTGCTTTAGAGCTAAGCACAATAGACACTCATTTCCTATTAGTCGTAATAAAGCATGTGACGTGTTTGTCTTAATACACTGTGATGTGTGGGGATCTTATCGTGTCCCAGCTGTTTGCGGATCTCGTTATTTTCTAACTATTGTTGATGATTACTCACGTGCAATGTGGCTCTATCTGCTCCGTGACAAAACAGAAGTGCCAGGGCGTTTGTGTCAATTTATTGCCATGGTACAGAGACAATTTGGCAAGTTGGTTCAAACCATTCGGAGCGATAACGGTATAGAATTTATGAGTTTGAAAGGATTTTATGCTGAACAGGGAATATTGCATGAAACCTCTTGCGTTGCCACTCATTAGCAGAATGAACGGGTGGAACACAAACATCAACATACTCTGAACGTTGCACGTGCCTTGCGATTCCAGACCCACTTGCCGTTACAATTTTGGAGTTACTGCGTTATGACAGCTGCATATCTAATTAACGGGACTCCTACGCCTATTCTGGACAGTATCACCCCATTTGAATGTTTGTATGGCAAGAGTCCTTCTCTGCAACATCTTCGCGTTTTTGGTTATTTGTGTTATATTTACAATCGAGATCACTGGGGAGACAAATTTGAAAGTCGTAGTTGCCGTTGCATTTTTTTGGGATATCCTTTTGGTAAGAATGGTTGGCAAGTCTATGATTTGGAAAAAGGAAAGTTTCCTAGTGTCTCGCGATGTTATTTTTTACGAAGATGAATTTTCTTTTGCCAAACCTGAGTCAGTTACTCCATCAGTTGACATCATTCTTTCTCTTAGTACACCTATTGATGATGATGATGAACATGTTCCTTCTGATCCGCCGGTTCCTAACTCCCTGGTAATACCGTCTTCTGATCCTCCTATTACACCCCTTGGTAGGGGACATCAAACCAAAGTAACTTCCACCCGTCTCCGCGATTATGTCACAAATACAGTTTCGCCCCCCACTGATCTCCTCAACTCATCCGCTTCATCAGTTTCCTCAGGTAGTCTTTATCCACTATCTCACTATATTGATTATAGTTCATTTTCTAATCAGCACAGGGTATTTTTGGCTGCCCTCACTACGGGGGTTGAGCCTACTTCTTTCCGAGATGCGGTCACCGATCCTCACTGGCGTGCCACCATGCAATCTGAGATTTCTGCCCTTGAGGCCAATCGCACATGGTCTGTCACTACTCTTCCACCTGGCAAACATGTCCTTGAATGCAAATGGGTTTTCAAGCTCAAATATCGATCTGATGGCACTGTGGAACGTCATAAGGCCCGGTTGGTGATTTTGGGAAACCATCAAGTTGAAGGAATTGATATACTGAAACGTTTGCTCCAGTTGCCAAAATGGTGGCAATTCGTGCGTTCCTTGCAGTATCAGCCATATGTCACTGGGAATTGCACCAAATGGACGTACATAATGTCTTTCTTTATGGCAATTTAGATGAGGAAGTTTACATGAAACTTCCCCCTGGTTTTCATTCTTCAGTTCAAGGCCAGGTTTGTCGACTTCATCGATTATTATATTGTCTCAAACAGGTCCCTCGTTGTTGGTTTGCTATGTTGGCCAATGCTCTTCACCAGTATGGTTTTGTGCAATCTTCAGCCGATCATTCCTTATTTACCTTCTCTCGTGCTCATATTCAGCTGCATGTTTTGGTCTATGTGGATGATCTGGTTATTTCGCGTAATGACCCGACAACTATTTCTTCTTTCAAAACTTATTTAAGTAACTGTTTTCATATGAAAGACCTCCGACATCTGAAGTATTTTCTTGGCATCGAGGTTGCTCTCAATTCTTCAGGTTTATTTCTTTGTCAAAGAAAATATGCTCTTGATATTATTTCTGAAGTAGGTCTTCTTGGTGCTAAACCTACAAGCTTTCCTCTGGATCCTATTCATCACCTTCTGTTGGCCGAGGGTGATCTTCTTTCTGATCCTGATAGATATCGATGTCTGGTTGGTCGTCTCATTTATCTTGGGGTAAGCAGACCAGAACTTTCGTACTGCGTTCATATTCTTGCTCAGTTCATGCAGAAACCACTTCAGGCGCATTGGGAAACAGCTCTGCGTGTTGTTTGATATTTGAAAGGGAATCCTGGTCAAGGCATTCTTCTTCGATCTGATTGCGACCTCCAACTCTATGCCTGGTGTGACTCAGACTGGGCTAGTTGTCCTCTCACTAGGCGGTCCCTCACAGGTTGGATCATTCAGCTTGGTCAGTCTCCGATTTCTTGGCGTACTAAGAAGCAGCAGACTGTCTCCCGCTCGTCTGCTGCGGCTGAATATCGTGCTATGGCTTCTACCACCTGCGAGCTCAAATGGTTGCAATCTCTGCTTCGTAGTCTTAGAGTTGCACATCCACAACCCATGCGCCTCTATTGTGACAATCAAGCGGTTTTGCACATCATCGCTAATCCGGTGTTCCACAAACGGACCAAGTATATTGAAATTGATTGTCACTTTCTTCGTCATGCCTTTCTTCAACGCAATATTGCCCCCAGTTATGTTCTTTCTCGCTATCAACTGGCTGATATCCTCACCAAAGCCCTTGGAAAATGCCAGTTTGACGAATTTTTTCTCAAGTTGGGTATTTGGAATCCCCACGCTCCAACTTTAGGGGGGTGTTACGAAGAAATTGTAGCCTAATTAATTGTATTAATTGTGTTGTATATTTACCTAGAATAGATTATTTCGATTAGCACTAATTAAGCTAGGTACTTTATTCTAATTAGGCTAGATAGTTGCTTACCATATTTTGTAACATATCTGTACTATATATCTGCTGATTGCCTATCGAAATGATAAAGGAAAAATCCTTCCAAATGTCTTGCTCTTAATTTGCACAGACATGGTGAGAGTGCCTTTTCCTAATTCTAAGACTTTATGCGGCTGGGTGGGGATTCGTCCGGCGGAGAAGGTAGGGTAATTTCAAGCGTGTAGGGTCTAGGATCCTGGGGCGATTATGATTGACTTTGATTATTGTTCATTGGGTTGTGGGTGCTATTTTTTCTAATGATGAGAGCCCTGATAGACCTGCTTTACCAGCGTTTTCCATGTTTTTAGCAGTTTTTTGAGAGTCCCCCACAGTTTTACCGGAAGTTAAAATTCTGTCAACATAAGTTATTCCTTGCTCCATTTGTTGCGACTATTTTCCCCTGTTACAGTTGACTTTTGGCAGCACCTTTGGCAGTAGCTAGGGATGAAATGGTATGAGAGGGTGATGTAATTCCCACAAGATAGTTAGTTGAAATGATAAATATGTGAGATTGATCCAATCTACTCCGAACTTCTAGTAATTTAAAACTAAGAATAAAAAACAAAATAAAATGAAAAAACACACAAACTAAGTTAAGTAAAACAAACAAAATATGGTAAAAAAAAGATAATATGATTAATTGATTTAAGAACATGCAAATAATAAAACTAAAGATAAAGGGTAAAAATGGTAATAAAAGCGGAACCAAACAACTCAAGATCTAAAGGGTCACTAACAAACAAATAATTATATATAAATGGGGATTGTTGATACTCTCAAGGAATCGTAATCATGCGTCTAGATTATGGCAAGTTGGCTTAACGTCAACATTCTATAAGAATCTTAGGTTCCAAGTAATTAAGGTCATCAATCTTAATTAATTTCAACTTTAAGTTTCCTAACTAGTATCCCAAATCTCATAGTTGGAATATGTCATCAATCCTATTCAACTACACTTCATTTATTTATGATCATTGCCTTTCATTAGAGAATGCTATAAACCATAATAATGGTATGAATTCTTTCAAGCTCAATACAAATTAAGCCCAAGGGACACAAGCCCACTACATGAATTTATGCACAAACCTTTGAATAACAAGCCCATACATAAAATCCACATCAAACCCAATAACCAAAGCATTACAACTCAACTTATCAACACATTTGCATGCAACCCACTTGAGAATGTACATGAAAATAAAAAAATTAAACACAATGGAAACAAACCAATAAGTAATTACACCATATCTTTGGATACCAATAAAAAGTAACTATCTTAAATGGAATTTACACCACATCATCCTTAATCCTTGGATTTCCACTACCCTCTATCACTTAGAGGGGTGGAATCCCTAGAAGGGACATGCAAAACATGGTAAAGAAAAGATAATATGATTGATTTATTAAAGGACATGCAAATAATAAAACTAAAGATAAAAGGTAACAATGGTAATAAAAATGGTAACCAACCACCTCAATATCCAAAGGGCTAATAACAAGAAATTACATACAAATGAGGATTATTGATTGATGAGTTCCAAGGAAGTAATGCTAAAGATATCAAAGATGATGATGGCGAAGGCATGGCCGAACCACCCTCAACTCCAAATAATTCTGCACATATCATTCCACCAAATCCACTTGAAGGGATCACGTGCCCAAAGACTTGTTTGAGAAAGAAGAGGATGCAAGAAGCCTTGAACATTTTGATTCTTGAAGTCTATTCAAAAGATGATCTAAAGGCTACCTCAATTCATGCCAAATATTACAACATTTTGCAAGTCTTGGATCTTGATCCAAATGGTGTGGGGAGTACTTTTTTATGAAGATTCCAGAAGTGAACAATTCCTCCGACATGCCCATGTCGCCTGAGGAAGGTTGAAATTCGCATTTATGAACTAAATTTATGGTCGAATTTCAACAGCATTTGGGTGATATTTCAAGTTTTTTTCTGCATTTTTTAGTATTTAGAATATTAGAATTAAGTGCAAGAGTCTTCTAGGTCAAAGAGCTTTTCTTGGTCAAAGAGTTTTTTCTTGGTCAAAGAGAAGTGCTAATGCTAGTTTTGACTAGAAGGTTCATAATTGCTATTTTAATCCTTTTGTAATTTTCAACCATGGCCCCTCTTGAAACTCTATAAATAGAGGCCTTGGTTAACTATTAGAATTCAAGATTTGATATTATAAACTTTAAGGAATTTCTCCTTTCTTGCTAGTTTCTTAGTGAGCTAGTTTTAGTCTTGCAAGTATGCTTGCAAAACTTATTTGGCTTATCAACTAAAACTCTTCCTTTTAGTTGTGGCGCCTTCTAATCTTCTTTTATAATTCATTTCATAATCCAAAGGTGTTAGGTTTATCCTAGTGTTATTGGGTTTGAAAATTAGAGGGGTTGGGAATAGTAATTTCACAACTACCATTTTATGATTCAAATGTGATATGTTTTATCCTATTTTTGTTGGGTCTATTTTGGTTTGGGTTATTTTTTCTTGGAAGATTTCAAGACATCTTTCAATATAGTGTGATTCAAAGGTTTTGAGTTCTTTAATACTCAATATTGTTGAATCCACTTGAGCCAGTTGTTTTGCTCAAAAGTTCAATCCAGGACGATTCTACAATCATGTGAATTCATACCTTAGATTCACATCAGTTTGATATTAGAGCTCACTTTCCTTGATTTGATCATATCATTTTTTTTAATATCTTGCATCTTATTCTTATCATATTTGCCTCGTTTCTATTCGAACGTTCAAGTTTGCCAGCGAAAAAAAAAATTGTCAAAAGAAAAAGAGTACGTCAATGAAAAAAAAAGAGAGAGAAGAAAGTATCTTTCTTGCTACTTAAATTAATATTGCAGGGATTTGTGATTCCAAGTGTGGGAAAAGTTTGAAGAAAGGTATCATCATTGTTTTCTTTCTAATCTTGTTCTTGTTTCCTTTATTATTTTTTTTTTTTAGTTGAACAGTCCAGCAAGCCAAACTTGGCTTGAAGACCGGCGGGAGGATTCCCTGTATTGATAATCTAAGATGAGATTACACAAAAGAGCTTGGTGTCTTTAGCAAAAAGAAGACTCTAACCAGCCTATACTACACCAGCTATACAAAAGCTTCACTACTAGCCAACAATTTACAGTACACAAGCAGACTCTAACATAGATATGAGAAGTATTCACCTTAGCTCCCAGCAGCCTTGAGAAATGTCCTTGCCAACTCAGATGCTAATAATTGGGATCGCTTCCATGTCCATCCTGAATAACCCTTTGAGATTTTCATTCATGGACTCTAAGTTGTCAAAAGCTTTTTCTTGTTCTGTACATGCCATCTTTGCCATCAAATCTGCTGGGGCATTGATTTCTCTTGGAATGTGAGATATCATGTGCTTCCTCTTACACATCTCTTCCCTGATTTCCTTTAGAGCATTGTTGTTCCTCCAACAGAAATGTTCTTCCCCTTTTTGCAGCATATTTACCAGTTGCATACAATCACTCAACATTTCACAACCAAACAGATTAAGAGATTGGCAGTACCTAACTCCCTTAAGTAGTGCTCTGATTTCAGCCTGGATTGGAGATTCTGCACGGACTTTGAACAGTTCCGCGTGTATTACTTCACCTTCCCCAGATCGAAGAATCATGCTTCCCCCACTCTCTCCGTTTTGTCTCCATGATCCGTCCGTGTTTAGGATATGGACTGCATTTTGAGTATGCTTCTTCCAGGTTAGAATGTGAGGGCCTAAGGCGATTTTCTTCGGCAGCCAACAACCAAGGTTTTTGAATAGATATTGCTGATCTTTTTTGCTTACAGCCGGGTTGAAAGCTAAGACTGTTTCTCTTAGTGTCGTACGCACTTCTTCAAAAAACCATTTCCTGTCCAGACCAATATTGTCATACACTATTCTGTTTTTTGCCTTCCATATGCCCCATAGTAGAAGGCATGGGGTGAGTCTCTTTACTCTTTGAACTGCCGACTTGCCATTGTATCTCTGCCACCATTTTTGCACCAGGGTCCTTCCCAGTGGCAGCCTCAGAATTGAGATCGATCTGGGAGTCCAATATTTCCAAGCAGGGACAACTTTTGGGCATGAGAAGAAAATATGCTTTGTTGTCTCTGCAGCATTATGACAAAACGGACATCTTGAGGGGTTGACATAGATTCCTATTTTGGACAAAGATTCTGGGAAGGACAGCAGGGAATTCCATAATCTTCAAAGAAAGACCGACACTTTTGGTTGGCACCATGTATCCCACATGGCCTTCCTATACCTTTCCACTGGTTGTTCGTTCCTCAGAGCATTGTACGCTGATTTGAAAGTGAACTCACCATTTTTTTCAGGTTGCCAAATAAGAACATCCGGGCACGACGAGAAGTTGAATTCCATTCTTACTAGCTCTTGCATTAAGTTCTCTGGAAGGCTTGAGGAGAAAACTTCCATTAATTCTTCCCTGTTCCTGTCAAAATCCCTTAGGGTCAGGTATTGTTCAGGTGGCTTTTCTTTACGATTCCAGAGGCAGCCGAGATCAGACCAATTGTCATACCAGAACATACAAGAACCGTCACCAATCCTTATTTTTGTAAAGCTTGCTATCTTGGGGGCAATCCTGTGTACTCTTTTCCATGAACTTCTAAGCCTAGCTGTGATTGATAAGGATTGAACAAAGCGAGCCCAGAGTCCCTGTTGTTTCCTCCATTTCCACCACAGTTTTGCTTCGAAGCATTGGACCATAACTCTTAAATCTCTTAATCCCACTCCGTTTTCTGCAATCGGGAACGACATCTTTGACCATGATCTCCAGTGTTTCCTTGTACCCTCTGTACTTTTACCCCAAAGAAATTGTTGACATTTCCTTTCAATTTCCTTAAGTAAAGCTTTTGGAGGATCCAATGCTGCCCAAGTGTGCAATGGTATTGCTAGCAGGACCGATTTAACCAAATTTAGTCTGCCACCCCAGCTGAGAAACCGATTCTGCCATGCCCCAATTTTCTGATCTAATTTCTCCAAAATGTTGCTGAAATGAGAGTTTTTCGATCTTCCTTTGTGTATCTTGCAACCTAAGTAATCCAGTGGCCATTGACCTTCGGGGATGTTCAGTATTCTTTCCATTCTTTGCCTAGCATTGTGAGGTGCTTTCTCTGAAGTTAGAAAAAAACTTTTGCTCTTGTTCATTTTCTGCCCGGACACCTTTTCATATGCTTCAAAAAACTGGATGAGATTTCTGAGAGATTTTGAGTTCCCCCTGGTGAAGATCATAAGGTCATCCGCATAGGCCAGGTGAGTGATTATCAAAGAACCAGCTGGGGTGTGAAAGGGAGATAGCCTACCTCTATTTGATAAGGAAACGAGAGTTCTTGACAGGGCTTCTGAAACTATGTTAAATAAAAAAGGGGAAAGAGGATCCCCTTGCTTCAATCCTCTAGATGCCGGGAAGAATCCTGCCGCTCCTCCATTAATCAGGACTGAAAACATACTTCTGCCAAGGTTGTTAATGATCAGCCTTATAAACTGCTGGGGAAACCCGAATTTGACCATGATTTCTTCCAGGAATTTCTAAGAAACTCTGTCAAAAGCTTTTAACATATCCACTTTGAGAACAAGATTGTGACCTGGAACTTTTGCATTCAAGTGAGCCATTAGATCTTTTGCCAAGATGATGTTGTCCGCAATGTGACGGCCTGCCAGGAACCCAGTTTGCTCTTGGGAGATAAAAAGGGCATGATCGGCGCCATACGACTCTTAAGGATTTCTGAGAATGTTTTTCCAATGAAGTTGCAGAGGCTGATTGGTCTGTAATCTGCAAATGTTGCTGTAACTTGTTTCTTTGGAATAAGAACTATAAGTGCACTAGCCATTGCTCTGGGAACCAGCACTCCCGCAAAGAACTCTTGACAAGCTGCGAAGACATCCTCCTTGACAATATCCCAGGCTTTATGAAAAAAGATTCCAAGGAAACCATCAGGACCTGCTGCACTGTCCGGGTTGAGAGAAAAAATGGCCTTTTTGACCTCCTCCCTAGTGATTTCTTTCAAGAGCTGGACCTTTTGCTCTTCCTTGATGAGCTCAGGGATATGCTGCAGCAGCTTATTCGTCTCATGTTGATCTCTTGAAGTCTGTTCCTCTGCCAAAAGATTTGAGAAATACAGAATTGCCTCTTTTTCTATTTCTTCCAGTTTTGTTACCCAATTCCCTCTCTCTGTTCTAATTTTTGCAATCTGCAGTTTGTCCCTCCGATCCTTGATAGATGCATGAAAATATTCTGAATTCCTGTCTCCCTTAGCAATCCAACGAATCCTTGATTTTTGCTCTAGGAAATCCTCCCTTTCTTTCAATCTTCTGTTGAGCTTTGCTTGAGCCAGTGAAGCTGCGGCCCTATTTGCTGAGGTTGGGTTATGTTCATGCGCCATTTCTGTCCTTATTGCTTCTTCTTCCGCCGCCTGCCAGTTCCTATGTACGTCTCCAAATTTTTCTTTGTTCCAGAGTCCAATAGAGCCACTTTCAGCCTTCTCAGCTTTATAGACAGAGCCAGCATTCCAAAGGTGCCCGTAGGTTGGTCCCAATTGGCTTTGACTACTTCCAATAGATCCTTCCTATTTAGCCACATTTTTTGAAAGATAAATCTTTTCGGCCTTGATTCCTGCGTTCTGCTCAATTGAAGAAGAAGTGGGGAGTGGTCTGATGAATTCCGACAGAGCACATGCACCACTGATACTAGGAAGGTTTCTGAAAATTCATGTGAAAACAGGAATCTGTCCAATCGTTTGCTCACCCAACCATTTGATCTATTACCACCCCATGTGAATGTCCTTGAGACTGTAGCCGCTTCATGTAAATTGAGAGAGTTGATGCAGTCATTGAATTCCTTCATTGATTTCCTGTTTGGAATTGCCAAACCTTTGTACTCACTTTGTTCTCTAATCACATTAAAGTCCCCTCCAATAGCCCAAGGAGTGTTTTGATGATCTCTCCTGAATTCCTCAAGCTCCACCCATAGATTTCTCCTTCCAGCTTGTCCAGAGCTAGCATAAATGAATGACAGAAAACAACTGTATTCCATAGAGTCACAAATTGCCGAGAAATGCATCACTTGCTCATGATCTTTCAGCAAAACTGAATCTACCTCTTTCCTAACAAATACCCAAATTTTACTCGAACTTGATGCCCATGCCTGGTTAAATCCTAATTTTACACAATATTCCTGGATTTTATTTACAGCCACCATAGGTTCTAAAATTGATAAAACAGCTACTTTTCTAACTCTAACAAGAAAACGTAAACGTCTAAGCGAAGGGGCTTTCGCTATTCCCCTAATATTCCATGACATTACATTAATCATTAAAATGAGGAGTGTTGACGGACCTGAATTCTCAATGAACGGCGAGTGGAACTCTTGTTGATGATATCTCCTTTGCGATGTCTTCCCCTTTTTCTCCTGACAGGGATAAACTCATCTTCATAGGACTTCATTTCCATTTCTGACACGGAGAAGTTTCCGTCAGATGAGTAGTATTCTTCCATCTCTCTAGACTGCTCCATGATGGCCATATCCTTTATGTCTGTATCTGTTTCCAAACCTGAGGTGTCCAATTTCCTGGGACTTTCTATAACGGACGGAACATCCATCTCTGTCCTCTCTGTCACTCCCAGACTATTTTTGAGGTTTTGCAAGACTTTCTTTACTGACACTGATTTTTCCTCCCTCAAGCCAGGCAATTCAATTGTAATTGAGGGGTTTCCCGGTGAGCTAATCTCTCCTCGCTGCACTCCCTTATCCCCTGCTGTTACCAAAATTTCTCCTTCTTCTGTCTCTGAAAATAAGGTTTCCTTGCCCTTGTTCTGTTTTTGAGGCTCTTTATTTTCTAGCAACTGAGAAGTGTTTGTCCCCAAATTCGAATCTGCTTGCTGAGCGTTTGTAATAGGCGGTGACTCTTTTTTGCAGTTCTCTCTTTTGTGCCCAATTTTGCAACAGAAACTGCAGTAGGAAGGCACAAATTCATAAGTAAATTTTTGTTCCACCGTTTTACCTCTTTTCCCAATCTCTATGCTGGTAGGGAGCTCATCTAGCAAATTTATCTCCACACAGAATCTGGCCACCGAGGGTCTTGACTGATTCCTTGTCGGAGCATCCACCTGAAGAGGGGTTCCGATTGAAGTGGCTATGGAATAAAGAGTTTCGTTGTTCAAATACTCCAAGGGCAGCCTGTGGAGCGAGACCCAAATTGGGGCAATTGGGGGTTCTTCATCAAACTGAAAATTTGGAGTCCAACGTAGCATCCGCATCTGGAATCCCTTGATGTTCCATCTTGTCTTCAACCAGCATTTTTGATAATCGATTTCCATTTGGAATCGGAATAGGACATGGCGGGGGTCAAGTAGGCTAATTTCCAACTGTCCCATAAGCCCTAGTTTGTCGAAATCTAGTCTGATTTCGTTGATTTTGGGTCGACCATAGGAAAATTTTCCAACTAGACAAAGTTTATGTGGTTCTGCTAAAATATCTAGCTCATCTTGCTCATAGGAAAGGTGTGGTTTACCATTGATATATTCGATTGGTTTGGCTTGCGGGAGAGAGGACGTGGTGGATTTTTCTTTGAGGAGGCTGGCAAATGTTCTTGAGTTTGGATGGTTTTGTTGCGGGCGAGGTGCTGGTCCACCGGAGAGATCCGGTGGAACCATTTGGCCGGTGTCTGCCCGGAAACGCCGAGTTGGAGTTGCAGTATACGGAGTTGCAGTATATCGCCTTCGGAGCAAGATATCTTTAAGTGTTTCCTTTATATATTCATTGCATACTATCATTTCTTTGACCTCTATACTTTCTTTGTTGCTAAGTAAGATCTTTGAGTAGCATCTTATAAGGGTTTAACGATTCTCATAAGAACTTACAGGAGGAAAAGAGTGGTAAAATCTGAGTGCAACTTACCCCTACTATATCGGCCTTAAACATGAGTGAAAATTTCTTTTCATTTGGGTTGAGACATATTAGGGAAAGGGGAAAAGGGGTGCGAGGTACTTTTACCTTTTCTTTTGTTATAATGGCATATCCAACCGGTGAAACACCTGAACAAAAAGCATGGAGAGAACACACCACAAGGTGATTGGAACAAATCACTGATAGGGTCACCACCCGAATGGACCAACTAGAACTTGCTTTTCAGCAAAGAGAAGAAAGGCAAGGAAGTCAACAAGATAACGAGGAAGATGATAGGAGGTATGAGGAAGAAATATCTGAAGTATCCTGAGGGAATGGGAGAAGAAGGAATGGATTTGGAGTTGATAGCAACCTTAATGGTCTAAAAATGAAGATTCCTGAATTTGACGGAAAAAGAGATCTCAAGGCATATTTTGATTGGGAAATGAAGGTGGAAAAGATCTTTTCTATCCACAATTATTTGGAAGAAAAGAAGGTAAAAATTGCTTCCCTTGAATTTCATGGTTATGCACTAACATGGTGGGATCGATTGATTGTTTCTAGAAGAAGGAATAGAGAGAGGCCAATTGCAACTTGGGAAGACATGAAGGCTATTTTGAGGAAATGATTCATTCCCCCTCATTACTATAGAGATCTTTACAACAACTTGCATAGTATCACTTAAGGAGCAAAGACCGTGGCAGAATATTACCAAGAGATGGATTCAGCCATGACAAGAGCAAGTATTGAGGAAGATCCCGAAGCTACTATGGCACGGTTTTTGGGTGGTTTAAGAGGAGAGATTGCCGATGTTGTTGAATTACAACATTACTTGGATTTGGAAGAAATGATCCATGTGACAGAAAAAGTGGAAAGGCAATTGAAAAGAAAGAGTCGTTCAAGTAAATTTCTTTCTAACCAATCCTCTTGGAAAAACAATAATGGGAACAAAAGGGATTTATGTAAAAACAAAGATGAACCACGGAAGCATGATTTTAAAATGTTTGAAAAAGGTGAATCAAGTAAAAGTTCTTCTTATATTTCTAAACTCACTTGTTTTAAGTGTTTGGGAAAGGGTCATATAGCTTCCCAATGTCCTAACTCCAGGACTATGGTAATGCGAGAAGATGGTTCTTGTTTGAGCCAAAGTGAAGGAGAATAAGATGAGGAGATCCGGATGTTGAAGATGAAGGTGAACAATTTGAAACAAGTGGTGATGAGGTTTTGGTCACTTTGAGAGTATTGAATACTCAAGTTGGATCTTATGATGAAGAGCAAAGAAGTACTATCTTTCACACAAGATGCAAAGTACAAGATAAGGTATGCATGCTCATCATTGATAGTGGGAGTTGCACTAATTGTGTTAGCTCTTATCTTGTATACAAATTGGGTCTATACATGACTTCTCATCCCAATCCTTACCGTTTGCAATGGCTCAATGATAGTGGAGAGCTAAGGGTGAATCGGCAAGCAAAGGTAAAATTTTCAATTGGGAAATATGAGGATAAAATTTTGTGCGATGTAGTACCAATGCAAGCTGGCCATATTCTTCTTGGCTGACCATGGGAGTTTGATCATGATGCTAATCATGAGGGAAAGTCTAACAAGTATCATATTGTTTATAATCGTAAAGATTTTAATCTTGTTCCACGTTCTCCTCAACAGGTGCACAAGGAAGAAATAAGAATGAGAGAAAAAAGGCTAAAAGAGGAGAGTGAGTTGAAAAAGTCAAAAGAGTGTGAAAAAGTAAGAGATGTGAGTGCTAAAAGCAAAGTGAGTGAAGAAAAAGCAAGAGATGAACAAGCAAAAAGCAAAGTGAGTGAGAGGGAAAAACCAAAGGCAAGTGAGACAAAAGGTGCCTTCTTTGTGAGCATGAGAGATGTAGATAGAGCCCTCAATTCTCACCAGCCAATTTTTATGCTCTTGTTCAATGAAGAATGTCTTGTTCTTGATGAGCTTCCTAACAATTTGCCTTTAGAAATTGTGGCTGTTTTGAATGAATTTACAGATGTGCTACCTGAGGAAGTACCTAAGGTATTACCTCTAATTCGAGGAATTGAGCATCAAATCGACTTTCTACCCGGAGCTTCCATTCCAAATAGGCTAGCCTATCATGCAAATCCGGAAGAAACAAAAGAACTTCAAAGGAAATTTGAAGAGTTGCTAAGCATGGGATATATTCGTGAGTCTCTTAGCCCTTGTGCTACTCCTGTCATTTTAGTTCCAAAAAAAAGATGGTGCATGGCATATATGCATTGATTGTAGGGCTGTGAACAAAATCACCATTAAGTATCGTCACCCCATTCTAAGATTAGACTATATGCTCGATGAATTGTTTGGTTTAAAATTTTAAAAAAAATTGATTTGAAATCTGGTTATCATCAAACAAGAATCAAAGAGGGTGATGAATGGAAAACGGTTTTCAAAACAAAATTTGGTCTTTATGAGTGGCTTGTTATGCCTTTGTTTAACTAATGCCCCTAGTACATTTATGAGGCTAATGAATCATGTTTTGAGACGTTTCATTGGAAAGTTTGTAGTTGTATATTTTGATGATATCTTGATCTATAGTAAGAACATAGGAGAACATGTTGAACATCTTAAGCTTGTTTTTACTACTTTGCGTGAAGAAAAATTGTTTGCAAATTTTAAAAAGTGTACTTTTTGTGTTGAAGAAGTTGTTTTTTTTTTTTTTTTTTTGGCTATGTGGTGAGTTCTTATGGTTTGAGAGTTGATGAAGCAAAGGTTGCAGCAATTCTTGATTGGCCGATTCCCACAAATGTGACTGTGGTGAGATCTTTCCATGGACTTGCAAGTTTTTATAGGAGATTTGTCAAATATTTCCCAACAAAAGCAGCTCCACTAAATTAGTTGGTAAAGAAAAATGTTAAGTTTGAGTGGGGAGATTCTCAACAAAAGACGTTTGATCAATTGAAGATGATTTGACTAATGCTCTCAGTTTAGCTTTGCCTAATTTCTCTAACACTTTTGAAGTTGAATGTGATGCTTCAGGAATTGGAATAGGTGCTATGTTACTTCAAGGAGGCTGTCCTATTGCCTACTTTAGTTAGAAGCTGAATGGAGCAACATTGAACTACCCAACATATGACAAAGAGCTCTATGCAGTGGTGAGAGTATTGGAAACTTGGCAGCACTACCTTTTGCCAAGAGAGTTTGTGATTCACACCGATCATGAATCCATCAAGTACCTCAAAGGACAAAATAATCTGCACAAGAGGCGTGCAAAATGGATCTCATTCATTGAAACTTTTCCATATGTGGTAAAGTACAAAAAATGTAAAGAGAACATTGTGGCTGATGCACTCTCTCGAAAGTATGCCTTTATTACTACTGTTAATGCTACAATCATGGGATTTGAGTATATTAAGGAGTTGTATGCTAAGGATCATGATTTTGCTGACATATTTAATGCATGTGAAAAGGGTGCTTTCAATAAATTTTATCAATGTGAACGGTTCTTATTCAAAGGAAACAAATTATGTATTCCTTCTTGTTCACTTAGAGAGCTTTTGGTTCGTGAATCTCATTGTGGAGGTTTAATGGAACATTTTGGTGTTTTAAAACCTTTAGATATTTTGAATTGACACTTTTATTGGCCAAACATGAAAAAGGATGTTGAGAAAATTTGTACTACATGTCTTGACTGCAAGAAAGCTAAATCTAAGTCTCTTCCCCATGGATTGTACACTCCACTCCCTATTCCTCAATCTCCTTGGACTGACATTTCTATGGACTTTGTTCTTGGTTTGCCTAGATCTCAAAGAGGCATGGACTCTATTTTTGTTGTTGTTGATGGATTCTCCAAAATAGCTTACTTTATTGCTTGTACGAAAGCCGACAATGCAAAACATGTGGCTGATATCTTCTTCAAAGAAATTGTTCGTCTACATGGTGTTCCTAGAACTATTGTCTCTGATAGGTATGTAAAGTTTTTGAGTCATTTCTGGAAAACTCTTTGGGGAAAATTGGGAACAAAACTTTTGTTTTTAACCACAAGTCACCCACAAACAGATGGCCAAACAGAAGTAACAAATAGGACTTTGGGTGTTTTGTTAAGGGCGATAATTAAAAAGAATTTGAAAAGGTGGGAAGAGTGTTTGCCAATTGCTGAATTTGCATACAATCGCACACTACACACTTCTACTAATTTTTCTCCTTTTGAGTTGGTTTATGGCTTCAATCCTCTAACTCCTTTAGACTTTTCCCCTTTACTTTTACAGGATCAAGTGAGTTTGGATGGCAAGAAGAAAGCTGAAACCGTGAAGAAATTGCATGAGCAAGCTCGTGCAAAAATTGAGAAGAAAAATGAGCAATATGCAAAGAATGCAAATAAAGGCAGTAAGAAAATTGTGTCTGAACCCGGTGATTGGGGGTACACATGAGGAAAGAGAGGTTTCCAACCTCAAGGAGAACTAAGTTACACCCCCATGGTGATGGGCCGTTTCAAGTTTTGGCACGACTCAATGATAATGCTTACAAGCTTGATCTTCCCCGAGACTATGATATAAGTGCTACTTTTAAAATTTCTGACTTATCTCCTTTTGATTTTGATGTAGATCCAATGGATTCGAGGATGAAGCCTTGTCAAGGGAGAGGGGATGATGAGTTCCAAGGAAGTAATGCTAAAGACATCAAAGATGATGATGGCGAAGGCATGGCCGAACCACCCTCAACTCCAAATAATTCTGCACATATCATTCCACCAAATCCACTTGAAGGGATGACGGGCCCAATTACTCGTTTGAGAAAAAAGATGATGCAAGAAGCCTTGAACATTTTGATTCTTGAAGTCCATTCAAAAGAGGATCCAAAGGCTACCTCGATTCATGCCAAATATTACAACATTTTGTAAGTCTTGGATCTTGATCCAAATGGTGTGGGGAGTACATTTTTATGAAGATTCCAGAAGTGAACATTTCCTTCGACATGCCTTTGTCGCCTGAGGAAGGTTGGGCAGAATAGAACTTTTCCTTCGATATGCCCATGTAGCTTGATGAAGGTTGAAAGTTGCATTTATGAGCTGAATTTATGGACGAATTTTAACAGCATTTGGGTGATATTTTCAAGTTGCTTTCTGCATTTTTTAGTATTTAGAATAATAGAATTAAATGCAAGAGTCTTCTAGGTCAAAGAGTTTTTCTTGGTCAAAGAGCTTTTTCTTGGTCAAAGAGAAGTGTTAATGCTAGTCTTGACTAGAAGGTTCATAATTGCTATTTTAACCCTTTTGCAATTTTCAACCATAGGCCCTCTTGAAACTCTAGAAATAGGGGCTTGGTTAACTATTAGAATTCAAGATTTGATATTATAAACGTTAAGGAATTTCTCCTTTCTTGCTAGTTTCTTAGTGAGCTAGTTTTAGTCTTGCAAGTATGCTTGCAAAACTTATTTGGCTTATCAACTAAAACCCTTCCTTTTAGTTGTGGCGCCTTCTACTCTTCTTTTCTAATTCATTTCATAATCCAAAGGTGTTAGGTTTATCCTAGTGTTGTTGGGTTTGAAAATTAGAGGGGTTGGGAATAGTAATTTCAAAACTACCATTTTATGATTCAAAGTTGATAGGTTTCATCCTATTGTTGTTGAATCTATTTTGGTTTGGATTGTTTTTGCTTGGAAGATTTCAAGACATCTTTCAATATAGTGTGATTCAAAGGTTTTGAGTTCTTTAATACTCAATATTGTTGAATCCACTTGAGCTAGTTGTTTTGCTAAAAAGATCAATCGAGGACGATTCTACAATTCATGTGAATTCGTACCTTGGATTCACATCATTGATACTCTCAAGGAATCGTAATCATGCATCTAGATTATGGCAAGTTGGATTAAGGTCAACATGCTAAAAGAATCTTAGGTTTCCAACTAATTAAGTTCGTCAATCTTAGTTAATTTTAACTTTAAGTTTCCTAACTAGTATCCCAAAGCTCATAGTTGGAATAGGGTCATCAATCCTATTCAACTACCCTTCAGTTATGCATGACCATTGCCTTTCATTGGAGAATGCTATAAACCATAATAATGGTATGAATTATTTCAAGGCCAATACAAAGTAAGTCCAAGTGACACAAGTCCACTACATGAATTTATGCACAAACCTTTGAAATAACAAGCCCATACATAAAATCCACATCAAGCCTAATAACCAAAGCATCACAACTCAACCCATACAAGTATAAACACATTTGCATGCAACCCACTTGAAAATGTACATGGAAATAAAAAATTAAGCACAGTGGAAACAAACCCATAAATAATTATACCATAAAAATTTCATCCATAAAGAAAGGTAAAGCTTTAGCCACAAATTCAAGGTAAAAGCAAACCAAATCATTTGATACCAATAAAAAGTAAATATCTTAAATGGAATTTGCCCCACATCATCCTTAATCCTTGGATTTCCACTACCCTCTAACACTTAGAGAGGTGGAATCCCTAAAAGGACCTTAGAACTTTATAGTTCTAAGATCAAAACTCATCTATGTGTAGAAAAATTGTGAGAAAGTGTATGTTTCTTTCTCCCTAAGAAAACTAACATAAAACTCTAAAAACTCACGTATGGTGTAAAAGTATGTTTTTTACATTGATGGTATTTATTAAAAAGCTCTTGAAGGGTTAAAAATGGAAAAGCACGAGTTAAAAAATTAGTAAAGGTAAATTGATCTTTTAGCATCAGAGGCGGCGGTGATCAGGCGCTAGCGCCTGCTGGTCGCTTAGGGCAATTGGCAACCAGGCGCAAGCTCCTTCTGGACCCCTTCTCCGTCTTTTGGTCAATTTCTTCAAGCTTGACCAATTATTCTTCATTTTTTCTTATTTTTTTTTTATGTTTTCTTCTATTTTTCTCTGAAAGTCTTCAAGTTTTGCAGAAGACCCTTATTCATAGCCCTTTACTGCAAACTCATGCAAATCCAACTATAAATTCACTATTAAACTTATAAAGGATATTATTTCTTGTGAAAATCAATTAAAAATTTAGTTAAACGTGCATGATTTTGACTCATAAAATATTATACATTAACATTTGTGTCACATCAGAGGGGCTGTTCGTGTAGGTTTCCTTAAAGACCTATCTTCACCGTGTCTGGCAGTCTTGAGAGGAGGTTTGCTTCGCGCAAAAGTGAGCTATTATTGACCGAGAACCATGGCTCGTAGGAGCATCCACCTGTAATGGTCTCCAACCCCCGTAGCTATGGAGAAGATGGATTCTGGAGACTGGAATTCCAGCTGCAGATCGTACAATGATATCCAGATGGGGGCTAGCAGAGGGTCTTCTTCATAGTGAAAATCGAGTTTCCATTGAGGCATTCTCATTTGAAGCCTTCAATAGTCTAGGTTACTCTAATCCAATATCTTTGAAAGTCTCCTTTTGAAATTTGAGAACAATATGGCGAGCCTTTAGGAGACCCACCTCATAGGCTCCATGAAAACCAATTCGGCTGAGCTCCTTTCATATCTTTTGTATAGATGGCCTCCTATGTGAGAATTTTCCGACTAATGCGAGCCGGTGGAGGGCACATAATATTGCAAACTGAATTGCTATTTGTATCACAAAAAAAATCAAAATAATTATGAAATGACGAAAATGCCCTTATGATGGAAAAAAGCAGAAAATGGCGCAGTAAATGTCAAAAACGCAACTAAAATGTGTTTTCTCCATTTACACAAACGCAGAGAATAACGTTTATGAAATGTAAAATTTAATACTGATGACGTTTTAATACAACAAAAACGTCAAAATTCTCCAATAATGACAACAAAAAAACGTATCACTTTAACGTTTCATGTTTACCAAAAACGTCAAACTGGAGCGTTTAAACCTTGGTTCGCTCGTTAAAATGGTGTGTTTCCACCATGGCTCGCTCGTTTAAATGGTGCTTTTCCACCATGGCTCGCTCGTTAAAATGTCGCTCGTTAAATGTCGCTCGTTATGGGACGTAGCTGGACGTAGCGGGACATAGCTAGACGTGGCGATAGTTGTTTCGGACGTAGCGAGACGTGGTAGACTATGTTCAGTGAAAAATTCAGCTAAAAGTCACACGCATGGATGTAGACGTTTCTGGACGTGTTCCTGGTTGTTTTGGACGTGGTGCTAGTTGTTCGGAGACGTGGTGGACTGTCCTTGTGAAAAAAATCAGCTTAAACTCACATGAATGGATGTAGACATTTCTGGATGTGGTGCTAGTGTTCTGAGACGTGGTGGACTGTCTTTGTGGAAAAAATCAGCTTAAATTCACATGAATACATGTAGACGTTTTTGGACGTGGTGCTAGTTATTTTTGACGTGGTGCTAGTGTTCTGAGACGTGGTGGACTGTCTTTGTTCAAAATTCAGCTAAAAGCCACACGCATGGATGTAGACGTTCTTGACGTGGTCCTAGGTGTTTTTGACGTGGTGCTAGTTGTTCTGACACGTCTACATCCATTCATGTGAATTTAAACTGATTTTTTTCACAAAGACAGTCAACCACGTCTTAGAACACTAGCACAACGTCTCAAAACACTAGAACCACGTCCAAAAAAGTATACATCCAGATATGTGAATTGAAACTTATTTTTTCACAAAACATCTCAACTCATCTCAGAACAACTATAATTACGTCCAAAAACGTCTTCATCCATTCATGTCAATTTTAACTGATTTTTCTCACAAAAACAGTCTACCACGTCTCAGAACAACTAGCACCACGTCTCAAAACACAAGAACCACGTCCAAAAATGTCTACATCCATGCATGTGAATTTAAACTGATTTTTGCACAAAACATCTCAACTCGTCTCAGAACAACTAGAACTACATCCAAAAACGTATGATGTGGACCGAAATGTGCATAATCTATTATCTAAGGGTTTTGAAAAGATAAAACAAATAAAACGGCTATACAATTCTCAGAAATGATCATGATCTCATATCTAAGAGTTGTAATGAGATAAAAAAATAAAATGACCATTCAACTCTTAGAAATGTTCATGATATCTGATCTAAGAGTTTTGTGAATATAAAACAATTAAAATGACCATATTACTCTTAGCAATGTTCATGATCTTGTAAGTAGGTGTTATAATAAGATAAAACAAATAAAATGGCCATACAACATCTCAACTCGTCTCAGAACAACTAGAACCACGTCAAAAAATGTCTACATCCATTCATGTGAATTTAAACTGATTTTTTTCACAAAGACAGTCTACCACGTGTCAGAACAACTAGCACCATGTCTCAAAACACTAGAACCACGTCCAAAAACGTCAACATTAAGACATGTAAATTTAAACTTATTTTTTCACAAAACATCTCAACTCGTCTCAGAACAACTATAATTACGTCCAAAAACGTCTACATCCATTCATGTCAATTTTAACTGATTTTTTTCAGGAAAACAATCTACCACGTCTCAGAACAACTAGCACCACGTCTCAAAACACAAGAACCACGTCCAAAAACGTCCACATCCATGCATGTGAATTTAAACTGATTTTTGCACAAAACATCTAAACTCGTCTCAGAACAATTAGAACTACGTCCAAAAACGTATGATGTGGACCAAATGTGCATAATCTATTATCTAAGGGTTTTGAAAAGATAAAACAAATAAAACGGCTATACAATTCTCAGAAATGATCATGATCTCATATCTAAGAGTTGTAATGAGATAAAAAAAAATAAAATGACCATTCAACTCTTAGAAATGTTCATGATATCTGATCTAAAAGTTTTGTGAATATAAAACAATTAAAATGACCATATTACTCTTAGCAATGTTCATGATCTTGTAAGTAGGTGTTATAATAAGATAAAACAAATAAAATGGCCATACAACATCTCAAGTCGTCTCAGAACAACTAGATCCACGTCAAAAAATGTCTATATCCATTCATGTGAATTTAAACTGATTTTTTTCACAAAGACAGTCTACCACGTCTCAAAACAACTAGCACTACGTCTCAAAACACTAGAACCACGTCCAAAAACGTCAACATCAAGACATGTGAATTTAAACTTATTTTTTCACAAAACATCTCAACTCGTCTCAGAACAACTATAATTACGTCCAAAAACGTCTACATCCATTCATGTCAATTTTAAATGATTTTTTTCACAAAAACAGTCTACCACGTCTCAGAACAACTAGCACCACGTCTCAAAACACAAGAACCACGTCCAAAAACGTCTACATCCATGCATGTGAATTTAAACTGATTTTTGCACAAAACATCTCAACTCGTCTCAGAACAACTAGAACTACGTCCAAAAATGTCTGATGTGGACCGAAATGTGCATAATCTATTATCCATTCAGAACAACTAGAACCACGTCAAAAAATGTCTACATCCATTCATGTGAATTTAAACTGATTTTTTTCACAAAGAATGTATGTAAACGTTTTTGAACTTCTGTACATGTCAAAAACACACTATTTTTACGAGCGAACCATGGTTAAAACGCACCATTTTAACAATTTGATACAATAAAAACGCAGCATTTTAACGAGCGAACCATGGTGAAAACTTCCCAGTTTGACGTTTTTGAGTGCCAAAATCGCTATAAATTTGCGTTTTCAACCCATAAAAATGCAATTAGGCATAAATTTTGTATGTTTGAAACGTTTTTTCATGAAGTTTTTGGAGAGGAAAAACGCAATTTTGCCCCATTTTTTTACATAAAATCTGCCAATTTATTATTATTTATGTGATGATTATATTTTATTTTATTATATTTTTTCATACATATGTTGTATTTTATACGTATATTTCATCGGACATTCCACGTACCTAAAGAGTAACACAAATTGCATTGAAACCAAACAAACAACTTAAAAAAACAAAAATTAAACACAGACGGGGCATGACGTAGATGGACGTAACAGGAGGTTTTCGGACGTTGCTGAGTTGTGTTTTTGGATGTTGCTGGACATTGCGAGACGTTGCGGGACGTGGTGCTAGTTATTTTTGACGTGGTGCTAGTGTTCTGAGACGTGGTGGACTGTCTTTGTGGAAAAAATCAGCTTAAATTCACATGCATGGATGTAGATGTTTCTGGACATGGTTATAGTTATTTTTGATGTGGTGCTAGTTATTTTGAGATGTGGTGGACTGTCTTTGTGAAAAAAAATTAGCTTAAATTCACATGCATGGATGTAGACGTTTCTGGACGTGGTTATAGTTATTTTTGACGTGGTTCTAGTGTTCTGAGACGTGGTGGACTGTCTTTGTGGAAAAAATCAGCTTAAATTCACATGAATAGATGTAGATGTTTCTGGACGTGGTGCTTGTTATTTTTGACGTGGTGCTAGTGTTCTGAGACGTGGTGGACTGTCTTTGTGGAAAAAATTAGCTTAAATTCACATGAATAGATGTAGACGTTTCTGGACGTTGTGCTAGTTATTTTTGACGTGGTGCTAGTTGTTCTGAGACGTGGTGGACTGTCTTTGTGGAAAAAATCAGCTTAAATTCACATGAATAGATGTAGACGTTTCTGGACGTGGTGCTTGTTATTTTTGAAGTGGTGCTAGTGTTCTGAGACGTGATGGACTGTCTTTGTGGAAGAAATCAGCTTAAATCACATACATGGATGTAGACGTTTCTGGACGTGGTGCTAGTTATTTTTGACGTGGTGCTAGTGTTCTGAGACGTGGTGGACTGTCTTTGCGGAAAAAATCAGCTTAAATTCACATGCATGGATGTAGACGTTTCTGGACGTGGTTATAGTTATTTTTGACGTGGTGCTAGTTGTTCTGAGACGTGGTGGACTGTCTTTGTGAAAAAAAATCAGCTTAAATTCACATGCATGGATGTAGACGTTTCTGGACGTGGTTATAGTTATTTTTGACGTGGTTCTAGTGTTCTGAGACGTGGTGGACTGTCTTTGTGGAAAAAATCAGCTTAAATTCACATGGATAGATGTAGACGTTTCTGGACGTGGTGCTAGTTATTTTTGACGTGGTGATAGTTGTTCTAAGACGTGGTGGACTGTCTTTGTGAAAAAAATAGCTTAAATTCACATGAATAGATGTAGACGTTTCTGGACGTGGTGCTTGTTATTTTTGACGTGGTGCTAGTGTTCTGAGACATGGTGGACTGTCTGGATTTCGACGTCAACTGAATGATATAACGAATTTTTTTAAGTTAAGAATTTGTTTGCATTTGTTTTTTGGATTGTTGTTGTGTATAAAATTTTTCTCCAAATCACATGAATGTATGTAAACGTTTTTGAAATTCTGTACATGTCAAAAACACACCATTTTTACGAGCGAACCATGGTTAAAACGCACAATTTTAACGATTTGATTGACCAAAAGCGCTTCATTTTAACGAGTGAACCATGGTGGAAACTTCCCAGTTTGACGTTTTAGATGCCATAAAACTCTGTAATTTAGCGTTTATGGCCCATTGAAATGCAATTTTGGTTAAATTGTGTATGTCCAAAACGTTTTTTCATTGCGTTTTGGAAGAGAAAAAACTCAATTTTGTCCCTTTTTTGATATAAAATCTGTTAACTTATCAAGAATTTTGTTCATAAGGGTATTTTGGTCATAATTAATTTTTTTTTTTTTTTTATGATACAAATAGCAAATTGTGATACAAATAGCAAGTCCCTATTGCAAACTCCTCCTTACGGTACTCCGCGAATGGAACTCCATTGTGGAAGGTGGCGAACTTTGGCTCTACTATTGGGTTTCGGGTTGAATCCTTGAATAAGGAAGAGAAGGTTCGAGTGGACAGGGATGGATTTCTCTCCGGAGGTGGCTTCGGAGACTACCCTTATGGCACAGGGCCGGAAGTGGTCAGGCCGATAAGTTATGGTGGAGGATTTACTTTACTCTTTTGAGGAGAGAGGATAGACCTACAAATGCTAGGAAATCAATACATGCCGAAATTGCAACATAAAAAAACATATTTAAATTTGATTTTCATAAACAAAAAATCACTTACGTAATTTGTGGTGATTATAGCCCAAATCGTATACAATATCCCCATAGAAGTATAATTTCCCGTACTTCACCCTAAATTTTCTAGACACCACCAGTCACGCCCCGGACACGTGTAAACAACTCTCTAGTCTTCTTCCCTACACCAACAAATCTAGTTTCACCTTTGGTTCCTTCTCTCCCCCCTCTCTCCTCTCCCTCATTCCCGCCGTCTCCCTCACCACAATCCTTCTTCATCACAATCCTTCTATTTTTTTCTCTCTCTCTCTCTCAAACTTCACAGTTTGCGGTCACCTCATACCGAAGAGCGACATGAAGGCCGCAGTGCAGGATGATGGTGGTTCGAAAAGTATTGGCACCGTCGTTGGCGTTGATCGAGCTGTTGTGACAGTTGCGGTGGTGGGAGATTCGATAGAGATAGAGGTGATGATGGACAATAACTTTACGAGCTACCCTGTAGGTGGTAGGACTGGAGTGGAAGAGTGAAGGGAGCGTGGTATCCGGCCGAAGATGTATTACTGAGTCAGTTATTGAAGAAGTTCGGGGCCAGGAATTGGGGACTTTTCATTTGCTTCAATATGGAACACTATGGTGTGGTTCATGCTAATGAACTTTTTCGTCAAGATTGTGAATTCAACTGCTCAGGGGTACCTCAAGAAAGAGCAAGATAAGCACATAGCTACTTTGAAAAACAAATCATCATTTATGGGCATTCAAATGAATTTGGCTGACTATCTAGTTGAATCCCTGAAAAGGGCATTCTCTTAGTGACTGATTTTCTCAATTTCTAATGGATTTGATAGGGATTAAAGTATTTTACAGCGGCAGCTTCTAGGAGAACCAGAAGTTGTCTCTCATACTCAGCTTCAGTATCAAAAAGATCTGTATAAAAATAATAGAATTGCAGGTTTTTTTTTTTTTTTTTTTTTTTTGTGAGGGGTTGTAATCACTTTCCACAAGAAGGGAAGTGTTAAGTTGTATTGATTCTTTGGTCTTGCACTGTATTATTACGTAATGAGTTGACGTCCGTCCTGTGCAATCTTCGACATGAAATGTTATAAACTTGTTAGTTAATTTTTTGTTTAGAGTAGATATAAACTCTTTCTAGTAGTGTTGAGATAAACTCTCTACGATATAAATTTATATTATATATTATATAAATTTATATTATACATTATATAAATTTGTATTTTATTTCATATAATCTCCAGTTTTTTGTTTGGTATAAACTCCTAATTTTATACATTATATAAATTTATATTTTTTTTTATATAAATCTCTCTTTTTTTTATATAAACCCTACTGAAAGTCATATAAACACTTATAATTAAATACGCTATTCTATATTATATAACCCAATGTTATCTATTATATAAAGCGATATATAATATTGTGAAATTTAAAGAATCGGTAAGCTTATCAAATTTAGTGTTCACTTAATAAAGCATAAGATATAGAACCTCATTTTATCATTGATATTAATCCTTGTTATTTTGTTATAAACTCACTTATTCCCTTATATAAACTCGTGTTTTAAATGATATAATCAAATTTTTATTATATGCATATAAAACTTCATGAACTCATTATACACATGATATAAATCCTTGTTATATTAATACAAACACATGCTCTACATGATATAAATTCATGTTTTTAATGAAATCATTGTACATACAATATGTTTATATTGATATAAGCATATGTTTTACATGATATAACCAAATTTTTTACTTGATATAAACCTATTTTTCAATAATATAATCAAATCTTTACTTTATATACTCATGTTATACTGGTGATGCTGTATTAGCTAATACTGGATTGCTATTTGTATAACTAAATTGCTATTTGTATCACAAAAAAAATAAAATAATTATGAAATGACCAAAAGGCCCTTATCAAGGAAAAAAGTAGAAAATTGCTAAGTAAATGTCGAAAACGCAACTAAATTACGTTTTCTCCATTTACACAAACGCAGAGAATAGCGTTTATAACATGTAAAATTTAATGCTGATGACGTTTTAATACAACGAAAATGTTAGAAAGCTCCGATAATGACAACCTAAAACGTACTACTTTAACGTTTCATATTTAACCAAAACGTCAAACTGGAGCGTTTCAACCCTGGTTTGCTCATTAAAATGGTGTTTTTTCTCCATGACTCGCTCGTTAAAATGTCACGTTTTTTACTGTCTCCATCTAAAAATTGATAAAATGATTAAAACGCAGCATTCTTGCAAACTTTTTTGGCGAAATTATTTCCCAAATGTGAAATTCAAGCAATTTTTACGGCAAAAATTGGCCTAATGGACAGAGGAGATGGCGAATCATCGCAAAGACATGGCGCGAGTAAGGGTCCAATGATAAACAAGGTAAAAATACTTTGGTTCGTCAATTTTTGATTTTATTAGATTTGCTGCCCATAATCGTCACGTTATTGCGATTTAAATTGTTAGAAACCATTCTTTTTACATTAATTAGGTTAGAGTTCGCAGTTATGATGCATTTTCGTTTAGTAGAAACGTAGTTTTGTTGCGTTTGTGTATAAATTGAACGTTTATATGTGAGTTTTGGAATATTAAAAATGCTGAATTGGAACGTTAAACTGCTTTGGAAATGTAGATCTGTAGCGTTTGTTTTGATTGCAAACTTTAGCCGATGAAGTTTGCGTTAGAACAAAACGCCCCAATATAGCATTTCTGACAAAGTTAAACGCACTATAGTAACGTTTGACGTTTGCAGAAACGTAAATTTTATGCATTTCTGTATGCGTAAAACGCATACAGAGTGCGTTTTACTTGATGAAAAATGCTATATTGTTGCGTTTTATATGATTTGCACTTATTTTATTAAGTTTACAATATAATTGCTTATCTTTATTTATTTAGGGTGGCGCTATGTTAAAGCCGCACGTGGATAGGTAGCGTCCCACAACTTCTGCTAGAAGGCAGAATGTACCAGTTAGGAGAGGAGGAGGTAGAGGGATGCGTGGAGGTCGTGGTGAAGGCGGTATCACTTCAGATGGAGGGCGAGGAGGTGTAGGTGTAGGTGGCGGACGAGGAGGTGGTGGACAAGGAGATCGAGGTGACGTTGGAGGTCGAGGTGGTAGAGGATGTGTTGGTGGAGATGACTCTACACTTCAGTTGAGGGATGAGTATTACGCTACTACTGATTCCGATGACACTGATGATAGTGAGGACAGGTCTATTGGTCTACAGGAGGAGGAGGAGCAGCCACAGCATGACGAGGAGGAGCAGCCGCAGCAGGAGGAGGCGAGTGGGAGTGGACGACCACTCGATTAGCAGGGTGAGTGGGATACTTATGCAGGTGACCCTTCTCACCCACACGCTGAGAGGACCGTCCGGTACAGGAATCCGAGCGATGGACAGTTTGAGGAGGTCGATCCTTCTGCAGGTACATATTTGAATTTATTTACATAATTATTTTGAATAATTATTTGTTCTAATTTAATTATTGATAAAATTTGTTTATTGCTTGATTTAATTTTGTGTTAATTATTTAGTTGATTATTTGTTTTAATTGCTTATGTAATTGTTTATTGTATTTATTTGTTAATTGCATTAATTTATTTTTGAGTTTTTTTTATTTTAATTGATTTTGATTGATTTTCATTAATTTGTTATTTAGTTTTTATTTTAACTGATTTAATTACACCTAGCATCACATCCATAACAACTAGCACCACGTCCAAAAAAATCTAGCACCACGTCTAAAAAAAACCTAGCACCACGTCCAGAACAACTAGAACCACGTCTAAAAACAACAACCATCACGTCCAAAAACACCTTGAACCACGTCCAGAACAACTAGCACCACGTCCAAAAACAACAAGCACCACATCAAAAAAACCTTTAACCACGTCCTAAAACAACTTGAGCCACGTCTAGAACAACTAGTACCACTTCCAAAAACAACTTGAACCACGTCCAGAACAACTAGCACCACGTCCAAAGACAACCTGAACCACATCCAAAAACAACTTGAACCATGTCTAGAATAACTAGCACCACGTCCAAAAATACCTTGAACCACATTCAGAACAACTAGCACCACGTCCTAAAACAACTTGAACCACGTCTAGAACAACTAGCCACGTCCTAAAACAACTTGAACCACGTCTAGAACAACTAGCACCACGTCCAAAAACAACTTGAACCACATCCAGAACAATTAGCACCACATCCTAAAACAACTAGCACCACGTCCAAAAACAACTTGAACCGCGCCAGAACAACTAGCACCACGTCCTAAAATAACTAGCACCATGTCCAGAACAACTAGCACCACGTCCAAAAAGAACTTGCACCACGTCCAGAAATTTGTTATTATTTTGTTTTTTATTTTAAGTGATATAATTTTTAATTGAATTAATTTGTTATTTACTTGTCAATTTTAATTTATTTAGTTAATTTATATATTTATTTATATGAGTTTTATATTTTGTAAATTTAGTTCACCCTAGGAAGCGCGTCAAGCATGATCGGAGTTGGTTGGTTACAGGTGAAGGAAAACTGAACAGGCCCGGGCTAAATCGAAAACCTCACTTTCGTGCAATGCATTCCAGAATCGGAAGCTTTCGACCAAGTTCAGGCTCAAATTAGTTTACCCATGAACGGATCTTAGCTTATACTTATTTAATTTATTAATCGCGACACAAAAAATTAAATCTTTAATTAAAGCGGAATATTAAAGATTCTACCTTTTGTAGCGAAGTCCCTTGCCTAAAGAAAAATCCAATCTTTGATAACGATTCCAATAGAAATCCGAAGAATTAATCCGATCCAACTCCGAAATAGTGTGGGCTATTATCTACGGAGTTACCCACGGCAAAATATGAAAACCCAAGAAACTTGCTTCAGAAGAAAACCCAAAATTTGAAATTAAAAACTTGCCCAGAATTTTTTTTCAAAAAAAACTGCTGCTGCGCTGAAAACCTGTTGCGCAAGTAAGCTTGGCCGGACTGGATTAAAACCAATTCGCCGGAGTTGCTCGGTCGGTCCAGTCCCGATCTGTACAACCAGCTTCACGGATCACTCAAGAAGAAGATCAACATGAAAGCTAATTGGCACAGGGCACTGGATTAACGAGCAGCGCCGGGTTTTGAAATGAAAAACCCTGCTGCGCAAACTGATCGAATAACACGATCTGTGCTTTCAAAGAAAATCCGACCAGCCGACTGCTTAGATAATAATCCGAGCAAGTTAAAGATTTAATCTTCCAAAGGAGAAAGCTATCTTAGCTGACTTCGAGAAAGAATTTCGACGAGGAAGACAAAATTCTCTCTCTAAGCTAAACTTTCTCACTCTAGCCCTTTCTTGGACTTCAAGTTTCTTAATTGTCTTTCTTGCCAAACAAGGATATTTAGAAGGAGCTTCTAAGGAGACCTAATGGGCTCTCGAGTTAGGCCTTTTAATTTGACTTTTGTTGACCGCTAAGTCTTTCCCGACTAGTCAACTCCAATCGACCCATTTGAATTAATTTATTAAACCCACTTTGTTAATTTAATTTAATCGAACCCTTAGAATTAATTAATTCAAATAGAATTAATTTCTTAATTCACTTTTTTGATTAAATATTAATTAAACCTTTTGGATTAATTAATTCACCTTGTCGATTAGTCAAATGCATAATCGGTCGTACCACTAACGGACCAATTATGGAACTACCGCTCGAAAATGACTTTACATCACGCCATTATATTTTATTCTATCTCCCCACATTAAAGATCTAGCGCTCGTCGGTTTATCAATTTACTGACAAATTAATTCACCGACTTCTTGATATCCGAGATTAGTACCACTCGTCCTTTTATTATACCGGACGTAAAGTCCACCAGCCGGGTTTAGTATAATAGACCTTACGAGCTCATCTCGGGAGCACAATCAACCCTGCGAACCGGTACGTGGATTCCTCCGACTAGCAACGACACGTAAGAAGCTAAGCACCGCATACCCAACCTACTGAGGTATAGGCCTCAATTGACCGCACTCTTTGGCAAATCAAAGCATACGATATCAAACCCTCACGTCCGTCCCAATCTCGGGATTGAGAGACTGAATACTAGGACCGAATTGACTACGCCGATCAGTATAAGTCAATTCTATTCAAACTAGTCGTGCTCAATATGCCCCGGGCATATCCGTATGATTTAAACTAGTTTAGATAAACTAATTTCAAAACCACACGATAACCTATACCGATAGTATGTTCAGAATATCTCGGTTACGAGCATACTTTTAATATATTAATACTTTAACCAATAACGGTATCTACTGTGTCTTTCCACACCCTGTTATTAGTTCTATGATATAAAGGAACAAATTTATACCAAAACAAAATGATATGTCAACTGTGGATATTAGTTTTTGATACAAGCCATAGCTTTTCTGTATCCAAAACTAACAACAGGGCCCGTTGAGGGGGGCCCTATAGATGATAGTTTGATCCCTAGTTTTTTAGGGCATGTGGTATCTAGGTATTGGCAGGAGGGGGTGCCTACCAGATACCACCTTAGATGCCACAATAGGGGTAGTATGTATGACCTTTTTGAGACTTTGATTGCATCCATGGCCGTAGAGGGTGCACAGATTTTGAGCGGGACGGGACTTGGACACCTTCCCCACATTATGCATCGGAGCATTGATGAGCCTCTCATCAATGCATTTTTTGGAGAGGTGGCAGCCGGATACGAATTCATTCCACCTGCTATTTGGAGAGATGACCATCCTCCTGCACGATGTATGGGAGATTTTGCGTATTCCAGTGGATGGTCGCTTGATCACAGAGGTTACACCATCGTCCACCATACTATCCTGGTCTAGGGGGTTGCTTGAGATTCCTCCAGAGGAGTGTCTGGACTGAGATTTGTACAAGAATGGTGACTTTTCGACTTAGAGAGTGATCAAGAAGTTCATGCAGCGTGCCAGGGATGATTCAGATGTTGCCGCTCTTGTTTGGAGTATTATTGGGACTTGTCTGTTTACAAACAAGAGTTCCAATAAGCTTATGCCAGCCCCTATAGTGCAGGTGAGGAAGGGGATGGATCAGGTTTGAAAGGAGGCGTGGGGCACAACGACACTAGCATTCATGTACCATCATCTAGGGTGTGCGAGTAGACACCGGACACAGAGCTATGCGGGGTGGTGCATGACTCTTTAGAGTTATGGATATACGAGCACTTCCCGGACTTTACACCCCACCCGATGCCCCTCCCATTGCATGGTCCACAGGCTCGTGCAATGAGGTGGGCCATCGACAGCCACCGTGGTACAGAGCACCGCCTGAGCTCCATAAGACTTGTGCTGGACGAGATGACCGCTGACATGGTTAGTAAATATTTATTAAATATAAATATTATATTTTGGTTTAATATAAGTGTTAAGTAGTTTATTATTTAAGTAATTTAAAATTATGTTTAAAGGTTACCTGGATGCCATACGGTCGCGATGCTATAGCGAGGACTCCGAGGACCCTGTACAGCGCTGATTGCGTACATGGATTACATTGCGCCTTACATGCCCGATCGATGCGTGCGCCAGCTCGGATATGTTTAGTGAATGCCCTCGCGCTTCATCCGTCCCAGCCGGGATACTTACCGCGGTTACACTAGTAGACCATATGTTGTCAGACACGCCGTGGAGTATACTGAGTCATCATGGGAGGAGTTTGGGACGACATCTACCGGGATATCCCTTAGAGGGAGGCAGCCGACAGGTGGGACAGTTCCTCATAGTGCGTGCGTGGACGGGTACTTATAGTGGTTTAGAGAGTATTCACGTCTGCACGTCCTTCCAGTTCATCCTTAGGCTGTTATAGAGCCACGTCGACCCCGTCGTGCTGCGTTAGAGTTTGTAAGTATTTTTAACTTTTTAAATTAAGTTTATTAAATTCAATTTATTAGACTCTAATTTATTGTTTAAATATTTGTAGTGGATGGGTCATTTTGGACAGCATCATAATCCACTTTTAGATGAAGTGAGGGAGCAAGCACCAGACTTGTACGCGGAGTTTGCACCTGGCACTGCTGATATAGAGGATGAGTTTGACCGGTCCATTTGATTTGTATACTTGATTGTATATCTTATTTTGATTGTATTTTTTGGAATTGAATTTATTGTATCTTATTTTGATTGTACGTCTAAAAACAACAAGCACCACGTCCAAAACAACTATCACCACGTCTCAGAACAACTAGAACCACGTCCAAAAATAACTTGAACCACGTCCAGAAACAACTACCACCACATCCAGAACAACTAGCACCACGTCTCAGAACAACTAGAACCATGTCCAGAAAAAACTAGCACCACGTGCAGAACCAACTAGAACTCCTTCAAAAACAACAAGAACCAGTCCAAAAACAACAAGCACCATGTCCACAACAACTAGCACCACGTCTGAGAACAACTAGAACCACGTCCAGAAATAACTAGCACCACATCTAGAATCAACTAGAACTACGGTAAAAACAACAAGCACCACGTCCAAAAACAACAAGCACCACATCCAGAAACAACTAGCACCACGTCCAGAACCAACTAGAACTACGTCAAAAACAACAAGCACCACGTCCAAAAACAACAAGCACCACGTACAGAACGACAAGTTAACAACCACCACGGCCTAGTAAATTTTGTTGAAGAAATTGGCAACTAAGTTAACAACAACAAAAAAAAAAAGGAAGTTACTATTTTTAGTAAAATGATATGAATAATACACCACATGTCACATAACAATCTAGATCCTAGCCATCACGCAGTGCAGTCCAAGCATTAAACCTAGCTTCCAAATTTCTTGCCAAACAAAGCTCAACGGTGGGATAGGGCAATCATCCACCACATCTACACGTACATAATGGTTCTCATTTACATGGGCAAGCGCTATAACCCTTTCAGGTTGTGCATCGACATCAGGGGAATAGAAAGGTAATACAGAATAATTTCCTTCTGGATGAGTTCCGCTCAGATGTATTACCAGTGCATTTGCATAAGTGGCGAGCAGGAACAAATTGGTAGGTTTAGCCATCCAATGCTGCTCACCACAGTCCGTGCCTTCAAAACTTACTCGTCTAAGTACCATAACAATGTGATCACCATCAGGGGGCCTCAACTCCAAAGATTGGAATACACCTCGATACCTGTCTGGATGGCTCGTAATCTCTCCACTAAATGATCTGCGAGCCAATCTCCAATATTTCTTGTGGCCAAAAAGATAAGTAGAAATGACTCGGAAACCACAATGACCATCCCCACTGACATATGACCAACCTGTACAGTAAGGTTGAAAAAATCCTGGCAAACAATGAATGTCTCCACCAAAACCTTTCAGTTAATTTTATGGCACGGAATAAACATAACTGCATAATGTATATATACGACCAAAAAAATAATAAAATGCAACTACAAAATTGTAATTAAACATAACAAAAAGCTTATTTACCTATACGTAATGGAGAATGACCATCTGAGCCTGTCTGAATGCAATGTGAGCGACCAGTCGATCGACCAGATGAACCTGAACGACCCCTGTCATGTCAGCCACCTGTCGCTCTCTCTCGTGAGCTCCACTCGTGCATCACAAAATGGTGTAATCTACATGGAGGGCACCCCCTTTGGGGTCCCGACACATCTGGCTCGCCAACACTGGCCATGTCAGGGTGCATATCCTCTACATACGCCCTATTCAACAGACGGGCCAAAAAAGAATGATTGGTAGAGATTGTAGGAATGACAGTCTCGTGGAAATTCCTTAACAAATAAATATAATAAATCTAAACTACTTTTAAAAATTTTCATATATGAAATCAAATGACCATTATTAAAGTACATATATTAAAGTAAGTACCTGATGTCCTCGTCAATGTAATTTGAATCCCCCTGGGATGGCACAATGGTCAACCTATTCCAAAACTCTTGTACGCTTGGGAGTAGGGGATAGTCCAACAATGACTGTGCTTTGAATATGTCACAAGCAAAGGGAATCCCACGTGTCACCTTGGGCACGCATCCGCACTGCTCGATTACTACGCCGGCCAACTTAGTCTTCCTTCGAACTTCTTTCCTCACCAACTTCAAACAATGGTGTGACACATTCTTGTTCAAATAACAGTATGGAAATCCTTGCATACTTGTTTGAGTCGTGGAAATGGAAGCCTCCAGCGAGCCACTGTTATAATGGGAAATTAAATAAAATAAACAATTCATATTAAATATTATTATACTAAAATTGAATGATATGAACTAATAATAAATTGGAATTAAATATTACTATAGTGAAATAAAAAACTTAAACAATTAAATAATAATTATGAATGAAAACTGAACAAGCCCGGGCTAAATCGAAAACCTCACTTTCGTGCTATGCATTCCAGAATCGGAAGCTTTCGACCAAGCTCAGGCTCAAATTAGTTTACCCATGAACGGATCTAGGCTTATACTTATTTAATTTATTAATCGGGACACAAAAAATTAAATCTTTAATTAAAGCGGAATTTAAAGATTATACCTTTTGTAGCGAAGTCCCTTGATTAAAGAAAACCAAATAAAATCTGCTGCGATTTCCACAAGAAATCCAATCGATTCTCCAATACAAACTCCGAGATAGTGTGGGCTATCTTCTACGGAGTTACCCACGAGCAATTGAAGAAAACCCAGAAAACTTGCTCTTCAAGACAACTCAAAAATCTGTCCAAAGGTGCTGCCTTTACACTGCCGGACTGTCGCTGCCCTTCCCGAAGTCCAGTCGATCTGCTGCCCACCTTCTCAGCAACGATCTGCACCACCGCCTTCACGGATCACCCACCGAAGAGGAGATCAGCGCGAAGGTCGGCAGGATCAAGCACGCCGAGTAGAAGAGCAGCCGCTGGACTGCTGCGCTATTTCCTTGCAGCGCAAGAAAAAACGGGATTAAAAACTGGGCAGCGATTTCCTTAAAAAAAAACTGGCAGTAGCGATTCAATAAAACCAAGGGACCAATCGAAGGGACAGAGTTGATCTTGAAGAAGAAAGATCCTAGCTGACTTCGAGGAGAAGATTCGAAGAAAAAGAATTTCTCACTCTAAGCTTGACTTTCTCTTACTAGCCAAAAACTTGGCTGCCAAGTTTTCTTACCTTAGGGTTTTTGCTGCCCATTATTTTGTATTTATAGTAGCTCGATTGGAGACCTAATGGGCTCTCGAGTTAGGCCTTAAAATTTGACTTTCGTTGACCGCTAAGTCTTCCCGACTAATCAACTCCAATCGACCCTTTTAAATTAATTTATTTAATCCACTTTGTTAATTTAATTTAATCGAACCCTTAGAATTAATTAATTCAAAAATAGAATTAATTTCTAAATTCACTTCGTCGATCAAATTTACCCTTTGGATTAATTAATTTACCTTGTCGATTAGTCAAACGCATAATCGGTCGTACCACTAACGGACCAATTATGGAACTACCGCTCGAAAACGACTTTACATCGCGCCATTATTATTTCTTCTATCTCCCCACATTAAAGATCTAGTGCTCGTCGATTTATCAATTTACTGACAAATTAATTCACCGACTTCTTGGTTTCCGAGATTAGTACCACTCGACCTTTTATTATACCGAACATAAAGTTCACTGGCCAGGTTTAGTATAATAACCTTACGAGCTCATCTCGGGAGCACCATCAACCCGGTGAACCGGTACGTGGATTCCTCCGACCAGCAACGGCACGCAAGAAGCTAAACACCGCATACCCAACTTACCGAGGTATTGGCCTCAATTGACCTCACTCTTTGGCAAATCAAAGCACACGATATCCAACCCTCACGCCCGTCCCAATCTCGGGATTGAGAGACGGAATACTAGGACCGAATTGACTACGCCGATCAGTACAAGTCAATTCTATCCATACTGGTCGTGCTCAATATGCCCCGGGCATATCTGTGTGATTTAAATTAGTCTAGATAAACCAATTTCCAAACCACACAATAACCTATACCGATAGTATGTTCAGACTATCTCGGTTACGAGCATATTTTTTATATATCAATACTTTAACCAATAACGGTATCTACTGTGTTTGTCGACACCCCGTTATCTAGTTCTATAATATAAAGGAACAGATTTATACTGAAACAAAATGATATGTCATCTGTGGATATTAGTTTTTGATACAAGCCATAGCTTTTCTGTATTCAAAACTAACAATCTCCCATTAATACTCAAAGCTATGCTAAGAAGTACAAAAACTGTCCAACCCGCTATTACACTGCTGTCATAATGAAATCTCCAAAACACCTTTAAGCTCACCGACATGGCTCTCTCAAGAATCTGACTCCCATGCCCTCCAAATGCCTCTCAAAGACCTTTGGGGTCAATGGCTTGGTGAAAGGATCTGCAAGGTTGCCCTCTGAAGCTATCTTGGCCACGATCACGTCTCCCCTCTTTACGATCTCTCGTATCAGGTGGTACTTGCGCTCTATGTGTTTACTCGCCTTATGGGCTCGTGGTTCCCTTGAGTTAGCAACTGCACCATTGTTATCACAATAAACTGTGATAGACCTAGGCAACTCTGGAACCACATCTAAGTCCATCAGGAAGCTTCTGAGCCATACAGCCTCTTTCGCTGCCTCTGAAGCGGCAACGTACTCGGCCTCCATGGTAGAGTCCGCCACGCATTTCTGCTTGACACTCTTCCATACTATGGCTCCACCTCCTAGAGTAAACACAAACCCAGAGGTAGACTTACTCTTGTCCATATCTCCTTGAAAGTCCGAATCTGTGTAACCCAATGGTACAAGCTCCTGCGCACTATAAACTAGGACATAATCTCTCGTCCTGCGCAAGTACTTGAGAATGCATTTTACTGCCTCCCAGTGAGCCTTCCCAGGGTTACTCTGATATCTGCTAACCATGCCAACGGCAAAGCAAATATCAGGCCTCGTGCACAACATAGCATGAGGCTACCCACTGCAGAAGCATAGGGTACCACCTTCATGGCATCTATCTCCTCAGTAGTCTTAGGACACTGCTCCTTAGACAAATGCACTCCATGCCTAAAAGGTAGTGAACCCTTCTTGGAGTTCTGCATGTTAAAACGGGCCAGAATCGTGTCTATGTAGGATGCCTGTGAGAGAGTCAGAGAACGTCTCCTACGATCTCGAATAATCTTGATCCCAAGGATATGTCCAGCCTCTCCCAAATCCTTCATATCGAATTGCCTGGACAGCCATGCCTTTACATCTGACAACACCTTCTTACTGTTGCCAATAAGAAGAATGTCATCTACATAAAGTACGAGGAACACCACTATCTCACCATCACGCCTGCAATAAACACACTGCTCATCCGGAGACTGAGTGAATCCATAGGACTGGATAACCTCATCAAAACGAATGTTCCAAGATCTGGATGCTTGCTTAAGTCCATAAATGGACCTCCTAAGCCTGCATACCTTGTGCTCTTGGCCCTTAACAATGAAGCCCTCTGGTTGCTGCATAAAGATGGTATCCTCAAGACTTCCATTAAGGAAAGCTGTCTTGACGTCCATCTGCCATATCTCATAATCCATATGAGCAGCTATGGCCAAGAGAATCCAGATCGACTTAAGCATAGCTACCGGGGAAAAAGTCTCCTCATAATCGATCCCTTCTTTCTGAGTATACCCTTTCGCCACAAGCCTAGCCTTGAATGTCTCAACCCTCCCGTCAGATCCTCTCTTTTGCTTATAGACCCACTTGCACCCAATAGGCCTAAACCCATCAGGAAGGTCTACCAGCTCCCAGACTTAATTTGAGTCCATAGAACCCATCTCAGCAATCATCGCTCTCTGCCAAGAATCTGCATCTTTATCCTGGAGAGCCTCATTGTAGTTAACTGGGTCTGGTTCATGAGCACCAGGGATAAAATCCGAAGACTCACCCAAACCCATGTACCTCTCGGGCTGTCTCACAGCCCTCCCACTACGACGAGGCGCAGCCTGTGTAAGAGCATCATCTGTGATAGTGCGTGCAGTTTCCTGTGGTGTGTCTTCCTGTACGTGTGCATCTGGAATAGTGGACTGACTTCTAAGCTCTTCCAATACTACCTTGCTGCTTGACTTGTGATCTAAAATATAGTCCTCCTCAAGAAATCTGGCATTGGTGCTGACCACCACCTTCTGATCCTGAGGACTATAAAATAAACCACCTCTCGTTCCTTTGGGGTAGCCTACAAACAGCATAACCTTAGATCTCGCCTCTAACTTGCCTGCATCTGCCTCGTGCACATGTGCTGGGCAACCCCAAATCCTGAGATGTCTCAGAGTAGGCTTACGCCCACCCCACAACTCTACTGGGGTCGTAGGCACAGACTTAGATGGCACAAGGTTGAGGATAAAACATGCTGTGTCTAAGGCATAACCCCAAAACGAGGTAGGCAACTCACTGTAACTCATCATCGATCTAACCATCTCCATAAGAGTCATGTTCCTCCTCTCTGCTACACCATTCTGCTGGGGTGTGCCAGGTGCAGACAACTGGGTCTGAATACCCTCCTCTGACAAATAAGTCCTAAATTCACTAGAGAGGTATTCGCCACCACGATCAGACCGCAGTGACTTGATACTCTTACCCAGATGGTTCTCCACCTCTGCCTTGAATTCTCTGAACTTGCCAAAGCATTCAGACTTGTGGCGCATCAGGTATATGTATCCATATATAGAGTAATCATCCGTGAAAGTCACGAAATACTCATAACCACCTCTAGCCTGAACTGACATAGGCCCACACACATCAGAATGAATCAACTCTAAAACCTCTTTGGCCCTATACCCCTTCGCCTTAAAAGGCCTCTTGGTCATTTTACCCTCCAAGCAGGACTCACAGGTTGAATATCTGTCAATATCTAGTAAGTCCAAAGACCCACTATTGACCAACCTTTGAATCCTACTAAGGTTGATATGACCTAGTCTCAGGTGCCAAAGATAAGTCTGATTCAAAGGGGAAGATTCCTTTATCTTATTATGATTTAGTGATGAGTTATTAGTTTCTGTGTTTTGCATAACTGGGGAGTAAGTCTTGATTAAAAACAGATTGTCAACCAATGTACCGGAACATATAAGTTTCTGGCATTTTCTTATAAAAACCGAACCATCAGAAAATACACACTTATAACCATCCAAAACAAGTTTCGAAACTGAAAGCAAGTTCTTTCGAAAACTAGGTACATAAAGACAATCCTTCAAATATAAAATAGAGTCTGAAAAGTAAAGACTAATAACTCCCACTGCAGCCACAAAAACTCTGGTAGTATCCCCAAGGTAGACCTGCAACTCTCCTTCTCTAAGCACCCTGCAAAGAATTACAAACGTGATCAGTGGCTCCCGAATCCACACACCAAGTATCCGTGGGAATCGCTGCTAAACACGTCTCAGTAACTAGAGAGAATTTACACATACCTCGAGGCTTTGGGCAGTCCTTCTTCCAATGTCCTGCTTTGCCACATTTGAAGCACTTTCCTCTCGGCTTCTGCTTCTTGGCAATGCCTGCCTTGGGTCCATGACTAGCTCCTGCTTTCTGGCCTCTCTTCCTCTTTTGCTTCCTAGCTTTGGGCCCAGCAGAGGAACCTGAGGGACCAACAGTAGCCAAGGCTTGCTTCTTCTCAGGAAGAGGCTCTCAGCAGACACCAATGCAGTCATGAGCTCAGAAAGTGAATATGAGAGATTCCCCATATTATAGTTCAATCGAAACTGCTCAAAACTGGGAGGCAAGCTCTGAAGGATGATATCGACCTGGGTTTCCCCATCAATCTCACATCCCAATACCTCGATCTCATTGATGCAACCAATCATGTCAAGTACGTGATCTCTCACTGAAGTGCCCTCAGCCATCTTAGCATTCATGAGTTTCCTCATAGCTGACTGCTTGGCTGCCCTGCCCTGATGTCCAAACATCTCCCTGAGGTTGAGCATCATATCGTAGGCTGAGGTCATCAACTGATGCTGGTGCTGCAGTACACTTGACATGGAAGCCAAGATGTAGCACCTGGTCATCTCATCAGCTTTCTGCCACCTCGTATATGGCTCTCGCTGCTCAGGTGTGGCATCCTCACTGGGCTTAGGGGGGCATCCTCAGTGAGCACTTACTTATAACCCTCGACGGTTAGGACAATGTCCAGGTTTCGTTTCCAATCAATGTAATTAGGACCGGTGAGTTTGTTTTGGTTCAGAATGACAGCTAGCGGGTTGAACGACATATCAACTGAAAATAATGAAAAAACATGTCTCAGTATACTTTTCGAAAATATTGAAAAATCCTCAGAAAAGAAATATAATCTTCTACCGACATCTCTCCCACCGGGATTAACGCAGGTCACGATGGGTGAACGTCTACGCCAACCCACATTCGTTCGAGAAGGACCAAAGTCCATTAATCTCATTATCTGACCAACGATCTTATGATCAATGAAATTAATAGTCGATAATTTTAGCCGTACACGTAAATAGCGTTACCTCGATAGGAGGGATACTATAAACAGTACACTAAGTGTATGCCATTACGTGACTTCTAAGTTTGTTACTTAGGGTACTAATGCGCCCCGGATGGCGAGGGTGTCGCAACTTTTTCCAATTAAACGCACTATAGTCATCCCTTTAGAAATTCATTCCAGCGATATCTGTGATTGAAAACTCATCCGATGGGGAAGCCGTTTAACCACATCGCCAATGAACCCGTAATGGAGGCCATGGGGCTATTAACCAACCCGCTCCCACTTAGATTTTTAAAATAATTTCAATTCGCCCTAGTTTTCTCGGTTTTCCATTTCGGTTTTCTACGTAATTAGGAATCACCCAAAAATTACGATAAACCAAAATTCGGGTTTTCTCGATTTTCTACGTAATTAGGAATCACCCAAAATTACGATAAACCAAAACCCCACGTAATTAGGAATCACCCAAAATTACGATTAAACCAAAACTTGCGAATATAATTAAGTTTGAGGATTTTTACGTTTTAACATGCAATATCTTAACTATGGATATTCGCACCCATAAAACCGTTGGAGTTTTAATATGCGAATAATCTACCTTAGTTAATTGCACATTACCTTTCGAAAAAACTTTTGGTTTGAATTTCGTTCATGCAAAATAAAACGAAAATCACACAATCAACGAAAAAATCATAAATACGGGAAATTAAATAAAATAAAATTTCCCGACTATTATGGCCTTCTCTATCGTTGATTCCTTGACGCCTCGGTGACACTTCCCGTCGTGTCGCTCCCACTCGTTATTTGGATTCCTCTCGATTCGCCCGGGTTTTCTCAGTTTATTCCGTAATTAGGAATCACCCAAAATTACAATAAACCAAAACCCGCGAATATAAGTTACCAAAAATAACGTCTTCGTCATAGTACAAAAATTCCTATATACAAAGGCGTTTTTCTAGGAATTTAAAGACGACATGATTAGATCAAATCCTACTACAAGATTTTCTAATCCTACACGGCTTCCAGCTCGTGGCTATTACTATTACAGAAATTTCCATTCAAAAATAAAACGAGCCAGGACATGTCCCGGGGTTTATGAATGAAAATTAAATTTCTACCATAATAGCCGGGAAACCAATAACCACCTGTTTATACATTTCGACAAAAATAATAATGCCAAAATAAAGCCGTGTAATAAATCAAACAAGTATAAGACCGAAACCAACGCTCTGATACCAATTTGACGGAAAACTGAACAAGCCCGGGCTAAATCGAAAACCTCACTTTCGTGCTATGCATTCCAGAATCGGAAGCTTTCGACCAAGCTCAGGCCCAAATTAGTTTACCCATGAACGGATCTAGGCTTATACTTATTTAATTTATTAATCGGGACACAAAAAATTAAATCTTTAATTAAAGCGGAATTTAAAGATTATACCTTTTGTAGCGAAGTCCCTTGATTAAAGAAAACCAAATAAAATCTGCTGCGATTTCCATAAGAAATCCAATCGATTCTCCAATACAAACTCCGAGATAGTGTGGGCTATCTTCTACGGAGTTACCCACGAGCAATTGAAGAAAACCCAGAAAACTTGCTCTTCAAGACAACTCAAAAATCTGTCCAAAGGTGCTGCCTTTACACTGCCGGACTGTCGCTGCCCTTCCCGAAGTCCAGTCGATCTGCCGCCCACCTTCTCAGCCACGATCTGCACCACCGCCTTCACGGATCACCCACTGAAGAGGAGATCAACGCGAAGGTTGGCAGGATCAAGCACGCCGAGTAGAAGAGCAGCCGCTGGACTGCTGCGCTATTTCCTTGCAGCGTAAGAAAAAACGGGATTAAAAACTGGGCAGCGATTTCCTTAAAAAAAAAAACTGGCAGTAGCGATTCAATAAAACCAAGGGACCAATCGAAGGGACAGAGTTGATCTTGAAGAAGAAAGATCCTAGCTGACTTCGAGGAGAAGATTCGAAGAAAAAGAATTTCTCACTCTAAGCTAGACTTTCTCTTACTAGCCAAAAACTTGGCTGCCAAGTGTTCTTACCTTAGGGTTTTTGCTGCCCATTATTTTGTATTTATAGTAGCTCGATTGGAGACCTAATGGGCTCTCGAGTTAGGCCTTAAAATTTGACTTTTGTTGACCGCTAAGTCTTCCCGACTAATCAACTCCAATCGACCCTTTTAAATTAATTTATTTAATCCACTTTGTTAATTTAATTTAATCGAACCATTAGAATTAATTAATTCAAAAATAGAATTAATTTCTAAATTCACTTCGTCGATCAAATTTAATTAAACCCTTCGGATTAATTAATTTACCTTGTCGATTAGTCAAACGCATAATCGGTCGTACCACTAACGGACCAATTATGGAACTACCGCTCGAAAACGACTTTACATCGCGCCATTATTATTTCTTCTATCTCCCCACATTAAAGATTAGTGCTCGTCGATTTATCAATTTACTGACAAATTAATTCACCGACTTCTTGGTTTCCGAGATTAGTACCACTCGACCTTTTATTATACCGAACATAAAGTTCACTGGCCAGGTTTAGTATAACAACCTTACGAGCTCATCTCGGGAGCACCATCAACCCGGCGAACCGGTACGTGGATTCCTCCGACCAGCAACGGCACGCAAGAAACTAAACACCGCATACCCAACTTACCGAGGTATTGGCCTCAATTGACCTCACTCTTTGGCAAATCAAAGCACACGATATCCAACCCTCACACCCGTCCCAATCTCGGGATTGAGAGACGGAATACTAGGACTGAATTGACTACGCCGATCAGTACAAGTCAATTCTATCCATACTGGTCGTGCTCAATATGCCCCGGGCATATCTGTGTGATTTAAATTAGTCTAGATAAACCAATTTCCAAAACACACAATAACCTATACCGATAGTATGTTCAGACTATCTCGGTTACGAGCATATTTTTTATATATCAATACTTTAACCAATAACGGTATCTACTGTGTTTGTTGACACCCCGTTATCTAGTTCTATGATATAAAGGAACAGATTTATACTGAAACAAAATGATATGTCATCTGTGGATATTAGTTTTTGATACAAGCCATAGCTTTTCTGTATTCAAAACTAACAAATTAAACTAGCCCGATGTGAGGGTACAGGTGGCTGAGATGGGAGTCGATCTTGGTGAACAAAGTGTCAAGAGAATTGGTGGAAGAATTAAGCCAATCTTTCATTGCAGCCTCTACCCTGTTAGTAGAAGTATTACCAAAGTGGAGAAATTGATTTGTCTAAGCCCGAACAAATTTCTCCTTGTGAATGAGCCATGTAGTCTCAAAATAATCAACAACCAACGGCTCAATTAGAGAGTACTTAACCTTGAACTGCTGCAGTAAAAGGTTAAACTCTTCTACAGTTGGGGCCTTAATAATTTTTTTCCACCAGTTTTCATGGATATCACATGCTAAGTTTTGTTTTTTCTCCCAACATTTTTTTTCCAACCAAGCATTGACGTCACGCCCATTATGCCACAAACATAACAAGTGATGTGAAGCGGCAAAATGATCCTTAATTGGCTACAACAAACCCAACTCCCTATCTGTCACAATCACACTAGGTACCAAACTAGCAGGCATCAAAAATCTCAAGTTCCTCATCACCTAATCGTATGTATCCTTTGTCTCATTTCTAACAATAGCAAATGTAATATTGAAATTCTTATTGGTAGGAGTCATACCTACCATCTCGACGACGGGCATTTGGTACTTGTTTGTCTTGTAGGTAGAATCAATCCCCACCACCCAATACCATCTATGGAACATCTGAATTGCAGTTGGATGCTTGAAGAAGACATTTGTGATCACATCAGTGTTCACATCCTTGAGAATCTTGATATAATACTGCTTCTCCTCAGCCAAGTGCAGAAATTGCTGCCCAATATTTCTACCTTCCAACCCAGTTGTCTTCATCTCTCCTTTCAAAATGTAAATGGATTTGATTGGTACCTGGGTATCGAGAAACTGTTTATTAACAGCTTCCCAAACACACATTGGCTTCACATTCGCCCCAAGCATAAATTCAGCAACAGCCTTTGACTCTTTAGTAAAATGGCTCAGCTGTCTGTTCCCATATGGATGCATTATACCTGTAAATCCCATTTAATTATATTAATAATTCATAAATACTAATGATAAATAAACTTAATTACTATTATGCGCAAATAAATTAATACCAGAGTGATTGTGCGTTGACGCTGCTCCTGGATTTGTATAAACCTTGTGACGTCCCAGGTCAATTCTTTTACAAGTCAACCTGAAGGGGCAATTACATCCGCTCCTTCTTGTATTATTCATTTTGGTGGGGAGAGAGCCTTTCAGTGGTTCTCTCTATTGCTTTCACAAAAAGTAATACATGGGAAAATCTTGATTTCTCCCTCTCTTTGTAATGAGGAACTTAAGCCATTTAGCTATTTTCTGGCAATGTTTCAAAGCAGTGCTAATAGTGCGAAACTCTCCGTCAATCTGAAAATAACCACTCGAATCTGCGCTAGGTTCAAGTTCCACCACTTCTCCTTGAGCATGATCCGCCTCATTGTCATCTTCTTCCTCCTCTTCATCATCCTCATGCTCATAAACCTCCTCATCCTCCTCGTCGTATTCATCATCATCATCCTGTATGTAAATACACACATAAATTAAAACTAAATACTTTAAATATTCAATTATACAAAAATACTGTCAAAATTACATATGTAACAGTATAAATGCAACACTTTAACCATTCTGATACAAAAAAATGCAATGTATTTTAAATTATAATTATTTCTACCAAAAACGCAGCACAATAACGATTCTTACAAAAAAATGCAATATATTTTACATGATTCGTGAAGAAAACACATTACTTTAACGATTCAGTATACAATAAACGCAGCAAGATTTAGTTTCTTTTATACAAAAACGCTAAACACTCATGATTTTAGTACCTGAAAATGCATCACTTTTTATATAATACATATAAAAAATGCAGCACTTTTTACATAATACATATAAAAAATGCAGCACTTTTTATATGATACATATAAAAAATGCAACACTTTTTATATAATAGCGGCATAAAATACAGAAAATTAATGATTGAACCATGGAGAAATAGTTAAAGTGCAGCGTTTAAATGTATTCAAAATGTCATTTTGAAGCGTTTCAAACTACATTTTTTCAAAAAAAAATTTGCATTACGAATCAAAAACATATCATTTCGTGATGATTCTCGTGCTAAATCTTCTTTGGAGTTAACAAAATAATTGCTTGAAATTTTTTTTAGTGAAGAAGTTATTTGGATTTTATTTTTGGAGAGTTGTTTTGAATATTTGGAAAGTTTGGACTTAAGGGCTATATTTGTAATCTTCACCCTTTTTTTATGATACAAATATCAAATTTGTTGTACAAATAGCAAGTCTCTTAAATTATAGAGTTCATTATGCCCATCATTACGACAGACCTGAGCTGATTTCTTGGTATATAATAAAAGAAGTCATTGCAACAACAAAGAAGGTACACTTTATGCAACTACAACAAGCAATAACACCTGCTGGTTGCAGGTTATGCATAAGATAAGGGAAATTCATCTCCAGTCCAATCAAGAACATAATTACAATTCGAGATTGCATTGACAATATTTCATAGAAATTACTAGCAAGAAGAAACTTCTAACTGATTTTATTCCTGAAACCCTGTAGGACCTATCACATAACCTGCCTGTATAATAAAACACATGAAATGAAACTAATATAAGGTACAATTCTTATATTATAGGGACATGAGTGAATGGGGGCTGGTACACTTAGAAGAAAAAAATTGGAGCTGCCTTAGAGTTTGAACCCTTGCGCCTCTTGTAGAATGTAACCAATAGCATCCACTTCCCCCCCAAACCCTATTCCCTTTCTCTCTCTCTCTCTCTCTCTCTCTCTCTCTCTCTCTCTCTCTCTCTCTCTCTCTCTCTCTTTCTCTCTATTTTCTCTATCCAGCGGTTTCTCTCCCCCAAACTCTCTTCCCACACCGCTTCTTGCCATCGATTCTATCCATTCCAGCCAGAATTTTGAAGATTTCTCACCGTCAAAAGACTCCCCACCTCTTAAACTTCAAAACCCATACCTTATTGCACAATTTTCATATGTATTTAAATCAAGATAAGGCCAAGAAGAGGTGGCTCGCGGTGGTGGTGACAGCGGCGGCCAAGAAGAGATGATTTTTTATGAAAGGGAAACTAGGGTTTGGCCAAAAAGGTATATTTTTTATGTAAAATTGCAAATTTTATATAAAATCTTTTATTTTGAATATGCTATTTTGAATATGGTCGGATCTGATGTTGGTGACAGCGAAGGCCGGCGAGGGTGGCAAAAGGGAAGAGGGGAGAGGGGCTGGTGGCTGGAAAGTGGAAAAGAGAGGAAGGAAAACTAGGATTTTGGAAAAAAGGTATTTTTTTTATGTAAAATCGTATGTTTTTTCTATTTTTTATTTGTACAAACTGTTGGTGTAAAATGCTATTTTTTGGTGTAAACTGTTATTTATTGGTGGGCTTTATTGCTGTAAAATTCTTGTTTGTTGGTGTAAAGTGCTATTTGTAGGTGTAAAATGCTATTTATTGGTGGGCTTTATTGCTGTAAAATTCTAGTTTGTTGGTGTAAAGTACTATTTATTGGTGTAAACTGCTATTTGTTGGTGTAAACTGCTGTCTATTGGTGTAAACTGTTAGTGTAAAATGTTATTTGTTAGTGTAAACTGTTGTTTATTGGTCGGCTTTGTTGCTGTAAAATTCTGGTTTGTTGGTGGAAAGTGCTATTTGTTGGTGCAAACTGCTGTTTATTGGTGGGATTTGTTGCTGTAAAATTCTGGTTATTAGTCTAAAGTGCTATTTGTTGGCGTAAACTGTTTTTTTTTTTTGTGTAAACTACTGTGTAATGGTGTAAAATTTTAGTGTAAGATAATATTTGTTAGTGTAAACTGTTGTTTATTGGTGGGCTTTGTTGCTGTAAAATTCTGTTTTGTAAACTGCTGTTTGTTGGTGTAAAATGGTGTAACTGCTGTTTATTGGTGTAAACTGTTGGTGTAAAATGCTATTTGTTGGTGTAAACTGATGTTTATTGGTGGGCTTTGTTGCTGTAAAATTCTTCTTTGTTGGTGTATAATGTTGTTTGTTTGTGTAAAATGATGTTGGTTGTTGTAAAATGTAAGTTTACATCAACATTGGTGTAAAATGACAGTTTAGATCAACTTTGATGTTGGTGTGAAGTGACAGTGGTTGTTGTAAAATTCTCTTCGTTTGTGTAAGATTTTTGTTCTAATTTGTTGGTTTAAAATACTACTTATTTGTGTAAAATTCTGATCATTGGTGTAAACTACTGTTCGTTTGTAAAATACTTATCATTGGTGTAAAGTTCTGTTCGTTGGTGTAAAGTACCATTCGTTTGTGTAAAATGCTGATAGTTAGTGTAACGTACAGTTTGTTGGTTTAAAATTATGTTGCTTTGTTTAAAATTATGCTAATAGTTTGTGTAAAGTACTATTCATTGATGTAAAATACTTATCGTTAGTGTAAAGTACTGTTCGTTCTGATCTGTTGGTGTAAAGTGCTACTTGTTTGTGTAAAATGCTGATTTGTTTGTGTAAAGTACTGTTTGTTGGTGTAAAATACGGTTTATTGGTGTAAAATGTTGTACGGATGTAAAATGCTGTTTGTTGATGTCCAGATGCTTCAGCCTGGCGAGAGACGGCTCCAGCCTTCTGTGAATGAGCTGCAACGTACTACTCTGGTCGGAATTCGCAGAGGAAAATTGTGATGTAAAATGTTGTGATGTAAATCGTAATGCAAAATGTTGTTCGTTGGTGTAAAATATTGTTTGTTGGTGTAAAATTCTTTTAGTTTGTGTAAAATAATGTTCATTGTGTAAAATGCTCGTACTGATCTGTTGGTGTAAAGTCGTCTCACTCATGTAAAATACTGTTCGTTGGTGTAAAATGATGTTTGTTGGTGTAAAATACTATTTGTTGGTGTAAAATTCTCTTAGTTGGTGTAAAATGATGTTCGTATGTGTAAAATTCTCGTACTGATCGTTTGGTGTAAAGTACTCTTTGTTGGTGTAAAGTACTATTTATTGGTGTAAAATGATGTTCGTATGTGTAAAATTATAGTACTGATCTCTTGGTGTAAAGTACTGTTTGTTGGTGTAAAGTTCTATTAGTTGGTGTAAAATACTGTTTATTGGTTTAAAATGATGTTCCTATGTGTAAAATTCTCGTACTAATCTCTTGGTGTAAAGTCTTATTTGTTGGTGTAAAGTACTATTTATTGGTATAAATTGATGTTTGTATGTGTAAAATTCTCGTACTGATCTCTTGGTGTAAAGTACTGTTTGTTGGTGTAAAGTTCTGTTAGTTGGTGTAAAGTACTGTTTATTGGTGTAAAATGATGTTCCTATGTGCAAAATTCTCGTACTGATCTCTTGGCTTAATGTCTTGTTTGTTGGTGTAAAATACTGTTAGTTGGTGTAAAGTACTGTTTATTGGTGTAAAATGAGGTTTGTATGTGTAAAATTCTCGTACTGATCTCTTGGTGTATAGTACTGTTAGTTGGTGTAGAGTATTGTTTATTGATGTAAAATGATGTTCGTAAGTGTAAAATTCTCCTACTGATCTGTTGGTGTAACGTACTGTTTATTGGTGTAAAATGATGTTCCTATGTGTAAAATTCTCGCAGTGATCTCTTGGTGTAAAGTATTAATTGTTAGTGTAAAGTACTGTTAGTTGGTGTAAAATACTGTTTATCGGTGTCAAGTATTGACATTTTACATCAAAAATTGATGTAAACTGCAACTTTACATCAAAGTTCATGTAAAATGGTGTGGGATTTCAAACAAATGAGACGCGTGAGGAGTGAGAGAGAGAGAGAGGCTAAGGACAGCTGGGGACAAGCGCATTAAATGCGTCTGACCACATCTTTTGTGTCTTTTTTTTTAAAAAAACCCGATTTTTACTCAATTAACATCTCCCGACTTAATCCTAGGAGTATGATATAATTTGCGTATAAGGTATAGCATTCATGTCAAACTTCATTCCCTCTTATACCAACGGTGCCTTTGGTTTTTTTTTTAATTTTAAAATAAATAAATAAATGAATAAAATTTATTTTCAAAGTGAAAATTGAAAAAGAAATTAAGGTAAAAAATATATAAAATTGGATGATTTGATTAAGAAATGAGAAAATTTAAAAAAAAAAGGAAAAAAAATCCTTGTGAATCAGCTTTTGGAAATAAATGCTATGACTAAATTAGAAAGCATTGACTAAAAGAGACGCGTGCATTTTGCTGAAACGTGGCAGTGTAAGGGTTGTCGATATTAAAAAAATTAATAATTGCGACTGAACTCACTACATTAAAAAAACAGTACAAAAATTATTGTAATCATATATGTGTACTATATAAATTGCCATTGTAGCTTTGAATCTATGGTTTTCTATATTCAAACAATTGATTTAATCAATAATAATAGCTAATTGTGTTAGAAAAATAGGATTAGAAATGGCTAGTATTTTGATGAGCAGAAAATATGAAATTTTCAAGACTTGTGAAACACAATTTTCTTAAAACAGATTTGCTCTCTACAACTCTACTAGAGAATACGTGAACAACTGTTTTTCACGATACAATGAAAACTGTAAAGTCAGTTTGGACAAACACCGCCTTACCAACGAAATAGAACAATAGATTGAACACTAAGATAATTCTTTCAGGAGGGGAAGAATTTTTGGAAAAAGACCTCTTGAAGAGGTGCTACTGCAAAGAGTTTTTCTGGGGAAATTTAGAACTGAAGGTCCTTCAAAAATCAGAATGAAAAGGCTATTTGTAGACTAATGCCGCAGCCAAAGAATTAATCCAAGAACTTGCAATCAGGTTGAACGGTTTTTGGGATTAATATAAAATTAAGACATATTGTTTGGACCGGCAAAACCGAAGCCATTAAGGCTTGTTTATATTGCCTAGCCAAAACCGAAGCCTTTAAGCTTGTTAAATTGCCCAGCAAAAACCTTTCATTTTGAAACCAAAACTGAAAAAATTTTAATAATATATTTTAATCCCAAAAACCGAAGCAATTAAGCAGCAACTTTATTAAGAATTATCGCCTCCCAAAACCGATATTATAGCCTTTAATCATATGAAAAGATTGTGAGAGTTTTAAGTTTTGGGAAAATTTGAATACGGAACGGAGCAAAACGCGGGTTGATAAAGTCCGATGTTTTTGTTTGCAAGCGGAATTTCACAACCATTCTCTCATTCAAACGCGATTTTCTCCATTTTTTCCAACAATCCCTCACATGAATGAGATATTAGTTTGCCAGCGTTCAGTGACTGATCCCTGAAAAAAGAAAGTAGGTGTTACCCTTTGAACTTCACCTTTGTAGACCATGCTTTCTTTACTAGCTATCCAGTAGACGTGATGTCTTTGAACTGTCCGACTTTTTGGTGTAACGATCCACGTACCCTACACAGGAATCAATCCCAACTATTCAGTTCTCATGGTTTTGTTCATTATGGCCATGAAACGCGTCCTGATTTTGCAAGAATTTCTACAGAATTAGCCATATCAACTCTCCTTTGTAGTGGCCCCACTTCTCTCTCACATAGGTGACTTCTTAAATCTGAAACATAACCACATTTACTTTCTTAAAAGTCATTAAAGCAACCATGTGCTATCCTAATCCGTTATATCACCGTTTGATGACATAAATGAGCTGAGGTTACCCCCACAGTGATCTCACCAAGTTTTATGAATAGGTTGTCCCTTTGAACCTAGATTTTTGGATCTCCAGTCAACTAGGTTGAGTTTTCCTTCAAAAGACTTTTATACTTTACAGGCTATCTCATTTCTTTTTTTTTTATTTTCTCAACTATCTCTTTATTTAACCATTTGGTTAGAAGATCCACAATGTTATCTTTTGACGTTACAAAGTCCATTGAGATAATTCATGTTGAGAGCAGTTGTCTAATGGTATTGTGTCGATGACGAATATGTCTCGATTTACCATTATACATTATACTATGTGTGCTACCAATCACAGACTGACTATCACAATGGATACAGTTTGGTGGCACAGGTTTTTCCCATTTTGGAACATCCTCCAATAAATGGCATGGCCATTCAGCATCTTCTCCACATTTATCTAGAGTTATAAACTCAGATTTCATCGTGGATCTAGCTATCTCAGTTTGTCTTGAGTATTTCCAAGACACGGCGGTACCAGCTAGTGTTAACACGTAACCACTCGTGCAAGTTGAATATCTTATATCAGATATCCAATTAGAATCTGTGTATCATTCTAGCACACTCACCATGTTAATCATTTGTCAATCTCATAAAGAACCTTCTCGTAGGAAATAAATTTCTCACATATCATTTATCTGTTTCTACTCATATAATTAATAGATGTATCCCTTGCGACCACGTGGTTTGGACCAAAGAATCAACATAATGTTGTTCTTCTCAACTCTTTCATAGCACAAGATGTGTTTTCCATATTTTCCACATTCATCTATGTATCAAAATTTTCACAATTCTCATGGTTCATGCATCATGCCACATTTTATTATGTGCAAATGCATAATAAAAAATGCATAGAATGAGCACTCTATTTGCACTTAGCATATAGTCATTTACATATGCATTTTTAATGCATTTATGCATTTCTCATTTTTCCTATGCTACAATTTATGTTATGCATTTTCAACCATGATCAAGAAATGTGATATATCACATTTATTTTGTCTATTATTTATTTTTTCATGAAGTCATGCATAAAACCGGAGTTAATGCCCAATATTTCTTTCATGCGTTACGTCCAACATTCACTATCAAATTAAAGTACTCATAAAAACTCAATATGAGTTAAGTACAACTTGGACAATTTTTACGCTTAACAATTATGATCATAAGGAAAAATAACATAACCATTTTTCATATTTTTGACATATTCGGGTATTTAAATGATTCAATCATAATAAGGTCACATAACATCTCAAAATTCCATGCCTCATTTGAATTTCTCATGGATTATTTATAGGTAAGGTTATGACCTAGAATTAAATTAATTCTGCCTAGCAGTTTCATCCATTTGTAATTAAGCCACACATCAATTTCCATTTTGGGCATTACTCGGCATTAATCCTCCACATCAATTTTAAAAACCAAAACTGATTCTTCAATTAGAGGAGGATAGTATCTTTTTGAAAAAGAAAATGGGAGAAGGTCTTCTTCTCGAAATTGTGAGTCCAAGATGGACTACTCCCTCTATTTCAATATATAGATCGTTTTGACCAAAACACAAATATTATGACTGTAATTAACTTTTGAAAATTCTCATACTTTTTAATGGTTAAATCTGTTATATCCCTGTTCAATGCATTTTTAATAATAGTGTTATAACTTGTAATAGTCATGTCAAAAATAAGTCTCAACGAAATTGTAAATTAAATAAGGGTAATAGAGTAAAAACAATAAATTATTTCCTAGAGTAGACAAGTGACTTATATTTTGACTGGTTCCTTAATGGGTGAAAATGACTTATATTTTGACATGGGGGGAGTATTTATAAGCCAAAGCTTAATGCCAAATATTAAATAGGAATTTAAATCCACCAACTTCGTAGGTTATAGAGAATTAACCCAAATGCCTTTAGGTTTCCTTATGTCAAATCGGTTTTGACAATCCTTGATGTTGCCGATTTAAATGCATCAGTTTTGCATAAAAGCATTGAAAACCTTTTGAACAAAGCCATTGAAAATTTCAGTTTTGGCAAACTGAACCGAAACCACCACACTATTTAGCTTTAATTCAGCCAAAATTTATTTAGTTTTAATTCAGCCATAATTTGCAAATTAAAATTCTGCAAAAAATTAGAATTGAGTTTTCGGGAAACTTGAATCTGCCTTTAAACATCAATAACGAGAACAAGCATGACATGAAACTCAATGATTTTCACCAAACTCCAAGTTTGACAACAATCATATCACTAAACTAAACAAACGTATTGTCATGCATATTACCACTAATAAGCAGGTATTGCAATATAAACATATCTTTGTGGAGAAATTCAATTTCTCCGTTCTGATAATCATATCCATCGAAGATTTTCAATCCACTTCATTCTAAATTTCATTTTATGATCCTGCAGCTCCTTTCATGAAATCGCAACAGCCACCTTAAAATTTCATAGAAGAAACAATACTAATAGTACCAGCCATGTAAAGGAAAAAAAATCTGTTTTAAGATTGTTAGAAAAATAGGATAGAAATAGGTAGTATTTAGATGAGTAGAAAATAGGAAATTTCTAAGGCTCTTGAAGCACAATTCCCTTCAAATATATTTGTCATCTTTACAACTGTGCTAGAGAATACGTGGACAACTGTTTTCTAGGATACAATAGAAACCGTAAAGTCAGTTTGCACAAACACTTCCTTACCAACAAACTAGAACAATAGATTGAATACTGAGAGAACTCTTTCTGAAGGAGAAGAATTTTCGGAAAAAGACCTCTTGAAGAGTTGCTACTGCAAAGAGCTTTTCCGGAGAAATTTAGAACTAAGGAGGAAGGAAATTTTGGTAGTGGAAGGTCCTTCAGAAATCAGAATGAAAAGGCTATTTATAGACTAATGCTGCAACCAAAGAATTAATTCTTGCCATCAGGTTGAACGGTTTTTGGGATTAATATAAAATTCAGACATCAATTTTGGACTAGCAAAACCGAAGCCATTAAGGCTTGTTTAAATTGCCTGGCCAAAACCGAAGCCTTCAATGCTTGTTAAATTGCCCAGCAAAAACCTTTCATTTTGAAACCAAAACTGAAAAAATTTTAATAATTTATTTTAGTCCCAAAAACCGAAGCAATTAAGCAGTAACTTTATTGAGAATTATAGCCTCCCAAAACCGAAGCAATTAAGCAGCAGCTTAATTGAGTATTATAGAAAGTTTTAAGTTTTGGGAAAATTCGAATCAAGAACGGAGCAAAATGCGAGTTAATCATTCTCAACGTTTTTGTTTACGAGCAAAATTTCCCAACCATTCTCTCATTCGAACACGATTTCCTTCCTTTTTTTCCAACATATTGTTCAGTTCCCAAGTATTCACACGAATAATTCTCCAAAGTCTTATCGGATTGGGTATAAATTTTTATAAATGTGTAGATAGATTTTCGATAAGTGTTTTAACGTTCTATTGTGATGGTAAGTTTTAATGTTTACATGAATATATGTTTATAGCAGAGGCGGGGTGAAGAAAAAAAAAATCCATCTGATAGAAGTTGTTTATCAAATCGTCACATTAATCCAATATTTAGAAAAATTACTTATTAATATTAAAAATTAAATATTTTAATCTCCATAAGTATTACATAGTTGTGTATTCAGTCTAACCGACGATTGCAATTTCGACCGACCCTTTAGATTCCTAAATAATTGAAAAATAAATGTAAATAATTAATCTTAAAATGAAATTAATTTTATTATAAAATCAACAAACTTCCACTTAAATCAAACTAATTTAATCCCCATAATTCTAAGACCAAGGGTGAGTTTGTTACGCGGGGAATGAAAATGAGGCAATCGAAATTTGATTACTCAATATTCATTAAAGAATGTGATTGTCTTTTATTTGTTTGGTAAATTATTAGAAAATTTATTGAGGAATGTGAGCATTTGATCTTTTTGGTAAATTAATAGAACGTTCATTAAAAGGAATGTGATTGCCTTTTATTAGTTTGGTATATTGAAAGAACACTCATTAAAGAAATCTGATTGCCTTCGACTTCTTCTTTGGTAACCCAAAATATAACATCTATAAAGATAGAGAATGAATGAAAGTATCTTAAGAAATAATCAAATTACCTTAATTTAATTACCTTAATTTAATTGATATATATTGAATGGTAACCATTTGCTTTCACTAACCAAAATAGGCAACAATTCAAATTACTTTGCCTTTGCCTTATTTCATTTTTACACAACAAACACACCCTAAACGTAAATTAAATAACTCTAGTTTATTTTTAATTCTATAATTAATTTATATATATTCATAAATCAAATTAGCCTCTATTTGGCTGTTCCGGGCGGCTCTGGTTCCAGGGTCTTCTGTTTCAGACTTCTATTCGGCATCTGACATTCAACAATGGATGTTTGGGAATTTGCTAGGGACAGATAAGAGAAAAGGGCAGGATTGGCCGACTATCTTTGGGGTTGCCCTTTGGCGGATTTGGACGGCACGAAACAATTCTATTTTCCAGGGGGAAAACCTCCCTGTTTGGACGTTGTGGGCTAATGTTCTAGCCTGAGTTAAAACCTTCCGGGTGGCGAAGAGTTCAGCAAAGAATGTGGGGGCAAGGCGGCCGGAACGAGTTGCTAGATGGATACACTGGAATCCACCTTCGCCGGGGTGGGTTAAAGTGAATACGGATGGTGGCACTTCCTTACAGAATGGAGAGTCGGCAGCTGGGGGATTGGTCCGCGGTTCGAAGGGTGAGTGGCTTCGGGGCTTCATGAGGAATATTGGTCAATGTGATTCTCATGGGGCATAATTGTGGGGAGTGTTTCATGGTCTCCAACTATGTTGGGAGTTAGGTAGAAGGAGAATCGAAGTGGAGGTGGACAGTGCCTTGGTGCTTGACATCGTGGAGGGGCGGGCCATGCATGCTGGGTTGCATGGAAGTCTTGTGAGAGGAATCCAGAGCTTGATTATGAGGGATTGGACAATTAAAGTAACCCATGTTCATAGTGAAGGGAACTTTACAGTCGACTGTTTGGTCGCTCTTGTTCGTATACGTCCGAGGAGCTTCTATAGAATCTCAGATCCTCCTATAAAAGTTAGGAGATGGTTGGATCATGATGTACGAGGTGTGGCTTGCTTCAGGAACGTAGGTCGATAAAATTGTAAACTCGACCTTCTTTTTTGTATTTAAAAAAATAAAAATAGCCTCTAACCAAGACATCATAACCACCTAAGAGTTAAGAAAAGTCAAGTGGTTGACTTTATCTTTCATGCAGATTTCGTACATCTTTTTATCATACTATATCCCAGAGTAAGATTAATGTCAACTCTTAGTGAACTAATTATTCTTTTCTTGTTATGAAATATGATCCTTTGAAGTTGAATTGAGACATGTTTTAAAATTGCTTCTAGTTTGCACAGATATTCCTTAATTATCTTTGTTAAGGTTACTCCAATCCCACATTGAAAACTCACAATGTCTGTGTATAATATAAATAATCTAGGGGCCCCTCCACCCATCGCCAATTGATTTTGGGTTGAATAAAATTTAACAATCTTCAACAAGTGGCCAAAATGTGATATACTCTTCTTTCTATCTATTTAGAGGTGGTAAATCATATTAATCATAAACTATCCTCGGTTCCTATATACAAACATTTATCATACAAATAACCATTTAGGGATTATGGACTAATAGTATCAAAGTACAACATTCTATATTTTGGATACTACCATGATATCAAGTAAAATGATTACTTGCACTATCATCATCCTAGTGATTAAGTCAATTCATATCAATTTTTAGGACTAAAAGTTTTTGAGTTTTTATCATCTACTTGTAATAAGAGTCTAGATATTAACTTAAACTTTGTATTTAATTGATTATTCATTAATTTATAATAAATTCTAAACATGACTTCAAATTTTTCAATTAATTTTGCAAATTCATCACTTTGCAAATAAATATCTAATACCATAGAATTCATAATTAATTCAGCTAATGCTAAAAACTTTAGTAATAATGAAGGTTAATGTCTTTTACAAATGGTCATTATTTACCGCCTCATTTTTCTTATTCATCGTTTCCTCTTTCCAAAATTGCTCCCATTTTTTTATTCACCGCTCTATTTTCTTATTTATCGTCATTCCTTCATCACCACCGCCACCGCCGCCGCCGCCGCCGCCGCTCTCCGCAGTCTTCTTCTTCTTCTTCTGGGCTCATCACCACCGCTGGGCTCATCTTCTTCGAATAGGAATGACAGTCTGAGCAGAGAGAAGGGGGATGGGGTTTAGATTGGGAAGGGAAATTCGAGAAAAGAAAAGGGGGAGGGGGTTTCGATTGGGAACGATGAGTTTCAGTTAAGAGAAGATGATCGGGATTGGAATGACGCTTCGAGCAGAGAGAAGTGGGAGGGAATTTCGATCACATAGGTTTCGAGACGGGATGGGGTAGATCGGGAACGACGGGTTGTGATCGGGAGCGGTGGGTTCTGAGCAAAGAGAAGGGGGAGATCGACGAGATTGGGGACGAGATGTGGTAGGTGACAGCTTCTTCTTATTTGGTGGCGGTCTTTTACTATGGTTGCGACCGATCGAATGAGCGAGGGGGATCATATTAGAACCGATCAGACGGGATATTGGGAAAGAGAGAGGGATATCGGATGGGAGAGAGATCCAAAGAGAGAGGGATATATAGCTGGCGGGGACAAGTCAAAGGGATGGTGATGGGGACGAAGAAAAAGAGAACCTTCGACGGCGAGAGATCAGCGGAGGACAGATAGGAGAGGGGGAGGAAGGGAAGGGAGAGGGTTAAAGGGATTTGTTTAAAAGTTAGGGGTAGCAATGTTCAAAAGGGAGAGGTGAATAAGAAAAAGGTAACGATAAATAATAATGCTACCTTTATAATCTTTTGTTGCTTAATACTATATATATTGGATGTTGGGATTGAATGCATGAATTATCAAAAATCGCAGCGGAAACTTTTCTATTTTGTCATGTCTAGTTTTAGATTTTAGTGTTAAATTAATTCAAAACTCGTAAAGTTTACTCTTGAAGCGTAATCGGTTGCGTGTTCGTCTAGATCCTTTTCTAGTTTTGGTTGATCACCTTTAGAAATACTTCTCCGAAGAATTCTCTATTCTCAAGCACTAAGAGTCTTCACAGAACGGGTGCTAGCCCTCACATTGCAGAGAAGTTTTGGGATAAATTTTGGTTTTCTCAAAATTGCGTTATCTGACTCACGTATATCCCTAGAATATATAACTGCAGATATCACAAAATCAGTAAAATAATATTCTTAATTTTAGAATGTTACTTTTACTTATTTGGATCTTACAAAACCCATGGATCCCATGGATCAGCCTGATGGGTCAAGAAGCACCACAATTGCAATTTTGTCTCTTAATTTAGCAGTCTATCTCAATAGCTCCTAGGTACTTAGATAACTCTTACTTAATACCACAGAATTTTCAATAATACTGAATTAAACCATTTAATTAAGCATTATTTACTTCAGCATAACAATTTTACTTACTCCAGGCATAATTACAAGTTATGTATCATCGAACTCTCTTATGTGCAATCCTGTAGGCCCATGCTAATATCGGCAATGGATAACGCAATCTCATAGATTAATCCATAAGTTATTAGTGGTCTCTAGCAAGACATAATGACTACCCAATCTGGAAGAGAGGATCGAATGCTGATTAAACACAACCTTTAAAACATACTACGTACGATCCTCTACATCGATATCCTGTTTAGCTTAATGCATAGAACGATCATCCATATTTAGCCAAACGTTTAGTTGATCTCTTAGTGACACTGAAATTCATCAAACAAATGATAACGTTTATCATTCCTTGGGTATGACCATGCACTTCTCAATTCAATATCGAGTGGGCAGGATATCATCTCTCACTTAAGAGAAAATTTTAGTTCCATCACTTCACTCACATATTTTAGCATGATTCATAACATACCCAATCATACCCGTACTTGGCAACTTGTTACAGCCCCGTTAGGCGTATGTCAAAGTACACTACTCTTCACCTAAGACCATGTAGTGATTTTTGGTCTAAGGATTCTAGTACGAGTACTACTCAAAAGAATCACCCATTTTCTAAGTAATCCATAGAGTGTTTCTTTTGGCCTATAGATTCTAGTACGAGTACTACTCAAAAGAATCACCCATGGTCTAAGTAGTCCATGAAGTGTTTCTTTTGGCGCATCGATCCAATGATATGTTACCTAACATATTCATTTATATATTTAGTTGATGTCACTACATCATGACTGGTGAAACTCTACCATCACTAAAGCACATACTAGTCAAATCATACTGACATTCCCACGTCAATAACCGACTAGGGATAGTTTTGTACTTAAAACTTGATGTGTTCTTGTCATTGTGTTGGTTGTGAACACCTCAAAATAAAATTCATAACTAAACTAACCTATAACTACACAACTATAGTAATTAAGATTTCGTTCCCATAAGATAGTTGGTTGAATTAATGATTGTGTTATGGGTTTGATTCCTTAATTACTTTGCAATTTTAGCAGTTTAAACTAACAAAATAAAACAAAAACTGCTCTAAGTAAAACAAACAAATCATAATAAACAAAAGATAAGATAATGGTTTGATTGTAGAACATGCATGTAGTAAACTAAAGATAAAAGATAACAATAATGATAAAAGCGGAATCTTACCATTTTAAGCTCCAAAGCGCCACTACCAAACAAACAACATGCAAATAGGGGTTATTTAATACCATCAAGGAAGAGAGATACTTCACTATATCAAGGATAAGTCAAGCTAGTGATTTATCATGCAAATGGACATGTTCTATCAACTAATCAAAGTTGTCAATCTTCATTAGTCTCTAATTAGGGCCATTAACTAGACCATCCAAGCCAATAATCGAAATAGGGTTGTCAATCCTACCCAATTACCAATCCTTTATCCATGTAACTTATGTAATAAGAAACCAAGCTAGTACTCATATTAATAGTCATGGATCCATCAAGCCCAATACAAATTAAGCCTAATTGGCCTGAGCCCATACCATGAATTCATGCTACAATCACCACAACAATAAGTCCATGAATAAATTCAACAACTAACTCAAGAACACAAGCAAAACAACTCTACCCATACAAGTATTAACTCATTTACATGCAATCCACTTGATAATGCACATGAAAAAACAATGAAAAGAATAATTAAGACAAGCCCAAAAGTGATTTCTCTCTAAATATCTCCATTCATAAGAAAGTGTGAAGTTTTAATCAAAAATTCATGATAAAAACCTAACACACTCTTGAACTCCAATAAAGAGAGTAAATATCTCGATAAAATAGTCTCAAATCATCTTACATCCTTAGATTTCCACTACCCTTGATCACTTAGAGGGGTGGGATCCCTAAAAGTTCCTTATAACTTCATAGTTCTAGGATAAAACATAAAGTGTGTGTTGTGCAGAGAAAGGTGAAGAAGTGTGTGAAACTTCTTCCCTTAGAAAATAAGATAAAACTATGAAAAACTAACTAATGGTGTAAAATTGTGTGTTTTACATCAGATCTTAGGCAATAAGAAAGCTCTTTAGGGCTAAAAAGGGTAAATCACAAGTTAAAACACAAGTAAGGGTAATTTTGTCCATTCAATAGTCTTCAGAGACCGGCCAGGCTTTGGCGCCTGCTAGTCACCTAGAGTAGGCGGCAGCCAGGCGACCACTGTATCTCCTGTGCCACTTTTTGCTTCTTATCCAATTCTCTTCCATTTCAGCTCATTTTCTTCATGTTTTCTTCTATTTTGCTCCAAAAGACTTCAGGTTTTGTAAGCTCTCTCATTTATTGTTTTTCACTGCAAAGTTATGCAAATTCAACTATAAGTTCACAATTAAGCTCAAAAAGATATCATTTCTTGTGAAAATCAACTAAAGATTAGCTAAACTTGCATGATTGTGACTCATAAAAAGATATAATTTTGAGTCACTTCATAACATTTTATGGATTAAGGGGTTTCACAACCAAGACATTCTAAAAGTTCATTTATAAGCCAATGTTCTAGTACATGAATCATTTCATCATTATATATGCACAAGAATATTAAACTGATGAAATTAACTCATTTAATATTATATCAATCACACGACAAATGTCAATACATAACCCTCATAAGGCAAATACACCAACATTGGAGTATTTATTTCAATATGTATTTATGGTTTAATTGCAATAACAATAAGCCATAATATATATATATATATATGTTCCATCAAAATCATTGTGTATGAAGCATTTTTTATGCAATAGTTTTAGGACTATAATGCATGATAATTTATTGTATAAAATTTAAAATCACTTTAATAATATGGGCCTCTAATGGCGATATTTTTTCCCTCTAACCATCTAATAATGCCATTTGTCAATGGATTATACTGTAATGTTGTCTTTGGACTACCATTTACAAATTTTGTATTAGATAATAAAGAATAAATATTGTATTTTTCTTGAATGTTAATTTTTTTTTTATGTTTTAATAGAAAAAATAGTTTTGAGATCAAGTGATCCTGTTTTATAAATAGGTTCCTTGTTTTTTTTCAGGATTATACTAATCATAAAATTCTCCTTGAATCATTTATTCTTTATTTTGAACTTCTTTTTTGAATTATTATTACCTAAATTATTAGGATTCGTATACGGTGGGCCTATAGGAATAGGATTAATTTTACTTCTACTGTAGCCCGCGCGTTTTCTCAGTCGCATTATACACGCGTGTAAAGACGTGACTAAATTAAACCCGAATACTTTCCTTTCTCCCGCTCTGAAACTAAAAACCCAAAACCCTTCCTTCGCGCTCTCAAACCGATTTCATCCCCACGATCTTCATCTTTCCATTAACAACATCAGATCACCACAATCTAAATTTCTAACCTAAAAAACGTTCAAAGACCACTGCATTTCTAATTTATGCTCTTCTTCCGGTTCATAAAACACCATAACCACCATCTGCATGAAGAAAAACTTGTTGTTCAACTCAAACGCTAAAAAAAGTCTCCAAATCATAAGAAAAACATGCTGTTTTTCTCAAACCAACATTTTTTCGGCTTCGACATTTATCTACAGGTACGAAAACCCTAATTTTTTAACCATTATACATACATAACATAGGATTTCAATTTTATAACCGTTATTTTCTTTGAATAATTAAAGTTCTGATGTCTGTATTCTTGTAATCTGATATATGTTTTCACTTGATCTGATGAATGTTACATGCTGTTAATTTTGTTTTTGTTCTTCGAAATGAATTTCTATCAAAATTAGTGATTCGATGTCTATATTATGGTGATATGATGTCTGTTATATGTTGATCTAATCTTTGTATTATCGTGATCTGATGTCTATTTTAGTTCATTGAAAAACGTATAGCACCACGTCCAAAAATAACTAGCACCACGACCAGTAACGTCTACATCCATGCATGTGAATTTAAGCTATTTTTTTCACAAAGACAACCCACCACGTCTCAGAACAACTAGCACCACGTCAAAAAATGTCTACATCCATGCGTGTGAATTTAAACTGATTTTTTTCACAAAGATAGCCCACCACGTCAAAAACAACTAGCACCACATCCAGAAACGTCTACATCCATACATATGAATTTAAGCTATTTTTTTAACAAAGACAACCCACCACATCTCAGAACAACTAACACCACGTCAAAACGAACTAGCACCACGTCCAAAAACATCTACATCCATGTGTGTGAATTTAAACTGATTTTTTTTACAAAGACAGTCCACCACGTCAAAAACAACTAACACCACGTCCATATACGTCTACATCCATGCATGTAGATTTTATGATCTGATGTGTGTTTTCAGTTCATTTCATGCCTTCATTTTCTTGATCTGATATAAGTTATATCCTGATTTGATTTATGTGCTAAATTTGTTTCCTTTCTGTGAAATTATTTTCTTATGAAAATGTCATCTGATGTCAATTTTTTGTTGATCTGATGTGTGTATTAAATTGATCTAATGTGTGAATTAAGTTGATCTGATATGTTTTTTTCTTGATCTGATGTGTGTATTTAGTTGATCTGGTGTCTGTCATATGCTGATCTGATGTGTTCATGTTGTGATCTGATGTCTGTCATATGCTGATATGATGTGTTCATGTTGTGGTCTGATGTCTTATATCTGCTGATCTGATATCTGCTTTCTTCTAATCTGATATCAACTTATTTTTGCTAACATACTTTTACTGACATATTACAGAAAACAACAATATATACATAATGGCTGATAAAACCAAGCAACTTCTTCTAGGACAACATGACAGTTCAGATTTTCAACAAACACATAGCAAGTTATTACAACATACGTACAAACGTAAATCGGACAAGAAAAAAAAAGAACAGGAAGTTGTTCAACCATCCCAAAAGGAGCAAACAAGTAAAAGGAATAAACTACCTGTAAAGAAGAAGACAACTGAAGAAATTCTTCAACAATTACAGAAGAAGGATGTGCAGCAGAAGCAGCAACAGAAAAATACCAATGTGATGGTCAACAAGGAAAAGAAACAGAGCGATGTGGATGTCCAAATAAAAATAAAATAAAAGAGAAAAAATAAAAGAAAAAGAATAATGATGATGATGCTGATAATGATAATGAGATAAGCAAAAGATTCAGTTGCAGTACATCTCCAAACGGTATAAGCTTTGTGGTTTCTAGACTCTCAGAACCACAAAGAAATGTTGTGAGGGACATAGGCTTTGGCAGCTTCCTCAGTATCAACTACACCAAGATGCCAAACAAATTGGGACAATACTTGCTCAAAAAATTCAACTCTCTCAAGTTGAGAATGGAGCTGGAACAAGATACAATTATTCCTATTGCCGAAGAAGATGTGGAATTGGTTCTTGGCTTCCCAAGAGGTCCAATTGAAGTTGAAGAATATACAGCTGCTGAGTCAAAGGGTGAAGATTATAAACAGAATGTCGAATGCTACTGTCAAAGATTTGGCATGCCACCCACTAAAAGACCAACCATCAAGCAACTTAGGCAGCACATTGTCAACAATCAGGACTACATTGACATCAACTTCGTCCGGGATTTCCTTATCTACCTGGCCACAACATTTTTGTACCATCATGAGAGCATCAACAACATCAGATATCGGCTCCTAAAATCCCTCAACAGCATTGACCAAATAAGGTAGCTGATCTGGTGTAGCTACACATTCAGAGCATTGGTGGAATGCCAAGAAAAGTATTTCCACAAAGATGGCACAATATCAACAGCCTACAATGGACCACTCTCTTTTCTGATTATAAGTCTCTAATCTGATATCTGTATTCATTTGATCTGATATATGTTTCTTATTGATCTGATGTCTGTTTTATACTGTTAATTTTGTTTTAGTTCTTTAAAATGATTTTCTAGCAAAACTACAGATCTGATGTGGGTGTTGTTGTGATCTGATTTCTGTTATATGTTGATCTAATATTTATATTTGGTGATCTGATGTTTGTTTTAGTATGTCATATCATTTCCTTTCAGAAATTTTATTTTTTAAACTCACACCTAACATATATTTTTCAGTTATTCTATATTGATAGGGTCGTGTATGGAATTCACAAGGATTTTCCAAGAAACCTACCAGCATTCACAAACTGGAGTCAGAGTCAACCTTTGAGAGAGCAGGACTCGAAGAGAAAAAATGAGGACATGGTCAAGGCTGGATAAGAGAAAGGGTTACAGCCGAGGTGCATGTGGAAAATCCACAACATGCACATGTTTCCGAAAGACCGGCACATCCAAACAAGCTCCAACCACATCAAAGAGCAAGGTATACTTCTGATCTGATATGTTTTATTTGATGATCTGATTTTTTTTCTTTATCTGATGTCCCTTTGTTAAGTGCATTTTATTTCTATAGTATAATTTTTTTTATATTTCTAATTTGATATGTGTTATATGTTGATCTGATGTCTGTTTTTCTGTGATATGATGTCTATATAATGATGCTTTGATATCCCTTTGTTAAATATGTTTTAGTTTTATACTATGTTTTCTTTTATACTTCTGATATGATATGTCTTATATTGTTATCTGATGTATGTTTTTCCGTGATATGATATGTCTGTTATATGATAATATGAAACAAACTACTATAACAATTATTTTCTGCAAACAGGATTGTGAAAATGCTGATGAAATGACACAATCAGTGGTTGATTTGGAAAAGTCCATGATGGCTTTCATCAAAGCATGGCACAATGTTGGGGCAACAAACAATCCAGAAGGTGCTGCTAATGGAGTTGAATACATAAGCTATACTTGTATTGTACATTTTCTCAGTTAATATATCGATTTATGTTTTTGTTATATTTTGTTGTGCATGATATGTCCATTTATATTATGTAAGTAGATGATGAGGTGTCTTGTGCAACACAGTAGATCTCATCATTAGTTGAAAGACATAATATATAAATAAGGTTTCTTAACCGAGACAGCTTTGGACAAACTGTCGGTTTAGGCTATTATGTGATTCGAATAATTGCCTTGTCTAAACTAATTGAATCATATAGATATGCCCGGAGCGTATTGAACTTGACCATTAGGAATGATTTGTCTTGTACTGATTTAATAGACAAATCGTTAGACTCGAGTGGGCATGAGGATTAGACATAATGTACTTTGATCTGCCAATGGGTGAGGTCTATTGTGACCAATAATCTCGGTAGGTTGGGTGCGCATGTTTATTTGCTTGGTGTGCTGCTACTTGTTAAAAGGAAACCATGTAGCGGTGCGTCCGGGGTGATGGTGCTCCCGAGATGAACTCGTTATGTTTATTATACTAAACCCAGCTGGTGGACTTATGACCGGTATAGTAAAAAGGTCGAGTGGTACTAGTCTCGGAATTTAAAGAAGTTAATAAATTAATTTATCAGTAAATTAATAAATTAATGAGCACTATATCTTTGATGTGGGGATATTATGAATATAAATTAATTAAGTTATTTCGGAAGTAATTCTGGTGTAGGATGGTAGTGCCATAATTAATCCGTTAGTGGTACGATTAATTATGTATTGGGTTGTTGACAAAGGTAGATTTAATTATTTAAGTAATTAATTAATCCTTGTGTCAATTGGTTGTGAATCATACCGGGAACTGGTTTGGGATAAGTGAATCCCTGTATCAGTTGGTTGTGAATCATACCAGGAACTGGATTGGGATAAGTGAATCCCTGTATCAGTTGGATGTGTATCAGTCCAGGAAGAGGATTGAAGGAAACAGAAACCCAGTAGGAAGGCCAATATATAGACAAGGAATTAGCTATTCAAGACACACAATTCAATAAGTTTTCAAGACAAGAAAACTTAGAGAGAGAAAATCCTAGAGAGAGAAAAATCTCTCTCTAAAATTTGGATTTTTTAAGGCTTGAGGCAGCCAAAATTCTTATTGAATTTTGGTAGCAAAGTGTAGCTTTCTCTCTTCGGACAGTGCGTTTATTTTACGTGCCAGATGCAGCGGTGCTGGAATTTTTTGGTAGGTGGATTGTGGTGATTAGCTGATCAATTGGCTGCTAGATCGTTGCCCACACAACGTGCAATCAAGTTCTTGAAGCATACTAGAAAATCACCTGAGTTCACGCCTCAAAGGTATATTTCTAAGATTACGCTTTTAATTAGAAATTTTGTTGCGTGGTAAATCGAATAAGTACAAACCAAGATCCTGCGCAATGTTTTTTCAAGCAAGGGTTGGAATAGCGATTGTGCTAGAGTCTAGGCCTGGCCAGAGATTCCGATTCTGGAATGCATAGCATGAAAGTGAGTTTCTGGCTAGGCCCGGACAGATAATCTTTCAGCTGCAGCATTTTCCACAATAACAAGCACATTAGAGGGGATCATCCGTGTGTTGAGGGAGAAAAATTCTACTCCTGAGCAACATGGTCAATCCTCAAAATCCCCAATAGATGAAAATGAACCAACGCCATCACAAGATGCAAGGTTCTATGCATCATGTGCAGAAATTGCGGATAAACTAAAAGAGGATTATAACAAAATGCATAAGAAATCCGCCACTGTACGCTTGAAAGATGATATGCCAAATTTCAACCTTTGTACACCTTCAGAAGATGAAGAATCTACACTTGAAGGTAGCTTTGATGAAGCAGCAGAAAAAGAAAATGTGCTGGAGGAAAAAGAAAATGAACCTCAGTCTGCACACATCTCTCCAATAACCCTGGAACAAACAGAAGTTGAACCAGAAGAAATGGAAATGGAAGAGATAGAAATGGATGAGAGCAGAACAAAGCATAAGGAAGATCCAATTGCAAAACAATTGGTGTACAACATGTTAGTAAAGAAGAAAGAAAATCTAGATGCAGAGAGTGGAAAAAACAAGAATGAAAAAGAAAAAGATAGGGAGGAAGAGAAGCCTGAAGAAACAGAAGCTAACAAGGAGAAAGAGAAGGAGAAAGAGAAAGCTTCTCTAAATTTGACAGAATCACAAGATGAAGATACTAAAAGAATGGTGGAGGATGCAGTACTACTTGCTACAAACATCAAAGTAATCATTTCAAAAGCAGATCAGACTCCAAAAGAAGCCATGACTTCAAAAGCTGATAAAGACATAGCAGAGCTCATAACGTAAGTAAAAACACACTACAATCTGATATGATATCTTTAATTGAATAATTTGATATGTTATATCTACTGATATGAACTTTATTTCCTGCATGATCAATGAATAGCTAGACAATGCTGAGGAAGATGTCATCTTGACACTAAACTCAAGACATAGAAATAGACAACTCCCTGTACGTTTGAGATCAGATTTTTGGCTCGAGATGCCTAGACCATTTTTGATGATCTCAAGGAGAGAGAGCGATTGTTCACCGATTATGCTTACCTAATAGGGACAAAAGAAAATAAAATCAATGAGCAGTAAGTTCTAATCTTGTCTTTTTGATCTGATATCTAATATCCAATTATCTGATGCCTACTGTCTTTTGATATGATATGTGTAAAATGCATGATTTGATCATTTCTAAAAAATGTATGATTTTTTTATATTATTGATCTGATATATATAGTCTTCTGATCTGATGTCTATAGTCCTCTGATCTGATATATATAGTCTTCTGATCTGATGTCTATAGTCATCTGATCTGATATCTACTGTCTTGTCATATGACATCTGTTATATAATTGTGATCTGATATCTGTTATATGCTGATCTGATGTTTACAGTTTGTGATCTGATTTCTATTATATGCTGATCTGATGTGTAAATTTTGGAATTTCAACATACTTTTGTTAACATTATTTTCATTTACGCATACAGTGAAAAACTCTACTCCGATGCAACATATATAATAATGGACCGATCGGACTTCCTGACCATGTATCCAGGAGAATGGATAATAATATCGGTACTAAATGCATGGATCACACATATGAACTTCAAAGATCTAACAACGTTGTTCATATCACAACAATTTTGTGTAATATATGAATCCCTTATAATTTTAATATGAAATTCATTTTCAAAAAAATATACATATTATTCCATCTGATATGAATTAAATTCATTACGGTTTTAGCTTTCACTAATGGAAGATACACTACATCAATGTCTGGAGTTCATATCAGCAATGGATGATTACAACAATTCAAAGAAAAGACATGATGCTGCCAAGAAGTTAGGCGTCCCTCGTACCCCCACAATACCAAAACCAGCATTTCCTCACTATGAGGTTAAACCTGAGATTCTGCACATCATGAAAGTCAATTCATAGATGATGTCACAAGAGCCAACAAAAAGATGGACACATTAAATGTCAAAATGGTAAGTGCAATTTTAATTATTCTAGTCAGTGAATTCAATATATAAAAATATCAACTTCTAATTAGTATTATACTTTGTGCAGATCTTCATCCCAATATATCAGCATGAGCATTACTATACTTTGTGTATAAATGTAACGGCGAGAAAAGTAGTCGTACTTAATAACAAAATCCCATAAAACACTTGGTACACTGTAATTCCCGAACTTATGGTAAGTACCTGTCTCATATCTGATATCTTCTTTCCCTTGATCTGATATCTTCTTTACCTTGATCTGATGTCTTCTTTCCCTTGATCTGATGTCTTTTTTACTCCGATCTGATCTGGTTTTATACTAATCTGATGTCTTTTTTCCCTTGATCTAATATTTTCTTTCCCTTGATCTGATATCTTCTTTTAGCTGATATGATATCTTCTTTTCACTAATCTAATATCTTTTTTCATCATTAATGCAGCTGCAATATTTTGTTGAGATAATAAAAGGGACATTAGCAGAAAATTTTTTTGGAGATCCCAAAGAGTATAAAGTGGAGTATCCAAAATTGGCCTGATAAGATAACAATAACCACACTGATTGTGGCATTCTTACAATGAGACACATGGAGCTCTACAGAGGACAAACAACTCAGACTTGGGATCCAGAGCTCACAATAGATGCATGCAAGAGCAAAGCTGCTCTCAACAGGGCTCTACAGATTCTTAGGGTCAAGTATTCTTATACTATATTGGCTTCTCAAACAAATTCAATGAAAGATGAGCTCAATGCCAAAATTGAGAAATTTTATAGTACAAAATTGTAATAGATATTTAACTTGACTATAGTCTAGACTTTACATTGATTGTACATGACAATGTTGATATTTCCCAATTGTCTATAAAATCTACCAATTGTCTATTTTTGTGTTTTCATACTTTAATTCCAAAACATATGAAATTTATTATCTATATCACCATTGCTAATTCATATTTCTATTGTGATGTGATATATTCAAACAAACAGATTAAAATATCAACTGAAAACGTAATATCATATCAAATTATAACTAATATGACATCAACTAATTACTAATATCATATCGCATTAGTGATCTGATCTCTATAGATCTCTGATCTGATCTCTATATATTTCTGATCTGATGTCTACAATACTCTGATCTGATATCCAAATACTCTGATATGATATATGTAATACTCTGATATGATATCTATAATCCTATGATCTGATATCTTTTGGCCATTATTATGAAACAATTAAGTACAATAAAAAGAAATCATAAAAAATAAGTATCAACTCACAAAAAAAATCATATAATATACAATCTCTCCCAACAACAGGAAGTCACTTAATGTTTTCTATCAACTACCTAAAAAGAAATCATCTCAACTACAACTACAACTACAACTTCTCCACCACAGGATTGACAAAATTTCCATCAACAACTCCACAATTTTCAATGCCCATACCCGTTCTCTAGTACGCAATGGATATGTTGCTGCCTTCTTTTTCTTTCTTCTTGCTGTATTGCACATTTTCTCCAGAACGCTTTTTGGACGAATGTTTCTAACACTTTTTTTTCTTCTTCTCTTCGAATATCTAATTTCAGGAATGTTTGAACCTTCTTCATCTTCACCAACATAGGATGGACCAACCTCTGATTTAATAGAACCTCTAGCCAAATTGAAGTGCTTGTCAACAATAGAACGTGCAACAGAACTAGACTGTGCATGTCTAATTAAATCCAAATATTTTTTGCTTGCTTCAACTCTCCAAACAGAATCTGAATCTTTCTCAAAGCTACTTGAAGTCAACAAACAATCTTTTTTCGAATAATAATCACAGCTACTTGCACTCTTAGTGCACCTTTTTAATACATACTTCACAGGGATTATCTACAGTATAAAGAAATTATAAAGTTAATCATATCAAATCAAATAATAAATAACATCATATCAATTATCAACTAATATCAGATCAAGTAACATAGAGAATCATATCAGCAAACTAAAAAACATCAAATCACTCGAATGTAATATCAGATCAACTGGAACATAAATATCAGATCAAACTAAACCTAATATCATATCAACTCAAACTTAATATCAGATCAAACTAAACCTAATATCATATCAAATTCAACAAAATATCTCCGAAGTTGTAATAAATACGTACCCAGTAATTATTCAGATTTAGCACACGAAGAGCATGCGAGCATAACAACCCTACCCCAGAAAAAAAAAATTGCAAGTGCAGCTCACTGTATAGTCATTCTCATCAAAACGAATTACGTGTCAAAACAAATCAAGTTTGGTACGCCAAACCTGATATTCATAAACACCATTATCGCTACTGGTCTGCAAGTGATTATATGATAACATCTTGATATACAGCTCCTGAAATCTTACAAACACCTCTATCGTATAAACCTCAGCAGCATGTTGAAGCATTAATGAATCTCCAACAACAGGATCAACCCTTCTAAAATCTTTTGCAATGCCATTGTTTCTCCATTCAGTCACAACATCAAGGAACTGCTGATAGAATTCACACAAAGTAGAAGTTTTCGACAATTTCATTGAAACTGAACGATTGGTTGTCTTACATCTTTGGGAAGAAACTGCCCCTCCAGAACAATAATTGTTTACTGAATGCAGGGCACCACTTCTGTTTTATCTCATCTAATTTCTTCAACCAAGTGTTGCCTTTGCAATTGTAATCCTTCAACAAACTGAAAGTATAAAAAAGTAACTGATTAATATTTCAGATCAATTCATAACTAATATCAGATCAGCTTACAACTAAAAAATAATAAACAAGTAGCATAATAATATATCATATCAACTCAAACTTTATATCAGATCAATACATAACTAATACATATCGTAATACATATATATAAAATACAGAAAAAACACACACCTGTTCCAGAAGTGATTAAATTCAGCTTCTGTGCAAACTTCACTAAGCAAGAATTGAATGGTATAACCATCATTTGATGACCCTCCAGACTGAAAAATACACATATCAGATCAACAGAAACATAATATCAGATCAACTCAAACGTAATATCAAATCATAACAAATATCATATTTATTTAGATTCATAAAAAATAAACTGAAAATATAACTGACCTCTTTTGACAATATATGATAACCATCGTTTGGACGAACACCTGAACTTTTTCAATTCCTCAAAATACTGTAATGCAGAATCATCAAACTTCCTCTGAGAACGTAAAAATTGCCTCTCAGCTACAGGAAACAGTTCATGATTATGCTTCCTAAAATGCTTTTAGACAATACAACTCCCATCTTCTCTTTTCTTAAATTCAATAAAAGCTTTACATCTAGATCGCATATCAACTTTCATATAAATCTTCTTCAAATTCTCCTTGCATTGTTTAGCTCCTTCTCTATTAAAAAGATATCTTATCAAATACCTGATTCTAGTAGTTTTGTTTTTACGATCTTTACCTTTCCTCGCACTACATCCTAACCTAAAAGCATAATCATTATATAAGGTGTATGCTGCTTCTTCATTTTCAACCACTGATTTACACAAAAATTCCATAGATTCATCATCTCAACCTGTATAAAAAATAATAATATCATATTAGTTTAAACATAGTTGATATGATACCTATAGTCAGTTGATATGATATCTATAGTTAGTTGATCTGATATCTATAGTCAGTTAATCTGATACCTATAATTAGTTGATCTGATACCTATAATCAGTTGATATGATATCTATAGTCAGTTGATCTGATGTATATAATTATAATGCTCCTTGGTCAGTATGTTTGATTCTAATGTATGATTTGTTTAATATTATTGATCTGATATCTATAGTACGTTGATCTAATGTCTATTACTTTCTGATCTGATATCTATACTCCGCTGATCTGATGTCAACTATCATCTAATAGATTCAGAACAATATATTGAAAACGTATCACATCAACATAGAACTAATATCAGATCAATACAAACGTAATATCAGATCAATCCATAAGTAATATCACATCATGACTTACTTTCTAACATAGATACCACGAATTCTTGCTGTTTATCAAAATCAAACAATTCAGGAGCATCTTCTTCGCGAAAGAAATCAACTATATCACTAACCGTATCTTCCATTGCAATTTCTTCAATCCAGAATGATCTATCAACAAAAAAATACAGACGTTAAGCAACAATTTTCGATCAAAAACAAAACGCGAAGAAGAACAAAACCGTAGAAACAACAAATTCAAACACATAAATCAATCAAAAGGATCAAAACACATGAATAAATACCTTAATTATCAAATTCGAAGTAAAAACTCCATCGAAAGATAAAACAGAGCTCAAAGGACAACAAAATAAGCGAAAAACGAAGACGAAAAACAGAAAAATAACAAATTTTTCAACATAAATCAATCTCCATCATCAAATACATTTCGTAATCAAATTTGGATCAAAATTGGAAGCAAAAGAATCCAAGCAAAAGACGAAGACGAAAAACGGCAGCAAAAGACGAAGCAAAAGATCGGCAACAAACACGTGGAAAAAAGAAAAAAAAAAAAAAAGAAGTTTATATCGGGTGGATAAGGAGCGAGTGTCTGACTTTTTTTAAAAAAGAAATTACTAATACAATTTGGGGGCTAATATAGAAACTACTAATATATTAATGGTAGGAGTAAAATTGCATGATGGTCATATAAATTACCAAATTATTACTAAATATTTTTCTAAACTATTCTTTGAATTATTATTACCTAAAATGTTACTAAATATATTTCTAAGTACCTCATGGATAATGCGGCATACCAAGTGAGATACGAAACATCTCTAGTCTTGAAATTCTTGATGTCAGTTACAATAAACAGGTATCTGGGAACTACATTGATTAATTTAGTGGGTCAAATAAACCACGCAATAAGGAGAAGAAATAAATTGACAGCTAACAATTTTTTTCTACTGCATGAGAAATGTCTCTACTTTCTTTAAATTCCTCTCCTTTAAGGGTCTTTTATGTTGGGTTCAACATATTCTCCGGTAGTTTAACCCAAGATTTGTGTTTCAGACATCCAAATATAGGGTACTTATATCTTGGGTGCAACCAATTTTATGGACAAATCCTTACAACATATCAGATTGTAGTTCAATGGTATATATTGACTTATTTGGTAACATGTTCATAGGTATTATTCAATTTTCGTCAGTCATTTTGTTTTAGAAACTTATTAAAAAATACAAAGATTTCTTAGTTTTGAATGGTTGAATTTCAGGTAAATTGTCAAGTGATATGGGGAGAAACATGTCCATGCTCCAATATTTAGCATTCGGCAGCAATATTTGATAGGGACCATTCCTCCATTCATTGGAAACATGTCGCACTTAGATGTCCTTATTTTGGGTAGAAACCAATTCTATGGGACGATTCCTCCGGAATTGGGAGTCTTGGGACAGCTCCCTTGTTCAAAACCGGAGGTGTGGAGAGAAACACGTTGGGAATGCAATGTATAGTTAAATGGGGGAATGTGTTGAATTAAATAATTGATATGAACTTCCAATGTGTTGAAAAAAAGACTGAGAGTGAGGTAATTTATTTGGTAAAATTGTGGTAATTTCCTATGACTCCTTCGGTTTTCTTAGTCAAACTACAATCCACTGTTTTTTTCCATAATAATTTCATGCTTCATTTAACTAATGCTCAAGAAACCCATGTCCAAATTTCTTTCAGGTTTACTAATCGATGACCATTTGAGGATTTCAAAATTTTGAAAACCCTTTCTACATATGCTAAACTAGCAAACACCGTAAAAAAAGGAAATTTTAGATGAAGCAAAATCAAGCGCAAAACAGGACATCCGTAATAGGAAAACGCAACTACAACTCGAACGGAAGAAAGCCAAAAAAAAAAAAAAAAAAAGGCTTAAATCCATCAGCGCGTATATCCTGTACACTGTGTACATGAACCTATTACTATATATAGTAATTTTTCGCATGACAGCTGTACACTTACTAAATATAGTAAGTTTCGCCTATGCGCGAGCCTTTTTTTTTTCCGCGCTGAGTGAACAACGTTTTCGCTAAGCCAACAACGTCTCAGAACAACTGCCACAACATCCAAAAAACAACTGTCGCAACGTCTACATCCAGGCATGTCTACAACGTCTCCTAACACTAGCATCCGAAACAACTATCACCACGTCCAGAAATGTCTACATCCATGCATGTGAATTTAAACTGATTTTTTCACAAATACAACTAGAACCACGTCAAAAATAAATAGCACTATGTCCAGAAACGTCCACATCCATGCGTGTGAATTTAAACTGATTTTTTGCACAAAGACAGTCCACCATGTCTCAGAACAACTAGAGCCACGTCAAAAACAACTAGCACCACGTCCATAAACGTCTACATCCAGGCACGTCCACAACGTCTTTGTTGAGTCAACAACGTCTTAGAACAACTGTCGCAACATCCAAAAATTAACTATCGCAACGTCTACATCCAGGCATGTCCACAACGTCTACTAACACTGTCGCAACGTCCACCTACGTCCAAAAAATAACTGCCGCAACGTCAAAAAATATCTACATCAAGGCATGTGAATTTAATCTGAATTTTTCACATAACACCTTCCACAACGTCTCCTAACACGGCCGCAACGTCCCCGCACATCCAAAAAACAACTGCTGCAACGTCCAAAAATGGCATTGCTGATTTTAGTAATGTAAAAAACAGATACCATTTAAGTAACTATTAGTAGAAAAAAAAAAAAAAAAACTTGTCAGGGACGAGACTCGAACCCTAGTTATTTTAGTCTTGTGACTTTCCAAAAAATTCAATTGCCATTAATCCACTTAAAATTCGTTGACATTTAATTACACTTTTTTGTACATGTCATTTAGAAGATCACTATTGTCAATATTGAATTTTCCATCCCCCAATACATAGGTCAGTAGAACCCCGGAAGAACAAGGTTTTCATGCAGGCAAATCGTAAAAAACTATTTTTTATACATGTCAAATGTTTCGTCGAAAATTCGAAAAACCCTTAAAATTATTAAAAATCTTCCGTATCTTTTAAAATATGGCTTTTTTGGAGTTTTGAGCAGTTTGCAGATAGATAGATCTCGAAAAGTTATATGAAATCAAAAAAAAATTCGTCTAAAACGGACCACCGAGCGCAAAGTTATGACTATTTAAAGTTTTTGTTCAAAACCACACATTTTTCAATATTGGAACCATCTCAAATGCCCTTTGTTGTGTACATTGCGTAGATCTCGTCGAGAACCATCAAATCGACTACTCGGGCATCCAAATCGGACAATCGAGTGCCGATTTATGCCCTCTTGAACCGTCCGTGCAATACAACTTCATAGATTGCACCTTCTACAACGTCTCCTAACACTGCCGCAAAGTCCCTGCACGTCCAAAAAACAACTTTCGCAACGTCAACATTCGGGCATGTGGTGAATTTTTCACATAAAACCTTCTACAATGTCTCCTAATACTGCCGCAATGTCCATGCATGTCCAAAAAATAATTGCCTCAACGTCTACATCCAAACATGTGAATTTAAGCTGAATTTTTCATATTACACCTTCAACAACGTCTCCTAACACTAGAACCACGTCAAAAACAATTAGTACCATGTCTTGAAATGTCTACATCCATCCATGCATGTGAATTTAAGTTGATTTTTTTCACAAAGACAGTCCACCAAGTCTCATAACACTAGAACCACGTCAAAAACAACTAGCACCACGTCCTGAAACGTCTACATCTATGCATGTGAATTTAAGCTGATTTTTTCACAGAACATAGTCTACCACATCTCGCTACGTTCGAAAAAACTAGCACCACGTCCAGATACGTCCAGCTAACGTCCCGCAACTTCCGAAAATACAAACAGCAACGTCCCGCAACGTCTTGTTACGTCCTGCTACGTCCAAAATACAAAGCAGCAACATCCCGTTATGTCCCGCAATGTCTAGTTACGTCCCATAACATCCCATAACGCGTTCTACCAAGTCCAGCAGCGGGGAAGAATCAGAAGCAACCCATTTCACATGAAAGTGCCAATACCTCACGGAAACTATTTATATATCATATTTCGAAGTAACAGAGCATTATTTAAATAAGAAAACACGAATATAACATCATTAATACATTACCCAACATCAAATCGTGAAAATAAGGTTCCGTAAATCTATCAAATACAGTTTATACTTTATAATGTGGTATTTTTTAAGAAGAATAAGTTATTTTTAAAGAAGAAGAAGAGATTTTTGAAGAATAAGAAGAGATTTTTGAAGAAGAAGAAGAGATTTTTGAACAGGAAAAAGTGATTTTTTAAGAAGAAGTGATTTTTCCGTTGTGTTTGGTGTTGTTCGTCAAAAAAAACAATCGTCAATCTCCGTTAAATCTGTGTTTGAATGAAAATTTTGATTAAATGCGGTTTCGAATAGAGTACGGCGAAGAATAATAACTGATTTTTTAAGAAGAAGAAGTGATTTTTTTAAAAAGAAGGAACTGGGTTTTTGGAGAAGAAGAAGAATAGAAGAGCATGTATCTCACTCTCTTATAGTGAGAGTGGTGATGTATTATTAGGTACATATACCTCTATGTACAGGATATAATTGGCGTAAATCCATTTTTGGTCTCTCATAACATGAGTTATTCTAGTTTTGGTCCCCCATATGTTTTAGTCACTAATTTTAGTCCCACTTAATTTTTTTTTACCAATCATGGTCTTTTTTAACGAAAAAGTTTAGAAGATAACGGATTAACTCATTTGATCGCTAGTCAAACCTAATTTTTTTTTCTTCAAAATGATTTGTATCGTGATATTTTCAACCAATTTTATGATCTGGATCCTCATGAATGTTCAACCCATTTAGGGTTTTGGCTGTCATTTTGGATTGTGAGTAGATCTAAATGGGTTGAACATCCATGAGGAACTGAGTCATAAAATGGATTGAAAACATCATGGTACAAATCATTTTGAAGAAAAAATTAGGTTTGACTACGATCAAATGAGTTAATCCGTTATCTTCTAAACTTTTCTGTTAAAAAGGACAATAATTGGTAAAAAAAAATTTAAGTGGGACTAAAATTGGTGACTAAAACATATGGGGGACCAAAACTGGAATAACTCATGTTATGAGGGACCAAAAATTGATTTAAGCCAAAAAAAAAAAAAAGAAAACAAGAAAAGAAAATCCAGATAGACAACAAATTATAACCTATATACAGGGTACATGTAGGATCAAAACTGTAATAACTCATGTTATGAGGGACCAAAAATAGATTTAAGCCAAAAAAAAAAAAAAACAAAATAAAACAAGAAAAGAAAATCCAGATAGACAGCAAATTATAACCTATATACATGGTACATGTACCCAATTACTATAATTAGTAACTGGGTACATGTACTTGTTTATAGGGTATAATTTCTGGCACAAATTATTTCCTGTACACTAGGTACATAAGAGAGTGAGACCCACGCTCTTCTCTTCTTCTTCTTCTTAAAAAACCCACTTCCTTCTTTATAAAAAAAAAATTGCTTCTTTTTATTCTTCAAAAACCACTTCTTCTTCGCCGCACTCCATTCGAAAATGCATTCAATCAAATTTTCATCCAAACACAGATTTAACGGAGATCGACGATTGTGTTTTCTGACGAACAATACCAAATACAACAAAAAAATCACTTCTTCCTCTAAAAAAATCTCTTCTTCTTCTTCTTCAAAAATAACTTATTCTTCTTAAAAATCATAAAGTATGAACAGCATTTGATTGATTTACAAAACCTTATTTTCGCGATTTGATGTTGGGTAATATATTAATGATGTTATATTTATGTTTTATTCTTCAAATAATACGCTATTACTCTGAAATATAATATATAAATATTTTTCGTCAGATATTGAAACTTTCATGTGAAATGGGTTACTTCTGATTCCTCCCCACTGTTGGACGTTGTAGTAGTTATTTTTTGGAAGTAGAGGGACGTTGTAGTAGTGTTAGGAGACACGGTGGAAGGTGTTATGTGAAAATTTTAGTTTAAATTCACATGCCTAGAGTTAGACGTTTTTGGCATTGGAGAAGTTTATTTTTAGACGTAGAGGGACGTTGTAGTAGTGTTAGGAGACTTAGTGGAAGGTGTTAAGTGAAAAATTCAGCTTAAATTCACATATTTTGATGTAGATGCTTTCGGACGTTGTAGCAGTTGTTTTTTGGATGTAGAGCTGTTGGGAATTGTTTAGGTGTTTAATCCAATTAAACAGCGGAATCCTAAACACTAAGGATCGGGTCTTACCCTTGAAGCGTAATCGGTTGCGCACGTCGCCTGGCTCCTCTGAGAAGATGGCGTTTTGTTGTCTCCAAAATCCATCCTCGAAGGATCCTCTACTCTCAAGCACGAAAGTCTTCGCAGGTTGGTGCTAGCCGATCTTGCCTACCAAGAGAATTTTGGGAAATCCTATGTATTTTTTTCTGATGAGAATAATTCAAAATCATCATCCTCCTACAATTATATCCCTAGGATATTTGTAGAGAATTAATTTCCAAAATCAGTATTGTAATTATCCAATTATAACTTAACTGATTTTAGCCATATTCCAAATCAGTATTATTACCAAATATTATTTAACTGATTCCAAGTAAGTATTTAAATAATATTTACTAATTCCAAATCAGCCTTAAATAATACTTTAATGATTTGGGTTATAAACCAAGCCCATGGATCAACCCATGACCCATGGATCAAGCTGATGGGTCAAGAACTTCAATTGCAATTAAGTCCCTTGATTTATCAGCCCATCCCAATTGTTCTCAGATAATTAATTAACTATTAATTAATACCATAGAACTTTCCAATAATATTTAATTAAACCATTTAATTAAATCTTATTTATTTAAGTATAACAATTATACTTATTGTAGGCAAGAATCCTTATTCTGCATCATTGAACTTTCTTATGTGCGATCCTGTAGGCCCATTCCAAATTGGCAACGGATAACTCAATCTCATTGATTAATCCATAAGTCATTAGTGGTCTCTAGCAAGACATAATGACTACCCAATTCAGAATGGAGGGTCGAATGGAGATTCAACACAACCTTTCTGAGCAAACTGCGTACGATCCTCTACATCGATATCCAGTTTAGCATAAGGCATGGAACCATCATCCTTATGTAGCTAAACGTTTACTTGATCTCTTAGTGACACTGAATCTATCAACCAAATGATATCCTTATCATTCCTTGGGCATGGCCATGCACTTTTCAGTTCACTATCAAGTGGCCAAAATATCATCTCTCACTTAAGAGAGATTTGTAGTCCCATCACTTCACCTACATACCCGTACTAGAGCGTGTCTCATAGTGTACCCAATCATACCCGTACTTGGCAACCTGTCACGGCCCCATTAGGCGTATGTCAAAGGACACTACAATTCACCTAAGACCATGTAGTGATTTCTGGTCTAAGGATCCTAGTACCAGTACTACTCAAAAGAATCACTCATGATCTAATTAGTCCATAGAGTGTTTCTTTTAGCGGATCGATTTCATGAATTTAAATATGCACAAGGATATTACTATCATGAAATTAACTCATTTGATAAACAATCAATCAAGCGACAAATATCTTATTTATATAAATACCCTCAAAGTATATTTACATAAATAGTCCTCATTATGACACATTCACCAACAATCTCCCACTTGCCCGATGAAGGGCTATGTCCTAAACTGTTTAAGACCATGCACTATTACATGTCTATCAAACTTTGACTGTGGTAGAGCTTTTGTGAGAGGATCTGCTATATTGTCTTCTGACCCTATTTTGCACATTTTCACATCTCCTCGATCAATGATCTCTCGAATGAGGTGAAACCTTCTGAGTATGTGTTTGGTTTTCTGGTGTGACCGAGGCTCCTTATCTTGTGCGATGGCCCCGTTATTGTCACAGAAAAGTTCTATCAGATCTTGGATACTCGTTATCACTCTGATGTCTGACACGAACTTTCTCAGCCAAACAGCTTCCTTTGTAGCATCTGATGCAGCAATGTACTCAGACTCTGTAGTAGAATCGGCTGTTGTATCTTGCTTTGAGCTTTTCCAACTTATTGCACCGCCATTCAGACTAAACACGTAGCCTGATTGTGACTTCATGTCATCTTAATCTGTTTGGAAAGCAGCATCAGCATAACCTTGTACAATGAGCTGTTCTTGTCCTCCATACACTAGCATTAATCCTTTAGTTCTTCGTAAGTACTTCAGGATTGCTTTGACTGTAGTCCAATGATCCATCCCTGGATCTTGTTGGTATCTGCTAGTCATGCTAAGTGCTTGTGCAACATCCGGATGGGTACACAACATGGCATACATGATAGATCCTATTGCCGAAGCATATGGGACTCTACTCATTGTATCTCTCTCCTCTCTTGTTGAAGGACCTTGGTTCTTCTTCAAGAGAAGGCCATGTCTAAATGGTACATTACCATTTTTGGAGTTAGATATATTGAATCTTTTCAATATCTTGTCTATGTACCCTTCTTGACTTAGCCCCAGAAGCCTTTTAGACCTATCTCTATAGATCTTGATACCTAGTATCGTCTCAGCTTCTCCTAAGTCTTTCATAGAAAATACACTCCCCAACCATTGTTTGATGTCTTTCATCAAAGGAATGTCATTTCCTATGAGCAGGATGTCGTCCACATATAGGACAAGGAAAACAATCTTGCTCCCACTAACTTTCTTGTAAACACAAGGCTCATCTTCGTTCTTGATGAATCCTTAACCTTTTACTTCCTCATCAAAACGAAGATTCCAACTTCGAGATGCTTGCTTTAGTCCATAGATAGACCTCTGAAGCTTACATACTCGATTAGGATGCTTTTGATCGATGTATCCCTCGGGTTGTTTCATATAAACATCCTCGAGTAGGTTTCCATTCAGAAAAGCCGTCTTAACATCCATCTGCCATACCTCATAGTCAAAATATGCTGCTATGGCAAGCATTGTCCTAATGGACTTGAGCATCACGACAGGGGAGAAGGTTTCATCATAGTCTATACCATGAGTCTATCTGAAACCTTTAGCCACTAGTCGTGCCTTGAAGATCCCGCCAGGTTTTAACTTGAAAATCCACTTGCATTAGACAACCTTTGCCTGAACAGGAGGATCAATCAAAGTCCACACTTTATTGTCCCTCATGGATTGCATTTTAGATTCCATGGCTTGTAGCCATTTATCTGAATCTGGACTTTCTAAAACCTGTCTGTAGGTCGTGGGCTCATCAGAGTCCACCAAGATCAAATCTTGATCGTCAGTCACGAGAAATCCATATCTCTCGGGTTCATGACGAGATCTACTAGACTTTCTAGGTTATTGTGTTGTTGACTCAGGTTGCTCATCTTCATGAGGTTCCATGTCAACTTCCATCTGAGTTTCTGTAGAGCGTTCTACATTCTCTTGTGGTTCTTGAACTTCTCCGAGTTCTATTCTACTCCCACTGTCTTTCTTGTACAAAAATTCTTTCTCTAAGAAAGTAGCTTCTCGAGCAACGAACACTTTGTTCTCAGTTGGGTTGTAGAATTGATATCCTTTGGTTTCCTTAGGATATCCCACAAATAGGCATTTGTCAGTTTTGGGTTCAAGCTTATTACTTTGTAAACGCTTTACATGAGCTTGACAACCCCAAACTCGTAGATAAGACATATAGGGCTTCTGACCCATCCATATCTCATATGGAGTCTTATCTACTGCCTTAGATGGAATACGATTCAATAAGTAGGCAGCAGAAAGGATAGCATAACCCCAAAAGGATGTAGGGAGAGTTGCTAGGCCCATCATTGATCGAACCATATCTAATAAGGTCCGATTTCTCCTTTCGGATACACCATTCCATTGAGGTGTTCCCGGTAGAGTCAGCTGTGAAACAATTCCACACTGTTTTAGATAGCCATCGAACTCATCACTAAGGTATTCACCTCCCCGATCGGAGCGAATAGCCTTAATCCTTCTATCCAACTGATTCTCTACTTCGTTTTTAAACTGTTTGAACTTTTCAAAAGTTTCACTTTTATACCTCATTAAGTAGACATACCCATATCTACTAAAGTAATCAGTCATGAAGTATTCAAACTCTGGCTTGTGTGCTCATTGGTCCACATACATCCGTATGTATTAGGGCCAATAGCTCACTTGTTCTTTCACCTTTCTTGTTGAAAGGACTCTTTGTCATTTTGCCTTGCAAGCAGGGTTCGCAGGTATCATATGATTCAATATCAAATGAACCAAGCACTTCATCCTTGTGAAGCTTTTGAACTCGCTTTTCATTTGCATGGCCTAATCGACAATGCCAAAGGTATGTTGGACTTAAATCATCTTTAGTTTATTTAGCTTTCTTTTCTATGTTATAGACTGGTTTTTCTTGGGTCAAATCCAAGACATACAGACCGTTACACATATTTGCAACTCCGTATAAAATATCATTTCGATATAAAGATAACGAATTATTCTCTATAATAAATCGAAAACCTTTATTATCTAAACTCGAAATTGAAATAATATTTCTGCTCAAAGCAGGTACATAATAACAATTTTCAAGTTCGATATTCAAACCAGAAGGTAAAGACAGAGTGTAATCTCCAACTTCAATAGCAGCAACTCTTGCCTCGTTGCCCACTCGGAGATCTACATCACCTTTCTTTGTTATCCTTCTATTTCTGAGTCCCTGCACATTAGTACAAATGTGAGCCCCACAACCAGTATCTAATACCCATGAGGTGGACATAGAAAGATTAATTTCTATAACAAAGATACCTGAAGCTGAAGGATTGCTTTCAAAAAACTTCTTGCAGACTCTCTTCCAATGACCCTTCTGTTTGCAGAAGAGACATGTATCATCCTTTTTGGATCTTGTCTTAGCAGCTGGAGGAGCTTGTGGTTGGGAAGCAGTCTTACTGCGAGCTTTCTTATTCTGCCCAACTTTGGCCATGCCATTAAGCTTCCTCTTCCCTTTACCTTTCTCTACAACTAACACTGGTGTTGCCTTCCGAAGGGTCTGCTCAGTGTTCTTTAACATGCCATGGAGCTCAGGAATGCTCATCTCCATGTTGTGCATATTATAGTTCACAACAAAATCATTGTACTCATCAGGCAGTGAAGCCAAGATGATATCAATGGCCAACTCTCTAGCAAGAGGCGCATTTAATCTCTCTAGGGTATCAATGTACCCCTTCATCTTGATCAAATGCGTACTTACTGAAGAACCCTTCGCCATCTTGCATGAGATTAATGCTTTTATCGTAATGAACCTTTCATTACGGGCTTGCTCTCGGAACATTTCCGTGAGTGACTCATAAATCCGGAACGCTTCCGAATTCATGAATTGCTTCTGAAGCTCGCCAGACATAGTCGCGAGCATTAGGCAAGTCACATAATCGGAATCGCTTTTCAGCTTTTCCCAGGTTCTTTGAACAGCAGCCGTAGCATTAACGGGTTGTTCAGGTAAAGGAGCGTCTAAAATATTCAACTTCCTTTCTTGTTTGAGAACTATTCTCAGGTTTCTTTCCCAATCCAAGAAGTTTGGACCAACAAGTTTTTCTTTGTCCAAAATACTTCTTAGAGTGAGATTTGAAGTGACATTATTGCTAGAAGATGCCATTTCTACAAAAGAAATAAAATGCAAAATATTAGAATGAGTTTTAAAATTATTTTCCACAATAGCCAAAATTTAAATCCCCAACAATTTTGTGTTGGTGCTAGATTGTGGGCCGAAAATCCACAAAGAGTCAACCCCAGTCTTGCTTTGGCAAGTATCGTAGGGATCGGGCTCTTTTGATAGACAACGTTCAAATCACATTCCATGTAATCTAATGCTTTCCAATTGCATACCATGCAACTTTTCGGTGATAGGATGAACATTCCAAATGTTTTACACCATCCTACCTTTGCAAAATTAATCCCTAGTCAACTTATCGGGTCAAGCTAGGATTAATTTTCCCAAGTTAAACCATCCCTCAAGGCATCACATCAATAGACACCCATACAGTTTTTTCATAACAAGTGGTAGTGATAAAGTTGAGCATCTAATACCCAAACAGTTTTTCCACTCATTAATGGTAGTGATAAAGTTGGGCACTATTATGTAACAACCCGCCGCATGAAGAAAACCTGAGGCCCTTGGGCTCTCCAAGTCCATCAGACGTTCGACACTCAAGCGGGCCCTCAAGTATGGAAGCAAAATCTTGGGTTTTTGGGATTTAAGTTTGATCGGCTTAACATGCATTTTCGTTTGTCATTCATTTGCATAAATAAAAGAATGAAATTAAAGCGATGAACTGGGCTCTAGTCTATTACAGGACCTTTTAAAATCTTCATGTTTGGGCCCACCATGGACTCCTCTTGGAACCCCCTTTTTGGGCCTAACTATTACATGATGATTTTATAGGCACGCAGGCCCAAATTCAAAATTGGCTCGCAGGCCCCAACTTTTAAAATGTCAAAATTAAAAGCCCAATTCATGTTTTGAAACACATAAAATGCATATGCTCATACAAGCCAGTTTTAATTTAAGCCGATTAATTTTTAAGGATTGTGTAACTATTACAGAATTAAAATTGATTGTGTCATGATCAATTTTAATCAATCCTTCTGTTCATTTTACATTTATCCAAAATGATACATGAACATGCTTGCATAATTATGATGCTTCAAATAAAATTTAAACAATTTAAATAAGCATCAAAATTAAAATAAAATAAATAATAACAATTCAAAATTTAAACAAATTAATTAATCTAATTAATTAATTATTTATTTATTTATTTATCTTTTCTAATTATTTTAATCTAATTAAAATAATTATTTTAAAATTTATCTAATTATCTAATTAAGATAAACTTTCAAATTTAAAATTTTAATTATCCTAATCTAATTAAGATAATTCATTTTCAAATTTTAAAATTAAACTTATAGGATAAAATTCTAAATTAATCCTATATTTATCTAATAAGATTATTTAATTAAAATCTTATTAAATAAAATTCAAAAAATTTTAAAATTTAATTTTCTGAAACTTTTGGGGCAATTTGGTAATTTAAATAAAATTCTGGGTCTGGGTTTTGAGGAGGACTCAAAGTCCAGGGATCATTATGCAATTTTAAAACCATTTTAAAACTTGCTGTCTTTTAGAGTTAGTGACGGCGGGGGCAATTTTGTAATTCTAGCCGAAAGTGGCATTAGGGTTTCCCTTCCCCGCCGCCACTCCATCTTCAACCTTTTCCATTCGCCGGCTTTCTTCGATTTCTGGCGACTTGCGACATTGCCGGCTCCATCTCCTCGGCCAAACATGACCGACGAAGACAGCGAAGACAGATTCATCTTCTTGACATGAAAACGGGACCAACGAAAACACTTTTTGGTGGTCACATTTTTCCGGCGATAAAAACTCAAAGTCGATCGGAACCGATTTCCAAGACCGGCGTTGCCTCGTCCAACGAAGCACAACCTAGATTCGACCGGTCGGAGATGACGCAGCCACTAGCTGACCATTGATCTGATCGAAGACTAATCCCGTTGTCAATTTCGACGAAAAATTCCATGCCCAAACTCCAAGTCCGGCTTGTGCGGTTTTCCGGCGAAAACTTCCCCAGCAAATCAAAATCCCAAAAAAACAAAAAATCGTTTTCCCAGCGACTCAGCGACCAAAAATCCAAAACAAAGAAATCATTTTTTTTCAGCAATGCTTTTGAAACATAAACACAAACCAAAAACAAAACCAGATTTGCGGCGGATTTCATGAATCAAAAAAAAAAAAAAAAAACTCCGATTCTCCAACGAGGGTTTCCAAAACCCAGAAGTCCATTTTGGTGAGAAAACCCAGTTTCTCCTTGAAGTGTTTTGGGAAAAATCAGCCCAAATTTCGGAAGCCAAACTCAAAACCAATTTGGTTGAAAAACAAAACCAAAAGCCCCTTATGTTTTGGAACCGTTTTCAAAACAGAACAATCCTTCTCAAAAACAGATCTTAGCAAAATAAATATGATTTCCAATCGGGCTACTGAAAAATTAATTTTAAAACAAACTATTTGTTTTAATTCATTAATTTTAATTATAACATTAAAACCTGGCTCTGATACCACTGTTGGGAATTATTTAGGTGTTCAATCCAATTAAACAGCGGAATCCTAAACACTAAGGATCGGGTCTTACCCTTGAAGCGTAATCGGTTGCGCACGTCGCCTGGCTCCTCTGAGAAGATGGCATTTTGTTGTCTCCAAAATCGATCCTCGAAGGATCCTCTACTCTCAAGCATGAAAGTCTTCGCAGGTTGGTGCTAGCCGATCTTGCCTACCAAGAGAATTTTGGGAAATCCTGTGTATTTTTTTCTGATGAGAATAATTCAAAATCATCATCCTCCTACAATTATATCCCTAGGATATTTGTAGAGAATTAATTTTCAAAATCAGTATTGTAATTATCCAATTATAACTTAACTGATTTTAGCCATATTCCAAATCAGTATTATTACCAAATATTATTTAACTGATTCCAAGTCAGTATTTAAATAATATTTACTTATTCCAAATCAGCCTTAAATAATACTTTAATGATTTGGGTTATAAACCAAGCCCATGGATCAACCCATGACCCATGGATCAGGCTGATGGGTCAAGAACTTCAATTGCAATTAAGTCCCTTGATTTATCAGCCCATCCAAATTGTTCTCAGGTAATTAATTAACTATTAATTAATACCATAGAACTTTCCAATAATATTTAATTAAACCATTTCATTAAATCTTATTTATTTAAGTATAACAATTATACTTATTGTAGGCAAGAATCCTTATTCTGCATCATTGAACTTTCTTATGTGCGATCCTGTAGGTCCATTCCAAATTGGCAACGGATAACTCAATCTCATTGATTAATCCATAAGTCATTAGTGGTCTCTAGCAAGACATAATGACTACCCAATTCAGAATGGAGGGTCGAATGGAGATTCAACACAACCTTTCCGAGCAAACTGCCTACGATCCTCTACATCGATATCCAGTTTAGCATAAGGCATGGAACCATCATCCTTATGTAGCTAAACGTTTACTTGATCTCTTAGTGACACTGAATCTATCAAGAAAATGATATCCTTATCATTCCTTGGGCATGGCCATGCACTTTTTAGTTCACTATCAAGTGGCCAAGATATCATCTCTTACTTAAGAGAGATTTGTAGTCCCATCACTTCACCTACATACCTTAGCGTGTCTCATAGTGTACCCAATCATACCCGTACTTGGCAACCTGTCACGGCCCCGTTAGGCGTATGTCAAAGCACACTACAATTCACCTAAGACCATGTAGTGATTTCTGGTCTAAGGATCCTAGTACCAGTACTACTCAAAAGAATCACTCATGATCTAATTAGTCCATGGAGTGTTTCTTTTGGCGGATCGATTTCATGAATTTAAATATGCACAAGGATATTACTATCATGAAATTAACTCATTTGATAAACAATCAATCAAGCGACAAATATCTTATTTACATAAATACCCTCAAAGTATATTTACATAAATAGCCCTCATTATGGCACATTCACCAACAATCTCCCACTTGCCCGATGAAGGGCTATGTCCTAAACTGTTTAAGACCAAGCTCTATTACATGTCTATCAAACTTTGACTGTGGTAGAGCTTTTGTGAGAGGATCTGCTATATTGTCTTCTGACCCTATTTTGCACACTTTCACATCTCCTCGATCAATGATCTCTCGAATGAGGTGAAACCTTCTGAGTATGTGTTTGGTTTTCTGGTGTGACCAAGGCTCCTTAGCTTGTGCGATGGCCCCGTTATTGTCACAGAAAAGTTCTATCGGATCTTGGATACTCGGTATCACTCCGATGTCTGACATGAACTTTCTCAGCCAAACAGCTTCCTTTGCAGTATCTGATGCAGCAATGTACTCAGACTCTGTTGTAGAATCGGCTGTTGTATTTTGCTTTGAGCTTTTCCAACTTATTGCACCGCCATTCAGACTAAACACGTAGCCTGATTGTGACTTCATGTCATCTTGATCTGTTTGGAAAGCAGCATCAGCGTAACCTTGTACATCCAGATGTGTAAATTTAGGCTGATTTTTTTACATAACACCTTCAACCACGTCTCCTAACACTACTACAATGTCCCTGTACGTCCAAAAAACAACTGCTACAATGTCCAAAAACGCCCACATCCAGCATGTGAATTTAAGCTGAATTTTTCACATAACACCTTCCACCACGTCTCCTAACACTACTACAACATCCCTCTACGTCCAAAAAATAACTGCTACAACTTCTACATCTAGGCGTGTGAATTTAAACTGAATTTTTCACATAACACCTTTAACCACGTCTCCTAACACTACTTCAACGTCCCTCTACATCCAAAAAATAACTGCTAGAATGTCCTAAAACGTCTACATCCGGGCATGTGAATTTATGTTAAATTTTTAATATAACATCTTCCACCACGTCTCCTAACACTACTACAATGACCCTCTACGTCCAAAAAACAACTGCTACAAAGTCGAAAACCCTCTACATCCAGGCATGTGAATTTAAGCTGAATTTTTCACATAACACCTTCGACCACGTCTCCTAACACTACAACAACGTCCCTCTACGTCCAAAAAATAACTGCTACAATGCCTACATCCAGACGTATGAATTTAGGCTAAATTTTTTTACATAATACTTTTAACCACGTCTCCTAACACTACTACAACGTCCCTCTATGTCGAAAAAACAACTATTACAATGTTCAAAAACGTGTACATCTAGGCATGTGAATTTAAGCTAAATTTTTCACATAACACCTCCACCACGTCTCCTAACACTACTATAACGTCCCTCTATATCCAAAAAAGAACTGCTACAATGTCTACATCTAGGCGTGTGAATTTTAGCTGAATTTTTCACATAACACCTTCAACCACGTCTCCTAACACTACTACAACATCCCTCTACGTCCAAAAAACAATTGCTACAACGTCAAAAAACGTCTACAACCAGGCATGTGAATTTATGCTAAATTTTTCACATAACACCTTCCACCACGTCTCCTAACACTACTACAACGTCCCTCTACGTCCAAAAAACAATTGCTACAACGTCAAAAAATGTCTACATCCAGGCTTGTGAATTTATGCTGAATTTTTCACATAACACCTTCCACCACGTCTCCTAACTCTATTACAACGTCCCTCTACGTCAAAAAAATAACTGCTACAACGCCTAAAAAATTTACATCCAAGCATGTGAATTTTTGCTGAATTTTCCATATAACACCTTCCACCACGTCTCCTAACACTACTACAATGTCCCTCTACATCCAAAAACGAACTGCTACAATGTCTATATCCAGACATGTGAATTTTAGCTAAATTTTTCACATAACATCGTCCACCACGTCTCCTAACACTACTACAATGACCCTCTACTTCCAAAATACAACTGCTACAAAGTCTAAAACCATCTACATCCAGGTATGTGAATTTAAGCTTAATTTTTCACATAACACCTTCCACCACGTCTCCTAACACTATTACCACGTTCGTCTACGTCCAAAGAACAACAGCTACAATGTCTAAATCTAGGCTTGTGAATTTAAGCTGAATATTTCACATGACACCTTCAACCACGTCTCCTAACACTACTACAACGTCCCTCTACGTCCAAAAAACTATTGCTACAACGTCAAAAAAGTCTACATCCAGGCATATGAATTTATGCTGAATTTTTCACATAACACCTTCCACCACGTCTCCTAACACTACTACAACATCCCTCTCCGTCAAAAAAACAACTGCTACAATGTCTAAAAATGTCTACATCCAAGCATGTGAATTTAAGTTGAATATTTCTATTAACACCTTCTACCACGTCTCCTAACACTACTACAACTTCCCTCAAGTTCAAAAAAGAACTGCTACAATGTCTACTTCCAGGCATGTGAATTTAAACTGAATTTTTCACGTAACACCTTCCACCACGTCTCCTAACACTACTGCTACAACATCCCTGTGCGTTCCAAAAAACAACTGCTACAATGTCCAAATATGTCTACATCCAGGCATGTGAATTTAAACTGAATTTTTCACCTAACACCTTCCATCATGTCTCCTAACACTACTACAACGTCCCTCTACTTCCAAAAAATAACTGCTACAATGTCCAGCAGTAGGGAGGAATCAGAAGCAACCGATTTCACATGAAAGTTTCAATATCTCTCGAAAAATATTTATATATTATATTTCAGAGTAATAGGGCATTATTTGAAAAAGAAAAGACAAATATAACATCATCACTATATTACCCAACCTCAAATCGTGAAAATAAGGTTTCGTAAATCTATCAAATGCAGTTCATACTTTGTGATTTTTTAAGAAGAATAAGTTATTTTTGAAGAAGAAGAAGAGATTTTTGTAGATAAAGAAGTGATTTTTCATTGTATTTGGTGTTGTTCATCAGAAAATACAATCGTCGATCTACTTTAAATTTGTGTTAGGATGAAAATTTGATTGAATACGGTTTCGAATGGCGTGCGGCGAAGAAGAAGAAGTGATTTTTCAAGAATAAAAAGAAGCAATTTTTTTGAAGAAGAATGATGTGGGTTTCTGAAGAAGAAGAAGAAGAAAAAAAAAAGAGCGTGAATCTCACTTTCTTATTGTAAGTGTGGTGATGTATTACTAGGTACATGTACCTAGTGTATAGGATATAATTTGCGCCAGAAATTATACCCTATACACAGGGTACATGTACCTATAGTAACAACGTATATGTACCCTGGGTATAGGGTATGCGGTGATCCTTACTTGTGAATTTTTTAGTATAAATCAATCAAGTAAATTGAGTAAATTCCATCCACTGAACTTACCTTCTTCTTGCTTCCTTCAAAATTATCTCTCTTTTTCTTCTTCTCTCTCCATTAAATCTGTACCTTCCTTTCGTTTCCTTAGACAAAATGAACCAAAGTAACTCGCTTTATAATCTCATCAACGAAATAAAAAATTCCCAAAAGGAAAATTGGAGGCTTAAAGCAAGGATTATTCATGTGTGGAAGCAAACAATATTCGAAAATCCACAAAAAGGAACCTGAATTTTGATGGTCACTTGGACGATGTTGAACATTCTATTCCACAAAATAAATTAGAAGTGAAAGTAGGAGTAGGGAAGGATGACAAGGAAGATTTGAAAGTCCAATTCTTATCGGATATTATAATAATTTATTTAGTTGGTTTTTAATATTATTAGTTATGGATTTAATAATTTTTTATGAGATATTATTATTGGATTATGGGGTACAATATTATTAAAATATTTAAGTTTAATAATAAATTCAGCTTTCACATATTTCTATGTTTCTTTACCTCAGCTAAATATTCAGGTTTAATAATAAATTAATTCGTGTTTTGTACATTTTAAACTAATAAAAATTTTATTTTACATTTTTTTGTGTTTTGTACATTCTAAAATTATATAAAATAATTGTAATTTATTGTAATTATTTATTACAATAAATTACACATATTATAAATTTCAATTACTATAATTATTCATTTTACTTATTTTATTACATTTTTTGTGTTTCACACAATAAGCATATTTTATTTTATTTATTATTTTCACATACAGATGTGTATTTTATATAGATAGAATATATGATATTTGAAAGATAATATGGATTTTATAATATTTTTATAGAATATTAAATATTTTATACATTTAAATTAATTAATTTAATAATATTTTTATTTTAAAAATGCATACACTAATTAAAAAATATAAAGAACAAAGAGGCCTACGCCCTAAGATATCTATGTAGCTTCTACCCTATTGGGCGCTACCCCTTGCGAATCCAGCGTTAGCCATCGGCGGACTCTGTCCTTTATTATACCAAAATATATATATATATATATATATATATATATAATAAAAATAAGAGTAAATTCCAAAATTAGTCATCATATTATGATCATTTTCTAGTTTTGGTCATCATACTTTGAAAACTATTTTTAAGGTCATCATACTCTTATTTTATTTTTAAAAATGATCACTCCGTCCATGTTGGCCGTTAAGCTTCATAACGGAGCCATTTTTTGAGGGCATTTAGGTCAATGTCATTTTTTTCACAAAGACAACTAGCACCACGTCTCAGAACAACAGGAACCACGTCAAAAACAACTAGCACCACGTCCAGAAACGTCTACATCCATGCATGTGAATTTAAACTGATTTTTTTCACAAAGACAGTCCACCACGTCTCAAAACAACTAGAACCATGTCCAAAAACAACTAGCACCAAGTCCAGTAACGTCTACATCCATGCATGTGAATTTAAGCTATTTTTTTCACAAAGACAACTAGCACGCATGGATGTAGACCTTTCTGGACGTGGTGCTAGTTGTTTTTGACGTGGTGCTAGTTGTTCTGAGACGTGGTGCTAGTTGTCTTTGTGAAAAAAAAGCTTAAATTCACATGCATGGATGTAGACGTTTCTGGACGTGGTGCTAGTTGTTCTGAGACGTGGTGCTAGTTTTCTTGGTGAAAAAAATAGCTTAAATTCACATGCATGGATGTAGACATTTCTGGACGTGGTGCTAGCTAGTTGTTCTGAGACGTGGTGGACTGTCTTTGTGAAAAAAAATCAGTTTAAATTCACATGCATGGATGTAGACGTTTCCGGATGTGGTGCTGGTTGTTTTTGACGTGGTGCTAGTTGTCTTTGTGAAAAAATGAGATTGACCTAAATGCCCTCAAAAAAGGACTCCGTTATGAAGCTTAACGACCAACATGGACGGAGTGACCATTTTTAAAAATAAAATTAAAGTGTGATGACCTTAAAAATAGTTTTCAAAATATGATGACCAAAATTGGAAACTGACCATAGTATGATAACCAATTTTGGAATTTACTCTAAAAATAATCCATTCCGTGCAGGGCAAGGGCTATAATCTAGTACAAGTATATATAATATAATTATGTATACCAATCTAGTACAAGGCGGTGTTCAAACAGTTAGAGTTTTGAGGGCTTCGTCAACCTTTAGTCAAAGGGTATTTTCGTAAAAAATAACTAAAAACGCTAATAGAAAAAGATAAGATACTAATAATGCACCTGTAGTATTAATTGGGACAAAAAGTGCAACTACCTCTATTGAGAGTGACAAAAAAAGCAATTCGGTGATACTAAAATTGTTATTCATATTTATTTTTCAGTTGTCCTGCAACAATTATTATTTTTTTTTTTCAACTTGGGGCATAAGGAAATTTATACCTTTATTGGATGTTGCCTTCATAAATTTTCCAACTTAGATTACTGATTATGGTGTTTACTACTTTTTCATATTTCCAAACTCATAACATAAATGATTGAAACTTGATGAGATAAAAAGGAGAACACTGTGAGTAAGGGAAGCCAAGAACAAAAATATAAGTCTCACAATATCAACATTTAAAGAATGTATTCACATATTCAATCTGAAAGATTATCTGCCCGGGCTCGATCAAAAACTCACTTTCGTGCTACGCATTCTAGAATCCGAATCTTTGACCAGGCCTAGACTCTAGCACAATCGCTATTCCATCATTGCTTGAAATAACATTGCGCCGGATCTTGGTTTGTACTCATTCGATTTATCACGCAACAAAATAAATTCTAATAAAAAGTGTAATCATAGAATATACCTCTTGAAGCGTGTTAAGGTGATCGCTTGTATGACTCAAGACTTGGATTACACGTTGTGTGGGCAACGATCTAGCAACCAATTGATCAACAATTAACACAAAAACTGCGTCGGGAAAACTCACTGAAAAAATGAACGTCGCTGCCTGCCTGGACCAAAAATTTGGCAACTCCAAAGCTTTCTAGAGGGAGAAAATTATTTTCTCTCTCTAAACTTTATCTCTCTAGTTTTCTTGTGTTTAAAACTTATGAGTTGTGTGTTGTCTAATTGCTAATCCATTGTTTATATAGAGTTACAAGAGAGACCCAAGTTGGTTTGGGATTGGCCTTTCCTAATGGGCTTAGGTAATTAATTAGTTTCAAAATCCAATTAGATAACTAATCTAATAAGATAAACTAAATCCAATTAGATTTCCTAATCTCTAGGATTTCTTAATTCTAATTGAAATTTAAGACTTAATTAATTAATTAAAGAATTCCACTTTGTTAATTACTTAATTAACCCTTAGGAATAATTAATTAATTAATTATACTTATTCAATTAACCCACCACAAAATTAATCGTACCACTAACGGATTAATTTTGGTACTACCATTCTGCACCAGAATTGCTTCCGGAACAACTAAATTAATTTATTATTATTCTCCCTACATCAAAGATTTAGTGCTCGTTAATTTATTAATTTACTGATAAATTAATTAATTAACCTCTTTAATTCCGAGACTAGTACCACTCGACCTCTTTGCTATACCGGATATAAGTCCACCGGCCGGGTTTAGTATAATAAACATAACGAGCTCATCTCGGGAGCACCATCACCCCGGACGCACCAGTACATGGTTTCTTTTCGACAAGCAGCAGCACACCAAGTAACTAAACACGCACACCCAACCCACCGAGACTATTGGCCACAATTGACCTCACCCATTGGCAGATCAAAGTACACTATGTCTAATCCTCATGCCCACTCAAGTCTAGGGATTAAGAGATAGAATACTAAGAACGATTTGTCTATTAAATCAGTACAACACAAATCATTCTAAATGGTCAAGTTCAATACGCCCCGGGCATATCTATATGATTCAATTAGTTTAGATAAACCAATTATCTGAATCACATAATAACCTAAACCGACAGTTTCTCCAAAGCTGTCTCGATTACGAACATCGTTTATATATTATGTCTTTTAACCAATGATGAGATCTACTGTGTCACACCAGACACCTCATCATCTAACTACATAATATAAATGGACAAATAATGCACAACAAATAAACCAAAACATTAAATCCATATATTAACTGGGAAAATGTATAATACACGCATAGCTTATGTATTCAACTCTAAAAGCTCCCAATAATAAGTTGTGCTTTTAAGTATACAACTACATTCAACTCTATACACTCTACTACATATCTAGAAAAACTGTCACGTCTCTCCTAAGTATCTGATCCCCATGCCCTCCACTTGAGCCTCAAAAACTTTTGAAGTCAATGTCTTCATGAACGGATCTACAAGGTTATCCTCTGATACTATCTTAGCCATGACCATGTCTTCCCTCTTGACGATATCTCGTATCAGGTGGTACTTGCGCTGTATATGTTTACTCGCCTTGTAGGCTCGTGGTTCCTTCGAGTTTGCTACTGCACTGTTGTTATCACAATACACTGTGATAGACTTCTGCAAATCAGGAATCACATCTAAGTCCACTAGGAAGTTCTTGAGCCACACTGCTTCTTTCGCTGCCTCTAATGCGGCAACATATTTAGCTTCCATGGTAGAGTCTGCCACGCATTTCTGCTTGACACTCCACCAAACTATGGCTCCACCTCCCAAAGTAAACAGATACCCTGAGGTAGACTTGCTCGTGTCCCTGTCGCCTTAGAAATCTGAATCTGTCTAACCTCGGGGTACTACCTCAGGCGCCTGATAGACCAACACTTGGTCTCTTATTCTGCACAAATACTTGAGAATGCATTTTACTACTCCCAATGAGCTTTCCCAGGGTTACTCTGTTATCTGCTTACAATGCCAACGACATAACAGATATCAGGCCTCGTACACAATGTAGTATACATGAGACTTCCTACTGCTGAAGCATAAGGAACTGTTTTCATGGCCTCTATCTCCTCAACAGTCTTGGGAGACTGTTCTTTAGATAGATGCACTCCGTGTCTGAAAGGTAAAAAACCTTTCTTGGAGTTCTGCATGTTTAAATTGGCCAGAATCGTATATATGAATGAAGCTTGGGAGAGCGTTAACGAACGTTTTTACGATCTCGAATTCTCTTGATCCCAAGGATATGTACCACTTCTCCTAAGTCCTTCATATCAAACTGCTTGGATAGTCATGCCTTTACGTCTGATAACACTTTCTTGTTGTTGCCAATCAATAGAATGTCATCTACGTAAAGCACAAGAAACACCACCGCGTTTCCATTACGTCTGCGATATACACATTGCTCATCCGGACACTGAGTAAATCTGTAGGACTAGATTACTTCATCAAATTGGATGTTCCAAGATCTGGATGCCTGCTTAAGTCAATTAATAAACCTCTTAAGCCTGCAAACTTTATGCTTTTAGCCTTTTTCAACGAATCCCTCTGGTTACTGCATGAAGATGGTTTCCTCAAGACTTCCGTTAAGGAAAGTTGTCTTGACATCCATCTGCCATATCTCATAATCTAAATGAGCAGCTATAGCCAAGAGAATCCAGATCGACTTAAGCATGGCTACTGGGAAGAAGGTTTTCTCATAATCGATTCCCTCTTTCTGAGTATACCTCTTCGTCACCAGCCTAGCTTTAAAGATTTCAACATTTCCGTTAGGTCCTCTCTTGCGTTTGTAGACCCACTTACATCCAATGGGCTTAAACCCATCAGGCAGGTCAACAATCTCCCAGACTTGATTGTGGTCCATCAACCCTATCTCGGATATCATTGCTTTTCGCCAAGATTCTGCATCTTTATCTCGGAGAGCCTTATTCTAATTTACTGGGTCAGGCTCAGGCGCGCTTGGGACTAGGTCTAAGGCCTCTCCAACACCAATGAACCTGTCGGGCTGTTTCACAACCCTCCTACTACGACAAGGCACCACCTGTGTAGGGGCATCATCTGTGATATATTGTGCAGTGTGTGGTGTATCTACTTGTGCTGGTGCATCAGGATTATCAGTTTGTCTCCTAAGCTTTTCTAGTACTATATTGCTCTTAGGCTTGTGATCTAAAATATAGTCATCCTCTAAAAATCTAGCATTGGTACTAACCACCACCTTCTGATCTTTTGGACTATCAAATAGACCACCCTTCGTTCCTCTAGGATATCCTACAAACAGCATTACTTTCGTTCCTGCATCTAATTTAGCCACATCTGCCTTAAGCACATGTGCTGGGCAACCCCAAATTCTGAGATGTCTTAGACTGGGCTTACGCTCATTCCACAACTCTACAGGGGTTGAAGGCACGGTTTTAGATGGTACAAGATTAAAGATGTACATTTCAGTTTCTAAGGCATATCCCCAGAACGAACTCAGCAAATCACTATAGCTCATCATTGACCTAACCATTTCCATGAGAGTTCGGTTCCTTCTTTCTGCTACACTGTTCTGCTGTGGTGTGCCAGGTGCAGACAACTGAGACTAAATTCTGACCTCACTGAGGTATTCTCAAAATTCGTGGGATAGGTACTCCCCAGCACGGTCTGATCGCAGTGTCTTGATACTTTTACCGTGATGTTTCTCCACATCTGCCCGATACTCTTTGAATTTACTAAAGCATTCAGACTTGTGACGCATTAGGTAAATGTATCCGTACCTTGAGTAGTATCATTGAACGTCACGAAATACTCAAACCCACATCGTGTTTGGACCGACATAGGTCCACACAAGTAAGAGTGAATCAACTCTAATACTTCTTTGGATCTATAAACTTTTGCCTTAAAAGGTCTCTTGATCATCTTACCATCCAAGCAAGATTCGCAGGTTGAATGATTGTCAATCTCTAATGAATTTAAAGGTCCATCATTGACCAACCTTTGAATCATACTAAGGTTTATATGACCTAGCCTGAGATGCCAAAGATAGGTTTGATTCATTTCAGAAGGTTCTTTCCTCTTATTAAGGTTAGATGATGTGCTATTTGTTTCTTTGTTTTGCACAACAGGGGAGTTTGATTTAACCGCAAACAAATTATCTACTAATGAACCAGAACAAATAAGTTTGCCATCTTTTCTAATAATAACAGAATCACCAGAAAAAATAAACTTATAACCATTCTTTAAGAGTTTAGAAACCGAAACAATGTTCTTTCTAAAACTCGGTACATAAAGACAATTAACTAACTCTAATCTAGAATTTTCGAAATTCAGAGTAACTACTCCTACTGCTTCTACTAACACTCTTGTAGTGTCACCCAAGTAGATGTCCAACTCGTCTTCTCTGAGCTTCCGGGTTAAACATGGTCAATGGCACCTGAATCCACACACCAAGTATCTGTGGGAATCGCCGCTAAACATGTCTCAGTAATTAAGGTAGAAACTATCGTACTTTTGAGCTTTGGACAATCTGATTTCCAGTGTCCTGTCTAATTACCCTTGAAGCACTTATCTTTCGGCTTCTTCTTTGCAATCTCCGGCTTTGGCACAATCTCTGCCTTTTGAGCCATTCCCTTGAGCTTTATCTTCTTATTTCCAGCCTTAGGCTTAGAAGAAAATTCTGAAGCTTTGACTGCGACTAAAACTCGCTTCTTCTCTTGAAGAAGACTTTTAGCCGCCACCAACTCTGCTAAGAGCTCGGATGAAGTACACAACAATTGATTCATGTTATAGTTCAACCGAAACTACTCATAACTTTGAAGCACATTCTGGAGGAAAATATCGACTTTGGTTTCACCATCAATTTCGCCTGCGACTACCTCAATCTTGTTGATGTTACTAGTCATGTCAATGACATGATCTATCATAGGAGTGCTCTCAGCCGTTAGGACAATGTCCAAATTACGACTCCAAACGACATAGTTTGGACCAGTTAATTTGTTGTTTTTTAATATTGTAGCTAAAGAATTGAATGCCATATCGAATACTGTAAATTAAATAAACAGACAATATTTTAGTTATCTAATCTAGAATTTCAAAAATGACAAAATTCTAATAATTATTGACTTCCCTCAAAACAATAATTTAAACCACTGACATCTCATTCGCCAGGATTCTCGCAAGCCACGATAGTGTGGACGTTTACGCTAACCCACATTCGTTTGAGAAGAACCATGTTCATTAACTACACTATCTGACTTAACGATCTATTGATCAATGTAGCTAATAGTCAGTGCTTTTAGTCGTACAAATAAGTAGCATAACCTCGATAGGAGGAATACTACAAATCGTACACTAAGTGTGTGCCATTACATGACTTCTAAGCTTGTTACCTCAGGATAGTGCACCTCAGATGGAGAGGGTATCGCATTTCTCCTAGTTAAACTTACTCTAGTCATATTACTTAGAAATTCATAATCTAGTGATCTCGTGGTTGGACTCATCCGAATGGAGGAAGGCCCTAATGCCATCGCGCAATTCCATCCACATCACATATGAACCCGTAATGGTGGCTATGGGAATATTAAACCAACCCGCTCCCACTTAGATTTCTAAATTGATGGTTTTATCGGTTTTAACATGCAATTAACTAACCCTAAGTTATATACAAACATAAAACCAACATGCTTTAAAATCATGCATCTAAAATACAGCACAAAAATTAAAGCACAAAAATTAAAAACATAAATACGGGAAATACATATGAAAAAATAAATTTCCCGACTGTCATGGTTTTAATTGATTCCATCTTTTGCCTTGATCTCGTGTCCCGTCACGTTACTCGATGGATTGAGTCTTGAAACTTCAAAAAACAAAATCTGGAAGAACATGGGCCGTGCGCGGAGCCCAACTGCTACGCGCTGCTGCTGCGGCAATTATCGCCGCTTTCTGGCACAGCAATTGCGCTGCGTCGTGTGACGACAATGCTGCCAGTCGCCGCGGTCATCGGCTGCTGCTCCCGCCGGCGAGTCATCATAGGGGCAGCCCCCAACTCTGAATCTTCCTTCACTTCTTCTATGCTATTTGGTCTTCTTACAATTCGTTCTGGGTTTTCCTGGATTTCTACGAATTAACGATAACCCGAAAACCCACGAATTCAAGTTGCCGATCATAACGCCTTCGATTATAAAAAATTAATTCTCCTACTACAAGGCTTTCTAGGAAAATTTAAAAAATTGAATTACATAGAAAAAATCCTACTACAGATTTGATCTAATCCAACACGGCTTCCAGCACGTGGCTATACTATTACAAGCATTCATAATAAAAGAAAACTCGGACATGTATCGGGGTCTAATTAAAAACCATACAAACACGACCATAATAGTCAGGATTTCTAAACCACCTGCAAATAAAACCATGTAATAAATCGAACAAACACAAAACTCAAAACCAGGCTCTAATACCAATTGAAAGATTATCTGCCCGGACCCTTAAAAAACTCACTTTCGTGCTACGCATTCCAGAATCGGAATCTTTGACCAGGCCTAGACTCTAGCACAATCGCTATTCCAATCCTTGCTTGAAATAACATTGTGCAGGATCTTGATTTGTACTCATTCGATTTATCACGCAACAAAATAAATTCTAATAAAAAGTAGAATCATAGAATATACATCTTGAAGTTTGTTAACTCAGGTGATCGCTTGTATGATTCAAGACTTGGATTGCACGTTGTGTGGGCAACGATCTAGCAACCAATTGATCAACAATCAACACAAAAACTGCGTAGGGAAAACTCGTCAGAAAAATGAACTTTGTCGCCTGCCTGGACCAAAAATTCGACCACTCCAAAGCTTTCTAGAGGGAGAAAATTATTTTCTCCCTGTAAACTTTATCTCTCTAGTTTTCTTGTGTTTAAAACTTATGAGTTGTGTGTTGTCTATTTGCTAATCCATTGTCTATATATAGAGTTACAAAAGAGACCCCAAGTTGGTTTGGGATTGGCCTTTCCTAATGGGCTTAGGTAATTAATTAGTTTTCAAATCCAATTAGGTAACTAATCTAATAGGATAAACCAAATCCAATTAGATTTCCTAATCTCTAGGATTTCCTAATTCTAATTAAAACTTAAGACTTAATTAATTAATTAAAGAATTCCACTTTGTTAATTACTTAATTAACCCTTATGATTAATTAATTAATTAATTATACTTATTCAATTAACCCACTACAAATGAGAAATGGAATGACCTAATAGTGCCCACCCATAATTTTGTATTGACAAGTAACTTTGTACTTGATAACTTTAAATCTTCCTTTTTTGCCTACATTTTAACACTTTTACGATCCTAATAATTTGATCCTACCGATCCAGAGACCGATCTAATCCTGTGATTACAAAATAATTCTGCATGGGATCTCGATCCTGAAAACTATGCTTACGATTAATTAAGACATAATGGCTCAATAGTACATAAACAACATCTCACTTAACCTAGTGTATAGTAACTACAAATTATATTATACTCCTAGGAGTAAACCGGTCGGTTTACTCCTAGTAGTAAACCGGCCGGTTTACTACTCACACACTCCCCCTTCTCTCTCTTTCTCTTCCCCCCCCCCCCATTTCTCTATTCCCCACCCCCGCTTATTTCTTCTATTCATTTTTCTTTCTTCTTTTTCTCTCTCCCCGCTACATCACCTCCCCGCCGGTTCTTCACGGCCGCCCCCGTTCCAGTCAACCGGCTACCGTTCTTGGCCGTCCTAACCCATGAAAATGTTCCCCACACTCCATAGAACAAAACCATGTCTTCGTTTCTCTATTTCGTGTCCGTTTTTTCTCTCCGCGAATATCCTTTCCCCGCCGACCGTTCGCCACAGATTCATCCCTTTTTGGCCAAGATTTGGGTTGGTTCTCACCACTAAAAGATCCCTCATGGTCCTTAGAACAAAACCCCACCATTATATTTGCATTTTGGAAGAGTTGGAGTGAAGTTGGTTTTTAGAAACCCTAGACCGCCACTTCCCCGCCTTGAACCGCCGTTCTCCGGCGTCTTCTTGGGCTACCGACACCTTGCATGGACTCCTCTTCTTCAGAGCTTCAAAAGCCACCCAGAATCTTTGCATTTTGGTGACCGAAAAAATCGCGCCACCACCGGACCACTGCTCGATGGTTTTCCCTTCCTCCAATTGGCGATAGAAGAAGAAGAAGCGGCGGTGGAGGGAGGGGATTGGTGAGAGAAAAAGAAGAAGAAGATTTCGTTGGTGATGGTGGGACTGCAGAGACCACGGTGGCAATGAAGGGGCTGGAGTGAATGGGGTGCAAGAAGGAACTTAGCAATAGCTTAGTAGGCTTATGTAAACTGGAAACGATAGCTTATGTAAACTCGAATGTGTACTTATGTAAACTACTTATGTAAACTGAGGGTTCTGAACTCGTTATGTAAACTGAGGGTTCTGAACTAGTTATGTAAAATGAGGGTTCTGAACTAGTTATGTAAACTGAGGGTTCTGAACTACTTATGTAAACCGAGGGTTCTGAACTACTTATGTAAACTGAGGGTTCTGATCTCGTTATGTAAACTGAGGGTTCTGAACTACTTATGTAAACTGATGGTTCTGATCTCGTTATGTAAACTGAGGGTTCTGAACCACTTATGTAAACTGATGGTTCTGAACTACTTATGTAAACTGAGGGTTCTGATCTCGTTATGTAAACTGAGGGTTCTGAACTACTTATGTAAACTGAGGGTTCTGAACTACTTTTGTTAACTGAGGGTTCTGAACTACTTATGTAAACTGAGGGTTCTGAACTACTTATGTAAACTGAGGGTTCTGAACTACTTATGTAAACTGAGGGTTCTGAACTACTTAAGTAAACTGAGGGTTCTGAACTACTTATGTAAACTGAGGGTTCTGAACTACTTATGTAAACTGAACTACAAAAGTTCAGACGTGGTGCTAGTTGAAGTGGGCCTTATTTTTTGCCTTATTTTATTTATTTTTTTTTTTGTTTTGCTAGGAGTAGAAGTGTACTTTTACTCCTAGTAGTACCATATACCAACTGGTATAGTAACCTTTCAAACTCTAAACAATCCACAACTCTTTATCATGTACTCAAATCAACAATACCCTAATTTGAATAAATTGGCACATCCATATTTTAGTGTGACTATAGAGATGTAACGATAGAATCCTTGTACCACTATTAACTCATGCTACGCAACAATGAGCGGGATGCTACTACCAAAATCATGTATCAAGCAAGTGATATATATAATAACACTGAAAATAAACAATATTTTTAAAACTATTTGAACATAAATAGTGACAATGCATATAAAATTTATTTAAAAGAATTAATGTGAGTCTTTTATATTGATTATACAGGTTTTAATGAAATGAAAGAAATATAAAATAATCCTACGCGTTATATTTAAAGTTTAATATAATTTGTCAAGAAAATTTATAAATTAATTTTATGAATTAAATTATTAATAAAATAATTATGTACAAAAAATAAAATAGACAATATTAATTTAATATTCCTTTTTTGTTAAATTAGGACAGAATTCGCATTCTAAGAATGCGAATTCAGGAGAAATTGCTTCAATCGTTAACATCGTTTAATTTAATATAAGAGTAAATTCAAAAATTGGTCATCATATTATAGTCAGTTTCTGGTTTTGGTCATCATATTTTGAAAATTATTTTTAAGATCATCATACTTTACTTTTCTTTTCAAAAATGGTCACTCTGTCAAGTTGGACCGTTAACCACTAACGGTCAACTTCTCTTAGGGCTATTTTCATCTTTTCATTGATTCATTAAATTAAAAAAAGAGTAAATTCTGAATTTGGTTATCAACTTTTCTAAAATCCCTCTTTTGGTCATCTTACTTTAAAAATTATATTTGAAGTCATCATACTTTCATTTTTTATTTAATTTTAGTAATTCCGTCTAAATGTTTCGTTAAGTCTCAAACAACCATAATTTTTTAGGGTAAATACAAAAAAAAAAAAAAAAAACACCCCATCATGCACGTGGAATTTTTTTATTTATTAATTATTTTTTCGCATCTCCGCCGCCAACACCCACACCCTCACCCCCATCATGCACGTGACTTTAAAAAGGTTTATTCTTCTTAAGGGTGTGGGTTAAGGCTGTTAATTCATGTCAATGTGTCGGTTTCGTGTCAGTTGAAAGAGAAAATTATATTTTTTCCCCCGGCCCTAACCCGAACCCGAACTGGTTGGAAAACCCCAACCCCAACCTGACATGATTTTTACCAAGTCAACCCGAAACCGATAGAGTCAACCCATTGATTGACCCACCAACCAGAGCCAAACGGGTTGATCGGGTCGGGTTAGTGTCTACCAACCCTAACCCAACCCGCAAACCCAATTTTTTTACACAATAATTTTTTAAAAATATTTCGGGTCATCATGTCAACCCGTTGACCCGACAGGTTGACCTAATTTTGACATGAAAATCTTGGACCGACACGAACTCGACCTGAAAATTTTTCGAGTCCAAAATTCCAACCCGAACCCTACCCGTTTCGTGCCGATTTCGTGTTCAATTTTCGTCTCGTGTCAAAAATTACCAGCCCTACTGTGGCTGTTCGCGGCGAATATGTGAAAAAATAATTAATAAAATAAGAAATTTCACGTGTATGATGGGGTGTGTTTTTCTGTATTTACTCTCAAAAAATTATGGCCGTTAGAGATTTAACAGAACATTTAGACGGAATGACCAAAATTGAATAAAAAATGAAAGTATGAAATATAATTTTTAAAGTAAGATGACCAAAAATGGGATTTTAGAAAAGTATGATGACCAAATTCAGAGTTTACTATTTTTTTTAATTTAATGAGTTAATGAAAAGACAAAAATAACCCTAAAAAAAGTTGACTGTTAGTGGGTTAATGGTCCCACTTGACGGAGTGACCATTTTTTAAAAGAAAAGTAAAGTATGATGACCTTAAAAATAGTTTTCTGAGTATGATGACCAAAACCAGAAAGTGACTATAGTATAGTGACCAATTTTGAAATACACTCTTAATAAAATAAGTGACATTTAAACATAATTTTCCCTCAAAAAAATTTAAACATACTTAAAAATAAAATTTATGAATTTAATTATTAATAAAATAAATAGGTGCAAAAGGAAAAGAGAACTTTGCATTTGCATTTGCTAACCAATAAAAATAGGTAATTTATATGGTGGTCATATAGGACCACCATGCAATTTTACTCCTACTGCTACAGTAGCGTGCTACAGTAGCACGCTACAGTGCGCGCTACAGTAGTCTTCTTTTCTTTTGTTATTTTTGGCCTTTTTTTTTTTTTTTTTTGCCTTCCTCCTTGAGACTTTTTTTCGTCCATTTTTTTCTAAACAATTCAGTATTTTTTTTAATGTTTTTGAATTTTATAAAAAAATATTTTTAAATTATCATTTTATTTATTTTATAATTAAATAATTTTAGATATTATGATACATATTATGGACGTTTTTGTTGTATGATATGATTTCTTTTTATATTCTTAATCTGATAACTATAGTCTGTTGATTTGATGTCTACAATTTTGTGATCTGATGTTTATATAATAATGATTTAATCTACATTGTTAAGCATATTTTAGTTCTACTATTCTTTTATATTCTTGATCTAATATCTATAGTCTGTTGATCTGATGTCAAGTATTCGCTGATCTGATGTCTATATAATCCTGATCTGATCTCCCTTGTTAAGTATGTTTTAGTTCTACTATATGATTTCTTTTATATTCTTGATCTGATATCTATAGTCTGTTGATCTGATGATCTGATGTCTATATAATCCTGATCTGATCTCACTGTTAAGTATGTTTTAGTTCTAGTGTATGATTTCTTTTATATTGTTGATCTGATATCTATAGTCTGTTGATCTGATGTCAAGTATTCGCTGATCTGATGTCTATATAATCCAGATGTGATCTCCCTTGTTAAGTATGTTTTAGTTCTACTGTATGATTTTTTTTATATTCTTGATCTGATATCTATAGTCTGTTGATCTGATATCTAGTATTCTCTGATCTGATGTCTATATAATCCTGATCTGATCTCCATTGTTAAGTATGTTTTAGTTCTAGTGTATGATTTCTTTTATATTTTTTGATCTGATATCTATAGTCTGTTGATCTAATGTCAAATATTCGCTGATCTGATGTCTATATAATCCTGATCTGATCTCCATTGTTAGGTATGTTTTAGTTCTATTGTATGATTTCTTTTATATTCTTGATCTGATATCTATAGCGTTTTGATCTGATGTCAAGTATTCGATGATCTGATGTCTATATAGTCCTGATCTGATCTCCATTGTTAAGTATGTTTTAGTTCTAGTGTATGATTTCTTTTATATTCTTGATCTAATATCTATAGTCTGTTGATCTGATGTCAAGTATTCGCTGATCTGATGTCTATATAATCCTGATCTGATCTCCATTGTTAAGTATGTTTTAGTTCTACTGTATGATTTCTTTTATATTCTTGATCTGATATCTATAGTCTGTTGATCTGATGTCTAGTATTCGCTGATCTGATGTCTATATAATCCTGATCTGATCTCACTATTAAGTATGTTTTAGTTCTAGTGTATGATTTCTTTTATATTCTTGATCTGATATCTATAGTCTGTTGATCTGATGTCAAGTATTTCTATATAATCCTGATCTGATCTCACTTGTTAAGTATGTTTTAGTTCTAGTGTATGATTTCTTTTATATTCTTGATCTGATATCTATAGTCTGTTGATCTGATGTCTAGTATTCCCTGATCTGATGTCTATATAATCCTGATCTGATCTCACTTGTTAAGTATGTTTTAGTTTTACTGTATGATTTCTTTTTTATTCTTGATCTGATATCTATAGTCTGTTGATCTGATGTCAAGTATTCTCTGATCTGATATCTATATAATCCTGATCTGATCTCCCTTGTTAAGTATGTTTTAGTTCTAGTATATGATTTCTTTTATATTCTTGATCTGATATCTATAGTGTGTTGATCTGATGTCAATTATTCGCTGATCTGATGTCAATATAATCCTGATCTGATCTCCATTGTTAAGTATTTTTTTTTAAAAAAAGAATTTTTTTTAAAAAGGCTGTGAGTCAAAAAAAAAAAAAAAAACTGTAGCTCGTTACTGTAGCGCGTAACTGTAGCGCGCTACTGTAGCGCGTAACTGTAGCGCTAGTATGAGTAAAATTCATCCTACTCCTATAGAACCACCGTAAACGGACTCATAAAAATAACATAATTAAGGGAGAATTTGCATTTGAGAAATGCGAACTCTGCAAAGTTCGCATTTTTCAAATGCGAATACCCCATAGCGGAACCCCAACTCCAAAACACCCTAAATGTATACAATGATTTCAATTTAATCACATTTTAAGAAATTCCTCACCCTAGGAATGGCGGCCACCATGAGATCCAGGCGAGAAGTTTTGGGTCGCCTGAATTAAATTTGCCATGGGCGAAGGTGTCTGCTGCGCCTTTAGCAACAACTCATAGGACATTAACTGGCCAAGAAGATCAGGAAAGGAAGGGGGATCAGGACATTGTTGCAAGGTACCAATTATGGCATTGACGTCTGCACCCAACTTGCGATAGATGATGGCATTGAACTCAGAAGGAGAAATCACATGGTCTGAGAGAGCCAAGGAATCAGCAAGAGATTTTGCCTTATGTAGGAAGCAGACACCGATAAATCATCTTTGGAAATATTATGCAATTCCAAAATCAGTTGGGTTTGCTGGGCATACGTAATGGCGCCATAACTCTGGGCTAACGCATGCCAGGCAGCAGCAGAGGTAGTGAGACCCTGTAAACAAGGATATATAGGCTCAGGGATAGATGAGAGAATCCAAGAGAAGAGCAATTGATCCTTTTGCACCCAACTTTGGAAGGCAGGATTAGGAATTAAGGCTGGGGGGTCACCAAAGTAAGAGTAGGAGATGGGGCAGGTTCTGATCCATGAAGAATTCCAGAAAAATTGAACATGTTGATGACGCGTGAAAACTGAAGCTTCTATGGAGCATAATTGTGGAGAAGCAAGTTTGATGACAAAAATATGATGAATAGATGATAGAGAATGAGTGAAGGAGGCAATAGAAGCGGTGGGGGGGGGGGGGGGGGGGGGGGGTGGGAAGAAATGATGGTGGAAGAAGAACGTGTAGCCATGGTGACGAGGACTTTGATAGCTCTGATACCAACTCAAATATGGAAAACTGATGTATCTGTATTCACATATCAACATTACACCAATACTGTACATATATATAGAATAAGTAAATACATCTTGACTACATGCTAATTATCCTAACAGCTGGATATAGACAACTATACACGTTAATAGCTACAAAGTTTGGTTAAGTTTCTTTGGGTTTATTTATTAAGTCTATCAAATTCACTCACACTTTCCATCTTTATATCAATACTGTCTTCCATAAGACATCAGCTATGGGAGAGGCCACCATGGTTTTTTATTTTTCTCACAACTGATCTATTGCTTTAGCTGTGTTTCTGGGGCTCTGCCAGTCACCAATATCTCCACAGATGAGTTTACTCTTCTCACCTTCAAATCTCAAATAACACATGATCGGATAACATTGTAAAGGCAGAAACTTATGAAAATAGGCTAAATGGTAACTTTTCATACAACATGAGAGCAGACGCAAAAAAAAATTGTCTCCTAACATAGGTCTAGGCGAAATCTCAACCTTTTTACACACGGACCTAGATTCGTGCACAATTATCTTGCGCACGAACCTAAGTCTGTGCGCATAAAAGTTACGCACGAATTTAGTTTCGTGCAAAACACTTTTTCGCATGGCAGACCACTCTGCGCAAACCATTGCGCACGGCTGTAAACCCTGCCCAAAAGTGTTGTGCACGGACATAGGTTCGTGCGCAAGACAATTGTGCACGAATCTAGGTCTGTGCGCAACACTTTTGTGTAGGGTCTATGGGCATGCGCATTGAATTTGTGCACAGTCATCATGCGAAAAAGTGTTGCGCACGAATCTATGTTCGTACGCAAAATCATTGTGCACAACCGCAGACCGTGCACAAAAGTGTTGAGGTTTAAAGTGTTCACGAATTTAAAACTAATTGTTCTAAAATATTTTTTTTACATTTTCTCTATTAAAATTATATTCAAAAATTACATATTTTATCGTACAACACAACATACTTGTTTTCCCTTTGTTCATCTGCCTTTCCCTATAGCATTTTATGGTGTCATAAGTACTTTAAAATTGCCTAAAAAAATTTTACATGAATTTTTGTGATCATGAGAGTATTGTTTTATGATGGTGGTGAGGAGTGATGGTCATAAGTTGGTGAAAATAAAATATTTTTTTAATTATATATATGAAAAGAAATATGCAATATATATATATCAAATTAACCCAAATGGTAGACTAGGAATTAAATGAAAGAAATTGGGTTGTAAAAAGTAAGCGACAAATAGCATTTTATTTTTATATCCCTCTTAGCAACTCGAATTAAAAATCTATTAATTTTAAATAAGGAGTGTTAATCATTAAATTAAAATTTTCTCGTGATGTGTTAATTCTTTTAGCTGTTTTGCTTCACATATATATATATATATATATATATATCCGCCTTGGTTCGGACTTCAGAGTCTATTGTCGTCAAGTCATATTTGATGTGGGCTTTAGCAAAGACTCCACCTGCTGTGATGCTTGGAGTTTGATGGAGTTATGTGTACAATAATAGCACTTATGCATTACAAGTTTTGGAACACCAACCTTAGGTTACAATCCAATTGGGCTTCTTTTGCTGACAATTGCTACCTTTTATCCACCTATTAACCTCTCTTCTTGACTTAATATTTGTCTAACAAATTTACTATTTGTCTAACAAAAAGTGGGATAAAATTATATTTATGTCCTTTGAACTAAAAGACTTCAAAATTTCATAAACAAAATGGGTAAAAAACGCAATGAATTAGTGTTGGGTATAGTCAAAAATGCCTAAACATGACTTTTATCCATGACTCGCTTGTTAATTTTGTCACGGCCTTGACACGGACGGTTCGGCCCAAGTGGAACGGAAGCATCGGTGGCCGAGATTCAGGGCCATATGCATGAGAGGGAACGGACCGTGAGGCTTTGAAGCACACGAGGCACGAACCAAACCAACGGGACCGAGCTGGGACGATGGGCAGCACATCGCGCGCCAAGAACGGGTGCAAGAACGACACGGCTGTGTGCCGAGTGTTCCAATCATTCCGGCCCGTCAAACGGAATGCTGCCCAGCCCGTTACAGTAGAATCTCTCGAACGTTTTGGAACGAATGAGGCACGAGGAGCAGCAGCTTCTCTAGAAGGGAAGAGAAGGTTCCATTCCCCTTACAAGTTGGCAAGTTGGCTCGGGTGACATCATGCATGATGTCAGCCCTAGGGAATTTCTTGTATAGAAAATTAGGGACCTAGAGAAGTCTAGAGACTTCTTGGATTAAAATATTGGGAAGCTTCTCATGGAAGCCATGAATAGTGACCGACTTTGAGGCCAATAAATAGAGGCCAAGGGTCATTTGTAAAACAAACCAAGCAAGAGTTTGGAAACACTTGTACTAAGCAATATACTTGGGTTCCAATTTCAGGACAATCTTTGTGCTTACATTCTCTTGTCATCTCGGTCATTTTCTAGGCCAACAAGCTCATTTTTGAGCAAGAGCAAGGCTGAGCTAGTTCTAATCGTTAGTTGTTGGAACTAGTGCCGCACCGGTTCACTAGGCCAAGAGTGAGCCCATGACAGTTGGTATCAGAGCCAGGTTTAGCGCATCGGGTGGAAGCCAAGCCTTCGTTGTGCACGAGTATAGCATCATGGCCGCACCAAGCGACGTTACCAAAGTGGGTGAAGTCGAAGGTGGTGAGCACGTCTCAAGGGAAACGGAACGGACCTCTAGGAAGGGAGGCCGTAAGGATAAGTCCGTTGTCCGGGAGCCATTGGTCGAATTTGAGCAACGGGTGGCCAAGATGGAGTTGGCCGTGGCCGACTATCCTGATCGAGGGGAAGACCAAGATAGACGGTTCGACGAGTTTGAGGAGAGAGTGCTGGGGACTCTCAACCAAATCGTTGAACGTTTCTCAAAGGCCGACGAGGAAAGGATGGCTCAAATTAGCATGCTCCAGGGGGAGCTCGAGACGGTAAAGGCCTTAGCTGCTCGTGTGGGTCAAGGTGCTCAAGGTGGAGCACTGGCTGTGGCAAGGGTCGAAGTCCCAAAGCCTGAGGCCTATGGGGGAGCCCGGAAGGCTAGGGACATTGAGAATTTTCTCTATGGCTTAGAACGATATTTCAAAGCCGTTGGAGCCTATGGGGATGAGGCTCGGATGGACTTCGTTCCTCTCTACCTCAAGGACACGGCCTTGGTGTGGTGGAGATGGAGGACGGGAATGGTAGATATTGGGGTCGAGCCCATCAACACTTGGGAGAGCTTCAAGGTGGAGCTCAAGAAACAATTTCTGCCGAAAGATGCCGAAGACGAAGCAAGGGCTAGACTTCGTCGATTGAGCCACAAGGACAGCCGAATTAGGGAGTACGTCAAGGAATTTTCAGAACTAATACTGGAGATCCCTGACCTATCGCCTAAGGAGGCCTTATTCACATTCATGGACGGTCTCAAGCATTGGGCCAAGTTGGAGCTGCAACGGAGGGACGTCTCCAACATAACCCAAGCTATGGCGAGTCTTTGATCGAGTTTCAAAAGAAAGATGGGGGCAAAGACAAAAGCAAGGCCATTCTAGAGGACGACGATGAGGAGGACACGGGGAAGCCTCGCTCAAAGTCTCACGAGACCGTCAAGCTGGCAGAAACAAGGCAGGCTCCAAAACGGGACGAACCCAGGAAGTTCAAGGGTTGCTTCCTGTGTGACGGACCGCACATGGCACGGGACTGCCCATCTCGAAACAAGCTCGTCGCCATCATCCAAAGGTTGGACAAAAGGGAACGGGAGCATTTAGCCTGTATTCAAGACATGGTGGACCAAGCCACCAAGGACACGGACAACCAGGGGCGGATGTTAGTGGACGTAGACTTTGGGAGGAGTCTACAATCGGCTCTCATTGACCCGGGGGCCGTAACGAGCTACATACACGAGGGATTGGTGCAAAAGCTAGGGATCAAGGTGACCCCTAGCACGGGTCAAATTAAAGGCGTCAACGGAGAATGGACCGATCTCAGGGGCAAGGCCGACGCAACGGTAAGGATCGGGGCGTGGCAAGGTATGTTAACTTTCTCCATTGCTCCACTTGATGACTATGGCATTATTTTGGGCATGAACTTCATAAAGAAAATCATGCCATACATCACGAGGTCGGACGCCATAGTCATCTTGCGAGGGAAAAGCCCTTGCACCATACCGATCAAATGGGAACACGAACGGTATGGGAAACGGTCCGACCGAGGAGAGGAACAGGTGCAGCATACTTGTGCCGCAATGGTGCTAAGGGAGAAGCCACCAGCAGGAAAGCCGGTTAAAGTTGTGCACCACCAAACGGGGACCAGGGTCGAAAGATCGAGGTAGCAAAGACACCGGTACTTGAGGAGGGAGAGGCATCAGGAACGATGCCTCACTCAAGTGGGGGAGAGTGTCACGGCCTTGACACGGACGGTTCGGCCCAATTGGGACGGAAGCATCGGTGGCCGAGATTCAGGGCCATATGCACGAGAGGGAATGGACCGTGGGGCTTTGAAGCCCACGAGGCACGAACCAAACCAACGGGACCGAGCTGGGACGATGGGCAGCACATCGCGCGCCAAGAACGGGTGCAAGAACGACACGGCTGTGTGCCGAGTGTTCCAATCATTTCGGCCCGTCAAACGGAATGCTGCCCAGCCCGTTACGGTAGAATCTCTCGAACATTTTGGAATGAATGAGGCACGAGGAGCAGCAACTTCTCTAGAAGGGAAGAGAAGGTTCCATTCCCCTTACAAGTTGGCAAGTTGGCTCGGGTGACATCATGCATGATGTCAGCCCTAGGGAATTTCTTGTATAGAAAATTAGGGACCTAGAGAAGTCTAGAGACTTCTTGGATTAAAATATTGGGAAGCTTCTCATGGAAGCCATGAATAGTGACCGACTTTGAGGCCTATAAATAGAGGCCAAGGGTCATTTGTAAAACAAACCAAGCAAGAGTTTGGAAACACTTGTACTAAGCAATATACTTGTGTTCCAATTTCGGGACAATCTTTGTGCTTACATTCTCTTGCCATCTTGGTCATTTTCTAGGCCAACAAGCTCATTTTTGAGCAAGAGCAAGGCTGAGCTAGTTCTAATCGTTAGTTGTTGGAACTAGTGCCGCACCGGTTCACTAGGCCAAGAGTGAGCCTGTGACAATTTATAGCTTTTTTGACATGCTGAATATGAAAAGTGTAGCGTTTTTGACATGCTGAATATGAAAAGTGTAGCGTTTTTTACATGCTGGATGTGAAATTTGTAGCGTTTTTGACATGCTGGATGAGAAATTTGTAGCGTTTTTTACATGCTTAATATGAAAAATGTTGCGTTTTTGACATGCTGAATATGAAAAATGTAGCCTTTTTTACATGCTGGATGTGAAATTTGTAGCGTTTTTTACATGCTGGATGTGAAATTTGTTGCGTTTTTTACATGCTGAATATGAAAAATGCAGCATTTTTGACATGCTGTATGTGAAATTTGTAGTGTTTTTTACAACTTGTGAAATAATATTTTAATTGTGCTTATCATTTTGAATATAATATTGTGAGTGGTTTAATTATTTATATAAACTTTCTTTATTTTTTTTCCTCAATGTAAAAATTTTCTAACTTGATAATCATAGGATCGATAATAGAATACGGCATCAACAAACAAACAACCACAAATTGGCAAATGAACATGATGAAAAACTAGTAAAAATAAGAAATATCATTTCCAGGTTGGCCATGAAAATGACAATGTAGAGTACAACTCCATACGTACACCTTACATATGATATACATACATATATCATGTCCTTGCTAATGCAATGTCTTACCTTTGAATGCGACATGAGGCGACACACTACTTGAAATGCATATATCGACAGCTCACGTTGATGGGAATCATTATGTACGTGTAGATGTGGTCCAATTTAGCCCTATACAATCGTTGCATCTCGTTTGGCAATATCAACGTAATTCTAATACCGTAGGACAATGGACTCATAATTTGAGGAGGTTTAAGTATCGGCTATGGGTAAATCATCGCGATGCATAGGAATTTCAGTTTTATGTGACATTTTTATGATTGATATTACATTAACCATTAATGTAATTTGACTTTTATTTGAAGGTGTGTACTAATTTTGCTTTTATTTTTATATTGTGCACCAATTGATATTATAGTAATGTAATAGCGTTGGCGTACATAGTCCAATCCACAAATGCATATAACATAAAATAAAATACAATCTATAGATATCAATCCAAAATACAATACAATATAAAACTACATCCGCGCGATCAGTCATACTATCAATCCAACATAAAATACATAGTATCAATCCAACAGAATATCAATCCAAGTACATAAGTATGTAAAGTACAAATGAGACACTCAATCCGAGCGATCAACTCGAACTATGCAGACCGCTTCGAGTACTCAACATACAGGTCGGTGCTCGCTCCCTCAAATGATCGAGCAACTCGCGCTGAATCCGCAGTAAATCACCCACCCACTACAAAAATTTAAATAATAAAATGAAAACTAACTTTTAAAATTATAATAAACTAAATTAACAAATTAAATAAAAAACATAGAAATCAATTAACTAATTAAAACAATAAACAAATAAATAACTTTATTTAATTACCTAATTAAATTATTATTTAATTACCTTATTAAATTATTAAATCAATTAGATAATTTATTCAATTGCCTAATTAATCTAACTATTTGAATTAATTAATTAACTAATTAGATCAATTAACTAATTACATAAATAAACAATTTAATTACCTTATTAAATTATTAAATCAATTAGATAATTTATTCTATTGCCCAATTAATCTAACTATTTGAATTAATTTATTAATTAATTAACTAAATACATAAATAAACAATTAAAATATTATTAAAATACCTTCGATCGCTGCATTTTAACGAGCGAGCCATGGCTCACTCGCTACACTTTAGCGGACGAGCATGCTTTAAACGCTTTGTTTTAGCATTTTTGTTATTGATTCTCGTAACGTTTTAGCGGTCCAGACATGGTCAAATGTAATGTTTTAGCTTTTTTTTTGTCTTCCATATTATTAAATTTAGGTTTTCTAGTGATTCCAACGCAAAATTAGTGCGTTTTAGTACCGCTTTTACACAAAAATAAGTAGTTTTTTGGGCACAATGATAGTTCGGGTATTTTTTGTTATACAAATAGCACCACTTCTATTTTAGGACCCAACAATTTCTCAAGTCTCAATAGTGATCAATGAATTCGTCTTCTCTAATTATAATTTAGGAGGGGACAATATTATAATTGAGTACTTGTTTGGATAAAATGTTCCAATAGTTTTTATAGTACTCCTTTTTTTTTTTTTTTATTCCACGGTTTTTGGAAATTGAAAAATCCATTTTTATTTCACGTTTTACAATTTTTTACCACTTTCTTCCCACTTTACCATGTTATAATAAAAAAGAATTACCCTCCCTCTATTGTCCAATATGTATATTTACTCTCCCTCACCCTCCGGACTTAATTTTTACAGTTTCCAACATTTTTAACTTCCAACACTTTCTCTTGCATAAATTTATATCTTAAATTTCGCAGAAAAATGGAGGAAGAAGAGCCAACAATGGAGGTTAATGAAGAATTTATGGAGAACTCAACCTCAAATTTGAAGATTTTGCGGAGGAGAAAATAGCGCTGGATATCGATCTGAATCACCCAGCCGATTACGGTTTTGATTTAAACAAATTGTCATCTAAGAATCAACCAAATAATTTTTTATTTGATTTAAATAAATTTTCAGAAGACGAAAAGAGAACAACAGAGAAAGAGAGGGATAAGCAGATATTTATCAGATCGATGTTAAAATGTTTTTCTTCCCAATTTTTTTAGCGAGTAATACAAATTTCCAGTGTTTTTAATTATTGTATTCTTCTAATACAAATTTCTGTGTTTTTGAAGTGTAAGACTGTTGTTATGGGAAAATGAAGATTTATTGAGTTAGTTTTTTCTTGAGTGAATTTTGATAAAGTTTAGGTTTTTGTCACTAACTTTTACATTTGAATTTTGGTTTTGGTCATTCCGTCCATATTATCCGTTAAGCCCACTAACGGACCAAAATTTTGAGGGTATTTCTGTCCAATCATACCCAAAAAACCCATGTGCTTCCTTTTGAATTTTAAAAAAGGTCATCATACTTTGATAAAGTTCAGGTTTTGGTCACTAACTTTTAAAAATTCAAAAAAGGTCACTAACTTTTGCATTTGAATTTTGGTTTTGGTCATTCCGTCCATATTATTCGTGAAGCCCATTAACGGACCAAAATTTTGAGGGTATTTCTGTCCAATCATACCAAAAAACCCATGCGTTTCCTTTTTTTTTACTATTTATCTTTCTTCCCCTCACCCTCCCCTCTTTTTTTTTTTTTTTTCGTATTCATCTTTCTTCACCAGCCACCCTGCCATCCTTCTTGCCGGAAACAACAAAACCCATCACCATTCTCCCAAAAACGTCCAGAAACATTTACATCCATGCATGTGAATTTAAGCCAATTTTTTTCACATACGTCTTTGTGAAAAAAATCGGCTTAAATTCACATGCATGGATGTAGACGTTTTTGGGAGAATGGTGATTTGTTTTGTTGTTTCCGGCAAGAAAGGTGGAAGGGTGGCTGGAGAAGAAAGATGAATACGAAAAAAAAAAAGAAGCACATGGGTTTTTTGGGTATGATTGAACAGAAATACACTCAAAATTTTGGTCCGTTAGTGGGCTTCACGGATAATATGGACGGAATGACCAAAACCAAAATACAAATGCAAAAGTTAGTGGCCTTTTTTGAATTTTTAAAAGTTAGTGACCAAAACTTAAATTTTATTATCAAAGTATGATGACGTTTTTTAAAATTTAAAAGGAAGCACATGGATTTTTTGGGTATGATTGGACAGAAATACCCTCAAAATTTTTGTCCGTTAGTGGGCTTAACGGATAATATGGACGGAATGACCAAAACCAAAATTCAAATGCAAAAGTTAGTGACTTTTTTTTAATTTTTAAAAGTTAGTGACCAAAACCTAAATTTTATCAAAGTATGATAACCTTTTTTAAAATTCACTCTTTTTTCTTTTATCTATTGTGTGACTTTATTGTCGTGCAAGTTTCCATATTTGATAACATGAACGAAGACATTGTAAAACAAAAATGTGAACAAGGTTGTGGGTTTTAATGGAGTTGGGTAATAACTAAGGGGAAAAAAAGAAAGAGCAAAAACACCAAAAGTGTTGTGGCCACTCACCCTTGCCGGAGGAGGAGATCCTTCAATTCACCAAATTTGCACTTCGAAAAGTGTCGAATTCCGTGTCACTTACTTGAATCATGGAATTCCCTCAAAAGTTCGTGAATTAGAGATTGGTGAAGTTATTCGGGTAGGGACGCCTGAAACCAAGAAATTTAAGCACTCAAAAAAGAAAGTTAAAGGAACTGAAGATGACATGGTAGTGATAAGGAAGATAAGAAGAAAATAAAGAGGAAGAAGCTTATTTCATCATCCCTTGAATCCAGTTCGAATGGCATTTAGAAATAAAAGAAATTGATCTAGCTAGTTTTGAAGTCTCTGAAGGAATCTCGCCATGTAATTGATGAGAAAGTCTATAAAATTCTTCTGCAAAAGATCAATTCAAGTTCCAAATATGGTATTGATGGAAAATACGTCCGACTAGCAGCGAAAAGTTAGGAGTTGGAAAGAGATTGGCTGATCCCAAGAACTTGAATGGATATGGATTCTATTCTTCAGGAAGCAATTCAATAAGATAACTGTCATACTATTGGGGGATGGAGAAACCAGCACTATTAGATTGATTTTTGTGACAAATCACAGCTGTTGCATCATCACAGTGTATAAGTAATACTGTAATCAAGAAGTCATTCATAGTTCCTATGAATTTATCAAAAAAATGATATTATTCCTATAGTAGAGAAACAATAATCTGAAAAAAAAAAAAAAAAAAAACTCATTTTTTTTGCATTTAGGTTAAGTGTCTGATCTCTGTCTTCTCTTAATCGATATCTCAGTGATATATGGCAGATGCACCAATTTTAACAAGAACTAAGGGTCTAAAATCTGAAGGGATTAAATCCGTCTTTGTCCAATCGCACCAAGTTCGATTGATTTTCTTGTTTTCTACTGGTTTAAAGCAAGGTGTTGGAACTTGGTAAGAATTAAAAGTAGATATATCAAGTTCATACCACGATAGATAATGGAGGAAGGAAAATAGGAAATGCATGAATTTATTCACTTAACACTGCAAATTGTACAGCCGAGACAGATAAAAGAATCGTTCCAAGTACAATCAAGAACCCAAGATCCGACTCAACATAAATAGTACTCCACTATATAATATAATAACAGCAAAAACTATGTGGGATATGTTAGTCAAATAAGTGGCGATGATGACAAATCTTTTAGTGCCTGAACAGAGCAAAATCATAGAGCAGCACAGAGCTAACAATTGAAACAGTGGACACTTGTAAAGAAAAGCCAGCTCCAGCATCCGAGGCGGGTGTTGGAGCCACTGGCAATTCTTGAGCGGAGGCCGCGATGGCCAACATAGCCACCATTACCAAAGCAATAAAAATGCTTACTTTCCCCATAGAATAAATGCGGGAACTTAGAGGGACTGTAAATTGAAATAGCACTCTGATATTGCGGGTGCATAAATGTACTCTCTAAAAGAATGTAATTGGCCCCAAAAACAAAAAAAATGGCTACAGCCTTCTAGAAAAATGGAGAAAAAAAACTGTACTGCAACCTCATCTACTTAAAGCCTTTACTTCGGTAGTAAAAGAAAAATTATGAGCAGTATAATAGATTAGTCAATATTTGAAACACAGATGCAGCATTCATATAATTGGGAAGAGTACTACTTTTAGCAACCCAAGTCAACCTGACTCCAGTGTCTTTATCCAAATAACTTATATGCATTATCTTTATCTTCCCATCAAGGATTAGAATTGTTTCCACCCATAACTAACCTCACTCTATTCTTTTCTTCTTCTTCCCTTACATTAATTTGGGTCAATTTTGTTAGCCAGATAATAACTAAAGGAGAACACAGTAAGAAGTACGTAGAACATACCTGTGTTGCTTATCTCGTGTTATAAGTCTTCGTCAATGTTCTCATCTTGTTGTTCCTCTATATTAGTGTCTTCATTATATAACCATTCTCTTCATATGGCTTCATATTCAAATCAAGTAATATAGCTGCATCATCTTCTTCACATGCCTTTGAATTTAAATCCAAAACATTTGCCTCAAATCCCTCATCGTTTGGCTCTTTATTTAAATCTATTTCGATAGAATTATCATGAATTCTATATTGTACTTATGAATCCATTTCTGTTTCTACTCCTAAAATTTTGAATTCATGTTTTAGCGGTAATGGCATGAGTATTCAATTAAAATTATAAACTGCCAAAATAATTGAGAGTTTACAGTGAGTGTTGTAATTATTGTGTACGGTTAATTTATTATGTTAATGTAAAAAGGGTATGACAGAGTAATTATTGTTAAAGTAAAAAAAAAAGGTAAGTGGGGACATTTTGTCTTCTCTTAATCTCTCTAAAAATCTTAAAACGTCAAATAAAAAAAAAAACGGAGGGAGTATAATCTAACAGTTAGTATACTATACACCTATAGCAATTAGTGCTAAATTTAGTTAAAAAGATTTATATATCAATAAATTTTGCTTAAAACCATTATGGAAACATTACGTTTAGTCTATTAACAGAATTATACATGTTCTAAACATTAATTTCTCCCAAATTATTATTTTGCGATTATTTTTTTTCTAATTATAGTACAGTTATGTTTATCATTGATTTAGTCAATTTGATCTCGACTTCCTCATTGACTTGTGTCAATCATGTCAAATCTGTTGCCACCATCGACCTATTTTGACATGAGTTGACTATCTTTAATGAAAGTTCTCGCGCTTATTCTGCTTCGGTAAAAAATTTTCATTCGTGCACTCTGATTAGAAGCCTTTCAACCTAACCTAACAACACGTTTGTACTATTCTGATTTCATCTAGAAAGATTTCAGTTCGTGCAATCCCATATGAAATCATCAGAAATCTAAAGTACAGGATCTTGGATTACTTTAATTCGGTTTGACACGTATATAAATACAATATCTTAAATTTAAAGTGGAAGTTAAGATTTGGCCTTTGAAGCGTGAACTTGAAAATTTGCTTGTATTCTCTAAGACCCTTTCGAACGTTGTGTGGGCAATTATCTACCGAACGTTTCTGAATTAGCCCTGACAGAACACTTCACAAAAACTGCACCACCAAAAACTGCGTCAGCGCTGCCGCCGTTTAAGCTCGCCGTCGCCAGAATCTACTTCCCCGGATCGCGCCACTGATGTCTGTGGATTCTGCCGCCGTGATCACCGCCAAACCCGGCTGCCGCGATTTACCGCTGGATGTTTTTGCTTCCTCGGGTTGCGCACCAAAAACCAATAAACTACTTTATCTCTCTAGTTTCCTTTTTGTGTTTTGTCTGTTATAACTATTGTTCTGTCTTTGGGGCTGATTCTTGTGTCTTATATAGATCTACAAGAGAGATCTCAAGTGGGTTTGGCTTTGGCCTTCTTGTTGGGTTTGGGTTTTATTAATTCCAAGTCCACCAAGACTTAATTAATAATACTAACCCAATTAATACTTATTGACGAAAGGATAATTAATTAAATATTTAAATCCACTTTGTCAATTAAAACTCAACACATGATTAATCGTACCACTAACAGATTAATTATAGAACTACCATACAAGTCTGAAATTACACTTCCGGATCCACTAAATTGAATATTCATTTTTCTACCCGTGTCAAAGATTTAATGCTCGTTGATATATTAATTTACTGATAAATTAATTAATCAACTACTTAACTGAGATTAGTACCACTCGACCTTATTACTATACCAGACATAAGTCCACTAGCCGGGTTTAGTATAATAAACTTTTTGAGATCATCTCGAGAGCACCATCACCCCGACGCGTCGGTACACGGTTTCCTTTCGACTCGCAACAGCACACCAAGCAACTAAACATGTGCACCCAACCTACCGAGGCTATAGGCCTCAAGCGACTGCACTCTTTGGCAGATTAAAGTACACTATGCTCAATCCCTACGTCAGTCCTCGTCTAGGGATTAAGAGACTGAATACTAGGTTCGAATTAACTACTATAAATCAGTGCAAGTTAATTCAATCCTAATCGATCCTGCTCAACACACCGTGCGTGTTTGTATATTTCAATCAGTTTAGACAAACCGATTTCAGAAACACACAATGACTTCAACCGATAGTGTGTCCAAAACTGTGTCAGTCACGAGCCTTATTTATATATCATAACTTTAACCAATAATGAGATCTACTGCGTCATACCAAATACCTCATCATCTAGTCATATGATATAAAGGGACTTCATGAATAAATATAAACACGAACAATTTAACTAAAACATTCTCAATCGATATAACTGGGAAATAATATTCATATAAGCAAAGCTTTCAGTATTCACACCAAAAATCTCCCACTAAAACTTAAAGATTATGCTGAAAGTAAAATACTGGTTTAATCTACTAATCTACTGTCATACTACCATTTACAGAACTATCAAGGCTCAGTCAACAATCTAACTCCCATGCCCTCCACGTGAGACTCAAAGACTTTTGCAGTCAATGTCTTTGTGAATGGATCTCCAAGATTTTCTGCTGATGCTATATAGGCCACGACCATGTTTTTCCTCCTAACAATATCTCGAATCAGGTGGTACTTGCGCTCTATGTGTTTGATCGCCTTGTGGGCTCATGGTTCCTTCGAATTTGCTACTGCACCATTATTATCACAGTATACTGTAATTGAATTTGGTAAATCAGGAATCACATCTAAGTCCACTAAAAAGTTATTGAGCCACACAGCTTCCTTTGTCGCCTCTGAGGCTGCAACGTGCTCAACTTCCATGGTAAAGTGCGCCACGCATTTCTGCTTGACACTCCGCCATACTATGATTCTACCTCCGAAAGTAAACACAAAACCAGTGGTACACTTACTCTTATCTTATCACCATGGAAATATGAATCTGTGTAACCCCTCGAAACCAACTCATATGCCTGATAGACCAAGACATGGTCTCTTGTTTGGCACAAATACTTGAGGATGTGTTTCACTGCCTCCCAATGAGCTTTTCTGGGATTACTCTTATATCTACTAATCATGCCAACAGTATAGCAAATATCAGGCCTCGTGCATAACATCATATACATGAGATTTTCTACTGCCAAAGTATAAGGAACTGTGGCTTCTATCTTCTCAACAATTTTAGGAGACTGCTTTTTAGATAGATGCACTCCGTGTCTGAAAGGTAAGAACCTTTATTGGAGTTCTGCATGTTAAAATGAGCCAAAATTGTATCTATGTATGAAGCCTGAGAAAGTGTCATAGACTGTTTCCTACGATCTCGAATAATCTTGATCCCACAAATATGTCCAGCCTCTTCCAAGTCCTTCATATCAAACTGTTTGGATAACGACATCTTTATGTCTAACAACACTTTCTTATTGTTGCCAATAAGTAGAATGTCGTCTGCAAAAAGTACAAGAAATACCACTACTTTTCCGTCACACCTGCGATACACACATTGCTTATTCGGACACTGAGTAAATTCATAGGACTATATTACCTCATCAAACCAGATGTTCCAAGATCTGGATGCTTCCTTAAATCCTTAAATAGATCTCTTTAGCTTGCATACCTTATGCTCTTGGCCCTCAACGATGAATCCCTCTGGTTGCTGCATGAAGATGGTTTCCTTAAGACTTCCATTCAGAAAAGTTGTCTTGACATCCATCTGCCAAATCTCATAATTCATATGAGCAGCTATGTGTTGGAGTTGAATACATAAGCTATGCTTGTATTGTACATTTTCCAAGTTAATATATCGATTTATGTTTTGGTTATATTTTGTTGTGCATTATTTATCCATTTATATTATGTAGTTAGATGATGAGGTGTCTTGTGTGACATAGTAGATCTCATCATTGGTTAAAAGACATAATATATAAATGAGGTTTGTAACCGAGATAGTTTTGGATAAACGGTCGGTTTAGGTTATTATGTGATTCGGATAATTAGTTTGTCTAAACTAATTGAATCATATAGATATGCCCGGGGTGTATTGAACTTGACCATTTAGAATGATTTGTCTTGTACTGATTTAATAGACAAATCGTTCTTAGTATTCTATCTCTTAATCCCTAGACTCGAGCGGGTATGAGGATTAGACATAGTGTACTTTGATCTGCCAATGGGTGAGGTCAATTGTGGCCAATAGTCTCGGTAGGTTGGGTGCGCGTGTTTAGTTACTTGGTGTGTTGCTGCTTATCGAAAGGAAACCATGTACCGGTGCGTCCGGGGTGATGGTGCTCCCGAGATGAGCTCGTAATGTTTATTATACTAAACCCGGCCAGTGGACTTATGTCCGGTATAGTAAAAAGGTCGAGTGGTACTAGTCTCGGAATTAAAGAAGTTAATTAATTAATTTATCAGTAAATTAATAAATTAACCAGAACTATATCTTTGATGTGGGGAGATTACGAATAAATAATTAATTGTTCCGGAAGCAATTCTGGTGTAGGATGGTAGTGCCAAAATTAATCCGTTAGTGGTACGATTAATTTTATAATGGGTTAATTGAATAGGTAGAATTAATTAATTGATTAATTATTCCTAAGGGTTAATTGAGTAATTAACAAAGTGAAATTATTTAATTAATTAATGAAGTCTTAACTTTCAATTAGAATTAGGAAATCCTAGAGATTAGGAATCTAATTTGAATTTGGTTTATCCTATTAGATTGGTTACCTAATTGGATTTGGAAACTAATTAATTACCTAAACACATTAGGAGACCAATCCTAAACCAACTTGGTGTCTCTCTTGTAACTCTATATATAGACAAGGGATTAGCTATTCTACATATACAATTCAATAGATTCATAATTCAAGAATCTAGAGAGAATAAATTCTAGAGAGAGAAAATTTTCTCTCTCTAAATTTCGGATTTCTCAAGCCAAATAGTTGGCCGATTTTTTCCCAATTTTCGCCAGAACGTGTGGCTTTCAGTCTCCTCTCAGGCGGCATGTGTAGTACATGTTCCAGGTGCGGTGGTGCTGGAATTTTCTGGCAGGTGGATTGTGGTGATTAACTGATCTATTTGCTTGTTAGATTGCTGCCCACACAGCATACAAGCAAAGTCTTGAGGCATACAAGAGAATCACCTGAGTATACGCTTCAATAGGTAATTCTTATGTTTCTGCTTTAATTAAGAATTTTTGTTGCGTGGTAAATCGAATGAGTGCAAACCCAGATCCTGCGCAATGTTATTTCAAAAGGGTTGGAATAGCGATTGTGCTAGCATCTAGGCCTGGCCAGAGATTCCGATTCTGGAATGCGTAGCACGAAAGTGAGTTTCTAGCTAGGCCAGGGCAGATAATCTTTCAATTAGTATCAGAGCCTGGTTTTGGGTTTTTTGCTTGTTCGATTTATTACATGATTTTATTTGCAGGTGGTAAAGAAATCCCGACTATTATGGTTACATTTGTATGCGTTTTAATTAAACTCCGAGACATGTCTGGATTTGATTTTATTATAAATGTTTGTAATAGTATAACCACGTGCTGAAAGCCGTGTAGGATTAGATCAAATCTGTAGTAGGATTTTTTCTATGTAATTTCAATTCTTTAATTTTCCTAGAAAGCCTTGTAGCAGGAGAATTAATTTTTGTAATCGAATGCGTTATGGTGGACAACTTGAGTTCGTGAGTTTTTTGGGTTATCATTGATTCGTAGAAATCCATGAAAATCCAGAACAAATTACAAGAAGACCAAATAACGTAGAAGAAGCAAAATGAGGAATCGGAGGTGGGGGCGGCGCCGTCGAGTCGAGCCGCCGCCGACTACCGACAGCATTCACTGCCGCGCAGCGCAGCAGCTACAGCACCAGCGCGCGACAGCAGTTGCTGCGCGCTGCTGGGCCGCGCACACGGCCCATGTTGGCTGTGTGCGCGCGACCCGTTCGGGTCACGTGGTGGCCAGTTTTTCCTCCAATTTTCATTTTTTAAAGTTCAAGACTCTTTCCATCGAGTTACGTGACGGGACACGAGATCAAGGCAGAAGATGGAAGCGATTAAAACCATAATAGTCGGGAAATTTAATTTTCGCATTTATTTCCCGTATTTATTGTTTTAATTTTTATGCTTTAATTGTTTGTGTTGTATTTTAGATGCATGATTTTAAAGCATGATGGTTTTAAGGTTGCATATAACTTAGGGTTAGTTAATTGCTTGTTAAAACTGAAAAAAAAACCTTATTTTAGAAATCTAAGTGAGAGCCGGTTGGTTTAATATCCCCACGGCCACCATTACGAGTTTATATGCAATTTGCGTGGGCTTGCACGTTGGCATTAGGGCCTTCCTCCATTCGGATGAGTCCAATCACGAGATTGCTAGTTTATGAATTTCTGAGTAAGATGACTAGAGTAAGTTTAACTAGGAGAAATGAGATACCCTCTCCATCTGAGGCACACTATCCTAAGGTAACAAGCTCAGAAGTCACGTAATGACACACACTTAGTGTACGATCTGCAGTATTCCTCTCATCGAGGTTACACTGCTTATTTGTACGGCTGAAAGCACCGACTATTAGCTACATTGATCAATAGATCATTTGGTCAGATAGTGTAGTTAATGAACTTGGTTCTCTTCTCAAACGAATGTGAGTTAGCGTAAACGTCCACACTATCGTGGCTTGCGAGAATCCCGGTGAATGAGATGTTGGTGGATTAAAATTATTGTTTTGACGAAGTCAATAATTGTTAGAATTTCCTTTTTTTAAAATTCTAGATTTAATAATTGAAACATTGTATGTTTATTTATTTTACATTTTTTTCGATATGGCATTCAACCCCTTAGCTGTTATATTGAAAGACAATAAGTTAACTGGAACTAATTATGTCGACTAGAGTCGTAACTTGGACATTGTCCTGATGGCAGAGCAGTATAAGTTTGTGCTCACCAAAGTATGTCCAGATGTGCCTAACGAGGACTCTTCTCAAGAGGATAGGGATGTCTATGCCAGGTTGAGAAAAGCGGATGAGATGGCGAGGTGCTATATTTTGGCCTCTGTGTTAAATTTGCTGCAATATCAGCTTCATCTCATGGTCTCTGCCTTCAACATGATGGATCACCTGAGGGAAATGTTTGCTCATCAAGGCAGGACTGCTAGGCAATCAGTCATGAGAAAGTTGATGAACACTAAAATGGCTAAGGAGATCGGTGAGAGATAATGTGCTTCACATGATCAGCAACATCAATGAGATAGAGGTGTTGGGAGGTGAAATCGACCCAAAAAGTCAGATAGATATCATCCTCCAGAGCTTACCCTCTAGTTTTGAGCAGTTTTGGGTCAACTACAACATGAATCAAAGAGTTTACACTCTACCCGAACTCTTAACTGATTTGGTGTCGGTCGAAGACATCTTTCACGAGAAAAAGCAAACTTTGGTCACAGCGAAGGCTTCAAGTTCTTCTTCTGCGCCTAAAGGGTAGAAGAAGAAGAATGCCAAGAAACTTGCTGCTAAGCCCAAAATCGCAAAGAAAAGCAAGCCGAAAGGCAAGTGCTCCAGGTGCGGGAAAATGGGACACTGGAAAGCGGTTTGTCCAAAGCCTAAAGGTATGATAGTTTCTGCCCTAATTACTGAGACATGTTTAGCGGTGATTCCCACAGATACTTGGTGTGTGGATTCAGGCACCACTGATCATGTTTGTAATTCTTCGCAGGGGTTCCAAGTAACCCTGAAGCTTAGAGAGGGTGAGCTGGACATCTACATGGGCGACACTACAAGAGTGTCAGTAGAAGCTGTGGGAGTTGTCACTCTAAATTTTGAGAGTTCTAGATTAGAATTATTTAATTGTCTTTATGTACCGAGTTTTAGAAAGAATCTTATTTTGGTTTCTAAACTGTTGAAGAACGGTTATAAGTTTATTTTTTTTGATGATTCTGTATTTATTAGAAGAAATGGAAAATTTATTTGTTCTGGTTCATTGGCTAACAATTTGTTTGTGGTTAATTCTAACTCCCCTGTTGTGCAAAACATAGAACCAGATAGCTCTTTATCTAACATTAATAAGAGGAAGAAACCTTCTGAAATGAATCAAACCTATCTTTGGCATCTCAGGCTAGGTCATATAAACCTTAGTAGGATTCAGAGGTTGGTCAATGATGGACCTTTAGGTTCATTAGAGATTGACAGTTATTCAACCTGCGAATCTTGCTTAGAGGGGAAGATGACCAAGAGACCTTTTAAAGCAAAAGGTTATAGAGCCAAAGAAGTACTAGAGTTAATTCATTCTGACTTGTGTGGACCAATGTCAGTCCAAGCACGAGGTGGGTTCGAGTATTTTGTGACGTTCACGGATGACTACTCAAGGTATGGGTACATTTACCTAATGCATCACAAGTCCGAGTGCTTTGGCAAGTTCAAAAAGTTTCGGGCAGATGTGAAGAAGCATCATGGTAAGAGTATCAAGACACTGCGATCAGATCGTGGTGGGGAGTACCTGTCCCATGAATTTCGAGAATAGGGGTGTAAACGAGCTGAGCCGAGCTTGAACTTGCCTATGTTCAGGCTCGGCTCGTCTAAATATGAAGGGGCTCGAGCTCGAGCTCGATCTTGCTCGAGCTAATTTTTTGGAGCTCGAAATCGAGTTCGTTTAAGAATTGTGAAGCTCGAGCTCGGATCGCGAGCCAAGCTCGATTTTGAGTTTGACAAAGCGCTCATTAAATTTAATATTAATTCCGTCCGTGAGGGACCATAAAAGATCATAATCCTGGAGAAGTGGGGTTGTTTTATTTTTTTAATATTTTTTTCACCACTATACTTCACAAGTTATTTTTGACGTTTCTGGACGTGGTGCAAGTTATTTTTGACGTGGTGCAAGTTATTTTTGACGTGGTGGACTGTCTTGGGGGAAAAAATTAGCTTAAATTCACATGAATGGATGTAGACATTTATGGACGTGGTTTTACTTGTCTTTGACGTGGTGGTTTGTCTTTGTGAAAAAAAAAAGCTTAAATTCACATGAATGGATGTAGACGTTTCTGGACGTGGTGCTAGTTATTATAGACGTGGTTATAGTGTTATGAGACGTGGTGGAATATCTTTACTGAAAAAAATCAGTTTAAACTCACATGAATGGATGTAGACGTTTATGGACGTGGTTCTAGTTGTCTTTGACGTTATGGGTTGTCTTTGTTGAAAAAATAGCTTAAATTAACTTGAATGGATGTAGACGTTTCTGGACATGGTCTTAGTGTTTTTAGACGTGGTTCTTGTGTTTTGAGACGTGGTACACTGTCTTTTTGAAAAAAATCAGTTTAAGTTCACATGAATGTATGTAGAGGTTTTTGGACGTGTTTCTAGTTGTTCTGAGACGAGTTGAGATGTTTTGTGAAAAAATCAGTTTAAATTCACATGTCTGGATGTAGACGTTTTTGGACGTGGTCCTAGTGTTTTTAGACGTGGTTCTAGTGTTTTGAGACGTGGTCGACTGTCTTTGTGGAAAAATTCAGTTTAGTTCACATGAATAGATGTAGACGTTTTTGGACGTGGTTCTAGTTGTTCTGAGACGATTTGAGATGTTTTTTGAAAAAATCAGTTTAAATTCACATGAATGGATGTAGACGTTTTTTGACGTGGGCCTAGTATTTTTAGACGTGGTTCTAGTGTTTTGAGACGTGGTTCTAGTAAAGCAGTATACAAAATGTGTTAATTAATTAAGCTATTCAAGAAATTATTATAAGGAAAAATTATATATATATTTAAAAATGGGTAGTATTTATATAAGACGTTTTGGAACGTGGCTAATATATTTACAGATGTGGCAGGCTATCTAATTTTCCCTACCCCTCGGCTTTCCCTTTTGTTGTGCCCCTGCTTGCTGCTTGTCGATTCACCACAAATGTTTTATATTCTTCATTTTCTCCATTATCTTCTTTTGGAGGAGGCAAAGATTCTTGTGGCATGGTGGATAAGGTATGATAGTTCTCCTTATAATACTCCAGTGCATTTTTCTTGAAATCATCCTTGAGCATGTTTGATGGAGACATGAGGATGTTGTAGGCATACTTGGCTCTTAATGTGATCATGATGTTTTTGTCCTCTTTAGCCTTCATCAGGAGATTATCATAATCCAGTTTCATATCCCCTCCATGCATCTCCATGTGCCTGATTGTGAAAAGAACTTCAGTTTAAGTAAATAAATACTAGCTACCTTGTCAAGATACGTAGAGAATAAGTAATATTACCTGATGCAGTATATACCGCAATCGTTCACGTTTGTTGCATCTTGCCATTTTGCAGCAGGAAATAGTATATCTATACCTTTCATATCTTTGTATTTGGGGTTTTCACTTGATTGTTCCGACAGTATTGCAAGTAACATTTGTAGCATGTCCTTTGGTAATTTGTGATTGGGATTCGGAGGTAAGTTGTTGATTACCATGGCCACTTCAAATGCAAAATTGATCACAAGCAAGGTGAAGTGCTTGTGGTCCAAGAGAGGGAAGAAAACCTGGGAGTGAATAAAAAAAGAATTAGTTTATGTTAATGAATTGATTGTTAATGAATGGTTTTGTAAATGTACTTACAATGTCTGCATTGAAACCTTCCAAGGTTCTGTGGTTTCGTGCAAGTTCTTCAATCATCCAGTCACGAAAAATTTTTTTTTGTTTTTCTTTTGAAGAAATTTTGAATATTCCTTGGCCAGTCCAAATTGTCTGCATGAATTGAGATTGTAAATACACACCACGTCCATTAAAAGTGAATAGAAGTACCAATTTAAATGTTCTTACCGAAAATCTTGTTGTGAAGAAGAACCTTTTATAATCAGTATGGTCCCTTTTTTTCCCAGGAAAGCTTCTGATGTAGTTCATGTGGTTGCACCATGCATCCACCATACTGTTAGATAGCCACTTATTGATTGACATGTTGTGGAAATCTTGTCTAGTCAGTCCCAGGGTTCCATAGCTGTAAAGTGTTTGCCTGCATTGATATTAGAGTTAGTAAGACGTGGTTTTTAACACGTAGTTGGACGTGGCGACTGTGTACACAGACGTGGTCACTATGTACACAGACGTGGATAGTGTGTAAACAGACGTGGCGACTGTGTAAGTGTGTACAGACTGATGACTATGTGTTGTGTCAAATGATTGAAATATGGAAATTGAATGTACTTACCCAGTTTCGTAAGGGATACCTCTTTTTGGATCCTTTATAAGGAATGCAAAGTTTGTCATGATTTCCTCCTTTTTAGAAAGCTTTAAATCTGGCATTTCCTTCTTTGGATCCTTCATGTAGCAATAGAATGGACTCCTCAGTGCCAATGGAAGTTTGATTTGATGATGCTTTGGATTTGGCTTTGTGTCTGCTATTTCCAGAGGATTGTCTTCTTCATCCATGATGATTCTGTATACATTTAAAATTACCACGTTTAGACAAGTATATTTACGTCTACCCTATCAGTAATAATATTATAATACTAGTAAATGAATGATAGTATTACTTACTTTCTGATTTCGTCCTCTGGTTGTGCCTGAGAAGCATCACATTCCTTTTCAAGGTTCCTTGGCATTGGCATTGGCATTTGCTCCTTTGGAGTAGTTAAATCTATGCCCAGGTTGAAGCTTGGCATAGAATCTTTAACTTCTTGAAACCTCTTGTTCAGGAGATTGTTTGTCTCCTGTTGTTGTTTTTCAATCTTTGCAATCTGAGTCAGGATTGCAGCAATGTTGTTGTTTTCTTGTTGAACTTGACTCTGTGGCTTCTCATATGCTGCAAACTTCTTCTCCATCTCTTGTTTAAGGATCTTATCCACTTGATTCAGTATTGCAGGAGTAAGTTCTTTACTCAGATTGGCTGTTACTGCGTTTGTATCAGCAAACTTCTTGTTGAGTTCTTCTTGTTGCTTCTGGAACATCTTTTCAACTTGACTCAACAATGGTGCAACAAATTCAGTGGCAGTTTGACTTTGTACAATTTGATCTTGTACTATTTCTTTATTCTCATTTTTGAACAGATTTGCCATTTGTTTGCACATCATATGAAGCATCATCAATGCTGGATTATCTTGGATTTCCTTGGTATCGTCCACAAGTTGGATAATGTTGGTCAATCCTTTAGATAATCCATTCAATTCTTGATTCAGGCTTCTGATCTTTGCTTCAACAGGCTATACAAAACCAAATATAAACAACACAGGTGTAAGTGTGATTGAATTAATACTCGCCACGTCTGTGTACACATTCGCCACGTCCGTGTACATATTCGCCACGTCTGTGTATCTGTGTACACAGTCGCCACGTCGGTGTACACAGTCGCCACGTCGATGTACACAGTCGACACGTCCAAATACGTCTAGTAAATGTGTAAGAGAAATTGTTTGGATTTTGAAATTTACCTGATCTTCCATCTCTGGCATTTCTTTATCTCTGATCTCGGCATCATAATCATCATCATCAGGCTGTAAAATATCAAATTTGTTAGCGAATAATATATACCACGTCTGTATATATAGCCACCACGTCTTTATATATGGCCACCACGTCCAAATACGTCTAAAACAAGTAATAAGAGTAAGTATTATTTTTTGATTTTGAATATTACCTGATGTTGGTATTCAGGTTCATTCTGTTTTTGTTGGTCTCCATGTTGCTCATTGTGGTGGTGTTGTTCTTCTTGCTGCTCTCCAGGTTGTTGTTATTTTTGGAGATCTTCTCTTGAAATTATTCTTGCCCTTCCAAAACCTCCCAACCTTTTAATCTCCTTTGTCTCTCTTTTGTTATATTTTTCTATGTCCCAATAGGAGAGTAGAGTGGTGTTTGTTAGACGTGGGGCATCACCAGCAAGTCTGACTCTGTCCAGATAGAGTAGCTTTGGAAAAATGAAAAAGTTATAGTTAGCTACGTCTGAAAAAATGATGATTTAAAGTGGACAACGTTTGAAATACTTACCACAAGGAAGGGGAGTGATCCTCTAAACATGGATCTCTTTTCCTTCCAAAGCTCTACTGATTCTTTCAAACCTCTGATTGTGAACTCGCACCAGTTCATATTTCTGATGTCATTGACATTTTTGATGCTCTTCTGTATTGCTTGTCGACATCCAAGGTCCTGGAAAGCCCAAAGCAGAGTTGTTGCCATGTAGATTGTGAAGTCAATCTTGAAGTTATCATTGGCATATTCTCTGTTTGCTTTGATATATGCTGCAAGTTGTGTGGTGGTTGGTTTTCTTGGTTTCCTGGTTGTCTTGTCAATTGTTCCTGTATGCCTTGAATGGAAGTTGTTCATGTCATTCTTGTATTCTTCATTGTGTTCTTCATAATGTGTGTATTCTTCAACCCTAATACCACCAAGTGGTATTCCGAACACGTGATGGACATCTTCTTCTTCTATTTTCAAACTTCCACTTTGCAATCTGATTGACATGCTTGCGAGATCAAAACGCTGCAAGAGATGCTCTCCCAAAGAACATGGGACTTGTTTTAGATTTACATCCAGCAATGATCCCAGTCCAATCTCTCTTACTGCCTCTCTTTGAACCTCGGACAACACTCTAGTCAGCTTGTACAATCCAGCAGTTGTTGTCCTTGTTTGGAATTTAATCTGTTCTGCTTCTTCTTCTTCATGTTCTGAAAATGAATAAATAAATCTTAGCCCACATACAAAGTCCTCATATGTCATGAAAAAGGCTACAACGTCCGAACACATCCTCATACCTGATTCAACTCTCTGTCTTTTTGTTGATTTTTTTTCTGGTGTAGTATTCTTTTTTGCTGCTGTTTTTTTGGCTTTCTGTTTCTTTCTCTGTTGTAGTTCATCTTCTTCTGATTCAATTTCATCTCTTGGTCTCTTTGTTGGCTTTTTTGTTGGTGTTTTTTTGGCTACGGGTTGTTTTTGTGTTGGTTGTTTTTTGGTTTTGGATTGTTGTTTTTGAGGTTTCTGTTTGTGTTTTTCAGGTTCAAGGATGTGTTGTGTTGCTGCTTGTACAAGGGTTGCTAGATCTTGTTCAGAAATTTTAGGGCTTGGGCTGGCTATTCTTTTTTTCAGCAAATATTGGTTTAGTGGTATTTGTGATTCATCTTCACTTTCTGTGGGAGACACATGCTGGCTTGGTGAGGCAGAATCATCTTCTGATGCTGATGATGGTGTGACAAAATCATCATCACAATCATATAACACAAGTTTTCTATTTTGTTCTGTTTTGTTAACCATTCTGCATTGAACATTGGAAATAACCATAAGAAGAAAAAAAACAAAACAAAACAAAACAGGGAAAGAAGCGCAACGTCCACTATAATAGGTACCACGTCCCAATACGTCAGAAAAATCAATAGCGCCACGTCCGAAAACATACACAAAAAATTTATTATTCTTTCACAAATACAGACAGCAAAGACATTGTTTATCTACTAAATTCCATAAAAAATACTGAAACGTCCAGTATCACAAGAACAAAGTTAATTTTTTCAGAAAAATAATTGACAAACAGCCGCGCAACATCCACTATAGTAGGTACCACGTCTTTATACGTCCAAAAACAGTAGCGCCACGTCCAAAAACAGTAGCGCCACGTCCGAAAACACACAATTATAATTTCAGTACATACAAACACAGATAAAAAACACAATGAAACGTCCAGCAAACACCAATATATCATATTTGATAGTAATAGAGCATTATTTTAAGGGTAATACACGATTATAGCATCATAATATACAACCAAAATCAAACGCAGCAACTACGGGAAAATAGGGTTTCGTAAATCCATTAATTGCAGTAAAATATAGTTCATAGTTTACGATGTAGTAATTTTTGCGACGTATTACCTGTTTTTTGCTTGAATGTTGTTTTTTTGGAGTTGAAGAACGAAGTTCCGATGAACGTAGCAGGACGGAGTCGGTCTGGGATTGAACGTGTTGTCGTGTTTTTTTGGTCTTCTTCGTCGGAAATTTCGTCGGAGACGAAGTTTGTATGGATTTTTTGAAAATAAGAAAACGAAATCACTGTTTTCAGACTTTGATCGATTGCGGTTATGGAAGTTTTTGAGGGGAAGGAAGGTTTTTTTTTTAAAAAGGTAACTACAGCAGCAAGGGGGTTTTGAGGAGGTATTAGTGACGGAGCGCGTGCGTGAAAGCTACTTGCTAGTAGGGATTTTAAAACGATTTTATTCACAAAAAAAAGCCCACCACGTCTCAGAACAACTTGGCCCATTTCCAAAAACAACTAGCACCACGTCCAGAAACGTCTTTATGGACGTGGTTCTAGTTGTCTTTGACATGGTGGGTTGTATTTGTGAAAAAAATAGCTTAAATTCACATGAATGGATGTTGACGTTTCTAGACGTGGTGCTACTTGTTCTGAGACGTGGTGGACTATCTTTGTGGAAAAAAATCAGTTTAAGCTCACATAAATGGATGTAGACGTTTATGGACGTGGTTCTAGATGTTCTGAGACGAGTTGAGATGTATTGTGCAAAAATCAGTTTAAATACACATGCATGGATGTAGATGTTTTTAGACGTGGTTCTAGTGTTTTGAGACGTGGTTCTAGTGTTATGAGACGTGGTCGACTGTCTTTGTGGCAAAAATCAGTTTAAATCCACATTAATGGATGTAGACATTTTTTTTGACGTGGTTCTATTTGTTCTGAGACCAGTTGATATGTTGTATGGCCATTGTAGTTGTTTTATCTATTTATAACACATACTTACAAGTTACAAGTTACAAGATCAAATCAAAACATTTCTAAGAGTAATATGTTCATTTAAATTGTTTTATATTCACAAAACACTTACATCCGATATCATAAACATTTCTAAGAGTTGAATCGTCATTTTATTTGTTTTATCTCATTAAAACTCTAAGATATGAGATCATGATCATTTCTGAGAATTGTATAGCCTTTTTATTTGTTTTATCTTTTCAAAACCCTTAGATAATAGATTATGCACATTTCGGTCCACATCAGAATTTTTTTTTTCGTGTTTCTAGTTGTTCTGAGAAGAGTTGAGATGTTTTGTGCAAAAATCAGTTTAAATACACATGCATGGATGTAGACGTTCATGAACGTGGTTATAGTGTTTCCAGACGTGGTGGTAGTGTTATGAGATGTGGTATACTGTCTTTGTGGCAAAAATCAGTTTAAATTCACATGAATGGATGTAGACTTTTTTTTTTACGTGTTTCTAGTTGTTCTGAGACGATTTGAGATGTTTTGTGCAAAAAATCAGTTTAAATTCACATGCATGGATGTAGACGTTTTTGGACGTGGTTATAGTGTTTTTAGACATGGTTCTAGTGTTATGAGACGTGGTCGACTGTCTTTGTGGCAAAAATCAGGTTAAATTCACATGAATGGATGTAGAAGAAGTGTCAGCACAACTAGAACCACGTCCCGAAACGTCTACATCCATGCGTGTGACTTTTAGCTGAATTTTTCACAGGACATAGTCTACCACGTATCTCAACGTCCAAAAAACCTATCTCCACGTCTATATGCGTCCAGCTACGTCCCGCTACGTCCAGCCACGTCCGGAAACGTGGTGTTTAGACGTTGAGTATACAAACAGATGCGTCTTTAAAACTTCATTAAAGACGCGTCTTTAAAACTTCTCTGCCCAATTGTAGAGACGTTGAGTATACAAACAGATGCTTCTTTAAAACTTCATTAATTGCATCGAACAAAAAACCGTACGACTTTCCAAGCATACCTTCGTTTCAAACAAGAAAACTATCCACTCCTATAAAACTAATGCTAAAACAATGTTTCACATTCACTTTCGTAGAACTTAAAAATTACTTCGCTTTCCTTCTTCCCTATCAAACACACCAATCCCAAAAACTTCTTCACTTTCCAATGGCCAGTCGTTATATTCTTGAAAGCATGAACATATTCGAAGAAAACCAAGACCCGCAACCACCAATGCCTCCATCACTCCCGCTTGAACAAATGCCAATGAAACATATGTTCAGCGTAGAACCTCATTCTGAACTCCGAATGTTTCTCTTCAGAAATCATTGGAGTGGATTGATGCCGATGAACGACCAACACGTAAACAGATCGCTGGTCCTAGAGTTCTATGATGGTCTACATCATAGAAATAGACTAAATACAGTTTACGTCAGAGAACATTCAATCAGAATAACTACTCAAGCCATCAACGCCCACTTGGGCATCAGGAACTTGGGTTCTCACTCTTTAAAACATGATGATATTGCCCGTTTCCAACCAACCATGGAGGAAGTCCGAGCAGTATTAAAGCAAAACATTAACGTCCCAACCAATTATTGGACGATCAGATTGGAAGATCTGAACAGTTTTGCAAAAATATTGTACACGTTCCTTCGTTACAATGTCGCTGCAGGACAAGTCTCCAAGCCATTCGGTTTGGCACTTTTAATTGCAACAAATGCAAGAAAAAGTATCAATTGGGGCAACATCATCAAATACTACATGGAAGATGTTGGCTTATCAAATAGGTGGACTCGGAGTATCCTTTACCCCAGCCTCGTCATGGACATGTGCGAAATGTCTGGAATCCTACAATCCCATCATGATGAAGTGGTTCCACTCCCTGAATATCTTGGAGACATCTCTGCCATTCTGCTTGACGAGGATGACGCCTCAAGTGTAGATAGCAATGAGTTGTAATAATAATTTTAATAAAATTTCATTTTTTTTTCTTCAAATATCAGTATCTTAAACTTTCTCTTTGCATACTAGAAGTTGCGTTAGTATTTTACTGGACGTTGTGGGACGTGGATGGACGTGGTGAGCCATTCACTTTCAAAAACCATTTAAAAAACAACAAAACTTCTTCAAAAAAATTGACAGGTATCATAAATATTTCTAAGAGTTGAATGGTCATTTTATTTGTTTTATCTCATTACAACTCTTAGATATGAGATCATGATCATTTCTGAGAATTGTATAGAATTTTTATTTGTTTTATCTTTTCAAAACCCTTAGATAATAGATTATGCACATTTCGGTCCACATCAGAATTTTTTTTTTTCGTGTTTCTAGTTGTTCTGAGAAAAGTTGAGATGTTTTGTACAAAAATCAGTTTAAATACACATGCATGGATGTAGACGTTCATGGATGTGGTTATAGTGTTTCCAGACGTGGTGGTAGTGTTATGAGACGTGGTAGACTGTCTTTGTGGCAAAAATCAGTTTAAATTCACATGAATGGATGTAGACGTTTTTTAACGTGTTTTTAGTTGTTCTGAGACGATTTCAGATGTTTGGTGCAAAAATCAGTTTAAATTCACATGCATGGATGTAGACGTTTTTGGACGTGGTTATAGTGTTTTGAGACGTGGCGCTAGTTGTTCTGAGACGTGGTAGACTGTCTTTGTGAAAAAAATCAGTTTAAATTCACATGAATAGATGTAGACGTGTCAGCACGACTAGAACCACGTCAAAAATCACTTGCACCACGTCCCGAAACGTCTACATCCATGCGTGTGACTTTTAGCTGAATTTTTCACAGGACATATTCTACCACATCTCTCTACGTCCAAAACAACTATAGCCACGTCTAGATACGTCCATCTATGTCCAGCTACGTCCAGCCACGTCCGGAAACGTCCAGTTACGTCCCATAACGTGTTAATTTATGTTATAATATTAAATATTTTTAATATTTTTAAAATTTTTCGTTTTGTAGGCAAGTAACTATCCTTTAACCCTAATCCTAATTCATTTCTCCCGCCATTTCCTCGCCGATATCCCTCTCCTAAGTCATTTCTCCCGCCATTTCCTCGCCGATATCCCTCTCCTAAGTCATTTCTCCCGCCATTTCCTCGCCGATATCCCTCTCCTAATTCATTTCTCCCTCCATTTACTCGCCGATATCCCTCTCTTCTCTGCCCAATTTTCTCTCTCCCCGTCGCTTCGCGCCACCATTTCTGACCACTCCCTCCCTGCCGTGTTTCGGGTCGCACGTCACCATTGGAATACTCCTCATATATTTGCGAGCAAAACCCACCGATTGGTGTTGATTTTGTTAGTCGGATTTCGATTTGGTATAAACCCTTGCCGCCACTGTGTTCCACCGCGAACCACCGCCTTCCGGTGTCTTGTGATCTTGAATTTTATTCTTGCATTCTATTTTTTTTTATTTGGCTAAACCTTTGAGATCTTGAATTTTTTGTCTTGCAGTTGAGTTCGTCATTATGAGTACAGGAAATCCTCCTCCCCTAACTACAAGTGCTAGTGGTGTTGCAGAAAGTAACAAGATGGATGATGAACTTCAAAATCAAACCAACACTATGAGAGATATGGAGTTGAATTCAGCAAGATCACATGGTTTTGGGGAGCAGAAAGATACCGCAGTAGAAAATGAAGAGGTTTTTCAAACCAATAAAAGGAAGAAAACTTCAAAAGTTTGGGATGATTTTGAAGAATGCATAGAGGATGGGAAGAAGAAAGCAAAATGTCTCCATTGTCATACTATACTTGTTCGTACTTTAGGGGCCACAAGTAGTTTGTTGAGACACAGAGATGGATGTGTGAAGAGAAAACTGAATTTGAAGGTATCTTCTGAACAACAAAAGTTGAATTTTATGCCAACTGATTTGCCATCAACTTCTATGTCTCTTCTGCATTCTGGTAAGTTTGACATGGAACAAATGAGAGAGGCAGCTTCCCATTGGATTATGATGCATGAGCATCCATTTACCATTTTGGAAGAGGATGGATTTAACTTGATGATGAAGCGAGGACATCCAGAGTGGAAAAAAATTTCTAGAAACACGTGTAGAGCTGACTGTTACAAAATATTTGAGATTGAAAATAAGAAGTTAAAGAAAAGTCTTGCGGGAGTTAGCAAGATAAGTTTGACTACGGATTGCTGAAAATCAAAAAATCAAAAGATTGAATACATGGTTGTTACTGGCCACTGGATTGACTTCTCTTGGAAATTGCAGAAGAGAGTTTTAAGCTTCATCAACATTCCACCACCAAGAGGAGGTATCCAAATTTGTGATGCATTATTCAAATGCATGAAGGATTGGGATAAGAAAAAGGTATTCAATATTACTGTTGATAATGCTTCTAGTAATAATGTTGCTCTTGAAAATATGAAGAATACCATTCAAAAGTCAAGAGTTTTGCCATGTGGAGGAAAGTTATTTCATGTGCGTTGTTGTGCACATATATTGAACCTATGTGTTCAGGATGGATTGAAGCAGATTGGAAATCTTATTGAAGATGTGAGAGAAAGCGTGGAATATGTTAATCATTCAGAGGTCAGACGTCTTCAATTTACAGAGATTGCACAACAATTATCATTGAAAGATAGAAAATTGATTCGTGATTGCAAGACAAGATGGAACTCTACCTTTGAGATGTTGAGTTGCGCCCTCAAGTTTAGGGAGGTTTTTGAAATGCTGAGCCAACGTGATCCAAATTATTCTTGCTGCCCTTTAAAAGAAGATTGGGATAAAGCTGAAAAGATTTGCTCTATTTTGGAAAATTTTTGGACAGCAACGCATATCATTTCAGGTACTGACTATCCTACCTCCAATTTGTTTCTGAAAGAAGTTCAAAAAATTAAATCAACATTGGACAAGCATGCTTATCATGAAGATGATTTTATTAGAGAATTAGTTGGCAAGATGAAAGATAAGTTTGACAAATATTGGGGGGAGTGTAATTTGTTAATGGCTATAGCTGCAGTGCTTGATCCAACAATGAAAATGCTTGCTGTTGAATTTTGTTTTCTTAAACTATATTCTGAGGGTGAGGCACAAGACAACATTTATAAGGTGAAAGATGCACTTCATCGGCTGTATGAAGGGTATGTGGTTGAAAATACTTCTAGCAGAAGTTTACTTCCGACGAATTCTGATAGTTTTGGTCCTGCTAGTAGTTTTGAAAATCAGCAGCACCTTTCCTCGTGGGGTAAGTGGGATGATTTTGATGAATATTGTGCACAAATTGAGACCGTGGAGCCTAAAAAATCTGAATTGGTAGACTATTTAGAAAAGCCACGCCTTAAGAACAATGAGATTCCTGAAAATTTTTCTTGTTTAGAGTGGTGGAAGATGAATAGGATACAGTATCCTATATTATCTAAGATGGCAGCTGATATTTTAGCTATCCCTGTAAGTTCAGTGGCTTCTAAAGCAACATTCAGTGCGGGGACAAGGGTGATTGATTCTTATCGTGCCTCACTTTCCCCTGAGACAGTGCAGGTCTTACTTTGTGGAGGGGATTGGCTTAGATACTCCAATGGAATTAAACACAAGATGAAAGTAAGTTTTAATAATAAAGTTGATTAGTTTCATTTCATTTATTTACTAAGTTGGTGGTAACACTGTTTCTTTATATTTGTTATTTTGTTACAGAAGGATAAGACCTATCAAGAAATTTATCTTCCAACGTCTACAATTTCATCAAAGTAAGCTCAATCCTATATTTTTTTAGCTTCTCTTATTTGTGCATTCTAAGAGTTTACATGGATTTTAACAGAGCATCCCAAGGTTCCAGTTCCTGAAGAATAATATTGAGCAGAACAAGTGTACGAGAGGGTTCATGAAGTTGCTAAATTTTTTGTTTATTTATTTTTTTTGCTAACAGTGACTTCATATGTAATACTCCAATTTACAGTAATAATAATATTTTATTCACAAGTATTTGTATTTTTATTATTATATCACTATAATTTTTTTAGGGGTGTACCACGTCTCATAACACTTTCTCCACGTCAAAAATAACTTCCACCACGTCCAGAAACGTCTTCATCAATTCGTGTGAATTTAAGCTATTTTTTTTCACAAAGACAACCCACAACGTCAAGGACAACTAGAACCACGTCCATAAACTTCTACATCCATTCATGTGAGTTTACTCTGATTTTTTTCACCAAAGATAGTCCACCACGTCTCATTACACTATCACCACGTCTAAAATAACTAGCACCACGTCCAGAAACGTCTACATCCATTCATGTGAAATTAAGCAATTTTTTTCACAAAGACAACCCGCAACTTCAAGGAAAACTAGAACCACGTCCATAAACTTCTACATCCATTCATGTGAGTTTAAACTGATTTTTTTCCCCACCCAAAGATAGTCCACCACGTCTCATTGTTGAGCCATTGGAGCTGCTACAATGAACAATTCCAAAGGGGGAGATTGTTGAGCCATTGGAGCTGCTACAATGAAGCTTTCTTAGCCTTTACTAAAGTCCAATGTTGTGTTGTAATTGTTGCAACCACATTGTGACAAATCTGTGAATTACTAAGGCAATAATGGACTGAGTTCATGAGGATTGAAAGCATTTTATCTGGACAAAATCTCAGCAAGAAGCCGATGAATAAACTGAAGTGCCAAAATGAGAAGGAAGTGTACTGTTGGCATATCAGATCAAAGGCTGCACAGATCAGATCAAGTTACGCGCACATCAGATCAAAGGCTGCACAGATCAGATCAAGTTACGCGCACATCAGATCAAAGGCTGCACAGGTCAGATCAAGTTACGCGCACAGCAGATCAAAGGCTGCACAGACAAGTTACGCGCACATCAGATCAAAGGCTGCACAGATCAGATCAAGTTACGCGCACAGCAGATCAAAGGCTGCACAGACAAGTTACGCGCACATCAGATCAAAGGCTGCTCAGATCAGATCAAGTTACGCGCACATCAGATCAAAGGCTGCACAGACAAGTTACGCGCACATCAGATCAAAGGCCACACAGATCAGATCAAGGGAAGTGAAGATCAGATCAAATGCAGTGCGTATCAGATCAAAGGAAGTGAAGATCAGATCAAATGCAGTGCGCATCAGATCAAAGGACAGTGCGTATCAGATCAACGGAAGTAAAGATCAGATCAAATTCTCAAGGGATTGCTCAGCAGCTTGGTTTCACAGAAGCAAGGCAAGTCAGCAACAAAACATATTTGCAGCAGAAGAGAACAACTCAAGGCTGGAGAGCTGGAGCAGACACCTAAGAAGCTGAAGTCAAGGACGGCTAGTGAATCACACCTCAAACGCGCGACTCTAAAAGTCTCTCAAAGATTCAGAAGACGCAGGAGCATCATGTTGAAGTATCTAGCAATCCTGTGAGCGAGCAGAAATACAAAAGAATCAAGCAGTGCCCGATCAGAAGAACTGCAGGAGCTACATGGATGGTTCTGAGTTGCTGGACAGAACGTTGTGACATGAAGGCTAACATCAGATCAACTGCAAGCTAACATCAGATCAACCGGAGGCTAACATCAGATCAACTGCAAGCTAACATCAGATCAGCTGCAAGCTAACATCAGATCAACCGGAGGCCAACATCAGATCAACTGCAAGCTAACATCAGATCAACCGGAGGCTAACATCAGATCAACTGCAAGCTAACATCAGATCAACCGGAGGCTAACATCAGATCAACTGCAAGCTGATATCAGATCAAATGCCGCGTACATCAGATCAGCTATAAGCTAAGATCAGATCACTTCTGCTGTTTCAAAATATCTAAGACAAGCTACTCGAGAAGTCTGAAGGAGTACAGTCAACAATATGACATGGCAAGCAAGTTGCAACTTAAAAAGGTTGAAAATGGATTATATGAATCTTGAGCCGCCTTCCGTGTAAGATATGCTGACACACCGCACGTAGGGCACAGTTTTTCTTCTGGGAAAAGAAACGGGCAGATGAGTAGGTGTGGTAGGCACAACAACTGTAGAATGCAGGATAAACAAAAGGGAGGAAAAACCCTAAAAGGCAGAAGGCACAAGAAGAAAGAGAGGGAGTGAGATGAGCAGAAGCCAAGGTGTGTGCTGAACAGAACGAAACCGAGAAAAGGGAGGAGAAAAAGAGTGAGAGCAGAAAAAGATGATATGAAAAATACAAGAGAGAAAGAAACAGTCTGCTGCACAAGGAGAAGCTGAAGCATTGGAGAGGCAGAAGTCAAGGAGAAGAAGAAGCTGAGGAGGAGCAGAATCGGGAGAACTGACCCTGAGATTGCAGCTTCAGGTGGTAAGCCTAGAACACTATCAAACGTCTTTCATTAAGTGATTTTGAAAGATATTTGTGTAGAAAAGGCAGTACAATAGAGATTTATATGTTGTTGTTTTAGTTGATGAACCTGTAGAGGTAGTGAACCTCAATGTGTTGAGCAGTGAGCTCTTGTTTATGTTGCTTATGGTCAGTGAGGCCAGAGCTGAAGGATTCTGTGATAGTGAAGATTGACAGGAGTGAATCTGTCCGTGGATGTAGATCATTTGATCGAACCACGTAAAAATCCCCCGTGCACATTTACTGCTTTGAGTGTGTCTTGACTGGTGTGGTGTTATCAAACTGTAAGCTTGAACAGGAGTGTCATGGTTGTGTAAGTAAACCCTCCTTGAGTGATTGAATTGATCTGATCTCTTCCTTGGTTGATCTGATGTCTTCCTTGGTTGATCTGATCTGCCAACAGTCCATCTAAGCCAACACGTGAGTTCAACAATAAGCTCTAACTGAGCTAACATTTGAGAGGGAATCCTTTAGTTGAGAGAAAAATTGATAGAGTGTTGATTCACCCCCCCCTCTCAACACTTGACACGATCCAACAATTGGTATCAGAGCGAGGTTTGCTTTTGTCAAGTGATTGTTGAAACTTAGAACCAGCAGTAGTAATGGAGAATCAAGCAACAACTGTTAAGGGAGTTCCTTATTTCAGTGGCCAAAATTTCCAGTTATGGAAGAAGAGAATGAGTGCTTATCTCTTAGCACAAGGCTTACAAGTACAAAGAGTAGTCTTGCATGGATTTACACCAACCGTAGATGAGGAGAATCCTACAGCTGCAGAAATTAGAAACTTAGAAGCTGATGGAAAGGCAAGGAATGCTCTATATGCAGCTCTGTCAGAAAAAGAGAACTTTAAAGTTATAGACTGTGTTACTGCTCATGAAATATGGATTAAACTGATTAATATTCATGAGGGAGACCTCAAGGTTAAGGAGGCAAAATTGCAGGTTCTTAGAAGTAAGTTTGAAGGTCTTAAGATGGGAGAAGGTGAAAACATTGAGGACTTTCTAAACAGAGTTGTTGAATTAGTTAGCTCAATGAGGGGTCTGGGTGAGAGTGTTGGAGATTCCAATATAGTTAAAAAGGTTCTTAGATCCCTACCAGCAAGATATGATTCTAAGGTCTCTGCTATAGAGGAGAGGGACCTAGATAAAGTGACATTAGATGAGCTACAAAGCACCCTTGTAGCATATGAAATGAGGATTTCAAATTCAAAGGAGGAGACGTCAAAGGCAGTCAAGGAGATAGCATTTAAAGCAAAACACTCAAGGAAGCTAAAGGAGGAAAGCAGTGAAGATGAAGCAGCAGACAGTGATCTTGAAAGAATGATGGTGCTGATTTCAAGGAGTTTCAGAGGCCAGACTGGAAAGTACAAGGGAAAGTTGCCCTTAAAATGCTTCAATTGTGGCAAAATAGGCCACTTTGCAAGCAAGTGCTTCATGAAGAACAAGAGAACAGAAGATGAGGAAGCTGACAAGCCATCAGACAGGTGGCCGGAGCAGAAAGGAAAGAAGAAGATGAGCTTCAAATCAAGAAAAGGGAAAGCTTACAGAAAACGGAGCTACCTGAGCAAGAAGAAAAATGATAGCTCTGAGGAGGATGAAGAGACTGATGTCTCAGACAGTGAAGATGAGTCTGAAGCTGAAGAGGAGACTCTCATGGTGATGAAATCTTCAACTGTTTCATTAAAGGAGGATGCTGAACTAGAGAACCAATCAGCTGATGATGAAGAAGTGGATCTAGAGGAAGAACTGGAGTTTGCATACAACAAGATAGAGGAGCAGAAGAGATTGCACAAGAAGACAATGAAGACAATGAAGGAAATGGAAAAGGTCATCTTGAGCAGTCAAGAAGAAAACTCAATACTGGAGAATAGAGTAACTGAATTGGAGCAGGAACTGATTCTCATGCAAAATGAAGCTGAGGTTCACAAAAATTGTACAAGAGAAAAGATGGAACTTCAAAAGACATGTGAAACCTTGGTAGAAAAGCTAGATGCCACCACTGCCGAACTAGAGGATGCAACAAGAAAGATAGAAGATCTGCTGTCTCAACAAACTGTGTTCAAAGCTGAAGAAATGACTGATGGAACTACTGTAGAATCAAAATTGAAAGGAAAGCTGGAGTTTAAGTCAAGCAAAACTGAGCCTGGTGAATTCTCAAGGAGCAAAGAAGTGGCTGCAAAAACTGAAGAAGCCACAAGGAAGTTAGATGAGTGCCTCAGCAAGCAGAGATCTTATTCAGAAGGGAAGAAAGGTCTTGGTTATGAAGGAGATCAAAAATTAGAAGGACAACCAGCTGCAACAACCAAGAAGACTGTTACCTTTGTCAAAGAAGGTTCAATTTGTGTTGCTGGTGTAAAGGCAGGAACTAGTTTTGTTGATGCTAAGAAGATGGAAATTTCTAATGGATCAAGAAAGTCTACTGAGCAAAATGAAAGACTGCACGAGCTGAGGGGGAGACAATCTATGTATCAAAGAAGCCTGCTCAAAAGTAGAAGGCTGATTGCTGGAGTATGTTTCACCTGTGGAGAATCAGGTCACTATGCAGCAAATTGCTGGAGGAAGGCATTCTGGAGATTTGGAGGAAGAACAATGCAGTCAAGAGGATGGAATAGGAAAGAGTATTATCATCAAAGAAGCCTAAGTGCTTCAAGAAGGATCCCTGAAGCTGAAATCAGAAAAGGCCATATCATACAACCTGGAGAAGTGTATCAGAAATTGAATGTCTGGTGCAGATGCAGATTGCCAAATGAGAGAAGCAAGTGGTCTGAAGGAGTGAATAGCAGGAGAGCTCAGCCACTGCAACAAGCTACAAATAGAAGAAACTTTGCAGCAGATTACACAAGAAGAAATCAGTCTCTAATGCAGCCACTTAATCTGAGAAACAGATTTCAAATTTTTGAAGGGTTAGAAGAGAATGATCACTGGAGCTGCAGCAGGAGCAATCAGAGATTGAATGAACAGCAAGGCATACCAGCAGCAAGAAAAATTTGGAGGAAGAAGCACAGATTTGAAGAAGCTTGCATTGCTGAAGTTGCACTTAAAACAAAAGCTAAGGAAGCCCAATGGATCATTGACAGTGGGTGCACAAGCCATATGACTGGAGACAAAACTCTACTGAGAAACACAAAAGAAGTTGAAAGAGGGTTTGTCAAGTTTGCAGATAAGAGTGGGTTAAAGATCAAGGCTGTTGGAGAAGCCACCATTGGATCAGAAAAGTTCAAATCTAAGGAGGTGCTGTTTGTAGAAGGGCTGAAGTACAACTTGCTGAGTGTAAGACAACTGTGTGACAATGGTTTCAAAGTAGATTTCTCAAAAAATGGCTGTTTCATCAAAGACTGCAAGACTGGAGAAATCATGGCCAAAGGAATAAGAGACAACAAGGATTTGTACCTCATAGATGTGAAGGAAAAGTTGTGCATGCTAAGCAAAATGGATGAAAATACGCTTTGGCATTGCAGGCTTGGACATTTAAATCAAAAGAGCATGAGAAGCCTGGTGAAGTGCAATGCAGTGTTAAACCTACCTGTACTAAAGAGGGACAACAGCACTTGTGACTCATGCCAAAAAGGGAAATTTGCAAAACTTTCTCACAAGTCCAATGAGCATAGAACCTCTAAGCCATTGGAGCTAGTTCACACTGATGTATGTGGACCAATGAAAAGAAAAGGTACAGGTAAAGAGATGTATTTCATTCTTTTTGTGGATGACTTCACTAGGATGATGTGCATCATGCACATGAAGCAAAAGAGTGAAGCCTTCAACTGCTTCAAAAGATTTCAAAAACTGGCAGAAAACCAGCATGGAAGGAAGATCAAAGTTTTGAGATCAGATAATGGAGGAGAGTTTACCTCGCAGGAATTTGAAGAATACTTGGAGGAAATGGGAATCAAACATCAAGTCTCAAGTCCTCACACTCCCCAGCAAAATGGAGTTGTAGAGAGGAAAAATAGAAGTGTGATTGAGATGGCAAGAACCATGCTGTTGGAGCACAATACTCCAAAGCACTTCTGGAAGGAAGCCACAATGGCAGCTGTGCATGTACAAAATAGAACCATGTTGAGGCCGAACACTGAAAAGACACCATATGAACTTTGGTATGGTCACAAGCCAAATGTGAAGTACTTTAGAGTTTTTGGCAGCAAATGCTTCATCAAGAACAAGGAGCAAAGCCTTGGAAAATTTGAAGAGAGGGCTGATGAGGGCATTTTCCTTGGTTACTCAAATAAGAGCAAGGCTTACAAGGTTTATAACAAGAGGCTGGATAAGATTATGGAAAGCTATGATGTGAAAGTGGTTGAGGAAGTCAAGATGAAAGCCACTGATCCTGAAAATTTTCTGGATCACTTAGATGACTTAGAGAGCCAAGATGAGGCAGACCTGGAGCTGAAATCAGCTACTGAGGAGACTGATGCAGAAGGATCAGAGACAGAAGTTACAGAAGGCCAGGAAAGAGCAAAAAGAAAGTACAACAAGAGAATTGACAAGATGCCTATCATTGGAGACCCCAAAGCTCCAGTAAGAACAAGAAGGCAACTGAAAAGTATGGTTGCAACTGCCCTACTGTCTCAAGTTGAGCCAAGGTCAATAGAGGAAGCCCTGGAGGACCAGTCATGGCTGCAAGCCATGAATGAAGAGCTGGATCAAATTGAGAAAAACCAAACTTGGGAGCTCGTGGATAGGCCAGCAAACAAAAATGTGATAGGCACAAAATGGGTGTTCAGGAACAAGTTGAATGAGGAAGGAAAGGTTGTAAAGAATAAGGCAAGGCTTGTGTGCAAAGGATACTCTCAAATTGAAGGAGTAGATGTGGATGAAACCTTTGCCCCAGTAGCAAGGCTTGAAGCCATAAGAATGTTTTTGGCAGTGGCTTCAGCAAGGAGTTATAAGGTCTTCCAAATGGATGTTAAATCTGCCTTCTTGAATGGAAATCTGGAAGAAGAAGTGTACATTGAGCAACCGGATGGTTTTCTAGTTTGTGAAGATGAAAACAAGGTGTGCAGGCTCAAAAAGGCACTGTATGGATTAAAACAAGCCCCAAGAGCATGGTACTCAAGGCTGGACAGTTACCTGAAGAATCTGAATTTCAGAAAAAGTTGCATAAATAGCAATCTATATGTCCTTGATGGAAAGGGTGGACAGTTAATAGCCATAGTCTATGTTGATGACATAATATTTGGAGGAGATAAGGAGCAGCTGTGCCATGAATTTGCTAGAAAGATGCAAGAAGAGTTTGAAATGTCCATGATAGGAGAGCTATCATTTTTCCTTGGACTACAGATTCATCAAAAAGCAACTGGAATTTTTATCTCTCAAACCAAGTATACCAAAGAAGTGCTGAAGAAATTTGGTATGACTGATGCTAAGCCAATGTCTACACCCATGGCAACTAACTGCAAGCTGAGCAAGGATGAAAAAGGAGCTGAAGCTGATCAAAGTCTATACAGAAGCATGATAGGAAGCTTATTGTACTTAACAGCAACAAGGCCTGATATTACCTTTGCTGTCTGCCAAGCTGCTAGATACCAGGCAAATCCAAAGAGTTCTCATATGATTGCACTAAAGAGGGTGCTAAGATACTTGCAAGGGACAGTAGATTATGGTCTGTGGTATGCAAGGAAAGGAAGCTTGGGATTAAGAAGCTTCACTGATGCTGATTGGGCAGGGAATGTTGATGACAGGAGATCCACTTCAGGAGGAGTATTCTTTCTTGGAAATAGATGTGTGAGCTGGTTAAGCAAAAAGCAAGAAAGTATAGCCTTAAGCACTGCTGAAGCTGAGTACATAGCAGCAACCAAGGCATGCACTCAAGCTATATGGATGAGATCTGAACTGCAAAATCTTAAAGAAGAAGTTCCCCTGCCACTGATAATTCTTTGTGACAACAAAAGTGCCATTGATTTGTCAAAGAATTCAGTCCAGCACTCGAGAGCCAAACATATAGAAATCAAGTATCACTTCATAAAGGACAAGGTTGAGAAAGGAGAAATTATGCTAGAGTATGTTCCCACAGCTAAACAAATAGCTGATGTAATGACAAAGCCTCTTCCAGCCGAGATGTTTGAAATTTTGAGGATGCAAATGGGAGTGCAGTCCTCCTTCTCATGCTGAATCAGTTGAGCATCCCCAAATCCCTTTGAAATTGGTTGTCAAAGGGGGAGAGATAGTCGCAGCATGCAGGGGGAGCTTACTATGTAGAAGAATAAGGTTCAGGGGGAATAAGGTTCAGGGGGAGCTTAGCACTGAGTTGACTGATTGGCTGCAAATGTGGTTGCCAACAATTCCAAAGGGGGAGATTGTTGAGCCATTGGAGCTGCTACAATGAACAATTCCAAAGGGGGAGATTGTTGAGCCATTGGAGCTGCTACAATGAAGCTTTCTTAGCCTTTACTAAAGTCCAATGTTGTGTTGTAATTGTTGCAACCACATTGTGACAAATCTGTGAATTACTAAGGCAATAATGGACTGAGTTCATGAGGATTGAAAGCATTTTATCTGGACAAAATCTCAGCAAGAAGCCGATGAATAAACTGAAGTGCCAAAATGAGAAGGAAGTGTACTGTTGGCATATCAGATCAAAGGCTGCACAGATCAGATCAAGTTACGCGCACATCAGATCAAAGGCTGCACAGATCAGATCAAGTTACGCGCACATCAGATCAAAGGCTGCACAGATCAGATCAAGTTACGCGCACAGCAGATCAAAGGCTGCACAGACAAGTTACGCGCACATCAGATCAAAGGCTGCACAGATCAGATCAAGTTACGCGCACAGCAGATCAAAGGCTGCACAGACAAGTTACGCGCACATCAGATCAAAGGCTGCTCAGATCAGATCAAGTTACGCGCACATCAGATCAAAGGCTGCACAGACAAGTTACGCGCACATCAGATCAAAGGCCACACAGATCAGATCAAGGGAAGTGAAGATCAGATCAAATGCAGTGCGTATCAGATCAAAGGAAGTGAAGATCAGATCAAATGCAGTGCGCATCAGATCAAAGGACAGTGCGTATCAGATCAACGGAAGTAAAGATCAGATCAAATTCTCAAGGGATTGCTCAGCAGCTTGGTTTCACAGAAGCAAGGCAAGTCAGCAACAAAACATATTTGCAGCAGAAGAGAACAACTCAAGGCTGGAGAGCTGGAGCAGACACCTAAGAAGCTGAAGTCAAGGACGGCTAGTGAATCACACCTCAAACGCGCGACTCTAAAAGTCTCTCAAAGATTCAGAAGACGCAGGAGCATCATGTTGAAGTATCTAGCAATCCTGTGAGCGAGCAGAAATACAAAAGAATCAAGCAGTGCCCGATCAGAAGAACTGCAGGAGCTACATGGATGGTTCTGAGTTGCTGGACAGAACGTTGTGACATGAAGGCTAACATCAGATCAACTGCAAGCTAACATCAGATCAACCGGAGGCTAACATCAGATCAACTGCAAGCTAACATCAGATCAGCTGCAAGCTAACATCAGATCAACCGGAGGCCAACATCAGATCAACTGCAAGCTAACATCAGATCAACCGGAGGCTAACATCAGATCAACTGCAAGCTAACATCAGATCAACCGGAGGCTAACATCAGATCAACTGCAAGCTGATATCAGATCAAATGCCGCGTACATCAGATCAGCTATAAGCTAAGATCAGATCACTTCTGCTGTTTCAAAATATCTAAGACAAGCTACTCGAGAAGTCTGAAGGAGTACAGTCAACAATATGACATGGCAAGCAAGTTGCAACTTAAAAAGGTTGAAAATGGATTATATGAATCTTGAGCCGCCTTCCGTGTAAGATATGCTGACACACCGCACGTAGGGCACAGTTTTTCTTCTGGGAAAAGAAACGGGCAGATGAGTAGGTGTGGTAGGCACAACAACTGTAGAATGCAGGATAAACAAAAGGGAGGAAAAACCCTAAAAGGCAGAAGGCACAAGAAGAAAGAGAGGGAGTGAGATGAGCAGAAGCCAAGGTGTGTGCTGAACAGAACGAAACCGAGAAAAGGGAGGAGAAAAAGAGTGAGAGCAGAAAAAGATGATATGAAAAATACAAGAGAGAAAGAAACAGTCTGCTGCACAAGGAGAAGCTGAAGCATTGGAGAGGCAGAAGTCAAGGAGAAGAAGAAGCTGAGGAGGAGCAGAATCGGGAGAACTGACCCTGAGATTGCAGCTTCAGGTGGTAAGCCTAGAACACTATCAAACGTCTTTCATTAAGTGATTTTGAAAGATATTTGTGTAGAAAAGGCAGTACAATAGAGATTTATATGTTGTTGTTTTAGTTGATGAACCTGTAGAGGTAGTGAACCTCAATGTGTTGAGCAGTGAGCTCTTGTTTATGTTGCTTATGGTCAGTGAGGCCAGAGCTGAAGGATTCTGTGATAGTGAAGATTGACAGGAGTGAATCTGTCCGTGGATGTAGATCATTTGATCGAACCACGTAAAAATCCCCCGTGCACATTTACTGCTTTGAGTGTGTCTTGACTGGTGTGGTGTTATCAAACTGTAAGCTTGAACAGGAGTGTCATGGTTGTGTAAGTAAACCCTCCTTGAGTGATTGAATTGATCTGATCTCTTCCTTGGTTGATCTGATGTCTTCCTTGGTTGATCTGATCTGCCAACAGTCCATCTAAGCCAACACGTGAGTTCAACAATAAGCTCTAACTGAGCTAACATTTGAGAGGGAATCCTTTAGTTGAGAGAAAAATTGATAGAGTGTTGATTCACCCCCCCCTCTCAACACTTGACACGATCCAACACTCATAACACTAGAACCACGTCTCAAATAACTAGCACCACGTCCAGAAACGTCTACATCCATTCATGTGAATTTAAGCTATTTTTTTCACAAAGACAACCCACCACGTCAAAGACAACTAGAACCGCGTCCATAAACGTCTACATCCATTCATGTGAATTTAACCAGATTTTTTTCCCCAAAGATAGTCCACCACGTCTCATAACACTAGAACAACGTCAAAAATAACTAGCACCACGTCCAAAAATGTCTACATCCATGCATGTGTATTTAAACTGATTTTTTGCACAAAACATCTCAACTCGTCTCAGACTCAGAACAACTATAACCACGTCAAAAAATGTCTACATCCATTCATGTGAATTTAAACTGATTTTTTTCACAAAGACAGTATACCACGTCTCAGAACAAGTAGCACAACGTCTCAAAACACTAGGACCACGTCAAAAAACGTCTAAAAAAACTGATATTGTAGTACGGGACAAAAAACGCACCAAAAATTTTCGACATTTACTTAGCGATTTTCTACCTTTTTCCTTCATGGCCATTTTCGTCATTTCATAAATATTTTGATTTTTTTTTGATACAAATAGCAAGTCCCAATAAATAAATAAATATATAATATATAAGCTCGTTAGGCTCGTCGAGCCTAACGAGCCTATATATTACATGCTCGAACTCGGCTTGTTACCTTAACGAGCCGAGCTCGAGCTCGGCTCAAGCTCGGTCAACTCCGAACTCAAGCCAAGCTTTGACCGAGCCGGCTCGCGAATAGCTCACGAGCGGCTCAGTTCATTTACACCCCTATTCGAGAATAACTCAGTGAGGTAGGAATTCAGTCTCAGTTCTCTGCACCTGGCACGCCAAAGTAGAACGGTGTAGCAGAAAGAAGGAATCGAACTCTCATGGAAATGGTTAGGTCGATAATGAGTTATAGTGATTTGCTGAGTTCATTCTTGGAATATGCCTTTAGAAACAGCGGTGTATATTCTTAATCTTATACCATCTAAAACCGTGCCTTCAACCCAGTAGAGTTGTAGAACGGGCGAAAGCCTAGTCTAAGACATCTCAGAATTTGGGGTTGCCCAGCACATGTGCTTAAGGCAGATGTGGCTAAGTTAGATGCAAGAACATAATTAATGCTGTTTGTAGGATATCCTAGGAGAACGAAAGGTGGTCTGTTATATAGTCCTAAAGATCAGAAGGAGGTGGTTTGTACCAATGCCAGATTTTTGGAAGAAGAATATATCCTAGATCACAAGCCCAAGAGTAAGATAGTACTAGAAGACCTTAGGAGATAAACTAATAATCCTGATGCACCAGCACAAGTAGATACACCACACACTGCACAAGAGATCACAGATGATGCACCTACACAGGTGGTACCTCGTCATAGTGGGAGGGTTGTAAGACAGTCCAACAGGTTCATTGGTGTGGGAGAAGCCTCAGACCTAGTCACAGGCGTGCCTGAACCTGATCCAGTAAACTACAATGAGGCCCTTCGAGATAAAGATGCAGAATCTTGGTGTAAAGCAATGATATCCGAGATAAGGTCAATGGACCACAATCAAGTCTGGGAGCTTGTGAACCTGCCTGATGGGTTTATACCCATTGGATGCAAGTGGGTCTACAAATGTAAAAGAGGACCAGACGAAAAGGTGGAAACCTTTAAAGCTAGGTTGGTGGCAAAGGGGTATACTCAGAAAGAGGAAATTGATTATAAGGAAACCTTCTCCCTGGTAGCCATGCTTAAGTCGATCTGGATTCTCTTGGCCATAGCTGCTCATTTAGATTATGAAATATGGCAGATGGATGTCATGACAGCTTTCGTAAACGGAAGTCTTGAGGAAACCATCTTCATGCAGCAACCAGAGGGATTCGTTGAAAAAGGCTGATAGCATAAGGTTTGCAGGCTTAAGATGTCTATTTACGGACTTAAGTAGGAATCCAGATCTTAGAACATCCGGTTTTATGAGGTAATCCTATCCTACGGATTTACTCAGTGTTCGGATGAGCAATGTGTGTACCGCAGACATGATGGAAACTCAATGGTGTTTCTTGTGCTTTACGTAGATGGCATTCTATTGATTGGCAACAACAAGAATGTGTTATCAGACGTAAAGGCATGGCTGTTCAAGCAGTTTGATATGAAGGACTTAGGAGAAGTAGGACATATCCTTTGGATCAAAATAATTTGAGATCGTAAGAAATGTTCGTTAACGCTCTCCCAAACTTCATACATAGTTACAATTCTGGCCCGTTTTAACATGCAGAACTCCAAGAAAGGTTTTCTACCGTTCAGACACGGAGTGCATCTGTCTAAAGAAAAGTCTCCTAAGACTGTTAAGGAGATAGAGGCCATGAAGACAGTTCCTTATGCTTCGGCAGTAGGAAGTCTCATGTATGTCATGTTGTGTACGAGGCCTGATATCTATCATGCTGTTGGCATTGTAAGCAGATATCAGAGTAACCCTGGGAAAGCTCATTGAGAGGCAGTAAAATGCATTCTCAAGTATTTGCGCAGAACAAGAGATCAAGTGTTAGTCTATCAGGCGCCTGAGTTGGTACCCCGAGGTTACACAAATTCATATTTCCAAGGTAACAGGGACAAGAGCAAGTCTACCTCAGGGTATGTGTTTACTCTGGGAGGTGGATCCATAGTTTGGCGGAGTGTCAAGTAGAAATAAGTGGCAGACTCTACCATGGAGGTTGAATACGTTGCCGCATCAGAGGCAGCTAAAGAAGCAGTATGGCTCAAGACCTTCCTAGTAGACATAGATGTGATTCCTGGTTTGCAGAAGTCTATCACAGTGCATTGTGATAACAATGGTGCAGCAGCAAACTCGAAGGAACCACGAGCCCACAAGGTGAGTAAACATATACAGCGCAAGTAACACCTGATACGAGATATCGTAAAGAGGGAAGATGTGGTCGTGGATAAGATAGCATCACAATAATATCAACTTTTGAGAGAAATTGAATAGTACCTCTCATCCAAGTTGAGCTTCATCTGCTTTCTGTCCACTTACCTCCTCTTTTTCAGGTTCATCTGCCTCGTGTTCAGCTTCTGCTTTCTCTGTCGATTCCTCTCCGGTCTCCTCTCCCGATTGCTCTTTGGTCTCCTCTCCTGATTCCTCTCTGGCCTCATTCACTAATTCTTCCCCGGCATCACCCCTTGATTTCACCCCGGGATCCTCCCCTGATTCTTCCCCGCCATCGGAGGATGATTCCTCCACTGATTCACCTTTCTCATCCTGCCAACACAATGTTAAACATTATAGCTTCTTTTAAAATTAATGTATTTTGACATCAAATTAAATGCTAACCTTATCTTCCTCTTCTAGGTGTTCTCTTATTTCGCCTTTTTCAAATGCTTTCGTATTTCCAAGTTCTGTCAGCTTTACCTGCGGCCAATTTTGAATTGTTAATATAAGGCGACCATCAGTATTCACCTTGGAATACCCAAGCCTATTAGCGTACAACAACTGTGATATGCAAAAAAATCAAAATCGAGTTAGTAACAAAATTAATAGTTTGATGTAAAATGTCATTTTACATGCCATTTTACATGTAAAATGACATTTTACATCATATTGATTCAAAATGCCATTTTTATGGGATTCTGATGTAAAATTCTAACAAACGAAAATTTACCACAATAAATGTAAGAGGCCCCATGAATTGGCATTTTTTATCTTGCTAGTCCTTTGTGCTTTCCATCAAGTGATCAAGCATGTACTTCCTTCAATTCAGCTCCATGATATTCTCCACCGAACTTAATGATTTCAGAAGTCGGTATTGAATTTGGTTACTTCTATAGCTGTGAAACATAGTCAGTACTATGTATATCAGGAAGTCTTGAAGGAATTCCAAGCCTGAAAGGTTCTTGCTACTCTTGATGTGTTTTGCTAATGCATTTGCTGATATCATAGACTTGATTTTTTGTACTTCGTGTCTTGCCTCGAACTTCTGCTTATCTTCCTTGTACCTCTCTGAACTTTGGTCCTTCCGAGAGTACTCTTCAATAAGTAGTTACCCACCAGGGAATCTCATTACCAGTTCGACATCAACGTCTTCAATTGGAATTGAACCTCCATCCAACTCCAAGGTGTTTGTTTTTGTGTTGATGTTGCTTATCAAATACGGTCCAAGGGAATTTGGAAACCTCTTGTATTTTATATGGAACAGGCAGCCTAGTCCCCACATTTATCAATTGTTGCCTTTGGGATTCACTAAGTTTTTCGAGCAATGATCATATACCATGAGGGGAAGTTCTAGACAAGAATCTTCCCTTTGTATGCTCCCCTTGCTCTTCTTTGAATTCTTTCTTCTCTTGCTCTTCTACCTTATCTTGCTTCCTCTTTCTCTGGTTCTCTAATATATCTACAGCGAGCTTTGCTTCTTTCCTTTTCTGCTCTTTTTTTTCATCATTTTTCTACTTCAATTGTTGCTGAAGTGTTTGTAAAGTACGTTGTCCTCAAAATCATCCTCTGAATCTTCTGAAATGACATTCTTTCTTCTGCTTGCAAGCACATGAGAATAACACGAGTTTACATCATATCAGTCTTCAGTTTGTAGCATTTTACATCAATTTTCATCGTATTTTATATAATTCTCATATGAACAGACAACATTTAACATCAGTAACAGCATTGTACATCAAACAAATATTTAACAATAATATCACGCAAATACATATGATGCATAAGTTTTTTTCAGTTTACAATATTTTACATCAATTTTCATCGTATTTTACATCAATTTTCATATGAACAGATAACATTTAACTTCAGTACAATGATTATATATCAAAACACATATTTAACATCATCATCACACCAAAACATACCATGCAGAAGTTCCCTTCAGTTTATACAAATGAAATATTGTGTGTATTATTTATACAAATGAAATATTAATTATTTATACAAAAAAAAATTGGTTGCAATCCAGTAGAAAATAAAAGAACATTTTACATACATTCATGTGAATTGGAAGAAAAATTCATACACATCAACTATCCAAAAAAAAAATACAAACAAATTCTTAAGTTAAAAAACATTTGTTACATCATTCAGTTGATCTGATGTCAAGTATTCGCTGATCTGATGTCTATATAATCCTGATCTGATATCCCTTGTTAAGTATGTTTTAATTCTACTGTATGATTTCTTTTATATTCTTGATCTGATATCTATAGTCTATTGATCTGATGTCAAGTATTAGCTGATCTGATGTCTATATAATCCTGATCTGATCTCCCTTGTTAAGTATGTTTTAGTTCTATTGTATGATTTATTTTATATTCTTGATCTGATATCTATAGTCTGTTGATCTGATGTCAAGTATTCGTTGATCTGATGTCTATATAATCCTGATCTGATCTCCCTTGTTAAGTATGTTTTAGTTCTACTGTATGATTTCTTTTATATTCTTGATCTGATATCTATAGTCTGTTGATCTGATGTCAAGTATTCGCTGATCTGATGTCTATATAATCCTGATCTGATCTCCCTTGTTAAGTATGTTTTAATTCTATTGTATGATTTCTTTTATATTTTTGATCTGATATCTATAATATGTTGATATGATATCTACTGTATTATTATTATTCTTTAAAAAAAATTCATTCATAATATGTATCATAATATATAAAATTATTTAATTATAAAACAAATAAAATGATAATTTAAAAATATTTTTTTATAAAATTCAAAAATATTAAAAAAATACTGAATTGTTTAGAAAAAAACGGACGGAAAAAAGTCTCAAGGAGGAAGGCAAAAAAAAATAAAAAATTAGCCAAAAATAACAAAAGAAAGGAAGACACTATAGCGCGTTACTGTAGCGCGCACTGTAGCGCGTTACTGGATGGAAATTGGAAAGCAAAATAAATGAGAATGACATAAATGCCCTCAAAAAAAGGCTCCGTTAAGAGGGTTAACGGCCAATATGGACGGAGTGACCTTTTTTGAAAATAAAATGAAAGTATGATGACCTTAAAAATAGTTTTGAAAGTATGATGACCAAAACTGGAAACTGACCATAGTATGATGACCAATTTTGGAATTTACTCTATTTTACATCATTCTCATATAAACAGACAACATCTAACATCAATACAACAATTTAACATAAAAAAAAAATTTAACATCAGTACCATCATTCTCATATGAACAGACAGCATTTTACATCAGTATCACCGCAAATTATATACTGTACCTAGAGGTACATGTACCTAATAATACATCACCACTCTCACTATAAGAGAGTGAGATACACGCTCTTCTCTTCTTCTTCTTCTCCAAAAACTCAGTTCCTTCTTTTTCAAAAAATCACTTCTTCTTCTTAAAAAATCAGTTATTCTTCTTCGCCGTACTCCATTCGAAACCGCATTTAATCAAAATTTTCATTCAAACACAGATTTAACGGAGATTGACGGTTGTTTTTTCCGACGAACAACACCAAATACAATGGAAAAATCACTTCTTCCTGTTCAAAAATCTCTTATTTTTCTTCAAAAATCTCTTATTCTTCTTCAAAAATAACTTATTCTTCTTAAAAAATACCAAATCATAAAGTATGAACTGTATTTGATGGATTTACGGAACCTTATTTTCACGATTTGATGTTGGGTAATGTATTAATGATGTTATATTCGTGTTTTCTTCTTCAAATAATGCTCTGTTGCTCTGAAATATGATATATAAATGGTTTCCGTGAGGTATTGACACTTTCATGTGAAATGGGTTGCTTCTGATTCTTCTCCACTGCTGGACTTGGTAGAACGCATTTTGGGACGTAACTAGACGTTGTGGAATGTTGCGGGACATAACGGGATGTTGCTGTTTTGCATTTTGGACATTGCGGGACGTTGCGGGACATAACGGGATGTTGCTATTTTGTATTTTGGATGTAGTGGGACGTAACAGGACGTTATGGGACGTTGCTTCTTTGTATTTTCGGACGTTGCGGGACGTTGCTGGACGTAGCTGGATGTATCTGGAAGTGGTGCTAGTTTTTTCGAATGTAACGATATGTGGTAGACTATGTTCTGTGAAAAAATCAGCTTAAATTCACATGCATGGATGTAGACATTTCAGGACGTGGTGCTAGTTGTTTTTGACAGTGGTTATAGTGTTATGAGACTTGGTGGACTGTCTTTGTAAAAAAAATCAACTTAAATTCACATGCATGGATGGATGTAGACGTTACAGGACGTGGTGCTAGTTGTTTTTGACCTGGTTCTAGTGTTAGGAAACGTTGTTGAAGGTGTAATCTGAAAAGTTCAGCTTAAATTCACATACTTGGATGTAGACGTCGCGGCAGTTATTTTTTGGACGTGCATGGACGTTGCGGCAGTATTAGGAGACGTTGTAGAAGGTGTTATGTGAAAAATTCACCACATGCCCGAATGTTGACGTTGCGGCAGTTGTTTTTTGGACGTGCAGGGACGTTGCGGCAGTGTTAGGAGACGTTATGGAAGGTGCAATCTATAAAGTTGTATTACACGGACGGTTCAAAAGGGCATAACTCGGTACTCGATTGTCCGATTTGGACGCACGAGTAGTGTTTTTGATGGTTCTCAATGTGATCTACGCAATATACATAGCAGGCCGACATTTGGAGATGGTTCCGATATTGAAAAATATGTGGTTTTGGATGAAAACTTTAAATGGTCATAACTTTGCGCTCGGTGGTCCGTTTTAGACGAATTTTTTTTGATTTCATATAACTTTTTGAGATCTATCTATCTGCATACATCCGAAGACGGTTTGGGCTGCTCAAAACTCCAAAAAAGCCATATTTTAAAAGATACGGAAGATTTTTATAATTTCAAGGGTTTTTTGAATTTTTGACGAAACATTTGACATGTATGAAAAATAGTTTTTTACGATTTGCCTGCATGAAAACCTTGTTCCTCCGGGGTTCTATTGACCTATGTATTGGGAGATGGGAAATTCAATATTGACAATAGTGATTTTTTAAATCGCATGTACCAAAAAGTGTAATTAAATGTCAACTAAATTTAAGTGGATTAATGGCAATTAAATTTTTTGGAGAGTCATAAGACTAAAATAACCAGGGTTCGAGTCTTGTCCCTGACAATTTTTTTTGGTTTTTTCCTACTAATAGTTACTTAAATGGTATCTGTTTTTTACATTACTAAAATCAGCTAAGCCGTTTTTGGACGTTGCAACAGTTTTTTTTGGACGTGCGGGGACGTTGTGGTCGTGTTAGGAGACGTTGTGGAAGGTGTTATATGAAAAATTCAATTTAAATTCACATGCCTGGATATAGATTTTTTTGACGTTGCGGCAGTTTTTTTTGGACGTAGGTGGATGTTGCGGCAGTGTTAGTAGACGTTGTGGACATGCCTGGATGTAGACGTTGCGATAGTTGTTTTTTGGACGTTGCAGCAGTTGTTCTGAGACATTGTTGACTCAGCGAAGACGTTGTGGACATGCTTGGGTGTAGACGTTTGTGGACGTGGTGCTAGTTGTTTTTGACGTGGTTCTAGTTGTTCTGAGACGTGGTGGACTGTCTTTGTAAAAAATCAGTTTAAATTCACACGCATGGATGAGGACGTTTCTGGACGTAGTGCTATTTGTTTTTGACGTGGTTCTAGTTGTATTTGTGAAAAAATCAGTTTAAATTCACATGCATGGATGTAAACGTTTATGGACGTGGTGCTAGTGTTAGGAGACGTTGTAGGCATGCCTGGATGTAGACGTTGTGACAGTTATTTTTTGGACGTTGCGGCAGTTGTTCTGAGACATTGTTGACTCAGCGAACACTCAGCTCGGAAAAAAAAAGGCGCGCGCGTAGGCGAAACTTACTATATTTAGTAAGTGTACATCTGTCATACAAAAAATTACTATATATAGTACCACCATTTAACATAAAAAAAATAATAGCATTTAACATCAGCACCACAATTCTCATATGAACATACAGCATTTAACATCAGTACCACCATTTAACATTAAAAAATAGTATTTAACATCAGTACCACCATTCTCATATGAATAGACAGCATTTAACATCAGTACTACTGAAACACATATACCTTCTATTCGTTGTTTATCTACTTCCATGGCAACGTTTTTTGTCCTCGGCCTCTTTTTCCCCTGTACTTGATCGATATTTTGCGCTGGGTCAACTATTTTTTTCCCTTTTTAACATCAAAATATAAAGTATTATACATCAGTTTAACATCAATATAACTAAAAGTCAAAAAATAGGTTGAAAATTTGTTATAATCATACCTGCAATTCCTTTTTCCATTCATTTTGCTTCTGCATCACTTGTAACTTGTTTAACCCTCACCATCTTTGCCCGCTTTCCTCGAGGTTTTTTTTTCGCCCACTGAACTGGAGACTTTTCTTCATTTGTTTCTTCAAAAATGATGTGGAATCGTTTGCTGTTCGATGTGGGTTTTATAGATGATGGTTGCTGATGTCGAATCGTGGGTTGTTTGATGTCGAATCGTGTGGAATGGAATTGAAGTGGGTCGATTTCACCGTAGAACGTGCTTTTGTTTCCGTTTTCTCCGGTGGCCGTGGGTCACGTCGAGAGCTTGAGGAAGGCTTTGGCTTCTTCGAATGGAATTTGTTCAAAATTTAATGTCTTTTCAAACCCAAATTTCGAAAAAAAGATATGATTGATGTCTTAGGTTTTGTTTGATGTAAAATTGGGAGCTAGGCGGCTGACTTTTTTGATTTCCGAGGAGCATGTAAAACACCTTCCAGGCTCCTTATTTTGCAGCTGGGATTTTAGTTTTTTTTTTTTACTAGATGTACCAATTTTTATGGTACTACTAGGAGCCGGTAATTTATATGGTGGTCCTATAGGACCACCATGCAATTTAACTCCTACCTAAAGTAGCGCGTTACAGTACGCGCTACAGTAACGCGCTACAGTACCGCGCGCGCTAAAGTAACGCGTTACAGTAACGCGCTACAGTAACGCGCTACAGTACCTTCCTTTTTTTTGTTATTTTTTTGCTTTTTTTATTTTATTTTTTTGTCTTCCTCCTTGAGACTTTTTTTTGTCCATTTTTTTTAAACAATTCAGTATTTTTTTTAATGTTTTTGAATTTTATAAAAAATACTTTTAAATTATCATTTTATTTGTTTTATAATTAAATAATTTTAGATATTATGATACATATTATGGACGTTTTTGTTGTACTGTTGATCTGATGTCTAGTATTCCCTGATCTGATGTCTATATAATCCTGATCTGATCTCCCTTATTAAGTATGTTTTAGTTATATTGTATGATTTCTTTTATATTCTTGATCTGATATCTATAGTCTGTTGATCTGATGTCAAGTATTTGGTGATCTGATGTCTATATAATCCTGATCTGATCTCCCTTGTTAAGTATGTTTTAGTTCTAGTGTATGATTTTCTTTATATTCTTGATCTGATATCTATAGTCTGTTGATCTGATGTCAAGTATTCGCTGATCTGATGTCTATATAATCCTGATCTGATCTTCCTTGTTAAGTATGTTTTAGTTCTAGTGTATTATTTCTTTTATATTCTTGATCTGATATCTATAGTCTGTTGATCTGATGTCAAGTATTTGGTGATCTGATGTCTATATAATCCTGATCTGATCTCCCTTGTTAAGTATGTTTTAGTTCTAGTGTATAATTTCTTTTATATTCTTGATCTGATATCTATAGTCTGTTGATCTGATGTCTAGTATTCCCTGATCTGATGTCTATATAATCCTGATCTGATCTCCCTTGTTAAGTATGTTTTAGTTCTAGTGTATGATTTTTTTTTTATTCTTGATCTGATATCTATAGTCTGTTGATATGATGTCAAGTATTCGCTGATCTGATGTCTATATAATCCTGATCTAATCTCCCTTGTTAAGTATTTTTTTAAAAAAAGTATGTTTTAAAAAAAATACTACAGTACATTCCTTTCTTTTTTTATTTTTTACTATTTTTTTATTTTATTTTTTTGTCTTTCTCCTAGAGACTTTTTTCCGTCCATTTTTTTTAAACAATTCAGTATTTTTTTTAATATTTTTGAATTTTATAAAAAAAATATTTTTAAATTATCATTTTATTTGTTTTATAATTAAATAATTTTAGATATTATGATACATATTATGGACATTTTTGTTGTACTTGATCTGATGTCTAGTATTCCCTGATCTGATGTCTATATAATCCTGATCTGATCTCCCTTGTTAAGTATGTTTTAGTTCTACTGTATGATTTCTTTTTTTTTCTTGATCTGATATCTATAGTCTGTTGATCTGATGTCAAGTATTCGCTGATCTGATGTCTATATAATCCTGATCTGATCTCCCTTGTTAAGTATGTTTTAGTTCTAGTGTATGATTTCTTTTATATTCTTGATCTAATATCTATAGTCTGTTGATCTGATGTCAAGTATTCGCTGATCTGATGTCTATATAATCCTGATCTGATCTCCTTTGTTAAGTATGTTTTAGTTCTACTGTATGATTTCTTTTATTTTCTTGATCTGATATCTATAGTCTGTTGATCTGATGTCAAGTATTCTCTGATCTGATGTCTAGTATTCTCTGATCTGATCTCCCTTATTAAGTATGTTTTAGTTCTACTGTATGATTTCTTCTATTTTCTTGATCTGATATCTATAGTCTGTTGATCTGATGTCTAGTATTCTCTGATTTGATGTCTAGTATTCTCTGATCTGATGTCTATATATACTGTCTTATATTTTTTTTAAAAAAAAGTATTTTTTTTAAAGTATTTTTTTAAAAAAGCTGTGCGTCAAAAAAAAACTGTACTGTCTTATTTTTTTAAAAAAAAAGTATTTTTTTTAAAAATAGTATTTTTTTTAAAAAGGTTGTGCGTCAAAAAAAAAAAAAAAACTATAGCGCGTTACTGTAGCGCGCAACTCTAGCGCGCGCTACAGTAGGTTGGAGTAAAATTCATCCTACTCCTATAGCTCCTCCGTAAACGGACTCCTAGTAGTCCTATATAAGAACTGGGCTATAATACGAAAGAGATCGGCCACATTTGCTCTTAGCTTCTTTTAAGCAATTTCATGGACGCAGCTTTTTTAGTGAAGACAAAGTAATAATCATTGATAATATTGGAAAACAGTACTAATTTTATTTCAAAAGCATTATTTGCTATCTTATAATGTTCTAATTTAATAAATAAAATTATTATTTAAAATATTTCAATTTTTATAAGGTTAGTATTATATTCCGTCTTCCTTTTTCTTATTAATCGTTTCTCTTTTTCTAAAAAAAAGTCCTTAATTTTTTTAAATGAAGGTCTATTTTGCCTTCCTTATTTTGTTATTTCGCGTCCCTTTTATACTTAAATTATTCTGAACAAATTAAGAAATACCAACCATAATATTTAAATATAAAAATATAATAATATATTAAATTACCTAAATACCCTTAATCAATTTACTAAAAATACTAAAAAAATTATTTATAATTCTTCTCATCTATGCTACTTTAATCATAATTTTTATAAATTTTTTGTATATTAAAAAGAGACTCATAAAATTTTTCATAAATTAATTAAGGACAATAAGGTAATAATAGGAGAAGCGGAAGATAAACATTAAGGGGTGAGAAATAAGAATTAAAAAGGCGATACTTAACAAATAAAGGATTTTTTGAAAAAAATGGGCACGATATAACATAACTCTTTTTTTAAGTATCGTTATCCTAATTCTTATTTTTTGCCCTTTAATATTTATCTTCTGTCCCTCCTGTTTTTATCTAACTGTCCTTAACTAATTTACCAAAAATTTTATAAGACCCTTCTTAATTTACCAAAAATTTATAAAAATTATAATTAAAGTAACATAGATGAGCGAAATTAAAAATGAAATTTTTTAATGGATAATTTTGGTAAATTGAGTAAGGACAATTAGATAATTTAAAATATTATTTTATTTTATATTTAAATATTATGATTGATATTTTTTAATTTGTCAGGAGTAATTTCAGTATGAATAGGGCAATAATAAGAAAATATAGGGTGAAAAATAATCATTCACATTTTATAAATTGAATATTTTCTTCTTTTAAAGTAGGACTATATTTGTTCAATTGTTATATAATACAATCAGGACACGCCCGGTATAACTCGAATTTAGAACTTTTTAATCCTAAGTGAGGAGGCCAATTCCTCATTGTCTAGATTTACAATCTTTAAGTGTTCATATTTAAAATATTGGAAGAAACATATTATTTTGAGAAAAAATATGTAATAAAAGAAATTAAAAAAACTAATATTAATTTTTAATTTGTATAAATAATTTGAGATCAAAATTTTTTGGTCAGAAATACGAAAACTTTTAACGTTCTCTCATCCCTTCATTCCTAAGTTTGAGATGAGATGGGTGAGCGGCTATTAGTCTGGACTTGGAGAGTGGAAGGTTGTGGACTGCAACATTCTGGTCCCTTCCTAAGTTTTCCGATGAGACAGGCGACCGACTGTTTCTTGTAAACCTTTTTAGTCGGGTATTGCTATTTGTAGCTCATAATTGCTATTTGTAGCTCAAATTTTAGTATAAAATGACCCAAATGTCCCTTATTTTAAATAAGAAATAATTTAAAATAAAAAATATTGTAAAAAGTTAATCAGCAATGGATGACCCACTCAAATTACGCACGTTCACCATGGACGGACCACGTAAAATAGGCGCCGGTACAACGGGCGAAACGCATGAAAAAAAACCCTCACCATGGTATGCCTCACCTAAAATGGGTGAGTCACCATGGACACGGACGCATAAGTAACGCGCCCCTGCCATGGATCAGGCGCCTATTCTATGCGCCCAGACCATGGTGACCACGCCCGAAAACCCTCACCATGGTATGCCTCACCTAAAATGGGTGAGTCACCATGGACACGGACGCATAAGTAAGGCGCCCCTGCCATGGACCAGGCGCCTATTCTATGCGCCCAGACCATGGTGACCACGCCCGAAATGGGTGGCCACCCTGACTACGTGAATAAAGTATGATCTACTACAACATTTTTATCAACTTCTAAATTGCCAAACACTCCAAAACCGCGGCTAAAAATCAGTGAAACCTTCACAATGCTCGTTGAACTACGTTGATGAAACGCATTGGTTCAAGATTCTTGAGAAAATGGTACGTTTTCGTTTATGTATTTGTAATGTTGTATGTTTACAATATCTATGGTAAGCACTTACATTTTAGGCGCCTTCATTCAATGGTTCAAACGGCCAAAATAGGTGCCGAAACCATTGAATAATCGCCTATTTTGGGCGTTCAAGCCATGGCTTACCCGCCCAAAATGGGCGATAAAAGCATGGAAGACACGCCTTAAACGGGCGAGCAGTTAATGGTATCGCAACATTTGGGGTCGTGAATGCCATGGTAAAATCGCCCATTTTAGGCGTTTTCACCATGGTTTCCACGCCCAAAATGGGCGATTGAACCATGGTTTAAACGCCCTGAACAGGCGCTGAAACCATGGTTCGACCGCCCATTTTGGGCGTGGAAACCATGGTGTGAACACCCATTTTAGGCGTTTGTTCCATGGTTTTTACGCCCAAAATGGGCGGTCGAACCATGGTTTCCCCGCCCAAAATGGGCGGTCGAACCATGGATTTTCAACATTTGGTTGCGTCCTGTCAATGGTGTTTCCGACCATTTGAGCGATTTTTCAATGGTTTGAACGCCCAGTATAGGCATTTTTTAATTGTTTGTTATTGGTACTATTATGTTTTTTCATATTTAGCTTTATTTTGTATAATTATAAAGGTGAACTTATGTTTATTTTACGAATGATGCAGGATCCAGTTGAATTACCCGATCTGTCGGTTGATTTGAGTGGCTATTTTGAGTCTCCCATTTATTTTAGGACTCACGAAGAAGCATTTCAGCATTGTAAAGATGTAGCCAATGAATTACGTTTCGAGCTTATTATCACTGGGCGGACTCAAAAAGCTAATGCTTACACGTATCGGTGTGCACGATGGAGGGATCCTATTGAGCAGGGGCCTACCCCCAAAGAAAGGAAAAATACTAGACGGAAAGGATGTGAGTGCCCTTTTAAGTTATATTGCAAGAACGAACCGAAGTTTGGTTGGTGGATCAGAACATATCCCGGTTATGAGTCAACGCACAATCATCCTGGCATAGTTTATCCACAGGGTCATAGACAGTTTAGCTGCATGAGTGACGGAGCAAGGGCCTTAGCTAAACGGTTGGGCAAGGGAAATGTGAAGCCAAAAATCATCAAGTCAATGATTGATGCGGAATACCCCAGTGATAATGTGGTAATCAAGGCTGTATACAATCAAATAGCACAAGACAGGGAGGAGGAGCTGCAAGGTATGGATATTGGTGAACAATTTGTTCGTTTGGCCAAGGAGAAGAAGTATTATGTTAAAATCAAGAAGAAAGTGGGCACAAATGAGATCACCCATGCATTCATAGCTCATCCAGCATCAATTCAGTTGTTTGCTCGCTATCATTGGGTGATTGTGGTTGATTCAACCTACAAAACCAACAAGTACAAAATGCCGCTCTTTCAGATGATAGGTATGACTCCCACAAACATGAACTTTAATATTGCATTCGCCCTTTTGAGGGATGAGTCTGCCATCACATACGGTTGGGTGATGGCACATTTGAGGATGTTGTTGGATGATGCACTTGTGCCAAGTGCAATTGTCTCAGATAAAGAGGGTGGTTTGTTGAGGCCTATTAAGAATCATTTTCCACATTCACACCACCTATTGTGCTTGTGGCATATAGACCGTGATGTTGACGCAATGTTGCGGAAAAAAGTTCGCGGAGATAGATTAAAAAGGGATGTCAAAGCCATGTGGAAGAAAATCATCAATGCGCCAACAGTTGAAGAGTATGAAATTTTACTGCAGCTGTTCAGGGGAAGTTACTCTACTATTGCGCATGAAGCTGTGGTCTACTTGGAAGGTACTTGGCTTTCCCATAAAGAGAAAATTTGTAAGGCTTGGACAAACCAAATTTTCCATCTTGGCAATACAAGTAGCAACAGGGTGGAAAGTACTCATGCTGCACTTAAAGACTGGATGAATTCTGGCACTCAAGCACTTCACACTCTATTTGGGGTGATTGACAACCATGTCAATCACCAGTTATCTCAGATCAAGTAAGTATAGTAATTTAGATTATTTTTGCTTTATTTATTAAATTACATATACATGCGATTATTAATTTGATGTGATTTGTACGTTAAACATGCACACAAATTCCTTGCAGATGTCAACTTGAGGAATCTATTTCGACACGACCAATCGATAAGATGCGATTCCCATATGATCTGTTGCATGGTATTGTGTCGCATCACTGTATGGATTTGATCAGCAAACAAGTTGAACTTATGGATAGCTAGGGCGACAAAGTGGTTGAGAAATGTCAATGCTTCTGCAAGGTGACTCATGGTATCCCGTGTGCTTGTGAGCTATTCAAATTAAAGGAATCAAACGATAAGCTCACAATCGACAATTTGCATGAGTTTTGGAAGCGATTGCAGATCGTACCCTCCGAATCAGCATCGAATACCATTTCTCCGGAGCTGCAGTGAGTTCATTGTTTTCAATACAGTTTATATGTGTTTAAAATACATGTAAGTTGTTTGTATTAGTTGTTTGTATAATTCATAATCATTCCTAATATGTACTTCCGCGAGCAAATCATTCCAGCATTTGAGAGCTGTCCAGCCGCCTTGATGCGTCAGGCGCTTGTTTCAATGGATGAGGCTCTGTTTCCTGACAGGAGTAGTGCGTGTGAGCCCGCTGTGTTGGCAAAATCTCGCGGACGACAAAGATTGCATTCATCTGTTATGCGGACGCAGAGTGGCTACGAGCGCGCAACAAGCCGATCTAATTCATCGCTTCGTTCGTCGGGTCGCAGACCACAGTTAGGGGATGGTAAGACATACAATCACTGATATTTCTTCATGACTATTATGTGACTATTATATTTAATTACGTTATTTTTTTAGGCACGACAGAATCAGATCGTTTTCCCCTCCTTCCTGCATATATACACCCTTACTGTACTGGTTATTTGAACGTGAAGTCAGATGGCAACTGTGGTTTCAGAGCTGTGGCACACTCTCTATATGGGAACGAGAATGCCTGGGGATCAGTTCGGATGGCGACTCTTGGAGAGATTCTTGCATATCAAGATAAGTACATTCCTATAATGACTGCATTTGCACCTGGTGAGATTCCTAATGAGTCAGTTGTAGATTGGACAGTTAATAGGATAGCTCACCGTTCATCACCATGTGGCATAGATTATTGGATGCGCACACCCACTGACTTATTTGCTATTGCCACGTGGTCGAACTCATTGATTGTGCATCTCAGTGACCGCAGTACAGGTTGTTATTTCACTGTATTACCTGTGAGGTCGGTAGATGGTGCCACTGAGCCGGCCATGGAAATATGCATTGCACATATTCATGACATTCATTTCATAAGTGTAAGTTTGGTTACTGATTGCCCTCTTCCACCATTGCTTGATATGTGGGAGAGGCACCGCGATCCTAGTTTTGATGAGTATGTGAGGTCTCCGAGATTCTTAGAGAGGATTAAGGAATGTGAATTGATATGTCCTCGCCGTTAGTATACATGTTTGCGTGACATTTCGATGTATTTTATTTTCATTTTACCATTTAATTTAAAAATCATTTTAAATTCACATGCCTATTTATTTGATCTGCGGTCACTCAAATAACAAAAAACATACACATAGTTCGATGGTAATAAAGAAATAAATCTAAAATCTTTGTTCAATTGTAAAACACAAAGGGACAATAACATATCACTGTGCCAAATGCCAGCGATCAACCAAACTAGCAAGCTGCTCCTCGCACTCATCCGCCTCATCGCATCCCCGATATCTGATGATCTCACAAAATCTCCGTGAGACCGACAAACTCTCTCTCATCCACTACATAATGAAATAAAAAAAATAATCATAAATTATTTATATGATATATACAATCATTAATTATAACATACAAGATAAAAAAATGTAAACTTACATATTCAGTGTTGCCTCGCGAAGGAACTCATCGTGCGTCGTGGAGTGATAGACCAGCAAATATACGCGGGTGGGAGTGTCTCGCGTACCAATCCATGTAATCCTCAGTACATGCGCCTGGATTGATGGCACTGTGCATCAATCTATCCGTCCGTATACTACTCCCATCTGGGAATGAGTCCCACATGTAAAACATATCGCGGCTAAACTCCACCTTGTACCCCGTACCATCATATCGCCGCATACAAGATATAGGACGGAGGATCGGGCGAGGCACCCCCTGCACATATTCAAGCTGCCTGACACATCTATCCGGCATGTATGGCTCAACAGTCCCATGAGCTGCAAGCACACCTCTATATATGGTAATCTCAGTGTGCACGTGAGGAAAGTCCCCGTATGGCAACCATGTCACCTTCAAATTACATGCACCAATAAATACACGACACAAACAAATTACAATTAAATAAATCAACTGGGTGTAGAGTAATATACCTCATCAGCTGTCATACTGTCCAGCTGCTCCCGGTAAGTAGCTAGGCGCATATCACGATCGCTGCCCGTGCTCACACGCCACAGTCTAGCACGCGGAGCGTGACGATCAATAATAGAGGGCACAGCGTGGGGTCTGAATATAGGAAAGTACTCGTATATCCATGACTGCAGTAAGGTGAGGCACCCCGCCATAGAACTAGTACCACCTCTACTAGCAACACCCAACTGCCTGTATAGAAACGCTAAAGTCGCAGACCCCCAGGAATACTGACCCACCTCGCCCAACTTGTTCCTAATTTGAACCACAGACTGGGGTCTAAACTTATTGGCACTCTTGTCCGGAAACAGACAAGCGCCAATAGTAACCAACAACCATGCCTCTACATCCAAATCAGGGTCCCTCTCGTCGCCGTTATTCCAACGGCGATCAAACACACGCTCCGTCACAAGGCAACCACTATCATACATCTTTCGCCAGTCAAGACTGCGCTCATCTAGCTCAACTACCTCCCTGCATAAGGCCTTAACCACATCCTGATGTGTGACATCATTCACCATACGACCCTCAACAGGTATCCGTAGAATCTCCCACACATCATGTAATAAGATCCCCATCTCACCAAATGGCAAATGAAAAGTGTTCGTATCAGGTTGCCACCGCTCTATGAAAGCGCAAATGAGAGGGGCATCTATGGAAGGAAACATAGTAGCAGGTAGGTGGCTCAATCGAGTCACACTCAATCTATCACGCCAATCGGCGGGCATCTCAACGAACCACCGACGCAACTTCCCACAAACCCCTTTCCTGTTCTGGCACCTAAAGTGTGGCCTAAGTCGCTCTCCGGCCTGTCCATACCTCGATGCAACATGACCCAACCAGCTGGGTATGACTGATCCATCCACAGGTCCACCAACACACGGTACGGTCACCTCCCAAGGATCCAACTCAACGGTGGGACGCTTATTCTTGTCTAAATTCATAAACATATTTTTATAAATGACGACAAATAGCATTTGTAAGTAATTAAAATAATCATACAATGAAATTGCAATTATTCACGTTAATCGACTATAAAAATAATCATAAAATCGATCTAAACTATTCACATATTAAAATAAATCAATTAAATCGCATATTCAAATAAAATTATACATTACTAATACAAAAAATTGAATTTAAATATAGATTGAGATCAGCGTGTACCTTTCGCCGTGAAGCGACCGTCTCCAGCTCGTCGTCTATGAGTGATGACCTGCTCCTTCTCCCCGCCATCACCGCTGTGTTCGCCACCAGCACCGCTGTGTTCGCCACCAGCACCGCTGCCGCTACCACAACCACCATCATCACCGCCGTCGTCATCCCCATAACCACCATCACCATCACCATCACCATCACCATCATCGTCATCTCCGCCCAGCTCCTCAATAAAGCGGTCGCTGTGATGCTCCATCCCACTCCCAATGTGATAATCCTCGTCATCGCCTATAAGATACTCCATCTCAGGAGTGGGCTCGGGTAGTATAAAGTCCATCTCATTATCCGGCCCGCCAATGTCAGCATCATCCCTCGAATGAGATGGCTCATCAAATTGCTGCTGGGATGAGCGACCTGCTTTCCGCTTCCTATAGGAAGCTGTGGGTCGCTGTCGCGGAATTATTTGGCCCAGAACCTACAAAACATTTAACGAATTTAAGTCAACAAATAAAATTAAATTTAATTATATACATTATTTAAACAATTAAAATTATATAAATTATAATTAATATACTTATAATTTAAAATTTTAAAATTTGACCGGTCAAACGACCGGTCAAAATAGGCCCGACGAGCAGCCGGCGCGGATCGCCCAGGCGACCCTGCGCGGGTCGCCTGGGCGATCCGCGGTCGGATCGCCCGGGCGATCTGCAGGGTCGCCTGGGCGACCCTGCACGGATCGCCTGGGCGATCCGCGCAGGGTCGCCCAGGCGATCCGGCCGGGGTAGCCGCCGCTGCAGCCGGATCGCATGGGCGATCCGGCGGTCAGCAATTCATCTTCAAAAACATCACCACCACAATTTTGAATAAGGAAAACACTTCAAAAAATAAATTACCTTCCCGAATAACCCTTTTCCAGCTCCATGGCGCCTTTGGGGTTCGTCTCCTCCACCGTCCATTCGCCCTGGCGTTCTATAGAAGGTTTGTTTGAAGAAAAATGTTGGAAGAGTTTTTTTGTGTTTTAGAATGGAATGGAGAAAATGCCCCGCATTGGATTACTTAAGGCTGCATTTGGCATCCTCACCCAAAATAGGCGCCTCCACCATGGGTCGGACGCATTAAAAACGCGTCCGACCCATGGTGGAGGCGCCTATTTAGGGCGTTTGAGCCGTGGTGAAACGAAGTCCGTTTCACCACGGTTCAATCGCCCTAAATATGCGATTGTCCATGGGTGCAGACGCGTTCTTAATGCGTCTGCACCCATGGTTCCCCACCCGTTCAATGTGGCTATTCCGTGGCCGGATTTGCCCTTTTTTGCGTTTCTTCAATTATTACCGCACGTTATTTAGGTGGTCCGTCCATGGTGACCGTGCCTAATTTGAGTGGCTGATCCATTGCAAATTAGATTTTTTGAATATTTTTTATTTTAAATTTTTTCTTATTTAACATAATGGACATTTTGATCAATTTATACTGAAATTTGAGCTACAAATAGCAATTTTGAGCTACGAATAGCAATTCAGTTTTTAGTCGGAACATGAAAGCGGAGGGTAGTGGGCTGCAACACATTCTCGGACCCTCTAACAGCTGGTGCTGGTTTTCTCATCTTCAACACAACTCAATGCTTGGTTTTGTCCTGACATTCTCTGTTCTCATCCTCCCCACCTCTTTCAATAATACATTATACATCTCTCTCTCTCTCTCTCTCTCTCTCTCTCTCTCTCTCTCTCTCTCTCTCTCACTCTCACTCTCTCTCTCATTAATTATTATTATTACATCCCCACCCCCTGACATCTTAATCTCCAAGATTTCGAGCCACACAACTCCCACTTTATTGAAATCGTTTTCAGAGATTTTATTACAACTAAACTGCTATTATTGAAATATGATGATAGAGGTTTCTAATGCAAAACGAAACTTTTATGTTCTTTCAAGGGTGCTTTGATCAGTTGGGAAAAGGTTAGTCTAGGTTTTGTTTTTTCCTAAAGGAAGAGAGCAATCCTTTACGGATTATTAGGTACCCCAAATAAAGAAAAGGCATTTCGTGCACTTAGAACTAAAATTTTTTTTTATTAGATTATTATACGGGATGAAATTTATTCAAGTAGTTAATTAAGAAAGATTTTATGAACATGCATATATTGTTTAATCATTTTTTATTTCTGAAAACAAACCCTTCTAATTTATGAACTACAACATATAACAATCAAATATTGAACCGTTTGACTAAACTTGAAGATAAAGTCCTTACCATTAGATACAACAATTTGGATTCCCTCATAAAAAATTAAATTTATAGAAAATAATTAATTAAAAAAGACTTTACAAACCTACATCGTTTGTTTAATATTTTCAATTTTTAAAAACAAATCACTCTAACAACTATTTATTTGACTAACAATCAAACGTTAAATGGGTAAATTAAACTTGAAGAGAAAGGTTCTCAACCATTAGACATGACAACTTGGATTTTTCAACTATATGTCTAGATGAGGAGAAAAAGTGTGGATCACCATCCCAACCCTCCATATATTTTCCACCCTGCTCTAATCAATGACATTGCATGTGCAAACTTCTACAACACTAGTCAAGTAACATGTGCTTTAGAGAGACAATGTTTTTTTTTTTTTTTACATTGGGCAAAAATGACAAATAGTAAATGCCATATATATATATATAAATAATATGGTACTAGAGTAGCGAGTAAAAATTCATCACATCACCAGCAAAAAAATTTTGTTGCTGACTATCTGGTATTACTAGCAAGAGAGGGTCTTAAAAGATATAAAGAGTTTTTGTCGACTCGAGATGTAATTTTTAAATAACTAGACCATGATGTGATTAAAGTGATTTATTCTTAAATTATAGTGCAAAACTAAACAGATAATCGCTCCCTCTTTTATAAAAAAAAAATATAATATGGTACTAGAAAAGGCCGAGCTGCGGAGCCATCTCACTGTAGTACTGTGATGTACAACAAACAACAAATCAAGGACGGCCATCCACATGTCTCTCTGTTAATAGGTGCCATACTATGTGGTTAAGGGTCGAATAGGGTCCCATTCTTGCTGGATCATCAATTCAGCTGAGCTGAGTGCACAAACTCAAAATAGGATCCTAATCTTAAATAGGGATTTTCTTAAAATTTTATAATTTATTTTCTTAAATAAAACACTAAAATAGTTTTAAAAGTTGTATTAAGCTTTGCTTGAGGGCAAAACAAATTCTTAGATTGCCTTTCTTTAGAATGGATCCTAAACTCAATCATTAGAGTTCCAATCTTTTATTTTTAAATTTTTAACTCTTTTTTTTATTATCAAATAAATGTAATATTAGATTGTCTCAATTTCATATATATAACCATGACTGTATACTATAAAAATAATATCTAAAGTGTCACCTCTCATTGCTAATTAATTTTGAATTTGACGTTTATATTGAATTAATAAAATTTACACGGAATCAAAACATGTTTTGATAATCTCTAAAGGTTGTTGCCCATCTGATTTGGGCCCTCAGAATGTGTGGTATGTGATTTGTTTAGTTTCTCAAATATATATTGCCCCTATGATTTGGGTTCAGAGTGTCATTAAATTTCTTCTCTAGATTTAGAGGGTATTAAAATTATCTCAATGTTAATGGGTATTAAGGTTGGTTGAATACTTATATTAGATTAATAAATTTTATAGGTCTTTTATATTAAATGGTTTTGAGTTGAATATTCATATTAGATCAATTAATTTTACAAATTGCTTATGCCAATTCATTTTGATTTGATATCAATAAATTCTACAAATCTTTTTCTTTATTATTTTTTTGCTTGTAATACTATTTGTAATTAATTTGATGAGTATCCTTTTATTAAATATTAGATCTCTAGCAGAATTATACAGTTAACATTCTAACTTATAACTAGGAGTACCGCTTATACATTATTTCCAATTTGTCAGGATTAGCATAAACTACGATATATAGGCAAGGATGAACAAGTAATGTTCAATAAATTAAAAAAAAAAAAAACATGGACTTTAGATATCACATAGAGTAAATTCTAAAATTAGTGACTATACTATAGTCAGTTTCTGATTTTGATCATCATACTTTGAAAACTATTTTAACGTCATCATACTTTACTTTTCTTTTAGAAAATGGTCACTCCGTCAAGTTGGGCTGTTAACCCACTAACGGTCACATTTTTTTAAGGTTATTTTTGTCTTTTCACTGACTCCTTAAATTCAAAAAAAGATTAAACTCTGAATTTGATCATCATACTTTTTTTAAAATTCCACTTTTGGTCATCTTACTTTAAAAATTATATTTGAGGTCATCGTACTTTATTTTTTATTCAATTTTGGTTATTCTGTCTAAATGTTCCATTAAGTCTCTAACTGCCATAATTTTTTGAGGGTAAATACGGAAAAACACACTCCATCATGCACGTGAAATTTTTTTAATTAATTATTTTTTCGCATCTCCGCCGCCAACACCCACACTAGGGCTGACAATTTCTGCACGACACTAAAATCGAACACTGAATCGACACGAAACGGGTCGGATTTAGGTTGGATTTTGGACCCAAAAAATTTTCTGGTCAAGTTCGTGTCGGGTCCAAGATTTTCAGGTCAAAATCAGGTCAACGTATTGACATGATGACCCAAAATATTTTTAAAAAATTATTGTGGAAAAAAGAACGGGTTGGTGAGTCGGGTTAGGGTTGGTCGACCCTAACCTGATCCGGTCAACCCGTTTGGGTCGGGTTGGCAGGTCAACCAATGAGTTGATCATGTCGATTTTGGGTTGACCTGATAAAAATCCATTCGGGTTCGGGTTGGGGGAAAAAATGTAATTTCCTCTTCTAACCCAACACGAAATCGACACGCCGATATGAATTGACAGCCCTAACCCACACCCTTAAGAAGAATGCAACTTTTTAGGGTCATGTGCATGATGGGGGTGAGGTAGTGTTGGCGGCGGAGATGCGAAAAAATAATTAATAAAAAAAATTTTACGTGCATGATGAAGTGTGTTTTTTCGTATTTACCTTCAAAAAATTATGGCGGTTAGAGACTTAATGGAACATTTAGACGGAAAAACCAAAATTGAATAAAAAATGAAAGTATGATGACCTCAAATATAATTTTTAAAGTAAGATGACCAAAAGCAGGATTTTAGAAAAATATGATGACCAAATTCAAAGTTTACTCTTTTTTAATTTAATGTGTCAATGAAAAGACGAAAATAACCTTAAAAAAGTTGGCCGTTAGTGGGTTAATGGTCCAACTTGACGGAGTGACCATTTTTGAAAAGAAAAGTAAAGTATGATGACCTTAAAAATAATTTTCAAAGTATAATGACCAAAACTGGAAACTGACTATAGTATAATGACCAATTTAGGAATTTACTCTATCACATATACTTCAACTGTCCGAAAGAAAATATTTATTAAATTAAAACAGTTTAATAAACATCAAACTTTTTATTAAGATGCAAAGAATACTTTTATTTTTTAGTACAAAAAAGCAGACCAAAATCTAGATGACACGAACTCAAAATCTATTGATTTTAAACGGGGAGTGTCGTGGTTACAACCCTCACGTCATAGAATACTTATAGATGTTTTTTTTAAAAAAAAAAAGTACAGAAAAGGAAAGAAGTTACATGTATCCATCAATATATGAACATGTAATGGTTGAAATATAAATTGGAAAGGTGCCCCCAAACTATAAGAAAATATTCCATTATTTATGACAAGCTTCCCTCCCTTCATAAATACCACCAAAAAAAAAAAAAAAAAAAAATAGGAAACAAAAACACAACTTTTTCTCCCAACAGCTTATGACTTAAGGCCCTACTGCTGGGAACAGATGAAGCTCATCATATGTAGAAAACAAGAGAAATGTGAATCATTAAAGTGAAGAAAAAAAAAAAAAAAAAAAGCATACTATGAATCTGAATGTTAGGTGATGAATAATCATACATTTTGTTATTTTAGCTGCATTTATTGCTTCCTTATTTCCTGGTGATCCAGTCTTTGGTATCATAAAAAATGATGAGTGTTGTGTGAGTTCAAGGTTGATATTTACTATTTTTGTGCAATATCCCAAATCCCAACAAAACTTGATTAGATTCAATCTAGAAAGTAGAAATCTATGAAGTGAATGGATTATAATTCTGGGCTTGATCCAAAACAATGGTAAACAATGGTGAAGAAGAAGAAGAGCTGGTTCAATCTTCTTAAGAAGTTGTTCATTTCAGATACAAATTCAGGGTTAGAAAAGGTAAGCAGCCCTGTTTTTGTTTTGAATTAATATGAGGTGAATCTGAGAAATTGGTGTGAAATTGTTTTCGTGCAGAAGGATAAGAAAAGAAGATGGGTATTTGGAAGGCTGAGGAGCAAAAGATTAGCTTCTCTTACAGCACCATCACCTCATCTGATGACACCACAGAATTTGGATGAAAACAGAGTGCCGCAGAAATGTGTCTCTGCATCAGCAGTGGTATCTCAGAGCAGCGGTACTCATCCCCCTCCTCCTCCCGCGGCTACTACCAATAAACCCGAGAAAGAATCTGAAGAAGATGCTTCAGGAACGCATCAGTTGGACATAGCCCACCACCTTGTAGCTGTCATCAAAATCCAATCAGCTTTTCGTGGTTATCTTGTAAAACTTCTTCTGAAAACTTCATCGTGTTTGTTAAATTTATTGATCCGAATGACATCCAACTCAAAACCAATTGCCAATAGTTAGAGGCCCTCGCATTATTTATATTATTAACAAAAGAGTTGTGGGATTGGGGTAATCTTTAAGATGCTTCTAAGAAACAGTATGCTCATATTGAAAGCTGAAATGTTGAAAAAAATCATATGTAGAGTATTTGAACTTGGTTGTTGATGCAGGCCAGAAAGGCTTTACGGGCACTTAAGGGACTGGTGAAGCTTCAGGCGATTATTCGAGGTTGGGCAGTTCGGCGCCAAGCCATGCATACCCTCAAGTGTTTACAAACCATTATAAATATTCAGTCAGAGTTCTGCGCCAAGAGATGCGACTTGCTTAAGACCCCTCTTCTTCCAGAACCAGAAAAGGATATAAAGGTGAGTGAAACACATTAGGTTTACCTGATTTTACTCTTTTGTTTTCTTTCTGAAATGCCCAATTTCAAGGTTCACATCAGGGATTCATTCTTTTTCTTTCTTACAAATATGGAAATCAGGGATTAATACTGATAACTTCCTGCAACCTTTTACATCAATTTATTCAATAGATCATGAATGACATGAAGAACAAAAGTTTAGTCTCTTTTAGGGACGGGAGATAGCATGTCAAAAGTTGTATTGAACCTGTAAAGAATCAAAGTAAAGAATTAATCTGTGCCCATTATGCTCCAGTAATGAACTTAATCCTTGATACAGATTGATTCAAACAGCCAGAAAAGGTGGGATGACAGCGTTTTGTCCAAGGAAGAAGCCAATGCCTTGTCTATGAACAAGAAAGTGGCTTCAATCAGGAGAGAACGAATCAAGGAATACTGGTTAAATCATCGAGTAAGTTACACTAAACCCTTATGTGGTTTCAATTGGTGAGCCGAACTCACTCAGTAAACCACCGTCAAATTATATATTTAGAAATAAAGTGATAACAATTAATTAATTTTTTAAATTTGAATTAATCAATCTTTCTCATACCGAGTTATCATCAATTCATTTCTAAATATAGTAATAAGTACATATACCTGAATAACACTATATGTTTGTTTCTGGTTCAGAGATCTACAGAATCCGAACAAAGCAAGCTAAGCATAAAACAAAGATACTGGCTTGAACAGTGGGTAGATTCGCAGCTGGCAAAGAGAGAGGATCTACAGAACTTGGGTACAATCAACTCTGCAAATGCAAATCCGAAAGACGAAATTAGTAACCGACGGCTAAGGCTAGCGAGAAACCTTCAGAGGCATTATCAGGTTTTTGAAGCATCGGATCCTACTATAAATGTTCCAAGAAGATCATTTGATCATAGGAGGCAGCTTTCTATCGGAGGAGACAGAGACAGAGGCAGTGGCTCTTCTTTTGTAGGATCTCCTGCTGCTGTTCCAACTTACATGGCGGCCACTGAATCTGCCAAGGCAAAAGCCAGATCAATGAGCTCACCAAGGCTCAGACCTATACATTTTGATGCTTACTCTGAGATAAACTCCCCCTACAAGCACAAGCTCTCTCCTATATCTTCAATTAACAGTGAAGTAACAAGCTGCAGCCAGATTAGCAGACACATCCTTTACTCCCAAAGATCTCCATGCTTGAAAGCTACATCTGGTCCAGTCAAGTCAACCAGAAGCTTGAATACTCATCTGCCCAATGCCTGTGGATGATTCAATTCAAGTATGCCATTCAACTCTACAGGGTTTTCATTCTTATGCTTTGTAATACGACGCCACTTTATATGTGAAGAAAACAGATATCCATATATATTTATATGCAAGAGTACAATGTCTTCAACTTATAGATACAAATGATATAGTTACATCTGCAATCTTCTGTGCTTTTCTTTCCTACCTCCAATAATAACAATCCAGATATAATACAAGAATGAGCCTTAATATGAGAGGTGGCTTAAGCAGACAGCCTTAGCAGGAATCTGGTTGCAGTAAAAAAAACAACTAAAATCATTACACCTCTTCTTCATAAGCCTCTGATCCAGAATCCAAATTATTAATTAACTGCTCACTTACATGTTTATCAAGAGATATCATATCAAGCATCATACTTGGGTGTAGGCCTGCACCCCCTTCCATTCACAGAATCAGAAACAGAGACGGCAGAGCTCATCCGAGATTCTTCTTCTAAAGTTGCATCCACGATATAGTGTCAACCAACCCGCAAATCAGCGCACACAAGACATTAGCCCAAGTGCATAGTAATCATCGTTATGCATGAGTAGTGCTTGTAGTTACTATTTAGTACAACATAAAGGCTCATCTAACTGTTGTACAAAACGTAACTTTAAAGCGTGGACAAACATATTAGGAAATCAACATACTAGTAATTATTACCATTCGGTGGAGTAAATGAACGATGGATTTCCAAAACCTGAATCAGTTTGATGTTCTATAAGAATATACCTCTGGTGGTGTAAATCTAACTACTGAATTGGAACTGGCGAGCCCATCAATAGCTGCACAGGTATTCGCCCTCTTAAATATCTACATCAACTCCTTCTCAGCATCTTAACATGGATTGATCAACACCTAGTTGAATAAATTACATCCTCATCACTATGTAGTAACAAAGCTGAAAAGGAAAGAAAATTATTTTCTTTTTTGGGTGTCTTTGAGATCCCTAATCTCTTCCTACTAGGATTCGTGTTTTTGTATTAGAATTTTTAAAGTTTTACAAGTCTATCATATTTCTAATAAGATATGTTGAGTTTTCCTTTCTCGATTAGGATTTTTATTTGATTTTAATTGTACTCTAACTTGACCGAAATTATAAGGCAAAGGACAGTCCCAATACGATTGTTGTTTTTAGTCTGTAAGTCATTAGGATTTGATATTAACGTTTTAGAAAAGGAGGAGAATATATTGCATGCCTATATAAGGCCACAATCTACGAATTTAATGAATAGATTTTGCTTGAATTTTCGTGTGTTTTTATGAGTTGCTAACTCAGTTCAAAATTTCTATTTTAGAGTGATCTTGCGAGATCGTGTGTCTGCTCTTGCGAGGAAGCCACAACCCCTTTTGCTAGGTTTCAATAGTTGTAAGTTGAACTGTTAAGCCCTGATCTGAGTGAATAAATCACCCCAAGCCAATTCGTCCACCCTTTTCAAATTGTCCACGAAAAGAGGTTAAACAATTCGTGCCCCCTTATTGATTTAAGTGTTTCTTCCACTTAATTCAATCGTTATAGATAGTGAGAGAGAATAGTTAGAAAGATCGAACAAACATTGGTGATTCTTTTAGGAGCAGATCAACCCGACAGCAACGCTACCATCAATAACACCCCTGAATGAAGTATCTGTCATTGATGGTAGGAGATCCTTAAAGATGATTGGTAAATGAGTCTCCCACGACAAGACTTACCAAACAACTCTTGGATAATGATGGACACCTTGGAAAATAGATGTCGAAATTTGTGACTCCTTGTAGCAAACCCGTAGCTCTAATACCAAATGATGCAGTTTCTTCCACAAGTGAAATATATGCTTTAACTTGCCCACAAATCTAGTGAAAGATATGCTTTAACTTGCCCACAAATCTAGTTTGCTACTCACAAAATACTCTAGTATTTGGCGGAATATAAGTTAGGATGATTGGACTTTAAAAGGAAGCTCTTTGTAACATGACATTGATGTGAGCCGATTATACCCCTATTTTATATGCTATTTGCATGAGTTTATGCTTGATTATTTGCTAGAATTCTTATTCTACATGTGCTTACAAGTTACTTATGGCATGAAGTTTGTAAATGGCAGGTTGAGAAGTGATCGAGGTAAAATCGGGCCAAAAGGTGGAAGATTTGGCATGAAAAGAGAAGAAAAGAAGTTGTGATCGAAAAGGACGCCAGAGCAATTCAAGATGGTTCTGAATTGAAGAGACCGCGATGAGGCTGTGATGAAGGCTTACGGATCGCGGCCTCATCACAGTTAGTCAGCGACAGCGCACGAAGAAATTTCTGCTGCTATTAAATTTGACCCTAAACTCTTTTGTTAGTGCACCATTGGTCCTCCCGACTTTCTGATGTTAAAAGGCTCTATTTTAGACATTCAGACACAACTTTGGACCAAAGATACTATTCCAACACTAGATACTCTTCTCTCAATTAAGGGTTTTATATCTAGTGTAGTTTAGAGAAGGGGGGACGGTGTAACCCCAAATGCCGACGGAATCGTAGCGAGTTTACCATAACACCATGGCTACATTCTTAGGGTTTGGTATGGTTATTCCCTTCTTCTTTATTATGTTGCTTGGATTGTTAATTATGAATCCCATAAGGGATTAATGCTATAACTTGTATTCTCATTCCATGCAAGGGTACCGATTTATGGTTGATTATTGTTTATTGTGTTTTGTGGTGAAACCCTAGATGAATCCATGAGATGCATTCACATGACTTAACTTGTAAGATAAGTTTAGAAGAACGTTGTAATGCTAATCAACCATGGGGAATCAAGAAGCAAATCCAAGACTTTAATCTTATAGTTTAGTCGTAGTATAAATATAAGTTCTTTTCATCTTTTATGTGTTTTAAGATTCTCAAAACTATTTAATCCCTTCCATGTGGGATCAACACTTCAAATATTACACTGTGAGAGTATATTTTGGGTCATTGACTGGAGAATTAAAGGTTAATAAATAGTATTTTGGTGGGAATATAGTTCACAATCTAGGACATCATAAAAATCCACACCAAAATTGGCGCCATTTTTGGGGAAGGGCAACTTGAATATTTTTTAGAGTTTTCGTGTATATATTTGTTTTAAGGAGTGTTTCTTGTATATATTATCTTAATACTTGTGTTTTGGAATTTTTTTTAGAAAGTGTATTTGGTGGTGTTTGTCTGGTGTTTTATTATTTTATCTTTTTTCCTATTACGCGGGTTTTTTTTTTTTTTTTTTTTGTAGATATTTGTCTTGATACCTTGCGGAAAGAAACATGTCGGATGCAAAACTGCAGTTCGTATATCCTACTCCTAGGAGTAAACCAGGCGGTTTACTCCTAGCTAGTTTACTGCAACCCCTACTATTACTACTAAGCTTTATTCCTCTCTCCTGTTATTGTCTCTCAGCCATGGCAGAAGCTTCAAACAAACCCATCTCCCTCAGTTTACATAAATAGTTCAGCACCCTCAGTTTACATAAGTAGTTCAGAACCCTCAGTTTACATAAATAGTTCAGAACCCTCAGTTTACATAAGTAGTTCAGCACCCTCAGTTTACATAAGTAGTTCAGAACCCTCAGTTTACATAAGCAGTTCAGCACCCTCAGTTTACATAAGTAGTTCAGAACCCTCAGTTTACATAAGTAGTTCAGCACCCTCAGTTTATATAAGTAGTTCAGCACCCTCAGTTTACATAAGTAGTTCAGAACCCTCAGTTTACATAAGTAGTTTAGCACCCTCAGTTTACATAAATAGTTCAGAACCCTCAGTTTACATAAGTAGTTCAGCACCCTCAGTTTTACATAAGTAGTTCAGAACCCTCAGTTTACATAAGTAGTTTAGTACCCTCAGTTTACATAAGTAGTTCAGCACCCTCAGTTTACATAAGTAGTTCAGAACCTCAGTTTACATAAGTAGTTCAGAACCCTCAGTTAGAACCCTCAGTTTACATAAGTAGTTCAACACCCTCAGTTTACATAAGTAGTTCAGAACCTCAGTTTACATAAGTAGTTCAGAACCCTCAGTTTACATAAGTAGTTCAGAACCCTCAGTTTACATAAGTAGCTCAGAACTCCCAGTTTACATAAGTAGTTCAGAACCCTCAGTTTACATAAGTAGCTCAGAACCCTCAGTTTACATAAGTAACTCAGAACCCCCAGTTTAAATAAGTAGTTCAGCACCCTTAGTTTACATAAGTACACATTCGAGTTTACATAAGCCAGTTTACATATGCCCACATCAACTAGCACCACGTCTGAACTTACTGGCTGCTGCCGGCGTACTTGGAGTTGGGGTCATTGCTGCCGGCGTCCGTTTACATAAGCCCTTCGGTACCATCCATGGCAATACACCGAACAACATTTTCACCCAAATGTTGAGCCACCTCAAGCACAAGGCGGATATGATTATCAAGCACCTCAACAGCCGTCAAGATCGGCGGCAATCCTTTTTCCACCTTAGCAGAGGCAAAGGTGGAGGAACCGCGGCGGTGGAGGAGCGGGCTCGGCTGCGAAGGTGATGACGGCGGATCTGGAGTTGCGTTCTCGGAAGATGGAAGATCGGGTGGTGAAGAGAGAAATGGGAGAGAGATAGAGAGAGAGAGAGAGAGCGAGAGAGAGAGAGAGAGAGAGAGAGAGAGAAGAATGAAGAATAGAAGAGATACATAAAATGAAGAATGAAGAATAGAAGAGAGAGGGTGGTGAGGCTGAGGTGATTTTTTAGAGATAAACTTCCTAAGAGTAAACCGCCCGGTTTACTCCTACGAGTATAATATAAATTGCCGCAAAACTGATGTGGTGGAATGCGTATGAGAATAAGGAGAGTTGTGCCGCTATATTGAAACTCATTGAGGGGAAAATGACAAGCCACCTTGAGGAACTCCGTGAGTTGTCTTTGGCTCACGAGGAGTTAAAAGGGACATTTTCTTCCTTAGATTTTGTAATTTGACAATCATTAGAGAAAGATGAACCTTGCAAGTGCGAAGGAAAGATTGCTGCATTGTGGCAAAAATTGAGAAAATGCAAGGAGCTCGAGACTCAATGGTTGCTAGAATTGCTGAGTTTGAAAACTCTAAGGAGAAAGTAGTGAATGAGGAAAGTAAAAAGCAACCACCAGGAAAGAAAGAGAAAAAAGAGCCATTTGAGAGAGAGCTTCTCAAGCATTTAAACAAAGAGTCCACTAGGTGGAACACACACCTCAAGGTTCAAGAAAGGCTGATCCAAAGAGGACTTAGTTGTCCCAGTTCTTGCAAGGAGTTGGCATCAAGAACTTAGTTCCCTCATTGGAGAAAATAGACGAACAAATCCTCACCACACAAGAAAATCACAAGAGTCAGCAAGCTACTTTTGTGTCGAGCCGGCGACAGTAAAACAAAATCGCTCATTGGGAGGCAACCCAATATTGCATATCTTTTTAGTATCCTTTAATATAAGTTTATAGTATGAATTTTATTTTGCTTGATTTTCGCATGTTATGCCTTAGATGAATAATGGGTTTGAGATTATTGTATTGTGATTGTTTGAGTATTTATAGAATGATAATTTTGCTGTGAAGTAATGAAAGCGACTGATTTAGTGGACAAATGAAGAATGGGTGGAAAATGCTCTGTAGTTTCTGAAAAATGTTGCAGGAAAAGCAGGACCGAGAGATGACCACGAAATCGCGGTCTGCTCACGGTCCTTCAGCGGAAAATTTTTTGAGACCGCGATGGGGACCGCAACATCACAGCCTCGCCAGGAGCTGCTTAAAACAGAAAAAAAATTCTGAAGCCTTTGCAGGAGAACAAATAAAGCCCTAATCGCGATTGCACTGCAAAGCACCCAAAGACCGCACGGCTTCAACCCGATCCCCATCAAATCTCCATCAAAATCATTCAAACCACTTTCTAAACACTCACCCACAGTTCTAAGAGGTATTTTATCTCATTTTCAAGCATCAACAAGTTATTCTCTCTCCCTCTCATTTTTAAGGTATTTTATTTTGTTGAAATTTTGGAAAGTGGCATGGATGATCAGTTTTGTGCTTAAATGTTGAATCTTGTGAGTTTTCTATGTTGCTTGAACTCCAATTTGTGAATTGGAGGGTGTGGGTACTTACAATTTGTGATTTCAATTTTTGGTGAGAAAGTAGTAGGCAAGGTGTTTGATAAAATGCCCTAGTTAGAATTTTGAGATTGTTTTGAGTTTCTTGCTTCAAAATTAACATGCTCCACTTTGTATTGAGGAAATTAATTGCCATAATTATTTTTAAAGCATGATATGCTAAGTTGAGGATTATATCCTTGGCGCATAATAGATCATAGTGGTGCAGCCATTGATGCAATATAATAGCACTCTAGTCCGAGAATTTTATGTGGCTTTGTCCTTCAAAGAGGGCCATCACTTAGTAGTGAGAGACACACTGGTGGAGATTTCCCCAGCTGCAATAAATGTATTTCATGGGATTGGTCCTTAAGAGGGACTGTTAAGCGTTCAAGATGTGGAGCAATTGCGTCCACTAGTTTCAGATATGCAAGCACTAGTCATTACCTACAGTTTGGTCCACTCTCCCGTACTCCAGATTGATTCCCATTGCTAGAGTGTGGTACACTTTTATATACCACAACATCATTTCCCACCATAAATAAAGATCTAACACAAGGGCGCTTGCTAACCTTGATTACGATCATTACGAACAGGCGATTTGATTGGGGAGCAGGGGGTGACAGCATTTGTTGAGCGCACTTATAGCTCACAGGACTGATGGTTTGCCTTTTGTTAACCTGATTACTGAGATGTGTGCCACGGTTGGAGTGCCTACCTTTCGGGGTGATATATTAGTTGATGCTCCCTAGCCCATGAAGTTTGAGGGTTTCATGAATGCCAGAGAGAAAGCTATTGAAGAAGAGGCGAGAGCTATGAAAGCAAGGCAGAAACAACAGGCGCAACATCCTTCACCACAGAATCTGCAAAGAGAGTATGGAACTGCATACCAAGGAGAGATATATGGAGATATTCCACTGTTCTCCACATGGGAAGTTGCATCTGCAGAAATTTATGGCGAAGTTTGAGAGTCTCGCCGAGTGATTGCAGCTCTCCTAAATGCTACCAATCAACTTTTTGCAGTATTTCAGGCACACTTTCCACCAACTCCTCCGAGCAACGAATAGGGAGTTTCTTCAGTTTATTTTGAGATTTTAATTTATTTTATGCCTTGCACTTTGGATTAGTGTTTTCTTCTCTTTAAATATTGCAAGTTTTATTTTAGTAGTTTTCTCTTGTGATTGAATGGCCTAATTTTGAGCTTATTTGATGGCTAGACTAATGTCAAACATGCTTCCCCATTAAAAATGAGAAGGTTATGCATAATGTGGATTTAAAAGAAAAAGGTGTTAACATGTGTTATGTGTCAAGATTCTTATTCGGGACTTTCTCTTACTCAATTAACCTTTGTGTTGGTTAGAGAAATCCGATGTGCTTGAATGCATTGGTTATTCTTGTGTGTACACCCAAGAAGTATACAGAGCCTTTCCACACTTGAAATTTCACACTCTTCACCCCATTTGTGATTATCATTGTTTGGTGCATGGAGGGCAATGTACAGCTTAAGCGTGGGAGAAGATTAGTCCTCTTCACAAATTCATTTCATGCTATCATCGAATTCACTTTGGTTAATCTAAGTACAAAATTTTCTTACAATGCTCGAGTTGAAATTTTTTGCAAAAATTTTGCTGAAAATAATGTCTCGAGTGGTGCTTTTGGTGATATCACTGGTATGATTTGCATGAACTTGCTTGATATGATTTTCCTTGATAGGTATGAAGACTAATTCTCTTAGTGTTTTCGAGTTAATTGCACAATGTCCCTAATGTTTATGTGAGTAGATTTTTTGAGCCTATGGTGAGCATAGTCTTTTTATTGCTTACTTTGATTGTGTGATTTGCTTATGCATTGGGACGGATCTAGAATTTGACGCTAGCATACATTTCTTGCTTGCATAAAGTGTTGTGATGCGTCAAAATGATTAAGGCACTTAGTAACCATTTGTGTTAACCATTTTCTTGCTATACACACCCTTAAAGCATTCCTTAGGTTCAACCCCTAGAGCCCCAACCCTTTTTTTAATTAAACCAATTACATTAAGCAGTATTGGCCTTTCTCTCTATCCTTCACATTTGTTAAACCCTCAAAGAGACTTAATTGTGGTTCAAACATTAAAGGCAAAGATCTTTGTATGGATTCATGATATTAGTTGTACAGTTTAGTAGCTTATTTTGTACATAAAGATATCTACTGAAAAATGGAGAAGTGATGGACCTTAAAGCCCTGAACCTCCCGAAAAAAAAAAATTTAGAAATTAGTGGCGAGGAAGTGTAACGGAGGTTTAGCTGCCCCTTCCCTAAGGGTTAAATAAATTTGATATTTTTTCTGGTCGTTTCGAATTATTCCTTCATGTATCTTTCAATGAATTGAATGGCAGAATCACTCCACTCACAAACACACAATTCTTTAACTTCTCTGTGCGAAATTGTCTAAGAGGATGGATGCTGGTTGTTGGTGAATGTGCCCTAATGAGGGCTATTTATGTAAATATACTTTGAGGGTATTTATGTAAATAAGATATTTGTCGCTTGATTGATTGTTTATCAAATGAGTTAATTTCATGATAGTAATATTCTTGTGCATATTTAAATTCATGAAATCGGTCCGCCAAAAGAAACACTCCATGGACTAATTAGATCATGAGTGATTCTTTTGAGTAGTACTGGTACTAAGATCCTTAGACCAGAAATTACTACATGGTCTTAGGTGAATTGTAGTGTGCTTTGACATACGCCTAACGGGGCCGTAATAGGTTGCCAAGTACGGGTATGATTGGGTACACTATGAGACACGCTAAGGTATGTAGGTGAAGTGATGGGACTACAAATCTCTCTTAAGTGAGAGATGATATCTTGGCCACTTGATAGTGAACTGAAAAGTGCATGACCATGCCCAATGAATGATAAGGATATCATTTGCTTGAGGGATTCAGCGTCACTAAGAGATCAAGTAAACGTTTAGCTACATAAGGATGATGGTTCCATGCCTTATGCTAAATTAGATATCGATGTATAGGATCGTACGCAGTTTGCTCGGAAAGGTTGTGTTGAATCTCCATTCGACCCTCCATTCTGAATTGGGTAGTCATTATGTCTTGCTAGAGACCACTAATGACTTATGGATTAATCAATGAGATTGAGTTATCCGTTGCCAATTTGGAATGGGCCTACAGGATCGCACATAAGAAAGTTCAATGATGCAGAATAAGGATTCTTGCCTACAATAAGTATAATTGTTATACTTAAATAAATAAGATTTAATTAAATGGTTTAATTAAATATTATTAGAAAGTTCTGTGGTATTAATTAATAGTTAATTAATTACCTGAGAACAATTGAGATGGGCTGATAAATCAAGGGACTTAATTGCAATTGAAGTTCTTGACCCATCAGCTTGATCCATGGGTCATGGGTTGATCCATGGGCTTGGTGTATAACCCAAATCATTAAAGTGTTATTTAATGCTGATTTGGAATCAGTAAATATTATTTAAATACTGATTTGGAATCAGTAAAATAATATTTGGTAATAATACTGATTTGGAATATGACCAAAATTAGTTAAGTTATAATTGGATAATTACAATACTGATTTTGAAAATTAATTCTCTACAAATATCCTAGGGATATAATTGTAGGGGAGAGGATTTTTGATGATTATCATCAAACCAAAATACAAAAAATTTCCAAAATTCTTGGAGTAGGCAAGATTGGCTAGCACCAACCTGCGAAGGCTTTCGTGCGTAAGAGTAGAGAATCCTTCGAGGAAGGATTTTGGAGACAAATACGCCATCTTCTCAGAGGAGCCAGGCGACGTGCGCAACCGATTACGCTTCAAGGGTAAGACCCGATCCTTATAGTTTAGGATTCCGCCATTTAATTAGATTAAATGCCTAAACAAATTCCCAACAGTGGTATCAAAGCGAGGTTTTTCAGTTTTAATTAAAATTGGTTTTTAATTAGAATCGGGAATAATCGAGGCTATCAAAAGTTTTTTTTTTTTTTTGTTTTGGTTTTGGAAACCATTCTCGAAAAGAAAATTAAGGCTTTGATAGAAAATTATTTTTATTATTAGCCGGTTTGAAAAATTGATTTATGGGCTGTTTTCCCGTTTTTCCCTTTTCCCGTCGGAATTTGTTCGAGGTCGGACCTAAAAGGGGCTGAACAAAAGGTTTTAGAAATTGGCTTCTTTCCTTATTTCTCCTCGTTTTTCCTTTCTTAGTCAAACAAATTGGGAAGTGTTTTTTGGCCGGAAACTGGAATTTCTTTTTGGGTCGCTGAAGTCAGAAACTGGGCTTTAAAGTCTTCAATGGACAAATCATTTTTTGGGTATAAGAAAATCTAGCCGGAAACGTTTTCAAAATTGGGGTTTTATAACCGGAAATTGTTCCAGAATAATTTTGGTTTGATTGTCAAAATCTGGGTGTTGAAACAAGTTTCTGGTTTTTCGTTTCGAAATTGTATTTGAAATCTGGGCTGGTTTTTGTTTTGTTGCCTGGGTTTTTCTTTCTTTTGTGCAGGGAAGTCGCGTTATGTCCGGTCAACGAGCCTCTGGTTGGCGTCGGCTTCGATCGGTACTAACGTTGGGGCATCGTGTTCATTTTCTCACCGGAAAGACGAGAATAGCGAGCCCGGACCGATCCATGATGTTAGTTAAGGATCAGAGAGCGCAGCTTCCATGGGGATCGGACTCCGACCGCCGTTGGACGTCGGGAATCGTAGCTGCGGCTTCGTGGCTTCTTCGGACGACGAACCTCGTCATTCGGGGAAACAGCGGTCGTAGAAGGGTCACGATCGGGAATGTCACGGTACGCTGGTCAGCGTCGAAGAAGATATATTCACCGGGGGAGATGATTGGCGAACGTCGTCGGGAATCGGGGAACCTAGAGATATGTCGGGGAAGAAAGAGGAGGGGCGGCGGGAGGCTGAAGCCCTGGGGGCTGAAAAGACTAAAATGCCCCCGCCGCACCATAAAACCCCAAATACACCCCAATTTTAAAATTGTTTTAAAATTGCAAAATGACCCCTGAAGTTTTAAGGAAATAAAACCCTAAGCCCGGAAATTATGATAAATTGGATAATTGCCCCAAAAGTTTCAGAAAATTAAAATTTTAAAATTTTCTGAATTTTATTTAATAAGATTTTAATTATATAGTCTTATTAGATAAAGATAGGATTAATTTAGAATTTTATCCTATAAGTTTAAATTTATCGTAATTAGATAATTAGATAAATTTTAAAATAATTATTTTAACTAGATTAAAATAATTAGAAAAGATAAATAAATAAATAAATAAATAAATAATTAATTAGATTAATTAATTAGTTTAAATTTTGAATTATTATTTATTTATTTTAGTTTATTTTGATGCTTATTGTTTAAATTTTATTTGAAGCATCATAATTATGCAAGCATGTTCATGCATCATTTTGGATAAATGTAAAATGAACAGAAGGATTGATTAAAATTGATCATGACACGATCAATTTTAATTCTGTAATAGTTACACAATCCTTAAAATTAATCGGCTTAAATTAAAACCGGCTTGTATGAGCATATGCATTTTATGTGTTTCAAAGCATGAATTGGGCTTTTAATTTTAACGTTTTAAAAGTTGGGGTCTGCGAGCCAATTTTGAATTTGGGCTTGCGTGCCTATAAAATCATCATGTAATAGTTAGGCCCAAAAGGAGGTTCCAAGAGGAGTCCATGGTGGAGCCTAGGAGCGGAGACCCAACATGAAGATTTTAAAAAGCCCTGTAATAGACTAGAGCCCAGTTCATCGCTTTATTTCATTCTTTTATTTATACGAATGAATGATAAACGAAAAAAAAAAGCATGTTAAGCTGATCAAACTTAAATCTCAAAAACTCAAGATTTTGCTTCCATACTTGAGGGCCCGCTTGAGTGTCGAACGTCTGATGGACTTGGAGAGCCCAAGGGCCTCAGGTTTTCTTCATGCGGCGGGTTGTTACATAATAGTGCCCAACTTTATCACTACCATTAATGAGTGGAAAAACTGTTTGGGTATTAGATGCTCAACTTTATCACTACCATTTGTTATGGAAAAACTGTGTGGGTGTCTGTTGATGTGATGCCTTGAGGGATGGTTTAACTTGGGAAAATTAATCCTAGCTTGACCCGATAATTGACTAGGGATTAATTTTGCAAAGGTAGGATGGTGTCAAACATTTGGAATGTTCATCCTATCACCGAAAAGTTGCATGGTATGCAATTGGAAAGCGTTAGATTACATGGAATGTGATTTGAACGTTGCCTACCAAAAGAGCCCGATCCCTACGATACTTGACAAAGCAAGACTGGGGTTGACTCTTTGTGGATTTTTGGCCCACAATCTAGCACCAACACAAAATTGTTGGGGATTTCAATTTTGGCTATTGTGGAAAACATTTTTCAAAACTCATTCTAATATTTTGCATTTACTCTTTGTAGAAATGGCATCTTTTAGCACAAATGTTATCTTAAACTTTACTCTAAGAAGTATATTGGATAAAGATAAATTGGTTGGACCAAACTTCTTAGATTGGGAAAGAAACTTGAGAATAGTTCTCAAACAAGAAAGGAAGCTACATGTCTTAGAGACCGATTTACCTGAACCACCACAAAATGCTTCGACAACTGTTCAACGAGCCTGGGATAAGCTGAAAAGCGACTCCGATGATGTGACGTGCTTGATGCTCGCGTCTATGACAGGCGAGCTTCAAAAGCAGTTCATGAATTTAGAAGCGTTCCGAATTTATGAGTCACTGACGGAAATGTTTCGTGAACAAGCTTCAGATATCTTTGTTATAGAAATAAATCTTTCTATGTCCACCTCATGGGTATTAGATACTGGTTGTGGGGCTCATATTTGTACCAATGTGCAAGGACTCAGAAATAGAAGGATAACAAAGAAAGGTGAAGTAGATCTCCGAGTGGGCAACGGGGCAAGAGTTGCTGCTGTTGAAGTTGGAGATTACACTCTGTCTTTACCTTCTGGTTTAAATATCGAACTTGAAAATTGTTATTATGTACCTACTTTGAGCAGAAATATTATTTCAGTTTCGAGTTTAGATAATAAAGGTTTTCGATTTATTATAGAGAATAATTCGTTATCTTTATATCGAAATGATATTTTATACGAAGTTGCAAATATGTGTAACGGTCTGTATGTCTTGGATTTGACCCAAGAAAAACCAGTCTATAACATAGAAAAGAAAGCTAAATCATCTAAAAATGATTTAAGTCCAACATACCTTTGGCATTGTCGATTAGGCATGCAAATGAAAAGCGAGTTCAAAAGCTTCACAAGGATGGAGTGCTTGGTTCATTTGATTTTGAATCATATGATACCTGCGAACCCTGCTTGCAAGGCAAAATGAAAAAGAGTCATTTCAACAGGAAAGGTGAAAGAACAAGTGAGCTATTGGCCCTAATACATACGGATGTATGTGGACCAATGAGCACACAAGCCAGAGGTGGATTTGAATACTTCGTGACTTTTACTGATGACTTTAGTAGATATGGGTATGTCTACTTAATGAGGTATAAAAGTGAAACTTTTGAAAAGTTCAAAGAGTTTAAAAACGAAGTAGAGAATCAGTTGGATAGAAGGATTAAGGCGATTTGCTCCGATCGGGGAGGTGAATACCTTAGTGATGAGTTCGATGGCTATCTAAAACAGTGTGGAATTGTTTCACAGCTGACTCCACCGGGAACACCTCAATGGAATGGTGTATCCGAGAGGAGAAATCGGACCTTATTAGATATGGTTCGATCTATGATGGGCCTAGCGAGTCTCCCTACATCCTTTTGGGGGTATGCTCTCCTTTCTGTTGCCTACTTATTGAATCGTATTCCATCTAAGGCAGTAGATAAGACTCCATATGAGATATGGATGGGTCGGAAGCCCTATATGTCTTATCTACGAGTTTGGGTTTGTGAAGCTCATGTAAAGCGTTTACAAAGAAATAAGCTTGAACCCAAAACTGACAAATGCATATTTGTGGGATATCCTAAGGAAACCAAAGGATATCAATTCTACAACCCAACTGAGAACAAAGTGTTCGTTGCTCGAGGAGCTACTTTCTTAGAGAAAGAATTTCTGTACAAGAAAGACAGTGGGAGTAGAATAGAACTCGGAGAAGTTCAAGAACCACAAGAAAATGTAGAACGATCTACAGAAACTCAGATGGAAGTTGACATGGAAACTCATGAAGATGAGCAACCTGAGTCAACAACACAAGAACCTAGAAGGTCTAGTAGATCTCGTCATGAACCCGAGAGATATGGATTTCTCGTGACTAATGATCAAGATTTGATCTTGGTGGACTCTGATGAGCCCATGACCTACAGACAGGTTTTAGAAAGTCCGGATTCAGATAAATGGCTACAAGCCATGGAATCTGAAATGCAATCCATGAGGGACAACAAAGTGTGGACTTTGATTGACCCTCCTGTTCAGGCAAAGGTTGTCGATTGCTAGTGGATTTTCAAGTTAAAACCTGGCGGGATCTTCAAGGCACGACTAGTGGCTAAAGGTTTCAGACAGACTCATGGTATAGACTATGATGAAACCTTCTATCCTGTCGTAATGCTCAAGTCCATTAGGGCAATGCTTGCCATAGCAGCATATTTTGACTATGAGGTATGGCAGATGGATGTTAAGACGGCTTTCCTGAATGGAAACCTACTCGAGGATGTTTATATGAAACAACCCGAGGGATACATCGATCAAAAGCATCCTAATCGAGTATGTAAGCTTCAGAGGTCTATCTATGGACTTAAGCAAGCATCTCAAAGTTGGAATCTTCGTTTTTATGAGGAAGTAAAAGGTTACGAATTCATCAAGAACGAAGATGAGCCTTGTGTTTACAAGAAAGTTAGTGGGAGCAAGATTGTTTTCCTTGTCCTATATGTGGACGACATCCTGCTCATAGGAAATGACATTCCTTTGATGAAAGACATCAAACAATGGTTGGGGAGTGTATTTTCTATGAAAGACTTAGGAGAAGCTGAGACGATACTAGGTATCAAGATCTATAGATATAGGTCTAAAAGGCTTCTGGGACTAAGTCAAGAAGGGTACATAGACAAGATATTGAAAAGATTCAATATGTCTAACTCCAAAAATGGTAAGGTACCATTTAGACATGGCAGAAGAAGAACCAAAATCCTTCAACAAGAGAGGAGAGGGATACAATAAGTAGAGTCCCATATGCTTCAGCAATAGGATCTATCATGTATGCCATGTTGTGTACCCGTCAGGATGTTGTACATGCACTTAGCATGACTAGCAGATACCAACAAGATCCAGGGATGGATCATTGGACTGCAGTCAAAGCAATCCTGAAGTACTTACGAAGAACTAAAGGATTAATGCTAGTGTTTGGAGGACAAGAACAGCTCATTGTACAAGGTTACGCTGATGCTGCTTTCCAAACAGATCAAGATGACATGAAGTCACAATCTGGCTACGTGTTTAGTCTGAATGGCGGTGCAATAAGTTAGAAAAGCTCAAAGCAAGATACAACAGCCGATTCTACAACAGAGTCTGAGTACATTGCTGCATAAGATGCTGCAAAGGAAGCTGTTTGGCTGAGAAAGTTCGTGTCAGACATCGGAGTGATACCGAGTATCCAAGATCCGATAGAACTTTTCTGTGACAATAACGGGGCCATCGTACAAGCTAAGGAGCCTCGGTCACACCAGAAAACCAAACACATACTCAGAAGGTTTCACCTCATTCGAGAGATCATTGATCGAGGAGATGTGAAAGTGTGCAAAATAGGGTCAGACGACAATATAGCAGATCCTCTCACAAAAGCTCTACCACAGTCAAAGTTTGATAGACATGTAATAGAGCTTGGTCTTAAATAGTTTAGGACATAGCCCTTCATCGGGCAAGTGGGAGATTGTTGGTGAATGTGCCCTAATGAGGGCTATTTATGTAAATATACTTTGAGGGTATTTATGTAAATAAGATATTTATCGCTTGATTGATTGTTTATCAAATGAGTTAATTTCATGATAGTAATATCCTTGTGCATATTTAAATTCATGAAATCGATCCGCCAAAAGAAACACTCCATGGACTAATTAGATCATGAGTGATTCTTTTGAGTAGTACTGGTACTAGGATCCTTAGACCAGAAATCACTACATGGTCTTAGGTGAATTGTAGTGTGCTTTGACATACGCCTAACTGGGCCGTAATAGGTTGCCAAGTACGGGTATGATTGGGTACACTATGAGACACGTTAAGATATGTAGGTGAAGTGATGGGACTACAAATCTCTCTTAAGTGAGAGATGATATCTTGGCCACTTGATAGTGAACTGAAAAGTGCATGGCCATGCCCAAGGAATGATAAGGATATCATTTGTTTGATGGATTCAGTGTCACTAAGAGATCAAGTAAACGTTTAGCTACATAAGAATGATGGTTCCATGCCTTATGCTAAACTGGATATCGATGTAGAGGATCGTACGCAGTTTGCTCGGAAAGGTTGTGTTGAATCTCCATTCGACCCTCCATTCTGAATTGGGTAGTCATTATGTCTTGCTAGAGACCACTAATGACTTATGGATTAATCAATGAGATTGAGTCATCCGTTGCCAATTTGGAATGGGCCTACAGGATCGCACATAAGAAAGTTCAATGATGCAGAATAAGGATTCTTGCCTACAATAAGTATAATTGTTATACTTAAATAAATAAGATTTAATTAAATGGTTTAATTAAATATTATTAGAAAGTTCTGTGGTATTAATTAATAGTTAATTAATTACCTGAGAACAATTGGGATGGGCTGATAAATCAAGGGACTTAATTGCAATTGAAGTTCTTGACCCATCAGCTTGATCCATGGGTCATGGGTTGATCCATGGGCTTGGTGTATAACCCAAATCATTAAAGTGTTATTTAATGCTGATTTGGAATCAGTAAATATTATTTAAATACTGATTTGGAATCAGTAAAATAATATTTGGTAATAATACTGATTTGGAATATGACCAAAATCAGTTAAGTTATAATTGGATAATTACAATACTGATTTTGGAAATTAATTCTCTACAAATATCCTAGGGATATAATTGTAGGGGAGAGGATTTTGATGATTATCATCAAACCAAAATACACAGAATTTCCAAAATTCTTGGAGTAGGCAAGATTGGCTAGCACCAACCTGCGAAGGCTTTCGTGCGTAAGAGTAGAGAATCTTTCGAGGAAGGATTTTGGAGACAAAAACGCCATCTTCTCAGAGGAGCCAGGCGACGTGCGCAACCGATTACGCTTCAAGGGTAAGACCCGATCTTTATAGTTTAGGATTCCGCCATTTAATTAGATTAAATGCCTAAACAAATTCCCAACACTGGTTTATGATGAATTTTGTCAAACTGACATGGATTAATAACTCAACCTAAACTATTAAGACCAGAGGCGCGTTTTGTGGTTCCCACGTAAGGATACGCACGATCTCGCAAGATCACTCTAAATTAGAGATTTTGGGTGAAAGAAAGGCAACAACATAACTTTTGAAAAACTCAAGACAACTATCTTGAAAATCAATTATTGACTTAATGCATTGCAAATTATACTATACTCCTATGAGTAAACCGGTCGATTTACTCTCACCTGGTTTTTTGGGAAAAAATCGGGTAAAAACTGGATTTTTTGACAAAAAGGCACAAAAGAAGTGGGTCAGCCGCATTTAATGCATTTAATGCGTATTAAATGCGCATGTCTCTCCCTCTCACTTCTCACGCGCTTCATTTGTTAAAAGTTTATGTATAAACTGCCAGTTTACATACATATGAATTCTCAAACCACTTTACATAAACTTTGTAGTTTACATATGGTGAATGAGAGGTTTATGTAAACTGCAAAGTTTACTGCAAAGGTTTATGTAGAAACTGCAAAGTTTACTGCAAAGTTTGTGTAAATTGCAATGTAAACTGCAAAGTTTACTGCAAAGTTTATGTAAACTGGTACTTGGGCAAAATTTATGTAAACTGCAAAGTTTTATGTAAACTGTAAAGTTTACTGCAAAGTTTATATAAACTGCAGTTTCCATCTCGAAACTGCACAGTTTATGTAAATTCCAAAGTTTATGCAAAGTTTACTGCAAAGTTTATGTAAACTGGTACTTGGGCAAAGTTTATGTAAACTACAAAGTTTACTGCAAAGGTTTATGTAAACTGGTTTACATAACTGCAAAGTTTACTGCAAAGTTTATGTAAACTTTGCAGTTTATGTAAACTGCAAAGTTTACATATGTAAACTGATAGTTTACATAAACTGTAAAGTTTATGTAAAGTGGCGTGAAAATTCTGCAGCTGTCATCCAACTTTGGAATTCCATATCTCCATCATTTCTCATCCGTTTTGATCAAATTTTGGCTTGTTTTAAACATCCCCTTACAAGGATTACACATAATTTTACGGATCTTTATTTAGAGTTGCAAATCTCCCATAAATCAGCTCTAAAACAGAGCTACAAGTGATGTTCTTTTCGCAAAAAAATCTGAAATAATGACTGTACTTCAGAAATTCATATCTTCTTCATTCTTTGTCCGATTTAAGCAAACTATATCTCGATATAAACCTCTTTGCATAAGGTTTACTCAAAAATTTATATAAGCAACTTTGGATCTCTAGATTTTCCAAAAAACAACAAATAACAGAGTTGAGTTCTGCAAAAGTTTTGTTGGCTTATGTAAACTACTGATTCTTTGGTCAAAATGCTTTTCTTTTATGTTAAATACTCTTTTTTGGTTCAAAGTGGTCTTTTTTAGTGTAAAAACATGGTTCTGATTCATTTGTATAAAGTGCTGGTTGTTTATGTGAATGTTTGTTTAAAGTATTATTGTCAGTTTACATATGTAAATTATAAATTGCGAGTTTACATATGTAAACTGCAAAGTTTTATGTAAAATGGTATGGGTTTTGAAGCTTGAGAGGTGAGGAGTATTTTGGCGGTGAGATATCTTCAAAAATCTTCATGGGATAGCCGAAATCGACGCGAGAGAAGAAAGAAAATAGGCTGGTGAAGGAGAAGATGAGAGAGAGGCTCAATTTTTGGCTCAATTTTTTCTTTTTTTTTTTGGGTAGGTGTACACTCGCACCTTTACTCCTAGTAGTACCATATACCAACTGCTCAATGTATTCTCTTTAATTTTCGGTCATAAGGCCTTTAAATAGATTATAAGAATGTTTTCTTCTTTTTCTAAAAAGGTAATCTTCAATCCTAGTGAGAGAAAGATTACAAAAATAAAATCCTATACTAACTCTAATACCTTGGAAATTTTGGCAACAATAGAGTAGTATTACAAGACAAATAAAAGTACTACTTTAGAAGAAAAATTTTCATCTATCCTAGTTGAATTATGATAAACTTACAAAACCTTCTAGACTAAGAAAAGTAAATAACAATCCTAATTGGAAGAGATTTTTCCTAGTCTCAGATTGGCTTAGGGAATGGATGGGCTTTGTTGTTAAGCCTTTAACTTCTTAACCTAATCTTCAACCTTTATTATTGGGTTTCAGTCCACATCTACGTTGCATCTGCAAGTCCATTATCAAACAATCTTGTCACGTTAACGGGGCTTGGGCCTCGTGGATGGTAGATGGGCTTGGGCATGTTGGGCATTGAATTTGACCTTGAACTTTGAAGCTGGAAGTGATCCATTCAACTTCTGGGCTCTTGATCTAGTAACTGATCTAACGTACTGGGCTTGTGGGTGTGGATCTCTAAAACAGAGTTTTTGACCCACAAGGGAGGCTCCCTAGGTCAAAACTTGTATATGGAGGCTCTCCTTGAGCTACAATTTGCGCCAACTGCTCTGGAGTGGAGGAAAAACTTGCACTGCTAGCTGGTTCTTCTTCTAATGGAGATTCTACTGCCATAATGTTCACATCATCCCCTCCCTATCGAAGACAATTCGTCCTCGAATCTAATGTGTCTGCATAATCAAACAACAGATTAGAAACCACATTAGAAAAGCTTTCTAACTTACCAGTTTTAGGACTTGTTGAACGTTTAGACTTAGACTTTCGGATGTGCTTAAATCTTTTAGTGGACCATTTCTCCTACAGAAACAAAGTCAGAAATGGATAATAAGGCACATTAAAAGTTTTAAGTTGACAAGATGCCCCTGACAAGGCCAAAATTGCGCTAGACATCTCCCTGATGTTAGAGCTAATTTCGAACTATCTGAAGGCTTAGGCACTACTTTCGCCTATTTAAGGTTAGGCTACTTTGTATTGTTTTTCTCTTCTCGCAATGTTTTTTGCTCGCTAGAAACCTGTCCAGGAGAAAAAGGTAACAGGTTAGCTTTCTTACCATTAAACATAAACGAATACCTATTGGTCAAACTATTGAAGGTGGCCCTTCCGTCAAACTCCCAAGGTCTCCCTAGAAGTATATGATGGGCGTCCATTGGTACCACATCACATAGTATTTCTTCATTTATAGGACCAAGGTAGAAAGTGACTAGTGCTTGGTATTGGACTTTCTTCTCTCCTCCCTCTTCGAGCCACAGCAACCTATAAGACTTAGGATTTGGCAAACATGTTAGTGATAAATCCTTAACTAAAAACTCACTTACAATGTTTGTGCAACTTCTACCATCTACAATCAATAGACGCTTTTTCTAATCCTCTATCTCACACCACACATGAAATATGTTGCTCTGCGTAGGGGTTAAATCTGGAGAGTAATGAACATTCAAATTATGAACAATTAAAAGAGTAAAATTTCTCACCAGAGGTTCATCTGATTGCTCTGTTGGCTAACAATAATGTGTTAGTTTTGAATACTGAAAAGCTATTTCTTGTATCAAAAACTAATATCCACAGTTTACATATCAATTTTGTTTCAGTATTAAATTGTTTATTTATATCATATATCTAGATAACAAGGTGTAGAAAAGCACAGTAGATCTCGTTATTGGTTAAAGTAATGATATATAAACAGATGCTCGTAACTGAGATAGTTTGAACATACTATCAGTTTAGGTTATCGTATGATTTGGATAATTAGCTTGTATAGACTAATTAAATCATACGGATGTGCCCGGGGCATATTGAGCACGACCTGTTCGGGATTGAATTAACTTGTACTGATCGACATAATTAATTCGGACCTAGTATTCTAATCTCTTAATCCCTAGATTGGAGCGGCCATGAGAGTTAGATATCGTATACTTTGATTTGCCAAAGGGTGCGGTCAATTGAGGCCTAAATCTCTGTAAGTTAGGTATGCGGTGTTTAGCTTCTTTGTGTGCCGTTGCTAGTCGAAAGAATCCATATACCGGTTCGCCGGGTTAATGGTGCTCCCGAGATGAGCTCGAAAGGTTTATTATACTAAACCCAACTGGTGGACTTTATGTCCGGTATAATAAGAAAGTCGAGTGGTACTAATCTCGGATACCAAGAAGTCGATGAATTAATTTGTCAGTAAATTTATGAATCGACTAGCACTAGATCTTTGATGTGGGGAGATAGAAGAATAACAAAGTGAGCGCGAAGTAATTCGTTTTTGAGCGGTAGTTCCATAATTGGTCCGTTAGTGGTACGACTAATTATGCGTTAGACTAATCGACAAAGTGAATTAAATAATTTTAAAGGTTTGATTAATATTTAATTAACAAAGTTGGTTATATTAAATAATCCTAAGGGCTCAATTAATATTTAATTAATGAAGTGGGTTAAGGAATTAATTCTAAAGGTTCGATTGGAGTTGATTAGTCTAGGAAAGACTAAGAGAGTCAATGAAAGTCCAACATTAAGGCCCAACTCAAAAGCCCACTATGTCTCTCTTGAATCTCCTATAAATAGATTAAGTAATGCCTTGAAAACTCAAGAATTCAAGTCTTGCCTCCTTAGAGAAAGAAACACCTAGAGAGAGATTTTAGATATAACCAAGAATCTTTCTTGAACTCGGTGTATTCTCTCCTGGAAACACGTGGGCTTGTTTTTTTTGTCGAAGTGGGAAGAATCCGGTGAGGTAAGAAGTTCCGGCGTGAACAGTATTTCCGGCATGAACAGGAACTTGTGAACAGAAATTCTGACGTGAACAGTGAACCCAGCATGAACAGTACCCCCCCATGAACAGTGTTTTTTGGTGTGGACTTGGTTTTCATTGGATCTTTAGATCTGATGATAGATCTGACTTCCGACAACTAGATCTGTTCATTTGGAGTTCGTTTCAGGCGAGATATGATAGATTGGGTGATTTCCAATCAGATTTGATTTTCATTTTCCTGACGGGTTTTCTTGTTAGAGTTTTCGAGCTAGTTAATCTGGTAGATAGTTGCCCACACAACTTCCAGATCTATCTCAGAGTCATTCGAGGGATTCTTTGGTGGTTTTCGCAACCAAAGTTTCAATTTTTTTTAAAGATTTTTTTTTTTCGATTTTGGGTGATTCCTAATTGAAAAGAAAATTCTTTTCTTAGGTAAAATTCTTATTTTTTAATTTTGGGTGATTCCAAATTAAAAAGAAAAGATCTTTTATTGTGGGCTTCGCATTTCAGGATTTGGTATTCTTATTTGCGAGGGACACGCTTTAAAGGTATTATCTTTATCTTCCGCTTTAATTTTTAGCGTGTCCTTTTAATAAATCGAATACGTATAAGCCTAGATCCGTTCAGGTGAAATGATTTTAGAGTCTGGGCCAGATCGAAAGTCTCCGATTTTGGAATGCATAGTACGAAAGTGAGATTTTTGGTTTAGCCCGGATCAGATCTGTTTCCTTCATAATGAGGTAAAGGTAAAAGGGTTTGTCAATTTTCCTCTTCTACTGCTTCATTTGATTCGCCAATAAATAGTTCCTCATCTTCTTCACCTGCTTCTTCAAGAGGTGCCATAACCTCTGAATCACTATCTCTATCCTTATCCATTTCTATTACATATAGTTAATTGTCTCTCATAGTAATAGTTGTTTTATAGGGCATTAGGATTGGTAATGTCCCGTACCTTTACATTTACAATACATAACATTCTCACTACTTTGAGAACTACTAGACTTAAAATCTGAAAACTTAGGAGGGATAGGGGTGGACGATCTGACGTTGGCTTGAGGGACAGGTGGCGCGACCATCTTCTTAGGCATGCTCAGCTTTCCCTGTGACCAACTGCTTCTAGTAGAAATCCTGCTGCTTGATTCTGTTAGGGTTGAATACATAAACTATGTTTGTATTATACATTTCCCCAGTTAATATATCGATTTAATGTTTTGGTTAAATTTGTTATGCATATATTTAGTCCATTTATATTATATAGTTAGATGATGAGATGTCTTGTGTGACACAGTAGATCTCATCATTGGTTAAAAGACATAATATATAAATGAGGTTCGTAACCGAGACAGTTTTGGACAAGCTGTCGGTTTAGGTTAACATTGTGATTCGGATAATTGGTTTGTCTAAACCAATTGAATCATATAGATGTGCCCAAGGCATATTGAACTTGACCATTTAGAATGATTTGTCTTGTACTGATTTAATGGACAATTCGTTCTTAGTATTCTACCTCTTAATCCCTAGACTTGAGCGGGCATGAGGATTAGACATAACGTACTTTGATCTGCCAATGGGTGAGGTCAAATGTGGCCAATAGTCTCGGTGGGTTGGGTGCACATGTTTAGTTACTTGGTGTGCTGCTGCTTGTCGAAAGAAAACCATGTACCGGTGCATCCGGGGTGATGGTGCTCCCGAGATGACCTCGTTATGTTTATTATACTAAACTCAGCTGGTGGACTTATGTCCGGTATAGTAACAAGGTTGAGTGGTACTAGTATAGGAATTAAAGAAGTTAATTAATTTATTTATCAGTAAATTAATAAATTAACGAGCACTAAATCTTTGATGTGGGGAGATTAAGAATAAATTAATTTAGTTATTCTGAAAACAATTCTGGTGTAGGATGGTAGTGCCAACATTAATCCGTTAGTGGTATGATTAATTTTGTAGTGGGTTAATTGAATAAGTAGAATTAATTAATTAATTAATTATTCCTAAGGGTTAATTAAGTAATTAACAAAGTGAATTATTTAATTAATTAATTAAGTCTTAACTTTCAATTAGAATTAGGAAATCCTGGAGATTAGGAAATCTAATTGGATTTGGTTTATCCTATTGGATTAGTTACCTAACTGGATTTGGAAACTAATTAATTACCAAAACCCATTTGGAAGACCAATCCTAAACCAACTTGGGGTCTCTCTTGTAGTTCTATATTAGACAAGGGATTAGCAATTCTAAAACACACAATTCTTAAGTTTTCAAGACAAGAAAACTAGAGAGAGAAAGTTTAGAGAGAGAAAATATTTTCTCTCTTGTATAGTTTTCGAGCGGCGGGAAGTAATTTCGGCAGCAGCGGCAGTCCAATTCAGGCGGCGTCGAGCTGCAAAATTTTTCCGTCGAGTCCTTTTGTCTAGATTGTTGATCAATTGCTCGCTAGATCGTTGCCCACACAACGTGCGATCAAGATCTTGAGTCATACAAGCGATCACCTGAGTAACACGCTTTAAGAGGTACTTTTTATGTTTTTGCTTTAATTAGAAATTATTGTTGCGTGATCAATCGAATAAGTACATACCAAGATCCTGCGCAATGTTATTTCAAGCAAGGGTTGGAATAGCGATTGTGCTAGAGTCTAGGCCCAGTCAAAGATTTTGATTCTGGAATACGTAGCACGAAAGTGAGTTTTTGACCTGGCCCGGGCAGATAATCTTTCAATTGGTATCAGAGCTTGGTTTTGGGTTTTGTGCTTGTTCGATTTATTACATGGTTTTATTTGCAGATGGTTAAGAAATTCAGACTATTATGGTTGCGTTTATATGGTTTTTTAATTAAACCCCGGGACATGTCCGGGTTTGGTTTTATTTTGAATGCTTCTAATAGTATAACCACGTGCTGGAAGCCGTGTATGATTAGATCAAATCTGTAATAGGATTCTTTCTATGTAATTCGATTTTAATTTTCCTAGAAAGCCTTGTAGTAGGAGAATTATTTTTGTAATCGAAAGCGATATGGTGGGCAACTTGAATTCGTGGGTTTTGGGTTATCGTTAATTCGTAAAAACCCAGGAAAACCCACAATGAATTGCAAGAAGACCAAATAGCGTGGGAAAAGAAGTGAAGGAGGGATCGGAGGTGACCAGCGGCGCCAGTAAAAAATTACCGGCAGAAGCCGTCGGCCAGCAGCGGGCAACAGTTGTTGCTCGCTACTGGGCCGCGCACGACACATGTGGGCTGCGTACGCGACCCGTTTGGTTTACTCGTTTTGCCCGTTTTTCCTCCAAGTTCATTTTTTTTTTAAAATTCAAGACTCAATCCATCGAGTAGAGTGACGAGACACAAGATCAAGGCAGAAGATGAATGCAATTAAACCATAATAGTCGGGAAATTTATTTTTCGCATTTATTTCCCGCATTTATAGTTTTAATTTTTGTGCTTTAATTTTTGTGCTGTATTTTAGATGCATAATTTTAAAGCATGCTGGTTTTATGTTTGCATATAACTTAGGATTAGTTAATTGCATGTTAAAACTGGAAAAACCCTCAATTTAGAAATCTAAGTGGGAGCGGGTTGGTTTAATATCCCCACAGCCACCATTACGAGTTCATATGTGATATGGGTGAACTTGCGCGTTGGCATTAGAGTCATCCTTCATTCGAATGAGTCGAACCACAAGATCGCTAGATTATGAATTTCTAAGTAAGATGACTAGAGTAAGTTTAACTAGGAGAAATGCGATACCCTCTCCATCTGAGGCGCACTATCCTGAGGTAACAAGCTCAGAAGTCACGTAATGGCACACACTTAGTGTATGATTTGTAGTATTCCTCACTTCGAGGTTACACTACTTATTTGTACGGTTGAAAGCATCGACTATTAGCTACATTGATCAATAGATCGTTTGGTCAGATAGTGTAGTTAATGAACTTGGTTCTTCTCAAACGAATGTGGGTTAGCGTAAACGTCCACACTATCGTGGATTGTGAGAATCTCGGTGAATGTGATGTTGGTGGTTTAAATTATTGTTTTGAGGAAAGTGAATAATTATTAGAATTTCTTATGATTTTTGAAATTTTAGGATTAAACACTAAAACATTGTCTGTTTATTTAATTTACAATATTTGATATGACATTCAATCATTTAGCTACAATATTGAAAAACAACAAAATTAGTTGGTCCGAACTATGTTGATTGGAGTCGTAATTTGGACATTGTCCTAATGGCTGAGAATATTTCTGTGAAAGATCATGTCATTGACATGACTAGTAACATCAACGAGGTTGAGGTAGTGGGAGGCAAAATCGATGGTGAAACCAAAGTCGATATTGTCCTCCAGAACTTGCCTCAAAGCTATGAGCAGTTTCGATTGAACTACAACATGAATCAATTTTTGTGCACTTCATCCGAGCTTTTAGCAGAGTTGGTGGCGACTAAAAGTCTTCTTCAAGAGAATAAACGAGTTTTAGTCGCAGTCAAAGCTTCAGAATCTTCTTCTGAGCCTGAGACTGGAAAGAAGAAGAGAAAGCTCGTAGGAATAGCTCAAAATGTGCGAATTGCGCATAAGTTAGAGATTGCAAAGAAGAAGTCGAAAGACAAGTGCTTCAAGTGTAATTAGATGGGATATTGGAAATCAAATTGTCCAAAGCTTAAAAGTACAACAGTTTATGCCTTAATTACTGATACATGTTTAGCGGCAATTTCCACAGATACTTGGTGTGTGGATTCAGGTGCCACTGACCATGTTTGTAATTTGTTACAAGGGTTCCAAGTAACCCAAAAGCTAAGAGAAAGTGAGCTGGATATCTACTTGGGCGACACTACAAGAGTGTCAATGGAAGCAATGGGAGTAGTTAGTTTAAATTTTGAAAATTATAGACTAGATTTACCAAATTGTCTTTATGTACTGAGTTTTAGAAATGACCTTATTTCGGTTTCTAAACTCTTAAAGAATGGATTCAAGTTTATTTTTTTTGATAATATTGTTGTTGTTAGAAAAGATGACAAACTTGTTTGTTCTGGTTCATTAGCAGATAATTTGTTTGTGGTTAAATCTAACTCCCCTGTTGTGCAAAACATAGAAACAAATAGCGCATCATCTAACCTTAATAAGAGGAAAGAACCTTCTGAAATGAATCAAACCTATCTTTGGTATCTCAGGCTAGGTCAAATAAACCTTAGTAGGATTCAGAGGTTGGTCAATGACGGACCTTTAGGTTCATTAGAGATTAACAATTATTCAACCTGCGAATATTGCTTGGTGGGTGAAATGACCAAGAGACCTTTTAAGGCAAAAGGTTACAAAGCCACATAAGTATTAGAGTTGATTCATTCTGACTTATGTGGACCAATGTCGGTCCAAGCACAAGGTGGGTTTGAGTATTTCGTGACATTCACAGATGATTACTTAAGGTACGGGTACATTTACCTAATACGCCACAAGTCCGAATGCTTTAGTAAATTCAAAGAGTATCAGGCAGATGTGGAGAAACATCATGGTAAGAGTATTAAGACACTATGATAGATCGTGGTGGGAGTACCTGTCCCACAAATTTTGAGAATACCTCAGTGAGGTCGGAATTCAGTCTCAGTTGTCTGCACCTAGAACACCACAGTAGAATAGTGTAGTAGAAAAAAAGAATCGAACTCTCATGGAAATGGTTAGGTCAATGATGTGCTTTAGTGATTTGCCGAGTTTGTCCTGGGGATATGCCTTAGAAACAGCAATGTACATCCTTAATCTTGTACCATCTAAAACCGTGCATTCAACCCCAGTAGAGTTGTGGAACGGGCGTAAGCCCAGTCTAAGACATCTCAGAATTTGGGGTCGCCTAACACACGTGCTTAAGGCAGATGCGGCTAAATTAGATGCAAGAACGGAAGTAATGCTGTTTGTAGGATATCATAGGGGAACGAAGGGTGGCCTATTTTATAGTCCTAAAGATCAGAAGGTGGTGGTTAGTACCAACGCCAGATTTTTAGAGGAAGACTATATCCTAGATCACAAACCCAAGAGCAAGATAGTACTAGAAGAGCTTAGGAGACAAACTGATAATCCTAATGCACCAGCACAAGTAGATACACCACACATTGCACAAGATATCACAAATAATGCACCCACACAGGTGGTGCCTCATCGTAGTGGGAGGGTTTTGAGACAGCCCGACAGGTTCATTGGTGTGGAAGAGGCCTTAGACCTAGTCCAAGGCGTGCCTGAGCCTAACCCCGTAAACTACAATGAGGCTCTCCGAAATAAAAATGCAAAATCTTGGCGAAAGGCAATGAGATCCGAGATGGGGTCAATGGACCACAATCAAGTCTGGGAGCTTTTGGACCTACCTGATGGTTTTAAACCCATTGGATGTAAGTGGGTCTACAAACGCAAGAGAAGACCTGACGGAAAGGTGAAAACCTTTAAAGCTAGGTTTGTGGCGAAGGGGTATACTCAGAAATAGGGAATCGATTATGAGGAAACCTTCTCCCTGGTAGCCATGCTTAAGTCACTCCGGATTCTCTTGGTCATAGCTTCTCATTTAGATTATGAGGTATGGCAGATGGATGTCAAGACAACTTTCCTTAACGAAAATCTTGAGGAAACCATCTTCATGCAGCAACCAGAGGGATTCATTGATAAAGGCCAAGAGCATAAGGTTTGCAGGCTTAAGAGGTCCATTTATAGCCTTAAACAGGTATCCAGATCTTGGAACATCCAGTTTGATGAGGTAATCCAGTCCTACGGATTTACTCAGTGTCCGGATGAACAATATGTATATCGCAGACGTGATGGAAACACGGTGGTGTTTCTTATGCTTTACGTAGATGACATTCTATTGATTTGCAACAACAAGAAAGTGTTATCAGATGTAAAGGCATGGTTGTCCAAACAATTTGATATGAAGGACTAAGGGGAAACGGGACATATCCTTGGGATCAAGATAATTTGAGATCGTAGGAAACATTCGTTAACGCTCTCCCGAGCTTCATACATAGATATGATTCTGGCCCGTTTTAATATGCAGAACTCCAAGTCTGTTGAAAAGATAGAGGCCATGAAGACAGTTCTTTATGCTTCGGCAGTAGGAAGTCTCATGTAAGCCATGTTGTGTACGATGCCTGATATCTGTCATGTCGTTGGTATTGTAAGCAGATATCAGAGTAACCCCGAGAAAGCTCATTAGGAAGTAGTAAAATGCATTCTCAAGTATTTGTGCAGAATGAGAGACCAAGTGTTGGTCTATCAGGCGCTTGAGCTGGTACCCCGAGGTTACACAGATTCATATTTCCAAGGCGACGGAGACAAGAGCAAGGCTACCTCAGGGTATGTGTTTACTCTGAGAGGTAGAGCCATAGTTTGGTAGAGTGTCAAGCAGAAATGCGTGGCAAAATCTACCATGGAGGCTGAATGCATTGCCGCATCAGAGGCAGTGAAAGAAACAGTTTGGCTCAAGAACTTCCTAGAGGACTTAGACGTGATTCCTGGTTTGCAAAAGTCAATCACAGTGTACTGTGATAACAACGGTGCAATAGAAAACTCGAAGGAACCACGAGCCTACAAGGCGAGTAAACACATACAACGCAAGTACCACCTGATATGAGATATCGATAAGAGGGAAGACGTGGTCGTGACAAAGATAACATCAGAGGATAACCTTGCAGATCCTTTCGTGAAGACATTGACTTCGAAAGTCTTTGAGGCTCACGTGGAGGGCATGAGGATCAGATACTTAGGAGAGCCATGATAGGTTTTCTAGATATATTGTTGAGTGTATAAAGTTGAATGTAGTTGTATACTTAAAACACAACTTAAGTATTAATGGGAGACTGTTAGGGTTGAATACATAAGCTATGCTTGTATTATACATTTCCCCAGTTAATATATCGATTTAATGTTTTGGTTAAATTTGTTGTGTATATATTTAGTTCATTTATATTATGTAGTTAGATGATGAGGTGTGTCTGGTGTGACACAGCAGATCTCATCATTGGTTAAAAGACATAATATATAAATAAGGTTCGTAACTGAGATAGTTTTGGACAAGCTATCAGTTTAGGTTATTATGTGATTCGGATAATTGGTTTGTCTAAACTAATTGAATCATATAGATATGCCCGGGACATATTGAACTTGACCATTTAGAATGATTTGTCTTGTACTGATTTATTGGACAATTCGTTCTTAGTATTCTATCCCTTAATCCCTAGACTTGAGCGGGCATGAGGATTAGACATAGCGTACTTTGATCTGCCAATGGGTGAGGTCAAATGTGGGCAATAGTCTCGGTGGGTTGGGTGCGCGTGTTTAGTTACTTGGTGTGTTGCTGCTTGTTGAAAGGAAATCATGTACCGGTGCGTCCGGGGTGATGGCGCTCCCGAGATGAGCTCGTTATGTTATTATACTAAACCCAGTTAGTGGACTTATGTCTGGTATAGTAAAAAGGTCGAGTGGTACTAGTCTCGGAATTAAAGAAGTTAATTAATTAATTTATCAGTAAATTAATAAATTAACGAGCACTAAATCTTTGATGTGGGGAGATTAACAATAAATTAATTTAGTTATTCCTGAAGCAATTCTGGTGTAGGATAGTAGTGTCAAAATTAATCCGTTAGTGGTACGATTAATTTTGTAGTGAGTTAATTGAATAAGTAGAATTAATTAATTAATTAATTAATCGTAAGTGTTAATTAAGTAATTAACAAAGTGAAATTAATTAATTAATTAATTAAGTCTTAAGTTTCAATTAGAATTAGGAAATCCTAGAGATTAGGAAATCTAATTGGATTTGGATTATCCTATTAGATTAGTTACCTAATTGGATTTGGAAACTAATTAATTACCTAAACCCATTAGGAAGACCAATCCTAAACCAACTTGGTGTCTCTCTTGTAACTCTATATATGGACAAGGGATTAGCAATTCTACAACACACAATTCTTAAGTTTTCAAGACAAGAAAACTAGAGAGAGAAAGTTTAGAGAGAGAAAACGTTTTTCTCTCTCTTGTATAATTTTCGGGTGGCGGCGGCAGTTCAATTCAGGCGGCATCGAGCTGCAGAATTTTTCTAGTGAGTCATTTTGTGTAGATTGCTGATCAATTGCTCGCTAGATCGTTGCCACACAACGTTCGATCAAAATCTTGAGTCATACAAGCTATTACCTGAGTAACACGCTTCAAGAGGTACTTTCTATGTTTTCGCTTTAATTAGAAATTATTGTTGCGTGATAAATCGAATAAGTGCATACCAAGATCCTGCGCAATGTTATTTCAAGCAAGGGTTGGAATAGCGATTGTGCTAGAGTCTAGGCCTGGCCAAAGATTTCGATTCTTGAATGCATAGCATGAAAGTGAGTTTTTGACCTGGCCCAGGTAGATAATCTTTCAGATTCACTACCTTTCTTTAGTTGCTTTTCAATGAGCATCGCTTTCTGGAAACAATCTTCTAGATCGGTGAAACTCGTGATCTCTATCCTCTAACTGATGACTTTGCTAAGGCCATCGAGAAACCTTGCAATTGCTACATCATCATCCACATAGATTTCTGCTCTATAATGGAGGGACTCGAGTTCACTGTAGTACTCAGCAACAGTTCGTGATCCTTACCTGCAACTATACAACTTTCGATGTAAGTCATGAATATAAGACGAAGGAATAAACTTGTTGCGTATGAGTTCCTTAAGCTCTTCCCATATTGGCACTGGAGGACTTTCCATACGCCACCGGTCTCGAACTAATGTAGCCCACTATATTGTTGCATGATGCTTGAACTTGGTGGTGGCTAACCTGACTTTTCGCTGCTCTGTGAAGTCATTAGCATTGTATATCTGCTCAATCTGAAATTACCAATGAAGATAAGTTTTTGGATTATACTTTCCTACAAATTTAGGAATCTCAAATTTAATGTTATCTTGATATCTAAATTGAGTTAAAAATAGGTGCTCTATGACGCTCAGAACGAGCTACAGAATCGTAAAAATCATTGTTCTAGTTTGAATAAACTTGAGGATGTATGCCAAGCCTAGGACTATATTAGGCCTCCTCTGGCGCGGTGATCCAAATTGCTGGTTAACTGATCCTTCCCGACTGTTGGCTTCCAGATTTCCAATACGTTGGTTCATCTCTGTTAACTGCATCTGTAACCCTGCAAGAGAAACTGCAATTTGTTCCATGGAGATTGGTTTCCAAGGTTCCATAGCTATGTGCTCATAAACTGGGTCTTTTCAGGCGGTGTTCTTGGCAGCGATTCGAACAATCTTGCAAAAGAAGGTAAAACACAAAAGAAAACATGACCAAGTGATCCAAGAAAAGACTTACAAAATAAAAGAAAAAAGAACCAAAAAAAATAAATAAACAAAAGAAAAAGAAAACAAACTCGTGCAATGCGCTGGGCTGCAGCGGCTGCGTCGCAACGAGACAACGAGGTCACGGTCGACTCACGGCGGTGGCTCGGCGTCCTGTGGCAACACTTTTAAATTTTCGAACTAGCTTTCACCGATAACCTATTCATTATAGAAAGGGCTGGCTCGATGGGTTCTCTTTTCATAAGATTCAAAAGCAAAACTAGAAAATTCCAAAAACACAAACAGATTCTAAAAACAAATAGCAATCAAAGGACTAGTCTAACAGAAAGTAAAAATCCAAAACAAACTAAGGTGAAAAAAACAAGTAACTATATAGATAGGTACTTATTAAGTCACACAAAAGCACAACAAAACTAAAACAAGCAGGTACTTTCTTCAGCCAAACTGTGATCCTTCAAGAACACGAGCTCAACTACCAGGGAGAGGAAAGAGTTTATACACACACCGGGCAATATAATCTAGGGGATAATTTTCACCCTTTACTCCATTTGTGCTCACAAAAGGTGTGATCACTCCTATCTCAGAATTCCGTTTGCTTCCATACAACACTTTAAAGCACGTTAACTTTTGTTAACCTTTGGCTTGTTTTTTTCTTCCTCAGTCAGACTTTTGCAGAAGAGCTATTTGAAAACTAACAACACAACCTAAGAGGGGGGCGAATTAGGTTGTTTAAAAATTTTACTTAAAAATGAGCAAATCTTAAAATAATTTCTTTTTAAAATAAACAATGACTATCTATGTGTATGAAACAAATAACAAATAAGTCTAAATTAAAATAAGATGAAAACAAGATAATAAGATTAGTCAACAATATAAAAGTATACAAGGAAATAAGAAATTGTTCGTTCACAATATATAATAATCAAATTAAAATAAATGTCAAGTATGTGACTTGAAATGGACAAGTCTTGAAATTGAATAATTTAAAATAAAGCTCAAGTATTGACTTGATTAAGTCCAAGTCCTTGACTTGATAAGGACAAGTTAGACTTGATTAATGACAAGTCTAAGATAAAGTAAATACTTAACTAAAGAAAACTAGACTTGAAATAAGAACAAGTCTTAAATAAAATCTTAAGATTAAAAATGTAATACTTGAATTGAGCAACTCTAATGGTGATGTTTTATGATGCAAGAAATGTAGAATAGAGAGTATGAATGCAAAGTGCAAAATGCAAAATGCAAAATGCAATGCAATGAAAGAGACAAGATTTTTAAAGTGGTTCAAGCTTGTAACCCCTTTACAAGCTCTACATCCACTCCCCAACTTTTTAAGTTGAGGCCCTTCCTATTTCTTTTTCAAAAAAAAAAAATTACTTAAGGTGGAATTCAAACCTTTACAAATCTCCCAAGAACAACTTAGTAACTCTACTAAGTGGTTCTTCACTACTCACCCCCTAAATTGTTGTTGACTTGCAACCTCTTGATTTCAAGAACAATAAAACCTTTTTGTGTGTGAAGTGTGTATGGCTTACAAATGACAAGGTTCTAGTCGAAGATTGACACTTTGAAAAATAACTAGAACTTGAAAGTAAAATTTGAAAATGAGCACTTGAAAACTTGAGAGAATTTTGACAATAATAAGAATTTCTTGATAGCTTGTATGTCTTGAATGTCTTCACCCATGGTCTCTATTCATAGGCAAACTTGGGCTCCAATTCAAGCATTTAAATTTTAGCTCCAAAGATGATTTGACATAGTCTGAACTTCCTTCAACTTTTTTGATTTATTGCAGCTGCTTTTGACTTTCGTGTTACAAATTAATGTTGTAGAACTTTCTCTTAGCTTTTCAAGATCGTCAAAATCAATTGATTTGGAATTTTGTAGCTCAAGTTACATCTAATTTACTGAACTGTGACATTGCAGTGATATAGTTTTGTTTTTGTCTATTTTTACCAAAATTCCATTTGAATTTCACATTGACTATTAGACACAATTTTTTAGATAATTGAAAGAGGTTTTCAAAACATCTAAAATCTTAATTTTTGGCCAAGTGAAACGAAATTTATGCTCATTTTAAGATGAATATATCAATCTCAAAATTTTACACTTTCTACAAAAAATAATTTTAGACAATTTAAGAAATTATTAGTTTCACATATTTGTTTTGTTATTTTTAGACTATACTCCAAAAATAGTCCATTACATATAGCAAAAATATCATTTTGGTCCCAAAAAAAAAAAAAAAAAAAACTACTTTCTTAGTCCACTACATTATGTTTTTTAAAAATTTTGGTCCAAGACCCACTTTTGCCTATCTTGACCAGGGGTATTTTTTGTCATAATAAAAAGTATATTTTTTTTACCCATTTAAAATTATAAAATAATAATTAAAGAAAACCATTTACCCTCCCCTCTGCCCGCCGCCCCTGTCCCTCTCTCCTCTCTTCTCCTCCTCCTTTCTCCCCAAGCCGCCACAACCTTTCTTCTTCCTCAAAACCTTCCCGTTGCCGGCTCGACTTTCTAACGGCATCCCTGATGAATGGCTCATCCGGTCAAAAAGGATGCAGTGAAAATCACCGGAACCCTTCGCGATATAAACCCGAGGTATCCAACTCGATTCTCCAGCGATCTTACTTCTCCAGCCTTCTTCTCTGACGGAGACCCTCAGTCTGACCTCATTGATGAATGGCGTCGCCATTCATCGCATCCGTTACATTCTCGGTGGTCATGGTCCTGTAGAGCGAAGAATCCGAAGAAAAGATCAATTTCTTGATGAAACCAACGAAGGCCCATTTTTTTGATGCCCTCATTTTTTGATCCCAGTGACAGTTTTTTACCCTTTCCCCTCTGCGCTCCACCCCCTTCGTCACCCTCCCCCGCTGCAACCGCCGCCTCCTATTCTCCTTTTTCTCTTTTTTTTTCCTTCTTCTTTTTTTCTTCTCCCGATTCCCAGTCCACCACACCACCATTTTTTTTCTTCTTAGTTTCTTTCTTCTCCCGATTCCCTTTTTTTTCCTTGTTCTCCCTATTCGCCATCCACCACGCCACTATATCTTTGCTCAATGGTTTTGCTATGGCCACCTCGATGTTGATTGTCGGAATTTGCCAATCAGGTAAACCATTTTTTTCCTGGGAGAATTTTGTTTTTGAAATTTTTTGATCCATTTTCCTCGTTTGGGTTTAGAAAAAACATTTGGAAAATCCGAAAAAAACATTTGGCAGCCTAGAAAAATGAAAATTGATTTGACTCCTTGATATCATCATCCATGAAATTAAGTGTCTGTGACAGTGTGTGTCCTGTTTATTTGGTAATCTTGGTTATGGGCTGTGTGTGCCCTGTTTATTTGGTAATCTTGGTTCTGGGCTTGTGGGGTTTTAGGAAACTGGAAGAAATATGAGTTCGTCATGCGAATGATGACTCTGACTCTGACTCTCTTGATCTTATCAAACTCAAGCTTGTGACAGAAGCATCCGTCATGAATAACCCACTAATTTTATTTCTTTTTTATATTATTTGGATTGGGTGAAATTGAAGCCACGAAAAGGTGATTGAATTGAAGAAATTAATTGGGTTTTTTTTTGTTTGGATTGGTAATTTGGTGCCGCTAATGGTTTAATTATTTCAAGTTTCCTTCAGAATTTGGTGCTGCTTTGTGTTCTGGTTGTTCTGGGTGAAGACAGTGGTGGAGAGGAGGAAGAGCAATCGTGAGGGATGGTGGTGAAGAAGGGAGAGGAGGGATGGTGGAGTTGAACCGCCGACACCAAAAAGAAGAAGAGAAAATAGAAGGGGCGGTGAGGAGAGATGAGAGATGAGATAAGAGAAGGGGAGTTGAAGGTGAAGAAGAATAAGGAGGAGGAGGGAGAGGAGGTGGTGCTGGAAAACAGAAGAAGAAGAAGAAGAAGAAGAGAAAAGGGAGAGGGGGGCGGTTGTTAGTTTTGAATACAGAAAAGCTATGGCTTGTATCAAAAACTAATATCCACAGATGACATATCATTTTGTTTCAGTATAAATTTGTTCCTTTATATCATAGAACTAGATAACGGGGTGTCGACAAACATAGTAGATACCGTTATTGGTTAAAGTATTGATATATAAAAAGTATGCTCGTAACCGAGATAGTCTGAACATACTATCGGTATAGGTTATTGTGTGGTTTGGAAATTGGTTTATCTAAACTAGTTTAAATCACACAGATGTGCCCGGGGCATATTGAGCACGACCAGTTTGGATAGAATTGACTTATACTGATCGGCGTAGTCAATTCGGTCCTAGTATTCCGTCTCTCAATCCCGAGATTGGGACGGGCGTGAGGGTTGGATATCGTGTGCTTTGATTTGCCAAAGAGTGAGGTCAATTGAGGCCAATACCTCGGTAAGTTGGGTATGCGGTGTTTAGCTTCTTGCGTGCCGTTGCTAGTCGGAGGAATCCATGTACCGGTTCGCTGGGTTGATGGTGCTCCCGAGATGAGCTCGTAAGGTTATTATACTAAACCCGGCCGGTGAACTTTATGTTCGGTATAATAAAAGGACGAGTGGTACTAATCTCGGAAACCAAGAAGTCGGTGAATTAATTTGTCAGTAAATTGATAAATGGACGAGCACTAGATCTTTAATGTGGGGAGATAGAATAAAATATAATGGCGCGATGTAAAGTCGTTTTCGAGCGGTAGTTCCATAATTGGTCCGATAGTGGCTCGACCGATTATGCATTTGACTAATCGACAAGGTAAATTAATTAATCCAAAAGGTTTAATTAATATTTAATCGACAAAGTGAATTTAGAAATTAATTCTATTTTGAATTAATTAATTCTGAGGGTTCGATTAAATTAAATTAACAAAGTAGATTAAATAAATTAATTTAAATGGGTCGATTGGAGTTGATTAGTCGGGAAGACTTAGCGGTTAACGAAAGTCAAATTTTAAGGCCTAACTCGAGAGCCCATTAGGTCTCCAATCGAGCTCCTATAAATAGAAGACTTGATGCCCAAGAAAACCCTAAGGAAATTTTTGCAAGACAATTTGTCTTGCTTTCTTGGGTGAGAAGGTTTAAGAGAGAGAATTTTTTTCTTTCAAGAATTCTTTCTCAAAAAAAAACCAAATATCTCACTTCTTGAATTGAAACAAGCTCAAAGATCAAAACTTTTCTTCTTGGTTTTTCATCTTTATTAGCCGGCAGACTTAGTGGGTTAAAAACCCCAGTTTTTGCGCAGCTGCTGTCCTGGACTTGCGCCGCTGCTGTCCTCATTTTTCCCGCAGTTCCTGGGCAGTTTTTGGGGTGCTTGATCCAGGTCTTGTTGCATCTTGATCTCTCCTTGGTGATCCGCAACGAGGCTTGTGCAGATCGTGACCAAAGGCTGAACCTTGGAGCTTGTTCGGACTTCATCCTGCAGCGGGGCTGGGCGAGTTCAGGCAGCGGGCAGCAGTGCTAGCGGCTGGACAGTTTTGATCAGATTTTGGGCTGGTTATGTTTCAATTCATGTGATTTCCTTGTGGGCTAAGCAAGTAAGCTTTGATAGATTATTGCCCACGCAATATTCGAAGTGTTCTTGGAGAATCGATAGGATTTCTATTGGATTTCGCATAAAAGAATTGGTTTTCTTTAAGCAAGGGACTTCGCTACAAAAGGTAGAATCTTTAAATTCCGCTTTTATTAAAGATTTAATTTTTGTGTCCCGATTAATAAATTAAATAAGTATAAGCCTAGATCCGTTCATGGGTAAACTAATTTGAGCCTGAGCTTGGTCGAAAGCTTCCGATTCTGGAATGCATTGCACGAAAGTGAGGTTTTCGATTTAGCCCGGGCTTGTTCAGTTTTCCTTCAGCGGTGTGGGCAGGCGGGCAGAGGGGGAGAAGTAAGGGGAAGTAAATGTTTTATTTTATTATTATTTTAGGAGTTTAATCATTATTTTATAATTTCAGTCAGTTAAAAGAAAAATATTTTTCATTAAGACCAAAATGCCCCTGGTCAAGATAGGCAAATGTTGGTTTTGGACCAAAATTTTAAAAAATGTAGTGGACTAACAAAGTAGTTTTTTTTGTTTGTTTTGGACCAAAATGATATTTTCGCTATATGTAATGGATCATTTTTGGAGTATAGTCTTATTATTAAAACAAGATTGAAACACTTAATTCTAACACTATTCTTTTTACTGGATTTTCCAAATCCTTAAGGATGGCTCTTGCCTTTTCTCACTATTTTTAGACTTTTTCAGAGAGTTTAGAACTGCTATCTATTTGCGATGGGGAATTCAACCTCAAGTACTTAACAAGAGGACAAAGTTATTGAGTTTCAAGTATTCTCAAGAAAACCACAACTCAACTTTAAAGAACACCCACTAACCTCAAAGTTTTCATACTCCGTGATCCTCGTGCACCGAATTGTGAAAATACATTTTCACCCTTGCAAGTTCCAAACTCCTACTACTTGATAGAAAAATCCAAAGATAGATCAAATAGAACAAAAACAACATTGACACTAGTAAAAAAAACACACACAAATTTCGAAACCCACAAAACTCACATAAGGGTATATTGGTAAATTTTACCAAGTTTCGAAGCAACTTTCTAGGGTTTAAAAACATGTTTCTGACCACTAGAATTAAACACTAACAAAATTTTCCCCTAGAGGAAGACTTCTAGACTCAAACAAAATAGAAATCAAAGCAAAAAGACTCAAAACGAACAAACGCCTCAGGCTCTAAGGGGGACTCAGGCACTGGTTCTGACACAAATATTTAGACTGAAAATTAGACTGATTTTTAACTAATTGACTCAAAAATTCCTGAGAAATATTGGACTAATATTTCGAAAAGAATCCTAGATATTTGGATCGAAAGTTGGACAAATTTTCTAACCAATGACAACAACAAAAATTTGAAAGAACATAAGACATGGAATAGAACGAAAAACTTAGCTCTGATACCACTCTGACGGAGGTTTAACCACCCCTTCCCTAAGGGTTAACTAAATCAGTTTTTTTTTTCCGGTCATTACGAACTATTTCTTCTTGTATCTTTCAATGAATTGAATGGCGGAATCACTCCACTCACAAACACACAATTCTTTAACCTCTATTTACGAAATTGTCTAAGAGGATGGATGTTGGTTTATGATGAATTCTGTCAAACTGACATGGGTTAATAGCTCAACCTAAACTATTAAGACCAGGGGCACATTTTGTTGTTCCCATGCAATGTATGCACGATCTCGCAAGATCACTCTAAACTATAGATTCTCGGTGAAAGAAAGACAACAACCTAGCTTTCAAAAAACTCAAAACAACCATCTTGAAAATCAATTCTGGACTTAATGTATTCTCTTGAATTCTCAGCCATGAGGCCTTTAAATAGATTACAAGAATGTTCTCTTCCTTTTCTAAAAATGTAATCTTCAATCCTAGTGAGAGAAATATTACAAAAATAAAATCCTATACTAACTCTAATAGGTTGGAAATTTCAGCCACTATAGAGTTGTATTACAAGACAAATAAAAGTCCTACTTTAGAAGGAAAACCTTCATCTATCTTAGTTGAATTAGGATAAACTTACAAAACCTTCTAGACTAACAAAAGTAAATAACAATCCTAATAAGAAGAGACTTTGCCTAGTCTCAGATGGGTTTAGGGAATGGATGGGCTTTGTTGTTAAGCCTTTAAATCCTTAATCCAATTTTTAAACTTTATTATTGGGCTTTATCCCATATCTACATTGCATCTGTAAGTCCATTATCAAACAATCTTGTCACGTTAATGAACTTTGGGCTCGTGGATGGTAGATGGGCTTGGGACTGTTGGGCATTGAACTTGACCTCAAACTTTGAAGCTGGACATGATCCATTAAACTTCTGGGCTCTTGATCTAGTAACTAGTCCAACATATTGGCTTGCGGATCTCTAAAACAGAGTTTTTGACCCACAATGGGGCTCCCTGATCCAAAACTTGCATATGGAGGCTCTCCCTGAGTTACAATTTGCGCCAGCTGCTCTGGAGTGGAGGAAGAACTGACACTACTAGCTGGTTCTTCTTCTGATGAAGAGTCTACTGCCATGATATTCACATCAAAGGCAAGGATATCTAAGTCTTGTACCCTCACTTGTGTAATAAGAATCCTTAATAAGCCTCAATAAAGTGTTTTAACCATGATTAGGTATTTTTGAATATTAAACCTCCATTTTCTAGTTTTTGACCGTTTATGTCCTAACCTCAAGCCCCATTACACCCCATCAAAGTCCTTTTATATAAGTGTGATCTGAGTCAAGCATATAGTTGAGATCCCTTTGTATTAGTGTTTTGAGAGCCAAAGTTGAAATCACCTAAACACTTGAGCGTAGAGTGAAATCCTTTGTGAGGTGATTGGCTCTCTTGAATACTCTTAGGAATTGGTTTTCATGCTTAGCTTGAAATTCATATCTGAAAGATTATCTGCCCAGGTCCGGTCAAAAATTTACTTTCATACATTGCATTCCAGAATCGAAACTCTTGACCAGGCCTAAGCACTAGCGCAATTACTATTCCACCCTTACTTGAAATACCAATGTGTTGGATTTTAGCTTCTACTTATTCGATTTATCACGCAACAATAAAATTGTTAATTAAATCGAAAGTTTAAGAATTACTTCTTGAAGCGTGTACTTAGGTGATCGCTTGTATGACTCAAGACCAGCTCGTATGTTGTATTGGCAATGAACCAATGAACCAAACGATCAGCAAAACACCACAAAACAGCGTTAGAATTCCTTGCTGGAAACAACCACTCGCCGCCACCCGCATGTGAACCACTTGCGCCGCCGTCGCCGCCCTCACATGCCATCCACTCTCTTCCACGAGGTGCTGCCAGAACTAGGAGTCCGACAGTTGCTGCTACTGGGAAGCTTGAGCCGCGGGCCTTGAGGTAGAAACCCGACTTCAATAAAAATAATTTTGATTTCTCTCTCTAGGTTTCTCTCTCTAAGTTTCTTGAATTATGAAACTATGAAATTGTGTATTGTGTATTGTCAATCTCTTGTCTATTTATAGAGTTATAAGAGAGACCCCAAGTTTGTTCAGGATTGGCCTTCCTATTGGGTTTAGGTTTCTTAATTAGTTTCCAAATCCAATTAATGACCAAATCTAATTAGATTCCAAATCCAAATAGATTTCCTAATGTCTTGAATTTCCTAATTCCAATTGAACTTTAAGATTTAATTAATTAATTTCACTTTGTTAATTACTAATTAACCCTTAGGAATAATTAATCAATTAATTAATTAATTCTATTTTATCAATTAACCCAATACATAATTAATCGTACCACTAACGGATTAATTATGGCACTACCATCCTACACCATAATTACTTCCGGAACAACTAAATTAATTATTCTTTAATCTCTCCACATCAAAGATATAATGCTCGTTAATTTATTAATTTACTGATAAATTAATTTATTACCTTCTTATAATTTGATATTAGTACCACTCGACCTCTTTACTATACCGGACATAAGTCCACCAGCCGGGTTTAGTATAATAAACATAACAAGCTCATATCGGGAGCACCATTACCCCGGATACACCGGTACATGGTTATAGCACACCAAGCAATCAAACACGCACACCCTACCTACCGAAACTATTGGCCTCAAGTGGCCTCACTCTTTGGCAGATTAGAGTACATTATGTCTAATCCTTATGCCTGCTCAAGTCTAGGGATTTAGAGATAGAATACTATGATCGAATAGTATATTAAATCAGTACAAGACAATTCATCCTATTTGGTCATGCTCAATATTCCCTTGGCATATCTATATGATTCAATTAGTTTAGACAAACCAATTTCAATATCACATAATAACTTAAACTGACAGTGTGTCCAAAACTGTCTCAGTTACGAATCTCATTTATATATTATGTCTTTTAACCAATGATGAGATCTACTGTGTCACACCAGATACCTCACCATCTAATTACATAATATAAATAGACAATATATGTAAAACATAAAAATAATTTAACTAAAATATTTAATCGATATATATAAAATGGGAAATAGTTTAACACAAACAAAGCTTTAGTATTCAAATCCAACAATATCTTGATAAGAGTCTATGCAATGAGTGTCGTGTTATTACAAGCTTTGAATATGTACTTTTGACACTTGGAAAACTCTAGAGCTAAACATTTGAGATTGACCATTATGGAGTTAGTGGTAGTTTTGGGTTGACTTTGATTGAATATGGAGCTAAACATTTTATGTGTTATTTGCATGAGTTTACGCTTGATTATTTTCTAGAATTCTTATTCTACATGTTCTTACAAGTTACTTATGGTATGAAGTTTGTAAATGGCAGGCTGAGAAGTGATCAAGGTAAAATCGGGGCAAAAGGTGGAAGATTTGGCATGAAAAAAGAAGAAAAGAAGCTATGTGTGACAAGGACACATGAGAAGTTAAAGATGGTTCTAAATTGAAGAGGCTGCAATCTGTAAGGAATTTCTGCTACTATTGAATTTGACCCCAAACTCTTCTCTCATTGCACCATTGGTCCTCCTGACTTTTTGATGTTAAAAGGCTCTATTTTAGGTATTGAGACACAACTTTGGACAGAAGAATACTCTTCCAACACAAGATACTCTTCTCTCAATTTAGGGTTTTAGATCTAGTGCATTTTAGAGGGGGTGTAACCCCAAATGCCGATGGAATTGTAGGGGGGAACTCACCATACACCATGTCTATGTTCTTAGGGTTTGGTATGGTTATTCCCTTCTCCTATATTATGTATAGCTAATTTCCTTGCTTGGATCTATTGATTGTGAACCCCATGGGGGATAAATGTTATGACTTTTATTCTAATTTCATGCAAGGGTATCGATTTATGGTTGATTTCTGTTTATTGTGTTTTGTGGTGAAACCCTAGATGAATCTATGAGATGCATTTACATGACTTAGCTTGTAATTTATGGGTTAGGTCACCAATGGTCGCAAGACACTGGCATAGAATGATAAGTTTAGAAAAATGTTGTAATGCTAATCAACCATAGAGGGGATCAAGAAGCAAATCCAAGATTTTAATCTTATAGTTTAGTTGTTGTAGCATATGAAAGAATCTAGATCTGGGTCCGATAAAAAATTTCCATTCATGCAGTCCGATTAGGAAACTCTTTCTTAGACCCAAACAGTTCATGTCATCCGATTCAAGACTCCCCTCTCGGAACCAAGGCACAGGATCTTGGTTTACCTTGTTCGATTTGTCACGCATACAAATACAAACCTAAATAAAAGTGGAAGATTAGAATTGACCTTTGAAGCGTGTACTTGAGAATTATCTTGTATTCCCAAAGACCCGTCCCGGCGTTGTGTGGACAATGATCTACTGAACATTCTGAAAATCAGCTCTTACAGAGACTCCTCGTAAAACTAGCACTAAATCATGTCGGAAAAATGTTCCCAGAATCAACGTGCTGCCGGTCACCAGACCATGCGCCGCTAGCTCTGAGAAAAAACCAACGTCACTGCAAAACAAGTTGTCGTCGCCTATGAGAGAAACCGAACTGCCAAGCTCATTGTCTCTCTAGATTTTCTCTTTCTAAGATTTTCTATCTTTACAACTTATGAGTTCTGTATCTAGATCTGGCTGATTAATGTGTCTTATATAGAGAGCTACAAGATAGACCTCAAGTGGCTTAGGTTTGGCCTTCCTGTTGGATTTGTGTTTCTTTAACTCTAATCCGATTCCTGGACTGTTTCACAACCAATTGTCATAAGGATTAATTAATTAATTAATTAACTTCACTTAGTCAATTAACCCAACACATAATTAATCGTACCACTAATGGATTAATTATGAAACTACCATCCAAGTCTGAAATTACACTTTCGGATCCACTTAGTTAATAGTCATTAATCTCCATGTGTCAAAGATATAATGCTCGTCGATTTATTAATTTACTGATAAATTAATTAACCAACTTTCTTTAACCGAGATTAGTATCACTCGATCTTATTCCTTTACCGGACATAAGTCCACTGGCCAGATTTATTATAATAATCCTTTTGATCTCATCTCGAGAGCACCATCACCCGAACGTATCGGTACACGGTTTCCTTTCGACTCGCGAAGTACACCAAGCAACTAAACACGCACACCCATCCTACCGAGTATATAGGCCTCAAGCTACCACACTATTTGGCAGATTAAAACACACTATGTCTAATTCTCGTGCCCATCATAATCTAGGGATTAAGAGACTGAATACAAAAGTTCGAATTAACTTCTAAATATCAGTACAAGTTAATTCAATCTTCAATCGGTCATGCTCAATATACCCCGGGCATATCTATATGCTTCAATCAGTTTAGATAAACCGATCTCAGAATCACATAATGACTTAAACCAATAGTTTGTCCAAACTGTCTCAGTCACGAGCCTAGTTTATATATAATAATTTTAACCAATGATGAGATCTATTGTGTGACACCAAACACCTCATCATCTAGTCATACGAGATAAAGGGACTTATATGTAAACCATAAACAATTAACTAAAACATTTTCCATGATATATATAAACTGGGAAATAGTATTCATATAAGTGAAGCTTTCAGTATTCACACTAACAATCTCCTACTAGTACTCAAAGATTTTGTTGAAAGTAAAATACCGGTTTAATATACTAATCCACTGCTATACTAATATCTAGAGAACTGTCAAAGCTCAGCTAAGTATCTAACTCTCATGCCCTCCACTTGAGTCTTAAAGACTTTTGCAGTCAATGTCTTCGTGAATGGATCTGCAAGGTTGTCTACCAATGCTATCTTGGCCACGAACATGTAGATATCTCCTTACGATATCTCGTATCAGGTGGTACTTGCACTCTATGTGTTTGCTCGTCTTGTGGGCTCGTGGTTTCTTCGAATTTGCTACTATACCATTGTTATCACAATACACTCTGATTGACTTGGGCAAATCAGGAATCACATCTAAGTCCACCAAGAAGTTCCTGAGCAATACAGCTTCTTTCGCCGTCTCTGAGGCTGCAATATACTCAGCTTCCATGGTAGAGTCCGCCACGCATTTCTGTTTGACACTCCGTCATGCTATGGCTCCACTCCCAAAGTAAACACAAAATCAAAGGTAGACTTACTCTCGTCTTTATCACCTTGGAAATCAGAATCTGTGTAACCCCTAGGCAGTAATTTTTGCACCTGATAGACCAACACGTGGTCTCTCATCCGGCAAAGATACTTGAGAATATGCTTAACAGCTTCCCAATGTGTTTTACCAGGATTACTTTGATATCTGCTAACCATGCCAACAGCAAAACAGATATCAAATATCAAACACAACATTGCATACATGAGGCTTCCTACTGCTGAAGCATAAGGAACTGCCTTCATGGCTTCTATCACCTCAATGGTCTTAGGAGACTGTTCTTTATATATATGTACTCTGTGTCTGAAAGGTAAGAAGCACTTCTTGGAGTTCTGCATGTTAAAACGAGCCAAAATTGTATCTATCTATGAAGCCTGGGAAAGTGTCAGTGAACGTTTCCTACTATCTCGAATAATCTTGATCCCAAGAATATGTTCAGCCTCTCCCAAGTCTTTCATATTAAAATGTTTGGATAGCCATGCCTTTACGTCTGACAACACTTTCTTATTGTTGCCAATAAGTAGAATGTTATCTAAGTACAGTACAAGAAACACCAGCGTGTTTTCGTCATGTCTGCGATATACACATTGCTTATCCAGACACTGAGTAAATCCGTAGGATTGAATTACCTCATCAAACTGGATGTTCAAAAATCTGGATACTTGCTTAAGTCCATAAATAGACCTCTTGAGCTTGCAAATCTTACGCTATTGGCCTTCAAAAATGAATCCCTCTGGTTGCTGCATGAAGATGGTTTCCTCAAGACTTCTCTTAAGGAAGGCTGTCTTGACATCCATTTGCCAAATCTCATAATCTAAATGAGCAGCTATGGCTAAGAGAATCTTGATTGACTTAAGCATAGCTACCAGGGAAAAGGTTTTCTCATAATCGATACCTTCTTTGTGAGTATACCCCTTTGCCATAAGCCTAGCTTTAAAGGTTTCAACCTTTCAGTCGGGTCGTCTCTTACTTTTGTAGACCCACTTGCACCCAATTGATCGAAAACCATTAGGCAAGTTTACAAACTCCCAGACTTGATTAGAGTCCATTGACCCCATCTCATATAGCACTGCTTTCGGCCAAGAATCTGCATCTTTATCTCGGAGTGCCTCATTATAGTTTACCGGGTCTGGTTCATGCGCACCAGGGATCAAATCCAAAGATTCTCCCAAGCCTATGAACCTCTCGGTCTATCTTACAACCCTCCCACTATGGTGAGGTACTACTGGTGTAGGCGCATTCTTTGTGACAGGTTGTGCAATGTCTTGTGGTGTATATAATGGTGCAACAAGAGTTGTGTATTGTCCACTAAGTTCTTCTAGTAGAATTATACTACTGGGATTGTGATCTAAAATATAATCCTCCTCAAGAAATCTGGCGCTAGTGCTAACTATCACCTTTTGAACTTTAGGACTATAAAATAAATCACGTTTCATACCTTTGGGATAACTTACAAATAGCATTACTTATGTTCTTGAATTTAACTTACCCGCATCTGCCTTCAGCACATGTGATGGACAACCCCAAATTCTGAGATGTCTCAGACTGGGCTTGCGCCCCGTCCACAGCTCTGTAGGAGTTAAAGGCACAGATTTAGATGGTACAAGATTATGAATGTAAGTCACTGTTCCCCAAAATGAATTTGGCAATTCACTATAACTCATCATTGATCTAACAATTTCAATAAGAGTTCTATTACTCATCTCTGCTACACAGTTCTGCTGGGGTGTGCCAGGTGTAGCCAACTGGAATTGAATTCCTGCATCTGACAAGTATGTCCTAAATTCACCTTCAAGATACTCACCACCACGATCTGGTCGGAGTGCCTTGATACTTTTACCATGATACTTCTCCACATCTGCCCGATACTCTTTGAACTTGTCAAAGCATTCAGACTTGTGGCGCATTAGGTAAATATATCCGTACCTCGAGTAGTCATCTATGAAAGTCACAGAATACTCAAATCCGCTTCTTGCTTAAATTGACATGGAACCACACAAGTCAGAGTGAACCAGTTCTAACACTTCTTTGGCCCTGTAACTCTTGGCCTTAAAAGGCCTTTTGGTCATCTTATCTTCCAAGCAGGACTCGCAGGTCAAGTAGTTGTCAACTTCTAATGAACCTAAAGGTCCATCAGTGATGAACCTTTGAATCCCACTAAGGTTAATGTGACCTAGTCTAAGGTGCCAAAGATATGTTTGATTAATCTCTGAAGGTTCTTTTCTCTTATTATGGTTTAATAATGTTTGAATTGCAGTTATATGTTTAACAGGAGAAGTTGGTTTTAAAAGAAACAAATTGTCTACTAATGAACAAGAACAAATAAGTTTCTCAATCTTTCTAACAAACATAGATTCAGCAGAAAAATAAACATATAACTATTCTTCAAAAGTTTAGAAACTGAAACAGAGTACTTTCTAAAACTTGGAACATAAAGACAATTCTCTAAAACTAGGACAGAATTTTTGAAAACTAAGTCTACTTCTCCCACTGCAACAACTGACACTTTCGTAGTGTCATCCAAGTAGACTTCCATCTCGCCTTCTTTAACCTTCCAGGTATCTGTAGGAATCACCGCTAAACATGTCTCAGCAATTAAGGTAGAAATTGTCGTACCTTTCTTTGGACGGTCGACCTTCCAATGTCCCGTCTGACCGCACTTGAAGCACTTGCATTTCGGCTTCTTCTTTGTGTCTCCACCGACTTTAGAAGCCTGCTTTGAAGCATTCTACGCCTTTGGCGCAGTACTTTTAGCCTTCCTCTTCCTCTTTCTAGCCTTGGGCTTAGAAGAAGATCCCATAGGTTTGATTGGGACCAAAGCTTGCTTCTTCCCCTGAAAGAGGCCTTCAGCAGACACCAACTCAACCAAGAGCTCGGATAAACTATAAATTCTCTGATTTATATTATAGTTCAATCAAAACTGCTCAAAGCTCCGAGGCAAGCTCTGGAGGATGATGTCAACCTGAGTCTCTATATCAATCTCACCTCCCAAAACCTCAATCTCGCTGATGTTACTAATCATCTCTAGCACGTGATCCCTCACATGTGTACCCTCAGTCATTTTGCTAGTCATTAGCTTAGCCACTTGTCTAGTAGCCCGACCTTGATGTCTGAACATTTGCCTGAGATTAGCCATCATGTCAAAAGCAGAGATCATTGACTGATGCTGATGTTACAGAACATTCGACATAGAAGCCAGAATGTAGCATTTTGCCATCTCATTAGCCTTTCTCCACATCTGATAGGTTTCCCTCTCCTCGTCAGTCGACTCGTCAGTAGGCGTTTCTGGGCATACTTCAGTGAGCACGAACTTGTATTGCTCTGCTGTTAGGACAATATCCAAATTATGTTTCCAATCGATATAATTTGGATCAGTGAGTTTGTTCTCTTTAAGTATAACGGCTAAATGATTAAACGTCATATCGATAATTGAAAATAAATAAACAGAAATGCTTTAGAAAATAATACTCAATTTTTGAAAATATTAAACCCTCAAACAATATAATTAAATTGAATTCACCGACATCTCGTTCATCGAAATTCGCACAAACCATGATAGTGTGGACGTTTATGCTAGTCCACATTCGTTCGAGAAGAACCTAGTTTATTAATCTCATTATCTAACCAAACGACCTATTGAACAATGAGACTAATAGTTGGTTAATTTTAGCCGTATACAAGAGCAGCATAACCTCGATGGGAGGAATACTGCAAATTGTACACTAAGTGTTTGCCATCACGTGACATCTAAGTTTATTACTTCAGATAGTGCACCTCAGATGGAGAAGGTATCACACTTCTCTAGTTTAATTTACTATATTCTTAGAAATTCAATCTAGTGATCTGCAGGTTTGACTCATCCGATATGGAGAAAGACCCAAATGCCAACGTGTAAGCCAACCCACATCACTTATGAATCTGTGATGGAGGCCATGGGAATAAAAAATTAACACACTCCCACTTAGATTCTTACAACGAGGGTTTTTTGGTTTTGACATACCATTAACTATCCTAAGTTATGCGCGGTCTAAAAACCTATGTTTTAATCATGCATATAATAAAGGACAAAGTAAAACATACATCCAAAATAACAGAAACGATAAATACAGGAAATAAATGCATAAAATAAATTTCCCGACTATTATGGTCTTCAAAATTGGATGTTGCTTCCATTTGCTGCCTTGTTTGCATGTCCCGTCAAGTCATTCTAATGGATTAAGTATTGGCTTAAAGATCTTAGAACAACACATAAAATGCGCCACCCGACAATGCACGATGCTACAAAAGGCGCTGCAAAGTCGCCGCAACATGGCCGCAAGGAGACCGCGACGACAGCAAGTCACTCGCGGCCTGCCCAATATCACAGTCCCCAATGCCTACAGCGGCGCGGCACCATCGGCACGTCTGATTCACGCGTTGGTAGCGCTCCTGCCGGTGCTTTCACTCTTGTGTTTCCTGCTCCCCTCCCACTCGTTATCTGGTTTTCATGCAATTCATCTGGGTTTTTTCAGTTTTCTACACAATCCTTAAAATCACCCAAATTATTTTAAACCAAAACCCATGAATCCAAGTTGCCCACAACAACGTCTTCGAATTACATATTTTCCTAAATACAAGGCTTGATTTTCTAGAAAATAAAATGACTATTACATAGAAAAAATCCTACTACAGATTTAATCTAACCTCACACGCTTCCAGCTCGTGGTTATTACTATTATAAGTATTCATATCACAAATCGAACAAGAGCAAAGCCAAAACCTTAGCTCTGATACCAATTGAAAGAATCTAGGTCTAGGTCCGATCAAAAATTTCCATTCGTGCAATCTAGTTAGGAAACTCTTTCTCAGACCCAAACGGTTCGTGTCATCCGATTCAAGATTCCCCTCTCAAAACCAAGGCACAGGATCTTCGTTTACCTTGTTCGATTTGTCACGCATACAAATACAAAACTAAATAAAAGCGAGAGATTAGAATCGACCTTTGAAGCGTGTACTTAAGAATTATCTTGTATTCCCAAAGACCGGTCCGGACGTTGTGTAGGCAACGATATACTGAACATTCTGAATCAGTTCTTACAGAGACTCCTCATAAAACTGGCGCTTCAAAAATCACGCCAAAAAAACTGGTAGTGGAATCCACGAGCCGCCAGTCACCAGACCATGCGCTGCTGCTAGCTCTGCTGGAAAACCGCTGCCGCCCCAAAACAAGTTGCCGCCGCCGCCTCTAAGAGAAACCAAACCGCCAAGCTCTTTCTCTCTCTAGTTTTTTCTCCCTTTAAGATTTTCTGTCTTTACAACTTATGAGTTCTGTATCTAGGTCTGGCTTATCCATGTGTCTTATATACAGGGCTACAAGATAGACCTCAAGTGGGCTTGGGTTTGGCCTTCCTGTTGGGTTTGTGTTTCCTTAACTCCAACCCGTTTCCTGGACTGATTCATAACCAGCTAACACAATAATTAATTAATTAATTCAACTAAGTCAATTAACCCAACACATAATTAATCGTACCACTAACGAATTAATTATAGAACTACCATCCAAGTCCAAAATTACACTTCTAGATCCACTTAATTAATAGTCATTAATCTCCCCGTGTCAAAGATATAATACTCTGATTTATTGATTTACTGATAAATTAATTAACCAACTTATTTAACCGAGATTAGTACCACTCGACCTTATTACTATACCAGACATAAGTCCTCTGTCTAGATTTAGTATAATAATCCTTTCGATCTCATCTCGAGAACACCATCACCCAGGACACACCGGTACATGATTTCTTTTTGACTCGCGACAGCACACCAAGCAACTAAACACGCGCACCCAACCTATCGAGTATATTGGCCTCAAACGACCTCACTCTTTGATAGATTAAAACACACTATGTCTAATTCTCGTGCCTGTCCTAATCTAGGGATTAAGAGACTGAATACAGAAGTTCGAATTAACTACTAAAGATCAGTACAAGTTAATTCAATATTCAATTGGTCATACTCAATATGCCCCAGGCATTTCTATATAATTCAATCAGTTTAAACAAACCGATTTCAGAATCACATAATAACTTAAACCAACAGTACTGTGTCGGTCACAGGCCTAATTTATATATCATAACTTTAACAAATAATGAGTTCTACTGTGTCACACCAAACGCCTCATTATCTAGCCATACGATATAAATAGACTTATATGTAAAACATAAACAATTAACTAAAACATTTTTAATCGATATATATAAACTAGAAAATAGTGTTCATACAAGCGAAACTTTCAGTATTCACACTAACGGTATAAATATCAGTTCCTTTCATCTTTTATGTGCTTTAGATTCTCAAAGCTATTTAATCCCTTCCCTGTGCGATCGAAACCTCAAATATTACACCATGAGCAGATATTTTGGGTCCTTAATTGGAGAATTAGACGTTAATAAATACTATTTTGGTGAGAATATAGTTCATAATCTACGACATCATAAATCCACACCATACACCACAATAGTACCTAACACTTACTATTGATAAAGTTTTTTTATGCAATAGAGATTTCAATCTCGGTTTGGAGGCCCAGAAGCACACGAAATTTGGTCTAAAATTGCATAATTTTATTAAAGAATGAACCCTCCTTTATGTAATAGGATGGCCAGCCAAGATAGTACAAAAATAAATAGCTAATCTTCCTTTACAAGATTTGGAAAGATTGATGAAGATTAGTTTCCTAATTTGAACTAATTTACTAGTCTTCAATAGTTTGACTAATATATCTTTCTTTGACTAAATCTTGCTATTTCCTACAAGAATTAGTTCTTATTTAATACAATCAATTCAAAATAAAGAGAATATAAACAAATGAAAAAATTCCATGCGTGTCCCTTGATGAAGATTTCGGCCACTTTCATTCTCTCTTCCTTCTAGATGTCTTCTTGTCCAAGTAAGCTTGTGATGTTCTTGGAAGCTTCTTGTATGTTGTTGGCTGACTTCTTGCCCTTTATTGAACTGGACTTGACTTATTTTGAACTTTATTAAGGGTGTAAGTCATCCATGATGGACTACAAAACCCATAACTAGCCCAACAATACAAAATAACAAAAAGAGCAAAAATAGGCCTTATTAAGAGTCTTGGCTGAAAACATGAAAACGAAACAAAATAATGGAAGGCTCTAACTATCACAAATACTTTGTATGATGATTTTCTTCGACACAATATTGTCTTCGAGGACAATCTCATTTTGAAGCATTCTTTAACCAACACACTAAGGGCATTCATTGTCTCTCTTGTTCTTACTCTTGTCATAAGACCTTGAATATTCACCAAAGGGTCTCTTTGGTATGTCCTATTGACCTTCATGTGGACTTGGAGAATGTTGAGGAAGTGTAGATGAATGTGTGGAAGAAGCTTGAAGTGACCTTAGGATCACATTATCTTTTCTAGTCCGCCTCCAAAAAAAGTTGTCATCCTTCTGTTTGCAGTTTCACAACAATCATAATAACATATATATATATATATTCAGTTTTTAAGGTTGTGTGCTTCTCCGAAACCAATTTCATAATTTTAAATCAACCAAATTTCTCTCTTTTTTTCTAAGTTTTTTATTCTTTTTCTTGCCCCCCCCCCCCTAACATTGGTCTTTAAATTTTATAAAATTTTCATTTATCAGTTGTCCTACCATGGAAATTTTTGTAGGATTTTTCATTTATTAGTTTTCTTCCATCATAAAAGCAATTGGGTGTCATTTCCAAAGTATGAGTACTCGTAAAGAACTTTTGTAAAATTTTATTTGTTAATAGGAAAAAATGCAATAATAGTCCATATAGTATGATTTAGTGGCAAATTTAGTCATAAATGTTTGATGGTCGACAAATTTAGTCATAAACTTTGCTATTCACCAACACATTTAGTCATAACACTAGTTTTTTGGTGTAAAAAATATATTTGGGGTCCACGATGACGTGTTAGTTCATGTGCCATAAAATTTTTCACATGAATTAAATTAATCCACTTGATAGTCACGTGGTTTAGGAGTCTATGAAATTACAATTCAACAGTTAAATGTCAAAAAAAAACTGTTAATAGGACTAAATGTGTTGTGAACAGCAAAGTTTAGGACTCAATTTATCGACTATCAAACGTTTAGAACTAAATTTGTCACTATGTTATATTATCAGGACTATTCTTGCATTTTGTTTCCTTGTTAATATTTAGCAAAAAAAATTTGTATCCACTACATCTCTAGGCTTAGCTCCGCCACTGGTCGGGATGGCTTGTTAGTGGTGTTGGATGGATGAATCTTGAAGAAGATGATGATGAGGTTGACTCATTGTGGTGGGATTTTGTGCGTGCTAGGTAATTAATATGTAAATAATTAATATTTTGTAGGTTATTGAGACGGGAGAATAGAATTGAGAGATTAGTGTGTTTTTATGTTTTTATCTTCTCAAAAATGGTCTAATGGATAATTTTGACGGAGTGACAAAAATGAGCTTAAAATACAAAAGTTGGTGATATTAAATTAGATTTTTAAAGTACTAAAATATCGCAAATTATATGTTGTACCTAGTGTACATGTACCTATTACTATAACTAGTAAGTTTTTTTTTTTTGTCAACTGTATATTTTTCATTTTTACAGGACACGCCTATTTTTTTCCTTTTTGTTTTTCCTTTTTTTCCGGCCGTGGTATATATACATTCAAAACGTGGGCATTGCCCTTTTTTTTCAAAAAACTAACGAGAGCGATCACATCCAGTGAATGTCGTATTGCGCTACTACTGAAATCATTCTACAAACATTCAAATCGTTGTTTTCATTCTTGATCGTTGTTAATAAATGTATCGGAACAAAGAACAATGATGATCATCGATTCTTTTTTTTTTTCTGTTCGCGATTGATGTTTTTGTTATTTAATTGTCATTCTAATAGGGTTTTTTGCGAATTCTGGAAGTGATATTAATACGTACAGCGTTTTGAACGGTTGAAAATCATTTTTCCAATTTATTATTCATTTTTGTGACAATGTTAATATGATCGTTGTGTATGAGGAAGTTGTTGGTATGTATATTTAGATGTAGTGGCATATATCTGGACGTAATGGGCTAGGATGTTGTTTTTTTTAGTTTTTGAATAATGTGGGTGGACGTTGTGTACGTTATAACCAGACGTGGTGGGACGTTGCTTGTAAGGATATTGTCTTTTTTAGTTTTTGAATGATGTGGGTGGACGTTGGTAAGTTATAACCAGACGTGGTGGGACGTTGCGTGCAAGGATGTTGTCTTTTTTAGTTTTTGAATGATGTGGGTGGACATTGTGTAAGTTATAACCAGACGTGATGGGACATTGTTTGCAAAGATGTTGTCTTTTTTAGTTTTTGAATGATGTGGGTGGATGATGCGTAAGTTATAACCAGACGTGGTAGGACATTGCTTGCAAGGATGTTGTCTTTTTTAGTTAAATATACAATTTTGATCATTCGCAAACAAAACTTACAAGTATTCCTAATTATACATAATATTTTCCTTCAAAAAGAAAAAAATGACAGAAACTTATTTGGTTGAGTACATCAATTTGAAATGCTTGATTTACATCAATAAGAGAAGAAAACAAAACGAAAAATTGGTTGAGGACACATTTCATATATCAGCAAAAAATTTACATGAGGCAAGGATGATCATACCTCCAGAGTTAAAGCCCAAGCAGATGTAAAAACTGCCTACCATTTTCTACCAACCTATCTTTAGACTCTGAGAGTGCACTGCCTACCATTTTCTACTAAGCTATCTTTTCTTTAGAGTAAAGAGATTGCACTTCCTACCAATCTTTATAAGAATAGCATGATAGCCAACATATTTACAACCCGCTACACTGTAGGCTCGCATAAGGTTTGTAAAAACAATCCCTATCATTCAAGAACCCAAATATCAGGGCTTGCAAATGAAGGTTTGTTTTTGCAAGTGGGAGAGATTTTCTAAGCTCACAAGCTCTAAGAGCATAAAGGAAGGTGTAGCCATCAGGTGGGAGTGAGAGCATTGCCATTCCAGTGAAGAAGTTGAAGGCAGTTTCAGGGAAAAAAAACTGGACATGAAGGTTGATCATTATGTTGAAAAAAACAGTTGAAGGGTTGGGCATGCAATTAAAAATCCTGGTGGCATAGGTAGCGGTGGCGGGAGAAACGGAGAGGAAAAAAGTAGTGCAAGTTAGATGATTTGAGTGAGTATGCCAGTATAAAAGCGAGAAAGATGTAACTCTCTTCTTATGACTTCGGCATGAACTTTCCGAACTTCTTGAATGCTCTCGCATGTGTGTTTGAGAGTCATGATGGAGTACTCAGAGAAATTCTTGGCATTCTTCATCCAATCACCCCTTGTATGTTTTTAATCAAGAGCAATTTTTCTCTCTTCTTCGGTTCTTCTACAGCTTCCTCTTTACCAAATACTGATACCGGTGCAGATCTTTCCCCTTAACACTGGGTAACTAAAAGGGTCGAAGGCCAAATTTATCTATGCTCCATAATAATTCCAGAGTGAATGTATGAACTGCTTTCTCATCACCATATTTCTCATTTCAAACCCTTCCAAACACATCTACTATATAGTATTCATCGTCATCCAAATCAGCTAAATTATCATTCTGTATTTGAAATGAATTCCATTGCCGATGCAAACATTGTTGTCGCAATACACATTAAAATCGCTGGCTGGATAAAGGTCTTCCCCCGCACCTTCAGTGATTAGTTCTTGATGTTCATGAATTCAGGCAATCAGCTTCTCTTTGTCTCCATCCCTTCTCAAGCCATGTTTCAGCATATACATGTGTAATGCTCCCTTGGTGACCACTGATTGGTTGATTTCCCCATCATTATTAGTAACAATCCCGATAGGATTGTCTGCATAGGATTCATTTTCAAAGATGATTTTTCTTCCAGTCTTAATTTCCCAAAAAGCTTTTGTTGTTAGCTCTTCCATTCGTGCGAAGTGTTCGGAATCCCCGACCAACTCTGTCAGGCGATCCCAATCAGTTTTTACCACTTTCCATTCATGACCTTATGTTTTGTTTTGAATCCTTGAAATGAAGTTGAATAGTTGATAAACTTCAGGGGCGCTTTTGTACAGTTGTTTAAGTACATCCATGTTGATAGTTTTGCACAAGTACAATTTTGAAGCCATAACAATCTGTAAATAGGTTTAAAATGATCCTTTGCTTGTAAGTTGAAAGACACTGCAACATCCTATTTACATAACAACCATGTACCTATTCGTCCTAAAAATAACTACCGCAACATCCAATAGCAAACACACAATTCTAGTTTTAGCACACTGCAACGTCCAACAGAAAACACAAATAACAAACACACTGCAACGTTCAACAGAAAACACAAAAAATTCTTATTTTTTCATATATACAAACACAAAACACATACTGCAACGTCTTACATCACAAACACAAAAGCAAAGCCACTGCAATGTCTAGTATATATACACACCACGTCCCTCTACGTCCAAAAAATAACTCCTAGAACGTCCAACCGTAAACAACAAAAAATTCTTAATTTTTATAAAATACAATTACCAAACACATTTTTTGTCCCTTAATTTACATAACACTTACTGCAATCTCCAACAACACAAACATAATGTTACTTTTAGCACAAAAACAAACAAAAAAGGCACTGCAACGTCCAGTATACATACACACCACGCCCGAAAAAAAAACTGCCGCAACGTCCAAACGTAAACAATAAAATATTCTTAATTTTTATAAAATACAAACACCAAACACACTGCAACGTCCAGTATATACGAGTGTAACACATTTAATAGTAATAGAGCATTATTTTGAAGATGAATACACGAGTATAGAATCATACTATAGAACCAAAATCAAATTCAGCAAATACGCGAAAATAGGGTTTCGAAAATCTATCAAATGCAGTCAAATATAGTTTATAGTTTACGATGTAGTAGTTTTTGTGATCTATTACCTGTATTTTTGTTGGAATGTTGGTTTTGTGGAGTTCAAGTACGAAGTTCCGATCAACATAGCGGGGCGTAGTTCGTCCTGATTGAAGTTTTTTTGGTTTTTTTGGTCTTCTTCGTCGGAAATTTCGTCTGGGACGTAGTTCGTTTGGATTTGTTGGAGATTGGTAGCCTAAATTTGTGTTTTTAGGGTTTGATCGATCGCGATTTTGGAAGATTTTGAGAGAAAGTAGAAGACGAAAGAAAAAGGAAGTGGGTTTTGGGGGGTTTGTGAGGTAGCGCGTGTAATCTACTTTCTAATAATGAGACTGAGATTGCTACTACTATTATTATTAGGTACATGTACCCATGGTACATGGTATAATTTTTGCTAAAATATATAAAAAGTGGACAAGAAGGTTGTAGCCTAGTGGTTAGCGCTCCCGCTTAAAACCAATAGGTTTTAAGTTTAAGTCATCTAGGTTTCGGCCTCATTCTTTGTTTTATTTCATTTAAATTTTGTAGAAAATAGGATAGTTAAACGAAAATTTCAAATTTAAAGTTAGAATGGAGTATGGGTGAAAATGAATTGAACCGTTTGTGAGTTATTCGCGAGCGACAAGGTCAAAGCTTGGCTCGAGCTCGGGTTGACCGTGCTCGAGCCGACTCGTTAAGATAACGAGTTGAGCTTGAGCCTATAATATACAGGCTCGGTAAGCTAGTCGAGCCTAGCGAGTCTGTATATTATATATGTTTATTTATTTTATTATCTAAATATTTCTGCTAATTTTTTACTTTTTACTTTTTTTTTTTTTGTCCTTATTTCTTCAAATTTGTCAAGTTCAAAATCGAGCTCGACTTCTCGATTTCGTGAGCCACCAATCTCACGAGCCAAGCTCAAGATTGATAATTATGTCTCGAACCGAGCTCGAGTTCCAAAAGATAAGCTCGATCGAATTTGAGACGGACTATTTTAAGGTGAGTTGAACTCGAGCTTGGCAAAGATTGAGCTCGGCTCAACTCATTTGTGGCCCTAGAATAGAGGGTGAAATGTACCAAAAAGTTTGGAAAAATTTTAATGACATTTTGATTATGTAAACAGTTTGAAAAAAAATTATATTTTTTAATCTATATTAATAGATTAATAGATGGATGTGTAATATCTTTATTTTTTAAAAAGTATGCACTATACATAACTTTTTCTTAAAAAAATTACAACTCTACTACAAAAAACGCCATAAAGAAAAAATAAATCAAACAGACATAGTTAAGGAAGAAAAACTTGAAAGTGATTTATCTAAATTTCCGGTTTTTAACAACACTAGTAATAAGCAACCACTCAAAACCAGGACCAAAAGCATGGCCACGTTAACACTTATCAGCTCACTCTGTTCTTCACTGACTTCTTCGGCAACTCACAAACGTACCGAACCATCATCCTTCCCATCAACAACATCATTTCCCCCACTCAATTATCCATCCCAAAGACCCGTTCTTGGAGTGGGCTCTCAAAAATTACAGAGCAGGAGGAAGAGAAATAGAGGTTCTTGGGTGATAACGTCTGCAGGCCCCAGCACCACCAGCTATATCTTCGCCTTTGTTTTCCCATTGTCTCTTATTGCTGTGACCGTCTTCACGTCAATAAGAATTGCTGATGAGCTTGACAGGAAGTTCCTCGAAGAGGTAGGTACACAGTGTTTCAGATTTGGGTTTTGCTAAAATTTGGATATATTTCGTTTTTACGTCAAATTTTGTGGGTTTCTTTGAAAATTTGGACTCTTGGTTGCTTACGTTTCTGATGCGCAATCTTAATTTTGGGTTTATGTTATTTCACCGTCTTTTCAGAAGCTAAGATTTGTAACTTGTTCAATGATTATACAATTGCACCACTAATTTTTGAGTTGAAAATGCTGAAGAAAATATATTCCTTAAAAACAAAGAAAAATATATAATTGATTACTATTTCTGTATTTTGATTCTCGTAGAAAGGAATGAGAAAATTCTGGAAATATAATGGTAAACTGGAAGGAAAATGGACATAAAAAATTATTATAGATTTCACACTAGGTATCTGCATTGATGCTCACACAGTTTTTGGTTATATGTTGGATTGGAGAGGTCCGCCTTAATTAATAAAGAATGAGCCCAAAGAGAGTGTGGTTGGGTGGCAATGGCGGAGGGATTATGACTGAGATCGGTCTTTGGTTCCAATAGCTCCCCTTGCACAAAATAGTGTGGGAAAAGGGACAGAAAGAAGAAACAATTAGCTCATAACGAATTTTACATGTAATGACAAGAATAAAGGATTACATTGATTGTTTTGAGACTGGAATACTTTTCAGTTTCACTATGGAAATAGCTGAAGGTGTTGTACATTGGAATATTGATGTTTTGAATAGACTAATGAATCAAATTCTGGTAGGATTTTGAAGTGTCTCTGATAGTTTCCGTTCCTTTCTATTGCCTCCTTGTTGGAGTCAGACTGATGAGTGATGAAGTGGATGCTACTATGGTGACTTGAGAAATTGTAAAATTGCAAGCCGTTGCCTGTTCCATTTCCATGGTGTCGTTTCGCGCTGATGGTTGACATCCCTGCTATCTTTCTGTTATTAGTTGGTGGTTAGATATAGTCCACAACAAGTTCAATTCATTGACAGAGCTAGCTAGAACTAAACGCTTCTTAGGTTTAACTGGACGTAACAATCACAAGATTAACCATAGCCATTTTCTGGCAATCGTTATATAGTAGTACTAGGGCTACATTGCAATGTGTTCTTTGACAAATAGCGGGACAGCATTGGCTAAGGGGGGAACAATGGACATTCATAGGGTCACCACATTAAATGACAAAACATTATTTCTATTGAAGTGTTAGGGGCATCTTGCAAGTTGTCATGTAGGTGTATGATATAATTTACCCATTTCTTGATCCTTTTTCCATCCATCACTTCAATAAGTGAGACCTCCCTGGTCATCTGCCTCATCATAAGGGAAAGTGTTTAAATTTAAAAAAAAAAAAGAAAAACTTGAACTAACAATGGGAGAGAATCTCAATAATTTTAATTAACAGAAGGATGATGAGTTCTAAATGAGCTCTCCCCTAAACTATCAGATTTGGTCAGGGATCCTTGTTCATTTCCTTCAGTTTGTGTGTGGTGTATATTATTGCATTTGATGATGTTTGTTTCCTGAAAGACTTACCTTGTTCAATACTCCCTCAGTCCCTTAATAAAAGTCCAGTTTGACAGTATTACAAATACAATTCCAATGATATTGGAGCTTTAGAGAACTTGGCATAATTGTGCAAGTCTTGTATGATTACTAAGTCCATGCACTGCTGCTGTTATTCCGCAAACAGATCGCAACCAATCAAGAAATACTGGAGGCAGAAGAGGCGGGTACTGGTCCCATTTCCTTGGAGGAAAAGCCAGAAGGTCCACGCAAACGAAACAGGCCAAAGAGAGAAGCAGAAGCATCTTCCATGTAGAAACTCATTTGGAGTTGGTTGGGGATGGAAGAATAAATTCGATTTCTGAAGTGGGTTAGAATGTGCAGCTTCCTTTCTTTTGAGTTTGAGGACAACCTATAGCGTTTATTTTATGTTCATTGAATTTTGCACAAGTTGAATTGAATACTGAGATTCACAAGTACCCCCCTCTGTTTCAACACATTTGCACACTTGCTTTCGTACACATTGTACAAAAAATAATCATCTTTGTATTATAAAAGTAGTACAAATAGTAGTTATTATGAATGATCCGTGGCATTTGTAAGCTGGGCTTCTTCCTGTTGGAAAGATGCTAGTTTTGATATGGAACAGCCGTTTGAAGCATTCAAATTTCAAAGTGTTTTTAGTTGGGCAGGTTGAAGTCACCATGTTCGTTTAACTTGTTGAGAGTCAAAAGTCCAGTTTTTGTTGCCTTTCTTGAGAATGATTTGTGCCTGACACACTACTTCCGCCACGCAATTCTGCCATTATAAAATACCATTTAATAAAATTTCATATTTAAAGCAAACCAAAAACAGAGTCAAGCAATAAATGCTGTAGTTTTTCTACATCAAAGATCAAGTCTTCAACCAACGTAAAGCTAATTCATACATAAGGGATGTTTGATGTAAAAAGGAACATGTATACAACAGTTGAACAGATTATCCTACAATGAAAAAAAACATAGTAGATCTATAGAGCTGTTGGTTTTATACCAAAACCAATTGAATTAAGATTTAGTTTAATATTTATTTGCCGATTTAGTTTTATATTTATTTGCCAAATAGTTTAGGAACCTAAAGGGTCACACACTATTGAACAATTCCTAGTTAAACTGATTAGGGATTAAATTATGAGATTATTTAATTCCTAGTGCCTATGTGTAATTATCTAAGAGTTAGGAAGTTAATTGCAATAAAAGTTATTGAGTTATAGAATTACTTTTAAACTTAAGTTAAATTGTAAACTCTGTAACTAACAGAGTCGTTGGACACGATTAGATCGTGGGAGCGTTCCTTCAGAGCATCAATCTCTTGAAGATGCTTTTCAAACCCAACGTCTTTTGTTCCTTTAAATAAGCATACACACAGAGGACTCCATAGGCATCTCACAATCGTCAGAAAATCTCAGACAATATCAGATATTGGAATTGTGTTGTGCTAACGGAAGAAGAAGAATACTGGCCTATTTGTCTCTGGGTGTTCAGTACACTGAAGTTCCAGGAATTGTTCGTGTGGATACCTTGGAGGCTGGTCATACTGAGCAGCTTGATTGACGTTAGTCCAGTTGGTGATTCAGAGAGGAGTTACGAAAAGTGTTTCTGGCAAATTCCGTTGGTGATCCGGAGAAGAAGGTTGGCACAAGCATCTGGAAAAGGTAACTCACACAAACTATCTTGAATTCTTGGCAAGAAAATTTTTTAAAATGTTCCGCTGCAAATAGGATTTGCATATAGTTTTTCCTACAGTGGTATCAGAGCCAGTTTTATTGATAGTTTGTAAATATAAATATGTATGCGTAACAATTGAAGGCGAAACGTAAGAAATTAAAAGGGTTTTAATTGTTTCTGGGTCAGGCTTGTTTGTTCTGAAATATGTATACATTTTTCTGGGCTGCTAAAATTCCTCGCCGGAAGAGTTCCGGATTTGGCTGGTTAAGAAGTTGCCGGATTAAAAGGAATTTTGGATATATGGTTGCTTTGAACTTTTCTGGGTTTTGTTTTTGTTTTCCTCGCCGGAAGAGTTCCGGAATTGGCTGCTGCTAAAATTCCTCACCGGAAGAGTTTCGGACTTGGCTGGTAATTGCAAATATGTATACAAGAGAAATTTTTCTGGATTGTTAAATGCTTGAAAAATGAAAAAAATGAGAAAAAAAAATTCTGAGTTTGTTTCGGTTTCGAAAGGAAAAAAAATCAAATCTGGGTTTTTGTTTTCGGTTTGCTTGCCGGATAAACGGGGCCAGGGCCGGAGTCGGAAATCGTTTCCGAATGGCATTGAGGTCTTGTCGCCGGGAAAACGTGACCGCCGGAAAAAGGTTTCGTTGGGTCTATTTTTATGTCGGGAAGACGACTCGGTCAGTGCAGGCTTTGTCGATTGGTCTCGTCGTCTTCGTTATCTTCATCGGTCGTGTCTGACCGAGAAGATGGAATCGGCACTGCGGGCGAATGTCGCTGTAAATTGCAGAGGTGCCGCCGGCGAGAAGGTTGAAGAAGAAGAATAGGGGCGGCGGCTGCTAACCCTAAAAGACCAAAGTTTTAAAACTTTGCTTTATTACTAAAAGGTCCCTGGATTTTATGTCTTCTTCAACTCTTACCCGTAAAGTTTTTTAAATAAAACTTAAGTAATAAAAATTGTTTTTATTACATAAAAGGCCCAGAACTTTGTTCCTTGTTTAATTTTTGCCTAAAAAATTTTCAAAAGCAAACCTAATTTAGAAAAAGATGTTTTTCTTACAAATTAGTCCCTGGTTTTAATTAATTTTTGTAATTGTTGCATAATTTTTTTTAAAAAAAAAAACCTCTAAAATTGGCCCAAAAACTTGATTAAGCCTTCAATTTCATTTAATTCTAATATGATTAGAATATTATGCATGTATATTTAAATGAGTTACTTAAACTTTGTGTTAATGTGCTATATGGTTTGATTAATTGCATGTTTTGAATATGCATGATCCTATGTGAATTGAAATTGCATGACTTGAATATGCATGATTATATGTCAATTGCATGTTTTGAATTTATTTAAAAAAAATTGCATATTGTATGTCAATTGGTAATAAATTTAAATGAATGCATTAATCAAACCCACGTGTCTTCTTCACTTACTATCAAAGTAAAATGTTTACTTTGAAAAAGCTGTAAGACACACCCAACATTAATAATTTGATCCCTCAAATAATATTAAATCCACAAGTTGCCTTCCATTATTATAGTTTAAAATGGGTTTTGTTAAACAGCTTGTTGGGCTAACCCAAGGTTGTTTTATCAAGACCAAGTTTTTTAAACTATGAGAATAAATCTCTGGAAAGGCTTGAATAATTATGGGCGGAATAGCTTGTTGGGCTAACCCAAGGTTGTTTTGTCAAGAATTATTTTAGCCTTGAGATTATATCTCTGAATAATGGGTCGGAATTAACAAAGGAATATGATTTGTTGGGCTAACCCAAGGTCACATGTCTTTTGAGGCAAAGAGTTAGGTGACATATGAGATATGTTGTCAAGTGTTGACTTCCTAACTATCTAGAAGTTGTAATTGTTACAATTGGAATTGATCCTACTTGTTTTATTTATTTTGATTTGTTGGCTAACTCAAGGTCAAAGTTAATTAAAAATGAGATCCTAGCCACTAAGAATTTTATGAAAATTCTCGAATCAATAATGAGGGTTGTTGATTTGAATAAAATAGTGGCAGCAAAACCAAAATCTAAATAAGTCCATATAAACATGTGTTTTTGGTTTTGTTGATTGCATAAATATTTATTTTATTTTATTTTCATTGATTGTAGAACATGTCTACTGCTGTGAATTTGAGAAACATCTTGCTTGATAACAAGCTCACGGGGCCTAACTTTATGGAATGGCTCCAGAACCTGAAAATTGTTCTCAGGAATGAGAAGTTATCTTATGTGCTTGACAACCCTATCCCTAATGAGCTAGCTGATACAGCAACAAAGGAGGAAAAAGACAAGTTCAACAAACACTTGGAAGATTCGGAGAGTGTTTGTTGCATTATGCTTGCCTTAATGAGTTCTGAGTTGCAAAAGCAGCATGAGGATATGACTGCTTTTTCGATGATGACTCACCTGAAGTCATTGTATCAGAACAGGGCTAGGACTGAGAGATATGATATCTCTCAAGAGCTTTTTCGATGCAGGATGGCTGACGGTTCCTCCGTGGCAGCTCATGGGCTAAAGATGATTGGCCTCATTGAGAAAATAGAGAAGTTGGGATTCACGATGCAACATCAGTTAAGTGTTGACTTGATACTGCAAACCCTACCTCCTAGTTTCTCGAACTTTGTCATGAACTATAACATGAACAAAGTAGAGACCGATACCTTGGCCGAGTTATTGAATTTGCTTAAGACTGTTGAGCAATCAGTAAAGAAGGATAAGGGAAGTGTGTTGATGGTGGAGTCTTCCAAGAAAAGGAAGGCAAAAACTGTTCTTAAGAAGAACAAGAAAAGAAAAACCACCATCAAGCCAAGCCAGAAGAAAAAAGAAAAGAAGCCCAAGGGCACATGCTTCCACTGCCATAAGGATGGCCACTAGAAAAGGAACTACAAAGAGCACCTGGATACTTTGAAGCAAAAGAAGCTTGATGAAGCCTCTACCTCTGCTTCAGGTATGTTTATGATTGAAACCAATCTTTCTACTTTATCTGACTCATGGGTATTAGATACCGGATCTGGATCTCATATTTGTACAAATATGCAGGGTCTAAAGAGAAGTAGGTTGCTGGCCAAAGGGGAGATGGACCTACGAGTTAGCAATGGAGAAAAAGTTGCTGCTTTAGCTGTAGGGACTTATAGTCTTCTTTTGCCAACTGGCATGATTCTAGAACTAAATAATTGTTATTTTGTTCCCTTGCTTACGAAGAATATTATTTCTATTTCATATTTGGATGATATAGATGGTTTTACGATTATTTCACAGAATAAAAGTTGTTCTATTTATCGTAATAATATTTTTTATGGCATTGGTTATTTATGTAATGGTCTTTACATTCTTGATCTTAAGAATCATGTATTCAACATAAACAGCAAGAAATTAAAAGTTGATAGTTTTAGGAATTCATATCTCTGGCACTGTAGACTTGGTCATGTAAGCGAGAAACGCATAACCAAATTGCATAAAAATGGCTATTTGGGTTCATTTGCTTATGAATCATATGACAAATGCGAGTCTTGTTTATTGGGTAAAATGACCAAAACACCCTTTTCTGGAAAGAGTGAAAGAACTACAAAATTACTTAGTCTCATACATACTGATGTATGTGGACCTATGTCAATTCAAGCTAGAGGAGGTTTTTCATACTTCCTTACCTTCACTGATGATCATTCTAGATATGGTCATGTATACTTATTGAAGTATAAATATGAAGTTTTTGAAAAGTTCAAAGAGTATAAAAGTGAAGTTGAAAAACAACTTGGTAAAAGTATTAAAGCACTTCGATCAGATCGATGTGGAGAATACCTAAGCCAAGAATTTCAAGATTTTCTAAAACAGAATGGTATTCTATCTCAATGGACTCCTCCATACACCCCACAGATGAATGGTGTATCTGAAAGGAGAAATCGAACCTTATTGGATATGGTTCGTTCCATGATGAGTCGTGCAGAACTTCCCAAATCATTTTGGGGCTATGCTCTAAGTGCTGCTGCCCATCTTTTAAATTATGTTCCATCTAAAGCTGTGAACTCTACCCCATATGAGATATGGAAAGGAAGGAAACCAAACCTTAAATATTTGAAGGTTTGGGGGTGTCCTGCTTTTGTTAAAAAGGTAGAATCAGATAAGCTTGACGCTAAGTCTGAAAGATGTTATTTTGTAGGATATCCGAAAGAAACTTTTGGATATTATTTCTACAATCCAAATGAGCAAAAAGTGTTTGTCTCAAAACATGGCACATTTCTAGAAAAAGAGTTTATTCTAGAAGAGGCGAGCGGGAGCTCAGTGGAACTTGAAGAAATTCAAGTACCACAAAATAACATCTCAGAACAAGTGGAACAAGATACACAAAGTACACGTAAGTCTAGTAGGACACATCGTCCACCCAATAGGTATGATGATGTGTTTATCATTGAGAATGAACTTGCTACTTACGATGAGGTCTTATGTGATAAGGACTCTGAGAAGTGGCTCCAAGCTATGAAATCTGAAATGGATTCCATGTTCGAGAACTAAGTTTGGACTTTGGTTGATCCACCTGAAGGAATTAAACCTATAGGGTGCAAATGGGTCTTTAAGAAAAGACTGACATGGATGGTAGAGTGTCTACCTACAAAGCACGATTGGTTGCAAAAGGTTTCACACAACGACATGGTATTGACTATGATGAAACATTTTCACCAGTTGCTATGCTAAAATCCATTAGGATTTTACTTGCAATAGCTGCATACTTTGATTATGAAATCTGGCAAATGGATGTTAAGACTACATTTCTTAACGGAAATTTACAAGAAGAGGTGTATATGATACAACCAGAAGGTTTCATGTCAAAAGATCCTAAAAAGGTATGTAAGCTACAGAAGTCCATTTATGGGCTCAAGCAAGCCAAGAAGTTGGAATATTCTTTTTGATGAGATAATCAAACAGTTTGGTTTTATCAAAAACAAAGAAGAACCTTGTGTATACAAAAAGATTAGTGGGAGCACTGTGGTTTTCCTCATACTATATGTAGATGACATATTGCTTATGGGAAATGACAAACCTGCACTTGAATCAGTCAAGAAATGGTTGTCAAAGAACTTCTCAATGAAGGATCTAGGAGAAGCAACTTATATCTTAGGGATAAAGATCTATCGTGATTGGTCTAAGAGGTTGTTTGGTCTTTCACAGTCAACATATATTGATAAAATGCTAAAGAGATTTAGCATGGATCAATCGAAGAAAGGGTTTCTTCCAATGTCACATGGGATTCACCTTAATAAGAAAATGTGCCCAGTGACAGATGTTGACAAACATCGCATGCAAGATATTCCTTATGCTTCTGCTATAGGATATATCATGTATGCAATGTTGTGTACAAGACCTGATGTCTCCCATGCTCTAAGTGTTACGAGCAGATATCAAGCTAATCCAGGTAATAGTCACTGTACCGCAGTCAAGAATATTCTTAAGTACTTGAGAAGAACTAAAGACTTATTCTTGGTCTATGGAGGAGCTGAGCTTGAGATCTGTGGATTCGCTGATGCGAGTTTTCAGTCTGATCAAGATGATTTCATATCAAAATCAGGGTACATATTTACTCTGAACGGTGGTGCAGTAAGTTGGAAGAGTTCCAAACAAGAAACTACTACAGATTCTACAACGGAAGCCGAATACATTGCTGCTTCTGAAGCTGCGAAAGAGGCTGTTTGGATTAAAAAGTTCATAACTGAACTACAAGTTGTTCCTTCAAGTGTTGATCCAATAAAACTGTATTGTGACGACACCGGAGCCATTGCTCAAGCGAAGGAACCAAGGTCTCATCAACGATCCAAACATGTCCTTAGGCGCTATCACTTGATTAGAGAGATCATTGGTAGAAATGAAATTAGAATAGAAAAGATTCCTATAGACGATAATGTAGCCGATCCATTGACTAAGGCCTTGTCCCAAAAGAAACATGAAAGTCATATTGTTTCATTTGGTCTCAAGAGCATGAATGATTGGTATTAGACATTGTAGGAATTATATTTTATAAATTCCAGAGTATTTGTATTTTGGTTAAATTTATGCAATGAATAATATGGCATCTTTATCATTCGTGTTTTATATTTGTTCAAATGATAAAAGTCCTTAGAATAATATTATTATTCTTAAATGTCCCTAATCATAGTATTAACAAAACAAGGGCATTGTTAATACGGATAGATTGGCTTGTATAATGATGCATGAGTGAATTGTTGTGAACAAGTTCACTGGACTGATCCGCTAAGAGATTACCAAAGGGTTGTACTTCTAAGTGCCATTGGTATAATCTCTTCATGGCAGAGTATAATAGATCCTTAGACTTGAGGTCATAAGAGCATTGCTTGTGCTTATTATTTTGTTTTTACTCTATTTTCACATAGCTGTAAAAGGTTATGCAAGTGGTAGATGTCAGATACAATAAGAAGCACAAGTGTAATAGTTTATGATCAATAAAGAATTCATCGCTCCTTACAGTAGGAGAGTCTATTCCCAATTTGGCAACTTGTTAGAATGTCAACTCTAAAGTTTGTAAACGATCAAATTTAGAAGAGTTCTAAATTTAAAGAGAGTTGAATTTGGTAACAAGAAAATTAGTATATAAAAGAGTTGGCACTTATACCGTACTCTTTGCTAATGGGAATAAGTGATGGTGAAAGGAATGAGTACAAGAAATCTGTTTCATGGACAGGTGAAGTCGATCATTTGACTTTTCCTAACTTTTGGGTGGTCATGATGCCTAGGCTAGAGGTCGCTCTTGATCTATAAATATAAAAGAGTTAATTAGAGAATTAACGATAAATTAAAGTTGTTTAATTTGTTTTAATCTTAGAATTCTCACGGCTAAAATTGGTTTTAGTCTAAGTGGGAGTTTGTTGGTTTTATACCAAAATCAATTGAACTAAGATTTAGTTTTATATTTATTTGCCAAATAGTTTAGGAACCTAAAGGGTCACACACGATTGAACAATTCCTGGTTAAACTGATTAGGGATTAAATTATGAGATTATTTAATTCCTAGTGCCTATGTGTAATTATCTAAGAGTTAGGAAGTTAATTGCAATAAAAGTTATTGAGTTACAGAGTTACTTTTAAACTTAAGTTAAATTGTAAACTCTGTAACTAACAGAGTCGTTGGACACGATTAGATCGTGGGAGCATTCCTTTAGAGCATCAATCTCTTGAAGATGCTTTTCACACCTAACGTCTTTTGTTCCTTTAAATAGGCATACACACAGAGGACTCCATAGGCATCTCACAATCGTCAGAAAATCTCAGACAATATCAGATATTGGAATTGTGTTATGCTAACGGAAGAAGAAGAATACTGGCATATTTGTCTCTGGGTGTTCAGTACACTGAAGTTCCAGGAATTGTTCGTGTGGATACCTTGGAGGCTGGTCATACTGAGCAGCTTGATTGACGTTAGTCCAGTTGGTGATTCAGAGAGGAGTTACGAAAAGTGTTTCTGGCAAATTCCGTTGGTGATCCGAAGAAGAAGGTTGGCACAAACATCTGGACACACAAACTATCTTGGATTCTTGGCAGGAAAATTTTTTAAAATGTTCCGCTGCAAATAGGATTTGCATATAGTTTTTCCTACAAGAGCAACTCCATTCATACAAATGAATCTGTAAAAGGGTGATCAGACCCATGATTTTTTGTCATGAATTGTCCGTCATTCGTGTACCTGCATAGCCTTCAATTGGGACTAAGGATTTTGGGATGTTTTAGATATGAAGTTTAAGGATTATGGTGATAATTTTGTAGATTCAGATATTTATCATATTAATACTATTTATTTTTTTTATGCAAAAGGTTCACTCAAATTTCGGTTCTTGATTATGAGGATACTTTTCTCTGGTGAGTAAAATCATTTCCATTCAATTGTTATTTTCCTTAGCTGTGCAACATAATTGGCAGCGTCACCAGCTTAATTCGTATGTTAAGTGAGAAGTATTAAGAAGGACTAACAACTATGCTATCTTTCTCTCATGAAACGTTATTTTAAAAGTTTATTTGTTAAATGACTTGTTCATATTGCGGCAATACTATTAGGAGTATTCATAATTATCCATATAATTTATTTAATTTTTCACAATTGTTAACCTTTTAACTGAATTATTTAAAATTTCTTAATTTTTCTTTAAATAATTTTTATTTTATTAAATATTTTTAAAAAAATATTTTTATCATTTAAACAAATAAAAATATATCTATTAGTCAAGTTGTTATTTTTTAATATATTACATTTATTTTAATTTTAAAATAATAATAACAGTTAAGTTTTTAAAATATTTTTATTAATAAAATTTCATATAATCAAATAAATTAATTTGATGGCAAGAGGGATGCAGGCGGCTCAGGATCCTCTGTGACACTTTTACGTGACACTCTATATGACAAATTTTAATTACTTTGTGTATATATTGTATTTTCGATTGATTTTCATGTAATACATAATCATTTGCACTCTTATATTTTTTAACACGACGGGTTCACTTTTTTTGAGGGTTAGGGCATATTAAATTATTAAATATAATTTTTATTGTAAAAAAATTCTCAAAAATATATAAAAAATAAAATAATGCTGAAAAAAATAAATTATAAAAATAAAAATAATCAATTAAAACTATATGTTGTGAATGTATATAAATTAACATGAAATACAATATATACACAAAGTAATTGAAATTTGTCACAGGAAGTGTCACATAAAAGTGTCACAGAAGATCCTGAGCCGATGCGGGTCATAGTAAACACTCTGGATTTAAGATAATATGTTTTGAATTCGAATCATATCTTTATTAAAAAAAAATTAATTTCATTTAATATTTAATTTTATAAATTTATTTTATAAGTTAAGCTCCCAATTCAATTTCATATTTCAAACATATTCTCTAATTTTCTAATTCAATTTTCAAATTTCAGTTTTTAATTTCAGATGCAAGTTTGATCAATGAGGGCCTAAGTTGCGAAATTCTTGGTGTCGTTAAAGTGCTACCCAACGTAATCGCAACACCACAACCATCGGAAAAGCCTGAAATGCCACCCAAACCACCACACTCCGCGCTAACGAAACCTCATAAGCCCTACTTCTTCTACGGCCACCGGAAACCCACCCAGAACCGTCCCATCGTCCGTGGTGGCCTTTTTACAAACCGCCAAACTCTAAACGCCAACCATAAAGGCAGAATTCCTTCCTCCCCACCTCCGTTCGACCTTTCTAAATGGGACCCGGACTCACTCCCAACCCGGCCAAGGTACACTGAAACAGACCCGTTTGAGAAATTCTTCTGTGTGGCGCAAACCTTATCTCCTATCGCCAGATATATAGTAGATTCCTTCAGAAAACACCGCCAGTGGGGTCCTTCCGTTGTGGCTGACCTGAATAAGCTGCGTCGGGTAACGCCTAAGCTTGTCACGGAGGTTCTTAAAATGCCCAATATTGATTCAAGACTCTCCACTAAGTTCTTCCACTGGGCTGGTGCGTTTTAACTACCTACTGAAAAAAGTTCTGATTTTTGTGATCTTGATTGCACTAGCAAAAACATCTTGGAGAAGAGTGTTTGTTGGTTCTATAAGCAAAAACATCTCTTGAACTTAAAACAGTTTTGTGCTCTCTGCCAACCAAATTATCACATTATGAAGTTTTGAATTTTTGTACAATATTGTATTCATTTTTTAGAATTACACTATTCAGTTGTATAGAGTTTGTTGGTGGATGGAGAAGGAATGATTATTGAGTTTTCATTTTGTGTATGTATGGATAATCTTCAAGGCGAGGGCAATGTTGCTATCCTATTTTGTTTAGCTGCTGAGTTTTATTTATAGTTAATTTTTGTGCATGCTGTTGCAAATATAGACAGAAATGTCCATCTATTTGCGTATGCTTCATACGCTTATAGTAGAATATTGCTGGCAAGGATATTTTGAATTGTATATTCCTTCCAATATTATGGGCTTTTTGTACCCAGGAGTCCATTAGGTTTTCCTCATCTTTTGGCATGTCTGTTAAAGATGTTCATGTTTTTTAGCTGGATTTGAACAGGTAAGCAAAAGGGATATAGGCATGATTTTGCTTGTTACAATGCACTTGCCTATTGTTTGAATGGGAGGAACCAATTTCGAATGGCTGACCAGGTTCCTGAATTGATGCATATGCAAGGGAAGCCTCCTAGTGAGAAACAGTTTGAAATCTTGATAAGGATGCATGCTGATGCAAATAGGGGACTAAGGGTGTATTATGTGTATGAGAAGATGAAGAAGTTTGGCATTAAACCTAGAGTGTTTTTGTATAATAGAATAATGGATGCCCTTGTCAAAACTAATCACCTTGATTTGGCTATGTGCGTGTATAATGATTTCAAGGAGGATGGTTTACGGGAAGAGAATGTGACTTTCATGATATTGATCAAGGGATTGTGCAAGTCTGGAAGGATGGATGAAGTGCTTGATCTTTTGGGCTGCATGAGAAATAATTTATGCAAACCAGATGTATTTGCGTACACAGCAATGTTTAAGTTATTGGTTGGTGAGGGAAATTTAGAAGGGTGTTTGAGGATGTGGGATGAGATGCAAAAGGATGAAGTTGAGCCAGATGTTATGGCATATGGAACTATAGTGACAGGGTTGTGCAAAGGAAATCAAGTTGGAAAAGCGCTTCAGTTGTTTGAGGAAATGAAAGAGAGGAAGTATTTGATAGATAGGACTATATATGGATCATTGATTGAAGCTTTTGTGGCAGATGGGAAGGTTGGTTCCGCATGTGATTTGTTAAAGGATTTGATGGAATCTGGATACAGGGCTGATGTGTCAATATATAACTCTCTCATTGAGGGATTGTGTAGTTCACAACTGGTTGATAGAGCTTACAAGCTTTTCAAAGTTACAATTCAAGAGGATCTACAACCTGACTTTTTCACTGTAAAACCATTATTAGTCTCTTTTGCAGAGCTGAAAAGAATGGATGACTTCTGCAGCTTGCTTGAGGTAATGAAGAATTTGGATTTTCCTGTTCTTGATGTTCTAGCTAAGCTTTTCTCGTTTATGGTAGAAAAGCCTAATATTATAGTGGCTTTGGATTTGTTCGAACACTTGAAAACAAAAAATTATTTCAGTGTTTCAATTTACAATATCCTTATGGAGGCTTTGAACAGGAATGGGGAGGTGAAAAAAGCATTGTCACTCTTTCATGAATTAAAAAGTTCAAATCTTGAACCTGATACGGTAAGTTATAGTAATGCTATTCAATGCTTAGTTGAAACTGAAAATATAAATGAAGCTTGTACATGCTACAACAATATAATGGAGATGTCCTCGTATCCTTCTATTGCTGCATACTCTTCTCTTGTTAATGGACTTTGCAAAGCTGGGGAGATTGATGCTGCCATGATGCTTATTCGTGACTGTTTAGCTACTGTTGAAAGTGGGCCCTTGAAGTTTAAGTACACATTGACAATTATACATTTTTGCAAGTCCAATGATGCTCAGAAGGTAATTGAAGCCATAGATGAAATGATGGAACAGGGTTGCTCTCCAGATAATGTTATATATTCGGCCATTATATTTGGAATGTGCCAGCATGGAACTATTGAAGAAGCAAGGGAAGTTTTTGCAAGTTTAAGAAAAGTCAAACTTCTAAGTGAAGCTGAAATGATTGTTTATGATGAGTTACTTATTGATCATATGAAAAAGAAGACAGCAGACTTGGTGCTGTGTGGCTTGAAATTTTTTGGTTTGGAGGGGAAGTTAAGGGCAAAAGGTTCAACACTTCTGCCTGGTTGAAAATGCAAATTTTGCTAGTAAGTAATCTCTTACATTTGAAGTGTCTTAATATTGATAACTGCGTTTTTCCTTTTACAATAACAATTTCCTAGTCTCATTCTTGCCTGATGGTGTTCCTAGATTTTTCTGGTTCTTGATTTATCATCAGGAAGAGGGTCCCAAAGATTGTTTCGTCTAACATGCACATACATGCATATTTAGCTTTGAATTCTTGCTTAGCTCTATTATAAAGCTAATCCCTGTTATGTGTTTTCAGTCCAATAGGTTTGTATTTATTTGTGTTGGTCCGACTTTTGTAGTTTGTTCAATTTCAGTAATTTTTTAACCAAATTCAATTCAAATAACAAGCGTTGCTGTTCGAATATTAAGTCATGAAGGATCTATTGATTCCCAAACTATTCTAAGGTTTTCTATTGCAGCTTCCATGAAATGGTCGGAACATTAAACAGTGAATGAGTAAAGAACATTTCCAAGAATTCAGAAGGTAATTAATTAGTGCTTTTTATGCTGTGAAAATGGTAGTTATAGTGCTACAAGTTTTGGAAATTGACTTCTTTAGGCTCCAACTCTTTAAACATGACATTTTTATCCCCCAAAGTTTGCAAATCGATCAGTTTTGGTTCACATAATGAAAATCAAGGCAAGATAATGGTGCATACTTGATATTTTCATCTTCAGTGGTCCAGTCCAAGGTAAGTACACAGGAGCAAATTCCCTCACACCCATGTCATTATGCACTATAATCTTAGCTTGCTTTTACCTTTGAAGGACCAAAAAATGTCGCTTTTTCAAACTTTTGGGCCTCGGGATTGAAAATGACTAGATATCATTTGGGGCTAAAAGTGTTGTCTAAACTTCAGGAATGAAAATTGTGATTTGCTTTTTCCATTTTAGGTAAGTCCTTATTTTCTGAATGGCCAAAGTAGTAGGTGAGCACCAAATCCAGAGTTCAATGGCTTTATTCTTGTGGGGAGCCTCTCCCTCTTCTATGTTAGGCTTGACGTTAGGTGTTGGTTATTTGATTTCAAGGATAGGAATGAATTTTGTACCACAAATCCAGTAAACTTTTGAGTTGTGTCTCAATCAGTCCTGGCTTTATCTTCTAATCTGAAGTATTTTGATTGATCAAAACACAGGAGTATGGATTTACCATCTTGGTGGATGAAGTGATGGATTTGTTCCTTAGGATTGAATGGTGATTTCACAGTATATCGTGCATATTGCCTGATTCAGAAGCTTAAAATATGTACATGCGTCCTTTCTCTGAACTTTGAGCTTTTAGTACAGCATTTCAGACGTCTGCATTTTTCGTCGACATTGACCCATGTTATTTTGAAGTCATATCTAGCATTCAAAGTTTGCCTCGATTTGGTACCGCCCGTACCGAAACAGTGCTTTACCCTAGATGTCCAGTCAATTGCTGCGCCTCAACGTATTTCGGGATCTATTCCACAATTCTCCAAGGTGAAGTCTGAAATTGTTGGAATGATGCCTAGTTAGAACAAGATTGAAACAGGTCCATTGAGCTCGGGAACTCTCTTCTCAGCTTGTTTGCAGGATTAACAGGAAGCAAACAAGTGGGATTATCATTCCTGGGCAAGTCCAATCAGGCCTTGCTTCTTCTGCAGAATCCATGAAAAATAATTTGGATGATGCTAAGGCAGAGACTCTGAAGAGCATTGTGAGACATGCTTTTAGCGCTTTGGTGGATCTTCCTCCCTCTCCTATTTATACCGAAATTTTTGCAGCCAAGGTAGATGTTTATAATACCGAAATTTTGTACAATAATGTGGGAAGAATTTTTAAGAAAATTGGAAATTGGAATGAATTGATGTGATATAATTTAGTAATTATTTGGTTAAATTTTATTTTAGAGGAAAAAAGTTATTTTTTCTGAATACATATTAGATTATGAATTTATAATGTATATATTTTTGTCTAAAAAGAATTTAATTAAGTAATATAGAATCAACGAATTTTAAATATAATATCGGTGTAATTGTTAAAATAATTTGAAAAATTAAAATAATTGAGACTTGTTAATTATTAATAAGGAGCACGTAAGAGCAATTGTTATATGGTGGGAATATAGAAACATTATTTTTTGGCAAATCTTGTAATTATATACATTTTTGGCAAATTTTTTGGTTTGATTTGGTTGTTTGGTTGGGCAGTAAAAGTACAGGTGGGATGGTACACCGAACCGGATTTTGCGTTTTTTTTTTTAAAAAAACACGGGCCAGACGTATTAAATGCGCCGGTCCCTAATTTCTCTCTCTCCCTCTCTGTTCATGTGCCTCATTTTTTTTATGTCAAACGTCATTTTACATTATTTTCAACATTTTTTTTTTATGTCAAATGACATTTTACATCATCTTCAAAATGTAGTCTAGTGGTGTATACAATGTTGGTTTTACTTCAATTTCACATGACAAAACAACATTTAACATCAGTAATACCATTTCATATAAAAAAAGCATTTAACATAAGTTTTTTAACGTTTCTTTTACCTAAACACAAATCCCAACTCTTCAATCCTCACTACTACTACAACTACTACTATAGCTATAGCTCTATTATTATTAATCATGATGATAAATTTTTTTTTTTTACAGGGCATGATTTGATAATGATACATTATTCGTCTCAGTCTCTAGCAGCAATGGCATCAGGGCTTTCCTTTGCGAATTCCGACCAAAGTAGTACGTTGCGACTCATTCACAGAAGGGCCGGAGCCGTCTCTCACGGGCTGAAACATCTGGGCAGGTACTCGTCGTTATGGTATAGGAAACATGACTTATGGAAGTGGGTTAGCAACACTTCTTTGCCCCACCATTTAACATGAAAAAATATTTAACATCAGCACCAATATTTGATATGAAAAAACAACATTTTACATCAATACAACCATTTGACATAAAAAAATAGCATTTAACATCAGTACCATCATTTGACATGAAAAAACAGCATTTAACATCAATACAACCATTTAACATAAAAAAACAGAATTTAACATCAGTGCCACCATTTAACATGAAAAAACAATATTTAACATCAGTATAACTATTTCACATGAAAAAACAACATTTAACATCAGTACCACCATTTGACATTAAAAAAACAACATTAAACATCAGTACAACAATTTCACATGAAAAAACAGCATTTAACATCACTATCACCATTTGACATGAAAAAGCAGCATTTAACATCAGTACAACCATTTCACATGAAAAATAATAGTATTTAACATCAGTAGCACCATTTGACATCAAAGAACAGCATTTAACATCAGTACCACTATTTCATATGAAAAACAGTATTTAACATCAGTACCACCATTTGACATGAAAAAACAGTATTTAACATCAGTACAACCATTTCACATGAAAAAAACAGTATTTAACATTAGTAGCACCATTTGACATCAAAGAACAGCATTTAACATCAGTACCACTATTTGACATGAAAAAATAGCATTTAACATTAGTACAACCATTTAACATGAAAAAAATACGATTTTACATTAAAAAAATATACCTTTTTGCCCAAATCCTAGTTTTCCTTTCACATTCGTGGGCTGCAAACACAACGAAACGGATTAAATATACCATTTTGCATCAAACAAATGGAATAAATATACCTTTTTGTATCAAACAAATGGAATAAATATACCTTTTTGCCCAAACCCTAGTTTTCCTTTCATCTTGTCCACTTTCTATCCACTAGCCCCTCTCCACTTTCCAGATCTGGCCGCCGCTGTCACCACTTCCGTGAGCCGCCTCTTCTTGGTCTCGTCTTGATTTAAAACAAAACGGAATAAATATACCATTTTGCATCAAACTGAAGGAAACAGATATGGTCCGGGCTAAATCGAAAATCTCACTTTCATGCTATGCATTCCAGAATCGGAGACTTTCGATCTGGCCCAGACTCTAAAACATTTCCCCTGAACAGATCTAGGCTTATACGAATTCTAATTATTAAAACGACAAGCTAAAACTTAAACCTTTAATTTAAAGGGGAAGTCTTAAAGATTATACCTTTGAAGCGTGTCCTCAAAACAATAAGAAAACCAAAGCCTTGAAAATCCCACTATTTACCGCCTGGGACCAATCACTAGAGAATCCCGAGAATGACTCTGTCTCTACCTCAAAATCGTGTGGGAGACTATCCACAAGGTAGCTAAGAGACTAAGAAAGAAATCCATAAGAAGCCCACTTTGAAAAACTTGTCAGATTCGCAGCAGATCGTTGCCCGAAGATCTCAGCGGCTAGTTATCACTTGCCGCCTATTTATCGCCTGCCTGTGAAATCCACTATCGAATCCCTTGAATGACTCCGTCTCCACCCCGAAATCGTGTGGGAAACTATCCACGGGGTAGCTAAGACACTAAGGAAGAAATCCAAAAGAAACCCACTTCGAAAAACTCGTCAGATCCGTAGCAGATTGTTGTCCGAAATCAGCCGCCTATTTACCACCTGGTGACCAAAATCCAAGAACCACCACCACAAAAATTCTCCCACCACGATCTAGACAACCACCGCTATAGATCACCGATTAAGACCAAGATCTACACAACGGCGGTCGAATCAAGTGACTAGGAGAATCAAAAGGTCCGACGACGCAAATTGATGGACGGGACGGAGCGCAAATCGAGGGACTGCGGTGAATAAGAAACCAGCGATCCAAAGGGCTGAGCTTTTTGAAGATCGAAGGATTCTAAGCCAACTTCGAGAAAGAACTTAACGAATAAGAAGAATAAGATCTCTCTCTAGGCTACTCCTTCTCACTCTAGGCAACTTAGCCTCCACGGTTTCTTAATGTCTTCCAAATGCCTAACAAGGACTATTTATAGGAGTTTCAAGGGAGACGTAGTGGGCTTTTGAGTTGGGCCTTAGTGTTGGACTTTTGTAGACTCTCTTAGTCTTCCCTAAACTAATAAACTCCAATCGAACCTTTAGAATTAATTTCTTAACCCACTTTGTTAATTAAATATTAATAAAACCTTTAGGATTATTTCGAATAACCCACTTTGTCAATTAAATATTAATTAATCCTTTATGATTATTTAATTCACTTTGTCGATTAGTACAATGCATAATTAGTCGTACCACGAACGGACCAATTATGGAACTACCACTCAAAAACGAATTTACTTCACTCTCACTTTATTATTTTTCTATCTACCCACATCAAAGATCTAGTGCTCGTCGATTCATAAATTTACTGACAAATTAATTCATCGACTTTTTGGTATCCGAGATCAGTAGCACTCGACTTTCTTATTATACCGGACATAAAGTCCACCGTCCGGGTTTAGTATAATAAACCTTACGAGCTCATCTTGGGAGCATCATCAACCTGGCGAACCGGTACATGGATTCCTTCGACAAGCAATAACCAACAAAGAAGTCAAACACCGCATACCCAACTTACCGAGATTTAAGCCTCAATTGATCGCACCTTCTTGTAAATCAAAGCATATGATATCTAACTCCCGTGCCGCTCTAGTCTAGGGTTAAGAGATTAGAATATTAGTTTCAAATTAACTATGCCGATCAGTACCAGTTAATTCAATCCTGAACAGGTAGTGCTCAATATGCCCCAGGCATATCCGTATGATTTAATTAGTCTAGATAAACTAATTATCCAAATCACTCGATAACCTAGACCGATATTATGTTCAAACTATCTCAGTTACGAGTATCTGTTTATATATCATTACTTTAACAAATAATGAGATTTACTGTGCTTTTCTACATCTCGTTATCTAGATATATGATATAAAAGAACAATTTAATACTGAAACATAAACGATATGTCAACAGGGTATTAGTTTTTTATACAAGCAATAGCTTTTCAGTATTCAAAACTAACAATCTCCCACTAATACTCAAAGCTATGGTTTGAAGTATAAAAACTGGTTTAATACACTTATTCTAATGTCACACCAAAATCTAGAGAACTATCAAGGTTCAGCCAAGTATCTAACTCCCATGCCCTTTACGTGGTTCTTAAAGACTTTTGCAGTCAATGCTTTTCGTAAATGGATCTGCAATGTTATCTACTGATACTATCTTCACCCACGTCTCCCCTCTTTACGATTTCTCATTTTGGGTGGTACTTGGGCTCTATGTGTTTACTCGCCTTGTGGATTTGTGGTTCCTTCGAGTTTTTCACTGCACTATTGTTATCGCAATAAACTATAATAAACCTGGGTAACTCAGGAATCACATCTAAATCCACTATGAAGTTCATGAACCGCACTGCTTCCTTCGCTGCCTCTAACAGGACAACATATTTAGCCTAAATGGTGGATTCTGCAATGCATTTCTATTTGACACTCCGCCATACTATGACTCCACTTCCCAGAGTAAACACAAACCCAGAGGTAGACATTCTTTTGTCCATATCACTTATATGTTCGTTTTATTTAATAATTTTGTTATTAGAAAGAACGATAAACGTACATGTTCTGGTTCATTGTTGGACAATTCCTTTTCGATAATAACTAACTCCCCTGTAGTGCAAAATACTGAATAAATAACACATCATTGAATCATAATAAGAGGGAAGAATCGTGTAAAATGAACCAAACTCATTTTTGGTACCTAAAATTAGGTCATATAAACCTTAGTAGAATTCAAAAGTTGGTCAATGATGGGCCCTTGGGCTCATTGGATATTGATAGTTACCCAACTTTCGAATTCTACCTGGAGGATAAAATGACCAAGAAATTTTTTAGGGTCAAAGAGATTTTAGAGTTGGTTCATTCTGACTTATGTGGACTTATGATAATTCAGGCCAGAGGTGGTTTTGAGTATTTTGTGATCTTCACAGATTCTACTCGAGGTACAGTTATATTTACATGATGCGCCACAAGTCTGAATGTTTTGGCAAGTTAGAAGAGTTTCAGACAGATGTGGAGAACCGTCATTGTAAAAGTATCAAGTCATTACGATCCAATCGTGGTGGCGAATAACTATCTTGTAAATTTAGGAGCTACTTATCAGAGAAAGTGTCTTGAACAGAGAAATTGGTATGAAAATAATTGAAAGAGGATTACAGGATCAACTTTCCTACAACAGACTATGGAAGGATGAAGATGAACTTTTTAACAGAACACGGATTAATTAATGAAGATGGACAGCTGTCTAGAGTCCAGCTTCGCTTTTATCCAATGTATCCGGATCATACTTTTTCTATGGATGAATCTTCGTCAGGTAATGAAGATGAGGATTACTTGGATACGGAATATTGGATACAGAACTCTTATGGAAATGGTTAGATCTGTGATAAGTTACAGTGAGTTGCTCCATTCATCTTGGAGATATGCCTTAGAAACAGTGGCTTACAATTTAAATCTTGTACCATCTAAAACCGTGCCTTCATCCCTGTAGAGTAATGGTCAGGGCAAAAGCCCTATATTAGACATCTCAGAATCTGGGGTTGTCCAGCACATGTGCTTAAGGTAGATACGGACAAGTTAGATGCAAGATTGGAGGTAATGTTGTTTGTAGGATATCCCAGAGGAACGAAGGTTGGTTTATTCTATAGTGCTAAAGATCAGAAGGTGGTGGTTAGTACCAACACTAGATTTTAGAAGAGGACTATATTCTAAACCACAAACCAAGTAACAAGATTGTGCTAGAAGAGCTTAAGGGACAGTCTAGAATTCCTTATGTACCAGTACAAGTAGATACATCACAGAATACTGCACGAGTTGTCACAGATAATGCGATTATACAGGCGGTGCCACGTTGTAGTGGGAGGGTTGTCAGACAACCCGAAAGGTATGTGGGCTTGGGAAAATCTTCAAATTTGGTCCCTTGCGCTCACGAACCAGACCCAGTTAACTACAATAAGGCACTCCAAAATAACGATGTAGATTCTTGGCAAAGGGCAATGATTACATTGCAAAGGCCCAAGAGCACAAGGTTTGCAAGCTTAAAAAGTCCATTGATGCTCGTAACTGAGATAGTTTGAACATACTATTGGTTTAGGTTATCATATAATTTGGAAATTAGTTTGTCTAGACTAATTAAATCATACGGATGTGTCCAGGGCATATTGAGCACGACTGTTCGGGATTGAATTAACTTGTACTTATTGACGTAGTTAATTAGAACCTAATATTCTAATCTCTTATTCCCTAGACTAGAGCGGGCACGAGAGTTAGATATCGTATATTTTGATTTGCCAAAGGGTGCGATCAATTGAGGCTTAAATATCGGTAAGTTGGGTATGCGGTGTTTGACTTCTTTGTGTGTCGTCGCTTGTTGAAGGAATCCATATACCGGATTGCCAGGTTGATGGTGCTCCCGAGATGAGCTTGTAAGGCTTATTATACTAAACCCGGCCGGTGGACTTTATGTCCGGTATAATAAAAAAGTCGAGTGGTACTAATCTTGGAACCAAGAAGTCGATGAATTAATTTGTCAATAAATTTATGAATCGACGAGCACTAGATCTTTGATGTGGGAAGATAGAAGAATAATAAAGTGAGCGCGAAATTCATTTTTAAGCGGTAGTTCCATAATTGGTCCGTTAGTGGTACGACTAATTATGCGTTGGAGTAATCGACAAAGTGAATTAAATAATGTTAAAGGTTTAATTAATATTTAATTGACAAAGTGGGTTATATAAAATAATCCTAAAGGTTCGATTAATATTTAATTAAAAAAGTGGGTTAAGAAATTAATTCTAAAGGTTCGATTGGAGTTGATTAGTCTAGGGAAGACTAAGAGAGTCAACGAAAGTCCAACACTAAGACCCAACTCAAAAGCCCACTAGGTCTCCCTTGAATCTCCTATAAATAGTCCTTGTTAGGCATTTGGAAGACATTAAGAAACTTTGGTGGCTAAGTTGCCTAGAGTGAGAAGGAGTAGCCTAAAGAAAGAACTTCTTCTTCTTCTTTGCGTTCTTTCTCGAAGTCGACTTAGGATCCTTCGATCTTCGAAAAGCTAAGCCCTTTGGATCGCCGATTTCCTATTCACCGCAGTCCCTCGATTTGCGCCGTCGGACTTTTTGATTCTCCTAGTCATTTGATTCGACCTCCGTTGTGTAGATCTCAGTATTGTACATGACTATTTAAATACTGGTACAATGTATTTAAATACTGGTACATGACTATGGTACCAGTATTTCTTTAAGCTTTTCATTAAGCTTGTCTGGGCAATATTCCTGCAGCTGCAAAAATAAAATATTAGTTTTTAAAATAATGGTACAAGACTATCATACCACTAACGGACCAATTATGGAACTACCGCTCAAAAACGAATTTACTTCACGCTCACTTTATTATTTTTCTATCTACCCACATCAAAGATCTAGTGCTCGTCGATTAAAAAATTTACTGACAAATTAATTCATCGACATTTTGGTATTCAAGATCAATACCGCTTGACTTTCTTATTATACCGGAAATAAATTCCACTGGCCAGGTTTAGTATAATAAACCTTACGAGCTCATCTTGAGAGCACCACCAACCTGGCGAACCGGTACATGGATTCCAACGACAAGCAAGAACACACAAAGAAGTCAAACACCGCATACCCAACGTACCGAGATTTAGGCCTCAATTGATCGCACCCTCTGGTAAATCAAAGCATATGATATCTAACTCCCGTGCCCTAGTCTAGGGTTAAGAGATTAGAATATTAGTTCCAAATTAACTATGTCGTTCAGTACAAGTTAATTCAATCCTGAACAGGTCGTGCTCAATATGCCCTGGGCATATCCGTATGATTTAATTAGTCTGGATAAACTAATTATCCAAATCACTCGATAACCTAAACCGATAGTATGTTCAAACTATCTCAGTTACGAGTATCTGTTTATATATCATTACTTTAACAAATAATGAGATCTACTGTGCTTTTCTACACCCCGTTATCTAGATATATGATATAAAAGAACAATTTAATACTGAAACATAAACGATATGTCAACAGGGTATTAGTTTTTTATACAAGCAATAGCTTTTCAGTATTCAAAACTAACAATCTCCCACTAATACTCAAAGCTATGCTTTGAAGTATAAAAACTGGTTTAATACACTTATTCTAATGTCACACCAAAATCTAGAGAACTATCAAGGTTCAGCCAAGTATCTAACTCCCATGCCCTTCACGTGGTTCTTAAAAACTTTTGCAGTTAATGCTTTTCGTGAATGGATCTGCAATGTTATCTACTGATACTATCTTCACCCACGTCTCCCCTCTTTACGATTTCTCATTTTGGGTGGTACTTGGGATCTATGTGTTTACTCGCCTTGTGGATTTGTGGTTCCTTCGAGTTTTTCACTGCACTATTGTTATCGCAATAAACTGTGATAAACCTGGGTAACTCAGGAATCACATCTAAATCCACTATGAAGTTCCTAAACCACACTGCTTCCTTCGCTGCCTCTAACAAGGCAACGTATTTAGCCTAAATGGTGGATTCTGCCATGCATTTCTGTTTGACACTCCACCATACTATGACTCCACTTTCCAGAGTAAACACAAACCCAGCGGTAGACATTCTTTTGTCCATATCACTTTGCAAAAATCTGTATAATCCTCTTGAAACTAGCTCTTGCGCCTGATAGACCAAAACTTGGTCCTTCATTCTGCGCAATTACTTGAGCTTTTCCTGGGTTACTCTAATATTTTCTAACTATGCCGATGGCAAAGCAAATATCATCCTCGTACACAACATAGCATACATGAGAATTCCTTCCGCAAATACATAAGGAACTGTCTTTACAGCTTCTATCTATTTAGGAGACTGTTTCTTAGATAGATGCACTCCGTATCTGAAAAGTAGGAAACCCTTCTTGGAGTTCTGCATGTTAAAACGAGCCAGAATCATGTCTTTGTATGAATCCTGAGAAAGTGTTTGTGAACAGATCCTACGATCTCGAATAATCTTGATCCCAAGGATATGTCTTGCCTTTCCCAAATCCTTCATATCAAACTTGGTTGAACGACCATACCTTTACGCCTGACAATACATTCTTACTGTTGCCAATAAGAAGAATATCATCTATGTAAAGTATAAAAAACACCACTAAGTTTCCATCACGCCTGCAATATACACAATGCTCATCCAGACACTGAATAAACCCATAGGACTGGATTATCTCATCAAACAGGATGTTCTAAGATCTGGATGCCTGCTTAAGTCCATAAATGGACTTCTTAAGCTTGCAAAACTTGTGCTCTTGGACCTTTGCAATGTAATCATTGCCCTTTGCCAAGAATCTACATCTTTATCTTGGAGTGCCTTATTGTAGTTAACTGGGTCTGGTTCGTGAGAGCAAGGGACCAAATCCAAAGATTTTCCCAAGCCCACGTACCTTTCGGGTTTTCTGACAACCCTCCCACTACGACGAGGCACCGCCTGTGTAATCGCATTATCTTTGACAACTCGTGCAGTATTCTGTGATGTATCTACTTGTACTGGTGCATCAGGAATTCTAGACTGTCCTTTAAGCTCTTCTGGCACAATCTTGTTACTTGGTTTGTGGTTTAGAATATAGTCCTCTTCTAAAATCTAGTGTTGGTACTAACCACCACCTTCTGATCTTTAGCACTATAAAATAAACCAACCTTCGTTCCTCTGGGATATCCTACAAACAACGTTACCTCCAATCTTACATCTAACTTGTCCGTATCTACCTTAAGCACATGTGCTGGACAACCCCATATTCTGAGATGTCTAATACTGGGCTTTTACCCTGACCATAACTCTATAGGGTTGAAGGCATGGACCTACATGGTACAAGATTTAGATTGTAAGCCACTGTTTCTAAGGCATATCTCCAAAACGAATGGAGCAACTCACTGTAACTCATAACAGATCTAACCATTTCCATAAGAGTTCTATTTCACCATTCTGCTACACCATTCTACTGGAATGTGCCAGGTGCAGACAACTGGGATTGAATCCCAATCTCTGATAAGTAGCTCATAAATTCACCAGATAATTATTCTCCACCACGATTGGATCGTAATGACTTGATACTTTTACAATGATGGTTCTCCACATCTGTCCGAAACTCTTTGAATTTTCCAAAACATTCGGACATGTGGCGCATCAAGTAAATGTAACCATACCTCAAGTAGTAATATGTGAAGATCACAAAATACTCGAAACCGCCTCTGGCCTGAATTATCATAGGTCCACATAAGTCAGAATGAACCAACTCTAAAATCTCTTTGACCATAAAAAATTTCTTGGTCATTTTATCCTCCAAGCAGAATTCGTAAGTTGGGTAACTGTCAATATCCAATGAGCCCAAGGGCCCATCATTGACCAACTTTTGAATTCTACTAAGGTTTATGTGACCTAATAATAGGTACCAAAAATGAGTTTGGTTCATTTTACACGGTTATTCCCTCTTATTATGATTCAATGATGTGTTATTTATCTCAGTATTTTGCACTACAGGGAAGTTAGTTTTTATCGAGAAGAAATTCTTCACCAATGAACCGGAACATATAAGTTTCTCGTTCTTTCTAATAACAGAATTATTAGATAAAATGAACTTATAACTATCCGATAAGAGTTTGGAAACATCAAGTAAATTTTTTTTTAAAACCCAGATCATAAAGACAATTCTTCAAAAAACTATTATAGCATTATTTTGAATATAAATCTAGCCACTCCCACTACTTTCACTGACACTCTGATAGTGTCACCCCAGTAAACTTCCATCTCGCCCTCTCTAAGCATCTGGGTACTTGGCAAACCCTTACAAATAATTACAAACATATTTAGTGGTTCCTGAATCCACACACCATGTATCTGTGGGAATCACCACTAACATGTCTCAGTAACTAAGGCAAAATGGTCGTACTTTTGAGCTTTGGACAATCTGACTTCCAAGTACATGCCTTGCCATATTTGAAGCACTTGCCTTTCGACTTCTTCTTCTTGGCAATGTGTGGCTTAAGCACCTGATTAGCAACCTTCAAAGTTATGAGGCAAACCCTGGAGTATCACCTCCTAAAACCTCAATCTTATTGATGTTACTAATCATCTCAAGTTCGTGGTCTTTCACAAGTGTGCCCTTAGCCATATTATCCATTTGGCGTTTTTGGGCATACCTCAGTGAGCACGAACTTGCATTGCTCAACTATGAGGACAATGTCCAAATCACGTTTCCAGTTGATATAATTTGGACCGGTTAATTTGTTCTCCTTTAGTGTGAAAAATATTGTATTAAACGCCATATCAAAAACTGAATAATAAATAAACAGTTAAGTTTCAGTATTTTTTTCAAAAATATTGATATATTCAAAACAATATAATCTCCCACCGACATCTCTCACACCGGGATTAACGCAGATCGCGTTAGGCGAACGTCTACGCTAGACAACATTCGTTCGAGAAGAACATAAGTTCATTAATTTCACTATCTGACCAACGATCTTATGATCAATGAAATTAATAGTCGGTGATTTTAGCAGCACACATAAGTAGCGTAACCTCGATGGGAGGAATACTACAAACAGTACACTAAATGTATGCCATTATGTGACTTCTAAGTTTGTTACTTAGGATACTAATGCGCCTCAGATGGTGAGGGTGTCGTAAGTTTCTCCAATTAAACTTACTATAGTCATCTTTTTAGAAAGTCAATCTAGTGATCTTATGGATTGAAGACTTATCCGTAGGGAAGAAGGCCATTGGCTAGCGCGTAGGTCTATCCACATCACATATGAATTCGTAATGGAGGCCATGGGGATATTTACCAACATGCTCCCACTTAGATTTTTAAATTGAGAATTTTTACGTTTTAACATGCAATATCTTAACTTTAGGATATTCGCACCCATAAAACCGTTGGAGTTTTAATATGCAAATAATCTACCTTAGTTAATTACACGTATTAAAAAACTGTTTGTTTTCGATCATGCATAAAACATAAACGAAAACACTCAAGCAACGATAAGGACATAAAACTGGAAATACGTAATTAAACATTTCCCGACTATTATGGCTTTCTCAATTGTCGCTTCCTTTGATACCTTGTTGACACATCCCATCGCATCGATCCCACTCGTTATTTGGATTTTTCCTAATTCATCCAGGTTTTCTCAATTTTCTACGTAATTAGGAATCACCCAAAATTACGATAAACCAAAACCCACGAATATGAGTTACCCAAAATAACGTCTTCGTCATTTTACATAAATTCCTATACACAAAGGCTTTCTAGGAATTTAAAGACGACAACATTAGATTAAATCCTACTACAAGATTCATCTAATTCTACACGGCTTCCAACTCGTGGTTATTACTATTACAGACATTTCCATTCAAAATAAAAATGAGCCCGGACATGTCCCGGGATTTATGAATGAATGTAAATACCATAATAGCCGGGAATAATAACCACATGTTAATAGATCGACAATGCAAAAATATCAAAACCGTGTAATAAATCGAAACAAGTATACAACCGAAACACTCGTTCTGATACCAATTTGAAGGAAACAGATCTGGTCCACGCTAAACCAAAAATCTCACTTTCGTGCTATGTATTCCAAAATCGGAGACTTTCGATCTGGCTCAGACTCTAAAACATTTTCCCTGAACGGATCTAGGCTTATACGAATTCGATTTATTAAAACGACACGCTAAAACTTAAATCTTTAATTTAAAGCGGAGGTCTTAAGGATTATACCTTTGAAGCGTGTCCTCAAAGCAATAAGAAAACCAAAGCCTTGAAAATCCTGCTATTTACTGCCTGGGACCAATAACTAGAGAATCCCGAGAATGACTCCGTCTCTACCTCGAAATCGTGTAGGTATCCATAAGGTAGCTAAGACACTAAGGAAGAAATCCATAAGAAACCCACTTTGAAAAACTCGTCAGATCCGCAGCAGATCGTTGCCCGAAGATCTCAGCGACTAGTTACTCGCCTATTTACCGCCTTCCTACAAAATCCACGATCGAATCCTTTGAATGACTCCGTCTTCACCCCGAAATCGTGTGGGCGACTACCCACGGGGTAGATACGAACTATGGAAGAAATCCAAAAGAAACCCACTTCGAAAAACTCGTCAGATCCTCAGCAGATCATTGCCCGAAGATCAGCCGCCTATTTATCGCCTGGTGCACAAAATCCAAGAACCACCACCAAAAAAATTCTCCCACTACGATCTAGACAACCACCGCCATGGATCACCGATCAAGATTGAGATCTACACAACGGAGGTCAAATCAAGTGACTAGGAGAATCAAAAGGTCCGGCGGCGCAAATTGAGAGACGGGGCGATGCGCAAATCGAGGGACTGTGGTGAATAGAAAACCAACAATCCAAAGAGCTGAGATTTTTGAAGGTCGAAGGATCCTAAGCCGACTTCGAGAAAGAAATTAACGAAGAAGAAGAAGAAGTTCTCTCTCTAGGCTACTCCTTCTCACTCTAGGCAACTTACCCTCCACAATTTCTTAATGTCTTCCAAATGCCTAATAAGGACTATTTATAGGAGTTTCAAGAGAGACCTAGTGGACTTTTGAGTTGGGCCTTAGTGTTGGACTTTCGTTGACTCTCTTAGTCTTCCCTAGACTAATCAACTCCAATCGAACTTTTAGAATTAATTTCTTAACCCACTTTGTTAATTAAATATTATTCAAACCTTTAGGATTATTTCGTATAACTCACTTTGTCAATTAAATATTAATTAATTCTTTAGGATTATTTAATTCACTTTTTTGATTAGTCCAACGCACAATTAGTCGTACCACTAACGGACCAATTATGGAACTACCACTCAAAAACGAATTTACTTCGCGCTCACTTTATTATTCTTCTATCTCTCCACATCAAAGATCTAGTGCTTGTCGATTCATAAATTTACTGAAAAGAAGGGGGCTATGATTAGGGTTTGGAGAAATGAAAAAAAATAAAGTGGCTGATGGGTTTTTATATTTTGAAGGTGCTTGTATCTCAGCTTCCAGTGGCTGATGGCATATGGGTTTTTTTTTTTTTTTTTTTTTGGCTAGGTGTACAGCTCCTTATATACTAGTAGTAGTAGTATATAAGAACTGGGAAAACAGTGCAGGCGGGGGCGACAATTGGCCTGTTGAAATGAAGAAAAAGCAAAGCTTTTAGGGTTTGAAGAAGAGAAGAGACCAAATTATTTTTTTTACACAAAGCCCCTTGATATTTTTTTCTTTACACAAAGGTCCCTCATTAACGGTTAAACATAGTCAACCCGTTAGTTGACCAACTTTTTCATTAAAAATGACCAAAATTCTTGATAAAAAAAAGTTATGGGACTAAAATTGTCCCCGTAAAATTACAAGGAACCAAAAGTGGTACTAGCCCTATTATAAGGGACCAAATTTGCATTTTGGCCAATAATAAACCACCTATTTTTACACGAAAATCCATAGCAATGAGCAAAACCGTCTTCAGACAAAAAATCGACGTCCTTCGAGCGACAGCTTCATCAAGCGAAAAAAAAAATTGTTTTACTCTTGCTGAACGACCGAACGACATTCTTTAGACAGAAAAAAGTTCACCCAAACAACTTCTTGTTGAATGGCTTCATCAAACGATGTTCTTTAAACTAAAAAGGTACGAACTGAAATTTTACCATTTTAAACTCTTTGTTGTAGTAAAACTACTTTCTTTGATACAATATGTGTAAAATGAAATCATATGTCAAAATTTCAAAAATTAATTTGTTGTTTCTAAAAATCCCCTCTTTTTGATTTCTGGAAACCCTAAATCTTTATTTGGTAACACAGTTGATGTAATATTTTTTAAATTAATAAGATGCATGTCAGAAACATTTCAGATATGCAAAAATTTGTGGAAAACACCCGATTTTGTTGAAAATAATTGATTTTGTTGAAAATAATTGATTTCTGGAAAGCACCGATTTTGCTATACATTACAAGGCAATTTATATTGTACATACTAGTAGCATGATACTCATAGCAATTTTTCTATACAAATTGGAAATTAATGATGTATTCCCCACTTTTCAAAACCCATCACCTCTCACACGTCTTCATGCTGAGTGCAAAACCCATAAGCCGTCCTCATCATTGTTCAACCGTTTTTTGTTTTGAAAATTAGCCCATTAATTATGTTATCTGTTGGAAATTTCTAGGTGTGTATTAAATTTTTGCAGTTCCCGGATGCTAGCAAATATTCATCAGTATGTTTCCAATTCCCGTTGGGTTGCAGATTTTAATTTTTTGGGCTTCAATTGCCGAACACAGGGAGATCAGGGAAATCGGCAGTGACGGCTATTTCTTCTTCTGAGCTTGATCCACGAGGGAGATCGGAGTTAGGTCCTAGGCTCGAGCAGACGGGAGGAGGGAGAGAGAGAGATCGGGAACATGAGGAGGGAGATCGAGAGAGGGGGAAGACAAATGGAAGAAGACACCAGAAGACACGAAATAGAAAAAATGACATAGCCAAAACCTTGACGCTGCTCGAGATATAGAATAAGAGTGGACGACACAAAATATAAACTAAATTCGTGTATTAATTTGTTTAACTGCATTGCTATTTGTATCAAAAAAAAAAAATCAAAATAATTATGAAATGACCTAAAGGCCCTTATGAAGGAAAAAGGTAGAAAATAGCTAAGTAAATGTCGAAAACGTAACTAAAATGTGTTTTCTCCATTAACAAAAACGCAGAGAATAGAGTTTCTAACATTTAAAGTTTAATGCCGATGAAGTTTCAATACAACGAAAACGTTAAAAATCTCCGATAATGAACCCAAAACGTATCACTTTAACGTTTCATGTGAAACAAAAATGTCAAATTGGAGAGTTTTAACCCTGGTTCGCTCGTTAAAATGGTGCGTTCTCTCCATGGTTCGCTTGTTAAAATGTCATATTTTTTTACTATCTCCTGTTAAAAATCGATAAAAAGATTAAAACGCAGCATTCTACCTTACTTCTTTGGCGAAATTATTTCCCAAACGTGAATTTCATATGATTTTCACGGCAAAAAATGCCCAAATGGATAGAGGAGATGGCGAATCATCGCAAAGACATGGCGCGGGCAAGGGTCCAATGATAAACAAGGTAAAAATACTTTCGTTCGTCAATTTTTGTTGTTATTTGATTTGCTGCCCATAATCGTCACGTTATTGCGATTTAAATTGTTAGAAACCTTGCTTTTTGCATTAATTAGGTTAGAGTTCGCAGTTATGATGCGTTTTCGTGTGGTAGAAACATAGTTTTGTTGCATTTGTATATGAAATGAACATATATATATATGAGTTTTGGAATATTAAAAACGCTGAATTGGTACGTTAAATTGGTTTGGAAACGCAGATCAGTAGCGTTTGTACAATAACAAACATTGGCCGATCACGTTTGCGTTAGTACAAAACGCACCAATATAGCGTTTCTGACCAAGTCAAACGCAATAGAGTAACGTTTGACGTTTACAGAAACGTAAATTTTATGCATTTCTGTATACGTAAAACGTATATAGAGTGCGTTTTACTTGGTTAAAAATGCTATATTGTTGCGTTTTATATGATTTGCACTTATTATATTAATTTTACTTTCACATTTTAAGTTTACAATATAATTGCTTATCTTTATTTATTTAGGGTGGCGCTCACGTGGATAGGCAGCATTCCACAGCTTCTGCTAGAAGGCAGTGAAAGATTGCCACAGGATCTGAGTTCGCACTTGTTTGATTTACCACGCAACAAAAATTTCTAATTAAAAGCGGAATCTTAGAAAAGTACCTTTGAAGCGTGCACTCAGGTGATTCTCTTGTGCCTCAAGACTTTGACTTCACGTTGTGTGGGCAACGAACTAGAAATCAATTAATCAGCTAATCATCACAATCCACCTGCTAGAAAATTCTAGCACCGCTGCACCTGGCACGTACTGTAAACGCACAGCCCGGAGAGAGAGAGAAAGCTGCGCGCAAATGGTAAAAACCAGGCCAAAAATTTGGCCAAAAGAACCAATACCCAGCCGCAAAAAGCTTTGAAAAATTCGACTATGAGAGAGAAAGTTTTCTCTCTCTAGGATTTTCTCTCTCTAGATTCCAGAGTTATGAATCTATTGAATTGTGTGTCTTGAATAGCTAATCCCTTGTCTATATATAGAGTTACAAGAGAGATCCCAAGTTGGTTTAGGATTGGTCTTCCTACTGGGTTTTTGTTTTCCTTCAATCCTGTTCCTGGACTGATACACATCCAACTGTCACATGAATTCACTTATCCCAATCCAGTTCCTGGGATGATTCACAACCAACTGATACAGGGATTCACTTATCCCAAACCAGTTCCTGGTATGATTCACAACCAACTGATACAGTGATTCACTTATCCCAAATCAGTTCCTGGTATGATTCACAACCAACTGACACAATGATTAATTAATTAATTAATTAATTAAATCTACATTTGTCAACAATCTAATACAAAATTAATCGTACCACTAACGGATTAATTATGGCACTACCATCCTACACCAGAATTGCTTCCTGAACAACTTAATTAAATTATATTCATAATCTCCCCACATCAAAGATATAGTGCTCGTTAATATATTAATTTACTGATAAATTAATTAATTAACCTCTTTAATTCTGAGACTAGTACCACTCGACCTTTTTACTATATCGGACATAAGTCCACCAGCCGAGTATAGTATAATAAACTTTACGAGCTCATCTCGGGAGCCTATAAACCCGGACGGTACATGGTTTCCTTTCGATAAGCAGCAGCACACCAAGTAACTAAACACGCGCACCCAACCTACCGAGACTATTGGCCACAATTAACCTCACCCATTGGCAGATCAAAGTACACTATGTCTAATCCTCATGCCCGCTCGAGTCTAGGGATTAGGAGATAGAATATCAAGAACGGTTTGTCTATTAAATCAGTACAAGACAAATCATTCTTAATGGTCAAGTTCAATACGCCCCGGGCATATCTATATGATTCAATTAGTTTAAACAAACCAATTATCTGAATCACATAATAACCTAAACCGATAGCTTGTCCAAAGCTATCTCGGTTACGAACCTCATTTATATATTATGTCTTTCAACCAATGATGAGATCTACTGTGTCACACAAGACACCTCATTATCTACTTACATAATACAAATGGACATATCATGCACAACAAGATATAACCAAAACATAAATCGATATATTACTGGGAAAAAGTACAATACAAGCATAGCTTATATATTCAACTCCAACAGGCAGAAGGTACCAGTTAGGAGAGGAGGAGGTAGAGGGACAGGTGGAGGTCGTGGTGGAGGCGGTATCATTATTTCAGATGGAGGGCGAGGAGGTGTAGGTGTAGGTGGCGGACGAGGAGGTCGAGTGACGTTGGAGGTCGAGGTGGTAGAGAATGTGTTGGTGGAGATGACTCCACATTTCAGTTGGGGGATGAGTATTATGCTACTACTGATTCCGATGACACTGATGATAGTGAGGACGGGTCTATTGGGATACAGGAGGAGGAGGAGCAGCCGCAGCATAAGGAGGAGGAGCAGCTGCAGCATGAGGAGGAGGAGGAGGAGCAGCAGCCGCAGCAGGAGAAGGCGAGTGGGAGTGGATGCCCACTCGATCAGCAGGGTGAGGGGGATACTTATGGAGGTGACCCTTCTCACCCACACGCTGAGAGGACCGTCTTGTATAGGAATCCGGGCGACGGACAGTTTGAGGAGGTCGATCTTGCTGCAGGTACATGTTTGAATTTATTTACATAATTATTTTGAATAATTATTTGTTCTAATTTAATTGTTGATAAAATTTATTTATTGCTTGATTTAATTATGTGTTAATTATTTACTTGATTATTTTTTTAATTGCTTATGTAATTATTTATTGTTTTTATTTGTTAATTGCATTAATTTTTTATTTAGTTTTTATTTTAACTGATTTAATTACACCTAGCACCACGTCCAGAACAACTAGCACTACGTCCAAAAACACCTAGCAGCACGTCTAGAACAACTAGAACCACGTCCAGAACATCTAGCACCACGTCCAAAAACACCTAGCACCACGTCCAGAACAACTAGAAACACGTCTAGAACAACTAGCACCACGCCCAGAAACAAATAGCACCAGGTCCAGAACAACAAGCACCACGTCCAAAAACAACTTGAATCACGTCTGGAAACAACTTGAACCATGTCCAAAAACAACTAGAACCACGTCCAGAATAACTAGAATCACGTCCAAAAACTACATAGCACCATGTCCAGAACAACTAATTTAATTGATATACTTTTTAATTGAATTAATTTGTTATTTACTTGTTTATTTTAATTTGTTTAGTTAATTTGTATATTTATTTATACGAGTTTTATATTTTGTAAATTTAGTTCACCCTAGGAAGCGCTCAAGTAGGATTGGAGTTGGTTGGTTATAGAGGCCGTTGAGGGGGGCCCTATAGATGATAGTTTGATCCATAGTTTTTTAGGGCATGTGGTATCTAGGTATTGGCAGGCGGGGGTGCCTACCAGATACCACCTTAGATGCCACAATAGGGGTAGTATGTACGACCTTTTCGAGACTTGGATTGCATCCATGACTGTAGAGGGTGCACAAATTTTAGCGGGACGGGACTTGGACACCTTCCCCGCATTATGCATCGGAGCATTGATGAGCCTTTCATCAATGTGTTTTTGGAGAGGTGGATGCTGGTACGAATTCATTCCACCGCCATTTGGAGAGATGACTATCCTCATGCACGATGTCTGGGATATTTTGTGTATTCCAGTCGATGGTCGCTTGATCACAGAGGTTATATCGTCATCCACCATACTATCCTGGTCTAGGGGGTTGCTTGAGATTCTTCCAGAGGAACGACTAGACAGAGATTTGTACAAAAATGGTGGATTTTCGACTTAGAGAGTGATCGAGAGGTTCATGCAGCATGCTAGAGACAATTCAGATGTGGCCGCTCTTGTGTGGAGTCTTATTGGGACTTTTCTGTTTACAGACAAGAGTTCCAATAAGTTTATACCAGCCTCTGAAGTGCAGGTGAGGAAGGGGATGGGTCAGGTTGGACAGGAAGCGTGGGGCACAGCGACACTCGTATTCTTGTACCATCATCTAGGGTACGCGAGTCAACACGGGACACAGAGCTTTACGGGATGTATGACTCTGTTACAGTTATGGATATACGAGCACTTCCCGGACTTTAGACCCCACCCGATGCCCCTCCCATTGCATGGTACACAGGCTCGTGCAGCAAGGTGGGCCACGACAGCCACTGTGGTACAGAGCAGCGCCTGAGCTCCATCAGATGTGCGCTGGACGAGATGACCGCTGACATGGTTAGTAAATATTTATAAAATATAAATATTATATTTTTGTTTAATATAAGTTTTATATAGTTTATTATTTAAGTAATTTCAAATTATGTTTAAAGGTTACCTGGATGCCATACGGTAGCGACGCTATAGCGAGGACTCCGAGGACCCTGTACAGAGGGCTGATTGCATACAGGGATTACATTGAGCCTTACATGCCCTATCGATGTGTGCGCCAGCTCGGATATATTCAGTGGATACCCGCTCGTTTCATCCGTCCCGGCAGGGATACTTACCACAGTTACACTGGGAGACCATATGTTGTCAGACACGCCGTGGAGTATGCCGAGTCATCATGGGAGGAGTTTGGGACGACATCTACCGGGATATCCCTTATAGGGAGGCAGCCGATAGGTGGGGCAGTTCCTCATAGTGCTTACGTGAACGGGTACTTACAGTGGTTTAGAGAGCTTTCACGTCCGCGCGTCATTCCAGTCGATCCTCAGGCTGTTATAGAGCCACGTAGACCCCGTCGTGCCGCGTCAGAGTTTATAAGTATTTTTAAATTTTTAAATTCAATTTATTAGACTCTAATTTATTATTTAAATATTTGTAGTGGATGGGTAGTTTTGGACAGCATCATCATGCACTTTTAGATGCGGTGAGGGATTGAGCACCAGACTTGTACGTGGAGTTCGCACCTGGCACTGCTGACATAGAGGATGAGTTTCACCGGTCCATTTGATTTGTATACTTGATTGTATATCTTTTTTTGATTGTATGTTTGTGGAATTGATTTTATTGTATCTTATTTTGATTGTACGTCCAAAAACAACAAGCACCACATCCAAAAACAACAAGCACCACGTCCAGAACAACTTTCACCACGTCCAAAACAACTACCACCACGTCCAGAACAACTAGCACCACGTCCGAAACACCTAGCACCACGTCCAAAACAACTAGAACCACCTCCAGAACAACTAGCACCACGTCCAAAACAACTAGCACCACATACAGAACAACTAGAACCACGTCCAGAACAACTAGCACAACGTTCAGAAACAACAAGCACCACGTCCAGAAACAAATAGCACCACGTCCAGAACAACAAGCACCACGTCCAGAAACAACTAGCACCACGTCCAAAAAAATATCACCACGTCCAGAAACAACAAGCACCACATCCATACACGACTATATGACCACCATTTAAAGTATCCAGGTTAGTAAATTTTGTTGAAGAAATTGGCAACTAAGTTAACAACAACCAAAAAAATGGAAGTTACTATTTTTAGTACAATGATATGAATAATACACCATATGCCACATAACAATCGAGATCCTAGACATCACGCAGTGCAGTCCAAGCATTAAACCTAGCTTCCAAATTTCTTGGCCAATCTCCCACACTTTCGGCATGACGTTGATGTTGCCAAACAAAGCTGATCGACCACATCTACACGTACGTAATGGTTCCCATTTACATGGGCAAACGCTATAACCCTTTCAGGTTGTGTGTCGACACTGGAGGAATACATAGGTAATACAGAATAATTTCTGTCTGGACGAGTTTCGCTCAAATGTATTACCAGTGCATTTGCATAAATGGCGAGCGGGAACAAATCGGTAGGTGTAGCCATCCAATGCTGCTCACCAAAGTCTATGCCTTCAAAACTTACTCGCCTAAGTACCATAGCCATGTGATCCCCATCAGGGGGCCTCAACTCCAAAGATTGGAATACACCTCGATACCTGTCAGATGGCTCATAATCTCTCCACTCAATAATCTGTGAGCCAATCTCCAATATTTCTTGTAGCCAAAAAGATAAGTAGAAATGACTCGGAAACCAAAATGGCCATCCCCACTGACATCTGACCAGCCTGTACAATAAGGCTGAAAAAATCCTGGCACACAATGAATGTCTCCACCAAAACCTGTCAATTAATTTTATGGCAGAGAATAAACATAAATGCATAATGTATATATACGACCAAAAAATAATAAAATGCAACTACAAAATTGTAATTAAACATAACAAAATGCTTCTTTACCTGTACGTAATGGAGAATGACCATCTAAGCCTGTCTGAATGCGGTGTGAGCGACCAATAGATCGGTCAGATGAACCTGAACGACCCCTGCCACATCGGCCACGTGTCGCTCTCTCTCGTGAGCTCCACTCGTGCATCACAGAATGGTGTAATCTACTTGGTGGGCGCCCCCTTTGGGGTCCCGACACAGCTGGCTCTCCAACACTCGCCAAGTCATGGTGCATCTCCTTTACATACGCCCTATTCAACAGACGGGCCAAAAAAAGATGGACTGGTAGAGACTGTAGGAACGCCAGTCTCGTGGAAATACCTTAAAAAATAAATATAATAAATGTAAACTACTTTTAAAAATTTTCATATATGAAATCAAATGACCATTATTAAAGTACATATATTAAAGTAAGTACCTGATGTCCTCATCAATGTAATTCGAATCCCCCTGGGATGGCACAATGGTCAACCTCTTCCAAAACTCATGTACGATTAGGAGTAGGGGATAGTCTGGCAATGACTGTGCTTTGAATATGTCACAAGCACAGGGAATCCCACGTGTCACCTTGGGCACGCATCCACATTGCTCGATGACTGTGCCGACCAACTTATTATTCTTTCGGACTTCTTTTCTCACTAACTTCAAACAATGGTGTGACATATTCTTGTTCAAATAACAGTATGGAAATCCCTAGATACTTGTTTGAGTCGTGGAAGTGGAAGCCTCAAGCGAGCCACTGTTATAGTGGGAAATAAAATAAAATAAAATAAACAATTCATATTAAGTATTATTATACTAAAATTGAATGATATGCACTAATAATGAAATAAAAAATTTAAACAATTAAATAATTAAACTAACCCGATGTGAAGGTACAGGTGGCTGAGATGGGAGTTGATCTTGGTGAACAAAGTGTCAAGAGAATTGGTGGAAGAATTCAGCCAATCTTTCATTGCAGCATGCAAAGCCTCTACCCTGTTAGTGGAAGTATTACCAAACTGGAGAAATTGATTTGTCCAAGCCCGAACAAATTTCTCCTTGTGAATGAGCCATGTAGTCTCAAAATAATCAACAGCCAACAGCTCAATTAGAGAGTACTTAACCTTGAAATTCTGCAATAAAAGGTTAAACTCTTCTACAGTTGGAGCCTTAATAATTTTCTTTCACCAGTTTTCATGGATATCACATGCTAAGTTTTTGTTTCTTCTCCCAACATTTTTTTCCAACCAAGCATTGACATCACGCCCAATATGTCACAAACATAACAAGTGATGTGAAGCGGGAAAATGATCCTTAATTGGCTGCAACAAACCCAACTCCCTATTTGTCACAATCACACTAGGTACCAAACTAGTAGGCAGCAAAAATCTCAAGTTCCTCATCACCCAATCGTATGTATCCTTTGTCTCATTTCTAACAATAGCAAATGCAATATTGAAATTCTTATTTGTAGGAGTCATACCTACCATCTCGACGATGGGCATTTGATACTTGTTGGTCTTGTAGGTAGAATCAATCCCCATCACCCAATACTATCTGTGGAACATCTGAATTGAGGTTGGATGCGCAAAGAAGACATGTGTGATCTCATCAGTGTTTGCATCCTTGAGAATCTTGACATAATACTGCTTCTCCTCAGCCAAATGCATAAATTGCTGCCCAATATTTCTACCTGCCAACCCAGCTATCTTCATCTCTCCTTTCAAATTGTAAACTGATTTGATTGGTACCTGGGTATCGAGAAACTGTTTATTAACAGCTTCCCAAACACACTTTGGCTTCACATTCGCCCCAAGCATAAATTCGGCAACAACCTTTGACTCTTTAGTAAAATGGCTCAGCTGTCTGTGCCCATATGGATGCATTATACCTTAAAATCCTATTTATTTATATTAATAATTCGTAAATACTAAATATCAGTAAACTTAATTACCACGATGCACAAATATAGTAATACCAGTGTGATTGTGTGTTGACGGTGCTCCTGGATTTGTATAAACCTTGTGACGTCCCATGTCAATTCTTTCACAAGTCAACCTGAAGGGGCAATTAGTGTCGCTCCTTCTTGTATTCTTTCGTCTGGTTGGGAAAGGGACTTTGGCAGGATCTCTCCATCGTTTGCACGAAAAGTAATACATGGCAAATCCATGATTGCCCCCTCTCTTTGTAATGAGAAACTTAAGCCCCTTAGCTATTTTCTGGCAATGTTTCAAAGCATTACTAATAGTGCGAAACTCTCTGTCAATCTGAAAATAACCACTCAAATCTGCACCAGGTTCAAGTTCCACCGCCTCTCCTTGAGAATGATCCGCCTCATTGTTATCTTCATCCTCCTCTTCATCCTTATAAACCTCCTCATCCTCCTCCTCGTACTCATCATCGCCATCCTATATGTAAATACACACATAAATTAAAACTGAACACTTTTAATATTCAATTATACAAAAATACAGTCAAAATTACATATGTAACAGTATAAACGAAACGTTTTAACCATTATCATACAAAGAAATGCAATGTTTTCTAAATTACAATTATTTCTACCAAAAACGCAGCACATTAACGATTCTTACAATAAAAAATGCAACATATTTTACATAATTTATAAAGAAAATGCACTATTTCCACGATTCAGTATACAATAAACGTAGGAAGATTTAGTTTTTTGTATCCAAAAATGCTAAAGATTTATGATTTCAGTACATAAAAACGTATCTCTTTTTATATAATAGATATAAAAAATGCATCACTTTATACATAATACATATAAAAAACGCAGCACTTTTTATATGATACATATTAAAAACGCAACACTTTTGACATATTAACTGTATTAAACGTAGCAAAAAAGCGAGAAAGCCATGGCGTAATAGCTAAAGTGCAGCGTTTAAACGCTTCCAAAATGTCATTTTGACGTGTTTCATACTACATTTTTTCAAGAAAAACAATTTACATTACGATTTGAAAACTTACCATTTCGTGATGATTTGCGTGCTAAATCTTTTTTGGACGTCAACAAAATGATTACCCGAACGTTTTTTTAGTTAAGAATTTGTTTGGATTTGTTTTTTGGAGAGTTGTTTTTTAGTCAAGGGCTATATTTGTCTTCACCTTTTTTTCTTAATTTCACATGAATGGATGTAGATGTTTCTGGACGTGTTTAAATGTCAAAAAGGCACCATTTTAATGAGCGAATCATGGTGAAAATGCAACATTTTAACGAGCGAATCATGGTAGAAACGTACCATTTTAACGAATGAATCATATTGAAAACGCATCATTTTAACATTTTTTGGGAACATTAATCGTTAAATTATTGCGTTTCGATTAACTGAATCGCACAAGTTTAGCGTTTTATTTTCTTTGAAACGTCATCGGTGCTAAATTTCCAACGTCAAAAACGTTTTTCTATGCGTTTTGTATAAGGAAGCAAACACAATTTTTTGCGTTTTTTTCAAGTACTTGGCCAATTTCTCAGGATTTTGTTCATAAGGGCCTTTTGGTCATTTTATAATTATTTTGATTTTTTGGTGATACAAATAGCAAGTCCCTTTGTTTAATGATTTTGGTTTATAAACTGATTTTGTGCTTCATAATGGAAAATGATGTTGTTGATATAATGGAAATTGATGTTGTTGATGAAAACTGATGAATTGGAATATGATGGAAATTGATTTCGTGTATAACTTGAATGAATATAAACTTAATGGTAACGGTGTTAACATTTGATGAATTTTGGTGTAAACTGATACAAACTAATGAAAACTGATGGAAACTGAGGTTGAATCCCATGGAAACTGATGTTGAATACCATGAAAACTGTATCTGAATGTGTTGTTCTTTCTCAACAAATACAAATTGTCAAAGATATTGGACTAAGCTGTTTGAGTATTGACTACAACCACCTTCCCAATGTGTTAAGAGAATTCTTACAGTTTCCATCATTTTTGGAGTGTTTCCATCATTATCTTCTGAATTATATTTTAAAAATAGAAATTATCTTTTAAAAGGGAAATTGTCTTATTAATTATCTTTTTAAAAAAATAAAAATTTATCTTATCAATTATCTTTTTAAAAAAGTTTAAATCTATTTTTAGTCCCTCATAATAAAAGTTATTATAATTTTCGTTCCCTTTTTATTTTAATCATCAATATTAGTCATATTTAAAATTTCTGAATTGCTATTTGTATCATGAAATTGCTATTTGTATCACAAAAAAAAAATAAAAATTATAATTAAAAGACCAAAATGCCCTTATGATGGAAAATGTGTAGAAAATACTAAGTACTGTGAAAAAACGCAGCAAAAATGCGTTTTCACCATACACGTAAACGCAAGAAAAAACGTTTTTTACATGTAAAAATTAAGTAAAATGACGTTTTTGATGCTAAAAAACGTCAAAACTGTACGATTTTAACCACATAAAACGCATTAAAATTACGTTTTCTGAGAACAAAAAACGCGAAAACGCTGCGTTTTCACCATGGATGAAACGCCAAAATGTGGCGTTTCATCCACGGTTCGCTCGCCGATTTGGGGCGTTTTTGACATGCGAAAAACTTAAAAACCCCCAAATCGGCAGCAGATCCATTAGGTCAAATTTTGCTCAAAAAATCAGTTCCAAAACGCAAAAGGGGATAGATTTTGCCGGCCAAAAACGCAAATCATGGACGGAGGAGATGGCTAACAATCACGAAGGCACGGAGCGGGCAAAGGTCCACTGATAAATAGGGTAAACATCGTTATGAATTTGAGTTTTTCTGCATTTTTTTTCGTTTATATTGCGTTATTTTTGTTAGATATCTTTGTTCATTTGCGTTTAGGTATGTAGAAACGCAATTTGGTATAAATTTGATGGATTTTTAGGGCTGAAATTGGCATCGACCGGCATTTTTCGCGACGGAAAACGCCGGCCGATCAGTTCTGCAGCAGTTTTCGGGTCTGAAAACGCCATCTGCCGGCGTTTTCAGACCCGAAAAATGCCAACCGAAGGCGTTTTGGGATACCCAAAACGCCATCGGTCGGCGTTTTGGGTATCCCAAAAAGCCGTCGGCTGGCGTTTTGAGATGCTCAAAACGCCGGCCGATGGAGTTTTGGGTATCTCAAAACGCCAACGGCCGGCGTTTTGAGCATCTCAAAACGCCGACCGACGGCTTTTTGAATATCGCACACGACCCCCACCCATAATTTGATTTAAATTGATTTCTTGAATGTTACAATATAATTGCTTCGTTTTATTTATTTATTTATTTATTTATGCAATTATTCGTTTATTTATTTAGGGTGGCGCTAAGTTAAAGCCACAAGGTGGTAGGCAGCGTCCCACAGCTTCTGCTAGAAGGCAGAAGGTGCCTATGATTAGGGGAGGTGGTGGTAGACGGGGAGGTGGTATTGTTATATCTGAGGAAGTACGGGGAGGTGGTGGTGGACGAGGAGGTGGCGATGACTCCTCATTTCAGTTGAGGGATGAGTATTACGATACTACTGATTCCGATGACACTGATGCGAGTGAGGATGAGCAGTTTGGGCATGAGGAGGAGTTTGAGCATCCCCATGAGCAGTCACGGCAGGGGGACGCTAGTGGGAGTGGACGGCCACTAGAGGATCAGGGTGAGGGGGATACCTACGGAGGTGACCCTTCTCACCCACATGCTGAGAGGACGATCCGGTATAGGAATCCGGACCACGGACAGTTCGAGGAGGTGGATCCTGCTGCAGGTACGCGTTTTAATTTAATTGTATTAGTATTTTTAATAAGTAATTGATTTAATTTAATTGTTCATAAAATGAGAATTTGTTATTGCTTGACTTAATTGTGCGTTTTTTATGTAGTTCAGTAATTATTTTAATTCGTATATGTATTTGCTTGACTTATGTATGTTTTTCTTTATTTATTTTAATTATGTGTACTTATTTTTAATTACCTTTATTTAATTACGTTTTTTGTTTATGTTATACATTTAATTTACTTATATATTTATATATATATATATATGTTGTCGATATAGTTCCCCCTAGGAAGCGCGTGCGGGAGGATCGGAGTTGGATAGTTACAGGGCCCATTGAGGGGGGCCCTATAGATGATAGCCTCATTCCTAGCTTTTTAGGGTATGTGGTATCTAGATATTGGCAGGAGGGGGTGCTTACTAGATACCACCTTAGATGCCACAATAGAGGCAGCATGTACGACCTGTTTGAGAGGTGGATCGGATCCATGACGGTCGAGGATGCGCAGATTTTGAGCGGGACAGGCCTTGGACAACTGCCCCGCATTATGCACCGGAGCATTGATGAGCCTCTCATCAATGCATTTTTGGAGAGGTGGCAGCCGGATACGAATTCGTTCCACCTCCCCTTCGGAGAGATGACCATCCTCCTACACGATGTGTGGGAGATTTTGAGGATTCCTGTCGATGGTCGACTCATCACGGAGGTTACACCGTCATCCACCGTACTGTCATGGTCAAGAGGGTTGCTAGAGATTCCTCCTGAGGAGCGTATAGACGGGGAGCTGTATAGGAATGGCGGATTTTCTACGCAGCGGGTGATCGAGCGGTGTATGCAGCGGGCCAGGGATGATTCGGACGTTGCTGTTTTAGTATGGAGCCTTATTGGGACTTGTCTGTTTACAGACAAAAGTTCCAATAAGTTTATGCCAGCCCCTGTGGTACAGGTTAGGAAGGGGCTGGACCAGATTGGCCAGGAGGCATGGGGTACCGCGACACTTGCGTACCTGTATCACCATCTAGGGTGCGCGAGTCGTCACGGGACGCAGGCAGTCGCTGGATGCTTGACTCTATTACAGTCATGGATCTACGAGCACTTCCCTGATTTCAGACCCCATCCTCTGCCCCTTCCATTGCATGCCGCTCAGCCGCGGGCAGCGAGGTGGGCCATCGACCACCACCGGACCACAGAGCAGCGCTTAGCCGCTATACGACTTGCGCTGGACGAGATGACAGCCGACATGGTTAGTAAATAGTTATAAATTTTACCAAATATATTTTGATTTAATCTATTTTCATATATTTTATTATTCACAATTTTTAAATAATTTTCAAATGTCACTTGGATGCCATACGGACGGGATACCGTTTCGCGGATGCCGAGGACCCTGTACCGAGGACTTATTGCGTACAGGGACCACATCGAGCCTTACATGCCAGACCAATGCGTCCGCCAGCTTGGGTATGTCCAGTGGATTCCAGCGCGCTTCATCCGTCCGGGCCGGGACACTTACCGCGGATACTCAGGGAGACCATACGTGGTACGACACGCCGTTGAGTATTCAGAGTCTGCTTGGGAGGAGTTCGGCACGTCGTCCATGGGTATTTCCCTCACTGGCCGACAGCGGACAGGTGGAGCTGTTTCTCGGAGTGCTGCGGTCGACGGCTATTTGGAGTGGTTTCGTCCCCGATCACGTCCGCGCGTACTTCCCCCCGATCCCCAGGCTGCTATAGAGCCCCCTCGACCACGTCGCGCCGCCTCAGAGTTTGTAAGTATTCATGTTAATTAATGTAAATTATTTTATTTGTTAAATTCTGTTCATGTGAATCTAATATATTGTTTATCTATTTGCAGTGGATGGGTCAGTATGGTCAGCTACATCATGCATTATTAGATGTAGTGCGGGAGAGTGTTCCAGATCTGTACGATCAGTTCGCACCTCGTACTGCAGATCTAGAGGATGAGTTCGACCGTTCGATCTGAATTTTGATTGTACTATTTTTTGTATACATTATCCACATATTATATTATTAATTTGCTGATTATATTTTATTGTCTTTTTCATATATATGTTGTATTTTATACGTATATTTCTTCAAAACCCAAAATATATATTCGTAAGCACAAGATAATAATAATAAAACATATGTCACATAACAATATACATCCTAGCCATCACGGAGTGCATTCCAAGCATTAAATCTAGCTTCCAAATTTTGTGGCCAATCACCTACACTTTCAGCATGACGCTGATGGTGCCAAACGAAGCTCAACGGCAGGATAGGGCACTCATCGACCACATCGACATGTACATAATGGTTCCCATTTACAAGGGCGAGCGCTATAACCCTTTCAGGTTGTGTGTCGCCAGTAGAGCAATACAAAGGTAATACAGAATAATTTCCATGTGAACGAGTTCGGTCAAACTGTATTACCAGTGCATTTGCATAAGTGGCGAGAGGGAACAAATCCGTAGGTGTAGCCATCCAATGCTGCTTACCACAATCAGTGCCTTCGAAATTTATTCGCCTAAGTACCATAGCCACAAAATCACCATCGAGGGGACGCAACTCCAACGATTGGAATACACCCGTATACCTGTCCGAGTGGCTCGTAATCTCTCCACTCAATGACCTGCGAGCTAATCTCCAATATTTCTCGTGGCCAAAAAGGTAAGTAGAAATTACTCGGAAACCACAATGGCCATCCCCATTTACATCTGACCACCCTGTACAATAAGGCTGAAAAAATGCTGGCACACACTGAATGTCTCCACCAGACCCTGTTAAGTAATTATGTTATATTAAATAAACAAACCTTCATCATTTATTTATTTAATTGACTAAATTAAAAGGACTTATTTACTTGTCCTTAATGGAGATCCACCATCAAAACCTGTATGAATGCGGTGTGATCGACCTGTCGAGCGGCCGGATGACCCTGAACGGCACCTGCCACGGCGGCCACGTGTCGCTCTTTCTCGTGAACTCCACTCGCGCATAACAGAATGATGTAATCTATTTGGTGGTCGCCCCCTTTGGGGTCCCGATGTACCTGGCTCTCCAACACTGGCCATGTCAGGGTACATCTGCTCTACGTACGCCCTATTCAACAGCTGGGCCAAAAAAGACGGACTGGTAGATACGGTGGGGACTACTTCCTCGTTGAAATACCTTAAAAAACAAATATATCAACTCCAAATATTTCTTAAAAATATAAAATGTCAATTCAATTGAATAATATTAAAGTTCATAATTTAAAAATGCACCTGATGTCCTCATCAATGTAATTCGCATCCCCATGTGATGGCACAATGGTCAGCCTCTTCCAAAACTCATGCACGTGTGGAAGTAAGGGATATTCAGGCAATGACTGTGCCTTGAATATGTCACACGCACAGGGAATCCCACGTGTCACCTTGGGCACACATCCACATCGCTCGAGTACAAGGCCTGCCAACTTATTCTTTCGTCAAACTTTTTTCCTAACCAACTTCAGACAATGGTGTGACACGTACTTGTTCAAATAACAGTATGGATATCCCTGCATACTTGTTTGAGTCGTGGAGATGGAAGCCTCAAGAGAGCCTCTATAATAATGTCAATTAAAAATAAAATTAATTGAAACATCTAAAATAAATAGAAGTATACCAAAAATGAATGATATGACATTAAATAACATCTGCTATAAACAATTAAATAAGTAAACTAACCCGATGTGAGGGTACAAGTGGCTGAGGTGAGAGTCGATCTTTGTGAACAAAGTGTCAAGGGAATTGGTGGAAGAATTAAGCCAATCTTTCATAGCAGCATGCGAAGCCTCTACTCTGTTAGTGGAAGTATTACCAAAGTGGAGAAATTGATTTGTCCAGGCTTGAACAAATTTCTCCTTGTGAATGAGCCATGTAGTCTCTAGATATTCAACAGCCAACGGCTCAAGGAGAGTGTACTTAACCTTGAAATTCTGCAATAAACGATTAAATTCCTCTACTGTCGGAGCCTTAATGATTTTCTTCGACCAGCTGTCATGAATATCACATGCTAAATTTTTGTTTCTCCTCCCAACATTTTTTTCCAACCACGCATTCACATCACGCCCAATATGCCACAAACATAACAAGTGATGTGAAGCGGGAAAATGCTCCTTAATCGGCTGTAACAAACCCAACTCCCTATCTGTCACAATCACACTAGGTGACAAACTAGCCGGCAGCAAAATTCTCAAGTTCCTCATAACCCAGTCATATGTATCATGTTTCTCATTTCTAACAATAGCAAATGCAATATTGAAATTCTTATTTGTAGGAGTCATACCTACCATCTCGACGACAGGCATTTGGTACTTGTTGGTCTTGTAGGTAGAATCAATCCCCACCACCCAATACCATCTGTGGAACATCTGAATTGATGTTGGATGTGCAAAGAAGACATGTGTGATCTCATCAGTGTTCGCATCCTTCAGAATCTTGAGATAGTACTGCTTCTCCTCAGCCAAATACATAAATTGCTGCCCAATATTCCTACCTTCCAATCCGGCGGTCTTCATCTCTCCTTTCAAATTGTACACAGATTTGATTGGTACCTGGGAATCGGGAAACTGTTTATTCACAGCTTCCCAAACACACTTTGGCTTAACATTCGAACGAAGCATAAATTCAGCAACAGCCTTTGAATCCTTTGTAAAATGGCTCAACTGTCTGTGACCATATGGATGCATTATACCTGTAAATCACATTTAATTATAATAACAATTAATACATACAACACATCAATCAACTTAATTAATATTATGCGCAAATAATGAAATACCAGTGTGATTGTGAGTTGACGCTGTTCCTGGGTTTGTATAAACCTTGTGACGTCCCAGATCAATTCGCTTACAAGTCAACCTAAAGGGGCAATTAGTGCCGCTCCTTCTTGTATTCTTCCGTCTAGTTGGGAGAGGGGGTTTGGCAGGATCTCTCCATCGCTTGCACGAGAAGTAGTACGTCGCAAATCCTTGGTTACCTCCCCTCTTTGTAATTACAAACTTCAGCCTCTTAGCTATTTTCTGGCAATATTTCAAAGTCTTGCCAATAGTTCGAAACTCTCTGTCAATCTTGAAATATCCACTCAAATCTGCGCCAGGTTCAAGTTCCACCGGCTCCCCTTGAGTATTATCCGCCTCATTGTCATCTTCATCCTCCTCTTCATCGTCATCCTCCTTTTCATTCTCCGCCTCCTCATCATCATCATACACCTCATCATCATCGTACTCATCATAGTCAGCCTGTAGGTGAATACACAGATTAATTAAAATCACAGCACAGTTATGATTCTTGCAATCAAAAAACGCAACAGTTTGAAGTTTCATGCAACATGAAACGCTACTTTTTTGCGTTTCATCCAACAAAAAACGCTACAAACGTGCGTTTCATCCAAAAAAAAACGCTATAACAGTGCGTTTCATGCAACCAAAAACGCACCAAGATGTAGTTTATAGCTAACTAAAACGCAGAACTTTTTATATAATGCATGTCAAAAACGCAGCACTTTTTATATAATGCATGTCAAAAACGCAACACTTTTTATATAATGCATGTCAGAAACACTCAAAAACGACGTTTTTACCATGGAGAAAACGCTAAAAAGCGACGTTTAAACGCTTCCTAAACGTCATTTTAGCGTGTTTCGACATACAATATTTTTTAAAAAAATTTATATAACTTTAAGGTTCGGAAACTTACCATATCGTGATGATTCGCTTGCTAAATATTCTTTCGCCGTCAACTGAATGATCCAACAAATGTTTTTAAGTTAAGAACTTGTCTGGATTTGATTTTAGGATAGTTGTGTATGAGTTTTTCATCCAATTCACATGAATGTATGTAAACGTTTTTGAACTTCTGTACAGGTAAAAAACACATAATTTTAACGAGCGAACCATGGTGGAAACTTATCATTTTGACGTTTTTGACTGTCAAAAACGCACCATTTTAACGAGCGAACCATGGTGAAAACTTCACATTTTTACGTTTTTGACAGCCAAAAACGCACTCATTTGGCGTTTGTAGCATATAAAAACGCAATTTTGGGTAAATTTTGTATGTCCAAAACGTTTTTACCTTGCGTTTTTTGAGAGATTAAAACGCAATTTTGCCCCGTTTTTTGACATAAAATCTGTCAATTTATCAAGAATTTTGTTCATAAGGGCATTTTGATCATTTTATTATTATTTTTATTTTTTTTATGATACAAATAGCAAATTTGTGATACAAATAGCAAGTCCCTTAAAATTTTTAAACCATTTTCAATCCTTTTGAATGAAAAAATTAGTCAACTAACAGTTGACAAATTTTGAGGGTTAGTTAAGGACCTTTGTGCAATTTTTTTTACTTCCCAAAATTTTTTTTTCCAAAAAAACCCTGAGGACAGTTTTTTTTTTTTTTCCTCCCCAGCTCCGGCGCTGCTCTCTCCCCTCTTTTCCGGCGAAGAACCACCACAGCAAACCGATATGTTTCCCGGCGAAGCAAACCAAAAAGAAAAACGGAACCTGTCCGGTGATAAAAATAAAAACCAGAATGTTAATTTCGAAAACCAAACTTGTTATTCCGATGAGAATTTCTAAAACCCCAGAAAACCAACCCATTTTTCCGGCAACACTAGTGACCAAGGAAAAACCTTTCCAAAACCATTTTGAAAATCTTGAAAATCTGGTCAAAAACTTCAACAAGAAACAAACAGCCCAGAAAACGATTTAAACCAGCCATCATTCCGAAACATTTCCGGTGAGAAAACCCAAAATGAAACAGCCATCCGTTTTTAAAACCCAAAACATTTTCCGGCAAAAGTCATGCTCAAGAAAAAAATATATAGTCCAGTTTTTTCCGGCCATTCAAGGTTTTCAGAGAAACTAAAAACCAAAGCCTTCAAAATCGAAAAGAAAAAGAAAGAATTTCTCCGGCAAAGATTTCAAGCCAAAAGTAGAAACACCAAATCCCAAATCAACTTGAGTGGCATCCTCATACGATTTCTGCAAAAACAATCAATGAGTTTTAATTTAGCTTTATTTACAAAGTCCAAAGTTCAAACTATAACATGATTAGCAGAATCCTCAATAAAATTTGTCAGATACTTAACGGACCTTGGCATGAGCACTAAATCCGCTGACATACTTTATCTGCATATATCCATTCAGGGCAATCAGAGGTAGCAAGGACAATAATATCAGAGAGAAACGCAAATAAAATTTTGCTTTTTCCGAGCCACATCCTTCAAGTGACCCAGAAAATAGCCAGCGGTGGTGCCTTTGATTTCCCGGTCGCTGCTGTCTTCATCACGATCGACGCCCGATCTTCCGACGAGTTCCTCTGGTAACTCCCGATTCACCGATAAGGGGAAAAAACGAATGGCCCAGAAGGAGGGTTTGCTAACGGCGAGGAGGTGGAGAAGGAGGAGGAGGAGGGAGGCGGCGACGAAAATGAATTTAAACCTTTTAAAAATAAATTTAAATCTTTTAAACCTATTATAAGGGATAAAAATGAATTTAAATCTTTTAAAAATAAAAATTAGGCCTAAATTTATTTTTGGTCCCTTATAACATGTGTTATTTCATTTTCGGTCCTTCTTAAGTTTTAGTTACCAATTTTAGTCCTACTTAAAAAAATTTTCACATTCTAGTCATTTTCTTACGAACATAGCCTTGACTAAGGGGTGAACAATTAGAGTTAAGGGTATTTTCCTTAGAAAGGACTAGAATTGTCAAAAAAAAATTAAGTGGGACTAAAATTGGTGACTAAAATTTAAGGGGGACCAAAAATGGAATAACTCATATTATGAGGGACCAAAAATAGATTTAAGCCTAAAAATTATCTTATAAATTATCTTTGGATTAATGCAGTTTTTTTAGCAGATTTAGTCATATTTTACGAAAATGTTTAGAAGATAACGGATTAACTCATCTGATCGCTAGTCAAACCTAATTTTTCTTCAAAATGATTAGTACCATGATATTTTCAACTAATTTTATGATCCAGATCCTTATGAATGTTCAACCCATTTAGGGTTTTGGCCGTCATTTTGGATTGTGAGTCGATCTAAATGGGTTGAACATTCACGAGGAATCGAATCATAAAATGGATTGAAAACATCATGGTACAAATCATTTTGAAGAAAAAAAATTATGTTTGATTAGCGATTAAATTAGTTAATCCGTTATCTTCTAAACTTTTTCGGAAAAAAAGACTAAATCTGCTTAAAAAAAGATGAGGACTAAAATTGTCACTCAAAATATAAGAGGGACCAAAAGTGAAATTACCCATATTATGGGGGGGACTAAAACTACATTTAAAAAATATAAAATTATCTTATGAATTATCCTTTTAAAAAATATTTAAATTCATTTTTGGTCTCTCATAACATGAGTTATTCTATTTTTGGTCCCCTTTAAGTTTTACTCACCAATTTTAGTCCCACTTAAATTTTTTTTGACAATTCTAGTCATTTTCTTACGAAAATACTCTTAACTAACCCTAATTGTTTATCTTTTAGTCAAGGGTATTTTCGTAAGAAAATGACTAGAATTGTTTAAAAAATTAAGTGGGACTAAAATTGGTTACTAAAACTTAAGGGGGACCAAAAATGGAATAACCCATGTTATGAGGGACCAAAAATTAATTTAGGCCTTTAAAAAATCTAAATTATCTTTTAAAAAATAGAAATTATCTTATTATTTATCTTTTTAAAAATATAAATTATCTTTTTAAAAAATAGAAATTATCTGATGGATTATCTTTTTGAAAAATAGAAATTAGGTTTAAATTCATTTATGGTCCCCCTTAATAGGAATTATTTCGGTTTTGGTCCATCTTTTATTTTGGTCACCAATACTAACCCCACTTAAATTTTTTTGGCAATTATAGTATTTTTTTTTAAAAAAGTTTAGAAATAACGGATTAACTCATTTGATCGCTAGTCAAATCTAAATTAATTTTTTTTTTACCATGATTTTTTCAATACATTTTATGACTCAGTTCCTCATGAATGTTCAACCCATTTAGATCGACTCACAATCCAAAATGACGGCGAAAATCCTAAATTGGTTGAACATTCATGAAAATCCGGATCATAAAATTGGTTGAACAAATTATGGTATAAATCATGGTTAAGAAAAAAGTAGGTTTAACTAGCGATCAAATGAGTTAATCTTTTTTTTCGTAAAAAAGGACTATAATTGACAAAAAAAAAAAAAATTAAGTGGGACTATTATTGGTGACCAAAATAAAAGGGGGACAAAAACTGGAATAACCCCTATTAACGGGGACAAAAAATGAATTTAAGCCTAGAGATTATCTTACATCAGTTTCCATCAGTTTTCATCAATTCATAACATAACAATTTCTCATTAGAACCTAACAAAAATACACAAGAGATTATATGATCGATTTCTAACAATTTCCATCAACAAACAACACATAATATATCACTAAATATTGGTTGATCCAGATGATGTTTTCAAGTTACCAATAGGTTGCGGGTTCTGATCGCGGTGGTAGCGCGACCAAAATGAAGGAGAAGGGAGGTGGCCTTGGTGGTGTTTTGGCACTGCAGGAAAGGGATCCGACGAGGGGAAAAGAAGAAAATGAAAAAGGGGGAAGACGGTTGGGGTTGAAGGAATAAAGAGAGAAGGGGTTTTAGGGTTAAAATCTTTGAAATTATGTTTAAATCCCTGGATTGTTTGGATGTTTTTAATTTTACCCTAGGAGAGAAATGACAAAATAAGGAAGAGAGAGTTGCAAATGGAAATAGCAAAAATACCCTCAAAATATAAATCCGTTAGTGGGTTTAACAGTTGTTGTTGACAGAATAACCAAAAGTGAAACGAAAATAACAAAGTTAGTGATCTTTTTTGTGTTTTTAAAAATTATGATCAAAATATGAATTTCACTAACCAAATTTATAATTCACTCTTTTTTAAAAGTGGGTTAGAAAGAAATTATTTGGAAGGTTTGATTAGAGGAGGAAGATGCAAAAGATGAAGATGAGAGAGCTAGAGGAAAAAGATGCAGAAAGACGTAGACGAGATAGAAAGGAGTTGGAAGGGAATGAATAGACCAAAATAGCCCTATAAAAATGGTCTGTTGGGTGTGTTAACTGAACATTTTGACGGAATGACCATAAGTAGAACAAAATGTAAAAGTTAATGATTTTATATGAAATTTTTAAAAGTTAATGACCAAAACTGAATTTAAAAATGGTATGAGGACCAAATTTGGATTTTACTCGAAGTAAAATGATATATAATCATACTAATTTAGACTTTAAAAGTAAAATGATATATATAAATAGTCAAAATATAAAAATTGAATTAGTATTTTGAGATTAAAAAATCTCGAAACAAGAAGCTTAAATATAGTAAATTTCAAAATTAGTCATCATACTATAGTCAGTTTCTGGTTTTGGTCATCATACTCTGAAAACTATTTTTAAGGTCATCATACTTTACTTTTATTTTCAAAAAAGGTCACTCCGTCAAGTACCTCTGTTAGTACACTAACAGTCAACTTTTTTTAGGGCTATTTTTGTCTTTTCACTGCCCTCATCCAAATAAAATAAATAAATGCCCTTCCCTCCACTGAGGCTGCCAATTTTTCTGGAAATTATGGATAATTTCGTTATAAAATAGAATTTCTGGGCTAGGGTTTAGGAAGGACGAAAAACTCTAGGACTAATCTGCCAATTTTTAAAACTTTTAAAAAGAAAGGCAGCTAGGTATTAAAATCTGCGACGGGGGCATAATGGTAAATTCACCCCATTAAGGCTTTAACCACCCCCGCCGCCTCCTCTTCCCCGTCGTCTTTCCCCGGCCACTTCTCCCGTCTCCGATCGGCATCACCGACGATGTCGATCCGATCCACGAGAGTTTGTCTTCCTCGTTGATCCGATCGACGAGCAAGATAAACCATCGACGAGAAAACTTCCCCCTTGAACTTTACCCCCGCCTTACTCTATCCCTCCCTCTCCCCTTGACCGTGGGACCTGCAAGATCGATGACAAAGGCCGATCAGCGAGATCAACGACGGAGGGAGATTAATGTGATCGATGACCTTAAAAATAATTTTTAAAATATAGGGTGACCAATTTTAAAATTTACTCGCTTAAATTTGAGTAATTAATTATAAGTCTCTTAAATCGAAGCTATCAAGAATCCCTGGTTGAATAAAATCATTAAAACAAATGAATTTGTCATGTTAGTTCAACTATAATAATTGAAAATAGGGTTATGGGACAAAGGACCAAAGCCACAAACAAGACTTAGATTCTCTATGGCACTTGGAATTTGTCACAGGAGTGTCACAGAGGATACTAAACCCACAAACAGTAAGAATACCAATTTCTGGGTTTGAAACTGTCATTACTGGGTAATTCAAGCAGCAGATCAGCCTGATCGTCAATATTTCAATAAACATGACCATCCAGAGCTGTTACCAAAACAGATTGAGAATGATAACATAAATTTGAGACTGATGAAATAGGATCGCATTATCCAAACTCAGTCAAATTTTACCATTAACAATACCAACATTCCAGTTTTAATGTACCACAATCCTAAAACTAGATAATGAAATAGTATAAAAGTTCATAATGTTCTTGACCCTTGCGTCATCCTACTCTTCTAACAGAGAACCTCAAATGTTCCCCAATCGTGTACGATTATACAAGGTGCTTGCTGCTTGCTGACTGGCAGGAAACAGGGCCAAAAGGTTGATAAATCCATTCAAAAAGTCAGTATAACAATGAATTAAAATAAATCTGACAGATCGAACAAAAGAATTTCATAAACAAGACTAATCAGGAATGAAGATGACTTCATCGTCCTAACAAGTAGTTTAACATTTATGAAATAGGTACATAAACCAAACAGTTATTTTTAATCAATTTCTAAATGGAAGAGGCCAAGTAAGAAGGCTTGAACCCAAGACCACTCACTTGCATCCCTTCCCCCTTACCACTCAACCCCTGTCCAGCTCTGGTTAAAAGATAGGTTAAATCAGACGCACTTAAATAATTTTTTTGGAGAACTGTAGCCTAAAAGAGTAGTTACTCTTTCCAACTTACGCGAACAGCTGATTCATTAACCATCAGTCAAGTGATAAAGGCATGTAAATCCTTTGAACTTCTGTTAGTAAAATAAAAAAAGGATTTATTAAGTAGGATAGCAAATAGAGAAAGGTTTCGATCTTCTTAAAACAAAAAACCAACTGCTATGTTTCTGCCCCTCACCAGAAAACAATGCACATAATCATGTAAAATTAGAATGATGTCCACAAGGAACAACAATGACCTTCAGGTTCTCCAGTAAGTAGAGTACTGAGATTTTCATTATTCAATCTCCAAGATGCACCAAAGAGCACACAAACTACATCACGGAATACTTTACCACCAATATGAATCATATGATTCTAAGAATCTGAGTAAATGGTCAAATTCAAACAACTCAATTCAGCAAATCATCTTTGCTCACTAACAGAAACACCAATAGCAAAAGGAAAGGTGCATTACCTTTTTGCTAACTGAGAAACCTATGGTCGATAAAGCACCAGAATATTTGGAGTGATTATCTGATATTCCAGTAACCATTAGCATCCAAAGATCTGTTCACAAAACATGGGAATGATTACCGGTTTTCAAAGAGTATAACAAAAGAATTCATAGTTTCTCCCTGCTTGGCTCTTATGAATGGGTGGAGAAAGTGGATCAACCCTCAGAATCTTGAGGATGATAAAGAAGAGCTTCCAACAGAATCTCAAGAAAGAAAAATCCTTCAGAAAAATTTATAAAAGAATAAATGAGAGCCCACTAATAACTAGAGCAAGTACAAATAATTAACAGATACAACAACAAGAACCATCTCAGAAGTGCTGATGAAAACTCATAATTAGCTATACAGTATGTGGCGGTACTTGACACTCAAAAGTAGAGATCTAAATAACATAAACTATTCAAAATAAAAGTGGAAACGTGATAAAACTAGTACAGCTTGAATCAGCTTTTTGTAGTAACATCATGATATTATAAAACAAATATATTGTCGTGTTGTATAAAAAAATATTTAATAAAAAACCAGTATAGAAAAAGGAGTCCCACTTCAGTCTTCTACCAGAACTATACTATAGATAGCAACAGGTAGTAAACCCCATTGCCTAAATTGTAGCGTACCATATTGGCCAAAATCTAGATTGCAAACTTCCCTCCCCATCAGGCAACCACAACTAAACACAAATAAATTCAGAACACAACCGCCTTTAAACTCCTCACAGTGGCAATGGGATAGACACAAAAAATGTAATTGACATGGACTATGAAATCCAATAGCCCTTTAAAATTTTCTAAAAGAGACTAACTGTGCCACCTTGGAAGGGATTCCAATTTGTCATTACTTCTCATACATAAAATTTGGAAGGGTTATTTGATCTTTCTTTCTGCCACAGATAACCTGCCCCATGATCATCAACTTGAAACCTTGAGATTTTGTACCTTTGTCTGTTCTGGTAAGACCCTTCCCTTTTCCTGTAGCCGGGCTGATATGCTCGTTCACTTCCCATGAAACCCTTGAAATTATTCTTTAGTTGTTTACCCTCCCATACCTTATTCCATGGAGTTTCAGTATGTGATACAAAATTATTCGGCCATCTAACATTATCTCCTGAAATCTTCTGATCACAATCACTGTTGTTCCATGGTTTCCAACCTCCAGACCAATCATCTTCTCTCCCTCCAGTCTCTACAAAATCTCCACTATCTTTACAACCACGGTTCAAAGAAGTGTCACAAGCGCTTTTACCATCTATGCGTTGCCTATAATTTTTTGCCTCATGATTCCAGCAGGATGCCGGATCCACATGACTTGTCCATGGTTTACTTTTGGAAGATTCAACCAACAGAGAGCAACTTTGTTCCCATGGATTGCTTACATTCATCACACTTATTGGCTTATTGTATTGTCCCCAGTTTTGTGACAGACACTTCACAGTGTCGACTTTGTGGGATGATCCCTTCTCCCAAGGATTATTACGATCGTTATCAGGACCACAACCGGGATCTTGGTCATGAATCTTTTCTCCCCTAGTTGCCAACTTGTAGTTTCTTCCTGTGTCATCAGGGTTGAAGTACTCCTTATCTAAATCAGCTATGAGTCGAGGATCGATCTCTGGACTCCAGTCAACTTTGTCAATATACATATCTGGATCAGGTAGGGGAGTATTAGAGGGCAGGCCATTAATCTTCTCCCAGTATGTGTGTTTCGCATTCTGAAATGCGTGTTCACCAGCAGAATCATCCCAATGGAGCACATTTTCATGGCAATACATATACTTTTTGGCAGTGACAACTTTCTGCCAAGGGACTCGGACTGCCTTGCAGAAATCCATTTCCCATGATGATTCACTTCCATCCTGAATTGCTATAGAGAGAAATTTAATACAACAAATGAGATCCTACTTAATAAAATATTAGAAGATATTTACAAACAGGCAGAAAATACACCTGAGGAATAAATTTCATACTGTATAGCATAGCTAAACATAGATTTACTGGCAGATGAAATCAATCTTCAGTATCACAATAACATGGACACAAGTCAAGAGGACTACCAATCAGCTTGTTTCCCCTGCTAATTAAGATGAAATTCAAGACCTCTTCAGATACAAGGCAATAATAGGTGTACTACAGGACGTAAAAGACAGTACAAACAGATTAGTATTATCCAAATCAAATGGTAATACTAACATCTGAAAACCTCCGAAAGGTCCAACTCCATGTTTTCAAGTTATAAACAAAGTAATTCCAGCTAGATACAAATTCAAAAGTTTTGTATGACACTATATTCAACTAAAAGCACACAAGGAAGAAATCTAAGTTGAGACGGAGGCAGTGATTCGATTTTTATGTTTCACCAGTGTTCAACCAATGTTAATTAACCAATCTAAATATTTTACTTGTAAATAAACAAATTTCTGACTAACTAAATGTGCATTATTGCCACAGAATACATAGATATTCTTGTTTCATTCACATGGTAAACAGGAGAACTAAATTTCCAACAATAATAGGTGCATGGTGAACTACACAATCAGCTCTGACCACAACAAAGATATACATGGCACAAGTATAAAGAAATCCATTATAAAAATGTTAATGACAAACATCATGACCATCCATGTAATGACCAACATAAAGCATATCGATGCATTTCGTGATACTATAATAAATTTATGAATCTATCGATCCCAGAAGGTACTGATAGGTCCACTTAACAGAACTTTCGAAGTAGATAGTTTCACTTTTCATACTTCAGCTTGTAAGCAACAAATATATGCACAACGAAAAGTAAAATACCAGAATATTCATTTCGTTATGATACTACTTATAGGATTAGATTCTTGCAATCCATCAAGCTTTCAAGGCTAGACACATATAGTTTCAAGCATAGAGGTCCACCAACTCAGACCACCTTACCACTTTAGCAAATAAATCTTTCGTATCAGTTACAAAACAATTATTTGATCCAGTAACACCATCAAAATTTCTTTGTCAGCACAAATAGTTTATATAGTTTATATAGATCAGTCAGGCATTGGTTCAACAAAACAAAATAGGTGACCCTCACTTGAATCAATTCAAAAGACAGTTACACACATCAATCGTCATATTCTTTAAACGGTTTCATTCAACAGACTGAAAGCCTCTTATTTTACGTAAGACAGTGACCACCATAGACAAGAATTCCAAATGATTAGACTAACTATAAATAAAAAAAAAACAGAAATCTAATATCAATTAATAAACACACAGGAACTTAACCAAACAAAACTTACCAGGAGGGTTAGATTGAGAATGGTGTGGTGGAGGAGGAGAAGGTGGGGGCTCTTCGTAGTCATAATCTTTATACTTCCTGTTGTTGTACCTTCTTCTCGGTATCCATCTCCTATCCCACTTCCCCATTGGAACTTTCCAATCTGTCCAGAAAAACTCTACCGATTCAGAAGATGGTAGAACTAAAATAGGCGGGACTCGATTCAAGAATATGGTTTTTGAAAGGAAAGAAAAACTAGTTAGTTCCGTTTCTTCGTAATGGAGAAGACAGAGTGAAGTCCGAAGCGGTGTACCATTGAAAGAGAACGAGATCGCTTTTTCGAGGAGAGGGGGATTGATATTTGTATGAGAAATTTGATATTTGTATAAAAAAAATTTTTAAATAATTATAAAATGATCAAAAGTTCTTTATGAACAAAATCCTCACAAATTTTTTAAGTACTTGTTAAAAGGCAAAAAAATTGTGTTTGAGTCCTTATACAAAACGCATAGAAAAACGTTTTTGACGTTGAAAATTTAGCACCAATGACGTTTCAAAGAAAATAAAACGCTAAACTTGTGCAATTCAGTTAATCGAAACGATACTTTAACGATCAATGTTCCAAAAAAATGTTGAAATGGTGCGTTTTCAAAATGATTCGCTCGTTAAAATGGTGTGTTTCCACCATGAATCGCTCGTTAAAATGTTGCGTTTCCACCATGGTTCGCTCGTTAAAATAGTGCGTTTTTTACATTTAAACACGTCCAGAAACGTCTACATACATTCATATGAATTTAAGATTTTTTTTTCACAAAGACCACAACGTATCATATAACACCTAGCACTACGTCAAAAACAACTAGCACCACGTCCAGAAACGTCTACATTCATTCATGTGTATTTAAACTGATTTTTTTTTTACAAATCTATTTGCATCACAAAAAAAAAAAAGTGAAGACAAATACAGCCCTTGACTAAAAAACAATTCTCCAAAAAACAAATCCAAACAAATTCTTAACTAAAAAAAGTTCGGACAATCATTTTGTTGACGTCCAAAGAAAATTTAGCACGAGAATCATCACGAAATGGTAAATTTTCGATTTGTAACGTAAATTTTTTTTTTTGAAAAAAACATAGTTTGAAACGCTTCAAAATGACGTTTTGGAAGCGTTTAAATGCTGCACTTTAGCTATTTCGCCATGGCTCTCTCATTTTTTTGCTGCGTTTATTACCGTTAATATGTTGAAAGTTTTGCGTTTTTTATATGTATCATATAAAAAGTGCTGCATTTTTTATATGTATTATGTAAAAAGTGCTGCGTTTTTTATATGTATTGTGTAAAACGTGCTGCGTTTTTTATATGTATTATATAAAAAGTGCTGCGTTTTCATGTACTGAAATCATGAATGTTTAGCGTTTTTGGATACAAGAAACTAAATCTTGCTGCGTTAATTGTATACTGAATCGTTAAAAGAGTGCATTTTCTTTATAAATTATGTAAAATATGTTGTATTTTTTTTGTAAGAATCGTTAATGTGCTGCGTTTTGGATAGAAATAATTGTAATTTAAAAAATATTGCATTTTTTTGTATGATAATGGTTAAAATGTTTCGTTTATACTTTACATATGTAATTTTGACTGTATTTTTTGTATAATTGAATATTTAAAGTGTTTAGTTTTAATTTATGTGTGTATTTACATACAGGATGACGATGATGAGTACAAGGAGGAGGATGAGGAGGTTTATGAGGATGAAGAGGAGGAGGATGAAAATGACAATGAGGCGAATCATGCTGAAGGAGAGGCGGTGGAACTTGAACCTGACGCAGATTTGAGTGGTTATTTTCAGATTGAAAGAGGGTTTCGTAATATTTGTTCTGTTTTGGAACATTGTCAGAAAATAGTTAAGCGGCTTAAATTCCTCATTACAAAGAGAGTGGGCAATTAAGGCTTTGCCACGTATTACTTTTCGTGCAAGCGATGGAGAGATCCTGCCAAAGCCCCTCTCCCAACCAGACGGAAGAATACAAGAAGGAGCGGAACTAATTGCCCCTTCAGGTTGACTTGTAAGAGAATTGACCTGGGATGTCACAAGGTTTATACAAATCCAGGAGCACCATCAACACACAATCACACTGGTATTACTTCATTTATGCATCATAGTAATTAAGTTTATTGATATTTAGTATTTACGAATTATTAATATAATTAAATGGGATTTTAAGGTATAATTCATCCATATGGGCACAGACAGCTGAGCCATTTTACTAAAGAGTCAAAGGCTGTTGTTGAATTTATGTTTGGGGCAAATGTGAAGCCAAAGTGTGTTTGGGAAGCTGTTAATAAACAGTTTCCCGATACCTAGGTATCAATCAAATCCATTTACAATTTGAAAGGATAGATGAAGACAGCTGGGTTGGCAGGTAGAAATATTGGGCAGTAATTTCTGCACTTGGCTGAGGAGAAGCAATATTATGTCAAAATTCTCAAGGATGCGAACACTGATGAGATCACACATGTCTTCTTTGCGCATCCAACCTCAATTCAGATGTTCCACAGATAAGAATTTCAATATTGCATTTCTATTGTTAGAAATGAGACTAAGGATACATACGATTGGGTGATGAGGAACTTGAGATTTTTGCTGCCTGCTATTTGGTACCTAGTGTGATTGTGACATATAGGGAGTTGGGTTTGTTGCAGCCAATTAAGGATCATTTTCCCGCTTCACATCACTTGTTATGTTTGTGGCATATTGGGCATGATGTCAATGCTTGGTTGGAAAAAAATGTTGGGAGAAGAAACAAAAACTTAGCATGTGATATCCCTGAAAACTGGTGGAAGAAAATTATTAAGGCCCCAACTGTAGAAGAGTTTAACCTTTTACTGCAGCATTTCAAGGCTAAGTACTCTCTAATTGAGTCATTGGTTGTTGATTATTTTGAGACTACATGCCTCATTCACAAGGATAAATTTGTTCGGCCTTGGACAAATCAATTTCTCCACTTTGGTAATACTTCCACTAACAGGGTAGAGGCTTCGCATGCTGCAATGAAAGATTGGCTGAATTCTTCCACCAATTCTCTTGATACTTTGTTCACCAAGATCGACTCCTATCTCAGCCACCTGTACCCTCACATCGGGTTAGTTTAATTATTTAATTGTTTAAGTTTTTTATTTCATTATTAGTTCATATCATTCAATTTTAGTATAATAATATTTAATATGAATTGTTTATTTTATTTTATTTTAGTTCACATTTTAACAGTGGCTCGTTTGAGGTTTCTATTTCCACGACTCAAACAAGTATGCAGGGATTTTCATACTGTTATTTAAACAAGTATGTGTCACACCATTGTTTGAAGTTGGTGAGGAAAGAAATTCGAAGGAAGAATAAGTTGGCCGGCGCAGTAATCGAGCAATGTGGATGCGTGCCCAAGGTGACATGTGGGATTCCCTGTGCTTGTGACATATTCAAAGCACAGTCATTGTCGGACTATCCCCTACTCCCACGCGTACATGAGTTTTGGAAGAGTTTGACCATTGTGCCATCACAGGGGGATTCGAATTACATTGATGAGGACATCAGGTACTTTTTAATATATGTACTTTAATAATGGTCATTTGATTTCATATATGATATTTTTTAAAAGTAGTTTACATTTATTATATTTATTTGTTAAGGTATTTCCACGACACTGTTGTTCCTACAGTCTCAACCAGTCCATCTTTTTTGGCCCGTCTGTTGAATATAGCGTATGTAGAGGAGATGCAACCTGACATGGCCAGTGTTGGAGAGCCAGATGTGTCAGGGCCCCAAAGGGGGCGCCCACCAAGTAGATTACACCATTCTGTGGTGCGGGAGTGGAGCTCACGAGAGAGCGACACCTAGCCGACGTGGTAGGGGTCGTTCAGGTTCATCCAGCCGATCGATTGGTCGCTCACACCGCATTCAGACCGGCTCAGATGGTCATTCTCTGTTAAAATAAACATTAAAATAAACAAGTAAATAAAAAATTAATTCAATTAAAAATTATATCAATTAAAATAAAAAACTAAATAATAACAAATTTTTGGACGTGGTGCTAGTAGTTTTTGGACGTGGTGCTAGTTGTTCTGGACGTGGTACTAGTTGCTTTTCATCGTGGTGCTAGTTGTTCTGGACGTGGTGCTAGTTGTTTTGGACGTGGTGCTAGTTGTTCTGGACGTGGTGCTAGTTATTTTGGGACGTGGTGCTAGTTGTTCCGGACGTGGTACTAGTTGCTTTTTGACGTGGTGCTAGTAGTTTTTGGACGTGGTGCTAGTTGTTCTGGACGTGGTGCTAGTTGTTTCTGGACGTGGTGCTAGTTGTTCTGGACGTGGTGCAAGTAACAATTAAATAAATTAAAATAAAAAACTAAATAACAAATTAATGCAATTAATAATCAAATCAATTAAAATAAATAACTCCAAAAATAAATTAATGCAATTAACAAATAAATACAATAAACAATTACATAAGCAATTAAAACAAATAATCAACTAAATAATTAACACACAATTAAATCGAGCAATAAATAAATTTTATCACAAATTAAATTAGAACAAATAATTATTCAAAATAATTATGTAAATAAATTCAAACATGTACCTGCAGCAGGATTGACCTTCTCAAACTGTCCGTCGCCCGGATTCCTGTACCGGACGGTCCTCTCAGCGTGTGGATGAGAAGGGTCACCTCCATACGTATCCCCTTCACCTTGCTGATCGAGTGGGCGTCCACTCCCACTCGCCTCCTCCTGCTACGGCTGCTCCTCCTCCTCATGCTGCGGCTGCTGCTCCTCCTCCTGTAGCCCAATAGACTCGTCCTCACTATCATTAGTGTCATCGGAATCAGTAGTAGCATAATACTCATCCCTCAACTGAAATGATAAGTCATCTCTACCTACACCTCCTCGCCCTCCATCTGAAATAATGATACCGCCTCCACCACGACCTCTACCCGTCTCTCTACCTCCTCATCTCCTAACTGGTACCTTCTGCCTTCTAGCAGAAGCTATGGGATGCTGCCTATCCACGAGCGGCTTTAACTTAGCGCCACCCTAAATAAATAAAGATAAGTAATTATATTGTAAACTTAAAATGTGAAAATAAAATTAATAAAATAAGTGCAAATCATATAAAACGCACCAATTTAGCATTTTTCACCAAGTCAAACGCACTTTATTAACGTTTGCCGTATACATAAATGCATGGAATTTACGTTTCTGTAAAGGTCAAACGTTACTATTGTGCATTTGACTTGGTCAAAAGCGCTATATTGGTGCGTTTTGTTCTAGCGCAAACGTGATCGGCCAACGTTTGCTATTGTACAAACGCTACTGATATGCATTTTCTCTATGCTTAATGTACCAATTCAGGGTTTTCAATATGCCAAAACTCACAAATAAACGTTCATATTATACACAAACGCAACAAAACTACGTTTCTACCACACGAAAATGCATCATAAATGCGAGCTTTTACCTAATTAACGCAAAAATCAGCATTTATCACAATTCAAATCTTAATAACGTGACGATTATAGGCAGCAAATCAAATACCAAAAAAAATTGACGAACAAAAGTATTTTTACCTTGTTTATCATTGGACCTTTGCCCGCGCCATGTCTTTGCGATGATTCGCCATCTCCTCCATCCATTTGGGCATTTTTTGCCGTAAAAATCATTTGAATTTCGCGTTTGGGTAATAATTTCGCCAAAGAAGTTTGCAAGAATGCAGCGTTTTAATCGTTTTATCATTTTTTAGATGGAGAAGTAAAAAACGCGACATTTTAACGAGCGAGCCATGGTGAAAACACACCATTTTAATGAGCGAACCAGGGTTGAAACGCTCCAGTTTGACGTTTTTATTTAACATGAAACGTTAAAGTGATACATTTTTGGTTGTCATTATCGGAGATTTTTAACGTTTTCGTTGTATTAAAACGTGATCGGCATTAAATTTTACATGTCAGAAATGTTATTCTCTGCGTTTGTATAAATGGAGAAAACGCATTTTAGTTGCATTTTTGACATTTACTTAGCAATTTTCTACCTTTTTCCTTCATAAGGGCCTTTTGGTCATTTCATAATTATTTTGATTTTTTTGTGTGATACAAATAGCAATTTAGTTATACAAAAGCAATCCAGTTAGGGAAAATATAACGTGTCGTGCATTTTAATTATACTGTTCACCTACTTATTATTATAATTATAATTTTCACCATGACAAATGAAAACTAGATATGGTAAGTCAGCTATACACGTCTTTTTTTTTTTCTTTGAAAAATAGATTTTGTATATTAGACTTATAGGACGTAATTATCTTATGATGTATGTTTTTTAAATTTTTAAACGACGTAATTCCATGAATGTTAGATGTATTGGACGTAATATCATATTTAAAATGACATAACAAGTTAATTAAATCTAAATATTTCGCAGATACATAATGTTACGTTATTTATACATACATGTTACGTCCAATATGTCATTTGTAAAGGGATATTACGTCCAGCACAAAGGTCCGAATAATAAGTAGAGGCACAATGTTATTTCCTTTATACATACATATTACGTCCAATACGTCATATATACACAAATATTACGTTCAACAGCAAACACGAAGTAACCCATTTCACAGGAAAGTATTAATATGTCACAGAGAATATTTATATATCATATTTCAGAGTAATAGAGCATTATTTGAAGAGGAATACACGAGTATAGCATCATAATATATCATCATAATATATCGTCTGGTTTGAAGTTTTTCCGTTGTATTTGGTGTTCGTCGAAAAACAAAATCGTCAATCTCTGTTGTGTTTGTTTTGGTGTAAAATGTAAAATTGAAATCTGTGTTTAGATGAATGTTTGATTGAATGCGGTTTTGAATGGAGTACGGTGAAGAAGAAGAGGGTAGAAGGGTTTAAGAAGGTGGTTGTTAGTGTGAATACTTAAAACATCAATTGTATAAACACTATTCCCCGAAAATATCAATTAAGATTACTTTAGTTATTTGTTTCATATTTATGCGTTTATATATGAAGTCTATTTATGTCATATAACTAGATAATGAGGCGTTTGGTGTGACACAGTAGATCTCATTATTGGTTAAAGTTACGACATATAAAGTAGGCTCGTGACTAAGATAGTTTGGACATACTATCGGTTTAAGTCATTGTGTGTTTCTGAAATTGGTTTATCTAAACTAATTGAAATACACGAATATGCCCGGGGCATATTGAGCATGACCTACTAGGATTGTATTAACGTATACTGATCGATAGTAGTTAATTCTGTTGGGTTTGAATACTAAAGCTTTGCTTGTATTAAACTATTTCCCTATTTTATATATCGATTGAATGTTTCAGTTAAATTATTTATGTGTTTACATATGTCGTCCATTTATATTATGTAATTAGATGATGAGGTGTCTGATGTGACACAGTAGATCTCATTATTGGTTAAAAGACACAATATATAAATGTGGTTCATAACCGAGATAGTTTTCGACACACTGTCGGTTTATGTTATTAGGTGAGTCAGAAATTGGTTTGTCTAGACTAATTGAATCATATAGATATGCCCGGGGCATATTGAACTTGACCATTTAGGACGAATTGTATTATACTGATTAATAGACTATTCCATCCTAGTATTCTATCTCTTAATCCCTAGACTTGAGCAGGCATGAGGATTAGTCATAGTGTGCTTTGATCTGTCAAAGAGTGAGGTCATTTGTGGCCAATAGCCTCGGTAGGTTGGGTGTGCGTGTTTAGTTGCTTGGTGTACTGTTGCTTGTCAAAAGGAAACCATGTACCGGTGCGTCTGGGGTGATGATGCTCCCAAGATGAGCTCTTTATGTTTATTATACTAAACTCGACCAGTGGACTTATGTCCAGTATAGTAAAAAGGTCGAGTGGTACTAATCTCGGATTATAAGAAGTTAATTAATTAATTTATCAGTAAATTAATAAATTAATGAGCACTATATATTTGATGTGGGGAGATTAATGAATAATTAATTTGGTTCTTTCGGAAACAATTCTGGTGTAGGATGGTAGTGCCATAATTAATCCGTTAGTGGTACGATTAATTATATAGTGGGTTATTGATAAAGTAGAATTAATTATTTAATTAATTATTCCTAAGGGTTGATTAAGTAATTAACAAAGTGGAATTAATTAATTAATTAATTAAGTCTTAAGTTTCAATTAGAATTAAGAAATCCTAGAGATTAGGAAATCTAGTTGGATTAGGAAATCCTATTAGATTCGTTACCTAATTGGATTTGGAAACTAATTAATTACCTAAACCCATTAGGAAGACCAATCCTAAACCAATTTAGGGTCTCTCTTGTAACTCTATAGATAGACAAGAGATTAGCAATTCTACATACACAATTAATAAGTTTTAAAGACAAGAAAACTAGAGAGAGAAAACAAGTTTCTCCCTCAAAGTTGATTTTTCTTAGTTCCATTCGGCCGCCCAGTTCCGGAGGCAACCACCGACGATTCTTCTTCTTTCAATTCCCTGCGGCACGTGGATAATCCGGGCGGCAGCGCGTGTACACTTTCGGCAGCGCATGGAGTCACGCGCGAACGGCGACGACGGGATTTTTCCGGCGAGCTGGTTGTGGTGATTGCTGATCAATTGTTCATTAGATCATTTCCCACACAACGTACGATCAAAATCTTGAGTCATTCAAGAGAATCACCTAAGTACACGCTTCAAGAGGTAATTCTTAAACTTTCGTTTTAATTAGGAATTAATTATTGCGTGATAAATCGAACAAGTGCAAGCTAAGATCCTGCGCAATGTTATTTCAATCAAGGATTGGAATAGCGATTGTGTTAGAGTCTAGGCCTGGTTAAGAATTCCGATTCTGGAATGCATAGCACGAAAGTAAATTTTTGACCGGGCCTGGGCAGATAATCTTTCAATTGGTATCAAAACCTAGTTTTGGTTTTGTGCTTGTTTGATTTGTTACTGTTAGTTTTGAATACAGAAAAGCTATGGCTTGTATTAAAAACTAATATCCATAGACGTATCATTTTGTTTCAGTATTAAATTGTTCCATTATATCATAGAACTAGATAACGATGTGTGGAAAGACACAGTAGATACCGTTATTGGTTAAAGTATTGATATATAAAAAGTATGCTCATAACTGAGATAGTCTGAACATACTATCGGTATATGTTATCGTGTGATTTGGAAATTAGTTTATTTAGACTAATTAAATCACACGAATATGCCTGGGGCATATTGAGCACGACCAGTTTGGATAGAATTGACTTATACTGATCGGCGTAGTCAATTCGGTTCTAGTATTCAGTCTCTCATTCCCGAGATTGGGACGGGCGTGAGAGTTGGATATTGTATACTTTGATTTGCCAAAGAGTGTGGTCAATTGAGGCCTATACCTCGGTAGGTTGGGTATGCGGTGTTTAGCTTCTTACGTGCCGTTGCTAGTCGGAGGAATCCACGTACCGGTTCGCCGGGTTGATTGTGCTCCCGAGATGAGCTCGTAAGGTTTACTATACTAAACCTGGCCAGTGGACTTTATGTCAGGTACAATAAGAAGATCGAGTGGTACTAACCTCGGATACCAAGAAGTCGGTAAATTAGTTTGTTAGTAAATTGATAAACCGACGAGCACTAGATCTTTAATGCGGGGAGATAGAAGAAAAATAGTGGCGCAATGTAAAGTCATTTTTGAGCGGTAGTTCCATAGTTAGTCCGATAGTGGTACGACTAATTATGTATTGGACTAATCGACAAAGTGAATTAATTAATCTGAAAGGTTTAATTAATATTTAATTGACAAAGTTGATTAAGAAATTAATTCTATATGAATTAATTAATCCTAAGGGTTCGATTAAATTAAATTAACGAAGTGGGTTAAGAAATTAATTCGAATGGGTCGATTGGAGTTGATTAGTCTAGGAAAGACTAAGCGGTCAACAAAAGTCAAATTAAAAGACCCAACTCAAAAGCCCACTAGGTTTCCTTAAGAGCTCCTTATAAATAAAAAGCTTAAGGCCAAAGAAACTTAAGAAAATCTTGCAAGACAACTTTGTCTTCCTTTGAGTGAGAAAGTTCTAGAGAGAGAATCTCCTTTCTTCTTGAGTTTCTTTCAAAAACGAACTTGGAATCTCACTTCTCGATTTAGATTAAGTCCAAAGATCAAACATTTAGATAGCCCATGGATGGATTTTATTTAATTACTGCACAGTTTTTTATTCAATTTTCTGGTCGGATTTTTCCAACTTTTTTTGGAATTCTTCACGGTTTTCATTGAGCAGTCCAGCAGTCTCTTCTAATCACTCCGGGGTGCTTGATCCAGCTGGGTTTGTATTGATCTCTCCCTTGGGTTAGTGATCCACAATCCCGGTTGTCCAGATCGTGACCGGAGTTAAAGTGGGTTCGATTTTATTGGCGAGAAAAATAGTGGGCAGCAGTTTTTTGGGTTAAAGGTTTGATCTTTTGGGCATATTTAATTTTTTTGAGGGATTTTCTTTGTGGGTTTTTTGTGGGCTTTGGTAGCACACCTCGTTAGACTATTGCCCACGCAATATTCGAAGTTTTGGTATTCTATTTGCAAGGGACTTCGCTACAAATGTATAATCTTTGAACTTTCCACTTTAATTAAAGATTGTATTTTTTGTGTCCCGATTAATAAATTAAATAAGTATTAGCCTAGATCCGTTCATGAGAAAATGAATTTGAGCCTGAGCTTTGTCAAAAGTTTCCGATTCTGGAATGCATTGCAATAAAGTGAGATTTTCGATTTAGCCCGGGCTTGTTCTGTTTTCCTTCAAATTGGTATCAGAGCGAGTGTTTTGGCTTTATACTTCTTTAATTTACTACACGGATTTATTTTGGCATTATTGTTTTTGTTGAAATGTTTAAACAGGTGGTTACTAGTTTCCCGGCTATTATGGTAGAAATTTATTTTTCATTCATAAACCCCGGGACATGTCCGGGCTCGTATTGTTTTTGAATGGAAATGTCTGTAATAGTAATAACCACGAGCTGGAAGCCGTGTGGGATTAGAAAACTCTTGTAGTAGGATTTGATCTAATCATGTCGTCTTTAAATTCCTAGAAAACGCCTTTGTATATAGGAATTTATGTATTATGACGTAGACGTTATTTTGGGTAACTTATATTTGTGGATTTTGGTTTCTCGTAATTTTGGGAGATTCCTAATTACATAGTAAACCGAGAAAACTCGGGTGAATCGAGAGGAATCCAAATAACGAGTGGGAGCGACATGACGGGATGTGTCACCGAGGCGTCAAGGAATCAACGATGGAGAAGGCCATAATAGTCAGGAAATTTTATTTCTGTAATTTCCCGTATTTATGTATTTTCGTTGATTGTGTGTTTTGATTTTATTTTGCATGAATGAAAACAAAACCAAACCGTTTTAAAAGGTAAAGTGCAATTAACTAAGGTAGATTATTTGCATATTAAAACTCCAACGGTTTTATGGGTGCGAATATCCATTGTTAAGATATTGCATGTTAAAACATAAAAATCCTCAAACTTAAAAAAAAATCTAAGTGGGAGCGGGTTGGTAAATATCCCCATGGCCTCCATAACGGATTCATATGTGATGTGGGTTAGACCGACGCGCTGGCCAAGGGCCTTCTTCCATACAGATAAGCCTTCAACCCTGAGATATCACAAGATTGAATTTCTAAAGGGATGACTATAGCGAGTTTAATTGGAGAAAGTTGCGACACCATCGCTAACCGAGGCGCATTAGTATCCCAAGTAACAAGCTTAGAAGTCATGTAATGGCAAACACTTAGTGTACCGTCTGTAGTATTCCTCCTAAGATGTTACGCTGCTTATTGTGTATGGCTAAAATTATCGACTATTAATTTCATTGATCATAAGATCGTTGGTGAGATAATGAAATTAATGAACTTCGGTTAGGTTGGCGTAGACGTTCACCCAATGTGACCTGCGTTAATCCCGGTGTAAGAGATGTCGGTAGAATGATGTATTGTTTTGAGGATATCAATATTTTCGAAAAAGTATACTAAAACTTGACTGTTATTTTTCAGTTGTTGATATGTCGTTCAACCCGCTAGCTGTCATTTTGAATCAGAACAAACTTATGGGTCCAAATTACATTGACTGAAAATGTAACCTGGACATTGTCCTTACCGTTGAGGGTTACAAGTACGTGCTCACTGAGGAGTGCCCCCCTAAGCCCAGCGATGATGCCACCCCTGAGCAGCGAGAGCCATATACGAGGTGGCAGAAGGCTGATGAGATGACCCGGTGCTACATCTTGGCTTCTATGTCGAGTGTACTGCAACACCAGCATCAGTTGTTCACCTCAGCCTACGATATGATGCTCAAACTAAGGGAGATGTTTGGACATCAGGGTAGGGCAGCCAAATAGTCAGCTATGAGGAAACTCATGAATACTAGGATGGCTGAAGGCACTTCAGTGAGGGATCACGTGCTGGACATGATGAGCTGGATCAATGAGATAGAGGTATTGGGAGGTGACATTGATGGGGAGACCCAGGTCGATATCATCCTCCAGAGCTTGCCCTCAGTTTTGAGCAGTTTCGGTTGAACTACAATATGGGCAAGCTCTCATATTTACTTCCCGAGCTCATGACTGCATTGGTGTCTGCTGAGGGCCTCTTCGCAGAGAAGAAGCAAGCCTTGGCTACTGTTGGTCCTTCAGGTTCCTCTGTTGGGCCCAAAGCCAGGAAGCAAAAGATGAAGAGAGCCCAGAAAGCAGGTGTTGCTGACCATGGACCCAAGGCGGGCATTGCCAAGAAGCATAAGCCGAAAGACAAGTGCTTCAGATGTGGCAAAGCAGGATATTGGAAGAAGGATTGCCCAAAGCCTCGAGGTATGTGTAAATTTTCCCTAGTTACTGAGACGTGTTTAGCGGCGATTGCCACAAATACTTGGTGTGTGGATTCAGGAGCCACTGATCATGTTTGTAATTCTTTGCAGGGGTTCCAAGTGACCCAGCTGCTTAGAGAGGGAGAGTTGCAGGTCTACCTTGGGGATACTACTAGAGTTTCTGTTGTTGTAGTGGGAGTTTTATGTCTTTATTTTTCAGACTCTATTTTACATTTGAGAGATTGTCTATATGTACCCAGTTTTTGAAAGTATTTTCTTTTAGTTTCTAAACTTTTATTGCATGGTTATAAGTGTGTTTTTCTGATAATTCTGTTTTTATTAAAAAGAACCAGAGGCTTATATGTTCTGGTACATTAGTTGACAATATGTTTTTAATTAAGACAAACTCCCCAGTTGTGCAAAATACAGAAACTAGTAACTCATCATCGAATCATAGTAAAAGAAAGGAGTTTTCCCCTTTGAATCAAACTTATCTTTGGCACCTGAGACTAGGTCACATTTACCCTAGTAGGATTCAAAGGTTGGTCAATGATGGGTCTTTAGACTCATTAGATATTGACAGTTTTCCTACCTGTGAGTCCTGCTTGGATGGTAAAATGACCAAGAGGACTTTCAAGGCAAAGGGGTATATGGCCAAAGAGGTTTTAGAGTTGATTCATTCTGACTTGTGTGGGCCTATGTCAGTTCAGGCTAGAGATAGTTATGAGTATTTCGTGACATTCACGGATGATTACTCTAGATATGGATACATATACCTGATGAGCTACAAGTCTGAATGCTTTGGCAAGTTCAAAGAGTTTAAGGCTGAGGTGGAGAACCATCTGGGTAAGAGTATCAAGGCCTTGTGATCTGATCACGGTGGTGATTACCTCTCTAGTGAATTTAGGTCCTATTTGTCAGAGGTGGGTATTCAGTCCCAGTTGTCTGTACCTGGTACACCCCAGTATAATGGTTTAGCAGAGAGGAGGAACATGACTCTTATGGACATGGTTAGATCGATGATGAGTTATAGTGAGTTTTCTACCTCATTTTGAGGTTATGCCTTAGATACAGCGTGTTATCTCCTTAATCTCGTGCTCTCTAAATCTGTGCCTACGACACCCCTAGGGTTGTGGACTGGGCGAAAGCCTAGTCTGAGACATCTCAGGATTTGGGGGTGTCCAGCACATGTGTTTGAGGCAGATGCAAGTAAGTTAGATTTGAGATCAAAGGCTATGCTGTTTGTAGGCTACCCAAAGGAACGAGAGGTGGTCTATTTTATAGTCCTTAGGATCAGAAGGTGGTGGTGAGCACCAATGCCAGATTTCTTGAGAAGGACTATATTTTAGATCACAAGTCAAACAGCAAGGTAGTATTGGAAGAGCTTAGAAGTCAGTTCATTATTCCAGATGCACAAGTACAGGAAGACACACCACAAGAGACTGCACACACTATCACAGATAATACTCTTACATAGGCTGCGCCTCGTCGTAGTGAGAGGGTTACTAGACAACCCGAGAGGTACATGGGTTTGGGTGAGTCTTCAAACTTTATCCCTGGCACTCAAGAACCAGACCCAGTTAGCTACAATGAGGCTCTCCATGATAAAGATGCAGATTCTTGGCATAGAGCGATGATTGCTGAGATGGGTTCTATGGACTCAAATCAGGTCTGGGAGCTGGTAGACTTTCTGATGGGTTTCAACCTATTGGGTGCAAATGGGTCTACAAGCGAAAGAGAGGATCTGATGGGAGGGTTGAGACCTTCAAGGCTAGGCTTGTGGCGAAGGGGTATACTCAAAAAGAGGGTATCGATTATGAGGAGACCTTTTCCCCAGTAGCCATGCTTAAGTCGATCCGGATTCTCTTGGCCATAGCTGCTCATATGACTATGAGATTTGGCAGATGGACGTCAAGACAGCTTTCCTTAATGGAAGTCTTGAGGAGACCATCTTTATGCAGCAACCAGAGGGTTTCATTGTTCAGGGCCAAGAGCACAAGGTATGCAGGCTTAGGAGGTCCATTTATGGACTTAAGCAAGCATCCAGATCTTAGAACATCCATTTTGACGAGGTTATCCAGTCCTATGGATTCACTCAATGTCCGGATGAGCAGTGTCTTTATCGCGGGCGTGATGGTGATACGATGGTGTTCCTCGTACTTTACGTAGATGACATCCTTCTGATTGGAAACAGTAAGAAGATATTGTCAGACGTAAATGCATGGTTGTCCAGGCAATTTGATATGAAGGATTTGGGAGAGGCTGGACATATCCTTGGGATCAAGATTATTCGAGATAGTAGGAGACGTTCTCTGACATCTCTGAGGCATCCAACATAGACATGATTTTGGCCTGTTTTAACATGCAGAACTCCAAGAAGGGTTCACTACCTTTCAGCATGGGGTGCATTTGTCTAAGGAGCAGTGTCCTAAGACTGCTGAGGAGATAGATGTCATGCAGGTTGTACCCTATGCTTCTGCAGTGGGTAGCCTCATGTATGCTATGTTGTGTACAGGGCCTGATATTTGCTTTGTCGTTGGCATGGTTAGCAGATATCAAAGTAACTCTGGGAAGGCTCACTGGGAGGTAGCAAAATGCATTCTCAAGTACTTGCGCTGGACGAGAGATTATGTCCTAGTTTATAGAGCGCAGGAGCTTGTACTGTTGGGTTACACAAATTCAGACTTTCAAGGTGATATGGACAAGAGTAAGTCTGCCTCTGGGTTTGTGTTTACTCTATGAGGTGTAGGCATAGTATGGCGGAGTGTCAAGCAGAAATACGTAGCAGACTCCACCATGGAGGCTGAGTACGTTGCCGCATCAGAGGCAGCGTAAGAAGCTGTATGGCTCTGAAACATTCTGGTGGACTTAGATGTGGTTTCTGAGTTGCCTAGGTCTATCACAGTTTATTGTGATAACAATGGTGCAGTTGCTAACTCGAGGGTACCACGAGCCCACAAAGCGAGTAAACACATAGAGCGCAAGTACCACCCGATACGAGAGCTCGTAAAGAGGGGAGACGTGACCGTGACCAAGATAGCATCAGATAACAACCTTGCAGATCCTTTAACAATGCCATTGACCCCAAAGGTCTTTGAGAGACATGTGGATGGCACGGGAGTCAGATTCTTGAGGGAGCCATATGAGTGAGCTTAAAGGTGTTCTGTAGATTTCATTATGACAGCAGTGTAATAGCGGATTGGACAGTTTTTGTACTTCTTAGCATAACTTTGAGTATTAGTGGGAGATTGTTAGTTTTGAATACAGAAAAGCTATGGCTTGTATCAAAAACTAATATCCACATATGACATATCATTTTGTTTCAGTATTAAATTGTTCCATTATATCATAGACCTAGATAAGGGAGTGTGGAAAGACACAGTAGATACCGTTATTGTTTAAGTATTGATATATAAAAAGTATGCTCGTAACTGAGATAGTCTGAACATACTATCGGTATAGGTTATCGTGTGGTTTGGAAATTAGTTTATCTAGACTAATTAAATCACACGGATATGCCTGGGGCATATTGAGCACGACCAGTTTGGATAGAATTGACTTATACTGATCGGCGTAGTCAATTCGGTTCTAGTATTCAGTCTCTCAATCACGAGATTGGGACGGACATGAGAGTTGGATATTGTATGCTTTGATTTTCCAAAAATTACGGTCAATTGAGGCCTATACCTCGGTAGATTGGGTATGCGGTGTTTAGCTCCTTACGTGCCATTGCTAGTTGGAGGAATCCACGTACCGGTTCGCTGGGTTGATGGTGCTCCCGAGATGAGCTCTTGAGGTTTATTATACTAAACCTGGCCGGTGGACTTTATGTCAGGTACAATAAGAAGGTCGAGTGTTACTAATCTCGAAAACCAAGAAGTCGGTAAATTAGTTTGTCAGTAAATTGATAAACCGACGAGCACTAGATCTTTAATGTGAGGAGATAGAAGAAAAATAGTGGCGCGATGTAAATTCATTTTTGAGCGGTAGTTCCATAGTTAGTCCGATAGTGGTACGACTAATTATGCATTTGACTAATCAACAAAGTGAATTAATTAATCCTAAAGGTTTAATTAATATTTAATTGACAAAGTGGATTAAGAAATTAATTCTATATGAATTAATTAGTCCTAAGGGTTCGATTAAATTAAATTAACGAAGTTGGTAAAGAAATTAATTCGAATGGGTCGATTGGAGTTAATTATTCTAGGAAAGACTAAGCGGTCAACGAAAGTCAAATTAAAAGGCCCAACTCAAAAGTCCACAGGTCTCCTTAAGAGCTCCCTATAAATAGAAAGCTTAAGGCCAAAGAAACTTAAGAAAATCTTGCAAGACAACTTTGTCTTCCTTTGAGTGAGAAAGTTCTAGAGAGAGACTCTCATTTCTTCGTGAGTTTCTTTCAAAAACGAACTTGGAATCTCACTTCTCGATTTAGATTAAGTCCAAAGATCAAATTTTTAGATAGCCTATGGATGGATTTTATTTAATTGTTGCACAGTTTTTTATTCAATTTTTAGGTCGGATTTTTCCAACTTTGGCCGGAATTCTTCAAGGTTTTCATTGAACAGTCCAGCGGCCTCTTCTAATCACTCCGGGGTGCTTGATCCAGCTGGGTTTGTGTTGATCTCTCCCTTGGGTTGGTGATCCACGATCCCGGTTGTCCAGATCATGACCGGAGTTGTAGTGGGTTCGATTTTATTGGCGAGAAAAATAGTGGGCAGCAGTTTTTTGGGTTAAAGGTTTGATCTTTTGGGCAGATTTAATCTTTTCGAGGTATTTTCTTTGTGGGTTTTTTGTGGGATTTTTGTGGGCTTTGGTAGCACGCCTCGTTAGACTATTGTCCACGCAATATTCGAGGTTTCTTGGAGTTATCTTTCGGATTTCGGTTGTAATCGATTGCCCGAAGTTTTGGTATTCTATTTGCAAGGGACTTCGCTACAAAGGTATAATCTTTGAACTTTCCAGTTTAATTAAAGATTGTTTTTTTTGTCCCGATTAATAAATTAAATAAGTATTAGCCTATATCCGTTAATGGGAAAATGAATTTGAGCCTGAGCTTTGTCGAAAGTTTCCGATTCTGGAATGTATTGCTCGAAAGTGAGATTTTAGATTTAGCCCAGCTTGTTCTGTTTTTCTTCAGTTACATGGTTTTATTTGCAGGTGGTTTAGAAATCATGGCTATTATGGTTGCATTTGTATGTTTTAATTAAACCCCGAGACATGTCCGGGTTTGGGTTTTATGAATGCTTGTAATAGTAAAACCATGTGCTGGAAGCCGTGTAGGATCAGATCAAATCTGTTGTAGGATTTTTTCTATGTAATTTTTGATTTTAATTTCCTAGACGCCTTGTTGTAGGAAAGTTTTTATGTAATCGAAGGCGTTATGGTGGGCGACTTGAATTTGTGGGTTTTTGGTTTATCGTTAATTCGTAGAAAATCAAGAAAACCCAGAACGAATTGCAAGAAAACCAAATAATGCAGTGGGAACAGAAGACGAAAAACGGTGCTGGGATGCCGGATGGCGCCGACAGGTGTCGCCGGTAACATGCAGTGGCGAAGGCGCAAAGTGCTACAGAACAGCACCGCTGCGCCTCGCCGCCTGCTGGGCATCGTGCAACAATTGTGTCGCGCGTGCAGACCGTTTTTTTTTTTGTTTTTCATTTTTTTCATTTTTTTAAATCCAACTTTCAAGACTCAATCCATCGAATGGCGTGATGGGACACGAGATCAAGGCAGCAAATGAAAGCAATTAAAACCATAATAGTCGGGAAATTTATTTTACGCATTTATTTCTCGTATTTATATTTTTAATTTTATGCTTTAATTTTATACCATAATATTAAAGCATGTGGTTTTCTGTTTGCACAAAATTTAGGATTAGGTAATTGCATGTTAAAACTGGAAAAACTCATTTTAGAAATCTAAGTGGGAGCGGGTTGGTTAATATTCCCATAGCCTCCATTACGAGTTCATATGTGATGTGGGTGGACTTGAGCGTTGGCATTAGGGCCTTCCTCCATATTGGATAAGTTCAACTATAAGATCTCTAGCTTATGAATTTATAAGTTAGATGACTAGAGTAAGTTGAAATAGGAGAAATGCGATACCCTCTCCATCTGTGGCGCACTATCCTAAGGTAACAAGCTCAGAAGTTACGTAATAGCACACACTTAGTGTACGATTTGTAGTATTCCTCCCATCGAGGTTATGCTGCTTATTTGTATAGCTGAAAGGCACTGACTATTAACTACATTGATCAATAGATCGTTTGGTCAAATAGTGTAGTTAATGAACCTAGTTCTTCTCAAACGAATGTGGGTTAGCGTAAATATCCACACTATCGTGGCTTACGAAAACCCCGGTGAATGAGATGTCAGTGGATTTAATTATTATTTGAGGGATGTCAATAATTACTTGAATTTTTCAAAATTCTTGAATTTAGTTTACTGAAACATGGTCTGTTTATTTATTTACAGTATTCGATATGACATTTAATCCGTTAGATATGATATTGAAAAACAACAAACTAACCGGTCCGAACTATGTTAGACATTGTCCTAACGGATGAGAGCACTCCTGTGAGAGATCATGTCATTGACATGATTAGTAACATCAATGAGGTTGAGGTAGTGGGAGGCAAAATCGATGGTGAACCAAAGTCGATATTGTCCTCCAAAACTTGCCTCAAAACTATGAGCAGTTTCGGTTGAACTACACCATAAGTCAATTGTTGTGTACTTTATCTGAGGTCTTAGCAGAGTTGGTGGCGGCTAAAAGTCTTTTTCAAGAGAAGAAGCAAGCTTTAGTCGCACTCAAAGCTTCAGAATCTTCTTCTTAGCCTGAGGCTGGAAAGAAGAAGATAAAGCTTGAGGGAATAGCTCAAAAGGCACAAATTTGCCCCAAAGCTGGAGATTGCAAAGAAAAAGCCGAAAGACAAGTGCTTCAAGTGCAATCAGACGGGACATTGGAAATCAGATTGTCCAAAGCTCAAAAGTACGACATATTCTACCTTAATTACTGAGACATGTTTAGCAGCGATTCACATAGATACTTGGTGTGTGACTTCATGCGCCACTGACCATGTTTGTAATTCTTTGTAGGGGTTCCAAGTAACTCGGAAGCTTAGAGAATGCGAGCTAGAAGTCTACTTGGGCAACACTACAAGAGTTTCAGTAGTAGCAGTGGGAGTAGTTAGCCTATTTTTCAAAAATTCTAGGCTAGATTTACTTAATTGTCTTTATGTACCTAGTTTTAGAAAGAACCTTGTTTCGGTTTCTAAACTCTTAAAGAATTGTTATAAGTTTATGTTTTTTGATAATTCTGTTGTTATTAGAAAAGATGACAAACTTATTTGTTCTGGTTCATTAGTTGACAATTTGTTTTTATTTAAATCCAGCTCCTCTGTTGTGCAAACCACATAATTAAATGACGCATCATCTAACAGTAATAAGAGGAAAGAACCTTCCAAGACGAATCAAAACAATCTTTGGCACCTCAGACTAGACCCTATAAGCCTTAGTAGGATTCAAAGGTTAGTCGATGATGGACCGTTGAGTTCATTAGAGATCGACAATTATTCTACCTGTGAATCTTGCTTGGTATGTATGATGACCAAGAAACCTTTTAAAGTGAATTACTGAGTCAAAGAAGTATTAGAATTGATTCACTCTGACTTTTGTGGACAATATTAGTCCAAGCACGAGGTGGGTTTGAGTATTTTGTGACATTCACTAATGATTACTTAAGGTACAAATACATTTACCTAATACGCCATAAGTCCGAATGCTTTAGTAAATTCAAAGAGTATCGGGTAGATGTGAAGAAACATCACGGTAAGAGTATCAAGACACTGCGATCAGATCGTGGTGGTGAGTACCTGTCTCACAAATTTCGAGAATACCTTAGTGAGGTCAGAATTCAGTCTCAGTTGTCTGCACCTGGCACACCACAGCAAAACGGTGTAGCAGAAAGAATAAACAAAACTCTTATGGAAATGGTTAGGTCAATTATGAGCTATAGTGATTTGCCTAGTTCGTTATAGGGATGTGCCTTAGAAACTGCAATGTACATTCTAAATCTTGTACCATCTAAAACCGTGCCTTCAACCCCTACAGAGTTGTGGCGCAAGCCCAGTCTAAGACATCTCAGAATTTGGAGTTGTCCAGTACATGTGCTTAAGGCAGATGCGGCTAAGTTAGATGCAAGAACAAAAGTAATGTTGTTTGTAGGATATCCTAGAGGAACAAAAGGTGGTCTGTTCTATAGTCCTAAAGATCAGAAGGTGGTAGTTAGCACTAACGCCAGATTTTTAGAGTAATACTATATTCTAGATCACAAGCCCAAGAGTAAGATAGTACTAAAAGAACTTAGAAAGCAATATGATAATCCTGATGCACCAGCACTAGTAGATACACCACAAAAACTATGGCTTGTATCAAAAAACTAATATCCACATATGACATATCATTTTGTTTCAGTATTAAATTGTTCCATTATATCATAGACCTAGATAAGGGGGTGTGGAAAGACACAGTAGATACCGTTATTGGTTAAAGTATTGATATATAAAAAGTATGCTCGTAACCGAGATAGTCTGAACATACTATCGGTATAGGTTATTGTGTGGTTTGGAAATTAGTTTATCTAAACTAGTTTAAATCACATGGATATGCCTGGGGCATATTGAGCACGACCAGTTTGGATAGAATTGACTTATATTGATCGACGTAGTCAATTCGGTCCTAGTATTTCGTCTCTCAATCCCGAGATTGGGACGGGCGTGAAGGTTGGATATCGTATGCTTTGATTTGCCAAAGAGTGCGGTCGATTGAGGCTTATACCTCGGTAGGTTGGGTATGCGGTGTTTAGCTTCTTACGTGCCGTTGCTAGTCGGAGGAATCCACGTACCGGTTTGCCGGGTTGATGGTGCTCCCGAGATAAGCTCGTAAAGTCTATTATACTAAACCCGGCCGGTGAACTTTATGTTCGGTATAATAAAAGGACGAGTGGTACTAATCTCGGAAACCAAGAAGTCGGTGAATTAATTTGTCAGAAAATTGATAAACCGACGAGCGCTAGATCTTTAATGTGGGGAGATAGAATAAAATATAATGGTGCGATGTAAAGTCATTTTCGAGCGGTAGTTCCATAATTGGTCCGTTAGTGGTGCGACCGATTATGCATTTGACTAATCGACAAGGTAAATTGATTAATCCAAAAAGTTTAATTAATATTTAATCAACAAAGTGAATTTAAAAATTAATTCTTTTTTAATTAATTAATTCTAAGGGTTCGATTAAATTAAATTAACAAAGTGGGTTAAATAAATTAATTTAAATGGGTCGATTGGAGTTGATTAGTCGGGAAGACTTAGCGGTCAACGAAAGTCAAATTAAAAGGCCTAACTCGAGAGCCCATTAGGTCTCCTTAGAAGCTCCTTATAAATACAACTTGTTGGGCAAGAAATTAATCAAGAAACTTGAAGTCCAAGAAAGGGCTAGAGTGAGAAAGTTTAGCTTAGAGAGATAACTTCGTCTTTCTCGTCGAAGTTCATTCTCGAAGTCAGCTAAGACAGCTTTCTCCTTCGGAAGATTACTTCTTTAGTTTTCCCGGACCATTTTTAAGTGAGCTGCCGGTCAGTTTTCTCGCTGGGCTGCGCCGATCATCTTCTCCGATTGGATCGCGCAGCTGCAGTTTTTTCCCCGGCCAATAATTCTGCAGCGGTGGTCTTGTTCGGTGCCCAGAACCGGCCTAATCCCACGTCCGATCTTCCTAGAGGAGTGATCTGTGGGTTGGGTTGTCTAGATCGGGACTGAATAGATTATTTCCGGCGGATTATTTCCTTTTCAAAACCGGCAGCTTGCGCAGCAAGGTTCAGGGTTTCGGGCAGCTTTGATTTTCATGTTTTTGAGTTTTCTTCCGAAGTAAGTTTGTTGGGATTTCATTATATTGCCGTGGGTAACTCCGTAGACAATAGCCCACACTATTTTGGAGTTTGTATCGAAGTCATTCTTCGGATTTCTTGTGGTAATCGTAATCAAAGATTGGATTTTTCTTTAGCATGGGACTTCGCTACAAAAGGTAGAATCTTTAAATTCTGCATTTATTAAAGATTTAATTTTTTGTGTCCCGATTAATGAATTAAATAAGTATAAGCCTAGATCCGTTCATGGGTAAACTAATTTGAGCCTGAGCTTGGTCGAAAGCTTCCGATTCTGGAATGCATTGCACGAAAGTGAGGTTTTCGATTTAGCCCAGGCTTGTTCAGTTTTCCTTCATCGATGGGATTTTTTTGGCGAACTGGTTGTGGTGATTGTTGATCAATTGTTCGTTAGATTGTTACCACATAACGTACGATCAAAGTCTTGAGTCATACAAAAGAATCACCTAAGTACACGCTTCCAGAGGTAATTCTTAAACTTCCGCTTTAACTAGGAATTAATTGTTGCGTGATAAATCGAACAAGTACAAGCTAAGATCCTGCGCAATATTATTTCAAGCAAGGATTGGAATAGCGATTGTGCTAGAGTCTAGGCCTGGTCAAGAATTCTGATTCTGGAATGTATAGCACGAAAGTGAATTTTTAACCGAGCCTGGGCAGATAATCTTTCAAATTCAAATTTGGTATTCTGTCTCTTAATTTCTTGACTAACACAGGCAATAGGATTTAGCATAGTGAACTTTAATCTATCAAAGGGTGAGGTCACTTGAGTCCTATAATCTCAGTAGGTTGGGTGCACGTGTTTGATTGTTTAGTGTGATGTTGCTTTTCGAAAGGAAACCATGTACCGGTGCGTCCGGGGTGATTGTGCTCTCGAGATGAGCTCGTAATATTAATTATGCTAAACCTTGCCGGTGGATTTGTGTCCGGTATAGTAAAAAGGTCCAATAGTACTAATCTCGGATGAGAAGAAGTCGATTAATTAATTTATCAGTAAATTAATAAATTGATGAGCACTATATCTTTGACGTGGGGAGATTAAAGAATAATTAAATAAGTGGTTCCGGGAGCAATTATGGTTTGGATGGTAGTTTCATTATTAATCAGTTAGTGGTACGATTAATTATGTGTTGGGTAATTGACAAAGATAGATTTAATTAATTAAGCAATTAATTAATACTTGTGTCAGTTGGGTGTGAATCAGACCAGGAATGGGATTGGAGTAAAACACAAACCCAACAGGAAGGCCAAACCCAAACCCACTCGAGGTCTCTCTTGTAGCTCTATAAATAGACACAAAGGTCATCAATACCAACACACAGAAGTCATTATTGATAGAACTTAGAAAAACTAGAGAGAGAAAATCCTAGAGAGAAAAAGTAATAGACCCTAAGGTTTCACTAACCCCGAGGCCAATTATCTCCCAGCAGTAGATTTGCTGCAGTAGCAGCGGAGGAAGCGAGTTCACACTGGCAAGCGGATGCGCGTGAAGTACATGTAGGCAGCTCGTGGAGGTCTGGTGGTTGCGGCGCAAAACCGGGAAGCCAAATTGGTTTTTCGAGAAGCTAATTTTTATGTTGTTTCTGTTGGTGCTGATTCGATCGTTTGGTAGATAGTTGCCCACACAACTTACAAATGCGTCTCAGAGTCATACAAGAGATTTCGTGAGGATCACACTTCAAAGGTCAATTCTAATTTCCGCTTTAATTTATTTTTGTTTTTTTGCGTGATAAACTGAACAAGGTAAACCAAGATCTGGTGCAACGATATTTCAAAAGGGTTTGAATCAGATTGCATGAGCGTTTGGGTTCATAAGAGAGTTTCCTGATCTTGATGCTTTGCACGATATGGAAATTTTTTATTGGGTTCGGATAGATAATTCCTTCAGTGGAAAGGGTCGGGGCTGCGAACCTTGGGTTTGTAATAAAAAAATATAAAAATACAAAAATATGAAGGAAGAAAGTGGGTTTTGAGGGGGCAGCGACAAAAAAGAAGAAGAATGAAGAAAATGGGTTCTGAGTCGGCGCGTGTTGCTACTTTCTAATGAAATGGATGCCAAATTTTTACTTAAATCTTTCTTCGTCACGGAAGTAAAGAAAAAAAGTGCATTTTTATCTCAAAATTTTGTCAAATTTACTACCAAAATGTTAAAAGTTTGATATTTCTCAAACTGGTGTTATTAAATATGAATTTTTTATTCAAATGTCCTTATTAGTAAAAAAGATGGGACAAAATATAATTCAGCGTTGATAAATTAAAAAATTGGCAGTATTTAATAACACTCTTTTAAGAAATATCAAACTTTTAATATTTTCATAAATGGGAGTTATTAAATTACTACTAAAATGTTAAAAGTTTGATATTTTTCAAAAGGGTGTCATTAAATATTGTCCATTTTTCTTTTTTATTGCCCTTTTTTTACCAAAACACCCTTAAAAAAGTAATAAGAGCATTTTGGTAAAAAAAAAGGGGGGACGCTAAATAAGAAAAAGGGGGTATTTAAGCATCCACCTCTCAAAATTGCCTAATAATTTCTTTTCTTTTTTTTTTTTTTTGCATTTTTGACCCGATGTAATGAAAAAATTTATATTTTTAAGGGCTGCTTTGTTAAAAAAAAAAAAAAAGGAATGATAATAACAGTTAGAAACAAAAAAGGTCATATAAAATAGGTCCATTTTTTTTTGGTACTAAAAAGGAGGCTCTCGCCTAACAGCTCATGCCACACAAACAACATCATGATGTAGCCATTTGCGTACTTCCTCAGGTGGGTGATGAAGTTCCGTGAGTCCAATCGGTCCCTTCGCTGCCAGAGATGCTAGGCAATCAGCTGCAAAATTCCCTTCACGATAGATGTGAGCTAACCTTATCTCCTATTCCCGACTCATCATTTCTTGTATCTTTCTAACCAGACCTGCATGCATACCCAAACCATCAGCTTGTTACACCATCGTCACTATGGCTTCATTATCCACCTCCACTATCACCTCCGTATCACCCTTCTGTTGGATTTGAATACTAAACCTTTGCTTGTATTAAACTATTTCCCAGTTTGTATAGATATCGATTGAATGTTTTAGTTAATTTGTCTTTATATGTCGTCCATTTATATTATGTATTATCTGGCGTGACACAGTAAATCTCATCATTGAGCAGGCATGAGGATTAGACATAGTGTACTTTAATCTACCAAAGAGTGAGGTCACTTGAGGCCAATAGTCTCAGTAGGTTGGGTGTGCATGTTTGATTGTTTGGTGTGTTGTTACTTGTCGAAAAGAAACAATGTACCGGTGCGTCCGGGGTGATGGTGCTCCCGAGATGAGCTCGTTATGTTTATTATACTTAACCCAGATGGTGGACTTATGTCCTGTATAGTAAAAAGGTCGAGTGGTACTAATCTCGGATTATAAGAAGTTGATTAATTAATTTATTAGCAAATTAATAAATTAACGAGCACTATATATTTGATGTGGGGACATTAAAGAATAATTAATTTAGTTATGTTAGTTTTGAATACAGAAAAGCTATGACTTGTATAGAAAACTAATATCTACAGATGACATATCATTTTGTTTCAGTATTAAATTGTTCCATTATATCATAGAACTAGATAACGGAGTGTGGAAAGACACAGTAGATACCGTTATTGGTTAAAGTATTGATATATAAAAAGTATGCTCGTAACTGAGATAGTCTGAACATACTATCGGTATAGGTTATCGTGTGGTTGGGAAATTAGTTTATCTAGACAAATTAAATCACACGGATATGCCGGGGGCATATTGAGCACGACCAGTTTGGATATAATTGACTTGTACTGATCGGCGTAGTCAATTCGGTCCTAGTATTCAGTCTCTCAATCCCGAGATTGGGACGGGTGTGAGAGTTAGATATCGTATGCTTTGATTTGCCAAAGAGTGTGGTCAATTTAGGCCTATACCTCGGTAGGTTGAGTATGCGGTGTTTAGCTTCTTACGTGCCATTGCTAGTCGGAGGAATCCACGTACCGGTTCGCCGGGTTGATGGTGCACCCGAGATGAGCTCGTAAGGTTTATTATACTAAACCCGGCCGGTGAACTTTATGTCAGATATAATAAGAAGGTCGAGTGGTACTAATCTCGGATAAAAAGAAGTCGGTAAATTAGTTTGTCAGTAAATTGATAAACCGACAAGCACTAGATCTTTAATGTGGGGAGATAGAAGAAAATATAATGGCGCGATGTAAAGTCATTTTGGAGTGGCAGTTCCATAATTGGTCCGTTAGTGGTACGACTAATTATGTGTTTGACTAATCGATCAAGTGAATTAATTAATCCTAAAGATTTAATTAATATTTAATTGACAAAGTGGATTAAGGAAATTAATTCTATATGAATTAATTAATCCTAAGGGTTCGATTAAATTAAATTAACAAAGTGGGTTAAAGATTTAATTCAAAAGGATCGATTGGAGTTGACCAGTCTAGGAAAGACTAAGGGGTCAACTAAAGTCAAACTAAAAGCCCTAACTCAAAGGCCTATTAGGTCTCCTTAGAAGCCCCTTATAAATATCCCCTGTTAGGAAACTTACAAGATATTAGAAACCTTAGAGGCACTTTACCTAGTGAGAGAAAGAGTGGTCTAGAGAGAGAACTTCTTCCCCTACCTTAAAGTTTTCTTTCGAAGTCGACCACGGATCTTTCTTCTTCGAGAATCCACAAAGCCCATATCCTAGAGAATCCTAGATCATCATTTTGGAGTTAAAAGCTGCCGCCTTTTTGATTGTTATTTCTCAGCCGCCGGAATATTTCGCCGGAATGGATCGCCGCCGGCGACTGGTTTATATAGGCGGCTGTTTTTTGGTATTTTTGAGTGGGTTTTTTTATTCTTGTTGTGTTGATCCTTTAGCTTGATCTTCTTAGATCGTTAGAGTCTAGATCTACGAGCAGGAACACATTCCAGACACTTTTGGTGTGGATTCTCAGTTTGGGTTCAGTTCCCGGGCTAAATCTGTTTCTTCATATTTGTGTGATTCTTGAAGTGGGTTTCTAAGGATTTCTTCATTTTTGCCTTGGGCTACTCCGTAGACACTAGCCCACACTAGTTCGGATTCGAATTGGAGTTATTCTTTGGATTTCTTGTGGAATTCGCTTGCCTGAAGTTTTTGGATTTCTTTTTTTCTAGGGACTTCGCTACAAAGGTATAATCTTTGAACTTTCCGCGTTAATTAAAGATTGTATTTTTGTGTCCCGATTAATAAATTAAATAAGTATAAGCCTAGATCCGTTCATTGGAAAATGAATTTGAGCCTGAGCTTTGTCGAAAGCTTTCGATTCTGGAATGCATTGCATGAAAGTGATGTTTTCAATTTATCCCTGGCTTGTTCTGTTTTCCTTCAAAATGGTATCAAAGGGAGTGTTTTGGCTTTATACTTGTTTAATTTATTACACGGCTTTATTTTGGCATTATTGTTTTTGTCGAAATGTTTAAACAGGTGGTTATTAGTTTCCCGGCTATTATGGTAGAAATTTATTTTTCATTCATAAGCCCCGGACATGTCCGGGCTCGTATTGTTTTTGAATGGAAATGTCTGTAATAGTAATAACCACGAGCTGGAAGCCGCGTAGGATTAGAAAAATCTTGTAGTAGGATTTGATCTAATCATGTCGTCTTTAAATTCCTAGAAAAAAGCCTTGTATATAGGAATTTATGTACTATGACGAAGACGTTATTTTGGGCAACTTATATTCGCTGGTTTTGGTTTCTTGTAATTTAGGGTGATTCTTAATTACGTAGAAAACTGAGAAAACCTGGGCGAATCGAGAGGAATCCAAATAACGAGTGGGAGCGACATGACGGAACGTGTTACCGAGGCATCAAGGAATCAACGATAGAGAAGGCCATAATAGTCAAGAAATTTTATTTCTTTAGTTTCCCATATTTATGTCTTTTCGTTGATTGTGTATTTTTGTTTTATTTTGCATGAACGAAAACCAAACAAACCGTTTTAAAAGGAAAAGTATTAACTAAGGTAGATTATTTGCATATTAAAACTCTAACGGTTTATGGGTGCAAATATCCATAGTTAAGATATTGCATGTTAAAGTGTAAAAATCCTGAAACTTAAAAATCTAAGTGGGAGCGGGTTGGTAAATATCCCTATGGCCTCCATTACGGGTTCATTGGTGATGTGGTTAAACTTGCGTGCTGGCTTAGACCTTCCTCCCTATCGGATAAGTTTTCAACCACAGATATCATCAGAATGAATTTCTAAAGGGATGACTATAGTGAGTTTAATTGGAGAAAGTTGCGACACCCTCGCTATCCGAGGAGCATTAGTATCCTAAGTAACAAACTTAGAAGTCACGTAATGGCATACACTTAGTGTACCATTTTTAGTATCCCTCCCATCGAGGTTACACTATCTTCGTGTATGGCTAAAATTATCAACTATTAATTTCATTGATCATAATATCGTTGGTCAGATAGTGAAATTAATGAACTTCAGTTCTTCTCGAACGAATGTGGGTTGGAGTAGACGTTCAACCATCGTGACCTGTGTTAATCCTGGTTGAGAGATGTTGGTAGAAGATTATATTATTTTTTGATGATTTCAATATTTTTGAAAAAGTAATACTAAAACATTGACTGTTTATTTTTTCAGTTGTTGATATGTCGTTCAACCCGCTAGCTGTCATTTTAAATCAGAACAAACTTACGGGTCCTAATTACATTGATTAGAAATGTAACCTGGACATTGTCCTTACCGTTGAGGGTTACAAGTACGTGCTTACTGAGGAGTGCCCCCCTAAGCCCAGCGATGATGCCACCCCTGAACAGCGAGAGCCATATATGAGGTGGCAGAAGGCTGATGAGATAACCCAGTGCTACATCTTGGCTTCTATGTCGAGTGAATTGCAGCACCAGTATCAGTTGTTTACCTCAGCCTACGATATGATGCTCAACCTCAGGGAGATGTTTGGACATCAGGGTAGGGCAGCCAAGCAGTCAGCTATGAGGAAACTCATGAATGCTAGGATGGCTGAGGGCACTTCAGTGAGGGATCACGTGATGGACATGATGAGCTGCATCAATGAGATCGAGGTATTGGGAGGTGACATTGATGAGGAGACCCAGGTGGACATCCTCCAGAGCTTGCCCCCCAATTTTAAGCAGTTTCGATTGAACTACAATATGGGCAAGCTCTCATATTCGCTTCCCGAGCTCATGACTACATTGGTGTCTATTGAGGGCCTCTTCGCAGAGAAGAAGCAAGCCTTGGCTACTGTTGGTCCCTCAGGTTCCTCTGCTGGGTCCAAAACTAGGAAGTAAAAGAGGAAGAGAGGCCAGAAAGCAGGAGCTGCTGATCATAGACCCAAGGCGGGCATTGCCAAGAAGCATAAGCTGAAAGGTAAGTGCTTCAGATGTGGCAAAGTAGGACATTAGAAGAAGGACTGCCCAAAGCCTCGAGGTATGTGTAAATTTTCCCTAGTTACTGAGACGTGTTTAGCGGCGATTCCCACAGATACTTCGTGCATGGATTCAGGAGCCACTGATCATGTTTGTAATTCTTTGCAGGGGTTCCAAGTGACCCGACTGCTTAGAGAGAGAGTTGCAGGTCTACCTTGGGGATACTACCAGAGTTTCAGTTGTTGCAGTGGGAGTTTTATGTCTTTATTTTTCAGACTCTGTTTTAAATTTGAAGGATTGTCTTTATGTACCCAGTTTTCGGAAGAATTTACTTTCTGTTTCCAGACTTTTATTGGATAGTTATAAGTGTATTTTTTCTGATAACTCTGTTTTTATTAGAAAGAACTAGAGGCTTATATGTTCCGATACATTGGTTGACAATCTGTTTTTAATAAAGACAAACTCCCCAGTTGTGCACAACACTTTAACTAGGAACTCATCACCGAATCATAATAAGAGAAAAAAGTCTTCCCCTTTGAATCAAACTTATCTTTGGCACCTGAGACTAGGTCAAATCAACCTTAGTAAGATTCAAAAGTTGGTCAATAATGGGCCTTTGGGCTCATTGGAGATTGACAGCTATCCGACCTGTGAGTCCTACTTGGAGGGTAAGATGACCAAGAGGCCTTCAAGGCAAAGGGGCATAGGGCCAACGAGGTTTTAGAGTTGATTCATTCTGACTTGTGTGGGCCTATGTCAGTTCAGGCTAGAGGTGGTTATGATTATTTCGTGACATTCACGGATGATTACTCTAGATATGGATACATATACCTGATGCGCCACAAGTCTGAATGCTTTGGCAAGTTCAGAGAGTTTAAGGCTGAGGTGGAGAACCATTTGGGTAAGAGTATCAAGGCCTTGCGATCTGATCGCGGTGGCCAATACCTCTCTAGTGAATTTAGGTCCTATTTGTTAGAGGAGGGTATTCAATCCCAGTTGTCTGCACTTGGCACACCACAACAGAATGGTGTAGCAGAAAGGAGAAATAGGACTCTTACGGATATGGTTAGATCGATGATGAGTTACAGTGAATTGCCTATCTCGTTTTGGGGTTATGCCTTAAAGACATCATATTTTATTCTCAACCTTGTTCCATCTAAGTCTATGCCTTCGACCCCAGTAGAGTTGTGGACTGAGCGAAAGCCTAGTCTGAGACATCTCAGGATTTGGGATTGTCCAGTACATGTGCTCGAGGTAGATGCAGGTAAGTTAGAGGCAAGAACCAAGGCTATGTTGTTATAGGCTACCCCAAAGGAACAAGAGGTGGTCTATTTTATATTCCTCAGGACCAGAAGGTGGTGATCAGTACCAATGCCAGATTTCTTGAGGAGGACTATATTTTAGATCATAAGTCAAACATCAAGGTTGTATTAGAAGAGCTTAGAAGTTAGTCCATTATTCCAAATGCATGAGTACAAGAAGACACACCACAAGAGACTGCATACACTATCACAGAGTATGCTCTTACACAGGCTGCGCCTCGTCGTAGTGGGAGGGTTGCTAGACAGCCCAAGAGGTACATGGGTTTGGGTGAGTCTTCGGACTTTATCCCTTATGCTCATAAACCAGACCCAGCTAGCTACAATGGGCTCTTCAGGATAAAGATGTAGATTCTTGGCAGAGAGCGATGATTGCTGACATGGGTTCTATGGACTCAAATCAGGTCTGGGAGCTGGTAGACCTTCCTGATGGGTTTCGACCTATTGGGTGCAAATGGGTCTACAAACGAAAGAGAGGATATGACAGGAGGGTTGAGACCTTCAAGGCTAGGCTTGTGGCGAAGGGGTATACTTAGAAAGAGGGTATCGATTATGAGAAGACCTTTTCCCCAGTAGCCATGCTTAAGTTGATCCGGATTCTCTTGGCCATCGCTGATCATATGGACTATGAGATTTGGCAGATGAACATCAAGACAGCTTTCCTTAATGGAAGTTTTAAGGAGACCATCTTTGTGCAGCAACCAGAGGGTTTCATTGTTCAGGGCCAAAAACACAAGGTATGCAGGCTTAGGAGGTCCATTTATGTACTTAAGCAAGCATCCAGATCTTGGAACATCCATTTTGATGATGTTATCCAGTCCTATGGATTTACTCAGTGTCCGAATGAGCAGTGTGTTTATCGCAGGAGTGATGGTGATACAGAGGTGTTCCTCGTACTTTACTTAGATGACATCCTTCTGATTGGCAACAATAAGAAGGTAAAGGCATGGTTGTCCATGCAGTTTGACATAAAGGATTTGGGAGAGGCTGGACATATCCTTGGGAACAAGATTATTCAAGATCATAGGAGACGTTCTCTGACTCTCTCCCAGGCATCCTACATAGACACGATTCTGACCCGTTTTAACATGCAGAACTCCAAGAAGGGTTCACTACCATTCAGGCATGGGGTGCATTTGTCTAAGGAGCAGTGTCCTAAGATTGCTGAGGAGATAGATGCCATGCAGGTGGTACCCTATGATTCTGCAATGGGTAGCCTCATGTATGCTATGTTATGTACGAGACCTGATATTTGCTTTGCCATTGGTATAGTTAGCAGATATCAGAGTAACCCTGGGAAGGCTCACTGGGAGGCAGTAAAATGCATTCTCAAGTACTTGTGCAGGACGAGAGATTTTGTCCTAGTTTATAGAGCGCAGGAGCTTGTACTGTTGGGTTACACAGATTCGGACTTTCAAGGTGATATGGACAAGATTAAGTCTACCTCTGAGTTTGTGTTTACTCTAGGAGGTGGAGCCATAGTATGGCGGAGTGCCAAACAGAAATGCGTGGCGGACTCCACCATGGAGGCTGAGTACGTTGTCGCATCAGAGGCAGCGAAAGAAGCTGTATGGCTTCGGAACTTTGTGGTGGACTTAGATGTGGTTCCTGAGTTGCCTAGGTCTATCACAGTGTATTGTCATAACAATGGTGTAGTTGCTAACTCAAGGGAACCACAGCCCACAAAGCGAGTAAACACATAGAGCGCAAGTATCACCTGATACGAGAGATCGTAAAGAGGGGAGACGTGACCGTGGCCAAAATAGCATCAGATGACAACCTTGCAGATCCTTTCATAAAGCCATTGACCCCAAAGGTCTTTGAGAGACATGTGGAGGGCATGGGAGTTAGATTCTTGAGGGAGCCATGTGAGTGAGCTTAAAGGTGTTATGTAGATTTTATTATGACAGCAGTGTAATATCGGGTTGGACAGTTTTTGTACTACTTTGCATAGCTTTGAGTATTAGTGGGAGATTATTAGTTTTGAATACAGAAAAACTATGGCTTGTATCAAAAACTAATATCCACAGATGACATATCATTTTGTTTCAGTATTAAATTGTTCCATTATATCATAGAACTAGATAACGGGGTTTGGAAAGAAACAGTAGATGCCGTTATTGGTTAAAGTATTGATATATAAAAAGTATGCTCGTAACTGATATAGTCTGAACATACTATTGCTATAGGTTATCGTGTGGTTTTGAAATTATTTTATATAGACTAATTAAATTACACGGATATGCCCGGGCATATTGAGCACGACCAGTTTGGATAGAACTGACTTGTACTGATCGGCGTAGTCAATTCGGTCCTAGTATTCAGTCTTTCAATCCCGAGATTGGGACAGGCGTGAGAGTTGGATATCGTATGCTTTGATTTGCCAAAGAGTGCGGTCAATTGAGGCCTATACCTCGGTAGGTTGGGTATGCGGTGTTTAGCTTCTTACGTGCTGTTGCTAGTCGGAGGAATCCACGTACCGGTTCACCGGGTTGATGGTGCTCCTGAGATGAGCTCGTAAGGTTTATTATACTAAACCTGGCCGGTGGACTTTATGTCAGGTATAATAAGAAGGTCGAGTGGTACTAATCTCGGATACCAAGAAGTCGGTAAATTAGTTTGTCAGTAAATTGATAAACCGACGAGCACTAGATCTTTAATGTGAGGAGATAGAAGAAAATATAGTGGCGCGATGTAAAGTCATTTTTGAGCGGTAGTTCCATAATTGGTCCGTTAGTGGTACGACTAATTATGCGTTTGACTAATCGATAAAGTGAATTAATTAATCCTAAAGGTTTGATTAATATTTAATTGATAAAGTGGATTAAGAAAATTAATTTTATATGAATTAATTAATCCTAAGGGTTCGATTAAATTAAATTAACAAAGTGGGTTAAAGATTTAATTCAAAAGGATCGATTAGAGTTGACTAGTCTAGGAAGGACTAAGGGGTCAACGACACTGAAACTAAAAGGCCCAACTCAAAGGCCAATTAGGTCTCCTTAGAAGCTCCCTATAAATATCCCTTGTTAGGCAACTTACAAGATATTAGAAACCTTAGAGGCACTTTGCCTAGTGAGAGAAAGAGTGGTCTAGAGAGAGAACTTCTTCCCCTACCTTGAAGTTTTCTTTCGAAGTTGACCACGGATCTTTCTTCTTCGAGAATCCACAAAGGCCATAACCTAGAGAATCCTAGATCATCATTTTGGAGTTAAAAACTGCCGCCTTTTTGATTGTTATTTCTCGGCCGCCGGAATAGTTTGTCGAAAGTGGATTGTCGCCGGTTACTGGTTTATATAGGCGGTGGTTTTTTAGTATTTTTGAGTGGGTTTGTTGATTCTTGTTGTGTTGATCCTCTAGCTTGATCTTCTTAGATCGTTAGAGTTTATATCTACGAGCATGAACACATTCCAGACACTTTTTGTGTGGATTCTCAGTTTGGGTTCAGTTCCCGGGCTAAATCTGTTTCTTCAGATTTGTGTGATTCTTGAAGTGGGTTTCTTAGGATTTCTTCATTTTTGCCTTGGGCTACTCCGTAGACACTAGCTTACACTAGTTCGGAGTCCAATTGGAGTTATTCTTTGGATTTCTTGTGGAATTCGCTTGCCTGAAGTTTTTGTATTTCTTTTTGCTAGGTACTTCGCTACGAAGGTATAATCTTTGAACTTTCCACTTTAATTAAAGATTGTATTTTTGTGTCCCGGTTAATAAATTAAATAAGTACAAGCCTAGATTCGTTCATGGGAAAATGAATTTGTGCCTGAGCTTTGTCGAAAGCTTTCGATTCTGGAATGCATTGCACGAAAGTGAGGTTTTCGATTTAGCCCGGGCTTGTTCTATTTTCCTTCAAGTTATTCTGGAAGCAATTCTGGTGTAGGATGGTAGTGTCATAATTAATCCGTTAGTGGTACGATTAATTATGTAGTGGGTTAATTGATAAAGTAGAATTAATTATTTAATTAATTATTCTTAAGGGTTAATTAAGTAATTAACAAAGTGAAATTATTTTAATTAATTAAATAAGTCTTAAAGTTCAATTAGAATTAGGAAATCATAGAGATTGGGAACTCTATTTGGATTTGGAAATCCTATTAGATTTGGATCCTAATTGGATTTGGAAATTAATTAAGAAACCAAAATCCATTAGGAAAGTCAATCCTAAAACAACTTGGGGTCTCTCTTGTAATTCTATAAATAGACAAGAGATTAGTAATTCGCAACACACAATTCATATGTTTTCAAGACAAGAAAACTAAAGAGAAAATTTCTTTCTCGAAGTCGGGTTTTCCTCCTTAGGCGTGCGGCTCAACTCCCGAGGTGTGGCGGCCGGATTTCCTCTAAGAAGTTAAAGGCACGTAGCGGGGTGGTGCTGGTGGGGTGTGAACATCACGCGCATGCGGCGGCTTCATTGGTTTATTTTTGGTGGGTTTTGTGTTGAATTGGTGATCGTTGATTCGTTGGTTTGTTACCCACACAACATACGAGCTGGTCTTGAGTCATACAAGCGATCACCTAAGTACACGCTTCAAGAGGTAATTCTTAAACTTCCGCTTTTATTAAGAATTTGTTGTTGCGTGACAAATCGAATAAGTAGAAGCTAAGATCTTGCGCAATGGTATTTCAAACAAGGGTTGGAATAGTAATTGCGCTAGAGCTTAGGCCTGGTCAAGAGTTCCGATTCCGGAATGCATAGCATGAAAGTGAATTTTTTACCGAGTTCGGGTAGATAATCTTTCAATTAGTATCAAAGTTATGGTTTTTGCTTTGTGCTTGTTCGGTTTGTTACATGGTTTTGTTTGCAGGTGGTTTAGAAATCCTGGCTATTATGGTTGCGTTTGTATGTTTTAATTAAACCCCGGGACATGTCCGGGTTGTTTTTTTTTATGAATGCTTGTAATAGTAAAACCACGTGCTGGAAGCCGTGTAGGACTAGATCAAATCTGTAGTAGGATTTTTTCTATGTAATTTTCGATTTTATTTTCCTAGAAGCCTTGTAATAGGAAAATTTTATGTAACCAAAGATGTTATGGTGGGCGACTTGTTTTCGTAGAAAACCAAGAACGAATTGCAAGAAGACCAAATAACATAGTGGGAGCAGAAGACGAAAAATAGAACAGGGTGCCAGACGACACCGATTAAAATTCACCGGCAGATGTCGCCGGCGAGACGCAGCAGCACTGCATAATTGCGGCACTGGATGAACCCGCGCGTGGAGAGCTAGGGCTACTTGTAGCAGCGTGCGCGCACACGGCCCGACCCATTCGGCCTGCATGTGCGGTCTTTTTTTTTCATTGTTTTTAAGATGTCTTTCGAGATCATTTTTTCAACACTCAATCCATTGAGTGACGTGACGGAACCCGAGGTTAAGGCAACAGATGGAAGCAATTAAAATCATAATAGTCGGGAAATTTATTTTACGCATTTATTTCCCGTATTTACAGTTTTAATTATATGCTTCAATTTTTATGCTATATTTTATAAGCATGATTTAAAGCATATTGGTTTTATGTTTGCACATAATTTAGGATTAGTTAATTGCATGTTAAAACCTGAAAAACCCTCGTTGGTTAAGATTCCCATAACCTCTATTACGAATTCAAATATGATGTGGGAGGACTTGCGGTTTGGCATTAGAGCCTTCCTCTATATCGGATGAGTTCAACCATAAGATCACTAGCTTATGAATTTCTAAGTAAAGATGACTAGAGTAAGTTAAAATTGAAGAAATGCGATACCATCTTCATCTGAGGCTCACTATCCTAAAGAAACAAACTCAGAAGTCATATAATGGCACACACTTAATGTACGATTTGTATGCAATGTTGGCTTGATATTTGCTATGCTGTTGGCATTGTTGGTAGATATCAGAGTAACCTTGGGAAAACTCATTGGGAAGCAGTTAAATATATTCTCAAGTATTTACGCATAACGAGAGACCAAGTTTTGGTCAAGCAGAAATGTGTGGTAGACTCTACCATGGAGGCTGGGTACATTGCAACATCAGAGGCAGCGAAAGAAGCAGTATGGCTCAAGAACTTCCTAGTGGACTTAGATGTGATTCCTGGTTTGCAAAAGTCGATCACAGTGTACTGTGACAACAACGGTGCAGTAGCAAACTCGAAGGAACTACGAGCCTATAAGGTGAGTAAGCATAAAAAACGCAAGTACCACCTGATACGAGATATCGTAAAGGGGGAAGACGTTGTCGTGGCAAAGATAGCATCAGAAGATAACCTTGCGGATCCATTCATGAAGACATTGACTTCGAAAGTCTTTGAAGCTCACATGGAGGGCATGGGGATCAGATCCTTAGTAGAGCCATGGTAGTTTTTCTAGTTGTTATTGTAGTTGTAAAAATTAATGTAGTTTTATACTTAAAGCACAGCTTAAGTATTAGTGGGAGATTATAGGATTTGAATACTAAACCTTTGCTTGTATTAAACAATTTCCCATTTTGTATATATATCGATTGAATGTTTTAGTTAATTTGTCTTTATATGTCGTCCATTTATATTACGTAATTATATGATGAGGTATCTGGTGTGACAGAATTGATCTCGTTATTGGTTAAAAGACATAATATATAAATGAGGTTCATAACAAAGACAGTTTCGGACATACTGTCGGTTTAGGTTATTTTGTGATTCAAAAATTGGTTTGTCTAAAACAATTGAATCATATAGATATGCCCGAGGCATATTGAACTTGACCATTTAGGATGAATTGTCTTATACTGATTTAATAGACTATTCGATCATAGTATTCTATCTCTAAATCCCTAGACTTGAGCAGGCTTGAGGATTAGACATAGTGTACTTTAATTTGCCAAAGAGTGAGGTCACTCGAGGCCAATAGTCTTGGTAGGTTGGGTGTGCATGTTTGATTGCTTGGTGTGTTGTTACTTGTCGAAAGGAAACCATGTACCGGTGTGTCCGGGGTGATGGTGCTCCCAAGATAAGCTCGTTATGTTTATTATACTAAACCCAACTGGTGGACTTATGGCCGGTATTGTAAAAAGGTCGAGTGGTACTAATATCAGATTATAAGAAGTTGATTAATTAATTTATCAGTAAATTAATAAATTAACGAGCACTATATCTAGTTGTTCCAAAAGCAATTCTACTGTAGGATGGTAGTGCTCTAATTAATTCGTTAGTGGTACGATTAATTATGTAGTCGGTTAATTGATAAAGTAAAATTAATTATTTAATTTATTATTCATAAGTGTTAATTAAGTAATTAACAAAGTGAAATTATTTAATTAATTAATTAAGTCTTAAAGTTCAATTAGAATTAGGAAATCATAGAGATTAGGAAATCTATTTGGATTTGGAAATCCTATTAGATTTGGATCCTAATTGGATTTGGAAACTAATGAAGAAACCAAAACCCATTAGGAAGGCCAATCCTAAACCTATTTGGGGTCTCTCTTGTAACTCTACAAATAGACAAGAGATTAGCAATTCAAAACACACAATTCATAAGTTTTCAAGACAAGAAAATTAGAGGGAGAAAATCCTAGAGAGAGAAATTCTTTCTCGACGTCGGGTTTTCCTCCTCAGGTGTGCGGCTCAACTCCTGAGGTGCGGCGGCCGAATTTCCTCCAAGAAGTCGGCTGCATGTGGAGCAAGGTCCGGTCGGTGCTTGTGGCACATGAACATCACGCGCGTACGGTGGCTCCGTTGGTTTATTTCCTGCGGGTTTTGTCTTGAATTGCTAATCGTTGATTCATTGATTTGTTGCCCACACAACATACGAGCTAGTCTTGAGTCATACAAGCGATCACCTAAGTACACGCTTTAAGAGGTAATTCTTAAAATTCCACATTAATTAAGAATTTATTGTTGTGTGACAAATCGAATAAGTAGAAGCTAAGATCTAGCGCAATGGTATTTCAAACAAGGGTTAGAATAGTAATTGCGCTAGAATTTAAGCCTGGTCAAGAGTTTCGATTCTGGAATACATAGCACGAAAGTGAAATTTTGACCGGGCCCGGACAGATAATCTTTCACCTTTGACCATGTCATCACCATTCCTATGAGTAAGCCCCACAATTCAGCCGCAAGCACATTACAGCTACCCATTCTGAATTGAAACCCATACCTCCATCCTCCCTGAAAATCTCTAGACAAACCCACTGCTGAAGCAATGTTACTATCCCACTGGACCGAGGCATCCGTATTTAATTTGGTCCATCCCACCGGCGGCAACGATCAACTAATCCATGACAGTTGGAGATGCCACGGAGGTGCCCCTTCGCCACTCCAAAGTCTCTTGAGTCCGCTATCCCCTCCACAAAGCCAACCACCTCCTTTATCAACTGCCCAGCATCTATACCCGCCCCAGAAAATATCAAGGCATTACGATTTTTCTATACTCTCCACAAAGCAACAGTAAAAAACTGCTGTCAATAGTGCCCGTCAACCTGTTCATTCGATTCCAGGTTTGTGCGCAGCCAATCATACTGGTAAACAGAGAAAAAGCCACCCTCATCCCAGCTGGAACCAGCCGCATCTAAACTTGCGCTTAGAAGTAGAATCGAGTAAAGCATGCAGATTTGTTTCTGGGTCCTCCCTACAAACCCCACAAATTGGAGAGTCACTCATTTTTCGATGGAACCTTCTCGCATTCATGAGTAGACGGTCCTTAGCTGCTAACCAGAGAGTTTGGCGTATCCGTTGCGGCCCCGTCCAGCTCCAAATACCCTTCCACAGCCTGTTAATCCCATCCCTTGTCTGTCCACAAAGCTCCTCATAAGCCGACTTGGAAGTAAAATCTCCGGATGCAGACCAGCCCTAGATAATCCTGTCCGAGCCATGTTCATGTCGTGGCGGAGAAATTGCCAATATCAACTGTTATACCGATACAGGGAGAAACTGTTGTAAAGTCGCCATGTCCCAACCACTCTCTGGCTTGACATAGTTGATAACGTACTAACCTATTTGCTCCTCTGGGATCAAATTGTTAGTCATTTCCCTCAGCTGCCAGTCCCCACATCATATGTCTTCCCATAATAGAATACTCTGTCCATCACCAATTACCCATCTCAAACCATCCTGAACTCGGTCCTAACCCTTCCTAATAGCTCGTATGGTTGAAAAACCCTGAGAAAAAGTATACCCCTGCATCATTAGCAATTGGTTCAAGTTATACTTGGACTTCATTATCTTGACCCACAAAGAATCTGGCTTCGTGAGTAATCCCCATGCTAATTTCATAAGCATAGCTTCATTCATCTTTCGCTGGTCTTTCAGTCCCAAACCACTTTCGAGCTTTGGTTTACAAACCTCAGCCCAATTCACAAGGCTAACCTTCTGGGTGCGGACGTCCCCACCCCACACAAACCTCCTACACTTCGCCTCCAAACCTTCACAAATATTGTTAGGTAGCCAGGTTGTTTGCATCGCATACGTTAGCAAAGAACTAATGAATGATTGGGCAAGAGTCACCCTCCCAGTCATTGATAAAGCTGACGCCTTCCACCCTGCCAATCTTTTCTCCGCCTTCTCCATACGTACTCCTGGTAATCCACCTATGAACAAAGGCATACCAAGATTTTTACCCAAGTCCTGAACTAGCTCAAAACCCATTACATTGGCAATTTCCCGCTGCCTTCCTGAAGGCACATTATTGGACATGAATAACTTAGTCTTTGTAGCACTCATCTTCAGTCATGACCGGGCACAAAATTCATCCAACACTACCTTAACAACCACCCTTTGCTGCATTGTAGCCTCCGACAGTAAAAGGTCATCAGCAAAAATCAAGTACGGTACCTTCACTTGGCCTCTACCAACCGTAATATGGAGCCAATATTGAACTTCCACCTTGCAGGAAATCAGGTGGGCAAGACGCTCCATGTATAAAACAAAAAGGTACGGGGAAATTGGATCCCCCTGTCGGACTCCCCTCGTTGGAAAGAAATCCTCACAAGGTTCGCCATTCCATAAAAGCCGTATCGAAGCAGTTTGCACACATGTCATAATACTATTGACAAAATCAGTAGGGAAGCCTGCACTTTCCAAGGTTTCATGCAAAAAATCCCAATGGAGATAATCGTATTCCTTCTCCAAATCCACTTTAATAGCCATAAACCCGTTCTCCACACCTTTGTTCTCATCGAGTGTATCAATTCCTGAGCCACAATAATATTCTCAGTAATCTATCTGCCCAGAACAAAACTCATTTGCACCGGCCCTACCAGAGTTGGTAGCAATTTCTTCATACGATTAGCTAACACTTTAGTAGCCACCTTGTAAATCACGTTTAGGAGGCTAATAGGGTGAAAATCCTTAAGGCCGAATTGGTGTTTTGGTCCCTTATAAATAGGGGTGTTGTCGTTTTGGTCCCAGATAAAACTACGATTGTCGTTTTAGTCCCTTATCTATTTTTTATTAGCGATTTACATCCTTTTGGATGGAAAAATGGGTCTCCTAACGGATTGACCATTTTGTGAAACTTTGACCGTCAAAAAATGCTAACTATGGTTAGTTTACACATTTTACCAATAAAACCCACCATCCCTACCAAAAAGAAGCATTTACATTCTCTCAACTTCATAAACAAAAGGAATGTCGAGGAAGAACTTCATCTACCGAACAATCCACAGGAATTGACGAGCTGATCTAACCCACGAACATTTTGGGATCTTTAGGGTTTATTCATCCAGATCTGAACACGCATTCAGGGGAGAGGTTTGTGCCTTGATTAATAAGGTTAGTTTAATTCATTCTTCTACCCATTCTCAAAACGCAATCGGGGGAAAGTATTGCATCGTCGATTCTGATGTATTTGGGTTTTCGCCGTTCCTGATGCAATTGCCGCATGAAAATAATTTTCTTAAGAAATTACTAATTTTGTTCTGGGCGGTGGTTGTCGTGATGAACAATGACGATGAAGAAGATGGATTGGTGATGTAATTGAACAACCACGATGGAGGAAAAGTTTTGATAAAGTTTGATGTGATATTGAAGAAGAATTAAGAAGAAGAAATTGAAGATGAGGGTTACGGGTATTGCTGAAGATGAGGGTTGGTTTGGTTCCCAGTAGCTTGAATGTTCATCCTTGTATTGGATACATGAAGTGATGACATGAAGTAATGGCATTGTGTGTATGTACTCATGTTTGGCCGAAAAAAAAAGAAATGTAGTCTAAAATGGTATTATGTACATGGACAGTCCACAACGTCTCAGAACAACTAGCACCACGTCAAAAAGCAACTAGCACCACGTCCAGAAACGTCTACATCCATGCATGTGAATTTAAGCTATTTTTTTTCACAAAGACAACCCACCACGTCTCAGAACAACTAGCACAACGTCAAAAACAACTAGCACCACGTCCAAAAACGTCTACATCCATGTATGTGAATTTAAACTGATTTTTTTCACAAAGACATTATGGACTGTCTTTGTAAAAAAATCAGTTTAAATTCACACGCATGGATGTAGACGTTTTTGGACTTGGTGCTAGTTGTTCTAAGACATGGTGGACTGTATTTGTGAAAAAAATTCAGTTTAAATTCACACGCATGGATGTAGACATTTTTGGACGTGGTGCACGTTGCTTTTGACGTGGTGCTAGTTGTTCTAAGACGTGGTGGACTGTTTTTGTGAAAAAAAATCAGTTTAAATTCACACGCATGGATGTAGACATTTTTGGACGCAGTGATAGTTGTTTTTGATGTCGTGCCAATTGTTCTGAGACGTGGTGGGTTATCTTTGTGAAAAAAATAGCTTAAATTCACATGCATGGATGCAGACGTTTCTGGACGTGGTGCTAGTTGTTTTTGACGTGGTGCTAGTTGTTCTGAGACGTGGTGGACTGTCTTTGTGAAAAAAATCAGTTTAAATTCTCACGCATGGATGTAGACGTTTTTGGACGTGGTGCTAGTTGTTTTTGACGTGGTTCTAGTTGTTCTGAGATGTGGTGGGTTGTCTTTGTGAAAAAAATAGCTTAAAATCACATGCATGGATGTAGACATTTCTGGACGTGGTGCTAGTTGTTTTTGACGTAGTGCTAGTTGTTCTGAGACGTGGTGGACTATCTTTGTAAAAAAAATAATTTAAATTCACACGCATGGATATAGACATTTTTTGACGCGGTGCTAGTTGTTTTTGACGTGGTGCCAGTTGTTCTGAGACGTGGTGGGTGGTCTTTGTGAAAAAAATAGCTTAAATTCACATGCATGGATGTAGACGTTTCTGGACGTGGTGCTAGTTATTTTTGACGTGGAGCTAGTTGTTCTGAGACGTGGTGGACTGTCTTTGTGAAAAAAAATCAATTTAAATTCTCACACATGGATGTAGACGTTTTTGGACGTGGTGCTAGTGGTTTTTGATGCGGTTCTAGTTGTTCTGAGACGTGGTGGGTTGTTTTTGTGAAAAAAATAGCTTAAAATCATATACATGGATGTAGACGTTTCTGGATGTGGTGCTAGTTGTTCTGAGACGTGGTGGACTATCTTTGTAAAAAAAATCAATTTAAATTCACACGCATGGATGTAGACTTTTTTTGACGCGGTGCTAGTTGTTTTTGACGTGGTGCCAGTTGTTATGAGACGTGGTGGGTTGTTTTTGTGAAAAAAATAGTTTAAATTCACATGCATGGATGTAGACATTTCTGGACGTGGTGCTAGTTGTTTTTGACTTGGTGTTAGTTGTTCTAAGATGTGGTGGGTTGTTTTTCTGAAAAAAATAGCTTAAAATCACATGCATGGATGTAGACGTTTCAGGACGTGGTGCTAGTTGTTTTTTACGTAGTGCTAGTTGTTCTGAGACGTGGTGGACTGTCTTTGTAAAAAAAATCAGTTTAAATTCACACGCATGGATGTAGACGTTTTTTGACGTGGTGCTAGTTGTTTTTGACGCGTTGCTAGTTGTTCTATGACGTTGTGGATTGTCCATATACATAATACCATTTTAGGATACATTCTTCTTTTCGGCCAAACATTAGGACATACACACAATGCCATTACTTCATGTCTTTACTTCATGTATCCACTACAAGGATGAACATTCAAGCTACTGGGAACCAAACCAACCCTCATCTTCAGCAATACCCGTAACCCTCATCTTCAATTTCTTCTTCTTAATTCTTCTTCAATATCACATCAAACTTTATCAAAACTTTTCCTCCATCGTGGTTGTTCAATTACATCACCAATCCATCATCTTCATCGTCATTGTTCATCATGACAACCACCGCCCAGAACAAAATTAATAATCTCTTAAGAAAATTATTTCCATGCGGCAATTGCATCAGGAACGGGGAAAACCAAAATACATCAGAATCGACGATGCAATACTTTCCCCCGATTGCGTTTTGAGAATGGGTAGAAGAATGAATTAAAATAACCTTATTAATCAAGGCACAAACCTCTCCCCTGAATGCGTGTTCAGATCTGGATGAATAAACCCTAAAGATCCCAAAATGTTTGTGGGTTAGATCAGCTCATCAATTCCTGTGGATTGTTCGGTAGATGAAGTTCTTCCTCGACATTCCTTTTGTTTATGAAGTTGAGAGAATGTAAATGCTTCTTTTTGGTAGGGATGGTGGGCTTTATTGGTAAAATGTGTAAACTTACCATAGTTAGCATTTTTTGACGGTCAAAGTTTCACAAAATGGTCAATCCGTTAGCAGACCCATTTTTCCATCCAAAAGGATGTAAATCGCTATTAAAAAATAGATAAGGGACTAAAACGACAATCGTAGTTTTATCGGGGACAAAAACGACAACACCCCTATTTATAAGGGACCAAAACACCAATTCGGCCAATTCTTAATTGTAACAGGGCTAGCTTTTTTAGGGATCAACACAATAGTGGTGCTATTCAAACCATTTGGTATCTACCCATCAACCAGTATCTGCTTCACGATCCAGCAAACAGACCCCCAACATGTTGTCATTTCGACTGGAAAAACAAAGCATGTAGTCCATGATGCATTTCCTTTAAAGATGCTAGGATTTTGGAAGAGGTAATCTGTGTCCTTAGACTGTCAATATCCTCACTCCCACTTGAGGAAAACCATTTCACCAACCCCTGCACGGCTACAGGAGCATGTTGGGTTTAAATACTAAACCATTGCTTGTATTAAACTATTTCCCAGTTTTATATATCGATTAAATATTTTAGTTAAATTGTTTATATGTTTTATATATGTCGTCTATTTATATTATGTAATTAGATGATGAGGTGTCTGGTATGACACAGTAGATCTCATCATTGGTTAAAAGACATAATATATAAATGAGGTTCGTAACCGAGAAAGTTTTTAGACACACAGTCAGTTTAGTTTATTATGTGATTTAGAAATTAGTTTGTTTAAACTAATCCAATCATATAGATATGCCCGGGGTATATTGAACTTGACCATTTAGGATGAATTGTCTTGTACTGATTTAACAGACTATTAATTCTTAGTATTCTATCTCTTAATCCCTAGACTTGAGCAGGCATGAGGATTAGACATAGTGTACTTTGATCTGCCAAAGAGTGAGGTCATTTGTGACCAATAGTCTCGGTAGGTTGGGTGCACGTGTTTGGTTGCTTGGTGTGTTGTTGCTTGTCTAAAGGAAACCATGTACTGGTCCGGGGTGATGGTGCTCCTCCCGAGATGAGCTCGTTTTGTTTATTATACTAAACCCAACTTGTGGACTTATGTCCGATATAGTGAAAAGGTCGAGTGGTACTGATTATAAGAAGTTGATTAATTAATTTATCAGTAAATTAATAAATTAATGAGCACTATATCTTTGATGTGAAGAGATTAAAGAATAATTAATTTAGTTGTTTCGGAAGCAATTCTGGTGTAGGATGGTAGTGCCATAATTAATCCGTTAGTGGTATGATTAATTATGTAGAGGGTTAATTGATAAAGTAGAATTAGTTATTTAATTAATTATTCCTAAGAGTTAATTAAGTAATTAACAAAGTGAAATTATTTAATTATTTCATTAAGTCTTGAGTGTCAATTAGAATTAGGAAATCCTAGAGATTAAGAAATCTAATTGGATTTGGAAACTAATTAATTACCTAAACCCATTAGGAAGGCCAATCCTAAACCAAGTTGGGGTATCTCTTCTAACTCTATAAATAGACAAGAGATTAGCAATTCACAATACATAATTCATAAGTTTTCAAGACAGGAAAACTGAAAAGAGAAAATCCTAGAGAGAGAATTAATAATTCATCACTCAAAGACGGGTTTTAGCTTCTTGGCCAATGTCTTGTTCTCCTAGGCGGCGACGGTGCTCAAAAATTCTATTCCGGTAGTGGCGTTTGGTGATCAAGTGGGCAGCGCGTAGAGTCACTCTTGGGTGGCGGCGGTGCGTCAGAGGAGTTTTCTGGGGAGCTTTTGTGGTAAATTGCTGATCTTTGATTAAATGGTTCGTTGCCCACACAACGTACAAGCTGGTCTTGAGTCATACAAGCGATCACCTAAGTACACGCTTCAAGAGGTAATTCATAAACTTATGCTATAATTAGGAATTTATTATTATGTGGCAAATTGAAAAAGTAGAAGCTAAGATCATGCGCAATGTTATTTCACGCAAGGATGGGAATAGAGATTTTGCAAGAGTCAAGGCCTGGTCAAGAGTTTCGATTCTGGAATGCATAGCACGGAAGTGAATTTTTGACTGGGTCCGGGCAGATAATCTTTCAATTGGTATCAGAGCCTGGTTTTGGCTTTGTGCTTGTTAGATTTGTGACAAGGTTTTGTTTGTAGGTGGTTTAGAAATCCCGGCTATTATGATTGCGTTTGTATGTTTTAATTAAACCCTGGGACGTGTCCGGGTTGTTTTATTATGAATGCTTATAATAGTAAAACCACGTGTCGGAAGTCGTGAAGGACTAGATAAAATCTATAGTAGGATTTTTTCTATGTAATTTTCGATTTGATTTTCCTAGAAGCCTTGTAGTAGGAAAATTTTTATATAATCGAAGGCGTTATGGTGGACAACTTGATTTTGTGGGTTTTGGTTTATCGTTAATTCGAAGAAAACCAAGAAAACCCAGAACGAATTGCAAGAAGACCAAACAGCATAGTGGGAGTAGGATAGAAGACCCGGAAAGGAAACGAGGCAGGCGGGCTGTGAACGAGTCACCGGTAGAAATTGCCAGCTGGCAGTAGCTCAACTGAGCGCAGGCTGCGCGCGCAGAAGGCACTTGTGCAGCCTTGAAAGAATGTGGCGCTGGGCTCACCAGCGCGCGCGGCAGTTTTTCGTTTTTTTTGAAATCCAACCTTCAAGACTCAATCCATTGAGTGACATGATGGGAAAAGAGATCAAGACAGCAGATGGAAGCAATTAAAATCATAATAGTCGGGAAATTTATTTTACGCATTTATTTCCCGTATTTACAGTTTTAATTTTATGTTTTAATTTTTATGCTGTATTTTTTATGCATAATTTAAAGCATGTTGATTTTATGTTTGCACATAACTTAGAATTAGTTAATTACATGTTAAAACCGGAAAACCTTCATTTTTAGAAATCTAAGTGGGAACGGGTTGGTTAATATTTTCATAGCCTCCATTACGGATTCATATGTTATGTAGGTGGACTTGCGCGTTGGCATTAAGGTCTTCCTCTATATCAGATGAGTTCAACCATAAGATTACTGGCTTATGAATTTCTAAGTAAGATGACTAGAGTAAGTTAAAATTAGAGAAATACGATACCCTCTCCATCTGAGGCGCACTATCCTAAGCAACAAGCTCAGAAGTCACGTAATGGCACACACTTAGTGTACAATTTGTAGTATTCCTCCCATCGAGGTTACACTGCTTATCTATACGGCTGAAAGGCACTGACTATTAGCTACATTGATCAATAGATCATTTGGTCAGATAGTGTAGTTAATGAACCTAGTTCTTCTCAAACGAATGTGGGTTAGCGTAAATGTCCACACTACCATGGCTTGCGAAAACCCCGTTGAATGAGATGTCGGTGGATTTAATTATTTTTTTGAGGGATATCAATAATTGTTTTTTTGAATTAAATTTCAAAAATTTAGATTTACTAAGACAATTTCTGTTTAATTTATTTACAGTCTTCGATATGGCATTTAATCCGTTAGCTACGATATTGAAAGACAACAAGTTAATTGGTCCAAACTATGTCGATTGGAGTCATAATTTCGACATTGTCCTGACGGCTGAGCATTATAAGTTTGTGCTCACCGAAGCTTGTCCAGATGTGCCTACTGATGATTCTCCTCAAAAAGATAGGGATGCCTATGCGAGATGGAGAATATTCTGGCCTCTGTGTCGAATGTTCTACAACAACAGCTTCATCCCATGATCTCTGCTTTTAACATGATGGCTCACTTGAGAGAGATGTTTGCTCATCAAGGTCGGACAGCAAGGCAAGTAACTATGAGGAAAATTATGAATACCAAAATAGCTGAAGGCTCATTGGTGAGAGATCATGTGCTTCACATAATCAGTAACATCAATGAAATAGAATTGTTGAGAGGTGAAAATGATCTGGAGAGTCATATCAATATCATCCTCCAGAGCTAATCTTCTAGTTTCAAGTAATTTTGGGTAAATTACAATTTGAATCAAAGAGTTTATAGTCTTCCTGAGCTCCTTACAGCATTGGTGTCGACTAAATGCATCTTCCATGAGAAGAAGCAAGATTTGGTCATAGTGAAGTATTCTAGTCCTTCTTCTGCGCCTAAAGGAAAGAAGAAGAAGAAGAACAAAACCAAGAAACATGCTGCCAAGCAAGACATCACAAAGAATAATAAGCATAAAAGCAAATGCATCAAGTGCGGTAAAACTGGACATTGACAATCGGATTGTCCAAAGCTCAAAGGTACGATAGTTCTGTTAGGTTTGAATACTGAAGCTATGCTTGTATTATACTATTTCCTAGTTAATATATCGATTAAATGTTTTGGTTTATATCTTGTGCATATGTCGTCCATTTATATTATGTAGTTAGATGATGAGGTGTCTAGTGTGACACAGTAGATCTCATCATTGGTTAAAAGACATAATATATAAATAAGGTTCGTATCCGAGACAGTTTTGGGCACACTATCGATTTAGGTTATTATGTGATTCAGAAATTGGTTCGTCTAAACTAATTGAATCATATAGATATGCCCTGGGTATATTGAACTTGACCATTTAGGATAAATTGTCTTATACTGATTTAATAGACTATGCATTCTTAGTATTTTATCTCTTAATCCCTAGACTTGAGCAGGCATGAGGATTAGACAAAGTGTACTTTGATCTGCCAAAGTGTGAGGTCATTTGTGACCAATACTATCAGTAGGTTAGGTGCGCGTGTTTAGTTGCTTGGTGTGTTGTTGCTTGTCGAAAGGAAACCATGTACCGGTGCGTCCGGGGTGATGGTGCTCCCGAAATGAGCTTGTTATGTTTATTATACAAAACTCGACTGGTGGACTTATGTCCGGTATAGTAAAAAGGTCGATTGGTACTAATCTCGGATTATAAGAAGTTAATTAACTAATTTATTAGTAAATTAATAAATTAACAAGCACTACATCATTGATGCGGGGGGATTAAAGAATAAATTAATTTAGTTATTCCAGAAGCAATTTTGGTGTAGGATGGTAGTGCAATAATTAATCCGTTAGTGGTACGATTAATTATGTAGTGGGTTAATTGATTAAATAGAATTAATTATTTAAATAATTATTCCTAAGGGTTAGTTAAGTAATTAACAAAGTGGAATTAATTAATTAATTAATTAAATCTTAAGTTTCAATTAGAATTAGGAAATCCTAGAGATTAGGAAATCAAATTCGATTAGGAAATTCTATTAGATTTGTTACCTAATTGGATTTGGAAACTAACTAATTACCTAAACATATTAGGAAGGCCAATCCTAAACCAATTTGAGGTCTCTCTTGTAACTCTATAAATAGACAAGAGATTGGCAATTCTACATACACAATTCATAAGTTTTTAAGACAAGAAAACTAGAGAGAGATAATCCTAGAGAGAGAATTAAATAATTCTTCTCTCAAGTTCGGGTTTTTGAGGCACCCTGTGGCGGCATGATTTTTTAGGTTGGCCGGCTGTTGGTTTGGAACAAAACTGGCAGCGCGTGGCTTCCTTGTGCGGCTGCACGTGTGGAGTCTTCTCGGCGGCAACAGCGGAGCGTGTGATACACGCGCTAGGTGGGCGGCTTCGTTGATTTTTCGGCGAGTGGAGTTGTTGTGATTTCCTAATCAATTGCTCGTTAGATCATTTCCCACACAACGTACGATTAAAGTCTTGTGTCATACAAGAGAATCACCGAAGTACACGCTTCAAGAGGCAATTCTTAAACTTCCGGTTTAATTAGGAATTAACTGTTGCGTGATAAATCGAACAAGTGCAAGCTAAGATTCTGCGCAATTTTATTTCAAGCAATGATTGGAATAGCAATTGTGCTAGAGTCTAGGACTGGTCAAGAATTTTGATTCTGGAATGCATAGCACGAAAGTGAGTTTTTGACCGGGCCCGGGCAGATAATCTTTTAATTGGTATCAGAGCCTGGTTTTGGTTTTAGTGTTTGTTCGATTTGTTACATGGTTTTATTTGCAGGTGGTTTATAAATCTCAGCTATTATGGTTGCGTTTGTATGTTTTAATTAAACCCCGGGACATGTCCGGGTTCTTTTTTTATGAATGCTTGTAATAGTAAAACCACATGCTGCAAACCGTGTTGGATTAGATCAAATCTGTAGTAGGATTTTTTCTATGTAATTTTCGATTTTATTTTCCTAGATGCCTTGTAGTTGGAAAATTTTATGTAATCGAAGACGTCATGGTGGGCGACTTGAATTCATGGGTTTTGGTTTATCGTTAATTCATAGAAAACTAAGAAAATCCAGAATGAATTGCAATAAGACCAAATAATACAGTGGGAGCAGAAAACAGAAAATGGCTCGGGTGGCTGATGACGCCGGTGAGATTTTGCCGGCAACCAGCAGCGGCGGCAGCGCACAGCTCAGTAACCGCACGCGCGGTGCGTTTTGTGCGTGCTGCGCGCCCACGGCCCATTTGGTTGGCACAGGGAGCCCTTTTTTCCTCTTTTTTTTTTGAAGATCAAACATTCAAGACTCAATCAATTGAGAGACGTGACGGGACATAAGATCAAGGCAGAAGGTGGAAGCGATTAAAACCATAATAGTCGGGAAATTTATTTTATGCATTTATTTCCTGTGTTTGTAGTTTTAATTTTATACTTTAATTTTTGTGTTGTATTTTAGATGCATAATTTTAAAGCATATCGGTTTTATGTTTGCACATAACTTAGGATTAGTTAATTGCATGTTAAAATCTGTAAAACCCTCATTTTAGAAATCTAAGTGGGAGCGGTTTGGTTACTATTCCCATAGCCTCCTTTACGAATTCATATGTGATGTGGGTGGACTTGCGTGTTGGCATTAGGGCCTTTCTCCATATCGGACGAGTCCAACAATAAGATCACTAGCTTATGAATTTCTAAGTAAGATGACTAGAGTGAGTTGAAATAGGAGAAATGTGATACCCTCTCCATCTGAGGCACACCATCCTCAGGTAACAAGCTCAGAAGTCACGTAATGACACACACTTAGTGTACAATTTGTAGTATTCCTCCCATCGATGTTAGACTGCTTATTTGTATGGCTAAAAGGCACTGACTATTAGCTACATTGATCAATAGATCGTTTGGTCAGATAGTGTAGTTAATGAACTTGGTTCTTCTTAAACGAATGTGGATTAGCGTAAACGTTGACACTATCGTGGCTTGCGAAAATTTCAATGAATGAGATGTCGGTGGTTTTAGTTATTGTTTAAGGAAAGTCAATAATTCTTAGAATTTTATTTTTGAAATTCTAGGCTTAATTAACTGAAACATTGTCTTGTTATTTATTTACAGTCTTCGATATGACATTTAATCCGTTAGCTACAATATTGAAAGACAACAAACTAACCGGTTTAAACTATGTCGATTGGAGTCAAAATTTGGGCATTGTCCTAATGGTTGAAAGCACTCCTGTGAGAGATCATGTCATTGACATGATTAGTAACATCAACGAAGTTGAGGTAGTGAGAGGTGAAATCGATGGTGAAACCAAAGTCGATATTGTCCTCCAGAACTTGCCTCAAAGCTATGAGCAGTTTCGGTTGAACTACACCATAAGTCAATTGTTGTGTACTTCATCCTAGCTCTTAGCAGAGTTGGTGGTGGCTAAAAGTCCTTTTCGAGAAAAGATGCGAGCTTTAGTCGCAGTCAAAGCTTCTGAATCTTCTTCTGAGCCTAAGGCTGGAAAGAAGAAGAGAAAGCTTGTGGGGAAAGCTCAAAAGGCACAAATTGTGCCTAAGCCAGAGATTGCAAAGGAAAATTCGAAAGACAAGTGCTTCAAGTGCAATCAGACGGGACATTGGAAATCAGATTGTCAAAAACTCAAAAGTATGACAGTTTCTGCCTTAATTTCTGAGACATGTTTAGCTGCGATCCCCACAGATACTTGGTGTGTGGATTCAGGCTCCACTGACCATGTTAGTAATTCTTTGCAAGGTTAAAAGTAACCCGGAAGCTTAGAGAATATTATCTGGAAATCTACTTGGGTGACACTACAAGAGTGTCAGTAGAAGCAGTGGGAGTTGTAACTTTAAATTTCGAAAATTGTAGTTCAGATTTACCTAATTGTCTTTATGTACTGAGTTTTAGAAAGAACCTTATTTTGATTTCCAAACTGCTAATGAATGGTTACAAATTTATTTTTTCTGATAATTCTGTTGTTGTTAGAAAAGATGGCAAACTTGTTTGTTCGGGTTCATTAGTTGACAATTTGTTTATGGTTAAATCAAACTCCCCTGTTGTGAAAAACACTAAACTTAATAGCTCATCATCTAACACTAATAAGAGGAAAGAACTTTCTAAAACGAATCAAGCCTATCTTTGGCATCTCAGGATAGGTCATATAAACCTTAGTAGGATTCAAAGGTTGGTCGATGATGGACCGTTGAGTTCATTAGAGATCGACAGTTATTCTACATGTGAATCTTGTTTGGAAGGTAAGATGACCAAGAGATATTTTAACGTGAAAGGTTATAGAGCCAAAGAAATATTAGAATTGATTCACTCTAACTTATGTGGACCAACGTCGGTCCAAACACGAGGTGGGTTTGAGTATTTTGTGACATTCACAGATGACTACTCAAGGTACGGATACATTTACCTAATGTGCCACAAGTCCGAATGCTTTAGTAAATTCAAAGAGTATCGGGCAGATGTGGAGAAACATCACGGTAAGAGTATCAAGTCGTAGTGGTGAGTACCTATCCCATGAATTTTGTGAATACCTCGGTGAGGTCAAAATTCAGTCTCAGTTGTCTGCACCCGGCACACTACAGCAGAACGGTGTAGCGGAAAGAGGAAACAGAACTCTTATGGAAATGGTTAGGTCAATGATAAGCTATAGTGATTTGTGGAGTTTGTTCTAGGGGTATGCCTTAGAAACTGCAATGTACATTCTAAATCTTGTACCATATAAAACCTTGCCTTAAACCCCTACAGAGTTGTGGAATGGGCGCAAGCCCAGTCTAAGACATCTCAGAATTTGGGGTTGTCCAATACACGTGCTTAAGGAAGATACGGCTAAGTTAGATGCAAGAAAAGAAGTAATGCTGTTTGTAGGATATCCTAGAGGAATGGAAGGTGGTCTGTTCTATAGTCCTAAAGATCAGAAGGTGATAGTTTATACTAACGCCAGATTTTTAGAGGAGGAGTATATTATAGATCACAAGTCCAAAAGTAAGATAGTACTAGAAGAACTTAGAAAGGAAAATCCTGATGCACCAGCACGAGTAGATACACCACACACTGCACAAGATATCACAGATGATGCGCCTACACTGGTGGTGTCTCGTCGTAGTGGGAGGATTGTGAAACAACCTAAAAGGTTTATTGGCGTGGGAGAAGCCTCTGACTTCATCCCATGCGCGCCTAAACTGGACCCAGTGAACTACAATGAGGCTCTCCGAGATAAAGATGCAGAATCTTAGTGAAAAACAATGATATCCGAGATAGGGTCGATGGACAACAATCAAGTCTGGGAGCTTGTGGACCTGCCTGATGGTTTTAAACCCATTGGATGTAAGTGGGTCTACAAACGCAAGAGAGGACCTGACAGAAAGGTTGAAAACTTTAAAGCTAGGCTTGTGGCGAAGGGGTATACTCAGAAAAAGGGAATGGATTATGAGGAAATTTCTTCCCGGTAGCCATGCTTAAGTCAATCCGGATTCTCTTTGCCATAGCTGATCATTTAGATTATGAGATATGGCAAATGGATGTCAAGACATCTTTCCTAAACAGAAGTCTTGAGGAAACCATCTTAATGCAACAACCAGAGGGATTCATTGAAAAAGGACAAGAGCATAAGGTTTACAGGCTTAAGAGGTCTATTTACGGACTTAAGCAGGTATCCAGATCTTGGAATATCCGGTTTAATGAAGTGATCCAATCCAACGGATTTAATCAGTTTCTGGATGAACACTGTGTGTACCGCAGACGTGATGGAAATGCGGTAGTGTTTCTTATACTTTACGTATATGAGATTTTACTAATTGGCAACATAAAACTGTGTTATCAGACGTAAATGCATGGTTGTCCAAACAGTTTGATATGAAAGATTTAGGAGAAGCAAGCCATATCATTGGGATTAAGATAGTTCGAGATCGTAGGAAACGTTCGTTAACGCTCTCTCAAGCTTCATACATAGACACGATTCTGGCTCATTTTAACATGCAGAACTCCAAGAAATGTTTTCTACATTTCAGACACGAAGTGCACCTGTCTAAAGAACAGTCTCCAAAGACTGTTGAGGAGATAGAAGCCATGAAGACAGTTCTTTATGCTTCAGTAGTAGGATGTCTCATGTGCGCAATGTTATGTACGAGGCCTGATATATGTTATGCTTTTGGCATTGTAAGCAGATATCAGAGTAATCCCGGGAAAACTCATTGGGAGGCAGTAAAATGCATTCTCAAGTATTTGCGCAGAACGAGAGACCAAGTCTTAGTCTATTAGGCGCCTGAGCTGGTACCCCGAGGTTACACAGACTCAGATTTTCGAGGCGACAGGGACAAGAGCAAGTCTACCTCAGGGTATGTGTTCACTTTGGGAGGTGGAGTCATAGTTTGGTGGAGTGTCAAGCAGAAATACGTGGCGGACTCTGCCATGGAGGCTGAATACATTGCCGCATCAGAAGTAGCGAAAAAAGCAGTGTGGCTCAAGAACTTTCTAGTGGACTTATACGTGATTTCTAGTTTGCAGATGTTGATCACACTGTACTGTGACAACAATGGTGCAGTAGCGAACTCGAAGGAACCATGAGCCTACAAAGCGAGCAAGCATATACAGCGCAAGTACCACCTAATACCAGATATCGTCAAGAGGGAAAACGTGGTCATGACTAAGATAGCATCGAAAGATAACCTTACAGATCCATTCACAAAGACATTGACTGCAAAAGTCTTTAAGGCTCACGTGGAGGGCATGGGGATCAGATACTTAGGAGAGCAATGATAGTTTTTCTAGTTGTATTGTAGTTGTAAATATTAAGTGTTGTTTTACACTTAAAGCACACCTTAAGTATTAGTGGGAGATTGTTAGGTTTGAATACTAAAGCTATGCTAGTATTATACTATTTCCCAGTTAATATATCGATTAAATGTTTTGGTTTATATGTTGTGCATATATCATCCATTTATATTATGTTGTTAGATGATGAGGTGTCTGGTGTGACATAGTAGATCTCATCATTGGTTAAAAGACATAATATATAAATGAGGTTCGTAACCGAGATAGTTTTGGACACACTATCGGTTTAGGTTATTGTGTGATTCAGAAATTGGTTTGTCTAAACTAATTGAATCATATAGATACACCTAGGGCATATTGAACTTGACCATTTAGGATAAATTGTCTTATACTGATTTAATAGACTATTCATTCCTAGTATTCTATCTCTTAATCACTATACTTGAGCAGGCATAAGGATTAGACATAGTGTACTTTGATAAGCCAGAGAGTGAGGTTATTTGTGACCAATAATCTCAGTATGTTGGGTGCGCGTGTTTAGTTGCTTGGTGTGTTGTTACTTCTCGAAAGGAAATCATGTACCGATGCGTCCGGGGTGATGGTGCTCCCGAGATGAGCTCGTTATGTTTACTATACTAAACCCGGCCGGTGGACTTATGTCCGGTATAGTAAAAAGGTCGAGTGGTACTAATCTCGGATTATAAGAAGTTAATTAATTAATTTATCAGTAGATTAATAAATTAACGAGCACTATATCTTTGATGTGGGGAGATTAAAGAATAAATTAATTTAGTTATTTCGGAAGCAATCCTGGTGTTGGATAGTAGTTCCATAATTAATCCGTTAGTGGTACGATTAATTATGTAGTGAGTTAATTGATTAAATAGAATTAATTATTTATTTAATTATTCCTAAGGGTTAATTAAGTAATTAATAAAGTGAAATTAATTAATTACTTAATTAAGTCTTAAATTTCAATTAGAATTGGGAAATCCTAGAGATTAGGAAATCTAATTGGATTAGGAAATCCTATTAGATTTGTTACCTAATTGGATTTGGAAACTAATTAATTACCTAAACCCATTAGGAAGGCTAATCATAAACCGACTTGGGGTCTCTCTTGTAACTCTATGAATAGACAAGAGATTGACAATTCTACATACACAATTAATAAGTTTTCAAGAATAGAAAACTAGGGAGAGAAACTCCTAGAGAGAGAATTAAATAATTATTCTCTCAAATTCGGGTTTTTGAAGCTCCTTGCGGTGACACAATTTTCTAGGTTGGCCGGTGGTTGGTTTGGAACAAAACTGGCAGTGCGTGGCTTCCTTGTGTGGCGGCGCGTGTGGAGTCTTCTCGGCACCAGCAGCGGCGCGTGTGACATAGGCGCTAAGCGGGCGGCTTCGTTGGTTTTTCCGGTGAGTGGAGTTGTGGTGATTTACTGATCAATTGATCGTTAGATCATTTCCCACACAACATACGATCAAAGTCTTGAATCATACAAGAGAATCACCTAAGTACACGCTTAAAGAGGTAATTCTTAAACTTCTGCTTTAATTAGGAATTACTTGTTGCTTGATAAATCGAACAAGTGCAAGCTAAGATCCTGCGCAATGTTATTTCAAGCAAGGATTGGAATAGCGCTTGTGCTAGAGTCTAAGCCTGGTCAAGAATTCTGATTCTGGAATGCATAGCACGAAAGTGTATTTTTGACCGGGCCCAGGCAGATAATCTTTCAAGTTTCTGCCTTAATTACTGAGATATGTTTAGCGACGATTCCCACAGATACTTGGTGTGTGGATTCAGGCACCACTGACCATGTTTGTAATTTTTTTTAGGGGTTCCAAGTAACCCGGAAGTTTAGAGAAGGCGAGTTGGATGTCAACTTGGGCGACACTACAAAAGTGTCAGTAGAAGCAGTGAGAGTAGTTAGTGTGCTTTTCAAAAATTATAGATTGGAGTTAGACAATTGCCTTTATGTACCGAGTTTTAGAAAGAACTTTATTTGAGTTTCTAAACTCTTAAAGAATGGTTATAAGTTTATTTTTTCTGATAATTCTGTTGTTATTAGAAAAGATGGCAAGCTTATTTGTTCTGGTTCATTAGTTAACAATTTGTTTTTGATTAAATCAAACTCCCTGTTGTGCAAACCACAGAATTAAATGGCGCATAATCAAACAGCAATAAGAGAAAAGAATCTTCTAAAACGAATCAAACCTATCTTTGGCATCTCAGGCTAGGTTATATAAACCTTCGTAGGATTCAGAGGTTAGTCAATGATGGACCTTTAAGTTCATTAGAGATTGACAGTTACTCAATCTGCGAATCTTGCTTGGAAGGTACGATGACCAAGAGACCTTTTAAAGCAAAAGGTTATAAAGCCAAAGAAGTATTAGAATTGATTCACTCTGACTTGTGTGAACCAATATCGATCAAAGAACGAGGTGGGTTTGAGTATTTTGTGAGGTTCACAGATGATTACTCGAGATACGGATACATTTACCTAATGCGCCACAAGTCCGAATGCTTTAGTAAATTCAAAGAGTATCGGGCATATGTGAAGAAACATCATGGCAAGAGTATCAAGACACTGTGATCAGATTGTGGTGATGAGTACCTGTCCTACGAATTTTGAGAATACCTCAGTGAGGTCAGAATTCAGTTTCAGTTGTCTACACCCGGTACACCACAGCAAAACGGTGTAGCAAAAAAAGAAACCGAACTCTTATGGAAATGGTTAGGTCAATGATGAGCTATAATGATTTTCCGAATTCGTTCAGGGGGTATGCCTTAGAAACTGCAATGTACATTCTAAATCTTGTACCATCTAAAACTGTGCCTTCAACCCCTACACAGTTGTGGAACGGGCGCAAGCCCAGTCTAAGACATCTCAGAATTTGGGGTTGTCCAGCACAAGTGCTTAAGGCAGATGTCGCTAAATTAGATGCAAGAACAGAAGTAATGTTTTTTGTAGGATATCATAAAGGAACGAAAGGTGGTCTGTTCTATAGTCCAAAAGATCAGAAGGTGATAGTTAGTACTAACGCCAGATTTTTAAAGGAAAACTACATTCTAGATCACAAGCCCAAGAGTAAGATAATACTAAAAGAACTTAGAAAGCAATCTGATAATCCTGATGCACCAGTACAAGTAGATACACCACACTGCACAAGATATCACAGATGATGCACCTAAACAGGTGGTGCCTCGTCGTAGTTAAAGGGTTGTGAGAGAAATCGATAGGTTCATTGGCGTGGGAGAAGCATCTGACTTCATCCCAGGCGCGCCTGAACGGGTTCGGTAAACTACAATGAGGCTCTCCAAGATAAAGATGCAGACTCTTGGCAAAAAGTAATGATATCCGAGATGGGGTCGATGGACCACAATCAAGTCTGGGAGCTTGTGGACCTACTTGATGGTTTCAAACCCATTGGATGTAAGTAGGTCTACAAACACAAGATAGGACTTGACGAAAAGGTTGAAACCTTTAAAGCTAGGCATGTGACGAAGGGGTATACTCAGAAAGAGGGAATCGATTATGAGGAAACCTTCTCCCGGTGGCCATGCTTAAGTCAATCCGGATTCTCTTGGCCATAGCTGCTCATTTAGATTATAAGATATGACAGATGGATGTCAAGACAGCTTTCCTTAACGGAAGTCTTGAGGAAACCATCTTCATGCAGCAACTAGAGGGATTCATTGAAAAAGGCCAAGAGCATAAGGTTTGCAGGCTTAAGAGATCCATTTACAGACTTAAGTAGGCATCCAGATCTTGGAACATCCGGTTTGATGAGGTAATCCAATCCTAGGGATTTACTCAGTGCCCGGATAAACAATGTGCGTACCACAGACGTGATGGAAACGCGATGGTGTTGCTTGTGCTTTACGTAGATGACATTTTACTAATTGAAAACAATAAGAAAGTGTTATCAGACGTAAAGGCATGGCTGTCCAAACAGTTTGATATGAAAGACTTAGAAGAAGCGGGACATATCATTGGGATCAAGATAATTCGAGATCATAGAAAACGTTCACTAACGCTCTCTCAAGCTTTATACATAGACACAATTCTGGCTCGTTTTCACATGTAGAACTCCAATAAAGGTTTTCTACCTTTCTCAGACACAGAGTGCATCTATCTAAAGAAAAGTGTCCTAAACCTGTTGAGGAGATAGAAGCCGTGAAGACAGTTCCTTATGCTTTGGCAATTGGAAGTCTCATGTATGTGATGTTATGTACGAGGCCTGATATCTGTTATGCATTTGGCATTGTAAGCAGATATCAGAGTAACCCCGAGATAGCTTATTTGGAGGCAGTAAAATGCATTCTCCAGTATTTGTGCAGCATGAGAGACCAAGTGTTGGTTTATCAGGAGCCTGAGCTGGTACCCCGAGGTTACACAGACTCAGATTTTCAAGGCGATAGGGACAAGAGCAAGTCTACCTTAAGGTATATGTTTACTTTGGGAGGTGAAGCCATAGTTTGGCGGAGTGTCAAGCGAAAATGCGTGGCGGACTCTACCATGGAGGCTGAATACGTTGTAGCATCAGAGGCAGCAAAAGAAGCAGTGTGGCTCAAGAACTTCCTAGTGGACTTTGACGTGATTCCTAGTTTGTATAAGTCGATCACAGTGTATTGTGATAATAAAGGTGCAGTACCAAACTCGAAGGAACTACAAGCCCACAAGTCAAGTAAGCATATACAGCGCAAGTACCACCTAATACGAGATATCATTAAGAGGGAATACGTGGTCATGGAAAAGATTGCATCAGAAGATAACCTTGCAGATCCATTTACGAAGACATTGACTGCAAAAGTCTTTGAGGCTCACGTGGAGGGCATGGGGATCAGATACTTAGAAGAGCCATGAGTGTTTTTCTAGATATTATTGTAGTTGTACGATTAATGTAGTTTTATACTTGAAGCACAGCTTAAGTATTAGTAGGAGATTGTTGGGTTTAAATACTAAATTTTTGCTTGTAATAAACTATTTTCCAATTTTATATATCGATTGAATGTTTTAGTTAAATTTTTTATATGTTTTACATATGTCATCCATTTATATTATGTAATTAGATTATGAGGTGTCTGGTGTGACACAGTAAATTTAGTCATTGGATAAAAGACATAATATATAAATGAGGTTCATAACCGAGACAATTTTTGGACACACTATCAGTTTAGGTTATTATGTGATTCAAAAATTGGTTTGTCTAAACCAATTGAATCATATAGACATGCCCGGGCCATATTGAACTTGACAATTTATGATGAATTGTCTTGTACTGATTTAATAGATGATTCATTCTTAGTATTCTATCTCTTAATCCCTAGACTTGAGCAGGCATGAGGATTAGACATAGTGTACTTTGCTCTGCCAAAGATTGAGGTCATTTGTGACCAATAGTCTCGGTAGGTTGGGTGCCCGTATTTGGTTGTTTGGTGTGCTGTTGCTTGTCGAAAGGAAACCATGTACCGGTGCGTCTGGGGTGATGGTGCTCCCGAGATGAGCTCGTTATGTTTATTATAATACTAAACCCAGCTGGTGGACTTATATCCGGTATGGTTAAAAGGTCGAGTGGTACTAATCTCGAATTATAAGAAATTGATTAATTAATTTATCATAAATTAATAAATTAACGAGCACTATATCTTTGATGTGAGGAGATTAAAGAATAATTAATTTCCTTGTTCAGGAAGCAATTCTCGTGTAGGATGGTAGTTCCATAATTAATCCGTTAGTAGTACAATTAATTATGTAGTGGGTTAATTGATAAAGTAGAATTAATTATTTAATTAATTATTCCTAAGGGTTAATTAAGTAATTAACAAAGTGGAATTATTTAATTAATTAATTAAATCTTGAGTTTCAATTAGAATTAGGAAATCTAATTGGATTTGGAAATCTAATTAGATTTGTTTATTAATTGGATTTGAAAACTAATTAATTACCTAAACCCATTAGGAAGGCCAATCCTAATCCAACTTGGGGTCTCTCTTGTAACTCTATAAATATACAAGAAATTAGCAATTCACAATACACAATTCATAAGTTTTCAAGACAAGAAAACTAGAGGGAGAAAATCCTAGAGAGAGAATTAATAATTCATCTCTCAAAGTCGGGTTTTAGCTTCTTAGCCGGCGACTTGTTCTCCTAGGCAGCGGCGGTGCTAGTGTCACGGCCTTGACACGGACGGTTCGGCCCAAGTGAGACGGAAGCATCGGTGGCCGAGATTCAGGGCCATTTGCGCACAAAAGGGAGCAGATCGTGGGGCTTTTGGAGTGCATGGGGCACGGACCAAACAAACGGGACCGAGCTGGGACGGTCCAGGCGCAGCGGGCAGCACATCGTGCGCCACGCACGGGAACGACACGGCCGAGTGTTCCAGTCATTTCGGCCCGTCAAACAGAACGCTCCCCAGCCGCTACGGTAGAATCTCTCGAACGTTCGGGACCAAAAAGGGGCACGAGGGGCAGCAGCTTCTCTAGAAGGGATGAGAAGGTTCCATTCCCTTGCAAGTGGGCAAGTTGGCACGGGTGACGTCATGCATGACGTCAGCCCTGGGAAATTCCCTTGTATATAATATTAGGGACTAGAATCTTCTTGGAATAAAATATTGGGAAGCTTCTCTTGGAAGCCTTGTATAGTAACCGACTTTGAGGCCTATAAATAGAGGCCAAGGGTCATTTGTAAAGGGCAACCAAGTATAGAAGTGTTTGTAAGCCTTTGTGCAAAGCAATATACTTGAGTTCCATTTTCGGGTCATTTTGTGCCCACAATCTCTTGCCATCTCGGTCATTTTCTGGGCCAACAAGCTCATTTTCGAGCAAGAGTAAGGCTGAGCTAGTTCTATATCGTTAGTTGTTAGAACTAACCGCACCGGTTCACTAGGCCAAGAGTGAGCCCATGACAGTTGGTATCAGAGCGTTGGTTTAGCGCATCGGGTGGAAGCCAAGCCATCATTGTGCACTAGTTTAGCACCATGGCCGCACCAAGCGACGTTACCAAGGTGGGTGAAGTCGAAGGTGGTGAGCACGTCTCAAGGGAAACGGAACGGACCTCTAAGAAGGGAGGCCGTAAGGATAAGTCCGTTGTCCAGGAGCCTTTGGTCGGATTTGAGCAACGGGTGGCCAAAATGGAGTTGGTCATTTCCGACCATCTTGATCGAGGGGAAGATCAAGATAGACGGTTCGACGAGTTTGAGGAGAGAGTGCTGGGGACTCTCAACCAAATCGTTGAACGTTTCTCAAAGGCCGACGAGGAATGAATGGCTCAAATTAGCATGCTCCAGGGGGAGATGCTAAAGTTCCAGGGGGAGCTCGAGACGGTGAAGGCCTTAGCTGCTCGTGTCGGTCAAGGTGCTCAAGGTGGAGCACTAGCTGTGGCAAGGGTCGAAGTCCCAAAGCCTGAGGCCTATGGGGGAGACCGGAAGGCTAGGGACATTGAGAATTTTCTCTATGGCTTGGAACGATATTTCAAAGCCGTTGGAGCATATGGGGATGAGGCTCGGCTGGACTTCGTTCCTCTCTACCTCAAGGACACGGCCTTGGTGTGGTGGAGACGGAGGACGGGAACGGTTGATATTGGGGTCGAGCCTATCAACACCTGGGAGAACTTCAAGGTGGAGCTCAAGAAACAATTTCTGCCGAAAGATGCCGAAGACGAAGCGAGGGCTAGACTTCGTCGATTGAGCCACAAAAATGGCCAAATTAGGGAATATGTCAAGGAGTTTTCAGAACTAATGCTGGAGATCCCTGACCTATCGCCTAAGGAGGCCTTATTCACATTGATGGACGGTCTCAAACCTTGGGCCAAGTTGGAGTTGCAACGGAGGGACGTCTCCAACATAACCCAAGCCATGAACGTGGCCGAGTCTTTGGTCGAGTTTCAAAAGAAAAATGGGGGCAAAGACAAAGGCAAGGCCATTCTAGAGGACGATGATGAGGAGGACACGGGCATGCCTCGCTCAAAGTCCTACGAGACCATCCAACCGGCAGAAACCAGGCAGGCACAAAAACGGGACGAACCCAAGAAGTTCAAGGGTTACTTCTTGTGTGACGGACCGCACATGGCACGGGACTGCCCATCCCGAAACAAGCTCGCCGCCATCATCCAAAGGTTGGACGAAGGGGAACGGGAGCGTTTAGCCTGCATCCAAGACAAGGTGGACTAAGCCACCAAGGACACGGACAACCAGGGGCGGATGTTCGTAGACGTAGACTTTGGGAGGAGTCTACAACCGGCTCTCATTGACCCGGGGACCGTGACGAGCTACATGTATGAGGGACTTGCGCAAAAGCTAGGGATCAAGGTGACTCCTAACACGGGTCAAATAAAAGGTGTTAACGGAGAATGGACCGATCTCAGGGGAAAGGCCGACGCAACGGTAAGGATCGGGGCGTGGCAAGGTAAGTTAACTTTCTCCGTTGCTCCACTTGATGACTATGGCATTATTTTGGGCATGAACTTCATAAAGAAAATCATGCCATACATCACGAGGTCGGACGCCATAGTCGTCTTGCGAGGGAAAAGCCCTTGCACCATACCGATCAAATGGGAACACGAACGGTATGGGAAACGGTCCGACCAAAGGGAGGAACAGGTGCAGCATACTTGTGCCGCAATGGTACTCGAGGAAAAGCCACCAAACGGGGACTAGCGTCGAAAGAGCGAGGCAGCAAAGGCACCGGTACTTGAGGAGGGAGAGGCATCAGGGACGATGCCTCACTCAAGTGGGGGAGAGTGTCACGGCCTTGACACGGACGGTTCGGCCCAAGTGAGACGGAAGCATCGGTGGCCGAGATTCAGGGCTATTTGCGCACAAAAGGGAGCAGATCGTGGGGCTTTTGGAGTGCATGGGGCACGGACCAAACAAACGGGACCGAGCTGGGACGGTCCAGGCGCAGCGGGCAGCACATCGTGCGCCACGCACGGGAACGACACGGCCGAGTGTTCCAGTCATTTCGGCCCGTCAAACAGAACGCTCCCCAGCCGCTACGGTAGAATCTCTCGAGCGTTCGGGACCAAAAAGGGGCACGAGGGGCAGCAGCTTCTCTAGAAGGGATGAGAAGGTTCCATTCCCTTACAAGTGGGCAAGTTGGCACGGGTGACGTCATGCATGACGTCAGCCCTGGGAAATTCCCTTGTATATAATATTAGGGACTAGAATCTTCTTGGAATAAAATATTGGGAAGCTTCTCTTGGAAGCCTTGTATAGTAACCGACTTTGAGGCCTATAAATAGAGGCCAGGGGTCATTTGTAAAGGGCAACCAAGTATAGAAGTGTTTGTAAGCCTTTGTGCAAAGCAATATACTTGAGTTCCATTTTCGGGTCATTTTGTGCCCACAATCTCTTGCCATCTCGGTCATTTTCTGGGCCAACAAGCTCATTTTCGAGCAAGAGTAAGGCTGAGCTAGTTCTATATCGTTAGTTGTTAGAACTAGTGCCGCACCGGTTCACTAGGCCAAGAGTGAGCCCGTGACACTAGGAAATTCTATTCCGGTGGCGGCGTTTGGTGATGAAGTGTGCGGCGCGTGGAGCCACTCTCGGGTGGCGGCGGCCAGTGGGTTGTACGCGCGGTGGCGGCAGGTCGGAGGAGTTTTTCGGCGAGCTTTTGTGGTAGATTGCTGATCGTTGGCTCGTTGCCCACACAACGTACGAGCTGGTCTTAAGTCATACAAGTGATCACCTAAGTACACGCTTCAAGAGGTAATTTTTAAACTTCCTCTATAATTAGGAATTTATTGTTACGTGGCAAATCGAACAAGTAGAAGCTAAGATCCTGCGCAATGTTATTTCAAGCAAAGATTGGAATAACGATTGTGCTAGAGTCTAGGTCTGGTCAAGAGTTCCGATTTTGGAAAGCATAGCACGAAAGTGAATTTTTGATCGGCTCGGGGCAGATAATCTTTCAGAGCAAGCCTAGCTTGATAAATTGAGCGAAAGTATGATACCGCCATTTAAAGCAATTCGAGCTGGTCATCCACCGCGTTCCCCTCACTGTCTTGTAAGGTGATGACTTTATTCTTTCGTCTCCTTACCTTGACCAAACGGTGTTAGTAAGCAGTATTACGATCACCGTATAGTAACCATTCCCTTCTTGACTTCTGAATCATCAACAGCTCCTCCTCGGACATAACTCCTCCAACTCTTTCCTCAATTGCTTTTCAATCAAAACCAGTCTGTCAGAATGGTACTACTGCAAATGTCTCTGAATGCCCCCAATCCTAGCCAACAACCTCTTTTTCCTACCAAATATATTGCCAAAAATCGTAAAATTCCACCTCCTTATCTTCTCATGACATTGAAACACTGTCTTTTTATATGGGAGACCATCCTGCCATGTTTCCTGAACAAGTGAATAAAAGCCGTCATATCGAAACAAAGGCGCAAGAAACTTAAACGGCTTACTCCCACTTCGCATGCGGACGTCAGCAATGGAACATGATCAAAGTGAACCCACAAAAGATTCTTGACAATGCCATCCACAAAACCACTCAACCATTCAGGATTCCCCAACACCCCATCCACCGCCCTCTAGAATCTTCCCTCAACCATGTAAATTCGAGCCTATCTATAGGAATCTCAATGAGCCCATTATAAAAAACGTAATCCGAAAATCCCCTACATATACAATCCCTTCCCACCATCCTGCCTCTTCTCTGCCCTGGATGAAGGAGACTATTGAAGTCACCTCCTAAAAACAATAGCCTTATATAAATAAAAGAGAGTCCATTTAGATCTAATTTTAAAAAGTAACAATAATCTCTTTTATTGTATAGTTTGTTTAAACAAAAAAAAATATACAAAAACTTGGTAAAGTTAGGAGTTGAAAGGTAGAAGGGTCAAAAGAAAGATTGAATGGTTTGTCGATTTTATGTTTTGAATAAAATTTGTTAGAAACTATAAATGTGGATAATTTTATTACTGAAAAATACACAATTGGTCTTATATAATGACCATGTTACACAATTGGTCCTATATAATGACCATGTTACACAATTGGTCCTACACGTTTAGAACTCGACAGCCGTTAAAATTTATGCCACGTGGAAGCCAATCGTTAGTGCACATGCCATGCGTGTGTCACGTGGCATGTGTGCGGTCGATTGGATGTCATGTGACTTTTTATGCCACGTGGTAACCACGTGGCATCAAACTTAAAGGCTGCTGAGTCAGCCGTTAAATTGATGTATGAGCCGTTAATTGAAACGTTTATGACCAAATCTATTAAGTTCCAAACGTTTAGGACCAATTGTGTAACAAGGTCATTATATATGATCAATTAATCTAAATAACAGGTTAAAAGTGGTCAAAAAAAGAGATTTCTATGATGAGTGATGTGCCTTGATGTGATCAAAATAACAGGATAAACTCTCTTTTTCTATTTCTAGTTTTACTTTATTTTTTCTCTTCTGATCACTAACTTGTCTATCATTAGAACGGATCTGTCTGGTTCTCATCACACAGGCCCAACCCTAAGCCTGTTACAAGTCACAGGGCTAAAAAAAAAATTTTACTTCTATTTTGTGGTAAGTCAGAAACATGTCAAGCGACATAGCCGACATTCAGTTACTCCATTCAAGCATGGTACACCGCATTTCTCTCCCCTAACTCTTCTTTTACTCTGTATAAGTCATGGGAGTAAAGTTCAATTTTGGTCCATTACATATAGACAAAATATTTTTTTAGTCCATTACAAAAAAAAAATTTATTTTGGTCCATTACATTATATATTTACACAATTTTGGTCTAAACCCCGTTATCCATCAATTGCGTCGGGGGCAATTTTGTCAAAATATTATATATTTTATTTTAAAATTTTAAAATAATAAAATAATTAAAAAAAACTTTTTTAGTTCATTACATTATAATGACTAACGTTTTTAGTCCATTACATTTTGACGCGAAGAATTTTTCAGTCCATTCAATGGAGCATAGGTTCATATTATAAACTATGTAATTGAATGAAAATGCGCTATGACCTACACATCACATTCTTCACCATCTTCATCAATAACATCACCGTCTTCACCACAGCCATCAACAACTTTCGCATCATTGTGAATGTCATTGGATGGCAAAAAAAGGTAAAAGTACTAAATATAATGGACTAAAATAGGTTTTCACTGAAAAAGTCATCCTTTACGACCACCGGGATACGCAAACACTAACAATGGAACATAAATCAAAATTCAACAACAAACAAATATAACAGATAGCAACATCCACTATCTCTTCAATCTAACTATCGCCTAACAACAAATATTATCATAACCAGGAGATTGATAATCAATGATACTTTCACAAGAAAAGCATGGTTGTTTTCCCCACATTTCCATTTGCAATTGCATCCACGACTTCGTATCTCGTCCGATGATTCCATCATTCATCACATAATCGTCAATTGCCTCCGGTCGCCCAAGAAAAAGTCTTCTCCTTACCTCACTCGACCCACTCTCAGCTTCCAATCTTAATTTCACAGCCCATTCAATAAACCCATGGTAAGGACAATCGTGATAAATTCGAACTAGATTTCTTATTGTAGTGGATAGTACAAAATCTAATACCGCCTCACACCTCCTGCAATTAACCCGTTCGGACCGAAGATTAATCACGAGTTTTCCAGTTGACCTGCTGTTTGCACTCCCAGTAGACATTTGTTACTCTGATTTACAAAACTTCTGATCGATATAATGTAGGCGAACGATGTAGTAAGTAGCCGCGGCATCAGCGGGGCAGCAAAACGGCACGACAAATCTCACAATTACACTTAATTCCAAAAGCACCGCCAAGAAGAAGAAACCAACTTAACAATGTTTACAAATTCAGAAGCCGTTCAACTAAAACACTCAAAAATTGAAGAAGCCCACCAAAACGAACATCGGACAAGACTGGTATTTATACATATAGGTAGAAGAAAGTAAGAAGATGAAAAATAGCATATAATGCTCAATTCACCATTCTTTACGATTTCAAAGAACTCTACAAAAGAAAAAAAAAAGTTGAAGAACTAACATTTGCACTTTTGTGGTTTTTTTGCTGTCGATATTCTTCTTCGTACATAACATTATGCAGATGCCTCTTTATACTAGTCTTACATTTGTAGGCTTTCGATGGATTAAAGGTCTGGGCAACAACCGGGTTGGAGTTTCGATGTAAGCGAACAATGAAGTAAGCAGTGGCGGCACGGCGGGGCAACAAAACGACTCGACGACAATGAGTTTTTAGAAACAGTAAATTGTTAGGGATAACTTTTGTAAGAGGGAGTATTAAAAATAGTGGACAAGTTTTTTTTATTATTATTTTGAGATTTTAAAATAAAATATATAATGTTTTGACAAAATTACCTTGACGGAATTGATGGATAATGGGGTTTGGATCAAAATTGTATAAATATATGATGTAATGGACCAAAATAAACGTTTTTTTTTTTCTTTTCTTTGTAATGGACCAAAAACATATTTTGCCTACCAAAATTAAACTTTACTCTAATTCATTGATATAAAAAGTTTTATTCATGATTTTATTTAGTTATTAAATATTTTAGGGCCTCATTTATTTTGAACAATATCAGATGGAAGGTCATCACATCTATATCCATTAGGCTTTGAGACAAGCATGCATCTTAATTATATTGAGCTTAAAAAATTACAATTAAGAGAAGGACAATTAGGTTAAGTCTTACAACTGATTATTGTTATATACAGTCGCATTCCCACCCCTCCCCTCTGGCTCTGAAAGTACAAAAAACAAAAATACAAAAAAGAACTACCAAGATCAACCTAATAAGCCATTAACCCTATATAAATATACAAGGACAGACGAATCTGGGCTGGGGGTACACATGATTTCTGCAGAAAGACACCTTTCTAATCAATGGCTGATGGAAATTATTATCAAAACGAAAACTCCGCCACCAAATAAACAGGCAAGGATCCTGAGTTCAAGCAGCAGTCATTAGTCTGGGTACAAGGCATTACTAGACCAAGTAATCCACAATCCACAATCCACAATCCACACCTTATTTGAATATAGATAATTAGCTGTCTAAATAAGAGCATATAAAGCCATTCTGCATAATGCAAAGTCAGAAGCAATGTATTTTAAACTGGTAGGAAATGTCCCTTGTCCTTAAACACGCCGATCAAGCGCTAACTAGACTGAAAGAACGAGCCAACTATCTACAGACTCTAAATAATCAGAGATCCCAAGCGAAGATATCACTTCCTCTAGGAAGCAACCAGATCACTCTTTATACAGAAGATAAAAATAATGCTTGTAAAGCCATCAGCAAGAATAAAGAGGCCACTTTCTTGTTCCTCGTGAGTTTCATTTTGAAGCCCATTCAAAGTAGTGACAACGGGGACCTCTAGTGGCTGTCCAATTCCCGCAACCAAAGAATAGGCTCCCTTGTGTTGGACCTGGTCTTCGGATCATCCCTTCTCTGCTTCTAACCCCACAATAGCAATGAGGATGAAGGTGAAGTACTGAAACAGGTAGGGCTCTCACCTTTTGAGGATGGTACGAGGGAATTGAAGGCTGATCCTGGGGTAGCTTCCACGTGAAAGTCTCATCAGAAGGTGGAGACATCAACGAGTCAGTAACTGAGAACTTGAATCCTCTGCGCATGAGCAAAGCAAGTAGTCGTGCAGTGTTTTTTGCATCATCAAGACCACAGTGAGCGCGGCCCTGCCATTCTAGGCCAGCCAACTGAACTGCTTCTTTCAGATTGCATCTTGCCCCGCCAAAAACTTCACGGAATGGAACCTTCAAGTTAATCCATCTGGACAAAGAAATGCAAAAATGAAGTCAATGCCTCCATACAGGTATTTTAATGATTTATTTTTTTTAATTATGCTTGAATATAAACCAAAAATTGCCAACAAAACCACTACCTGTTAAAATAAGGAGGCTTTCTAATTTTCTTGTATCGGCATTCCGATTCCAACATCACTTCACAATCCCAATTGGACCATGTAACAACAACAAAGTTAGTATTCTTGATCCCTTTGTTTTCCAACCACTTATCATGTCTCAGAAGAGCTTCACTTAGAGTAACTCCTCTATCCACCTGAACAAGTGAAAACAGGCCCAAGTTAAAATGCATGTTATTAAGGGTGTCATACGTATGAACTTATACAGGCCTCAACAAGATGGACATGCAAAACACACCAAAACAAACAATGGGAAGAACTAAGAACTAATGTGCCATGCTCAATAAAATAACTTTCCAACTTTCTGGTCACACACAAAGCAAAAAGTTCAACAATATCAGCTAAAGTACTTGTATCTTGAAAAGCATTGATGCTTAGTTGCAGAGAAAATGTTCCATTAACAGATCAAAGATCGCTGCAAAAACAAGAGCAAATAAAATGCAGCGCCATAATATAGAGATAAATGGAAGAAAAATGAGCATTCAGACATGGGAAAGCATCTTATGCAGCAGCATATTACCCTATTCTTAAGTCCCATACATATGAATGCTTAAATACCTGAATATAAGAGCTCAAAATTCCACTGTACTATCAATTTAAATGGGAAAGGTTTATTTGGCGTCAAGCATACTTGATAAACAGTCTATTAACCGAAATTTTCAACTTCATCCATCCATCCATTTGATCTAACCTAATTTCAAATGAACTTCAATTTCAGTCCATGTTATCCATTTGAACTCAGCAATTCCAGCTTAGTAACTGTAACAGGTATTGCAAGTAATTATATGCTTTACATCCCTTCTCGCAAATGTCAAACCAAAACACACCAATTTCAGAGCTAAACTATTCATTCATTTATTTTCCATCAAGAACAGCAGACATGATGAATCAAGTCTTGAACCAAAAGATAAAGACCTGTTTTATAAAATGATGTTTAATATAAATCCAACTTCCCAAACTACTACACAAACCCAAAAGCAAGTTTAAGACCAACATTCATTTAACAGTAATTATGGCAAACAGCCAAGTAATATAACCCTGAACATTTAGGCAAATGTAGAATGTGGCAGTGGAGATAAAAGTATTTAGAATAGAGAAACTAAAAGGCAAAATATCCAAAGAGATTAACATTTTCCAATATCTGATAGCTTCTATTATTCCACAAATGAATCATAGCATTCCCAACATTACATCCTAAGCAGAGATAGTCAGAGTGAGTAGGTTTTAACTTCTCACAATCAGTATCTCATGCAACACACTTTACCAAAAAAGCACTCCAATTCCTCCACAGACACAGGAAAAAAGTTAGACTCAAATCTGAAGAACGTGAAAAACAAAGACTTTTAACCACTATATGTAACTCATTTACACCAACAATGGCAAACCAACTACTAAGCAAGAAATAACAGATCCTTTATATGACTCATGCCAATTAACGAATCAATATTTTCCACTAGTTTTGGGTCAATATTTTACAAGTGCGGATAAAGCTTTTAAGTTAAACAAACCACAAAAGCAAAAAGACATTGCACCTGAATTTGCTGAATGCCAGTAAGGTCCTTACAGAAGTCACTGAGGTTCTGGTTGCATGTTGGCCGGACGTATGTTTGGAAACAAGCTTCAAGCTGGCCAGTCATGCTGCTAACTATTACCGATGGGAACTCAATTATCTCTTGAGGGTGAGGATTCTTTTCCTTGTCACATGTGGCTTCAAAATCAATAACAACAAAGTACTGAAAATCTTGGAACTGGCACTTGTAAGGATAACCTTGTGGCATCATGTTTATTGGGGTATAACGGGCATGACTATCCACGAGGAAAGGATAGAGTTGGCCATCAAAAGCACGCAGGTGGCACAACTTTATGTTACTAGGGTCTGCATAAAATGCCGACCATGTGCCAAACTCAGGCTGATAATGCAGTTTTCCCTGAGTTTCCTTTGTAGTATCAACAGGTTCACCATTTAGGGAGTGATCTGGTTCCACACTATCCCTACCCTGATGAGCATGAATTCCATCTTTGAGCACTTGCAACTCCTGAATGGGATTTCTATTATATTGTAGATTGAAAGGGAAACCCTTGTTCTGGAGGCATTGTGTTGGTGCTTCTCGAGTCATATGTATAGAGGGATCTAGAGCAAGAAAATAAAACAATTAAATCCTGCAAACATAATACTGCCATCAACAAAATAACAAGATCAACCAATGGACACAGAACAATAGGGCAAAATAAAGACCAATTAAACTGAAAATTTGGCCAGTTCAGATCCTTCTCACAGAACACTCTTTATCTTTTTCCTATTATAAAAGATACCTTCCATTGGGTTTTCTTATCCCTTTACTAAATAAAATTCTTATTACACAGGACAATTTGAAGAACCTGATACAAGATGTTTTCAATTCTTTCCAACTCTTTACAACACAGAGAGAAAAAAAAAAAACCTTCTTCCAGATAATTCAGGCGTTTATGCTGTCCCCTATTTCTCCTTCCCAACACACTACAGCACCCACATTGAACTACACCCAGACCCTCCCAACAAGCACTCCCTAAGATTCATTATGAACACCAAACCCTCACCAATAACCCAAAAAAAAAAAAAAAAAAAGGAAAGACAAAATAGTGAGCATCCTTCTATGAAGCTAACTTTGCTAATTCCTTCCTACTTTAGTTCAATTTTGCGACTAAGCCAACACCTACCTGGGAAAAACACTATGAAAGTCCTTGGCAGGGAGGAAACAACAGAACTATAACTTTGCTTGTTCTAATCTTCTAGGTTCAAAATCTAGACCACTGTCTCAGAAATAAACAACAAATTTGATGTCAATTATACGCACAAACTAGTTACTTTAATTGCCAACAACCCAAACAAAGCCCAGGATCAAAACAAACCATTAGCGTCTAAGATTCTTAAATCACCGGATTTTTGGTGGTCTGGACCCAATACGGCCATAATAGGATGGAACTACATTCCCAACCTCACAACCAAAGCGGTGAACCGAACTAAAAACAGTAACACACATTTTAAAAAACACAAAGCGCACACGCAAATTTAAACAACAATGAGCAGAACTTCAAAGGAAGCCACCTTCTTAACAAAACAATCCAAATTCCTCAGTTTAATCACTGCCCAAACCAAATAAACACATACATAATAATCGATCAAAATAGCGCCACGTAAAGATTGGAAAAAGGGAAAAAAAAAAAAAAAAAAAAACATACCTTTATAATCCAAGGTAAGCATGGTGATCGTTGTCGATATAGCTAAGATCAACCCACGAGTACATCAGATCTCCCTCTTCAATTTATCGTCCTACATCCAACCAAAAAACAATTAATACACGACACCCCACTTAAAATCAACCTGTAACAAGAACAACCCAAAAACATAAAACTAAGGAGAAAAAGAATTTTAAAAAATAAAATAAAATAAAAAACCCAGAATTGTTGTTGAGTATAGAACGGATTAGAATGGAAAACCTGTTGCCGCAGTTGCGATCTAGAGAGAGAGAATAGGAGAAGGCTGGTGGGTTACTAGTACAACAACTGAGGGGACTTCGGAAGCGCGGAAGTAATTAATATACTTAATTAATTAAGCAAGCTATTTTATTTCTTGTTTTTTAGATTGGAAAAAAGAAATGTCAGTTTTGGTAATTCAATTTTTTTTTGGTGGTTTCTGAAACGGTTCCGAGGTTTAACGGGCAGTTTCCATTTTTTTCTTTTAACAGAGAAGAAAGCATAGGACTCATGTTCGACGAAATCTTATCTTAGAATACTGTATTATTACTATTATTAAAAATAGGAAACGATGGATGAGTTAAATTAAACACGTGTCTTTATTGTTAATTTTGAAAATTAAATTAGGAGGAGCAAGAGAGGAAAAAGACTAGGAGACGACTGCACTTACCATGATACCACACAAAGGCAGTTCGGTTGGGATATTTTGTTTTCTTGTTTTCTTTTGGAAGTTTTTGGCTTAAACTCGGGAGCTTTTTCCTTTTATTTCTTTTTCTCCAAATAAATTCTTCTTAAAAATAAAAAAAAACAGAACAAAAATAGTCTTAGGGTTCGAGAGCTAAATAGAGGGACTCTTATTGGTCTTGGATACTATGTCTAAGGATATTTGCATGTTTCAAAATAGACGGAAATTATATATCTACCCACTAGGTATATATATCTACTATTATATTTAGTCACTTTTAGATGTCAGCAGTATAATTTCTATTTTTAGTAGTTATCAACAGACGCACCTATATTTATTTTTATTTTTTCTTCTTTTCCTGCCGCGGTATATATACCTACTAAAACTGGGTGTTGCAGTTTTTTTTCAAAACACTAACGAGAGCAACCGGTTAAATTCTTATTGCGCTGCTGCTTAATTAATTATGCAAACATTCAAATCATTGTTTTGGTTTTGGATTGGCGTTAATAAAGGTACCGGAACGAAGAACGATCATAATCATCATTTTTTTCGTGATTGATATTTCTGTTGAATTTTGTTGTTTAGTTGTCGTTTTGAAATTTTTTTGCGAATTCTGGAAGAGATATTATTACATGTTAGCTTTTAATCGGTTGAAAATCGTTTTAGCAGTCGTATAATTCATTTTTGTGATAATGTTATTATGATCGTTGTGCATAAGGACATTGTTGATATGTATTTTGGACGTAACGGCATGTTATACAAGGCGTAACAGACTAGGCTGTTGTCTTTTTTACTTTTTAAAGGATGTGTGGGGACGTAGCGGATGTTATAACTAGACGTGGTGGGACGTAACTAATATTTTTTTTTTCAGACATGAAATCATATAATGAAGTAATGGATGATGAATCGATGGCATCTTTGATGGGTATTACAGTTGGTAGCGAAAAAGAGGCATTCGATTTATATAACAAACATGCTTTCGAATTGGGTTTGTGTTATGAAACATAAGTCTTGTAGTAATGCTGATGGTATATATATGAGACAGTTTGTGTGTTCAAAGCAAAGTGAGAAGGATTATATAAACAAGAATGAGAAAGAGTATTCGAAAGTGAACGTTCGAACTAAATGTAATGCATTTGTTGAATTTAAAAAAAGAAAGGATTGTATTTGGGAGGTGAAAAAGCATTTCAAGAAACATAATCACGAGTTGTGCTTTGAACATCATAGACACTTGTTGCTTTCTTGTAGGCATTTTCTTCTTCTTCTGTTGATTATTTGAAGATTTTAAAGGATTCTGGTGTTCATGTTTCATATGGGTATTGAGTTTTGTGAAAAGAGGTACTTGACTTTACCTAATATTTTTGTAGACGTTGACGTGGCGTACAAATTATGGTTTTTTAACTTTTTGTTTTTACAATAGGCTGGTGGACCATCTCAAGTAGGTTTTACTGCACGAGATGTGTGCAATCATATCGAAATGGAGAAGAGAAAGACTATTGATGGTTGTGATGCAAATACATTGTTTGATATATTAAAGAAAATGTTCAGTGATGAACAAGATTTTTATTTTGACTTTGAGTTGGACAGTGATTCATCATTGTGTAACGTGTTTTGGCATGATGGACAAATGAAGGCAGATTATAAGATTTTTGGAGATTTGGTTGTTCATAACACGACTTATAGGACAAACAAGTCTGGTTTGATTTGTGGAACATTTGTTGGCATGAACAATCACTGTCGTAATATTATGTTTTGATGTGGTTTCATAAAGAATGAGAAGATTGAGTCATTTGTTTGGTTGTTTAAGACGTCTTTTTTGAAGTTCATGGATGATCAAGTACCAATCAATTTATGACGGATCAAGTGTTTTCGATGGCAGCAGCTATTCAGGATGTATTTCCATTAGCTAAGCATCGGTTGTGTGTTTGACATATAAGTGAGAACTCCTGAAAGAATATAACGGTATTGCATGCACAGAAAGGTTTTTCTGATTTGTTTCAACGTGTTCTTACCAATGTGGTTACTAAGGAAGAGTTTCAACATTACTGGAATAGGTACTAGACGTAGCAGTAGTGTTTAATGGACGTGGTAATAGTATTTTTTGTACGTAGCAGTAGTGTTTACTGGACGTGGTGGTAACTTTTTTTTTTTTTTTTGTGTTTTACAGAATGATGGTTGAATATGAATGCGCCGATAATATGTGATTGAATGATTTGTATGAGAAGCGCGAGAAATGATGTCCTGCATTTAGCAAAGATTACATTTTATGAGGGGTACTATCATCTCAAAGGAGTGAGTCAACAAACCATTCGATTTCAAGGCGGCTATCCAAAACATCATCATTATGCGATTTCTTGAAGGAATTATCTGCTCGGACCCAATAAAAAATTCCACTTTCGTGCATAGCATTCCAGAATCGGGAACTTTCAATCAAGCCCAAATGCTTGTGTAATACGATTCAAACCCTTTTGAAATACCACACGAGCACTGTATCTTAGTTTTACCTTTTTCGATTTGTCACGCATACAAATTTATGATAACTAATAAAAGCAGAAAGATAGAAATCGACCTCTTGAAGCGTGTCGCTTGTATGACTCTTAGACTCGATCTGACGTTGTGTGGGCAACGAATTTCCGAACAAACAGAATCAGCACCAAGGAAAAACACCACAGAAAAACTGCCCAAAAAAAGCTTCCTGCGTCGTCGCGGGAAAAATTGTGCACCACTGTCGCCACTCGTGATTGTCTCACATGCGCCACTGCCGGAGTCCTAGAGTAGCCGCCGCCGAGGGGAACCGTCACCAGTCGCCGCAGCACCAATTTGGGAGTGCCGCCACCGACTGCTGCTTGCGCAACTCGAAGGTAAAATATGAAGACTAATTTTCTTCTATTTCTCTCTCTCGCTTTCTCTCTCTATTATTTTCTGTCTTGTCAAATATGACTTGTGTGTCTTGAATTGCTAATCCCTTATGTTTATTTATAGAGTTACAATAGAAACCTTAAGTGGGTTTGAATTAGACCTTCTTGTTGGACTTAGGTTTTGGTAATTTCCAAATCACAATTAGATTACCTAATTCTTGGATTTCCTAATTCTTAATTGAAATAAGAATTAATTAATTAATAATTAAATCCACTTTATCAATTTACTAATTGACTCTTAGGATTAATTAATTAAATAATTAATTAAGTTTATCAATTAACCCAACAACATAATTAATCATACCACAAACGGATTAATTATGGCATCACCGCTCCAGAATTGCTTTAGGAAACACTAATTTAATTATTCTTTATTCTCCCCACGTCAAATATAAAGTGCTCATCAATTTATTAATTTACTGATAAATTATTTAATCGACTTATTATAATCCGAGATTAGTACCACTCGACCTTATTACTATACCGAATATAAGTCCACTGGTCGGGTTTAGTATAATAAACTTTACGAGCTCATCTCGAGAGCACTATCACTCCGGACGCGCCAGTACATGGTAGGGGTGTAAATCGGCCGGTTTGGCCGGTTTGAAGGCTAAAGTACCGGCCAAACCAATAACTACGGTTTGACAAATTTTCAAACCAAGTCGGCCAAATAAATATGCCAAACCAAGTCGGCCAAACCATATTTAGATGGTTTGGTTCGGCCGGTTTTGACGGTTTCAAACAAATTTACGTTTTATTTCAAAAAAACAAGTACACACAAATACAATAACTGGAGCTTCTATATTTTGTAAAGGCCAAATTGTGTGTATGTACTCATGTTTGGCCGAAAAGAAGAATGTAGCCTAAAATGGTATTATGTACATGGACAATCCACAACGTCACATAACAACTAGCACCGCGTCTAAAACAACTAGCACCACGTCAAAAAACGTCTACATCCATGCGTGTGAATTTAAACTGATTTTTTTTACAAAGACAGTCCACCACGTCTCAGAACAACTAGCACTACGTAAAAAACAACTAGCACCACGTCCAGAAACGTCTACATCCATGCATGTGATTTTAAGCTATTTTTTTCACAAAAACAACCCACCACCTCTCAGAACAACTAGAACCACATAAAAAACAACTAGCACCACGTCCAAAAACGTCTACATCCATGCGTGATAATTTAAACTAATTTTTTTCACAAAGACAGTCCACCACGTCTCAGAACAACTAGCACCACGTCAAAAAAAACTAGCACCACATCCAGAAACGTCTACATCCATGCATGTGAATTTAAGCTATTTTTTTCACAAAGACAGCCCACCACGTCTCAGAACAACTGGCACCACGTCAAAAACAACTAGCACCGCGTCAAAAAATGTCTACATCCATGCGTGTGAATTTAAATTGATTTTTTTTCAAAGATAGTCCACCACGTCTCAGAATAACTAGCACTACGTCAAAAACAACTAGCACCACGTCCATAAACGTCTACATCCATGCATGTGATTTTAAGCTATTTTTTTCACAAAGACAACCCACCACGTCTCAGAACAACTAGAACCACGTCAAAAACAACTAGCACCACGTCCAAAAACGTCTACATCCATGCGTGTGAATTTAAACTGATTTTTTTAACAAAGACAGTCCACCAAGTCTCAGAACAACTAGCACCACGTCAAAAACAACTAGCACCACGTTCAGAAACGTCTACATCCATGCATGTGAATTTAAGCTATTTTTTCACAAAGACAACCCACCACGTCTCAGAACAACTGGCACCACGTCAAAAACAACTAGCACCGCGTCAAAAATGTCTACATCCATGCGTGTGAATTTAAATTGATTTTTTTTACAAAGATAGTCCACCACGTCTCAGAACAACTAGCACTACGTCAAAAACAACTAGCACCACGTCCAGAAACGTCTACATCCATGCATGTGATTTTAAGTTATTTTTTTCACAAAGACAACCCACCACGTCTCAGAACAACTAAAACCATGACAAAAACAACTAGCACCACGTCCAAAAACGTCTACATCGATGCGTGTGAATTTAAACTGATTTTTTCACAAAGACAGTCCACCACGTCTCAGAACAACTAGCACCACGTCAAAAACAACTAGCATCACGTCCAGAAACGTCTACATCCATGCGTGTGAATTTAAGCTATTTTCTTCACAAAGACAACCCACCACATCTCAGAACAACTAGAACCACGTCAAAAACAACTATCACCGCGTCCAAAAACGTCTACATCCATGCGTGCGAATTTAAACTGATTTTTTTCACAAAGACAGTCCACCACGTCTCAGAACAACTAGCACCACGTCAAAAGCAACGTGCACCACGTCCAGAAACGTCTACATCCATGCGTGTGAATTTAAACTGAATTTTTTCACAAATATAGTCCACCATGTCTCAGAACAACTCGCACCACGTCAAAAACAACGTGCACCACGTCCAGAAACGTCTACATCCATGCGTGTGAATTTAAACGGAGATGGGAAAGAGATAAGGGAAAGAAGGCAGAAAGGAAGGAATTAATTAAATATATTTATTATATATATTAAATTAAAAACGACCGGTCCGGCCGAAGGGGCCGGTTTTATTACTGAAACCATCGGCCGAACCGTATCTATCGGTTTGAAAATTTTTAAACCGACCGAACCGTATATATATTTTGAGACCGGCCAAACCGATAAAACTTGACCGGTTTGACCGGTTTGGCCGGTTTCGGCCGAACCACTTTCACCCCTAGTACATGGTTTTCTTTCGACAAGTAACAACACACTAAGCACCTAACTTACCAAGAATATAAGTCTCAAGTGACCGCATTCATTGGCAGATTAATGTACACTATGTCTAATCCTCATGTCTGTTCAAGTTTAGGGATTAAGAGATAGAATATTAGGATCAAATAATCTACTAAATCAGTATAAGACAATTCCATCCAAACGGTCATGCTAAATATGTCCCGGGCATAGCTATATGATTCAATTAGTTTAGAGAAACTAATTCCCGAATCACATAATGACTTAAACTGACAGTATGTCCAAACTGTTTTAGTCACGAGCCTAATTTATATATCATGACTTTAACTAATGATGAGATCTACTGTGTCATCCCGACACCTCATCGTCTAGTCATACGATATAAATGGACGACATATGTAAAAACATAAAGACAATTTAACTAAAATATTTAATCGATATATAAACCAGGAAATAGTCAAGGCTCAAGTATAAAACTACATTAATCTATAGCTTCAAGTATAAAACTACATTAATCTATAGCTATACTAATAACTAGAAAATAGTCAAGGCTCAACTAAGTATCTAATTCCCATGTCCTTCAAGTGAGCATCAAAGACTTCCGTAGTCAATGTTGTGAATGGATCTGCAAGGTTCTCTGCAGACGCTATATTTGCCACGACCATGTCTTCTCTCTTTACGATTTCTCGTATCAGGTGGTACTTGCGCTCTAAGTGCTTCGTGGTTCCCTTGAGTTTGCTACTACACCATTGTTATCACAATACACCGTGATAGACATTGGTAACTCAGGAATCACGTCTAAGTTCACTAGGAAGTTCTTGAGCCACACCGCTTCTTTCGCTGCCTCTGATGCTGCAACGTACTTTGCCTCCATGGTAGAGTTCGCCACACATTTCTACTTGACACTTTACCAAACTATGGCTTTACCTCCCAAAGTAAATACAAAACCGAAGGTAGACTTACTTTTGTCCCTATCGCCTTGGAAATCAGAATCTGTGTAATCCCTCGGAACTAGCTCTTGTGCCTGATTCGCAGTCCACTTTCCTTCGTGTCCAACCTCATCCATATAGTATTTGATGATGCTGACCCAATTCATACCTTTTCAGCCATTGTTGCAATTAAAAGTTGCAACCCGTTTTTTTTGGAGACTCTTCCGACAGCCACATTGTGACGTAGAAAAGTGTATAGGGTCCTTGCCTTGGTGTTCAGATCTTTCAATCCGATTGTCCACCAATCCTCTGGATCCTCTGGTACCAGTTCAAAAATTTTGGTTCATGCCATCCGATTTGAAAATTTCTCTCAAAAACCATGGCACAGGATCTTGGATTACCTTGTTCGATTTCTCACGTAATCAAAAAGAAAACTAATAAAAGCGGAAGTGTATAATTGACCTTTGAAGTGTGTACTTGAGAATTTTCTTGTATTCCCAAATACCCGTCCAGCTTTTGTGTGGGCAACGATCTACCGAACATTTTTTGAATCAGTACCGACAAAAAACTTCTCACAAAAATCTCCTCGAAAAACCAACCAACGTCTCAGGAAAACAATGCTGCCACACCTTTGAAATTTCTGTTGCTGCCTTGGAAGAACTGCCCACCGCCATCGATTGATCTCAGCCGGTCGCCGTTCGCTGCTCGGCAATCGCTTTTATGGTTTTGCGTCGGAACTCGGGGTTCTGCGTAGAGCTTGGGGATTTTCTTTATCTCTCTAGATTTTGTGTATTCTGTCAAATAATGACTTCCGTTGTAACTCTATCTTGTCTGGGGCTGATTCTTGCTTATATAGAAAGCTACAAGAGGGACCTCAAATGGGCTTGAATTAGACATTCCTGTTGGGTTTGGGTTTTATTAACTCCAATCCTTTTCCTGGACTGATTAGTGACCAATAGACTCAAGGATTAATTAAATCCACTTTGTCAATTAACCCAACACATAATTAATCATACCAGGAACGGATTAATTATTGAACTACCACTCAAACCGAATAATGCTTCCAGTTTCACTAAATTATGTATTTCATTATCTCTCCATGTCAAAGATATAATGCTCGTCGATTTATTAATCTCAAGAGCACCATCACCCCGGCGTATCGGTACACTGTTTCCTTTCGACTAGTAACGACACACCGAGTAATTAAACACGCGCACCCAACTTACCGAGTATATAGGTCTCAAGTGACCACACTATTTGGCAGATTAAAATACACTATGCTCAATTCCCGTGCCCGTCATCTTCTAGGGATTAAGAGACTGAATACGAAGTTTGAATTAACTACGAAAGATTAGTACAAGTTCATTCAATCCTAAATGGTTCTGCTCAATATGCAGCTTGCATATCCATATGATTCAATCAGTCAAAACAAACCGATTCTAAAAACATACAATGACTTAAACAGACAGTATGTCAAAACTGTCTTAGTCACGAGCCTATTTATATATCATAACTTTAACCAATAATGAGATCCTCTATGTCATATCAAACACCTCATCATCTAGTCATATGATATAAAAGGACATCATGTATAAACATAAACACGAATAATTAACTAAAACACTTACAATTGATAAAACTGGGAAATAATTTTCATACAAGCTAAACTTTTCAGTATTCACACTAATAATCTGCCACTAATACTCATAGTTATGCTTAAAGTAAAATATTGGTTCAATGCACTAAACTACTATCATACTATCATCTAGATAACTATTAAGGCCCAGCCAGATATCTAACTCCTATGTCCTCCATATGAGCCTCAAAGAATTTCGCAGTCAATGTCTTTGTGAAAGGATCTGCACACGTCTCCGCTCTTAACGATTTTTTGTATTAGGTGGTACTTGCGCTCTATGTGTTTGCTCGCCTTGTGGGCTCGTGGTTCCCTTGAGTTTCCTACTGCACCATTATTATCACAGTACACTGTGATAGACCTTGGCAAGTTAAGAATCACATCTAAGTTCACTAAGAAGATTTTGAGTCACACCGCTTCTTTTGCCGCCTCTAAGGCTGCAATATACTCGGCTTCCATGGTAGAGTCCACCATGCATTTCTACCTGACACTCTGTCATACTATGTCTCCACCTCCCAAAGTAAACACAAAACCAGAGGTAGACTTACTCTTGTCCTTATCGCCTTAGAAATATGAATTTGTGTAACCCCTCGGTACCAGCTCACTCGCCTGATACACCAAAAAATGATCTCTCGTCCGGTGTAAGTACTTGAGAATATACTTAACAGCTTCCCAATGAGCTTTACAAGGATCACTCTGATATCTGCTAACCATGCCAACATCAAAGCAAATACCAGGTCTCGTGCATAACTTTGCATACATGAGACTCCTTACTGCAGAAGCATAGTGAACTGTCTTCATGGCTTCTATCTCATTGAGCATCATTGGAGACTGCTCCTTAGATAGATACAATCCATGTCTGAAAGGTAAGAAACCTTTCTTGGAGTTCTGCATGTTAAAACGAGCCAAAATCGTATCTATGTATGAAGCCTGGAAAAGAGTCAATGAACGTTTCCTACGATCTCAAATAATCTTGATCCCAAGGATATGTCCAGCCTCTTCCAAGTCCTTCATATCAAACTACTTGGACAACCATGTCCTTACGTCTGACAACACTTTCTTATTGTTGCCAATAAGTAGAATGTCATCTACATAAAGTACAAAAAAACCACCGCGTTTCCATCACATATGCGATACACGCATTGCTCATCCGGACACTGAGTAAATCTAAAAGACTGGATTACCTTATCAAACTGAATGTTCCAAGATCTGAATGCTTGCTTAAGTTAAGAAATAGACCTCTTAAGATTGCACACTAAATGCTCTTGGCCTTTAGCAATGAATCCCTCTGGTTGCTGTATGAAAATGGTTTCTTCAAGACTTCCATTAAGGAAAGCTGTCTTGACATCCATCTGCCAAATCTCATAATCCATATGAGCAGCTATGGCCAATAGAATTCGGATCGACTTAAGCATAGCTACCAGGGAAAAGGTTTCCTTATAATTGATACCCTCTTTCTGAGTATACCCCTTCGCCACAAGTCTAAATTTAAAGGTTTCCACCTTCCCGTCGGGTTCTCTCTTGCGTTTGTAGCCACTTGCACCCAATTGGTCGAAAACCATCAGGCAAGTCTACAAGCTCCCAGACCTGATTAGAGTCCATTGACCCCATCTCAGACAACATTGCTTTTTGCCAAAAATCCACATCTTCATCTCAGAGTGCCTCATCGTATGTCACTGGGTCTGGTTCGTGTTCTCCTGGGACTAAATCTGAAGATTCTCCCAAGAACATAAACCTCTCGGGTTATCTCATAACCTTCCCACTGTGATGAGGTACTACCTGCAAAGGCGCATCGTTCGTGACAGGTTGTGCAGTATCTTGTGGTGTACCTACTTGTACTAGTGGCATGGATGTCATGGGTGAAAGATTATTTGCCCAGGCCCGGTCAAAAATTCACTTTCGTGCCATGCATTCCAGAATCGGAATTCTTGACCAAGCATAGACTCTAGCACAATCTCTATTCCAATCCTTGCTTGAAATAACATTGCGTAGGATCTTAGCTTGTACTTGTTCGATTTATCATGCAAAAATTAATTCCTAATTAAAGCAGAAGTTTAAGAATTACCTATTGACGTGTGTACTTAGGTGATTCTCTTGTATGACTCAAGACTTTGATCGTATGTTGCGTGGGCAAAAATCTAACGAGTAATTGATCAGCAATCGCCATAATCTTCTCGCTGAAAAAAATCCAGTAGCTTGCCGCGCCGGAATTTTTGCTCTGCCACCCCGCCGCCGGTTCAACTAGTCGCCGCCGCCGCCGCCTGGAATTCGTACCGCCGGCCGCCACCTGAAGAGAATTGACTTCGAGGGAGAAACTTCTTTTTCTCTCTCTAAATTCTCTCTCTAGTTTTCTTGTATTCAAAACTTATGAATTATGTATGTAGAATTGCTAATCTCTTGTATATTTATAGAGTTATAAGAAAGAACCCAAGTTGGTTTAGAATTGGCCATCATAATGGGTTTAGGTAATTAATTAGTTTTCAAATCCAATTAGGTAACAAATTTAATATAATTTCCTAATCCAATTAGATTTCCTAATCTCTAGGATTTCCTAATTCTAATTGAAACTTAAGACTTAATTAATTAATTAAATAATTCTACTTTATTAATTACTTAATTAACCCTTAAGAATAATTAATTAAATAATTAATTCTACTTTATCAATTAACCCACTACATAATTAATCGTACCACTAACGGATTAATTATGGCACTACCATCCTACACCAGAATTGCTTCTGGAACAACTAAATTAATTATTCTTTAATCTTCCCACATCATAGATATAGTGCTCGTTAATTTATTAATTTACTGATAAATTAATTAATTAACTTCTTATAATCTGAGATTAGTATCAATCGACCTTTTTACTATACCGGGCATAAGTCCACTGGCCGGGTTTAATATAATAAACATAACGAGCTTATCTCGGGAGCATTATCACCCGGAACGAACCGGTACATTGTTTTTTTCCACAAACAATAGCGCACCAAGTAACTAAATACTCGCACCCAACCTATCGAGACTATTGGCTACAAATGACCTGACTTTTTGGCAGATCAAAGTACACTATGTCTAATTCTCATGCCTGCTCAAATCTAGGGATTAAGAGATAGAATACTAGGAACGAATAGTCTATTAAATCATTATAAGACAATTCATCCTAAATGGTCAAGTTCAATATGCCCCGGGCATATCTATATGATTCAATTAGTCTAGACAAACCAATTCCTGAATCACATAATAACCTAAACCAACAGTGTGTCCAAAACTGTCTCGGATATGAACCACATTTATATATTATGTCTTTTAACCAATGATGAAATCTACTGTGTTACACCAGATACCTCATCATCTAATTACATAATATAATTGGAAGACATATGTAAACAATTTAACTAAAACATTTAATCGATATATAAAACTGGAAAATAGTTTAATACAAGCAAAACTTTAGTATTTAAACCCAACAGTGGGTTGTCCCCTAAGTTCCTCTAGTACGATCTTACTACTGGGCTTGTGATCCAAAATATAATCCTCCTCAAAAAATCTGGCGTTAGTGCTAACTATCACCTTCTGGTCTTTAGGACTATGAAATAAACCAACTTTTGTTCCCTTGGGATAATCTACAAATAGCCTTACTTCTGTTATTGAATCTAACTTACTCGCATCTGCTTTAAGCACATGTGCTGGACAACCCCAAATTCTGAGATGTCTTAGACTGGGCTTATGCCCAGTCCACAGCTCTGTAGGGGTTGAAGGCATGGATTTAGAGGGTACAAGAATTAGAATGTAAACTGTTGTTTTCAAAGCTAAACCCCAAAATGAATTTGGCAATTCACTATAACTCATCATTGATCTAACCATCTCCATAAGAGTCCTATTCCTCTTTACTACTACACTGTTCTGCTGGGGTGTGCCAGGTGCAAATAATTGGGATTGTATTTCCGTATCTAACAAGTACGACCAAAATTCAACTGCAAGATATTCGTCACAACAATCTGATTGCAGTGTCTTGATACTTTTACCATGATGTTTCTACACATCTGCCCGATACTCATTGAACTTATCAAAGCATTCAGACTTGTGGCGTATCAAGTAAATGTACCGTATCTCGAGTAGTCATCTGTGAAAGTCACAATCTTACGGGTTGGTAAATATCCCCATGGCCTCCATTACGGGTTCATTGGTGATGTGGTTAAACTAGCGTGCTGGCTTAGACTTTTGGAAGAATTTACTTTCAGTTTCGAGACTTTTATTGGATGGTTATAAGTGTATTTTTTCTGATTATTCTGTTTTTATTAGAAAGAACCAGAAGCTTATATATTCTGGTACATTAGTTAAAAATCTATTTTTAATCAAGACATACTCCCCAGTAATGCAAAACACTGAAACTGGTAATTCATCACTGAATCATAATAAGAGAAAAAAGTCTTCCCCTTTGAATCAAACTTATCTTCGGCACCTGAGACTAGGTCACATCAACCTTAGTAAGATTCAAAGGTTGGTCAATAATGGGCCTTTGGGCTCGTTAGAGATTGACAGCTATTCGACCTGCGAGTCCTGCTTGGAGGGTAAGATGACCAAGAGGCCTATAAGGCATATGGGTATAGGGCCAAGGAGGTTTTAGAGTTGATTCATTTTGACTTGTGTGGGCCTATGTCAGTTCAGGCTAGAGGTGGTTACGAGTATTTCGTGACATTCACGGATGATTACTCTATATATGAATACATATACCTGATGCGCCACAAGTCAGAATGCTTTGGCAAGTTCAAAGAGTTTAAGGTTGAGGTGGAGAACCATCTGGGTAAGAGTATCAAGGCCTTGCATCTGATCGCGGTGGCAAATACCTCTCTAGTGAATTTAGGTCCTATTTGTCAGAGGTGGGTATTCAGTCCCAGTTGTCTGCACCTGGCACACCCCAGCAGAATGGTTTAGCAGAGACGAGGAACAAGACTATTATAGATATGGTTAGATCGATGATGAGTTACAGTGAGTTGCCTATCACGTTTTGGGGTTATGCCTTAGAGACAACATGTTTTATCCTCAACCTTGTGCCATCTGAGGTTATGCCTTCAACCCCAGTAAAGTTGTGGACTGGGTGAAAGCCTAGTCTGAGACATCTCAGGATTTGGGGTTGTCTAGCACATGTGCTCGAGGCAGATGCAGGCAAGTTAGAGGCAAGAACCAAGCTACTCTGTTTATAGGCTACCCCAAAGGAACGAAAGGTGGTCTATTTTATAGTCCTCAGGATCAGAAGGTGGTGATCAACACCAATGCCAGATTTCTTGAGGATGACTATATTTTAGATCACATGTCAAACAACAAGGTAGTATTGGAAGAGCTTAAAAGTCAGTCCATTATTCCAGATACACGAGTACAGGAAGACACACCACAAGAGACTGCACACACTATCACAGATGATGCTCTTACACAGGCTGCGCCTCGTAGTAGTGGGAGGGTTGCTAGACAGGCCGAGAGGCATATGGGTTTGGGTGAGACTTCAGACTTTATCACTGGAGCTCAAAAACCAGACCTAGTTAACTACAATGAGGTTTTCCAGAATAAAGATGCAGATTCTTGGCAGAGAGCAATGATTGCTGAGATGGGTTCTACGGGACTCAAATCAGGTCTGGGAGCTAGTAGACCTTCCTGATGGGTTTTGGCCTATTGGGTGCCAATGGGTCTACAAGTGAAAAAGAGGATCCGACGGGAGGGTTAAGACCTTCAAGGGTAGGCTTGTGGCGAAGGGGTATACTCAAAAAAAGGGTATCGATTATGAGGAGACCTTTTCCCTGGTAGCTATGCTTAAGTCGATCCGGATTCTCTTGGACATAGCTGCTCATATGGACTATGAGATTTGGCAGATGGACGTCAAGACAGCTTTCCTTAATAGAAGTCTTGAGGAGACCATCTTTATGCAACAACCAGAGGGTTTCATTGTTAAGGGCCAAGAGCACAAGGTATGCAGGCTTATGAGGTCCATTTATGGACTTAAGCAAACATCCAGATCTTGGAACATTCGTTTTGATGAGGTTATCCAGTCCTATGGATTCACTCAGTGTCCGGATGAGCAGTGTGTATATCGCAGGCGTGATGGTGATACGGTGGTGTTCCTTGTACTTTATGTTGATGATATCATTCTGATTGGCAACAGTAAGAAGGTGTTGTCAGACGTAAAGGCATGATTGTCCAGGCAATTTGATATAAAGGATTTGGGAGAAGCTGGACATATCCTTGGGATAAGATTATTCGAGATCATAGGAGACGTTCTCTGACTGTCTCCCAGGCATTCTACATAGACACAATTCTGGCCCGTTTTAACATGCAGAATTCCAAGAAGGGTTCACTACCTTTCATGCACGGGGTGCATTTGTCTAAGGAGTAGTGTCCCAAGACTGCTGAGGAGATAGATGCCATGCAGGTGGTACCCGATGCTTCTGCAGTGGGTAGCCTCATGTATGCTATGTTATGTACGAGGTCTGATATTTGCTTTGCCGTTGGCATGGTTAGTAGATATCAGAGTAACCTTGGGAAGGCTCACTGGAAGGTAGTAAAATGCATTCTCAAGTACTTGCGTAGGATGAGAGATTATGTCCTAGTTTATAGAGCGCATGAGCTTGTACTATTGGGTTACACAGATTCAGACTTTCAAGGTGATATGGAAAAGAGTAAGTCTACCACTAGGTTTGTGTTTACTCTAGGAAGTGGAGCCATAGTATGGCGGAGTGTCAAGCAGAAATACGTGGCGAACTCCACTATGGAGGCTGAGTACGTTGCCTCATCAGAGGCAGTGAAAGAAGCTGTATGGCTCCGAAACTTCCTGGTGGACTTAGATATGGTTCCTGAGTTGCCTAGGTCTATCACAATTTATTGTGATAAAAATGGTGCAGTTGCTAACTCGAGGTACCACGAGCCCACAAAGCGAGTAAACACATAGAGCGCAAGTACCACCTAATAGGAGAGATCATAAAGAGGGGAAGACGTGACCGTGGCCAAATAGCATCAGATGACAACCTTGCAGATCCTTTCACAAAGCCATTGACCCCAAAGGTCTTTGAGAGACATGTGGAGGGCATAGGAGTCAGATTCTTGAGAGAGTGAGTGAGCTTAAAGGTGTTCTGTAGATTTCATTATGACAGTAGTGTAATAGCGGGTTGGACAGTTTTTGTACTTCTTAGCATAGCTTTGAGTATTAGTGAGAGATTGTTAGTTTTGAATACAGAAAAACTATGGCTTGTATAGTAATAGTGAGAAATTGTTAGTTTTGAATACAGAAAAACTATGGCTTGTATAAAAAACTAATATCCACAGATGACATATCATTTTGTTTCAGTATTAAATTGTTCCATTATATCATAGAACAAGATAACGGGGTGTGGAAAGACCTTGTAGATACCGTTATTGGTTGAAGTACTGATATATAAAAAGTATGCTCGTAACTAAGATAGTCTGAACATACTATAGGTATAGGTTATCGTGTGGTTTGGAAATTAGTTTATCTAGACTCATTTAAATCACACGGATATGCCCGGGGCATATTGAGCACGACCAGTTTGGATAGAATTGACTTGTACTGATCAGCGTAGTCAATTCGGTCATAGTATTCAATCTCTCAATCCCGAGATTGAAACGGGCATGAGAGTTAGATATCGTATGCTTTGATGTGCCAAAGAGTGCAGTCAATTGAGACCTATACCTCGGTAGGTTAGGTATGCGGTGTTTAGCTTCTTACGTGCCGTTGCTAGTCGGAGGAATACACGTACCGATTCGCCGGGTTGATGGTGCTCCCGAGATGAGCTCGTAAGGTTTATTGTACTAAAACTGGCCAGTGGAATTTACGTCCGTTATAATAAGAAGGTCGAGTGGTACTAATCTTGGATACCAATAAGTATGTGAATTAGTTTGTCAGTAAATTTATAAACCGACGAGCACTAGATCTTTAATGTGGGGTGATGGAAGAAAATATAGTGGCGCGATGTAAAGTCATTTTTGAGCGGTAGTTCCATAGTTAGTCCGATAGTGATGCGACTAATTATGTATTTGACTAATCGACAAAGTGAATTAATTAATCCTGAAGGTTTAATTAATATTTAATTGACAAAGTGGATTAAGAAATTAATTCTATATGAATTAATTAATCCTAAGGGTTCGATTAAATTAAATTAACGAAGTGGGTTAAGAAATTAATTTGAATGGGTCGATTGGAGTTGATTAGTCTAGGAAAGACGAAACGGTCAACTAAAGTCAAATTAAAATGCCCAACTCAAAAGCCCACTAGGTCTCCATTGGAGCTCTCTATAAATAGAAAGTTTATGCCTTAAGAAACTTAAGAAAATCTAGCAAGACAACTTTGTCTTCCTTGAGTGAGAAAGTTCTAGAGAGAGACTCTTCTTTCTTCTTGAGTTTTTTTCAAAACAAAATTGGAATCTCACTTCTTGATTTAGATTAAGCTTTAAAGATAAAACTTTTAGATAGCCCATCGATTTTTGAGTTTGCTCACTGCTGGTTTTACATTTATTTTGCTCGGATTTTTCCAGATTTTGGCCGGACTGCTGGGCAGTTTCTTATCTTGTTTGGCCAGTCACTTCTATCCACTCCGGGGTGCTTGATCCGGCTGGGTTTGTGTTGATCTCTCCTTTGGGTTGGTGATCCATAACCCCGGCTGTCTAGATCGTGACTGGAGTTGAAGTGGGTTCAATTTTATTGGCAAGAAAAGTAGTGGGAAGCAGTTTTTTGGGTTAAAGGTTTGATCTTTTGGGCTCGATAGAATGTTGCCCATGCAATATTTGATGTTTCTTGAAGCTATCCATTGGATTTCGGTGGTGATCTATATTAAAGATTTGGTTTTCTTATTTGCGTTGGACTTCACATCAAAGGTATAACCTTTAATCCTTCCGCTTTTAATTAAAAGTTGATTCTTTGTGCGTTGTTTGTCGATTTAATAAATTAAATAAGTATAAGCCTTGATCCGTTCAGGGGTAAAAGAATTTGAGCCTGAGTTTCGTTGAAAGTTTCCGATTCTGAAATGCATTGCACGAAAGTGAGATTTTCGATTTAGCCAGGGCTTGTTCTGTTTTCCTTTATATATGTCTTAAGCACATGTGCTGAACAACTCTAAATTTTGAGATGTCTTAGACTAGGCTCCGTAGGGGTTGAAGGCATGGATTTAGAGGGTACAAGATTTAGATTGTAAGTTGCTGTTTTAAAAGCTAAACCCCAAAACGAATTTGGCAATTTACTATAACTCATCATTGATCTAATCATCTCCATAAGAGTCCTATTCCTCCTCTCTGCTACACTGTTCTGCTGGGGTGTGCCAGGTGCAAATAACTGGGATTGTATTTCCGCATCTAACAAGTACGACCTAAATTCACCTACAAGATATTCGCCACAATGATCTGATTGCAGTGTCTTGATACTTTTACCATGACGTTTCTCCACATCCGCCCGATACTCCTTGAACTTATCAAAGCATTCAGACTTATCAAAGCATTCAGACTTGTGGTCATCTATGAAAGTCACAAAATACTCAAAATCAACTCTTTCTTGAATTGTCATAGGACCATACAAGTCAGAATGAACCAATTCTAACACTTTGTCTTAAAAGGCCTCTTGGTAATTTCACCTTCCAAACAGAACTCGCAGGTCGAGTAGTTACCAATTTCCAATGAACCTAAAGGTCCATCGGCTACTAATCTCTAAATCCTACTAAGGTTAATGTGACCTAACCTAAAGTGCCAAAAATATTTTTGGTTCATCTCGGAGGGTTCTTTTCTCTTATTATGATTCAATGATATATGAATTGTAGTTGCATGTTTAATAGGAGAATTTGGTTTTAGCAAAAAAAAAACTGTCAACTAATGAACCAGAACAAATAAGTTTCTCAGTTTTTCTAACAAAAACAAATCCATCAGAAAAAACAAACTTATAACCATCATTCAAAAGTTTAGAAACTGAAATTAAATTCTTTCTAAAACTAGGAACATAAAGACAATGTTTTAAAACTAAACTAGAATTTTCGAAATTCAGTGTGCCTTCTCCCACTGCAATAACTGACACTCTTGTAGTGTCACCAAGTATACTTCCATTTCTCCCTTTCTAAGCTTCCGGGTTACCTGAAACCCCTGCAAAGAATTACAAACATGATTAGTGGTTCCTGAATCCACACACCAGGTATCTGTGGGAATCACCGCTAACATGTCTCATTAATTAAAGAGAAAATAGTCGTACCTTTCTTTGGATAGTCCACCTTCCAATGTCCCGTCTGACTGCACTTGAAGCACTTACCTTTCGGCTTCTTCTTTGCGATACCAAGCTTAAGCGCCATTTTAGCCGCCTTTTGAGCTTCATCTTCTTATTTCCAACTTTGGGCCCAGAAGAAGATCCCGAAGCTTTGACTGTGACTAAGGCTTGCTTTTTTTCTTGAATAATACCCTCAGCCGACTGAAAGATTATCTGTCCGGGCCTAGCCAGAAACTCACTTTCATACTACGCATTCCAGAATTGGAATCTCTGGCCAGGCCTAGACGCTAGCACAATCGCTATTCTAACCCTTTTGAAATAACATTGCGCAGTATCTGGGTTTGCACTTATTCGATTTATCACGCAACAAAATTCTTAATTAAGAGAAAACATAAGAATTACCTATTGAAGGGTACACTCAGGTGATTCTCTTGTATGCCTCAAGACTTTGCTTGTATGCTGTGTGGGAAGCAATCTAACCAACAATTTGATCAGCTAATCACCACAATTCACCTGCCAGAAAATTCCAGCACCGCTGCACCTGGCACGTACAATAAACGCACCGCCTGAAGAGAGAGAAAGCTACAAGCGCTGCCGGTTTAACAGGCAAAAAATCGGCCACCAATAGAGAATAAAGCCAGCCGCAATTTAGCCTACAAAATCCGACTATGAGAGAGAATTTATTTCTCTCTCTAAGATTTTATCTCTCTAGTTTTCTTGTCTTGAAAACTTATGAATTGTATATTGTGGAATAGCTAATCCCTTGTCTATACATAGAGCTACAAGAGAGACCCCAAGTTGGTTTAGGATTGGTCTTCCTAATGGGTTTAGGTAATTAATTAGTTTCCAAATCCAATTAGGTAACCAATCTAATAGGATAAACCAAATCCAATTAGAATTAGATTTCCTAATCTCTAGGATTTCCTAATTCTAATTGAAACTTAAGACTTAATTAATTAATTAATTAATTCCACTTTGTTAATTCCTTAATTAGCCCTTAGGAATAATTAATCAATTAATTAATTCCACCAATTCAATTAACCCATTACAAAATTAATCGTACCACTAACGGATTAATTTTGGCACTACCATCCAACACCAGAATTACTTTCGGAACAACTTAATTAATTTATTAATAATCTCCCCATATCAAAGATATAGTGCTCTTTAATTTATTAATTTACTGATGAATTAATTTATTAGCTTCTTTAATTTTGAGACTAGTACCACTCGACCTTTTTACTATACCGGACATAAGTTCTCCAGCTGGGTTTAGTATAATAAACATAACGAGCTCATCTCGGGAGCACCATCACCCCAGACGCACCGGTATATGGTTTTCTTTCGACAAGCAGCAACACACCAAGCAACTAAACACGTGCACCCAACCTACCGAGATTCTTGGCCACAATAGACCTCACCCATTGGCAGATCAAAGTACATTATGTCTAATCCTTATGCCCACTCGAGTCTAGGGATTAAGAGATAGAATACTAAGAACGATTTGTCTATTAAATCAGCACAAGACAAATCATTCTAAATGGTCAAGTTCAATACGCCCGAGCATATCTATATGATTCAATCATCTTAGACAAACTAATTATCCGAATCACATAATAACCTAAACTGACAGTTTGTCCAAAGCTGTCTCGGTTATGAACCTTATTCATCATCTAATTACATAATATAAATGGACAAATAATGCACAACAAGATATAACTAAAACATAAATTGATATATTAACTGGGAAAATGTACAATACAAGTATAGCTTATGTATTCAACTCTAACAATCTCCCACTAATACTTAAGCTGTGCTTTATGTATACAACTGCATTCAACTCCTAGAAAAAAACTGTCATGGCTTTCTTAAGTATCTGATTCCCATGCCCTCTACGTGAGCCTCAAAGACTTTTGAAGTCAATGTCTTCGTGAACGGATCTGCAAGGTTATCTTCTGATGCTATCTTAGTCACGACCACGTCTTCCCTCTTTACGATATCTCGTATCAGGTGGTACTTCCACTGTATATGTTTACTCGCCTTGTGGGCTCGTGGTTCATTCGAGTTTGCTATTGCACCGTTGTTATCACAATACACCGTGATAGACTTCTGCAAACCAGGAATCACATCTAAGTCCACTAGGAATTTCTTGAGCAACACTGCTTCCTTCGCTGCCTCTGATGCGGTAACGTATTCGGCCTTCATGGTAGAGTCCGCCACATATTTCTTCTTAACACTCGCCAAACTATGACTCCACCTCCTAGAGTAAACACATACCCTTAGGTAGACTTACTTTTGTCCCTGTCGCCTTGGAAATCTGAATCTGTGTAACCTCGGGGTACCAGCTCAGGCGCCTGATAGACCAACACTTGGTCTTTCGTTCTGCGCAAATACTTGAGAATGCATTTTACTGCCTCCCAGGGAGCTTTACCAGGGTTACTTTGATATCTGCTTACCATGCCAATGACATAACAGATATCAGGCCTCGTACACAACATGACATACTATAAACTTCCTACTGCCAAAGTATAAGGAACTGTCTTCATGGCTTCTATCTTCCTCAACAGTCTTGGGAGACCATTATTTAGATAGATGCACTCCGTGTCTGAAAGGTATAAAACCTTTATTGGAGTTCTGCATGTTAAAAAGGGCCAGAATCGAATCTATGTATGAAGCTTGAGAGAGCATTAACGAACATATCCTAAGATCTTGAATTATCTTGATCCCAAGGATATGTCCCGCTTCCCCTAAGTCCTTCATATCAAACTACTTGGACAGCCATGCCTTTACGTCTGATAACACTTTCTTGTTGTTACCAATCAATAGAATAACATCTACGTAAAGCACAAGAAACACCACTGAGTTTCCATCACGTCTGCGGTACACACATTGCTCATTTAGACACTGAGTAAATCCATAGTACTGGATTACATCATTAAAACGGATGTTCCAAGATTTGGATACCTGATTAAGTCCGTAAATGGAACTCTTAAGCCTGCAAACCTTATTATGTTGGCCTTTTTCAACGAATCCCTCTGGTTGCTGTATAAAAATGGTTTTCTCAAGACTTCCATTCAGAAAAGCTGTCTTGACATCCATCTGCCATATCTCATAATCTAAATGAGCAGTTATGGACAAGAGAATCTAGATCGACTTAAGCATGGCTATCGGGGAGAAGGTTTCCTCATAATTGATTCCCTCTTTCTAAGTATACCCCTTCGCCACCAGCCTAGCTTTAAAGGTTTTCACCTTCTCGTCAAGTCCTCTTTTACGTTTGTAGACCCATTTACATCCAGTGGGCTTAAACCCATCAGGTAGGTCCATAAGCTCCCAGACTTGATTGTGGTCCATTAACCCCATCTCGGATATCATTGCCTTACGCCAAGATTCTGTATCTTTATCTCGGAGAGCCTCATTGTAGTTTACTGGGTCAGGTTCAGGCATGCCTGGGACTGGTCTGAAGCCTCTCCTATGCCAATGAACTTGTCGGGCTATCTTATAACCCTCCCACTACGATGAGGCACCACCTGTGTAGGCACATCATCTGTGATCTCTTGTGCAGTGTGTGGTGTATCTACTTGTGCTGGTGCATCAGGACTAGTAGTTTGTCTCCTAAGCTCTTCTAGCATGATCTTACTCTTGGGCTTGTGATCTAAGATATAGTCTTCCTCTAAAAATCTTGCGTTGGTACTAAACAACACCTTCTGATCTTTAGGACTATAAAACTGACCACCCTTCGTTCCCCTAGGATATCCTACAAATAGCATTAATTCTATTCTCGCATCTAACTTAGCCGCATCTGCCTTAAGCACATGTGCTGGGCAACCCCAAATTCTGAGATGTCTTAGACTAGGCTTTCACCCGTTCCATAACTCTACTGGGATTGAAGGCACGGTTTTAGATGGTACAAGATTAAGAATATACATCGCTGTTTCTAAGGCATATCCCCAGAACGGACTCGGCAAATCACTATAGCTCATCATCGACCTAACCATTTCCATGAGAGTTGGATTCCTTCTTTCTGCTACACCGTTCTACTGTGACGTGCTAGGTGCAGACAACTAAGACTGAATTCCGACCTCACTGAGGTACTCTCAAAATTCGTGGGATAGGTACTCCACACCACGATCTGATCACAGTGTCTTGATACTCATACTATGATGCTTCTCCGCATCTGGCCGAAACTCTTTGAACTTGCCAAAACACTCAGACTTGTGACACATTAGGTAAATATACCCGTACCTTGAGTTGTCATCCGTGAACGTCACGAAATACTCGAACCCACATCGTGCTTGGACCGACATTAGTCCACACAAGTCAGAATGAATTAACTCTAATACTTCTTTAACTCTATAACCTTTTGCTTTAAAAGGTCTATTGGTCATCGTACCCTTCAAGCAAGATTCGCATGTTGAATAACTGTCAATCTCTAATGAACCTAAAGGTCCGTCATTGACCAACCTCTGAATCCTACTAAGGTTTATATGACCTAGCCTGAGATGTCAAAGATTCATTTCAGAAGGTTTCTTTCTCTTATTAATGCTAGATAAAGAGCTATCTGTTTCTATGTTTTACACAACAGGGGAGTTAGAGTTAACCACAAACAAATTGTTAGCCAATGAACCAGAACAAATAAGTTTTCCATTTCTTCTAATAAATACAGACTCATCAGAAAAAATAAACTTATAACCATTCTTTAAGAGTTTAGAAATCGAAATAAGGTCATTTCTAAACCTCAGTACATAAAGACAATTAACTAACTCTAATCTACAACTTTCAAAATTTAAAGTGACTGCTCCCACTGCTTCTACTGACACTCTTGTAGTGTCGCCCATGTAGATGTCCAGCTCACCCTCTCTAAGCTTCCGGGTTACTTGGAACCTCTATAAAGAATTACAAACATGATCAGTGGCGCCTGAATCCACACACCAAGTATCTGTGGGAATCACCGCTAAACATGTCTCAGTAATTAGGGCAGAAACTATCCTACCTTTAGGCTTTGGACAATCAGCTTTCCAGTGTCCCGTTTTCCCGCACCTGAAGCATTTGCCTTTGGGCTTGCTCTTCTTTGTGATTTCAGTCTTAGTAGCAAGTTTCTTGGCATTCTTCTTCTTCTTATTATTCTTCTTGCCTTTAGGCACAGAAGAAGAACTTGAAGCCTTCGCTGTGACCAAAGCTTGCTTCTTCTCATGGAAGATGCCTTCGGCCGCCACCAAATCAGTTAAGAGCTCGGGTAGAGTGTAAACTCTTTGGTTCATGTTGTAATTGATCCGAAACTGCTTAAATCAAAAAGGTAAGCTCTGGAGGATAATATCTATCTGACTTTCTGGGTCAATTTCTCCTCCCAACACCTCTATTTCGTTGATGTTACTGATCATGTGAAGCATATGATCTCTCACCAATCCACCCTCAGCCATCTTAGTGTTCATCAACTTTCTCATGGCTGTTTGCCTAGTAGTCCTGCCTTGATGAGCGAACATCTTCCTTAAGTGAGCCATCATGTTAAAAGCAGAGACCATGGGATGAAGCTAATGTTGCAGTACATTTGACACAGAGGCCAAAATATAGCACCGCGCCATCTCATCCACTTTTCTCCACCTGACATAGGTATCCCTATCCTCTTGAGGAGAGTCCTCCTCAGGCACATCTGGACATACTTCAGTGAGCACAAACTTATACTGCTATGTCGTCAGGACAATGTCCAAGTTACGACTCCAGTCGACATAGTTAGTTCCAGCTAACTTATTGTCTTTCAATATAGTAGCTAAGGGGTTGAATGCCATATCGATAAAAATTGTAAAATAAATAAACAGACAATGTTAGAGTTATTAAGTCTAAAATTTCGAGAACAAGGAAATTCTATCGATTATTGACTTCCCTAAAAACAATAATCTTAATCCACCAACATCTCATTCACTGGGATTCTCGCAAGCCACGCAGTGTGGACGTTTACTCTAACCCATATTCGTTTGAGAAGAACCAAGTTTATTAACTACACTACCTGACCAAACGATCTATTGATCAATGTAGCTAATAGTCGGTTCTTTCAGCCGTACAAATAAGCAGTGTAACCTCGAGGAGAAATACTGCATATCGTACACTAAGTGTGTGCCATTACGTGACTTCTGAGTTTGTTACCTCAGGATAGTGCGCCTCAGATGGAGAGAGTGTCGTATTTCTCCTAGTTAAACTTACTCTAGTCATCTTAATCAGAAATTTATAATCTAGCGATCTCGGGGTTGGACTCATCCGAATGGAGAAAGGCCCTAATGCCAACGCGCAAGCCCACCCACATCGCATATGAACTTGTAACGGTGACCGTGGGGATATTAAACTAACTCGCTCCCACTTAGATTTCTAAATTGTGGGTTTTTTCGATTTTAACATGCAATTAACTAACCCTAAGTTATGTGCAATCATAAAACCATCATGCTTTAAAATCATGCATCTAAAATAAAGCATAAAATAAAGCACAAAAATTAAAACAATAAATACGGGAAATAAATGCAAAAATTAAATTTCCCGACTATTATGGTTTTAATCGCTTCCATATTCTGCCTTGATCTCGTGTCCCGCCACGCAACTCGATAGATTGAGTCTTTGATCTTGAAAAATGAAAACTGGAGGGAAAATAAAAAATGGCCAAAACCGCGACCCGAATGGGCACTCTCACAGCCCAGTAGCGTGCGGCAGTTGCTACGCTCAGCAACTGCTGCCCCACCTGTCGCCAATCCCCCATTCACTTCTTCCCACGCTATTTGGTGTTTTTGCAATTCTTTCTGGGTTTTCCTGGGTTTCTACAAATTAACGATAACCCAAAACCCACGAATTCAAGTTGTCCACCATAATGCCTTCGATTACAAAATTTAATTCTCCTACTACAAGGCTTTCTAGGAAAATTAAAGAATCAAAATTACATAGAAAAAATCCTACTATAGATTTGATCTAATCCTACACGGCTTCCAGCACGTGGTTATACTATTACAAACATTCATCATAAAATCAAATCCAGACATGTCCCGGAGTTTAATTAAAACCCATACAAACGTAACCATAATAGTCGGGATTTCTTAACCATCTGCAAATCAAACCATTTAATATATCAAACCATTTAATATATCAAACAAGCACAAAACCCAAAACCAGGCTCTAATACCAATTGAAAGATTATCTGCCCGGGCCTAGCCAGAAACTCACTTTCATGCTATGCATTCCAGAATCGAAATCTCTGGCCAGGCCTAGACGCTAGCACAATCGCTATTCTATCCCTTTTGAAATAACATTGCGCAGGATCTGGGTTTGCACTTATTCGATTTATCACGCAACAAAAATTCTTAATTAAGCGGAAACATAAGAATTACCTATTGAAGCGTACACTCAGGTGATTCTCTTGTATGCCTCAAGACTTTGCTTGTATGCTATGTGGGTAGCAATCTAACCAGTAATTTGATCAGCTAATCACCACAATCCACCTGCCAGAAAATTCTAGCACCGCTACACCTGGCACGTACAATAAACACTCCGCCCAGAGAGAGAGAAAGCTACAAGCGCTGCCAGTTTAACAGGCCAAAAATCGGCCACAAATAGAGAATAAAACCAGCCACAATTTAGCCTACAAAATCCAACTATGAGAGAGAAAATTTATTTCTCTCTCTAGGATTTTATCTCTCTAGTTTTCTTGTCTTGAAAACTTATGAATTGTATATTGTGGAATAGCTAATCTCTTGTCTATATATCGAGTTACAAGAGAGACCCCAAGTTGGTTTAGGATTGGTCTTCGTAATGGGTATAGGTAATTAATTAGTTTCCAAATCCAATTAAGTAATCAATCTAATAGGATAAACCAAATTCAATTAGATTTTCAAATCTATAGGATTTCCTAATTATAATTGAAACTTAAGACTTAATTAATTAATTAAATAATTCCACTTTGTTAATTACTTAATTAACCCTTAGGAATAATTAATCAATTAATTAATTCTACCTATTCAACAAACCCATTACAAAATTAATCGTACCACTAACGGATTAATTTTGGCACTACCATCCTACACCAGAATTGCTTCTGGAACAACATAATTAATTTATTCATAATCTCCCCACATCAAAAATATAGTGCTCGTTAATTTATTAATTTACTGATAAATTAATTTATTAACTTTTTTAATTCCGAGACTAGTACCACTCGACCTTTTTACTATACCGGACATAAGTTCACCAGCTGGGTTTAGTATAATAAACATAACGAGCTCATCTCGAAAGCACCATCACCCCAGACGCACCGGTACATGGTTTCCTTTCGACAAGCAGCAGCACACCAAGCAACTAAATATGCGCACCCAACCTACCGAGATTATTGGCCACAATAGACCTCACCCATTGGCAGATCAAAGTACACTATGTCAAATCCTCATGCCCGCTAGAGTCTAAGAATTAAGAAATAAAATACTAAGAACGATTTGTCTATTAAATAAGTACAAGACAAATCATTCTAAATGGTCAAGTTCAATACGCCTCGGGCATATCTATATGATTCAATCAGTTTAGACAAAACAATTATCCGAATCACATAATAACCTAAATCGACAATTTGTCCAAAGCTGTCTCGGTTATGAACCTCATTTATATATTATGTCTTTTAACCAAGGATGAGATCTACTGTGTCACACAAGACACCTCATCATCTAACTACATAATATAAATGGATAAATAATGCACAACAAGATATAACTAAAACATAAATCGATATATTAACTGGGAAAATGTACAATACAAGCATATCTTATGTATTCAACTGCAACATCGACACCAACTCTGCTAAAAGCTCAGATAAAGTATACATTATCTGATTCATATTATAGTTTAACCGAAATAGTTTAAAGCTTTGAGGTAAGCTCTGGAGGACGATGTCGACCTTGGTCTCACCATCGATCTCTCCTCCTAAAACCTCAATTTTGTTAATGTTACTAATCATCTCAAGGACATGATCTCTCGTAGGAGTGCCCTCGGCCATCTTGCTAGTTATAAGCTTTCGCATAGCCGCCTAGCTGCATGACCTTGATGACCGAATATTTCCCTCAAATTAGCCATCATGTCAAAAGCAGAGTTCATGGCCTGATGCTGATGTTGCAGAATATTCGACATAAAAGCCAGAATGTAACACCGTGCCATCTTATCTACTTTAATCCACCTTTGATAGGCTAACCTGTTCTCTTCAGTCGATTGGTCATTTGACGTATCTGGACACACCTCAGTAAGCACAAATTTATAGCTCCCCGCCATTAGGACAATATACAGGTTACTTTTACAAGCAATATAGTTCGGACCGGTTAGTTTGTTCTTTTTAAGTATGACTGATAACGGATTGAACGTTATATCGAAAACTGAAAGTAAATAAATAGAAAGTGCTTTAGAAAATAAAATTAATTCAATTCTAATATATTGACTCCCTCAAAACAATATAAATAACTGAATCTACCAATATCTCGTTCACCCAGATTCACGTAAGCCATGATAGTGTGGACGTTTACAGGAGTCCACATTCGTTCGAGAAGAACCTAGTTCATTACCCTCATTATCTGACCAAAATGAACTATTGACCAATGAGACTAATAGTCAATATTTGTAGTTGTACACAAAAGTAGTGTAACCTCAATGGGAGGAATACTACGAACTGTACACTAAGTGTGTGCCATCACGTGACTTCTAAATTCATTATTTCAGACAGTGCGCATCAGATGAAAAGGGTATCGTAGATCTTCTTTTTAATTTACTACAGTCATCATGTTAGAAATTCATTCCAGCGATTAGCGGGTTTGACTCATCTGATATGGAGGAAGGCCCAAATGCCAATGCGCAAGTCAACCCACATCACTAATGAATTTTTGATGGAGACCACGAGATTATTAACCAACCCGCTCTCACTTAAATTCTTAAAACGAGGGTTTTTTCCGTTTTAAACATGCCATTAACTAACCTAAATTATACGCATTCTAAAACCTATGTTTTAATCATGTATACAATAAAACATAAGTAAAACATATAGTCATGTAATTAAAAATGATAAATACGGGAAAAATAAATAAATAAAATTTCTGACTATTATGGTCTTTCAAAATAGCATGTCATTTCCATATGCTGCCATACTTGCGTGTCACATTATGTCACTCTGATGGATTGAGTTCTTGGCTTAGAGATCTCGGTGCCACCCCAGAGATACGCCACACGTGCAGCGCGCAATGCCGCTCCAGCCACGCTCTGCCGTAGCCGCACGACACCAGTCACGCCACCACAGCGACGTGGCACCAGCCACGTCGCCACAGCTACGTGCCACACCTGGCGCTGCAATTGGCGCGTAATGCTGACGACCCTGCCGTGCTGCTTTCGGGATTTCCTACTCTGCTCCCACTCGTTATCTGGTCTTCTTGCAATTCACATGGGTTTTTTTGATTTTGCGCACAATTCTTGGAATCACCCAAATCGTGTTGAAAACCAATACCCATGAATCCAAGTAGCCCAAAACATTGTCATCAATTACACATTTTCCAAAATACAAGGCTATAAATCCACTTTGTCAATTAACCCAACACATAATTAATTGTACCACTAACGGCTTAATTATGGAACTACCGCTCCAACCGAATAATGCTTCCGGTTTCACTAAATTACGTATTCCATTATCTCCCAATGTCAAAGATATAATGCTCATCGATTTATTAATTTATTGATAAATTAACTTAATCAACTTATTTTCGTCCGAGATTAGTACCACTCGACCTTTTTACTATATCGGACTTTCGTCCACTGGTTGGGTTTAGTATAATAAACTTTTTGAGCTCATCACCAGAGCACCATCATCCCAGCGCACCAGTACACGGTTTCCTTTTGACTAGCAACGACACACCAAGCAACAAAACACGCGCACCCAACCTACTGAGTATATAGGCCTCAAGTGACCACGCTCTTTGGCAGATTAAAAAACACTATGCTCAATTCCTGTGCCCATCCTTGTTTAGGTATTAAGAGACTGAATACCAAGTTTTAATTAACTACGAAAGATCAGTACAAGTTAATTCAATCCTAAACTATCCTGCTTAATATGCACAACACATATTCGTATGATTCAATCAGTCAAGACAAACCAATTCCAGAAACATACAATGACTTAAACCGATAGTATGTCCAAACTATCTCAGTCACGAGCCTATTTAAATATCATAACTTTAACCAATGATGAGAGCCTCTGTTTCATACCAAACACTTCATCATATAGTCATATAATATAAAGGGGCTTCATGTATAAACATAAATATGAATAATTAACTAAAATACTTTCAATCGATAAACTGGAAAATAATAATCATACAAGCAAAACTTTTCAGTATTCACACTAACATCTGTATGGTTTCCATTAAGATTTGTGTGATTTCTGCCTCTGTTGGTTAAAAATATAATACATCTTTTTGTGTCAATGCAGGATTGTTATTCCACAACATCAAGTGTTCGTTGATTGCTGTTGTTGTTATGGGGACTCTCACTTCCCTCACTTTCATTGAGTTTCTTGTTTTTCTATTATGTAGAGCATAGTAGAATTCTATTACCAGCGTTCTGTTTATGGCAGCTTGTTTGTTGACATCAATTATTGCCAATTGTTGTGCCAGAGAAATGTCATAAGTCGTGTACCAGGTTGTACATCGAGCATATTTCTCCATCTCTTATGATGGACATGGGTGGTGGGATTGGATCCTGGACTTCATTATTTTCATCAAATATGGCCATAGTAAGAAGAATGAAGGGATTCTGATAGTGATTTTCGGCTATTATTTTTGAGCAAATGAGGTTTTAGAATAGAAAGGTTTGCTGTTTTGAAAGGGAAGAAAAACAGAAGAATTTTTTATGGTTTTGTGAATGGTATATTAAACTATGTTTCAAAGTAGTTTTGTAGGAGTAAAATTTTAAGAGACAATTAATGTTGAAGGAAGTTGTTGGATGGTTTTCTCTTCCACCAAAGAGATGCATGGAGCCTCACAATTCATTAATGAAGGTGGTAGCTTTGTTAGAAGAGATGGACCATTGCAATTAATAATGACGGACGTGACTGTTTATATTCTGGACGTGGTTGGTTTGTGTTTTGGACGTAGCGGGACATGACGCTAATTGTTAACAGACGTAGTGAGACTAATTTTAACAGACTTTGTATACATTAAAATAAGGAAATGATTTAATTTCTCGCTATATTGTAATTGAATAGAAAAGAAATTACACTGTAGTTGATAGTATAACAATGTGTTAAAAAAATTATGAAATAAGAAAACTATTGATATGGTATTTAATATTATGGGATCGGCTTCCAAAAAACATGGTTGATATGGTCCTTCTTTAGTAATTCCTGTGAGAAAACAAAATAGAATAATACATGTAAAAAAAATAATTGTATTAATAAAGCAGCAGTTACTAACATCTGGAGGTGAAGCAGCTAGAGTCCACTAATATACAACATTTTGGACATGGGGGGATACAGCTGAAGTTGTTAACAGATGTTGTGGATAGATTGTGCCCTAGGCTTTGGAAGGACTCGGCTATTTGTATTTTTTGAGTTTAGGGACGTGGTGGGACATGGCGGAAAGTGTTTATAGACGTGGCAGAAAGTGTTTGTATTTATTGAGTTTAGGGACGTGGCGGAAAGTGTTTACAAACTTCATATACATTGAAATAATAAAATCATTTCTCTCATTAAGAAAACTATTGGATGTGGTTGGACGTTGCAGTATGTGTTATGCGGCAATGTTAACAGTTTTACATTGTAACAAAGCTATATAAGAAATTATAAATATTGAAAAAAAAAAGAAAATTATATACATTGAAAGGAAAATGGAATATTATACAAATATACAAATCCATTCCATTAGTGTTTTAATTACAAAAAATCTATCTACTTTTTCTTGGCTGTGCCCTAGGCTTTGGCTTTGGCTGTTGCTTTTGCTGTGGTTTTTACTTTGGTTATGGCTATGGCTGTGGCTGTTCTTATTGCTGATTTGGCTATTCTTCTTCTTCTTGCTGATTTGGATATGGCTTTGGAATAGACTCTTGTTCTATGGCTAACAAAGAATGATAATTGTTCTTGAAATATTCCACTGCTTTTTGCTTCACATCATCTTTGATCATGCTTGTTGGAGACATGATAATGTTGTATACATACTTAGCTCATAAGGTAATCATTTCGTTTTCGTCATTTAGAGGTTTCAAGAGAAGATGATCATAATTGAATTCCATTTGTCCTTCATGCATCTCCATGTACCTAATTGTACATAATATGAACAACATAAGTGTAAGTGAATACTACTAGCTATCACGTCCCGTATACATACCCACCACGTCCATTATGCATACCTGTCACGTCCCGTTACGTCCAATATAAGTATATGAGAAATAATAGTTGGATTGTGAATATTACCTGATGGTGTATATGCCACAATCGGTAAAGGTTTTTGCATCTGTCTAATTCACACGAGGGAATGCTAACAGATTTTGACCCATATTTTCATATTCCCCGCAATTAGGACCTTTTTCCTTCTTCATTATAGTAAAAAACATATTTAGTATTTGCTTTGGCAATTCAGCCCCTGGATTTGGTTATAAATTGTTGAGTATAGTGGTATATCCATTCATGACATTAATGACGAGCAAAGTGAAGTGTTTTTGGTTGATGAGAGGGAAAAAAACCTTGTAGTGATAAAAAAAAAAATTAGTTCATGTTAATGAATGCTTTGTAAATGTACTTACAAAATCAGGATGGAAATCCTGGAAGTTTTCGTGAAGGACTACAGGGTCTTGAAACATCCAGTCACGAAAACATCTTTCTTGTTAATGTTCACCTCTTTGTTTTAAGAATCGTTCTAAATTGGTGAAAATGAACTGCATGAAGAGAGATTGGAAATGCACACCATGTCAGTTAAAGGTGACTCTATGTCCATTAAAACAGAATAGAGGGTCCATTAAAACTGAGTGCTACGTCCAATTTAAATGTTCTTACCGAATACTTGGTTGGGAAGAAGAACCTTGAATGTCCAGTATGGTCTTTTTTCTTCCCAGGTAAGCATCTTATGTAGTTCATGTGGCAGCACCATGCATCTTATGTAGTTCACTGCCATGTTATGAAACTCTGCTCTTGTCAAGAATGTTTTTCCATAGCTGTAAAGTGTTTCACTGCATTGATATTAAAGTTAGTAAGATAAACAAATTTATTGTAAGGATAAATAATTAATTTGTTGATGTAAGGATTTGAATGTACTTACTATTTGTCGAAATGGATATATCTTTCTTATCCTTTTTGAGGAATGCGTAATTGGTCATGAGTTCTTATTTCTTAGAAAGCTTTAAATCAGGCATTTCCTTCCTCTAAGGTTTCATATAGCAATAAAATAGACTCCTCAGTGCCAATGAAAGATTGATCTTTTGATGCTTTGGGTTTGGCTTTTCATCAGCTTGTTCCAGAGAATTGTCTTCCTCATTCATGATGATTCTGTAGACATATAAAATAACAGTGTTGAATTCAAGCATAAACACAAAAACAATGTTACTTAAGCATGAACATACTGCTACATCCTCTATACATATAGTATTACTTACTTTCTGATTTAATCAACTTCTTGTTCTTCATCAGCATCAGCATTAGGTTGTTTTTTAGAAGTATCATTTTCCTTTTCTAGATTTCTTGGCTTGAATCTTGTTTCCTCCTCATTATGTTTCTTCTCCTCAGGAACTACTGGTGATGTTGGCTTTTGAGAGTCATCGAAGTCTATGCCCAGGCTGAAGCTTAATGGGATGATTTTTGGTGTAGTTCCAAGCTTTTTGTTCATCTCTTTTTCTTCTTTGACAATCCTATCCATTTGACTGAAAATTGCAACATAGGTTTCTGGATCTTGACTTTGTTATGTAGCTCCAATCTTCTTGTTCATCTCTTGTTGTTTTTTGAAAATCCTATCAATTTGACTGAAAATTGCAGCATGGGTTTCGGGATCTTGACTTGGTACAACAGGAGCTTCATTTTGTACTTCTTCTTTCCTTACATTGTTGAAGAAATATGCGAATGTCTTGGTAATCATTTCAAAGAACAAGGATGTTGGGTTTTTTTTTTTCCCCTTCATCTTTCGTAAGTTTGTAAACATTGATTATTTGATTAGATAATACAATCAATGCGTCATTTAGTCGCCTGATCTTAGTTTCATCACTATCATCCATCAGGCTATACACAATCAATATGAATAACACAGGTGTAAGTATAAGTGAATAATACCCACCACGTCCTGTATATATACCCGCCACTTCTGTATACATACCCCCACGTCCCGCTATATCCAATATAAGTATAATAGAAATAGTTAGAAGGACTTACAACAAGGAAGGGTAGTTATCCTTTAAACATCACATTCCCATCAGTATCTTCCATTTATTGACTGAATCTATCAAACCTTCGATGGTGTACTCTCACCAGTTCATGTTTTTTATGTTGTTGACATTTCTGAAGCTCTTCAGTAGTAGGTGTCTACAACTTAAGTCCCCGGAAGCCTAAAGAAGAGTTGATACTATGTAGATTGTGAAGAAGTTATCATCTGCATAGTCCGGGCGTGCCTTGATATATTCTAAAATTCTTGTTTTTCTTAGTTTTCTTTTATTCCATGAGTTATTGTCTATGGTTCCTGGATGCCTGAGTTCGAATTTTGCAAGTTCAACATTATAGTCCTCATTTTGTTCTTCAGAATATGAGAATTATTCAACCTCAATTGGACCATGTGGTAATCCAAAGACATGATGGACATCCTCCTCTTCAATGCGAATTTCACCACTATGCAATTTTATTGTGTTGCTTGAGACTTCGAAACACCACAATAGATGCTCTCCTATTTTACATGAATTTTCTTCCAAGTTTATTTGCAATAATGATTCCATTCCAATCTTTCTGACCGTCTCTCTTTGTTTTTCACTCAATTTTCTTATCAGCTTGTACATTCCAGCAGTGGTTGTCCTTGTTTGGAATTTCTTCCTATGCTTATCATCTCCTTCATGTTCTTCTTCTTCTTCTTTTTTCATCTGCTAAAAATGAATGAATAATGTTAGTAATTGCGTTGCACTACGTCTGACATTGAAGACCACAATGTTCTACATCATGTACAAATGATAGCAGAATATATGATATGAAAAAGACAATCTCACCTGTTTCATGTCTTGGTCTTTTTTGTTGATGTTTTCTTAGTGGTTTTTTAGCTTTAGACTGCTTTTATGTTGGGGTTTTTTTTTTGGCCTTTCCCTTATGTTTTGGTTTCTATTGTGGTTCATACTGAGCTGCTTCATCTTCATCTATTTCAGTTTCATCTCTTGGTCTTTTTGGTAGCGATTTTATTGGTGGTTTTTTGGATTTGAACTGCTGTTTTGTTGGTGATTTTTTGGCTATAGGCTGCTGTTTTTGTTTTTGTTATTGTTTTGGTTGTTGTTTTTGAGGCTTTGTTGGTTTTATTTTTGGCTATGGATATTCTTCAGGGTTAGGGATGTTTGTTACTACATCAATAAGGGTATTCAGGTTTCTTGCAAAAGTTTCAGGGCTTTCATTGTTTTCTTTATGTATCCTCTTTGTATTGGTCTTCATTTGGGGATGGTGAGATGAAACCATCCTTATTTGGAATGTAATCCTTGTCACCATCAGTTGATGGAACAATAGATGGTGGTGTTTGTGGTGGGGATTGTGTGACAAAATCATCGTCTTTATTTGGTAGAGAACTGAGGTCCTTCTTTTTATGTAGAATTGTTTTTGTTACGGGCATTTTCATTCTAACCATCCTGTATTGAACAAAGGAAATAACAGTGTTGAGTTTAACCATAAACACAAATGCAATGCCGTGTAACGTCCAATATACATATGGGCTACGTCCCAGAATACATACTGCCACGTCCAATAGTACAAACAAACAATTCTACTTTTAGCGCAAATACAAACACCAAACAAATTGTTTGTCCTCTACTTCCCATAATACATACTGCTACTTCCAACTGCACAAATAAAATGCTACTTTTAGAACAAACACAAATAAAAAAACATACTGCAACACCCACTGTACATATGTACTATGTCCTGCTATGTCCAAAAACATATACTGCAACGTCCAACAGCGGGGAGAAAAAGGAAAAACAACTTATTTCATAGTAGAGTATCGATACATCACGAAAAACATTTTTAGATCATATTTTATAGTAATAGAGCATTATTTGAAAATGAATACACAAGTATAGATTCATAATCTATCACCAAAATCAAATGCAGCACATACGCAAAAATAGGGTTTTGGAAATCTATCGAATACAGTCAAATGCAGTTCATAGTTTTTAATGTAGTAGTTTTTGTGATTTATTACCTGTATTTTTGTTCCAATATTGGTTTTGCGGAGTTGAAGAATGAAGTTTTGATAAACGTAGTGGGACATTGTTCGTCTAGATTAAAGTTTTTTTTCGAGCTATTTGGTGTTTTTATCAGAAATTTCGTCTGCACGTAGTTCGTCTGGATTTGATGAAGATGGAAAACCGAAATCTGCATTTTTTAGGGTTTGATCGATCCCAATTTTGGAAGATTTTGAGCGACGGAAGAAGACGGAAGTTGATATTTAAAAAAAGGTAACTACAGAAAGTAGGTTTTGAGGGGGTTGTTGAGGTGGCGCGCGCGTAAAAACTACTCTCTAATAGTGAGATTGGTGTAGCTACTATAATAACTAGGTACATATACGCAGTGCGTACATGGTATAATTTCCGCAAAATAGATGGTAACCCTAATACTCAAATTGTTTCCTAATATGATTTAAGTTAAATGTATGTTCTCTATTATTGTCTTACGTATACTTTATTCTCTCAAATTATATTATATACCTTAGGTATATATACCTATTATTATATTTTGATTGTTTTTAAATGAGAGCTGAACATTTTCTAAATATAGAAAGAATTATAAACGTACCCTTTTTTTTGTTTTTTCGTAGTAAATATGTAAATGACGTTGTTTGCTGTGCTTTTTTTTTCTTATTTTCTTCTAACGTATTCCCACGCTTCCTATGACATATATAAGCAACACTTTTTTGTTACTGCGGAACTTTTTTTTTGTAAAAAGCACAAAGTTATCCCGTTAATCTTTTATCAATATAATTGTAAATTAGTTGTAGATATCTCGTTATATCTTATCATTAGAGATTGCACCGTAAGAATTTTTTTTGAAACAAATCAGACTTATCTAATTAATCTTTTATTAATATTAATATCTTATCATTAGAGATTCTTACTGAGTTATTTTTACCGATTAAATATCAGTATCAGTATGTGTTTTCACAATCGACACACTTACCCTTTCTCTATTATGAATTTGTATAAGAGCATCAAACATTCTTTTTCTTCTTCTATTTCTCTTCTTCTATATGACTGTGTTAGAACAATTGGTATAAGTGGTCCCATAGGGCCTGATAAAAAAAAAAAAAAAAATTGGAGGGACACTTAAAATTTTTTTTTCTTTTCTTCCCAGCCACCCATTTCTTTTATTTTTTAAAAAAATTATTCTATTTTATTCCTTTTTCAACTAACCACATCCTTTTTTTTTCATTTTTTTAATCAATATTTTTTAAATTCACATTTAAAAAAAATCCTACATCACATATATAATTATTTTTCAGTTTTTTAACATAAAATAGTTTTATTTTTTATTTTAAAATTCAAGTTATAAAGAAACGTTTAAATGCATTTTTAGTCCCCCATAATAGGGATAATTCCACTTTTGGTCACTCTTATGTTTGAGTACCAATACTAGTCCTCATTTTTTTTAAAAGCATTTTTAGTCATTGGACGAAAAAATTGGTCAACTAATGTTTGACCAATTTTGAGGGTTAATTAAAGGATTTTTGTGCATTTTTTTTTTTAATTTTCAAATGTTTTATCTTCCCCAGCTCTGGCGGAAAGCACCGCTGCTCCCTTCCCTCTTTTTCGGTGATGAAGTACCACAGTAACGTGTTCTTGTCATTGTAAAGTTGGATTGAACATTCAAAACAATATTTATAAATAAACTAAACCAAGAACTACACAACTATAGTACTTAAGGTTTCGTTCCCATACGATAGTGTGATGAATTGAAATAGTGTGGGTTCGAATCCTTATTTACTTTAATAATTTAGTAGTTTTGTGACTCGACACTAAAAAAACACAAACTAAACAAACAAAGTGATGCGAACCTGGGGTCGCCATGGACCATAGTTGTTCTTTATCTTCCAATTGATGAAGCCTAAGATATTCACAGGTGGAAATCCAGCCTAAATTGAAGATTCTATCATGTTAAAGACACTTGGGCCAATATATGGGTCAGGCCCTTCAAATAGGCTTGAACAGATGTCACATGACATCAATACGCATGTTCAAAATTCAGAGCATGCCTAGTTACGAAATTTTTAGGGAAAGCTGATTTGCGCAGAGAATAGTTTAGAAAGCTCTCAAGTGGATCCAAATATCTTCAAGCAAGATCCACCAGTTGATTATGTTGATCCAGTTATGTTGCCCAGAAGGTGTGTGGATCGAGTCCAACTTCAAAGTTCAAGATCGAGTTCCAATCCCAATAGGCCCAAACCCATTTACAGATTTGGAAGCCTAAACCCAGTAACGTCACAAGATTGTTCGATAATGAACTTGCAGATAAAAACGTAGATGAGGATGGAAGCCCCTTTTGAAAGGGTGAGTTTGGCCATAGGGAACTAAAAGGCTTTCTCCAAAGCCCAGCCATTCCCTACGCCTAACTGTTACTAGGAAAACTCTTCCTACTTGTTTTTTTTTTTACATTTTCTTAGACTAGAAGGTTTTGTAAGTCTATTCTAATTCAACTAAGATAGATGAAGTTTTTCCTTCTAATTAGGACTTTATTTTGTCTTTATTCTTTCTCGCTCTTGGCCGAAACTATGTAAGCCAATTAGAGTTGTATTAGGTTTTGTTTCTTAATCTCCAAATCACTAGGATTTGAGATTACTTTTTAGAAAAGGAAGAGGATTCTTGTAATTGCCTATAAATAGGCCACCCTACACGATTTTAAGAGTAGACCAGATTTGATATTTTCCCTTGTGAATTTGTGAATTCCCCCTTGAGTTGTGACTCAATCCCCTTGATCTTGCGAGATCAAAAGTTCGTGTTTTGTCCTTGTGAGGAAACTTACCAACTCTTTTTGTTGGCAATAGTTTAGGTGACACTATTTATCCTTGTCATTCATTGACTAAAATCCATCATAAACCATCACCCATCCTCTGTATCAATTTTTGCACAAAGAGGTTTAAAGAACAGTGCATTTTCTTGAATTGAGCAATTCTTCCGTTTCAATTCTTGCTTGTGGAGATAATAGGAAGGAGTAGATGAGAAAGGTCCATCAACATAAGGGTCTTATTCATGTAGCAGCTCAGCTTGTCAGTATCGCTTTCACATTGAATTGAATTCTGAAGAAGATAACCCGTTACAAAGCAATATAAACAAAGATTAAAATAGTAATATCAAGTGTAGTCACGCAAGTAGTAAAATAGAAATAAAATAATAATGATAAAAGCGGGATCTTACCACCTCAAGCTCCAAAGGTCCACTACTAAGTAAACAACATGTAAACGAGGTTAGTTAATACCCTTAAGGATGACACAAAAGTGCACTTAAACAAGAGACACGTTGGACCGATCATTTGCCTTGTACTATGAACTGATGTATAGACACAACAAACTATGTCAAAACCATCAACACGGCCATGAACAATACCAACTAGGTAATCTTATCTGATTACCATTCCTTTACCCATGAAACATAGAAAATAAACAACCATGTTAGATAAGTTTATGCAACCATATCATATCACTATAATGGATTCACTAAGCCCAAGGATAAATTCAACAAAGAATCAAATGCATAAGAAGAAGATCCATCAACCCATTGAATATTAACACATTTACATGAGACCCACATGATAATGCACATGAAAAACCAAGGAAAATAACAAATGAAACAATCCTATGAGTAATTTATCTCTAGATATCTTCATCCATTAAGAAAGGTGAAGCTTTTCTCATGGCAACATAATAAAAGCCAAAACAATTCTTGAACTACAATAAAAAGAGTAATTTTTCTCCATAGAAATATATCAAAATCCATCCTTATCCAGAATTTTCATTACCCCCTATCACTTAGAGGGGTGGAATCGCTTAAAAGCTCCTTAGAACATCATCATTCTAGGAGAAAACATTGATGTTAGTTTTGAATATTTAAAAGCTATTGCTTGTATAAAAAAATAATACCCAGTTGACATATCATTTTGTTTCAGTATTAAATTGTTCCTTTATATCATATATCTAGATAACGAGATTGAGAGAAGCACAGTACATCTTGTTATTGGTTAAAGTAATGATATATAAACAGATGCTTGTAACTGAGATAGTTTGAACATACTATCGGTTTAGGTTATCGTGTAATTTGGAAATTAGTTTATCTAGGCTAATTAAATCATACGGATGTGCCCGGGGTATATTAAGCACGACCTGTTCGGGATTGAATTAACTTGTATTGATCGGTGTAGTTAATTCGAACCTAGTATTCTAATCTCTTAATCCCTAGATTAAAGCAGGCATGAGAGTTAGATATTGTATGCTTTGATTTGCCAAAAGGTGTGGTCAATTGAGGCCTAAATCTTGGTAAGTTGGGTATGCGGTGTTTGACTTATTTGTGTGCCATTTCTAGTTGAAGAAATTCATGTACCGGTTTTCTGGGTTTATGGTGCTCCCGAGATGAGCTCGAAAGGTTTATTATACTAAACTTGGCCGGTGGACTTTATGTCCGGTATAATAAGAAAGTCCAGTGGTACTAATCTCGAATACCAAGAAGTTGATGAATTAATTTATCAGTAAATTTATGAATCGACAAGCACTAGATCTTTGATGTGGGGAGATAGAATAATAATACAGTGAGCGCGAAGTAATTCATTTTTGAGCGGTAGTTCTATAATTGGTCCGTTAGTGGCATGACTAATTATGCGTTGGACTAATCGACAAAGTAAATTAATTAATCCTAAAGGTTTAATTAATATTTAATTGACAATGTGGGTTATACGAAATAATCACTAATTGACAAAGTAAATTAATTAATCCTAAAGGTTTAATTAATATTTAATTGACACAGTGGGTTATATGAAATAATCCTAAAGGTTTGATTAAATTTAATTAATGAAGTGGGTTAAGAAATTAATTTAAAATGATCGATTGGAGTTGATTAGTCTCGAGAAGACTAAGAGGTCAACGAAAGTCCAACACTAGGCCCAACTCAAAAGCCCACTTGGTCTCCTTTGGAACTCCCTATAAATAGAAAGTTTAAGCCAAAAGAAACAAAAGGAAAATCTTGCAAGACAAGTATTGCTTCTTAGAGTGAGAAAGTTCTAGAGAGAGAACTTCTTCTTCTTGAGTTTTCTTTCAAAGTCGAACTTGAAATCTCACTTTCTTGAATGAATTTAACCTAAAGATCAAAGCTCCGAAGCTTCTTCTTCATCAATTATATTGTCACTGGGTTTTTGTCACAATCGGGATTGCGCCGTCTATCAGATTCGATTTCCGGTGACTTCAAGCGGCGGCCTTGGCGTGCTTGATCTGGGTCTTACCATGTTTGATATCTTCTTGGTGATCTATGGTTTGATCTGTCCAGATCGTGGCCAAGGAGCTATTTTTAGTTCTGGCGATCAGGTTTGTTTTCCGGCGAGCGGCAGGTGTTATTTGTGGTGACTGGCCAGCGGACTTTTTGGCTAAAGCTTTGATCAGATTTTGGGATTATTTTAAATCCAGATTCAAGAGATTTTCCTAGGGACTTTTATCGTGCTTTGTGAGCACTACTCGATAGTTTATCGCCAACACAATATTTGGGTTTTCTTGGAGGCATTCAAATGATTTTTGGTGGTATTCGCTTTGGATTTTCTTATTGCGAGGGACACGCATCAAATGTATAATCTTTATACATTCCGCTTTAATTAAAGATTCGATTTTTGTGTGTCCTTTTAATAAATTGAATTAGTATAAGCCTAGATTCGTTCAGAGGAAATGATTTTAAGCCTGAGCTGAATCAAAAATTTCTAATTCTGGAATGCATAGCACAAAAGTGAGATTTTTGGTTTAGTCAGAGCTAGATCTGTTTCCTTCAAATTGGTATCAGAGCGAGTGTTTTGGCTTTATACTTGTTCGATTTATTACACGGCTTTGTTTTGGCTATGTTATTTCATTAATAGGTGGTTATTATTCCCGGCTATTATGTATTTACATTAATTTGTAAACCCCGGGACATGTCTAGGATCATTTTTATTTTGAATGGAAATGTCTATAATAGTAATAACCACAAGCTGGAAGCCGTGTAGGATTAGATAAATCTTGTAGTAGGATTTAATCTAATGTTTTCATCTTTAATTTTCTAGAACGCTTTGTATATAGGAATTTATGTACAAAGACATTATTATGGGTAACTCATATTCGTGAGTTTTGGTTTATCGTAATTTTGGATAATTCCTAATTACGTAGAAAACTGAGAAAACAAGGCGTCAAATGGACGATTGAGAAGGCCATAATAGTCAGAAAATGTTTAATTACATATTTGCCGTTTTATGTCTTTATCGTTGCTTGTGTGTTTTTGTTTTATGTTTTATTCATGATCGAAAACAAACAGTTTTTTTTTAAAATGTGCAATTAACTAAGGTAGATTATTCGCATATTAAAACTCAAACAGTTTTATGGGTGCGAATATCCTAAAGTTAAGATATTGCATGTTAAAACGTAAAAATCTTCAAATTTAAAAATCTAAGTGGGAGTGGGTTGGTATATATCCCCATGGCCTCCATTACGAATTCATATGTGATGTGGATAGACCCACGTGTTGGCCAAGGATCTTTCTCCAATTTAACTCACTATAGTCATCCCTTTATAAATCCAATTTAACTCTCTGCTGAGGCGCATTAGTATCCTAAGTAACAAACTTAGAAGTCACGTAATGGAATACACTTAGTGCACCGTTTGTAGTATTCCTCCCGTGAGGTCACGCTACTTATGTGTGTGGCTAAAATCACCGACTATTAATATCATTGATCATAATATCGTTGGTCAGATAGTGAAATTAATGAACTTAGGTTTTTCTCGAACGAATGTGGCTTAGCGTAGACGTTCACCAGCTTAACCTGCATTAATCCAGGTGTGAGAGATATTGGTGGGAGATTATATTGTTTTGAGGATATCAATATTTTTGAAAAAGAATACTGAAACTTGACTTTAGTTTGTCGATATGTCGTTCAATCGACTTGCTGTCATTCTGAATCAAAACAAACTCACCGGTTCTAATTATATTGATTGGAAGTGTAACCTGGACATTGTCCTTACTGCTGAGGGTTACAAGTACGTGCTCACTGAGGAATGCCCTCATAACCCCAGAGATGATGCCACCACTGAGGAAAAGGACGCATATACGAGGTGGAAAAAAGCTGATGAGATGACCAAGTGCTATATTTTGGCTTCTATGTCAAATGTGTTGCAGCACCAGCATCAGTTGATGACCTCAACCTACGATATGCTTAACAACCTCAAGGAGATGTTTGGACATTAGGGTAGGGCAGCCAGGTAGTCAGCTATGAGGAAACTCATGAATGCCAAGATGGCTGAAGGCACTTCAGTGAGGGATCATGTACTGGACATGATTGGCAACATCAACGAGAATGGGGTATTGGAAGGCAAGATTGATTGTGAGTCACAGTGGGACATCATCCTCCAGAGCTTGCCTCAAAGTTTTGAGTAGTTTGGGTTGAACTATAACATGACTAAGCTTCAGTATACTTTGCCCGACCTCGTGACTGCGTCAGTGTCTGTTGAAGGCCTCTTCGGTGAGAAGAAGCAAGCTTTGGCTACTGTTGGACCTTCAGTTTCCTCTGATGGGCCCAAAGCCAGGAAGCATAAGAGGAAAGCAGGTGCTGATCATGGACCTAAAGGAGGTGTTGACAAGAAGCACAAGTCGAAAGGCAAATGTTTCAGATGTGGCAAAGCAGGACACTGGAAGAAGGACTGCCCAAAGCCTAGAGGTATGAGCAATTTCACCTTTGTTATTGATACATGTTTAGCGTAGATTCTCACAGATACTTGGTTTGTGAAGTCAGGAGCCACTGATCATGTTTGTAATTTTTTACAGGGGTTTCAAGTGACCCAACTACTTAAAGATGGTGATTTGTAGGTCTACTTGGGTGATACTACCAGAGTATCAGTTGCTGCAGTAGGAGTTGTTAAGCTTGTCTTTTATGATTCTGTTTTAGTTTTGAGACATTGTCTTTATATACCCAGCTTTAGAAAGAACTCGCTTTAGGTTTCTAAGCTGATTTTGGATGGTTATAAGTTGTCTTTTCTGATGATTGTGTTATTATTAGAAAGAACAAGAAACTCATATGTTCCGGTGCATTGGTTGATAATTTGTTTATAATTAAGACTAACTCCCCAGTAGTGCAAAACACAGAAATTAATGACACATCATCGAATCATAATAAGAGAAAAGAGTCATCCCCTTTGAACCAGACTTATCTTTGGCACCTAAGAATAGGTCATATCAACCTTAGTAGGATTCGAAGGTTAGTCAATGATAGGCCCTTGGGCTCATTGGAGATTGACAGTTATCCAACCCGTGAGCCCTAGCTTGGAGGGTAAAATGACCAAGATGCATTTCAAGGCAAAGGTGTATATAGCCAAAGAAGTTTTAGAGTTGGTTCACTCTGACTTGTGTGGACCTATGTCAGTTCGGGCTAGAGGTGGTTCACTCTGATTTGTGACATTGACAGATGACTACTCTAGATATGGATACATTTACTTGATGCATCACAAGTATGAATGCTTTGGAACGTTCAAAGAGTTTAATGCAGATGTGGAGAAGCATCATGGTAAGAGTATCAAGCCCATGCAGTCTAATCATGGTGGTGAATATCTCTCTAGTGAATTTAGGACCTATTTGTCAGATAAGGGTATTCAGTCCCAATTGTCTGCACCTGGCACACTCTAGCAGAATGGTGTAGCAGAGAGGGGGACATGACTCTTATGGATATGGTTAGATCGATAATGAGTTATAGTGAGTTGCCCAATTCGTTTTGGGGATATGCCTTGGAGACAACATCATATATCCTAACCTCATACCATCTAAATCTGTGCCTACGACCTCTGTGGAATTATGGACTGGGCGAAAGCCTTGTCTGAGACATCTCAGGATCTGGGGTTGCCCAGCACATGTGCTTAAGGCAGATACAGGCAAATTAGATGCGAGGTCAGAGGTTATGATTTTGTAGGCTACCCAAAAGGAACGAAAGGTGGTCAATTTTATAGTCCTTATAATCAGAAGGTGGTGATCAGTACCAATGCCAGATTTCTAGAGGAGGATTATATTTTAGCTCACAAGCCCAGTAGCAAAGTCATACTAGAGGAGCTTAGGGGTTAGTCAAGTATTCCAGATGCATAAGTATAGGATGACACACCACAGATTACTGCACGCACTATCACAGATGATACACCTACACAAGCTGCACTTCGTCGTAGTGGGGGGGATGTCAGACAGCCAGAGAGGTACATGGGTTTGGGTGAGTCTTCAGACTTTATCCCTGATGCTCATGAACCAGACCCAATTAGCTACAATGAGGCTCTCCAGGATAAAGATGGAGATTCTTAGCAAAGTGCAATGATTGCTGAGATGGGTTCTATGGACTCAAATCAAGTCTGGGAGCTGGTAGACCTTCCTGATGGGTTTCGGCCTATTGGGTGCAAATAGGTCTACAAGTGAAAGAGAGGATCTGAAGGGAGGGTTGAGACCTTCAAGGCTAGGCTTGTGGCGAAAGGGTAAACTCAGAAAAAGGGTATCGATTATGAGGAAACCTTTTCCCTGGTAGCTATGCTTAAGAAAATCTGGATTCTCTTGGCTATAGCTGCTCATTTGGATTATGAGATTTGGTAGATGGACGTCAAGACAGCTTTCCTTAATGGAAGTCTTGAGGAGGCCATCTTTATGCAGCAACCAGAGGGTTTCATTGTTCAAGGCCAAGAGCACAAGGTATGCAAGCTCAAGAGGTCCATCTATGGACTTAAGCAAGCATCCAGATCTTGGAATATCCATTTTGATGAGGTTATCAGTCATATAGATTAACTCAGTGTCCGAATGAGCAGTGTGTATACTGCAGGCGTGATGGTGATTTGGTGGTGTTCTTCGTACTTTAATTAGATGAAATCCTTCTTATTGGCAACAGTAAGAAGGTGTTGTTAGACATAAAGGAATGGTTGTCCCAGTAGTTTGATATAAAAGACTTATGAGATACTGGACATATATTTGGGATCAAGATTATTCGAGATTGTAGGAAACGCTCTCTGACGCTCTCCCAGGCTTCATAAGTAGACACGATTCTAGACCATTTTAATATGCAGAACTCCAAGAAGGGTTCACTACCTTTAAGGCATTGAGTGCATTTATTAAATGAGCAGTGTCCCAATACTGCCAAGGAGATAAATACCATGAAGGTAGTACCCTATGCATCTGCAGTGGGTAGTCTCATGTATGTTATGTTATGTACTAGGCCTGATATTTGCTTTGCTGTTGGCATGGTTAGCAGATATCAGAGTAACCATGGGAAGGCTCATTGAGAGGCAGTCAAATGCATTCTCAAGTACTTGCACATGATAAGAGATCATGTCTTGATTTATCGAGTGCAGAAGCTAGTTCCATTGGGTTACACAGATTCAGACTTTCAAGGTGACATGGATAAGAGTAAGTCTACCTCTGGGTTTGTGTTTACTTTGGAAGGTGGAGCCATAGCATGGCGAAGTGTCAAGCAAAAATGCGTGGCAGACTCCACCATGGTGGCTAAGTACGTTGCCACATCAAAGGCAGCGAAAGAAGTTGTATGGCTCAGGAACATCCTGGTGGACTTAGATGTGGTCCCTGAGTTGCCGAGGTCTATCACAGTCTACTATAATAACAATGATGCAGTTGCTACCTCAAGGGAATCACGAGCCCACAAGGCGAGTAAACTCATAGAGCGAGTACCACTGATACGAGAAATCGTAAAGAGGGGAGACGTGACCATAGCCAAGATAGTATTAGGAAACAACCTTGCAGATTCTTTCAAGAAGGCATTGACCCCAAAGGTCTTTGAGAGCCATGTGGAGGGTATGGGAGTCAGATTCTTTAAGAGAGCCATGTGAGTGAGCTAAAGAGTGTTTTGTAGATATCATTATGACGGCGGTATAATAAGTGGATTGAACTGTGTTTTTGTACTTCAGAGCATAGCTTTGAGTATTAGTGGGATATTGTTAGTTTTGAATACTGAAAAGCTATTGCTTGTATCAAAAACTAATATCCAGCTGACATATCATTTTGTTTCAGTATTAAATTATTCATTTATATCATATATCTAGATAACAAGGTGAAGAGAAGCACAATAGATCTCGTTATTGGTTAAAGTAATGATATATAAACATATGCTTGTAACTGAGATAGTTTGAACATACTATTGGTTTAGGTTATCGTGTGATTTGGAAATTAGTTTGTCTAGGCTAATTAAATCATACGGATGTGCCCGTGGCATATTGCGCACGACCTGTTCGGGATTGAATTAACTTGTACTGATCGGCGTAGTTAATTTGAACCTAGTATTCTAATCTCTTAATCCCTAGATTAGAGCCGGCATGAGAGTTAGATATCGTATGCTTTGATTTGCCAAATGGTGCGGTCAATTGAGGCCTAAATCTCGGTAAGTTGGGTATGCGGTGTTTGACTTATTTGTGTGCCATTTCTAGTTGGTTGACTATGTGGCTGTTTTGAATGATTTTGTGCTATTTGGGTATTTCGGTTTGTTGTATTTTCAGTCATTATGCTACCAAAATTTTTGTAGCATCTATGGCACGATCGTATAATTATTTGTACTAATTGTTGTATGATTTATTTAAGAGTCATGGTTATGTTTGAATCTTTTAGGGGTCTCGCCCTTTTCGAGCCTACCTACTAGGTAGGGGCCGGATTGAGGCTTAGTACGTAGGATAGGTATGGCCCGGAGTACCTTTGGTGGCTCGGTGGATATTGGTGGCTCGATTGATAACGGGTGGGATTTCCGTTTTCGTTGGTTGGTATAGATCCAGGTTTGTTGGATATTTTGGGTGCGCATTATGTGGTTAGTTGGTATAATATTGGCATGCTAGTTGAGTTACGTTTTGAATACATGACTTACGTTATATGCTTTCCTGCTGCTTGTTGTCTTTCATTTTGCTTTGTTGGGTCCAGGAGGTGACCCTCACTAGGTATGTGTTTTCGCACACTTATGTTTATTTTATCTTTGAATGTGATCCAGGTAGGAGATTACCAGATACAAGCCTAGGAGAAGCTTGTGAGTGGTTGGGATGTCATAAGCTTTGAAAATACTTAAATGTAATAGCTCGTTAATTGGAATTTGGAAGGTTGTAATTAGTTTAAATTAGCTTCATCATACTTTATTACGAGTTTAGGAAATCAGGTGCTTTTGGGGCCTGACAATTGGTATCAGAGCTATAGGTTAATAACCTTATCGCATCTAAATAAGTTTTAATAAGTGGAAACAAATCTGGGTAGCAATTAGGTGCATTTATAGGTTAGATCCTCTCGCTTGTGGAGCGAGCCGTATTCACGCATGCGTTAATGACGTTTAGCTCACTAGCATTACACGAAATTACAAGATTTTTGGGTTGTTTTGTGTGGTCTAGCTTAGCTCATAAGGTAAATTTTTAGGAAGTTTCCTAAGTGATTATATGTTTATAAATAAGGATCGTGGACTTAACGATCGTTGAGTATTAAATTGATTTCTGAGAATTAAAACGTTAGATTATTTACAGGATATCTTCTATTTAGTTTTCTATCAAAAGAGCGGTTGATCGACTTGGGTTTGATCACCCCGGGATTCGAACCAGTTTCTTTGGCATTTTACTATTTAGTGGATGCGTTTGCACAATGGATTAACTACTAGGATTAAGTAGTTAGGTAGACAAATTAAATAAATAGTTTTAAAAAATGATAATAGTAAAAATAAATAATTTAAATTAATTCATTAAGAGAATGATAAACTAAGATAATAAGAAAGTAAAAAAAAATATATTAAAGTAGTTAATAAGAAAGTAAAAAAATAATAATAAAATGATTTAAAGAAGTTAATAAACGTACATAGAGATAGGAAAGAATGATAATATTCACTTAATTATCAGATAACTGAATAACATATAGATATAGATAAGAAAGAAAGAAATAATGAGTAATTGAAAATGTAGAAGTACGTAGGTATATAAGGGTGAAGAAGCGAACTTAAGTGTAAGTTTTAGAAAGTTTATCTAGGTATAAGTCCAAGGATAATGTCAATTAATAAATTTTAGGGTGTAAAGTGTATAAATATATTATTGAGGATAGACCTAAGGATGTACAACTCAATTAACGTATTAATAAGCTACCTAAGCTATTGGGTAAGCAAAGTTGAACGATTATAAAAGTTAGAGAACATAGAGTATAACATAACTAAGGTGTAATGGTAGACCACCTAGGCTTAAAAATATATATAATAATACTAATAATAACATGAATAATAAGATAATGGCATTAAGGTTAGTAAATAAATATAGAAAATAGGAAGAAAGAAGTTAAATTTAAAGGTTATTATATTTACGTCTATGTATAAGCATATCCCGACATGTAGTAAATAATCATAGGTTTTAGGGGTAAGTCGTAGAGACATAATAGTAAACCACAAAATGAAAACTTATAGTGGGTCTAAAATATGAATAAGTCACATAAACTATAAAATAGGCAAATGTATACAAATTTCTAAAATATAGGTACAAGTAGAAAGAAAAATTAGAGAAAATAGAGTTTAGGCTGGATAAGTCGTTTAGGTTAACCGAAGATGGAAAAGTAGGATGATTAGTAGCCCCTAACTAATCTGTTAATCTGTAAGGGAATAGTTAGAATTAGGTTAGTAAAACAAATTATTAGCTAAGGCTAGTTCAGAGATCGTCTTTAATGGACCCTGGTATACTTTACGTTTCATCCCTATAGTTGGCATTTCTTCTCTCTTAACTACACACCCCTAGCACAAAGGAACTTTCTTTACCTTAGTTACACCCAACTCTATAGCTCAAAAAGTAAATAGCTTACAAGAACCTTAATCATGTAGCATCCACGACTCATTCGTATAAGAAGAAAAGTAGTTCTGAATAAACTAATATTTCCTAAAATATATATCTTAACCTTCGTCCTCTAGTGAATCCCTTAGGCCCTATTCCTTTCTAAGGATAAACCATTTTAGACTACCATTCTCCTAGGAAATCGAAATGTATGCAACACAAACTATCTAAATCGATTCTAAACTCAGTCTTCTACGGAATCAGAGACTTGATTGAATTTGGGCTAATAGAAGAATCTAAACGTAAACTAGGTAATAATTTAATAAAGTTAAGCGATATTGAAACTTAACACTCTTTCCGTATAATGAACTCTTCCCAACCCATACCGTACTTTAGCAATAAGTAAGTCAGGGATATAAAACATAGAAAAAAAAAAAAAGATAATCCTAGGCACTCATAAACTTAGAAACTTTAAAATATAAAGCGCTATTTTTTTTGTTTTTCCTGATTCTTAGCATTGTACCTTTCCTCAACCCTCAGTGTTATTTGTTCAGGGCTAATTATTACGTCTCTTTCTTCTCGGACTCATTCGTGTAGTCTTCCGCCAATTTTTTTCCTAGTTCATCACATTAAAGAATTTCAGTCGTTGTTGACAAATTAAATGACATTAGTATAGTAATGCAAGTAATAAGTAAAAGAAAACAAAGTTTAGTTTCCAGTTGCTCTTAGTCCCTTCCTTAGCCATGTTCTCTCTTAAACTCACAATTATTGGTTTATGCCTTCGTTTCTTGCCTATCCTTACTTTCCACACATTCCTCCGGGGTGAGCTATGTACGAATTGGCCCTCCCATGTACCAAAACTTTTTGTTGCCCAACTGAGAGGCAAAATCTTCAAGTACAACTATCATCTTAAGTATGATTCTGGGAATTGCACCAATATTGTGCATGTTTTTTTTTTAACTATTCAACAGTGGCACTCTCCAGGACATCGTGTAAATGAACTTACCTAGTTGGATCTGGGTTAGCGATCCAACCTGCTCGATACTTTAGAGACTTGATAGATTGATAATCTTAGCAACCAAAACCAATAATGTCACTTAGAAAAAAAAAAAAGTAAGAGTAGCTAAACTTAAACAAGTTCAAATGAGGGACGTCCAAGGTGGTTGGGTAATTCAAGTTTACACCAATTTCACCTTGAACTTTACGCATTTCCAAGGTGGACTACCAATAGTGTGTGTCAGAGACAATTGTGGGAGTTGAAGAAAGTTAGGGATTTTACCTGTTAGGACCTTAATACCAAATTGAAAGTAAGCATAATCCCACGGTTAGTCATAACTTAAATATTCAGATAGTAACAAAGTAGTTAATATTCAACTGTAATCCTTCCCCTAGGAAATTTCAGGATGAAATTTCATAAGGGGAGAGATTGTAACATCCCCACAAAACAGGTGAAGTCTTCAAGGGAAATTAGAAGACTCAAGTCCGTAAATTAATCAATAGATCAAAATATAAATGAATATGACTTAAATAATTAGTCAAATAGGAAATTAACAATTAAATTAGTGGAATAACATATAGAATGATTTAATTATGCTAAAATGGTAAGATAAGGGTGTAATTGGAGGAAATAATAATTGTAGATGTAGACTTAAATTAAGAAGACCTTGCTAGTGTAGGGACTAAAAATGCAAATTCCTAAAGGTTAAGCCTAACTTTCCTTTTCTTTTTCTTTTTTTCCCTTTTTCTTTCGTTTCTTCTTTCTTCCTCCCTTCACCCCCGTCGGACAGCCCCTCCCCGCCACACTGTCACCGGCCGTTTGGCCCTTCTCTGGTGCTATCTCGGTCGCGCACACACTCGAAAGTAATTCCCATGCCCCGTGCATCAAAACTCAGCCATTAGTTTTCTTTTCTCTTCCCAAATTTTTCTTCTCCCTCATCGTCGGTTTTCGTTCGTTCCTCCTATTTCCGACGAACTAGCTGTCATCTTGGTCGGGAAAACTCACGAAAATGTTCCACACATCTCAAGGAACAAGACTTTATCCTCATTTCTTGATTTCGTGGCCATTCTCTCTCTTCCCAAAATGTCATTTCTCGCCGCAAACCGCCGTTCTCTGGCATCTGATTGGGCTACCGACACCATGCATGGACTCCTCTCCCATAGAGCTTCAAAACCCACTAAAATTCTTTGCAGTTTGAAGGCCAGAAGTGCCCAGCCACCACCAGACCGCCGGGCCGCCACCGTCGCCGGTTCCCTCATCCTCCAGTCATCGACCGAAGCTTTCTTCTTCAGTTTAAGCTCAATTCCAGCATGTTTTGTGGTAAACTCGTAAACCCATTTAAGCTATTTTTTTGGCCACAATTAGGTTTGTAAATATATAGGAGTTTAGTGGTTGGCTTTGGTGAAATTAAGTACAAGAGATGCTCAAATAAATTAAATGTGTGTTTTAGGTGAGGTATAGAGGATTGAAGAAATTAAGTAAATTATATTCTGGAAGGTAGGTAACATATAGTTAGGCAAGAAGATGATGGAATTGCATATATGACTCTAGCTAAAGGTTGCTCAAAAAGAGTTAGAACCAATTTGAGCCTTGCAAACTCAAGTAGGATCTTCTTCCCTTTGATTTCTAGTTGGTTAGAGACATGCATAAGATTAGGTTAGGCTCATTTAGAGATCAATAGGCCATGATCCATTTACATGTCTTATAAATAAATATTGATAAGGGATTTGTATGCTGTTTGTAATAGGTAGCTTTTGTGTAGTGAGATTGTTGACGTTTGCTGGTCAAGCGAAACTTTCGCTGGTATAACACAGAAAAGGTGAGTGTCTCCTCCTTTGCTTATTGTTCTGACTAGGAGTACACCGGTATGTTCTATGGATATACATGCGTAACCTAAGAAGGACCTGGATTATATTCAAAGTTATATTATGCTTGTGTTTGGTTTATATTGTGTATAGAAGATTATGGCCTTGACGGCACATAGGTTTCAGTCATGTATATTATGTTGTGTTGTTGGTTGACTATGTGCCTCTTTTGAATGATTTTGTACTGTTTGGGTATTTGGGTTTGTTGTTTTTTCAGTCGTTATGCAGCCAAATTTCTGTAGAGTCTATGGCACGACCGTATAATTATTTTTACTAATTGTTGTATGGTTTATTTAAGAGTCATGGTTGTGTTTGCATCTTTTGGAGGGCCCGCCCTTTTCGAGCCGACCTACTAGGTGGGGGCCGGATTGTGGCTTAGTACGTAGGACAGGTACGACCCGGGGTACCTTTGGTGGCTCGGTGGATATTGGTGGCTCGGTTGATAACAGGTGGGATGCCCATTTCCATTGGTTGGTACAGATCCAGGTTTGTTGGTTATTTTGGGTGCGCATTATGTGGTTAGTTGGTATAATATTGGCATGCTAGTTGAGTTACGTTTTGAATACATAATTTACGTTGTATGTTTTCCTGCTGTTTGTTATCTTTCATTTTGCTTTGTTGGGTCCAGAAGGTGACCCTCACTGGGTATGCGTTTTCGCATACTTATGTTTATTTTATCTTTGAATGTGATCCAGATAGGATATTACCGGATACAAGCCTAGGAGAAGCTTGGGAGTGGTTGGGATGTCATAAGCTTTGAAAATACTTAAATGTAATAGCTCGTTAATTGGAATTTGGTAGGTTGTAATTAGTTTAAATTAGCTTCATCATGCTTTGTTACGAGTTTAGGAAATCAGGTGCTTTTGGGGCCTGACAGGTAGTTCCATAATTGGTCCGTTAGTGGTACGACTAATTATGCGTTGGACTAATCGACAAAGTGAATTAGTTATTCCAAAAGGTTTAATTAATATTTAATTGACAAAGTGGGTTATACAAAATAATTCTAAGGGTTTGATTAAATTTAATTAATGAAGTGGGTTAAGAAATTAATTTAAAATGATCGATTGGAGTTGATTAGTCTAGAGAAGACTAAGAGGTCAACGAAAGTCCAACACTAAGGCCCAACTCAAAAGCCCACTAGGTCTCCTTTGGAACTCCCTATAAATTGAAAGCTTAAGCCAAAAGAAACATAAGGAAAATCTTTCAAGACAAGTCTTGGCTCTTAGAGTGAGAAAGTTCCAGAGATAGAACTTCTTCTTCTTGAAGTTTTCTTCCAAAGCCGAACTTGAAATCTCACTTTCTTCAATGGATGTAACCCAAAGATAAAAGCTTTGAAGCTTCTTCTTCATCAATTTTATTGTCGTCAGGTTTTTGTCACCACCGGGATTGCGCTGCCGACCAGATTTGATTTCTGGTGACTTCAAGCGGCAACCTTAGCATGCTTGATCCGGGTCTTATCATGTTTGATCTCTTATTGGTGATCCACGGTTTGATCCGTCCAGATCGTGGCCAAGGAACTGTTTTTTAGTTTCGGCGATCAGTTTTGTTTTTCGGTGAGTAGCGGGTGTTATTTGCAGTGACCGGCCGGTGGACCTTTCAACTAAAGCTTTTATCAGATTTTGGGATTATTTTAAATCCAGATTCAAGAGATTTTCCTAGGGACTTTTATCGGACTTTGTTAGCACTACTCGATAGTTTATCGCTCACACGATATTCGAGTTTTCTTGGAGGCATCCAAAGGATTTTTGGTGGTATTCGCTTTGGATTTTTTTTTTATTGCGAGGGTCATGCGTCAAAGGTATAATCTTTATACTTTCCACTTTAATTAAAGATTCGATTTTTTGCGTGTTATTTTAATAAATTGAATTAGTATAACCCTAGATCCGTTGAGGGGAAATGATTTTAAGCCTGAGCTGAATCAAAAGTCTCCGATTATGGAATGCATAGCACGAAAGTGAGATTTTCGGTTTAGCCCAGGCTAGAGACGTTGCGATGTGTTTGCTGTTTGTTTTTTGTGTTAAAAGTAGCATTTCCTAATCTATTGCACAAACTTTAAGTGACGTTGGGTGTTAATATTGTTATATAAATTCTATTATAATTACTCCTAGAATGTCTGTTAACCAATCGCAACGTCTCTACCCGTCTAAAAACAAAATACCTATAATGTCCAATATCCCTACAATGACCTTCATTAATGAATTGCAACGTTCCAGCCACCTTCATTACTGAGTTGCAAGACATCTCTTCGGTAGTAGAGAAAACCGTTCAACTACTTCATCCAACATTCATTGTCTCTTAAATTTTATCCTACAAAACTACTTCCAAATAGATTTTTACATTCACTTCAAAAACAAATTCCGTTAATGAATAAAAATGATTAACATTAAGTCCACAACGTCCTGTTACATCTATAAACATTAAGTCCACCACGTCCCGATACATTCACTTTTTTCCTAATATATTTATATAAATTCTATTATAATTACTTTTACAATGTTTGTTAACAATATCAAAACGTCCATATACGTCCCAACACGTCCATCTCTTATCACTAAACAACAGTACAAATCTTTATCATCAATTGCAACATTACAACATCCCAATACGTCCCCACACGTCCTGAAACGTCGAGTATACAAACAGACGCATCTTTCATTATTTCATTAACTGCATCCAACAAAAAATTGTCTATGCATCAATTAAATTGCGACTCTCCATGCATCCCTTCATTACAAAATAAAAACCATCCACTCCTATAAAACAACAAGTAAACAAGGTTTAACATTCACTTTTCAAAAATTTAAAAATTTCTCTGTTTTCCATCTTCCCTTTCAAAAACAACAATCCGAAAAACCTTCTCTACTTTATGTTCTAAAAATACTAAATTACATCAATGGCCAGTCATTACATTGTTCCTAGCATGCACATATTCGAAGAAAACCAAGACCCGCAACCACCAATGCCTCCATCGCTCCAACTTGACCACATGCCAATGAAGCATATATTCAGTGTAGAAGCTCATTCAGAACTTCGGATGTTTCTCGTCAGAAATCATTGGAGTGGATTGATGCCGATGAATGACCAACACATAAACAGATTGCTGGTCCTAGAATTCTATGATGGTCTGCATAATAAAAATAGACTAAATACAGTCTACATCAGGGAACATCCAATTAGAATAACAACTCAAGCAATCAACGAACACTTGGGCCTAAGGAACTTGGGTCCTCATGTATTAAAACATAATGATATTGCCCATTTACAACAGACCATGGAAGAAGTCCGAGCAGTATTAAAGCAAAATATTGACGTTCCAAACAATTATTGAACGATCAGATTGGAAGATCTGAGCAGTTTTGCAAAGACACTGTACACGTTCCTATATTACAATGTCACTGCAGGAGAAGTCTCCAAGCCATTCGGTTTGGCACTTTTAATTGCAACAAATGCAAGAAAAAAAATCAATTGGGGCAACATCATCAAATACTACATAGAATATGTTGGTCTGTCAAATGCGTAGACTCGGAGTATCTTTTACCCCAGCCTCTTCATGGACATGTGTGAAATGTTTGGAATCCTACCATCCTATCCTGATGAACTAGTTCCACTCCATGCATATCTTGAATACTACTCTTGCATTCTTGTTGACGAGGATGATGTCTCAAGTGTAGATAGCAATGATGATATTTACTAAGTTGTATATCAGTATTTTTAAACTTCATATTACTGCTACAATGTCTGAAAACCGAACTGCAATGTCCCGATACGTCTAATAAGAAAACCAAATAAAATAACTAATAAGAATTTTGTGTTTCCTGATGGACGTTGCGTTTATTGTTTTGTGGGACGTAACGAGATATGTGAAACGTAACAACTAATATCAAAACACAACTCATACAGCCACAACGCCCTACTACGTCCAATTACTTCTACAAAATCTCAAATAAAAAACAATAAAAATTCATTTTCAAATCACATGTTAATTACAATCATCTCAATCCCTGTAATCATCTCACTCAACTACAAATTCTGAACTACTTTATTTATTTTTTTTTTACCTCTTGAAATATTCCTTTTTTATCCATTGTACTTTTTGGGCGTACATTTCGAACACCTTTGGGTCTCTTTCCTTTCGGATATGTAATTTCTTCTTCTGTACTATCATAATTATCATCATCATCCACATCTTCACCTCCTCCTTCTAATCTAATACCAGCTAACTCAGCAATACAATCTCTAATATCTTTGAATTTATCATCTATAATGCCACGAGCAATAGAACTCGACTGACATAATCAATCTCAAATACTTCTTGCTGGCAACATGCCTCCAAATAGAACAGTAAACATAATCTCCTTTATTTCTCGGACGTGAAATGTGAAATTGAATCTGATGGCTGTATGTCACACCCTTAGTCCACCTTTGCAATATACGCCTATCGGGTAGTATCTATAAAAACATAAAAAAACAATAATAAAGAATTACTCAATAGAACAAGTTTCATATCCACAATGTCCGGTATTATATACGCAACATCCCAAAAAACACTACCGCAACGTCCAGATTAACACACTCACAACGTCCACCAAAAAAAAAAAACACTGAACCAATAAAAATTCATACCTTAACACAATTCAGGTTAAAAACACGAAGTGAATGACCGCATAATATCCCAACTTCACTGAAATATTTGCAACTGCATTCAATCCAATGACTTAACTTATCAAACAACACAACATGTCAGAAAATATCTTCTCCATCCCACCACACGTGTATTGAATTAACCTGTCATCTTCACAAATCTTTCATAATTGTATAAGTCATGTCTTTAAACTGAGTCTTAAACATGCGATATACATTAATTGTGTAAACTTCAAAAGCTTGAATTAACATAGAATGTTTTGGAACAAACAAATCCTCCTTCCCTTGATGACATCTGCAGTCTTCTTCATTTTCGTTATTCCTCCAGTCATTCACCATATCTACAAACTGATGGTAAAAATTGCAAAGTGATGATGTTTTGATGAGCTGCCTTAAAATGGCATGGTTTGTTGACTCACTTCTTTGAGATGAGAGAACCCCTCCTAAAAAGTAATCTTTTTTAAATGCGGGACACAATTTCTCGCGAATCTCATAGAGATCATTCAACCACGTAATATAGCGGCATTCATATTCAGCCACCATGCTGTAAACAAACAAAAAAATGAAAAAATATTATCGCAACATCCAAAAAAAATACCGCAACGTACATAAAAACACTAGTGCAATGTCCAGAAAAACACTACTGCAATGTCCTTACCCGTTCCAAACATGCTGAAACTTTACCTTTGTATCCACACTGTAAATAAGGCGTTGAAACAATTTAGAAAAACCTGTGTCTTCACGCAATGAAGATATGTTCTTTCGAAAGTTCTCACTTATATGCCAAAGACACAACCGATGACGAGTTGATAGAAATACATCATTTATAGTTGTTGCCATCGAAAATGCTTAATCCGTCATCATAGTAATTGGTGTTTGACCATCCATGTACCTCAAAAACATCTTAAACAACCAATTAAATTATTTAATCTTCTCATTCTTTATAAAACCAAGTCCAAACATAACATTACGGCAGTGATTGTCTATCCCAACAAATTGTCCACATATCAAACCATACTTGTTTGTCCTATAAGTCGTGTTATGAACAACCAAATCTCTAAATATCTTGTAATCCATCTTCATTTTTCCATCATGCCAAAACAAGTTACACAATGACGAATCGCTGTCCAGATCAAAATCAAAATAGAAATCTTATTCATTACAAGACATTTTCTTCAATATCTCAAAAAGCGTATTTGCATCACAACCATCAATGGTCTTCTTCTTCTCAATTTTCATACGATTATAAACATCTTGTGAAGTAAAACCTACTTGAGATGGTCCACCAGTTTGTTGCAAAAAAGTAAAAAGTTATGACTACAACGTCCAAAAACGTCTGTAATAATACTACCGCAACGTCCACTTACGTCTACACAAATACTATATAAAGTCAATTACCTTTTTGCACAACACTCTGTACCCATCTGTAAAATGAACACCAGAATCCTTCAAAGTCTTCAAATAATCAACTAATAAAGAATTCATATTCCTAATAGAACGCAATAAGTGTCTTTGATGTTCAAAGCACATCTCGTGATTGTATTTTCAGAAATGCTTTTGCACCTCCCAAATACAATCATCAATTCTCCTAAATTCAACAAACGCATTACATTTCTTTCGAATTTCAAGTTTTGAATAAATCCTCTCATTCTCAGTTTCATTTTTATAATCCTTCTCACCTTGCTTCCAACACACAAACTGTCTCAAATATATTCCATCTTTCTTACTATGAGACCTATGTTTCCTAATACTAAAACCCAAATCAAAAGCATATTTGTTATACGAATCGTATGCCTCATCTACGCTACCAACTGTCTGACCAATCAAAGATAGCACCGACTCATCATCCATTGATTCCTTATCTGAAAAAAAAATAAATAAATAACATAAGCAACATCCCAACACGTCCCAGTTATAACTTAAGCAATGTCCAGAAAACATCACATAAAAACTAAAAAAGACATCATATTCCGCAACGTCTCAACATGTCCCAGTTATACCTTACTCAATGTCCTGCCACATTATATAAAATCTAAAAGAACAACATCCTATCCCACAACGTGAGATTTATGCCGCTACATTAAAAAAAAATATACAAATAACGTCCTCACACACAACGATCATAATAACATTATCACAAAAACAAATCATACGGTTGGAAAAATGATTTTCAACCGATCGAAAATCTAACATGTATTAATATTTCTTCCAGAATTCACAAAAACAAACTATAAAAATGACAATTAAACAACAGAAACATCAATTGTGAACAGAAAAAACCGATGATCATCATTATTTTTCGATCCGATATCTTTATTAATGACGATCAATAACGAAAACAACAATTGCAATGCTTGCAGAATGATTTCAGCAGCAACTTGCAGAATGATCAATAACGAAAACGAGTACCACTAGTTGCGATCGTTATCGTTAAGTATTTGATCGCTCTCATTCAATGTTTGAAAAAAAATGGCAACCACCACATTTTGAATGTAAATATATCGTGGCAGGAAAAGAATGGGAAAAAATAAAAAAGGGGCGCATCAATAAACATTTCTAAAAATTGGAAAAAAGACAGTTGGCTCAAAAAAACTTACTAATTATTGTAAGTGGTACATGTACATAGTGGTAAAACATATAATTTGCGTCCAAATGGTGGATAGCTAGCTAGCTTGATCAGTGATAGCTTCAGCCTTCATATGTTCATAATATCGAGAACATAAAATTTTTTCATGGATTTTAATTTTTTCCTTATTTAATTAATAATACGATTTTTCTTTTTTTAACTTTAATTTTTTTTTCAATTTTCACTTTGAAAATAAATTTTATTTATTTATTTCAAAATAAAAAATTTAAAATTTTTATATAAATTTAAAAATTTTTGACTAAAATTTTAAATTTATTTGATTAAGTTAAAATGTGAGATAATATCAAAAATTTTTTAAAAATGAGATTATATCAATTTTGGGTTTATATCAATTAAAAAAAAGATTTGTATCATGCATACAAAAATTTAATGAAGTTTTATATATATAATGCCAACAGATTTAGTGTCATATACCACTTAGAATTATTAATTTATAACCGAATACAAGGAATAAACGTAGTATACGGGTCAATCCACAGAGAATAGAGGGTAGAATTATGTTGTTAAGTTAGAAATACAAGCGAAACAGAACAAATATAAAACAGTAAATACGCAGAATGGCAAGGTATGTAAAATAAGGATGAAAAGAGAAAATAAAATGAACAGAAAAACAGAGGATGAGAGTTGTGATTTTTACTCACTGATGATGTATAGGCTTTGATCATGGCTTGAAGTTGATAAGACATCTTTCAACTTTCAACAGTGAGGATTGAGAATGTGATGAAGAGCACCCAGTTTCAGCTCCACTTGAAAACACCTGTGTCACTTTAGTGTATAAGTGCTAAGGTATTATCAATGAAGATCTCCTTACAAGCTCTCTAACTATGGTTCATTTGTATCTTCGCAAAACAAGAGACTACTGAGGTATTGTCACTTAAGACTTCCCTACAGTAGTTCTCATTTTGTTACACGAATGAGTTTCGCAAAGGAAGTGTTTCAAAGGTGTAGTCAATCAAGACTTCCCTAAGAAATTAACTTTTTTGCTAGTCTCTTGAGCTTAACAAAGTAAAGGTTTGCCAAGGTATTATCAAGCAAGACTTCCCTATAAGCAGCTTGACTTATGTTAAGCTCTAGAGTCTCAGATTAGATGGTTGCCAAGGTATTATCAATTAAAATTTCCCTATAGGCACGTCTACTCTTGCTGGACTTCGTATAGCACAAGATCAGTGATTACCACAATATTATCAATGAAGATTTCCTGATAAGTACTCAGATCTTGTGCTAACACAGTTGATGTGGCTCCAAAATATCACTTTTTATGACCCAAAACCATGCATATTTAGCTTACTTTTAGTTGGTTTTCAATGATTATGATATCTTTTATGAGCTTTCAATGCACTTATAGTTGGATTTGCATTATCTTGTAGTAAAAAATTATGTTGGAGATTTTGGAAGAAACTTAAAGATGGAGATTTTGGAAGAAACTTAAAGACTTTTGCTGGAAAAAAGGAGAAAACACAAAGAAATGGAGCCAAAATAGAAGATTTTGAAAAAGAGCAAATTTGAGCTGAAGAGACCAAGACTGGCGACATACAGGCACTGGCGCCTGTACGTCGCTAACCTCGGCGTCTGCTTGGCGCCCCGCCTAGCCGTCGCCTGAAAACCGCTTCTGAATGTTCCAAATCACCCTTAGCATGTTTTAAATTGTAATTTTCCATTTTTATCCATCAGACCTTTTACTTAATGTTCAAGGCTTTATGCAAAACATATATTTTCACACTTTAGTAGGTTTTCTTGTAGAGATTGGCTTAGTGAAGAAGACACACACTTCTACACCTTTTACTTCAGACACTAGATGAATTATCTTAGAACCACGTGTTAGTTTTAAATACTTACAAGCATTATTTGTATAAAAACTATTTTCCAGTTATATATTTATTGTGTTTCAGTATATATATATAATCACATGTTATACATGTTGTCCTCTTATATCATATGACTAGATGATGAGGTGTTGGTGTAACACAGTAGATCTCATCATTTGTTAAAGTTATGATAATAAATTACGCTCGTAACTAAGATAGTTTGGACATACTGTCAGTTTAGGTTATTGTGTGATTCTAAGATTGGTTTGTCTAGACTAAATAAATCATGCAGATATGCCCGGGACATATTGAGTAGGACCAATGTAGGATTGGATTAACTTGTACTGATCTTTGTAGTTGATTCAAGCCTTGTATTCTGTCTCTTAATCCGTAGACTAGAGCAGCCATGAGGATTAGACATAGTGTACTTTGATTTGCCAAAGAGTGTGGTCACTTGAGGCCTATAATCTCGGTAGGTTGGGTATACATGTTTAGTTTCTTATTGTGCTATTACTTGTCGAAAGAAAACCATGTACCGGTGCATCCAGAGTGATGGTACTCTCGAGATGAGCTCATAAGAATTATTATACTAAACCCGGCCAGTGAACTTATGTTCGGTATAGTAATAAGGACGAGTGGTACTAATCTCGGATGAGAAGAAGTCAATTAATTAATTTTTCAGTAAATTAATAAATTGACGAGCATTATATCTTTGACGTGGGGAGATAATATAATAATTAAAGTGGTAACCGGAAGCAATTTCGTTTTGAGCGGAGTTCCATAATTAATCCATTAGTGGTACGATTAATTATGTATTGGATTAATTGACAAAGTGGATTTCATTATTTAATTAATTATCCTTGGGTCAATTAGTATTGACTAGTCTAGTAAAGACTTAGAAGTCAATAAAAAGTCCAACTAGAAGGCCCAACTAAAAAGCCCACTAGGTCTCCCTTGAACCTCCTATAAATAGATAAAGTCTTACCCTTAAACAAAAGAAACTTGGAAGACAAGTTGTCTTGCCTCTAGAGAGAGAAAGGTCTAGAGAGGGACTTAGAGAACTAGTCAAACTAAGACCCACTCAAAGTTGGTTTTTCATCTCTCTCGGAAAAGGAATGTCAGATCTCAGTTTGGGCATTGTTTTTCCGGCGTGGGCTTATGGATTCCGATAGATTTTCAGCTTTTTTTGGCGTGGGCTTCTTTTTCTGACGGATCCAACACTGCTCGCAGTTTTCTCATGATTTTCTCGGGCCAGCAGATCTCCGACGAGTGAGAAGTCTGGCGCGACAGGATTCCAGCGCACATTTGGTTTTTTTGTCCAGATCTGGAATTTTGGTGGCCTTTGGAGTCTTCTGGGGAGTTTTTTGAGCTTATTTTCACGGGCTTTGACCGATCTATCCGGTAGATAGTTGCTCACACGACTTCCAGATTTATCTTGGAGACATTCAAGGGATTTCTTGAGGGACAAGCTTCAAAGGTGGAACCTTTTATCTTTCTCAATTGATTTCTTAAGGGACTCAATTCAAAGGTCGAATTTTTAATCTTTTCGCTTTAATTTAAATATTCAATTTTTAGTGGGTACAATAAATCGAACAAGTTAAAGCAAGATCGGGTTCAAAGGAATTTGTACTGGTGTTTAGGCTCGATTGAAAGTTTCTGATTCTGGAATGCATAGCACGAAAGTGAAATTTTTGATTTGGCCCGAACCGACTAATTCCTTCAATTGGTATTAGAGTTGAGGTTTTGGCTTTATACTTAGTCGATTTGTTATGGGTTTTTATTGCAGGTCGTTATTATCCCAGCTATTATGGTTTATGCATTCATGTTTTTTATTTATAAACTCCGGGACATGTCCGGGTTGATTTTTTGAATATTAATGTGTGTAGTAGTAATAACCACGAGTTGGAAGCTATGTAGGATTAGATTAAATCTGTAGTAGGATTTATTCTTTGAAGATGTCATCTTTATTTTCCTAGAAAATCAAGCCTTGTATTTAGGAAAATATGCAATAGCGAAGACATTATTGTTGGCAACTTGGATTCGTGGGTTTTTGTTTTATCGTAACTTGGGTGATTCCAAGAATTCCATAGAAAAATGAGAAAATCCGAATGAATTGTAAGAGGTCCAAATAACGAGTGGGAGAGACGCGACGGGAAGCGTCAACAAGGCAATGAATGGAAGCAAAAATTGAGAAGGCCATAATATTCAGAAATTTTAATTATGTATTTATTTCCCGTTTTTATTGTCTTGATTGTTGTTTGCATGTTTTTAATTTATATTTTGATGCATGATTAAAAACATGTGGTTTTATGGGTGCAAATAACTAAGGTTAAGAAATTGTATGTTAAAATTGTAAAACCCTCAATTTAAAAAATCTAAGTGGCTTGATGTCCCTATGGCCTTCATTACGAATTCATATGTGATGTGGATAGACTTACGCGTTGGCATTAGAGTCTTTCTCCATATGGATGAGTCTAATTCATAAGATCACTATATTGAATTTCGAAAGAGATGACTATAGTGAGTTAAATTGGAGAATGCGACACCCTTTCTAACTGAGGCGTACTATCCTTGGTAACAAACTTAGAAGTCATGTAATGACATACACTTAGTGTACTGTTTATAGTATTCCTCCCAACAAGGTTACGCTACTTATGTGTACGGCTAAAATCACCGACTATTAATTTCATTGATCAATAGATCATTTGGTCAGATAGTGAAATTAATGAACTTGGTTCTTCTCAATGAATATGGACTAGCGTAAACGTTCACACTAACGTGACTTGTATGAATCCCGGTGAACGAGATGTTGGTGGATTTGATTACATTGTTTTGAGGGTGTCAATATTTTCTAAAAAGATGAAATATTGAAACTTCCTTGTTTATTTATTTTCAGCTTTCGATATGGCGTTTAATCCATTATCTGTCATACTAAAAGAGAACAAGTTGATTGGTCCAAACTATATCGATTGGAAACACAATTTGGACATTGTTCTCATGGCTGAGCAATACAAGTTCGTGCTCACTGAGGTATACCCAGAAATGCCTAATGACAAATTAACTCCTGAGCGTAGGGAAGTCTATCAAAAGTGGAAAACAGCTGATGAGATGACAGGTGTTATATTCTGGCATCTATGTTGAATGTTTTGCAACACTAGCATCAGTTCATGACCTCAGCTTTTGATATGATGGTTAACCTAAGGGAGATGTTCGATCACCAAGGAAAAGTAGCTAGACAAGTGGCTATGAGAAAGCTGATGACTAGCAAGATGACTGAGGGCACACCTGTGAGAGACCACGTACTTGAGATGATTACTAACATCAATGAGATTGAGGTATTGAGAGGTGAGATCGATGGGGGAACCCAGGTTGACATCATACTCCAGAGCTCACCTCAAAGCTTTGAGCAGTTTTGACTGAATTATAGTATGAATCAGTGAGTCTATACTCTATTCGACCTCTTAGCTGCATTGGTGTCTGCTGAAGACCTATTCCAAGAGAAGAAGCATGCTTTAGTCATAGTCAAGGCTTCAGGATATTCTTCTAGTTCCAAAGCTGGGAAGAAGAAAAAGAAGACCTAGAAGACTGCTAATCATGGGGCTAAGCCATGAAAGGTTATCTGCATGGGCTTGGTAAAAAATGTACTATTGTGCTACTCATTCCAAAATCGAAACTCTTAACCAGGCCTAAACTCTAGCACAATTACTATTCTAACCCTTGCTTGAAATACCATTGGGCAGGATCTTAGCTTCTACTTATTCGATTTGTCACGCAACAATAAATTCTTAATTAAAGCAGAAGTTTAAGAATTACCTCTTGAAGCGTGTACTTAGGTGATTGCTTGTATGACTCAAGACCAGCTCGTATGTTGTATGGGCAACGAAGCAACGATCACCAAATAAACATAACACCAAAATATCCTGGAGGAAACAGAACTCACCACCACCCCCTAAGAGCGTGCGATACACGCTTGCCTAGAGCTTCCTCACGCGCCGCCACAGCCGGAACCACCGGAGAGAGAAGGCCGAAACAAAAGTGGGCTGCCGCTAGTGCTGCTGTCGTTGCCTAGTTCCTGTCCATGCGCTGGAGAAAGAATTCCAAAGAGAATTGCTAGTTTTTTCTTTTCTCTTAATTTCTCTCTATAGTTTTCTCTCTCTAATTTTCTTGAATTGAGAAACTATGAAATTGTTTTCTTAATTGCCAACCCTCTATGTCTATTTATAGAGCTACAAGAAAGACTCTAAGTTGGTTTAGGATCGGCCTTCCAAATAGGTTTAGGTTTCTTAATTAGTTTCCAAATCCAATTAGTTACCAAATCTAATAAGATTCCAAATCCAAATAGATTTTCTAATGTCTTGGATTTCCTAATTCCAATTGAACTTTAAGACTTAATTAATTAATTAATTAATTAATTCCACATTATTAATTACTAATTAACCCTTAAAATAATTAATTAAATAATTAATTCTACTTTATCGAACCCACTACATAATTAATCGTACCACTAAAGGATTAATTATGGCACTACCATCCTACACCAGAATTACTTCTGGAACAGCTAAATTAATTATTCTTTAATCTCCCCACATCAAAGATATAGTGCTCGTTAATATATTAATTTACTGATAAATTAATTAATTAACTTCTTATAATCCGAGACTAGTACTGAAAGGATTTGCAACATAGGATCTGGGTTTGCACTTGTTCGATTTACCACGCAACAAAATTTTCTAATTAAAAGCGGAACCTTAGAAAGTTACCTTTGAAGCTTGCACCTGGTGATTCTCTTGTATGCCTCAAGACTATGACTTCTTGTTGTGTGGGCAACAATCCAGAAGTCAATTGATCAGCAACTCACCACAATCCACCTGCTAGAAAACTCTAGCGCCGCAGCACCTAGCACGTACTATAAACGCACCGCCCACAGAGAGAGAAAGCTACGCGTAGCTGGTATAAACCAAGGCCAAAATTTCGGCCACTAAAAACCAAAAAACCAGCCGCACACTTTCTTGAAATCCGACTTGGAGAGAGAAACATTTTCTCTCTCTAGGATTTTCTGTCTCTAGATTCTTGAATTATGAATCTATTGAATTGTGTATCTTGAATAGCTAATCCCTTGTCTATTTATAGAGTTACAAGAGAGACCCCAAGTTGGTTTAGGATTGGTCTTCCTAATGGGTTTAGGTAATGAATTAGTTTCCAAATCCAATTAGGTAACCAATCTGATAGGATAAACCAAATCTTTTAAGATTTCCTAATCTCTAGGATTTCCTAATTCCAATTGAAACTTAAGACTTAATTAATTAATTAAATAATTCCACTTTGTTAATTACTTAATTAACCCTTAGGAATAAATTAAATAATTCCACTTTGTTAATTACTTAATTAACCTTTAGAAATAACTAACCAATTAATTAATTAAATCTATCTATTCAATTAACCCATTACAAAATTAATCGTACTACTAACGAATTAATTTTGGCACTACCATCCTACACCAGAATTGCTTCCGAAACAACTTAATTAAATTATATTCATTAATCTCCCCACATCAAAGATATAGTGCTCGTTAATTATAAATTAATTTACTGATAAATTAATTAATTAACTTTTTTAATTTCGAGACTAGTACCACTCGACCTTTTTACTATGCCGAACATAAGTCCACCGGCCGGGTTTAGTATAATAAACATTTTGAGCTCATCTCGGGAGCACCACCACCCCGGATTCTCTGGTACATGGTTTCCTTTCGACAAGCAGCAGCACACCAAGTAACTAAACACGTGCACCCAACCTACTAAGACTATTGGCCACAATTGACCTCACCCATTGGCAGATCAAAGTACATTATGTCTAATCCTCATGCCCGCTCGAGTCTAGGGATTAAGAGATAGAATACAAGAAATGATTTGTCTATTAAATCAGTACAAGACAAATCATTCCTAAAGGTCAAGTTCAATATGCCATGGGCATATCTATAGGATTTAATTAGTTTAGACAAACCAATTATCTGAATCACATAATAACCTAAATCGACAGTTTGTCCAAAACTGTCTCGGTTACAAACCTCATTTATATATTATGTCTTTCAACCAATGATGAGATCTACTGTGTCACACCAGACACCTCATCATCTACTTACATAATATAAATGGACAATTAATGCACAACAAGATATGACTGAAACACGAATCGATATATTAATCTGGGAAACTGGATAGTACAAGCATAGCTTATGTATTCTACTCCAACAATCTCCCACTAATACTTAAACTGTGCTTTAAGTATACAACTACATACAACTCCTATACAATCTGCTGCTATCTATCTAGAAAAACTGTCGAGGCTCTCTTAAGCATCTGATCCCCATGCCCTTCACGTGAGCCTCAAAGACTTTTGAAGTCAATGTTTTCGTGAATGGATCAGCAAGGTTATCCTCTGATGCTATCTTAGCCACGACCACGTCTGCCCTCTTTACGATGTCTCGTATCAGGTGGTACTTGCGTTGTATATGTTTACTCACCTTGTGGGCTCATGGTTCCTTCGAGTTTGCTACTACACCGTTGTTATCACAATAAACAGTGATAGACTTCTGCAAACCAGGAATCACATCTAAGTCCACTAGGAAGTTCTTGAGCCATACTGCTTCTTTTGCTGCCTCTGATGCGGGAACGTACTCAGCCTCCATGGTAGAGTCGGTCACGCATTTCTGCTTGCCACTCCGCCAAACTATGGCTCCACCTCCTAGAGTAAACACATACCCTGAGGTAGACTTGCTCTTGTCCCTGTCGCCTTGGAAATCTGAATCTGTGTAACCTCGGGGTACCAGCTCAGGCGCCTGATAGACCAGAACTTGGTCCCTCATTCTGCGCAAATACTTGATAATGCATTTGACTGCCTCCCAATGAGCTTTCCCGAGGTTACTCTGATATCTGCTCACCATACCAACGGCATAACAGATATCAGGCCGCGTACACAACATGGCATACATGAGACTTCCTACTGCCGAAGCATATGGAACTGTCTTCATGGCATCTATCTCCTCAACAGTCTTAGGAGACTGTAACTTAGATAGAAACACTTCATGCCTGAAAGGTAGAAAACCTTTCTTAGAGTTCTGCATGTTAAAACGGGCCAGAATCGTGTCTATGTACGAAGTTTGGGAGAGCGTTAAGGAACGTTTCCTACGATCTCGAATAATCTTGATCCCAAGGATATGTCCCGCTTCCCCTAAGTCCTTCATATCAAATTGCTTGGACAGCCATGCCTTTACGTCTAATAACACTTTCTTGTTGTTGCCAATCAATAGAATGTCATCTACGTAAAGCACAAGAAACACCACTGAATTTCCATCACGCCTGCGATATACACAATGCTCATCCGGACACTGAGTAAATCCAAAGGACTGGATTACTTTATCAAACCGGATGTTCCAAGATCTGGATGCCTACTTAAGTCCATAAATAGACCTCTTAAGCCTACATACCTTATGCTCTTGGCCTTTTTCAATGAATTCCTCTGGTTGCTGCATAAAGATGGTTTCCTCAAGACTTCCGTTTAGGAAAGCTGTCTTGATATCCATCTGCCAAATCTCATAATCCATATGAGCAGCTATGGCCAAAAGAATCCGGATCAACTTAAGCATGGCTACCGGGGAGAAGGTTTCCTCATAATCGATTCCCTCTTTCTGAGTATACCCCTTCGCCACCAGCCTAGCTTTAAAGGTTTTCACCTTTCTGTCAGGTCATCTCTTACGTTTGTAGACCCACTTGCATCCAATGGGCTTGAACCTATCAGGCAGGTCCACAAGCTACCAGACTTGATTGTGGTCCATTGACCCCATCTCGGATATCATTGCCTTACGCCAAGATTTTGCATCTTTATCTCGAAGCGCCTTATTGTAGTTAACTGGGTCAGTTTCAGGCGTACCTGGGACTAGGTCTGAGGCCTCTCCCACCCCAATAAACCTGTTGAGCTGTCTCACAACCCTCCCACTACGACGAGGCACCACCTGTGTAGGCGCATCATCTATGATCTCATGTACAGTGTGTGGTGTATCTACTTGTGCAGTTGCATCAGGATTAGTTTGTCGTCTAAGCTCTTCTAGTAATATCATACTCTTGGGCTTGTGGTCTAAGACATATTCCTTTTCTGAAAAATCTAGCGTTGGTACTTACCACCACCTTCTGATCTTTAGGACTATAGAATAGGCCACCTTTCATTCCCCTAGGATATCCTACAAACAGCATTAATTCTGTTCTCGCATCTAACTTAGCCGTATCTGCCTTAAGCACATGTGCTGGGCAGCCCCAAATTCTGAGATGTCTTAGACTTGGCTTGCGCCCATTCCACAACTCTACTGGGGTTGAAGGCACGGTTTTAGATGGTACAAGATTAAGAATATACATTGTCATTTCTAAGGCATATCCCCAGAACGACCTTGGCAAATCACTATAGCTCTCATGGATCTAACCATTTCCATAAGAGTTCGATTCCTCCTTTCTGCTACACTATTCTGCTGTGGCGTGCCAGGTGCAGACAACTGAGACTGAATTCTTACCTCAGTGAGGTAATCTCAAAATTCATGGGACAGGTACTCCCCACTATGATCTAAATGCAGTGTCTTGATACTCTTACTATGATGTATCTCCACATCTGCCCGAAACTCTTTGAACTTGCCGGAATATTTGGACTTGTGGTGCATTAGGTAAATGTAACTGTACCTAGAGTAGTCATCCGTGAACATCACGAAATACTCATATTCTCCTCGTGCCTGGACCGTCATAGGTCCACACAAGTTAGAATGAATCAACTCTAATACTTCTTTAGCTCTATAACCTTTTCCCTTAAAAGGTCTCTTGTTCATCTTACCTTCCAAGCAAGATTCGCAGGTTGCATAACTGCCAATATCTAATGAACCTAAAGGTCTATCATTGACCAACCTCTGAATCCTACTAAGGTTTATATGACCTAGCCTGAGATGCCAAAGATAGGTTTGATTCATTTCAGAAGGTTTCTTCCTCTTATTAATGTTGGATCCTGAGCTATCTATTCCTATGTTTTGCGCAACAGGGGAGTTAGAGTTAACCACAAACAAATTGTCTGCCAATGAACCAGAACAAATAAGTTTTCCATTTCTTCTAATAACAACACAGTCATCAGAAAAAATAAACTTATACCCTTTCTTCAAGAGTTTAGAAACCGAAATCAAGTTCTTTCTAAAACTCAGTACATAAAGACAATTAACTAACTCTAAGCTAGAATTTTCGAAATTCAACTTACTACTCCCACTGTTTTTACTGACACTCTTGTAGTGTCGCCCAAGTAGATATCCAATTCGCCTTCTCCAAGCTTCCGGGTTACTTGGAACCCTTGCAAAGAATTACAAACATGGTCAGTGGCACCTGAATCCACACACCAAGTATCTATGGGAATCGCCGCTAAACATGTCTCAGTAATTAAGGCAGAATTTATCGTACTTATAAGCTTTGGACAATCCGTTTTCCAATGTCCCATCTTATTGCACTTGAAGCACTTGTCTTCCGACTACTTCTTTGCAATACATGGCTTATGCGCAATTTGCGCCACTTGAGCTATTCCCTCGAGGTTCTTCTTTTTATTTCTAGCCTCAGGCTCAGAAGAAGATTCTGAAGCTTTGACTGTGACTAAAGCTCGCTTCTTCTCTTAAAGAAGACTTTTAGCCGCCACCAACTCTGCCAAGAGCTCGGACCAACTCCACAACATCTTACTTATGTTGTAGTTCAACCGAATCCGCTCATAGCTTTGAGGCAAGCTCTGGAGGACAATATCGGCTTTGGTTTCACCAGCGATTTCGCCTCCCACTACCTCAACCTTGTTGATGTTACTAATCATGTTAATGACATGATCTTTCACAGGAGCGCTCTCAGCCCTAAGGACAATGTCTAAGTTACGACTTCCATCGACATTATTAGTTCCAGTTAAATTTTTTTTTAAAAATAGCAGCTAAGGGGTTTAATGCCATATCGATTTAAACTGGAAAATAAACAAACAATGTTTCAGTTATATATGCTTAGAATTTCAAAAAACATGAAATTCTATTAATTATTGACTTCCCTCAAAACAATAATTATAACCCACCAACATCTCATCCACCGGGATTCTCGCAAGCCATGCAGTATGGACGTTTATGCTAACCGACATTCGTTTGAGAAGAACCAAGTTCATTAACTACACTATCTGACCAATGATCTTTTGATCAATGTAGCTAATAGTCGGTGCTTTCAGCTGTACAAGTAAGCAGCGTAACCTCGCCGGAGGAATACTGCAGATCATACACTATGTGTGTGCCATTACGTGACTTCTGAGTTTGTTACTTCAGGATAGTGCGCCTCAGATGGAGAGGGTGTCGCATTTCTCCTAGTTAAACTCGCTCTAGTCATCTTACTTAGAAGTTCATAGTCTAGCGATCTCGGGGCTGGACTCATCCGAATGGAGGAAGGCCCTAATGCCAACGCGCAAGCCCACCCACATCGCATATGAACCCGTAATGGTGGCCATGGGGATATTAAACCAACCCGCTCCCACTTAGATTTCCAAATTGAGGGTTTTTCCGGTTTTAACATGCAATTAACTAACCTAAGTTATATGCAACCATAAAACCAGACATGCTTTAATTCATGCATCTAAAATACAGCATAAAAATTAAAACAATAAATACGGGAAATAAATACGAAAAATAAATTTCTTGACTATTATGGTTTTAATTGCTTCCATCCTTTGCCTTGATCTCGTGTCCCGTCACGTCACTCGATGGAGAGAGTCTTGAACTTCTAAAACAAAAACTGGAGAAAAAACTGGCCGAAAATACAGCAACCCAGCGCAGCAGCTGATGCATACAGCTGCAGCACGACCTGCTGCCGCCCCTTGGTTACCGGCGGCGGCTGCTGCCGGCGGTCGTCGCCGGTGCCGCCTCCTGCCGCCACCTCCTCATTCGTTTTTCCTACGTTATTTGGTCTTCTTGCAATTCCTTTTGGGTTTTACTGGGTTTCTACGAATTAACAATAACTCAAAACCCACGAATTCAAGTTGCCCACCATAACGCCTTCGATTACAAAAATCAATTTTCCTACTACAAGGCATTCTAGGAAAATTAAAGAATTGAAATTACATAGAAAAATCCTACTACAGATTTAATCTAATCCTACACGGCTTCCAGCACGTGGTTATACTATTACAAACATTCATAATAAAATTAAATCCGGACATGTCCCGGAGTTTAGTTAAAACCCATACAAACGTAACCATAATAGTCGGGATTCTAAACCACCTACATATAAAACCATGTAATAAATCAAACAAGTACCAAAACCCCCTAAACCAGGCTCTAATACCAATTGAAAGGATTTGCCACATAGGATCTGGGTTTGCACTTATTCGATTTACCATGCAACAAAATTTTCTAATTAAAAGCGGAACCTTAGAAAGTTACCTTTGAAGCTTGCACCTGGTGATTCTCTTGTATGCCTCAAGACTATGACTTCTTGTTGTGTGGGCAACAATCCAGAAGTCAATTGATCAGCAACTCACCACAATCCACCTGCTAGAAAACTCTAGCGCTGCAGCACCTGGCACGTACTATAAACGCACCGCCCGCAGAGAGAGAAAGCTAAGCGCAGCTGGTATAAACCAAGGCCAAAATTTCAGTCACTAAAAACCAAAAAACCAGCCGCACACTTTCTTGAAAATCTGACTTGGAGAGAGAAACATTTTCTCTCTCTAGGATTTTCTCTCTCTAGATTCTTGAATTATGAATCTATTGAATTGTGTATCTTGAATAGCTAATCCCTTGTCTATTTATAGAGTTACAAGAAAGACCCAACTTTTAGGATTGGTCTTCCTAATGGGTTTAGGTAATGAATTAGTTTTCAAATCCAATTAGGTAACCAATCTGATAGGATAAACCAAATCCTACTAGATTTCCTAATCTCTAGAATTTCCTAATTCCAATTGAAACTTAAGACTTAATTAATTAATTCCACTTTGTTAATTACTTAATTAACCCTTAGGAATTAATTAAATAATTCCACTTTATTAATTACTGAATTAACCCTTAGGAATAATTAACCAATTAATTAATTAAATCTACCTATTCAATTAACCCATTACAAAATTAATCGTACCACTAACGGATTAATTTTGGCACTACCATCCTACACCAGAATTGCTTTCGAAACAATTTAATTAAATTATATTCATTAATCTCCCCACATCAAAGATATAGTGCTTGTTAATTATAAATTAATTTACTGATAAATTAATTAATTAACTTCTTTAATTCCGAGACTAGTACCACTCGACCTTTTTACTATACCGGACATAAGTCCACCGGATGAGTTTAGTATAATAAACATTTCGAGCTCATCTCGGGAGCACCATCACCCCGATTCACCGGTACATGGTTTCATTTCGACAAGCAGTAGCACACCAAGTAACTAAACACGTGCACCCAACCTACCGAGACTATTGGCCACAATTGACCTCACCCATTGGCATAACAAAGTACACTATGTCTAATCCTCATGCCCGCTCGAGTCTAGGGATTAAGAGATAGAATACAAGGAATGATTTGTCTATTAAATCAGTACAAGACAAATCATTCCTAAAGGTCAAGTTTAATATGCCCCGGGCATATCTATATGATTCAATTAGTTTAGACAAACCAATTATCTAAATCACATAATAACCTAAATCGACAGTTTGTCCAAAACTGTCTCAGTTACGAACCTCATTTATATATTATGTCTTTCAACCAATGATGAGATCTACTGTGTCACACCAGACACCTCATCATCTACTTACATAATATAAATGGACAATTAATGCACAACAAGGTATGACTGAAACACGAATCGATATATTAATCTGGAAAACTCTATAATACAAGCATAGCTTATGTATTCTACTCCAACAAGTACCACTCGACCTTTTTACTATACTGGATATATAAGTCCATTGGTTGGATTTAGTATAATAAACATAACGAGTGTTGGGATCGCAGGCATGATTTTCAAAAGTTTTACGCAGCGGTTTTATGCCAATTTTATTTTAGTGTTTTTGATCCTATGTTTAAAACATATAAACCATACCCTTGAAGCGTAATCGGTTGCCGCGTCTGGATCCTACATTGATGTTGGTCCAAACCTTCTGCTCCGGTTACGTTCATCACCACCAAAATCCTTCCTTGAAGGACTCTCTACTTTCAAGCACGAAAGTCTTCGCAGATCTGGTGCTAGCCGATCTTGCCTACCGAGAGAATTTGGGAATATGGTGTATTTTTGTCTGATCTAATTTTTTCTAATTCAAAATCATCATTTACCTACAATAATATCCCTAGGATATTTGTAGAGATTAAATTTCTAAAATCAGTATTGTAATTATCCAATTATAACTTAACTGATTTTAGTCATATTCCAAATCAGTATTATTACCAAATATTATTTTACTGATTTCAAATTAGTATTTAAATAATATTTACTGATTCCAAATCAGCATTAAATAATACCTTAATGATTTGGGTTATACACCAAGCCCATGGATCAACCCATGACCCATGGATCAGGCTGATGGGTCAAGAACTTTAATTACAATTAAGTCCCTTGATTTATCAGCTCACCCCAATTGTTCCCAGGTAATTAATTAACTATTAATTAATACCCAGAACTTCTCAATAATATTTAATTAAACCATTTAATTAAATCTTCTTTATTTAAGTATAACAATTATACTTATTGTAGGCAATAATACTTATTCTGCATCATCGAACTTTCTTATGTGCGATCCTGTAGGCCCATTCCAAATTGGCAACGGATAACTCAATCTCATTGATTAATCCATAAGTCATTAGTGGTCTCTAGCAAGACATAATGACTACCCAATTCAGAATGGAGGGTCGAATGGTGATTTAACACAACCTTTCTGAGCAAACTGCGTACGATCCTCTACATTGATATCCCGTTTAGCATAAGGCATGGAACCATCATCCTTATATAGCTAAACGTTTACTTGATCTCTTAGTGACACTGAATCTATCAAGCAAATGATATCCTTATCATTCCTTGGGCATGGCCATGCACTTTTCAGTTCACTATCAAGTGGCCAAGATATCATCTCTCACTTAAGAGAGATTTGTAGTCCCATCACTTCACCTACATATCTTAGCGTGAATCATAGTGTACCCAATTATACCCGTACTTGGCAACCTGTTACGGCCCCGTTAGGCGTATGTCAAAGCACACTACAATTCATCTAAGACCATGTAGTGATTTCTGGTCTAAGGATCCTCGTACCAGTACTACTCCAAAGAATCACTCATTATCTAATCTGTCCATGGAGTGTTTCTTTTGGCGGATCGATTTCATGAATTTTAAATATGCACAAGAATATTACTATCATGAAATTAACTCATTTGATCAATTATCAAACAAACGACATATATCTTATTTACATAAATAACCCTCAAAGTTTATTTACATAAATAGCCCTCATAAGGGCACATAAACCAACAATCTCTCATCTCGGGAGCACCATCACCCCAGACACACCGGTACATGGTTTCTTTTCAATAATTAACAGCACACCAAACAATCAAACATGTGCACCCAACCCACCGAGACTATTGGCCTCAAGTGACCTCACTCTTTGGCAGATTAAAGTACATTATGTCTAATCCTTATGTTTGCTCAAGTCTAGGGATTTAGAGATAGAATACTAGGATTGAATAGTCTATTAAATCAGCACAAGACAATTTATCCTAAATGGTCATGTTCAATATGCCCCGGGTATATCTATATGATTCAATTAGTTTAGACAACCCAATTTCTAAATCAAATAATAACTTAAACTGACAGTGTGTCCAAAACAGTCTCAGTTACGAACCTTATTTATATATTATATTTTTTAACCAATGATGAGTTCTACTGTGTCACACCAGACACCTCATCATCTAATTACATGATATAAATGGACAACATATGTAAAACATAAAACAATTTAACTAAAATATTTAATCGATATATATAAACTGGGAAATAGTTTAATACAAACAAAGCTTTAGTATTCAAATCCAACAATCTCAAACTAATACTGAAGCTGCGTTTTAAGTATAAAACTACATTAATCTTACAACTACAACAATAACTAGGAAAACAGTCAAGGCTCAGCTACAAATCTAATCCCCATGCCCTCCACTTGAGTTTCAAAGACTTTTGCAGGCAGTGTGTTCGTGAATGGATCTACAAGATTATCTTCTGATGCTATCTTCACCACGACCACGTCTTCCCTCTTAACGATATCTCGTATCAGATGGTACTTGCACTATATATTCTTACTCACCTTGTGGGCTCATGGTTCCTTCGAGTTTGCTACTGCACCGTTGTTGTCACTGTACACTGTGATCGAATTTTGCAAACCAAGAATCACGTCTAAGTCCACTAGGAAGTTCTTGAGCCACACTGTTTCTTCCGCTACCTCTGATGCTGCAATGTACTCAGCCTCCATGGTAGAGTCTGCCATGCATTTCTACTTAACACTCTGTCAAACTATGGCTCCACCTCCCAATGTAAACACATACCCTGAGATAGACTTACTATTGTCCTTGTCGCATTGGAAATCTAAATCAGTGCAACCTCGGGGCACAAGCTCATGCACCTGAGAGACCAAGACTTGGTCTCTTGTTCTGTACAAATACTTAAGAATGCATTTTACTGCCTCCTAATGAGCCTTTCCGGGATTACTCTGATATCTGCTTACAATACCAACAACATAGCAAATATCATGCCTCGTACACAACATTTCATACATGAGACTTCCTACTGCAGAAGCACAAGGAACTGTCTTCATGGCTTCTATCTCATTAATAGTCTTCAAAGACTGCTCTTTAGATAGATGCACTCTGTGTCTGAAAGGTAAAAAACCTTTCTTGGAGTTCTACATGTTAAAACGAGCCAGAATTGTATCTATGTATGAAGCCTGAGAGAGCGTTAGTGAACGTTTTCTACGATCTCGAATGATCTAAATCCCAACGATATGTCCCATTTTTCCTAAGTCTTTAATATCAAACTGCTTGCACAGCCATGCCTTTACGTCTGATAACACTTTTTTATTGTTGTCAATTAGTAAAATGTCATATACGTAAAGTACAAGAAACACCATCGCGTTTCCATCACGTCTGTGGTACACACTCATCCGGGCACTGAGTAAATCCGTATGATTAGATTACCTCATCAAGATGGATGTTCCAAGGTCTAGATGCTTGCTTAAGTCCGTAGATAGACCTCTTAAGCTTACAAATTGTATGCTCTTGGCCTTTTTCAATGAATCCCTCTGGTTGCAGCATGAAGATGGTTTCTTCAAGACTGTCATTAAGGAAAGTTGTCTTGACATCCATTGCCAAATCTCATAATCTAAATGAGCAGCTATGACCTGTTGGATTGTGTTTAGGCATTTAATTCTAAATTAAATGGCGGAATTCCTAAACACTAAGGATTCGGGTCTTACCCTCGACACGTAATCGGTTGTACAGTCGCCTGGATCCTTTGGGAAGATTGCGTTCACCACCAAAGAACAATTCAAGCGAATTGCCTCTACGTTCTTGCACTGGAGTTCTCTCAGAACCAGTGCTAGCCCCAAAATTTGCCTGTTTTTAAGAGAAAACATTTTTCTCTGGGAAGAATAGTTTTTGGAAGAACGTTTCTTACTGAAGTCTGATAGTCTGTTATTTTAAAAAGTTTTCAAACGTATATTTAAAATGAGTTTGTTAAAACGTTTTTAACAGACTCCAGATACTTCTCTGATTTGAGAAGTATCTGTTTTAATTAATAATAAATAATAATTAATAATAATTATTTAATTATTTACTGAGTTGGATTTAACCAACACCATGGATCAACCCATTGATCCATGGATCAGGCTGATGGGTCAAGAACCTTAATTCACAATTAGGTCCCTTGATTTATCAGCTCAACTCAATTCTTCCCAGGTAATTAATTAACTTTTAATTAATACCATAAAACTCTTCAATAATATTTAATTAAAATATTATCAATTTAAGTATAACTCTTATACTTAAAACAGGCAATTTAATTAATTCTGAATCATCGAACTCACTTATGTGTGATCCTGTAGGCCCATTCCAAATTGACAATGAATAAATTAATCTCATTAATTAATCCATAAATCATTAGTGGTCTCTAGCAAGACATAATGACTACACAATTCAGAACGGAGGGTCGAATGGTGATTCAATACAACCTTCCGAGTATACTACGTAATGTCCTCTACACTGATATCCAGTTTAGCATAAGGCATGGAACCAATCATTCTTATATAGCTAAACGTTTTACTTGATCTCTTAGTGACACTGAACTTAATCAAGCAAATGATAACCCTTATCATTTCTTGGGCACGGCCATGCACTTCTCAGTTCACTATTAAGCGGCCAAGATATCATCTCTCATTTAAGAGAGACTTGTAGTCCCATCACTTCACCTACATAACTTAGCGTGACTCATAGTGTACCCAATCATACCCGTACTTGGCAACCTGTTACGGTCCCGTTAGGCATATGTCAAAGCACACTCTAATTCACCTAAGACTATGCAGTGATTTCTGGTCTAAGGATCCTCGTACGAGTACTACTCAAAAGAATCACTCATGATCTAACAGTCCATGGAGTGTTTCTTTTAGCGAATCGTTTTCATGAAATTCAATATGCACAAGAATATAATTTCATGAAATTAACTCATCAGATAAATAATCAATCAAACGACAAATGTCTTATTTGCATAAATAACCCTCAAAGTTTATTTACATAAATAGCCCTCATTAGGGCATATACACCAACATGACCAAGAGAATCCGTATTTACTTGGCTACTGGGGAGAATATTTTCTCATAATCGATTCCCTTTTTCTGAGTATACCCCTTCGCCACAAGCCAAGTTTAAAGGTTTCAACCTTTCCATCAGGTCCTCTCTTACGTTTGTAGACCCACTTACTTCCAATGGGTTCGAACCTATCAGGCAAGTCCACAAGCTCCCAGACTTGATTGTGGTCCATCGACCCCATTTCAGATATCATTATTTTTTGCCAAGATTCTGCATTTTTATCTCGGAGAGCCTCATTGTAGTTTATGGGATCTAGTTTTGGTGTGCCTGGGATGAAGTCTGAAGCTTCTCCCACACCAATGAACCTCTCGGGTTGTCTCACAACTCTCCCATTACGACGAGGCACCACCTGTGTAGGCGCATTATCTATGATATCTTATGCAGTGTTCTGTGGTGTATCTACTTGTGCTGGTGCATCAGGATTATCAAATTGTTTTCTAAGTTCTTCTAGTACGATCTTACTCTTGGGCTTGTGATCTAGAATATAGTCATCTTCTAAAAATCTGGCATTAGTACTAACTATCACCTTCTGATCTTTAGGACTATAGAACAGACCACCTTTCATTCCTCTAGGATATCCTACAAATAACATTACTTTGGTTCTCGTATCTAACTTAGTCGCATCTGCCTTAAAGACATGTGATGGACAACCCCAAATTCTAAGATGACTTAGACTGGGCTTGTGCCCGTTCCACAACTCTGTAGGGGTTGAAGGCACGGTTTTAGATGGTATAAGATTTAGAATGTATGCTGCAGTTTCTAAGGCATATCTCCCAAAACGAATCAGGCAATTCACTATAGCTTATCATTAACCTAACCATTTCCATAAAAGTTCTATTTCTTCTTTCTGCTACACCATTCTGCTGTGGTGTGCCAGGTGCAAAAAACTGAGACTGAATTCCGACCTCACTAAGGTAATCTCGAAATTCGTGGGATAGGTACTCTCCACCACGATCTGATCGTAGTGTCTTAGTATGTTTGCCGTGATATTTCTCCACATCTGCCCGATACTCTTTGAATTTACTAAAGCATTCAGACTTGTGGCTCATTAAGTAAATGTATCCGTACCTAGAGTAATCATCTGTGAAAGTCACAAAATACTCAAACCCACCTCATTCCTGGACCGAAATTGGTCCACAGAAGTCAAAGTGAATCTACTCTAATACTTCTTTGGCTCTATAACTTTTTGCTTTAAAAGGTCTCTTGGTCATTTTACCTTCCAAGTAAGATTCGCAGGTTGAGTAGCTGTCAATCTCTAATGAACTTAAAAGTCCACCATTGACTAACCTCTTAGTCCTACTAAGGTTTATATGACCTAGTCTAAGATGCCAAAGATATGTTTGATTCATTTCAGAAAGTTCTTTTCTCTTATTTTGGTTAGATGATGCGCCATTTAACTTTGTGTTTCACACAACAGGGGAGTTTGATTTTATTAAAAACAAATTATCTACTAATGAACCAGAACAAATAAGTTTACTATCTTTTCTAACAACAACAGATTTATCAGAAAAAATAAACTTATAACCATTCACTAAGAGTTTAGAAACTGAAATCAAGTTCTTTCTAAAACTCGGTACATAAAGACAATTATTTAAAGCTAATATACCGTGTTTGAAAAATATAGTGACTACTCCCACTGGTTCTACTGACACTCTTGTAGTGTCACCCAAGTAGACTTCAAGCTCTCCCTCTCTAAGCTTCTGGGTTATCTAGAACCCTGCAAAGAATTATAAACATGGTCAGTGGCGCTTGAATCCACACACCAAGTATCTGTGGGAATCACCACTAAACACGTCTCAGTAATGAAGGTAAAAACTGTCGTACTTTTGAGCTTTGGACAATCTAACTTCTAATGTCCCGTCTTCCAGCACTTGAAGCATTTACCTTTAGGCTTCTTCTTCTTTGCAATGTCAGGCTTAGCCACATGATTATCAGCTTTCTTGTTGGTCTTCTTCTTCTTATTTTTGCCTTTAGGCATAGAAGAGGAATTCAAAGCCTTGACTATGACTAAAGCTTGCTTATTCTCTTGGAAAATGCTTTCAACTGACACCAATGCAGTTAGGAGTTCGGGAAGAGTATAAACTCTTTGATTCATACTGTAGTTAACCCGAAACTGCTCAAAAGTGTGAGGTAAACTTTGGAGAATGATATCTATCTGACTTTCAGGATCAATTTCTCCTCCCTAACACTTCTATATCATTGATGTTACTAATCATGTGAAGTACATGATCTCTCACTGAGGTGCCTTCAGCCATTTTGGTATTCATAATTATCCTCATGGTTGCCTGCCTTGCTGTCCTGCCTTAAAGGCAGAGATCATAGGATAAAGTTGATGCTGCAGAACATTCGACACAGAGGCCAGAATGTACAACACATCATCTCATCAGCCTTCCTCCACCTTTGATAGGCATCCCTATCTTTTTGAGGTGATTCATCAGTGGATGCATCTGGACATACTTCAGTGAGCACGAACTTATACTGCTTAGCCGTTAGGACAATGTCCAAGTTTTGACTCTAATCGACATAATTCGGACCAGTTAATTTGTTGTCGTTCAATAGTGTAGCTAACAGATTAAAAACCATATCGAAAACTATAAATAAATAAATAGACAATGTTTTAGTAAACTAAGCAAGAATTTCAAAAAAATTTATCAAGTATTGACATCCCTCAAAACAATAATTAAATCCACCGACATCTCATTCATCAGGATTTGTGCAAGTCACGATAGTGTGACCGTTTACTCTAGCCCACATTCGTTTGATAAGAACTATGTTCATTAACTACACTATCTGACCAAATGATCTATTGATCAATGTAGCTAATAGTTAGTGTTTTCAGCCATACAAATAAGCAGCGTAACCTCGATGGAATAAACACTATAAATCACACACTAAGTGTATGCCATTACGTGACTTCTAGGTTTGTTACCTAGGATAGTGCGCCTCATTTGGAGAGGGTTTCGCATTTCTCCAATTTTAACTTACTCTGGTCATCTTACTTTAGAAATTAAAACTAGTGATCGTATGGTTAAACTCATTCGATATGGAGAAGGCACTAATGCCAACGCGTAATAAAAGGATTGCCACATAGGATCTGGGTTTGCACTTGCTTGATTTATCACGCAACAAAATTTTCTAATTAAAAGCGAAACTTTAGAAAGTTACCTTTGAAGCGTGACTTGGGTGATTATCTTGTATGCCTCAAGACTATGACTTCTTGTTGTGTGGGCAACAATCCAGAAGCCAATTGATCAACTATCACCACAACTCCACTTGCTAGAAAAATCCAGCACCTCCGCACCTAACACGTACTGCAAACGCACTGGCCGGAGAGAGAGAAAGCTACACACGTAGCTGGCAATTGAAGGCAAGAAATTCGGCCAGCCGCAATTTAGCTCCAAAATTCGACTTTGAGAGAGAAAGAAATTTCTCTCTCTAGAATTTTATCTCTCTAGAAAACTTGTGAATTAATTGTGTGTCTTGAATAGCTAATCCCTTGTCTATTTATAGAGTTACAATAGAGACCCCAAGTTGGTTTATGATTGGTCTTCCTAATGGGTTTAGGTAATGAATTAGTTTCCAAATCCAATTAGGCAACCAATCTGATAGGATAAGCCAAATCTTATAGATTTCCTAATCTCTAGGATTTCCTAATTCCAATTGAAACTTAAAACTTAATTAATTAATTCCACTTTGTTAATTACTCAATTAACCCTTAGGAATTAATTAAATAATTCCACTTTGTTAATTACTGAATTAACCCTTAGGAATAATTAATCAATTAATTAATTAAATCTACCTATTCAATTAACTCATTACAAAATTAATCGTACCACTAACGGATTAATTTTGGCACTACCATCCTACACCAGAATTGCTTCCGGAACAACTTAATTAAATTACATTCATAATCTCCCCACATCAAAGATATAGTGCTCGTTAATTATAAATTAATATACTGATAAATTAATTAATTAACTTCTTTAATTCCGAGACTAGTACCACTCGACCTTTTTACTATACCGGACATAAGTCCACCGGCCGGATTTAGTATAATAAACATTTCGAGCTCATCTCGGGAGCACCATCACCCCGGACGCACCGGTACATGGTTTCCTTTCGACAAGCAGCAGAACACCAAGTAACTAAACACGCGCACCCAACCTACCGAGACTATTGGCCACAATTGACCTCACCCTTTGGCAGATCAAAGTACACTATGTCTAATCCTCATGTCCGCTCGAGTCTAGGGATTAAGAGATAGAATACAAGGAACGATTTGTTTATTAAATCAGTACAAGACAAATCACTCCTAAAGGTCAAGTTCAATATGCTTCGGGCATATCTATATGATTCAATTAGTTTAGACAAACCAATTATCCAAATCACATAATAACCTAAAATGACAGTTTGTCCAAAACTGTCTCAGTTACGAACCTCATTTATATATTATGTCTTTTAACCAATGATGAGATCTACTGCGTCACACAAGACATCTCATCATCTACTTACATAATATAAATGGACAATTATGCACAACAAATTATAACCAAAACATAAATCGATATATTAATCTGGGAAATTGTACAATACAAGCATAGCTTAAGTATTCAAACTTAACAATATCCCACTAATACTTAAGTTGTGCTTTAAGTATACATCTGCATACAACTCCTATACAATCTGCTGCTATTTATCTAGAAAAACTATCATGGCTCTTCTAAGTATCTGATCCCCATGCCCTCCACGTGAGCCTCAAAGACTTTCGAAGTCAATGTCTTCGTGAATGGATCTGCAAGGTTATCCTCTGATGCTATCTTAGTCATGACCACGTCTTCCCTCTTTATGATATCTCGTATCAGGTGGTACTTGTGTTGTATATGTTTACTCGCCTTGTGGGCTCGTGGTTCATTCGAGTTTGCTACTGCACCGTTGTTATCACAATAAACCGTGATAGACTTCTGCAAACCAGGAATCACATCTAAGTCCACTAGGAAGTTCTTGAGCCATACTGTTTCTTTCGCTGGCTCTGATGCGGCAACGTACTCAGTCTCCATGGTAGAGTCCGCCACGCATTTCTGCTTGACACTCCGCCAAACTATAGTTCCACCTCTTAGAGTAAACACATACCCTGAGGTAGACTTGCTCTTGTTTCTGTCGCCTTGGAAATCTGAATCTGTGTAACCTCGGGGTACCAGCTCAGGCGCCTGATAGACCAGAACTTGGTCCCTCGTTCTGCGCAAATACTTGAGAATGTATTTTACTGCTTCTCAATTTGCTTTCGCGGGGTTACTCTGATATCTGCTTACCATGCCAACAGCATAACAGATATCAGGCCTCGTACACAACATGACATACATGAGACTTCCTTCTGCCTAAGCATACAGAACTGTCTTCATGGCCTCTATCTCCTCAATAGTCTTAGGAGACTGTTCCTTAGATAGATGCACTCCGTGTCCGAAAGGTAAAAAACTTTTCTTGGAGTTCTGCATGTTAAAACGGGCCAGAATCGTGTCTATGTAAGAAGCTTGGGAGAACGTTAACGAATGTTTCCTATGATCTTGAATTATCTTGATCCCAAGGATATGTCCCGCTTCCCCTAAGTCCTTCATATCAAACTACTTGGACAGCCATGCCTTTACATCTGATAACACTTTCTTGTTGTTGCAAATCAATAGAATGTCATCTACGTAAAGCACAAGAAACACCACTGAGTTTTCATCACGTTTGCGATATACACAATGCTCATCCGGACACTGAGTAAATCCAAAGGACTGGATTACCTCATTAAACCGGATGTTCCAAGATCTGGATGCCTGCTTAAGTCCATAAATAGACCTCTTAAGCCTGCAAACCTTATGCTCTTGGCCTTTTTCAATGAATCCCTCTGGTTGCTGCATAAAGATGGTTTCCTCAAGACTTCCATTTAGGAAAGCTGTCTTGGTATCCATCTGCCAAATCTCATAATCCATATGAGCAGCTATGACCAAGAGAATCCGGATCGACTTAAGCATGGCTACCGGGGAGAAGGTTTTCTCATAATCGATTCCCTCTTTCTGAGTATACCCCTTCGCCACCAGCCTAGCTTTAAAGGTTTCCACCTTTCCATCAGGTCCTCTCTTATGTTTGTAGACCCACTTGCATCCAATGGGCTTAAACCCATCAGGCAGGTCCACAAGCTCCCAGACTTGATTGTGGCCCATTGACCCCTTCTCGGATATTATTGCCTTACGCCAAGATTCTGCATCTTTATCTCGGAGAGCCTCATTGTAGTTAACCAGGTCAGGTTCAGGCACACCTGGAACTAGGTCTGAAGCCTCTCCCATGCCAATGAACCTGTCGGGCTGTCTCACAACCCTCCCACTACGACGAGGCACCACTTGTGTAGGCGCATCATCTGTGATCTCATGTACAGTGTGTGGTGTATCTACTTGTACCAGTGCATCAGGATTAGTAGTTTGTCGTCTAAGCTCTTCTAGTACAATTTTACTCTTGGGCTTGTGGTCTAAGACATAGTCCTCTTCTAAAAATCTAGCGTTGGTACTTACCTCCACCTTCTGATCTTTAGGACTATAAAACAGACCACCTTTCGTTCCCCTAGGATATCCTACAAACATCATTAATTCTGTTCTCGCATCTAACTTAGTCGTATCTGCCTTAAGCACATGTGCTGGGCAGCCCCAAATTCTGAGATGTCTTAGACTGGGCTTGCGCCCATTCCACAACTCTACTGGGTTGAAGGCACGGTCTTAGATGGTACAAGATTAAGAATATACATTGCCGTTTCTAAGGCATATCCCCAGAACGAACTTGACAAATCACTATAGCTCATCATGGACCTAACCATTTCCATAAGAGTTCGATTCCTCCTTTCTGCTACACCATTTTGCTGTGGCGTGCCAGGTGCAGACAACTGAGACTGAATTCCTACCTCAGTGAGGTAATCTCGAAATTCATGGGACAGGTACTCCCCACCACGATCTGAACGCAATGTCTTGATACTCTTACCATGATGCTTCTCCACATCTGCCCGAAACTCTTTGAACTCGCCAAAACATTCAAACTTGTGGCGCATTAGGTAAATGTACCCGTACCTAGAGTAGTCATCCGTGAACGTCATAAAATACTCAAATCCCCCTCGTGCCTGGACCAGTAACACCTCCAAATACAACTAACACATAATCCACATCCAGCGACCTCATTATCTCATTCACTTCATCCTCGTAAGAAGACATTGCACGTCCCACGGTCACATGTGTGCATTATTCCATGTGTTATTGTTCAATTTCCTTTTTAATCGCTACAAAGCAGATATGCGATTTTTGAGTTTTCAACAAAAGTTAGACTTTTTAAATCAAAACATCAAACTTTTTTCACACAAAGATGAGTTTCACAAAACTGGTCATTATTCTCACATGCAAACTAAAAAAAGTTCCCTTTTTTAACGGTTCTTCCAGATTGATTTTCAAATCAACAAAAGACGTAAATAACTACCGTCTACTACAATGAAGCAGAAACGACTATAACGAAAATATCATCTAACAAGTACAAGAAAAGTGAAAGATTTGCTTACCATAAGCCATGTATGGGTCAAAGTAACCACCCTCCACCCTCAAATCCCACTGCATCTTGCTTGTGTTCTCGAAGTAAAGCCAAACGTCCTGATTGTAGCGGCTATAAAGCTTGTTTTTTTTTCACTGCTTCAAAAAATCTATAGTGTTGAAGACATAGTTAATCGGTTTCGAAGCTTCGAAGTCTGAAGGTTGAAGACGAAGATGAAGAGATTTTTTGGAATTCGTGTGACTTTTTGCGAAAAGGTATAGTAGAAAGACAATATAGAGGGAGTTTGATTATTAGTTTAACTATAAGCAAAAGGGGGAAATACATTTCTATCCTTTGCAAATGGTCTCGTGATAGGGCTTCCATCGTCTCTAACGGCCATTTTTAACGGAATGACCAAAACCAAAATTCAAATGTAACGGAATGACCTTTTCTAGTTTTTAACTGAAAGTGTGATTCCCTCGAACTCGTATGCCAATTGAATTTACGCTGCCAATCCAATTCTCGAACCTGTAGCAACAATGGCTTCACACCCAGCCACACTAGTTCGCAAGTCTCTTCTGTTGTACCGTATAAATTGTTTCTCTCGCAAACCAGTCCCATACTTCAACGCTACCATCGAGATTCCGGCGAACTCACTTAAAAAATTTAGCGGTTTCAGAAGTTTAGTTCACTCAAGATCAACTTTAAATTATGGGTTTAAGGGAACGGGTCACACAAAGATTGGGTTTGGACAATTGGGCTGGGATAGGTTTCGCCTTTTGTCTGTTTCTAATGGTGGCTCTGGCGGGGGAAGTAGTGGGTATAGTGGTGGGTCAGGTGGAGGAAATTCCGGTGATGGTGGCAGTTCTGGTGGCGGTGGAGGTGGGGAAAAATGGTCATTTCTATCATGGTATAGTATTTTTTTTTTTACTTTGTTTGGGTGGGGTTGGGAATTTTTTGTTCTGTCTGGCAAGTAAATTATCTATGACATGCCTAAATGATGTTAAATATATTGTTTTGGATTTCAATATCCCAGTGGGAAAATTGCTTATTTTCTTGTTGTACTATGGAGTTATGTGTTGCATAATTGAAAATAGTGCTACTTGATTGATTTACAGTTCGTTTTCTTTTCCCTACGTGCTTGAATATATATTTTTTTTAATTTTCCCAAATGAGGGATAAATTGGATTATGGAAATGTAGCTTGCCGAAGTCTTTCCTGCTTGCTGTTGTGGCAAGCTGTTGCACAATCTCGATATTTATGTTCCACCACCATCCGATACAGTTGCAAAACTTTGTTCTCTTTGTTTTAATGTTGAATTCTGAATTTGCAGGTGATGCTTTAATGTAAGTTTAAGTTGTTAATAAGAGAGCGACCCCCTCCCCCCTCCCTCCCTCCTTTCTTTTTTATTAGCTTTAAGTTTACGCATCATGCTGTCAACATTTGTTTCCAAATGGTCCACTTGGAGGTTATCGGTTTTAATTATTGACATGGAATAATCGATTGGTACTTGGTCTTGGTCCAACTTATTCATATTAGTCTGCCTTGCATATACTTCTTTCAGAAATGCCCTCAAAAAACAAAAAAAAAAAACTGTCACCTGTGGTTGATATTGCAGAATCTTGTTCTTGTTGCTTATTTAATATTTAACTTACGGATGATGCCATAGCAAGGGACTTGATAGATATATCTTTTCTCTGAATTTGTTAAAGGTATTGTTGTTGAAATATCTAAACCAGTGCCGAGATTTTTTCTGGAGATTTAAATCTGAATTAATTTGAAGCAGAAGTCCAAAATATTCTTTTGTTACTTAATATCTTTTCATTGCTGCAATTTTAAGATACTGTGACTGATCTTCAGCAGTGATTCTGGGCAGTAATGAGAGTCCAAAAGAGATTTCCTCTGTTTTTGATTTATGAAATTGAACTGCATTAATCTACCTTGTTTTTAAGGGATGTCTTTTTCAAACCTTGCCTGTTTGATCTGAGCTTCATCTGTTCTCTGCTTGCACAATCTCTCTTCAACTGCCTTGATCTCTTTTTCAGGTACTTGTCACTTCTTGAGAATTATCCTGCATGGACTAAAGCATTCACATCTGCATTTTTGACTTTCATTGGAGATCTAACATGTCAGGTAAACTCCTAAATCAGTCTATGATTGAATGCAGCCTTCCTGAAAAACAGTGTAAATTTCCAGTCATAATTAGTTTTCAACATGATGTTTCAAATTACCAATTGCCGACATTGCTCTTTTTAAGAATGAGTTGCGATGCTGCCTACTTTTCCGTGCCTGCGTAAGCAACTTTGTTAATTCATGACTCGAATCTGTGGGTAAAGTGCACAAGCATTGGCTTTGTAAAAGTTGCTTTTTGATGACTAATTGTGCGATTATATGAATAATCTAGTGGAGCTTCTGCTGTATAACTTGTGTTTATTTTAGGCTATGGTAGACCTGGACCATGGTGTTGTGAGGAATTGCCGTAGAGTAAGATTCTTGACTTAGTAAACAAAGAGTTCTAGGACTGGTTTGGGTTCAGTGCTATTTAAAATTACATGGGAGGTGATTTCCTGACAATTTTATACTGAAATTTAAAATAGGGGCCAAGATAGATAATTTGCCTTTTTACTTTATCCTTAATGAAGATGAATTATATGGTGAAAGAGCTCACTGAGAATTAAGTTCTTTTAACATGGATTTCTTGTAATTGGGCACATTGCCAGCCAGTGATGGATTTTCATAATCCTAATCTGATTAAGGTGAAGATGTATTGTCTAATAAGGAGAGTCAAACCTCTTGCACCTAAAAAGATTTGTTTCTTCAGACTTTTACTCCTATATAAATTGGATAGTCATTTGGATTACACATCAATGGCCTTAAGGTGATTAGGAGGGTCTCTTCATTGAGAAACTTTCCAAAAATGCTCCGACATAAACCAACACTAAATCCATGCAATCAAATTAGTATCCCTGTTGCACCTAATAGAGTAGCTGCACAGCAGAACAGAACAAGAACAACTTATCCTTTTGTTCCACTAAATTCTAATAGAGGAGGAAGAAAATCTAGGTTGGCAGTTGCTTTCTGTGCCTTGTTATCACAGAGACAACAAACCACTTGCTTTGCTGAATTGTGAAAATGCCTCATAGAGGTGGATTCTGTTTTCTGTTTCTTTGCCTAAGGATGTCCAGAGCTTCTTGAATAACTGGAAATATTATCACTGGTATTCATTGCTGACTACATTGTAGATGAATGAAAGGAGAGTAAGAAATTATAGAATTTAAGGGCAGTTGAAGGATGCATTTCTTGGAACCTTTAGTCCTGGCTGCATAACTATTTATCTGATTGTCATCATCAATTGGCTATCTTTATTAAACATCTCAGTGTGTAACAGGATAGTCTGACCAATATAATTCATGTTCATCTACTTGGTGCAAAACTACTTTTACTTACTTCCGAAGATATAAAAGTGACGGAATATGTGTAAGGGGGCATGATAAAAAGAATTTGGATTTTGACGCTGTCTTCCTGTTCAATTTTTGTCAAATTTGTGGAAGGCTGAATGTGCATCATGGTCCAGTATAGTGTGATCTGAAAATTACTGCTCTCTCTTTATTTTTTCTCAAAGATAAAACATCAGAGCATGCATCATTGAGTTGTGCAGCTGACATATCAACCAATGCTTTGGATTGGTTTGATCTCCTTTTTGTACAACTACCCAGTCTGATACATTATGCTTTCTGTAAATTCACTAGTCTTTTTCTTTTACTTAAGGGAAAAATGCATTTTTAGTCCCTGCAATATACCTCTGTATCAAATGTAGTCCCAAGTGCTTCTGAGGAGTTTATAGATCTAATCCTATATGTTTCTATAGGCATCACATCAAGTCATTGTATTTTTTTTAACAGGGACAGTTAACGAGAAAAGCTACAAAAGCGTCTATGCTTGAATATTTTAATATTTTTTATTAAAAAAATTACTGAAACATCAAAGCTTTCTACTAACCTTTCCACCATCGGGGTTCCTTTCTTATTCTTCTCTGTCTTTACCATAGCTTTCTTCTTAGTTTCTACCATGCCTAAGAAGCAGAGATTGTGTTAAGATACACTTATACGTCTTCCTCCTACTTTTTTTACCTTCTCCTGTTAAGTGCCCCATTCAGGCTGTCGATTGGACTTAATGTGATACATATATATTACAGTGGATTTGTGGACTTAAAAATAAGTGGGCTACATTTGGTACATAGATAAACTATAGGGACTAAAAATGCATTTTTTCCCCTTATTGGATCGCATCCATTTCATGAATATCGTATATCATCCTCCCAGTGGCCCATCAAGAGAAGCTTGAGCTACAGATATATGTTGACTATGACTTGTTCCAACTGCTGAAAAATGGCGTTTGTTTTATTTCATATAATCCCAAATATTTTATGTCTCATAATAATTATTACCCATTCTGTTTGGATAAGTACTGACTTTTGGTTGTGTGCCTCAGCTTGCGGTTGACCAAGTAGCTTCATTGGACTGGAAGAGGACATTTCTCTTCACATTTTTGGGGATGGTCTTGGTGGGTCCAACATTGCACTTCTGGTATTGGTTTCACTTAAAAAATCTCTTTCTACAAAACCTGTCCAGTGTTTATTTCCACAATGGTTCTCTCACTATTGCGGACAACCATAAGCCATGCATACAAATATTTACAAACTTGCATGTTACAATCAGCTTTCTATTGTGTATTTTTGCCAGTGTGGGAGACATTGCTTGAATGGTCTATATATGATTCTTAAGCCCAAAATTACTTTATTTAGAAAACTGCCTTTGTTTGGAACTGGAGTTCTTACCAAAGTCATAAATGTCTTTCCTAGTGTTAAATCTAATGCATGTCTGATTCGTGCACTGCATAGTTTTGCCATTTTTGTCCCTGATTGCAGTGAAAGATAATTCTAGTGAACTGCACTAGTAGCTATTCTATAGCTTCTTATTCTTCTAGTATTTGTTAGTGAAGTGAGGTAATTCTAGTAATCATTTTTTTTCCCCTGGATGTCTTGATTCTCCTGTCAGTTTTGTGCTGATGCATTTAATTAGTTCAATTTTTCTAATTATTTACCATTATTTCACCTGTGTTTATGTTCAGAACTTCAACTAAGCAACTAATAATATGCACAGGTATTTGTACTTGAGTAAATTAGTGACAAATCCGGGAGCATCTGGTGCCTTCTTGCGCCTTCTTCTTGATCAGGTTACTTTGAAGTTTTGCAAAATTATTCCCAAGGGCATTTCTCTTTCTGCTAATGTGAATACTGTGACTTTCCTAAGGAACTCGAACCTTTTGTTTTCTTTTCTTTGCAGTTTCTCTTCGCTCCCATTTTCATTGGGGTGTTTTTATCTACTTTGGTAACATTGGAGGGAAGGCCTTCACAAGTGATTCCAAAGCTTGAACAGGTTCTACCAATAACTGTCCCTCCTATCGTTGAAAGTTAAAAAAAGAAAATCTTTACCTGTGTTTTCCTTATTTTTGGAAGGAGGTGGGAGGTATTAATTATTTCAACTTAGCTACTATTTTTCACTTTTTAATGGTGTGACTACCTATAGTCTCTGCTTCCTTTGACCACACTGGTGTGCATGCTTAGGCTGAGGCAAGCCATTGTTTTATTTAAAACTCTGAATCTCAATTTTGTAGGAGTGGTTCTCTGCTGTTGTTGCTAACTGGCAACTGTGGATTCCTTTCCAATTCCTCAACTTTCGCTTTGTACCCCAACAGTTTCAGGTTTGAAGGCCATAAAATGTTTTTTGAATTTATTCCAACTATTTGCTGACAGATTTCAATTTGAGGGATCACACTTTGCCTATGCAAAGTGTAGCATAGTCTTCCTGAACTTATGTCAATCCATTTATTGCAAAATGGATTAACTTGTTTCGCTAGGCATGCCATATTAAACTTGGAAAAACATATCAAATTAAGGAGAAAAAGGAAGCAGCAGATTAGAGAGGATATAAGAAGAAAATTGTGCAAAGATGGAACAGACTGTTTTTCTTAATAACTAGAACCTTTATAAGAACACTGAATACAAATCTTTGGCTTGACCCTAGAATGATACCTGGTATTAAATTATGATAACAGTATTTATTTGCGAAAATACTTGAAACAGCACAGTTGATTTCTAATGAACCTCATTAGTAATACTGTTGGAATTCCGACTGCTGGACTTGTTCAGTATCGTGCACTGCAAGAAATGCACAGCTTGTGATGTTCAAGTGATTGCAAGAGAACTTTTGAAGTGTTGAGCTCTTTCTACAAGGGTTTCTGATATGTGACAATGTACGGGAAGAAACTTCTTATTTTCTCTGTGATTCTTATTCTTAGTAGTCGGGGGGAAAATTTCTCCTGAAGTAGGCATTGTATATATAACAAGGTATATTATTTTAGTAAACGTCCTGAGGTGTTATATTATAACTGGACTGATGCAGCACAAACCTAAAAAGATAGCAGGCAATAATCTTAGGCTTATAGTAAACAGAAAATTGGGTTGCTTGACAGGAAATCTGAAACAGCAACAAGGAATTGCTAGAAAACTGAAAGAAAATCCTAGGAATTACTCCTAGAACGGGGATGATGCAGACAAGGAAACCAATCAATAAAGATTTCCTTAACTGTGCCCAATTTGCTAGGATCCAGAGAAGAAAGAAACTCTGTGACAAACTTAACAAAATTTTGAATCGACCATATGTATAAAAAGAATTTGAGAACATGGTAAGTCCTTGTAATTCGTAATTCGAACTTAGATTTCATTGAGGACTTGTAATTTGTGGCCCTGAATCTTTTGGAATTGGTTGGATATATAATTTAATGACGATCCATTACAGAAATCTGAGTTTCTTTTTGCAAGAAAAATTTCATTTGCTTGATTAGATCAACATACTCATTTTAGATCATAGACCTATCCTGTGTATGCCAGTTCAACTTCAGCAACATTATTACTTGCAGCCCATTTTATATCTCATTGTATAAAGTAGGCTGATCTACCGACTTGCATGTATTTCATTTTCTTTCCAGTACCTCTGTTATGATTAGGTTTTTTAGGAATGAAAGTTGCTTTCTAGTCCAAAATCATAGTCGTATGTAAAAAACTTAATCAGAAACAAAAGCCTAATAGAGGGCAACAAAACTATGATTTGTACATCAAGTTACTATCAAAAGGGAACATAACAAAAACTATGTGACTCTTCAAGTGAACTCTGGTGATATCTTCATCATTCTAGCCGGATTCTTTTTTTGGTAGAACCCTTGATCTCCGTAATTGTAGAGAGCTTCATTTTCAAAGAGAAATAAATCTTCATTGTGATCTCACCCTCAGTGGGGGTGCAGCCTCTTAAGACTGTATGATTTCTGGCTTCCCACAGGTTATATATAGAAGTTGTAACAACACCTCTAGTTTTACTATCTCTTGCACACTCAAACCAAACCTGTGCATGATAAAACTAAAGTCCATAGCCTTGGTAATAATCTGAATGGAAAACAGGCGCTCAAAGAACAAGTGTTGGGTAGTTTCTTCTGCCATCAGACAAAGAGATCTCTACTTTCAATGCTATGAGCATACTTGATTATTCTAGCTCGAGTCTGTAATCTATCCCAACCAGCTAACAAGTAATAAAACCATGTTTTGGGATGATAAACCTACCCTATGCCTTCATATATTGAGGATCTCTATCATGATGTTGGCTCAATGTTTTGTACACTCCATGTGATGTAAATGGTTTCCTTTTTCCAATCCAATCTAACCATTATCAGTGCCTCCTACCCCAAGGAATGCTATGTGTCTTAGCTTGAGTAGTTTTCTCAAAGGCAGCTAGTATTCCGCTTGACCTGCAAATTCCCAAAAGAGATGAACCCATTTGACCCAAGCACTTAAGTGTAAATCCAGATCAGGTTCAATTGTAGAGAAATGTTTACTTTTGCAGAGTCCCTTAGCTCAAGACCACCTGATCTAATGGGTTCACAAAATATTTTCCATGCGATCATTGCTTTCTTGTGGACTGGCTCACCTGACCATAGAAATGACCCACAAAGACTATCAATTGGCTTGATAATCTCTCTTGGAAGGAAAAAGATCCTGCACCAATAAATGTGTAGACTCTGCCGCACTGCTTTCATCAATACCAACCTTCCTGCATATGATAGAAGTTTAGTAGTCCAGCTTCTTAGTTCTTCTGTTATCCTTTCTACCCGCGCCTGACAATCTTTTATGACAACAGGGAGGTTATCTTCTTGGAACCCCAAACAATTGACAGTGGCTTGTCTTATATTCCTTGAAATACAACCAAAATAGATGTTGTTCAGACTGGTTGGGAGTGACTCCAGATAAAGCCGTAAAGTGCTGAAGGGTTTTATTGGCAAGCATAAGAGGATGAAGATCAGCCTTCGAAAAGATAGAAAGATCATCTGCATAAGCCAAATGAGTCAACTTAATCCTATGACATTTGGATGAAATTTGTGTTCTGTTTTTGTTTCCATTCTTCTCAAGGCTCTGGATGAATATTCCATAAAGAGTGAAGAGGTATGGTGATATGGGGTACCCACTTAATTGGAAAGTAACCACTTAATTCGCCATTGACTAGTCACACAAATCATAACCATTTGATGAATCTCAGTGGAAAACCAAAATGCAACAGTAGATCTTCAAGGAATTTCCAAGAAAGAGTCATAGACTTCCTTTAAATAAACTCTGAGAGCACATCTAGTACTTACATTACTCCCTTCATATAGATGGACTATCTCCTGGACAAGCAAGATGTTATGGACTATAGTTCTGTCTGAAATTAAGGCTCCTTGTTTCTCCCCAACAATAAAACCAATGACCTTTCTCATTCTTGAAGTAATGATATTTGTTATGCATTTATATTCCATATTATAACAAGATATTGGCCTGGAGGCAGCTGCTGCATTTGGACATGGAATCTTACCTGGAGCTGATTTGAATGCTTTAGTCTCTATACCATCAGGTCCTGGGGCTGATTTGTTTGGATATCTGGAATAAAGTCACTGGTCTACACAAATCAGTACATTGATCAGCAGAAATCCTTGGACCAGCTGTGGCAATATCCAAATCTAAAGCAGTAGATGGTTGTTGGGCACCCAGCAATTCTTGGAACAACCTAGACTCCATTGAACAATAGCTCTTTGCTTCAGGAATAAGAGTTCATAATGAATTTGTTCAAAGAAGTTAGAAGTTGTGCCTCTTGTACTAAAAGAGATGCATCTAGTGAGATTGTTGCAGTACTGATAGCATATATAAAGCTGATTTCTAGTCAGTGTGATCCTCTGAGCTAATGATCTTGTTAGCTTAGAGTATTTTTCCTTGAAAACCTGTTTAATACACTTGATTTTACCTTGAAAATCAAATACTAGATCATATACATGGGGTTTAGAATTCCAAGCTGATATCACATTGGGTGCATAGTCCTCTTCTGAAACCCTAAAACTACAAAATCTGGAAGGTAGGTGAACAATTTTGTGAGAGAGAATTTCTACAATACCAGGAGAGCAATCAGAGATGCCCGGAGGGGGGAAAAAGGCCTGTGATAGAATAGAGTTCACCCACTAGCAATTTTCCATAATCCTATTTAGCTTAGAACACATCCTAGGCTCATTCAGATGTCTATCAGACCAATTAAAAAAGTTCCTTGAGTAAGGGGCATCCACAAAGTGATATGACGACATGAACTGTAGCCCAATAGTGTCTCTAGCTGTGACTCTTCGGCTATTTAATCTTTCAGTTGAAGAAATGCAGCTAAAATCCCTTAAAATTTTCCATTCAGATGAAATTGATGTAGACAGGTTCTCCAAACCAGACCATAAGGCTCTCTCATTCATGTGGTTGAAGGCATACACAAAAGTGACCAGAAATTGGTGGCTTCCTGAGTCAAGGCAACAGTGGGCGAGTTCTTCACTATTTTGAATTACTTGAAGGTTCACCCTATTGTTGTTCCAGAGAATAGGGATTCTACTATGATGAGGTAGGTCAAAAATTATGAAGGAAATGCCATAAGGGCTTGTTTGAACATCTATTAGTTATAGAGTTAATCTTATCAACATGTACTTTAGTTTCAAGCACAGCAAGAAAATCTAAATGATAACTAGAAATCAAACTTTTTATCTCGAATTGTTTATTAGGATCATTGAGACCTCTAATATTCGAACTTGCTATCTTCATATAAAAGAATCAAATCAGTTTTGGGAAGTACCTCCCTTGTGCTTCTTACTTCTCATACTCAGTTTGTTCGAAGGTAACGTGAAATTTTTATTCCAGCCCTGTTCTTGATTGATATATAATTCCATTTAAAACTTAAATCTGTGAACAATAGCATGCATTTTGTCTCGAGCTAACACTCTGATCCTGCTCTCTTTGACATGTTTAACAAAGAAAAGGTCAATGCTCTTGAATTTGCATTCACCTTTTGTTCTTTCTGTATTATTGGTTGCAGGTCCTTGCTGCCAACTCCATTGCTCTGATATGGAATGTGATTCTTTCATATAAAGCTCATAAAGAAGTTCTTGCAAAATAGGTATCTCTTTGTTCTTACAACATGAACTTTTTTTGCAAGACTTCTTGTTCCGGTATAAGGAGGGACAACGAATCATGCAGTTGTAACTTGCTTATTCCATTCCATTTTGAGATTCTTTGTTTACGACTAGATTTTGTAGAAGAAATTTTGCCTATTTTTGTTCGATCTTGTTGGGATATTTTACAGTTTGTTTAGTTGAAGCTTACATTACATATTTCCCTTTAAAATTCCCTTCTCAAAAGACAATTATTTAAATTGATAAACTTTTTTGAGGCTGACAAAATAAAGAGATATCAATGAACTTGCACTATTTTCATGAAGATGATTATGACAGCCAAAATGAATTGTTTGTACTTGGTCCTGTGGCAATAGTGAAAACTTACTTTGCTTCTTCAACTTAGGTAAATGATAACTTGGTTGTTCACCCTCAAAGAATTATAAAACCTAAAAGGGCTTCAAATTGAACTAACCTTGACAATTGATTAACGGATTCTTTTGAGCTTGGTTCTAAGTTTGCATAGATAGCGTTGTGTTATTTTCTCTTGTTTACATTCTTCATCTCTAATGGTCAAAGATAGGTGCACGAATTTCACAATTAGACTAAAACGGTAAACCTGTAAGGTTGGTTATTCTGTGACCTAGTTTTCTTTCTTAATATCTCATTTCCCTCTCTTTTGGTGACCAGGTTATCTGTGCTGAGAAATGAGTTGAGCCTCAGGGCACTTTGTTGCACTAACTCTAATTTTTCCTCCTTCAACGCATTTGCAATTGTACCATTCAGGCCGTGTAACTGTGTAGCTAAAGCAGGGGTTCATTGCCCTGATGATTGCTAGGACTTTGTTGAAGGTTATACACTGCTGCTTGTCTTTTCATGTTTAGGACAAGGTATACAAGTTTTGCTCTAAGTTTATGGATTTGAACATGTAGTACTTTTGTCCTGGTTGCAAGTGAATTTCTAGCATCTTATTTAGTCTAGTTTTCCAGATTCAGAACTATTCTTTTCCTCTGTAAAATCTTGTAAGGGTTGGTTATACTTTTGCAAGAACTCGTTCATCAAGTACTTCCATCCCTCTTCCTACAATAATTCATAACCATCTTTAACATCTTCTCATCCATTCCGAACAGCCAATTTCTTGTAAAAATATATCTCCTAAGTCATCCTCTGCACGTATTCATTCCCACATAACTCCACGAGCGCTTCCCTTGCACGCACTGCTACAATAAAACACCCTTTGTAGCAAATCCACAATCCTCCATGAAGTTGTTAAATACTAGTCGTCCCCAACTAGAACCACGGGGATGCTCTGGGATTGGATGAGCCTCAACTTTGATTATCCGGCCACCTTTAGCTCTTGCTATTATACCATCTTTCGTTGTTGACGTACATTTTAGCCAGATTCGCGTAGCAGCTCATTTTATCTCTGGTCAATTTGATCTTTTCTTGAAAAGCAATCCCTCTCATGCTTTTATGGATTTAGCCACCTTGCTATTGGCTCCATCGACACTAATAACAACATCAACAACGAGAGATTTCTGCAAGTTATTCACATTGTAAAGCACAATTTACGGTGAGATTTTTTTAAGGGAACATCGACGTTTGTGACAAGCCCTTGAATGATTGTGGACCAGCTAGATTCGGTGCGACAGCAGAGGAAGTCATCAAGCACTTCACGGCGAATCATCAGAATAAACTCGTGGGATGTAAGGGTCCTCCTGAAATCGGCACTCAGGTTAGATGAAGATATGAGATCTTCATTTCTGTGACTTTCCGGTTGATGAAGTGAGAAGGGATGGAAAATTCAGCCAGCATGCAAAGTGGAATTGCGCCACTATTGTTTAGCAGTGGAAGGGTTGCGACCCTCAGCTTGTTGGAGATGACAAGGGTGGTGGATTTCAGCTCCAGATTGTGAGGATAATGTTTTTGTTACTTTTAATGTTGCTAATTTCTCTCTTTTTGATTATACAGTAATTTGATTTGAGAACAACTGAAACGCTATTTGTAGCTCATAAAAAGAGGTAAAATGACTAAAGTAACCCCGAACTAAGAATAATAAATTTTTAACAGACAAATTTCGGAAAAATTCACTCGACCCATGGATGTCGCGACATGAATTTAAGTAATAACCATGGTACAAACTTTAAAATGGGACGCAAATACCATGGTAGGAGAGACAAAATCATGCGCCCGGCCATGGTGCCGGGCGCATGGAGGACGCGTCCGACCATGGTGCCGGACGCATCATCCATGCGTCCGGCCATGGTGCTGGACGCATAAGTTGTGCGTCCGGCACCATGGCCGGACGCATGGATGATGCGTCCGGACCATGGTCGGAGCCTAAAAATTAGGCGTCCATATTTTATTTATATATAAAGCCTTCCAAATGTGCAGCATTTTCATTCTTTGAAATTTTGAAAATTCTTATCTCTCAAAAAAATCCATGGACAGACGCCAAGGTGCTGGAGGTCAACAACCCAGGCGGCACGGAGCAGGAAAAGGCTTGATGATTGGCCAGGTAATTTTTTGAAATTTATCAGTAAATTTGCGGCGGCGGACACCGGACGGCAGGCGTCCGGTTGATGGACCGGACGCCCGGCGTCCAGTTCATCATCTGGACGCCGGGCGTCCGGTCGATGGATCGGATGCCTGCCGTCCGGTGACCGGACAGCCAGCGTCCGGTCAATGACCGGACGCCGGCGTCCCGATTTTTTTTTAATAATTTTTTAATTATATTAATTTTAATTGATTAATAATTTTTGTTAATGTTAATTTTTAGGTACTTTTAATTATTTCAATTTGTATCGTAATTATTATGTGTGTAATGTGTATATTATTTATTTGTATAATTTATCAATGTTTGTTTTGGTTAATTTTAATTATTTAAATTAGTATTAACTTGTTTGAGTTAATTATTGAACTTATGTGCCTAATGTTAAAATTATTTATTTGCACATATGTTATTTGTTTTTTATGGCTAATTTGAATTATTTGAAATATTGTTGAATTTATTTCACTAATTTTATAACAATTTAATTTAATTATTGTTAACTTACTTTTCGAATTATTATTTGTTTGGTAGGCTCCAGATGTACCTGCACCGCGACAGCGGCCTACTGCTTCGAATCGGAAGCAGAGAGCAAATAGGGGTAGCTCATCCCAGTATTGGATGGATGAGCAGCAATACGAAGGAGGTACGGAGCATGACATACACGGGGAGGATTATATCATTCCCAGTTCGGATTACCTCACTGGTGGTGAGCAGTACATCCTAGGCGGGCATGATTTTTTCCTCGGCGGGGAGGAGGAGCACATAGGCGAGGAGGACGATCATAGAGGTGGGGAGGAGCAGATGGATAGTGGAGAGGATCAGGAGGATAGTGGAGCGAGTGGGGATGAGCAGGGCGATGATGTGCATATCCGCGAGGAGAACGTCTCTCAGATTCGCAGCAAATCTGATGGGCGGTTTACAGCTAAAGGTACATGCTTAAAAATCTATAACTATTTAGCTTTAAAATTGAATTACTATATTGGAATTTGCATTCGTAATTTATGCATATTTACTTTTTATTTTACTAAGTGTGTTTCATATATGTGATTTGAGATATTTTTTTCAAAATTTACTTAATTAATGTACAAAATATTTATATGATTATTATTAATTATAAGTGTTTGTGGCCTTTATTAAAATTTGGGTGAATGGTTGTAATCATTTATAAATCATTTTTTGTTAAATTAGAGAAAAGAAAGCGTGCAAAAGTTGTTGAGGAACAATGGCGGGTGACTACGCCTTGTATTGGTGGCCCTAGGGATGGGTCTGTGATCCCTAGTTGGCTGGGTCATGTGGCATCGCGGTACGTAGACCCCAACCAACCACTTAGGGAGCCCTTTAGGTGCCAGAATAGGGCCGGAGTGTGTCGTAGGTTGGTGGATTGGTATGGCGAGATGCCCGATGATTGGCGGTTGACACTGAGGGAGACATGTTTGGCCCACTTGCCTTCGACCATGTTTAGGTCCATAGATATACCTCTTATATACGCATTTATCGAGCGGTGGCAGCCAGACACCAACACCTTCCATCTTCCGTTTGGTGAGATGGGGATACTGCTCCATGACGTGTTCGAGATACTCCGCATACCTGTAGATGGTGAGTTGATGGATGAGGTCGTGGATTTGGACATCATCCAGGGGTTTTCTAGAGATATTCTTGAGCTGTCTTCTTCCAGTCGCTCTACATGGAAGGAGTATTATACGAGTGGGGCTATTGTTACTGAGAAGGTGTTTGAGCGTCGTAGGCATAGTGGTGATCAGAGGCATCAGGTTTTTGATATGGAGGCGTGGTTGTGGGTTACAATTGGCGCTTGTTTATTCCCAGACAAGAGTGGGAATAAGTTTAGGCCACACTCCATTATGCAGATTAGGAATAATATCGAGGGTGTTGGCCAGTTTTCATGGGGTTCCGCCACACTAGCATGGCTATATAGGCAGTTAGGTATAGCCAGTAGAGGTGGCATTTCGTCTATGGCTGGATGTCTTACGTTATTACAGGCTTGGACATATGAGTATTTTCCAGTCTTTAGACCCCAGTCCGCGCCCATGATTGTTCCTCCTCACACCCCGCGCGCGAAATTGTGGAAGGTTGGCACCCGCAGCGACAAGGGATGGAGTATGACCGAGTATCGGGAGCAGCTCGATAGGATGACAGTCGATGAGGTATGTTAATAAATATATGTTTTATTAATATTTAAATATGCTATTTGAAATTACATAGTTAATAGTTTTAATGTACTTTGACATCATCATGTAGGTGACCTGGTTGCCATATGGGCCGGATCCTCACGTGCGCATGGAGCGGACCATTTTTAGAGGATTGATAGCATATGGCGAGTTTGTGGAGCCATATATGCCCGATAGATGCGTCCGCCAGTTGGGATACGTCCAGCGAGTCCCCAATAGGATACTCCGGCCTTCTGATTGTCTTCGCCCATATCATGGGAAGACTTACAAGGTTGAGTTCGCTAAAGGAATGGCCCGGGATCTATGGGAATCTGCGGATATTTATTGCATACGGACTGATAGGCTACAGTCCAGTATTGAGAATCCCGGCGCATGCGACGTCAATTACTTAGAGTGGTACGAGCAGTACTGTCATCCGCGGCTTTTCCGTGATATACCACTCAGTGATCCAGATCGCGTGCCATCGCGCGCCAATTCTGAATATGTAAGTATTTTTTTTTATGTATTATAATTATAATAATGTGTCCAATTTATTTATTATAGATATTCATTTTTTGTATTTGCATTTTGTAGTGGGTTAGAGAGTACGAGAGGGTAGCTCAGAGGCATGTTGGGATTATTAGAGATGCAGCCATACCCCAGGCGGAGGAGTGCGATGCAGAGCTGTCCAGATTGATGCATAGATGGCGATTATCTAGGTGATAGTTAGGTGATATGAACATTGATGTAGTATATTTTCAGTTGTTTTTATGATTATGGTTATATATGTGTGTTACTATAATAAGCTTGAACTAAAATAAAAATATGAAATAATGAATGGTATCAATATAGTTAGGTGTACAAAATCATGGGCATATCCCATTCCACGCTGTAATCCTATCAACAAACTCATCTGACGTTGCAAACGCAGCCAGTCTTTCATCGCGATGACGATGCCACATGCGGATCAATGGTGGAATAGGACCATTAGGGATCAAACTAACACTAATAAAATGAACATTCCGAACGTGCGCAATGCATATTTCTTTATCCGGTCGAACGGCACCTTCTACCACCCTCACAGGCAAGACAGAGAAACAAGCAGCTGTACTTTGATCGCTGAGGTGGACGACCAATGCGTTCGCAAATGTTGCGATAGGAAATAAGTCTTCTGGTGTGTGCATCCAATAGTCCATCCCACATGATGGTGCCCGATGTAATATCCTTTGCGCTGCCCACTCTAAAGCCTGCTCCTCCGGGATCTCATTCGGTGCAAATGCAGCGAAAATATTTCTGTATACATCTTGATTACTTAGAATTTCCCCGTATGCCACCATCCTAACCGTTGCCCATAAATCCTGGTTCCCGTATAAAGAATGTGCCACAGCACGAAAACCACAATTGCCATATGACTTTACGTCCAAATACCCAGTGCAATAAGGGTGGATGTACCTTGGCAATAGGGGAAAGCTATGAACCTCTTCTCTATCATCATCAAAATGCAATCTGCGACCCGATGAAGTTGATCGACGCATCACTCTCTCGAAGGTGCTCTGTGTTCTCATCACAGATGAATGTAACCTTTGCCGACCGCGAGATGTTGACAAGACAGCAGGCTCACAACCACTATTCCTGTCAGGAAACACTGCTCCCTCCATTGAGACAAGCATCTGGCGCATCATTGCAGCTGGACTGTTTTCAAATCTTGGTATGATTTCCTCACGGAAATACCTGTTAATAAATATAATATGAATATAGAGGTGACATACACATATATATATATATATATATTTTTTAAATATAACATGCGAATCAACAAACATACCTGAGTTCCGCAGAAATAGTATTCGAAGCCACTTCAGAGGGTACGATCTGCAATCTTTGCCAAAATTCGTGAACCATGTCGACTGTGACCTTGTCGTTCGCCTCCTTCAATTTGAATAAGTCGCAAGCACAGGGAATCCCATGAGTCACCTTGCAAAAGCACCGACATTGCTCAAACACATGATCGCCCCACTTAATCATTTTATCAACCTGCATGCTGATCAAATCCATGCAATGGTGCGACACATAACCATGCAACAGATCATATGTACCCTGTAACTTGTCAGTTGGTTTCGTCGACATGGATTCCTCAAGTTTTCCCCTAAAACAACATATATACGTGTGCGTATAAATTTAAATGGAAAAATAATCAAAATATATTTTTATACAGTGTAAAAATAAATATATAGTCTTTAAAATTAATGAATGTACCTGATATGAGATAACTGGTGCATGACATGGGCGTCAATCACACCAAACAGCGTGTCCAGTGCTTGGGTCCCAGAATTCATCCAATCCTTCAGTGAAGCATGAGTACTCTCGACTCGATTGCTACTGGTATTGCCAAGGTGGAGAACTTGGTTTGTCCAAGCCTTACAAATCTTCTCCTTGTGATAAAGCCATGTACCCTCCAAGTATACGACAGCGGCACGCGCAAGAGTTGAGTAACTATCCTTGAAAAGCTGTAATAACATACCATACTCTTGCACTGTTGGCGCATTAATAAGTTTCTTCCACATGCCTTTCACGTCGGACATCAATTTCTCATCGCGAATCTTTTTCCTCAGCATGGCATCAACATCGCGGTCTATGTGCCACAAACATAACAGGTGGTGTGAATGTGGAAAATGATCCGTTATAGGCTGAAGCAAGCCCATCTCTCGATCTGAGACTATTGCACTTGGTATTTTCTCTTCATCCAACAAAAGCCTCAAATTCGACATCACCCAATCATAGGTATCTCTTGACTCATCTCTCAAAATGGCAAATGCAATATTGAAATTCGTATTGGTAGGAGTCATACCTATTATCTGGAAGAGTGGCATCTTGTACTTATTTGTCTTGTAAGTTGAATCAACCACAATAACCCAATAATATCGGTTGAACATCTGGATGGATACTGGATGCGCCATAAATGCACGAGTGATCGCATTAGTGCCAGGTTCCTTCAGAGTCCGCACCATATAATGCTTCTCAATAGCCAAACGAACAAATTCTTCCCCAATATCTCTACCTTCCAAATGTGATCTCCTGTTCTGCGACTTGTTATTGGTAATATGCCTGATTGTCACATTGTCTCTGGGAAACTCCGCATCAATCATTGCCTTCACCATTTTTGGCTTAACATTTGCTTTATCCAACCGATTAGCCAAAACCCTTCCATCATCGCTCATGAAACTAAATTGCTTGTGACCCTCTGGATAGACTATCCTAGGATGGTTATGTGTCGACTCATACCCAGGAAATACTCGGATCCACCAACCATAATTCGGCACTTGCAAGCAATATAATTTGAACGGGCAACCACATCCTTTGCACTTTGTATGCTGCATTTGTGTCGGTGCAGGGCCTTGCTCAATAGGATTTCTGAAGCGCGCGCAACGATATGTGACCCCATTCCTCTTTGGATTCCACCCTGCGCAAACCAGCTCGAACCGTAATTCCTTAGCTACATCCTTGCAATGCTCAAAGGCCTTTTCTTCAGTAGCAAAGTATAAAGGCGAGGAAAAAAGTGCGCTCAAATCTTGCGACAAATCGGGAATTTCAACTGGATCCTGCATAATTTATAACAATAACGTAAGTTCAATTTTTCAATAATAAAAATTAAAAATAAAAATGAATAATTACAATATTAACACTAACGAATACTACGAAATAATATATAATAAAATATTCTTTAAATATAGCAAGCATGGTAGAAACGCCATTTTGGGCGTGTGTACCATGGTATCACACGCCCAGAGTGGGCGTTTCTGCCATGGAACAAACGCCCAGCGTTTGTACCATGGTTCAAACGCCCACTTTGGGCGTGTGACACCATAGAACAAACGCTAGGCGTTTGTTCCATGGTGCAAACGCCCATATTGGGCGTTTGAACCATGGAACAAACGCCCAGGGTTTGTTCCATGGCTTCACACGCCCACTTTGGGCGTTTGAACCATGGAACAAACGCCCAGCGTTTGTTCCATGGCATTCCCACACATCTTTCAGTCCATGGTGCACACGCCCACTTTTTCGGTCCCTTCCATGGTATCCACGACCACATTTTTATTCCTTACCATGGACGTCACTACTTCTTTGGGCGTTTGCACCATGGAAAATGCGCCCAAACTGGGTGTGTGTACCATGGAATTCTCTAACAAATCGAACGACAAAAAAATACGTCAAAAACGTACCATTTTCCCGAGAATCTTCGACCAATGCGTTCGCTTCAACGTAAATCTACGCCGATTGTGACGTTTTCTGCAATATTTCTCTTTGATTTAGGGTGTTTTTGGATTGTGAAATGAATTTATAGTATATTTTGAATGAAGGATAAAGTTGGAAGTTTACAAAATTTTTTGAGCTACAAATAGCGTTTTTGAGCTACAAATAGTAATACCCTGAGAACAAATCCTTTTTAGTTGGGAATGATTAGTGAGGACATCTCGAGGGTATCTTGGCTCAAGTGAAATTTAAAATCCTTTATCAAGTTCAAATTCAATTAACAAGGGTAAAGATCTTAACACTTATAAAAGGAAACTTTTAGTTAATATATTTCGTACAATGACAAGAGTTAGACCAACAAAGTAAATGAAGCCATCAACCTCATATTCAAAAATGCCCTTGATCAAGAGCAAGCACAAGTACCTCTCTTAAAACTGATTTGCTATTTGTATAGCTTTTTTGTTATTTGTATCACAAAAATAAATTAAAATAATTATGAAATATTCAAACTGACGTTATGTACAAATTTGATTTAATTTCGGTTACAAATGCTTGAAAACGCTACAAAAAAGCGTTTCTTATTCAACAAAAATGCAAATAAATATGTTCGTAAGATGCAGAAACGCCTCGCGATGACTATTATTGAATACAAAAACGCTAAATGGGTTAAAGGAAATTAACAAAAATCGCTACACTTTAACGTTTCCCTTATGACCAAAACTCTAAACCGGAGCGTTTATGCCATGGCTCGCTCGCTAAAATGGAGCGTTTATGCCATGGCTCGCTCGCTAAATAGGTGTGTTTTTGGACACGTTTAGTTTAAAAAGGCCATTTTGACTGAAACGCTGCACTTTTTAAGTTTTGTTATCATTTGAAAAATTTTTCTCTAAAACCCTAAACACCAAAAACGCATTTTGTCAAAGTTTTTTAAGCCAAAAATCGCGAAATGGATACGGAGGAGGTGAATCGTCACAAAGACACGACATGGGCAAAGGTCCAATACTAGTAAGGTACATGCTCAATTAAATCCGATTCATTTTATTTCGTTCCTTATAAATGTCTCATTTTTGTGATTTTGTGGGTCATAAACGCTATAGATCTGATATGGGTAGGTTAGAATAAGCTGTTTGTAATCGTTTTTGTATTGTAGAAACGCGAAAATGTTGCCTTTTGGTTTCGACAAAATGAAATTCGGTGCTTTCGACCGTATCCCAAACGTTAAAATGCCACGGTTTGGTTATCCCAAAACGTGATTGCGTAACGTTTTGGGACAACCAAACAACTAAATTTTAACGTTTGGTTTTCGGTCAAACATTTTTTAGTGACCGAAAGTCAAAAGTTATTCCGTAGCGTTTGGCTTTTGGTCAAATGTTGAAAAATAACGTTTGACTGAAAGCCAAACGGTAGTTAGGGGCATTTTATTATTTTCTGTCAATTTCAACAGTTTTAATTTGAAATAAAATGTTTATATTATTAATGTGTATGCTTAAATGTTATTTAGGGTGGCACTAAGGTAAAACTGACTGTGGATAAACAGAGTCCAACAGCTTCTGCTAGAAGGCAGAAAGTGCCAGTTAAGAGAGGAGGTCGAGGGACAGGCAGAGGTGGACGTGAAGGCCGAGAGACAGGCAGAGGTATCACTATTGGAGACGAAGGTCGAGATGGAGGACGAGGTAGAGGCAGAGGTAGAGGCGAAGGTAAAGGTGGAGGACGAGGAGATGGAGGATGAGGGCAGATGACTCATCGTTTTATTTGAGGGATGAGCATTATTCTGATACTCATTCTGATCAGGAATATCATGAGCACGAGGAGGAGGATGAGCAGCTCGAGGAGGAGAGGGAGGGAGCAGCATGAAGATGAGGGGGGAGGGGGATACTTATAGAGGTGACCCTGATCACTCCCACGCCGAAAAGAACATCCGTTAAATGGCGGACAGTCTGAGCAGGTCGATCTTGCTACAAGTACATGCTCGATTATGTTATAATAAGTTTTTAATTTAATTAGTTATTTAATTTAATTATTTATTTGATTTAATTTGTTAATTTATTATTTATTTAATTAGTAAATTTGTTTATGTAGTTATTTGTTAAATTAGTTATTTAATTAATTATTTAATTATTTATTTAAATATTTATTTGTTGAATTATTTATTATGTATATATATTTATATGAGTTTTATATTTGTTAAATTTAGTTCATCCTAGAAAGCGCATTAAGGAGGACACCAGTTGGTTGGTTAGAGAGTTTGTTCCTGGTGGTCCTATAGATGATAGTGTGATCCCTAGCTTTTTAGGGCACGTCGTATCGAAGTATTGGGAGCAGGGCCAGACTACTAGATACCATTTTAGGTGCCATAATAGGGTGAGCATGTATGATAAGTTTGAGGATTGGATTGCAGCTATGTCAGTAGAGGGGCCCAGATTTTGAGTCAGACCGGGCTTGGACATATTCCTCGCATTATGCACAGGAGCATTGATGAGCCTCTCATAAATGCTTTCATAGAGAGGTGGCAGCCGGACACTAATTCATTCCACATGCCCTTCAGAGAGATGACCATCTTACTCCAAGATGTGGGGAGATATTGCGCATCCACATAGAGAGCCGCTTGATCACTGAGGTGACGGATACTTCTACCGTGCTTTCCTACTCCAGAGGTTTACTCCAGATACGTAAAGAGGAGCGACTGGATAAGGATGTTTACAAAAATGGTGGGTTCTCGATGCAACGGGTGATTGATATGTGCATGGAGCGTGCCCGAGATGATTCCGATGTTGCTACTTTTGTGTGGATTGCTATTGGGACTTTTTTTTTTTTTTTTTTTACAGACAAGAATTCCAATAAGTTTATGCCGGCGCCTGTAGTGTAGGTCAGAAAGGGGATGGATCAGGTGGGCCAGGAGGCATGGGGCACCGCGACACTTGCATTTCTATACTATCATTTAGGTGTTTCTAGTAGGCATGCGACACAGAGTATGGCAAGGTTCATGACTTTGCTTCAATTTTGGATCTACGAGCACTTCCCAGATTTTAGACCACATGTGAGGCCTCTCCCATTGCACGGTATGCATGCGCGAGCATTGAGGTGGGCAGTCGACACGCACCGCGGTTTAGAGGATCGGTTGAGATCCATTCGACATACCCTTGACGAGATGACCCCTGATTCGGTACGTAACTATTGTTAAAAATAAATATTATTATTTTATTTGATTAATGTTTTATTTGCATGTTTTTTAATGTAATTGCAATTTATGTTTATAGGTTACCTGGATGCCCTACGGTCGCGAGGATGTAGCGCAGTCGCCGAGGACGCTGTACCGATGCCTGATTGCGTATAGGAATTATATCGAGCCATATATGGCAGACAGGTGTGCGCGACAGCTTGGTTACATTCAATGGGTCCCTACTCGTCCCTTGCGTCCCGGTAAGGGACTTACCGCGGATACACTGGGAAACCATATGTGGTGAAGCACATAGTAGAGTACGCAGAATCGGCGTGAGAGGAGTTCAATACGACGTCTTCTGACATATCGCTTAGTGATAGACACCCTATAGGTGGGGCCGTTCCCCATGGTTCGTGCGTGGATGACTACCTCCAGTGGTTCACAGAGCGATCACGTCCACACGTCCTCCCAGTTGATCCTGATGCTCAGCCAGCTCCAGCTAGACCTCGTTGGGCCGTTTCAGAGTTTGTAAGTATTTAGTACTATTTATTTTAAATTTAATAAATTCAATTTATTAGACTTTGACCTTTATTTTAAATTTAGTAAATTCAATTTTTTAGACTTTTAATTTAATTATTTAACTTTTTGTAGTGGATGAGTTGATATGCTTAGCATCACCACCGCTTGCTTGATGCGTTGAGGGGCGAGCACGGGACCTCTACGATGAGTTCGCTCCAAGCACTACCGAGATCGAGGAGGACTTTGACCGGTCTGTTTGAGTATTTGTTTGTATTTTTGTTTGATTTATATTGTAGTGGATTGTACTTTATGTTTATTTTGGATTGATATTTGTGTATTGTATTTTATTTTGTGTTGTATTTTATGTTATGTTGTATGCATTTGTGAATTGGATTACTTACTATATCGCCAATGGTACTACATTACTACAACAACAATTAGTTCAAAAAATCTAATAAAAACAAAATTAGTACACAACTTCACATAAATGTCAAATTACATTAATCAATCATCAAGATATCAAATAACACTGAAATTCCTATGCATCACGACGACTAATCCATAGATTATACCTCATCCTCATATTCCTAGGCCAATTTCCTACAGTTCCAGCTTGACGTACATGTTGCCAAACAAAGTTCAACGATGGGATAGGGCAATCATCCACCACATCTACATGTACATAATGATTCCAATTTATGTGAGCCATCGCTATCACTCTTTCAGGTTGTGTGTCGCCAACTGTCGCAATTAAAGGTAATACAAAATAATTTGCATCACAATCAATATTGCTGAGATGGATTATCAGTGCATTTGTATACGTGGCGAGGGTATACAAGTTGGTAGGTGTACACATCTAATGGGCCATATTGCAATCTGTACCTTCAAAATTTATTCGCCTGAGTACCGCTACTATACGATCACGATTAGCAGGCATAGCCTCCAAAAGATCACATACACCCTGATACCTCTGTGATGCGAATTAATATCTCCAGTCAAGGCTTTGCGAGCCAATTTTCAATATTTCTCGTCTCCAAAAAGATAGGTAGCAATGACTTGGAAACCACAATGGCCATTCCCACAGACGTTCGACCAGCCAGTACAGTAAGGCCTAAAAAATTTAGGCACACATAGAACATCTGATCGAAATCCTGAAAATTTATATAATAGTAATGTACATAAGTAATAAATATAAAAAAATAATAGTAATATGCTACAACAATAATGGAAGTTAAAAAACGAAACAAAATGCATATTTACCTTCATGTAATGGAGAATGGCCATCCGAATCTGACTCGGGGTTGGATGTGCACCCAGTTGAGCGCTCGGCTGAATTTGAATGACCCCTACAACATTTGCCACTTGTCGCTGTATCTCGTGCACTCCACTCGCGCATCACTGAATGGTGTAATCTATTCGAGGGCCGCCCCCTCTGGTTCCCTGATACACCTGGCTCGCCCACACTAGACATATCAGGGTGCATCTCTTCTACATATGCCTGATTCAACCTACGCGCCAAAGTGAAAGGACTGATACTGACTGTAGGAATGACAGTCTCGTGAAAAAACCTTCAAATCAAATATAATATATACGAACACTTTTTTCAAAATTATGTAGATGAAATCTAATTTCTATTGTTGACATACATAAGTAAAAAGTACCTGATATCCTCATTCATGGTATTCGAATCTAGTTAAGATGGTATAAAGGTCAATCTCTTCCATAACACATGTACACATGGCAGCAATTGATATGCCGTCGATTCTTGTCCTTTGAATCTACTGAAAGATTATCTGCCCGGACCCGGTAAAAAATTTCCTTTCGTGTTACGCATTCAAGAATCAAAACTCTTGACTAGGCCTAAGCTCTAGCATAGTTACTATTCAAACTGATTCATATCCAATTGACACAATGATTCACTTATCCTTAATCTAGTTCCTGGACTGATTCACAACCAACTGACACAAAGATTAATTAATATCTTAATTAATTGAATCTACCTTTTCCAATTAACCAATACATAATTAATCGTACCACTAACGAATTAATTATGGCACAACCATCCTACACCAGAATTGCTTCCGGAACAACTAAATTATTTATTCTTTAATCTCCCCACATCAAAGATATAGTGCTTGTTAATTTATTAATTTACTGAAAATTAATTAATTAACTTCTTATAATCTGAGATTAGTACCACTCGACCTTTTTACTATACCGGTCACAAGTCCACCGGCCGGGTTTAGTACGATAAACATAACGAGCTCATCTCGGGAGCACCATCACCCCGGACGCACCGGTACATGGTTTTTTTTCGACAAGTAACAGCACACCAAGCAATCAAACACGCGCACCCAACCCACTGAGACTATTGGCCTCAAGTGATTTCACTCTTTGGCAGATTAAAGTACACTATGTCTAATCCTCATGCCTGCTCAAGTCTAGGGATTTAGGGATAGAATACTAGGATCGAATAGTCTATTAAATCAATGCAAGACAATTCATCCTAATTGGTCAAGTTCAATATGCCCCGGGCATATCTATATGATTCAATTAGTTTAGACAAACCAATTTCTGAATCACATAATAACTTAAACTGACAGTGTGTCCAAAACTTTCTCAGTTACGAACCTCAATTATATATTATGTCTTTTAACCAATGATGAGATCTACTGTGTCACACCAGACACATCATCATCTAATTACATAATATAAATGGAAAACATATGTAAAACATAAAAACAATTTAACTAAAACATTTAATCGATATATACAAACCGGAAAATAGTTTAATAAAAGCAAACCTTCAGTATTCAAAGCCAACAATCTCCCACTAATAATTGAGCCGCGCTTTAAGTATAAAACTACATTAATCTTACAACTACAATAATAACTAGAAAAACAGTCAAGGGTCAGCTAAGTATCTAATCCTCATGCCCTCCACGTGAGCTTCAAAGACTTTCGAAGTCAGCGTCTTCGTGAATAGATCCGCAATGTTATCTTCTGATGTTATCTTCGCCATGACCACGTCTTCCCTCTTAACGATATCTCGTATCTGGTTGTACTTGCGCTGTATGTACTTACTCGCCTTGTGGGGTCATGGTTCCTTCGAGTTTCTACTGCACCGTTGTTATCACAGTACACTGTGATCGACTTTTGCAAATGAGGAATCACGTCTAAGTCCACTAGGATGTTCTTGAGCCACACTACTTCTTTCACTACCTCTGATGCTACAACGTACTCAGCCTCCATAGTAGGGTTTACCACGCATTTCTGTTTCACACTCTGCCAAACTATGGCTCCACCTCCCAAAGTAAACACATACCCTGAGGTAGACTTACTCTTATCCCTGTCGCCTTGGAAATTTGAATCTGTGTAACCACGGGGTACAAGCTCATGCGCCTGATAGACCAAGACTTGGTCTCTCGTTCTACGTAAAAACTTGAGGATGCATTTTACTGCCTCCTAATGAACTTTTCTGGGGTTACTCTGATATCTATTTACAATGACAACAACATAGCAAATATCAGGCCTCGTACATAACATTGCATACATGAGACTTCCTACTACAGAAACATAAAGAACTATCTTCATGGCTTATATCTCCTCAACATTCTTTGGAGACTGCTTTTTTGATAGATGCACTCTGTGTCTGAAAGGTAAAAAACCTTTCTTGGAGTTCTGCATGTTAAAATAAGCCAGAATCTTATATATGTATGAAGCTTGGAAGAGCGTTAGTGACCGTTTCCTATGATCTCGAATGATCTTGATCCCAATGATATGTTCCACTTCTTCTAAGTCTTTCATATCAAATTGCTTGGACAACTATACCTTTACGTCTGATAACACTTTCTTATTGTTGCAAATTAGTAAAATGTCATCTACGTAAAGCACAAGAAATGCCACTGCGTTTTTATCACGTTTGCGGTACACACATTGTTCATCCAGAGAGTGAGTAAATCCATAGGATTGGATTACCTCATCGAACCAAATGTTCCAAGATCTGGATGCTTCCGTAAGTCTGTAAATGGACTTCTTAAACTTACAAACCTTATGCTCTTGGCCTTTTTTAATGAATCCCTCTGGTTACTGCATGAAGATAGTTTGTTCAAGACTTTCATTAAGGAAAGCTGTATTGATATCCATATGCCAAATCTCATAATCTAAATGAGCAGCTATGGCTAAGAGAATCCGGATTGACTTAAACATAGCTACCGGGTAGAAGGTTTTCTCATCATCAATTCCCTCTTTCTGAGTATACCCCTTCTCCACGACCCTAGCTTTAAAGGTTTCAACCTTTCCATCAGGTCATCTCTTGCATTTGTATACCCACTTACATCCAATGGGTTTGAAACCATCAGGCAGGTCCACAAGCTCCCAGACTTGATTGTGATCCATCGACCCTATCTCGGATATCATCTCCTTTCGCCAAGATTATGCATCTTTATCTTGAAAGCCTCATTGTAGTTTATGGGGTCGGGTTCTTGCGCACCTGGGACTAGGTCTGAGGCCTCTCCCACGCCAATGAACTTGTCAGGTTGTCTCACAACCCTCCCACTACAACGAGACACCACCTGTGTAGGCGCATTATCTGTGATATCTTGTGTAGTGTTTTGTGGTCTATCTACTTGTGCTGGTGCATCTGGATTATCATATTGTTTTCTAAGTTCTTATAGTACGATCTTACTCTTGGACTTGTAATCTAGAATACAATCCTCTTCTAAAAATCTTGCATTAGTGCTGACTACCACCTTCAGATCTTTAGGACTATAGATCAAACCACCTTTCGTTCCTCTAGGATATCCTACAAACAACATTACTTCTGTTCTTGAAAGATTATCTGTCCAGGCCTGGTAAAAAACTCACTTTCGTGCTACGCATTCCAGAATCGAAATCTTTGACAAAGTCTAGACTCTGGCACAATCGCTATTCCAATCCTTGCTTGAAATAACATTGCGCTGGATCTTGGTTTGTACTCATTTGATTTATCATGCAACAATAATTTTCTAATAAAAAGAGGAATCATAGAAATACCTCTTGAAGCATGTTAACTCAAGTGATCACTGGTATGACTCAAGACTTTGATTGCACGTTGTGTGGACAACGATCTAGCAACCAATTGATCAGCAATCAACACAACTGGGTTGCTAGAAAAAATTCAGCAACCGCCTGCCTAGCGCTTGATGTCCACGCGCCACCTAGCCCCGAGAGATAAGCTCACGCGCCGCCGGGAGTTTGGAAAAAATCCACCCGCCAAAAATAGCTAAAAAATTCGGACTTAGAGAGAGAGAGAGACAAATTTTATCTCTTTAGAATTTTATCTCTCTAAGTTTTTTTGTATTGAAAACTAATGTATTGTGTGTTATGTAATTGCTAATCCCTTGTCTATATATAGAGTTACAAGAGAGACCCCAAGTTGGTTTAGGATTGGCCTTCCTAATGTGTTTAGGTAATTAATTAGTTTTCAGGTAACTAATCTAATAGGATAAACTAAATCCAATTAGATTTCCTAATCTCTAGGATTTCCTAATTCTAATTGAAACTTAAGACTTAGTTAATTAATTAAATAATTACACTTTATTAATTACTTAATTAAACCTTAGGAATAATTAATTAATTAATTAATTATACTTATTTAATTAACTCATTACAAAATTAATCGTACCACTAACAGATTAATTTTGGCACTACCATCCTACACCCGAATTGCTTCCGGAACAACTAAATTAATTTATTATCATTCTCCCTACATCAAAGATTTAGTGCTTGTTAATTTATTAATTTACTGATAAATTAATTAATGAACTTTTTTAATTTCGAGATTAGTACCACTCGACCTTTTTACTATGCCGGTCATAAGTCCACCGGCCGAGTTTAGTATAATAAACATAACGAGCTCATCTCGGGAGCACCATCACCCCGGACGCACCGGTACATGGTTTTATTTCCACAAGCAGCAGCACACCAAGTAACTAAAAATGCGCACCCAACTCACTGAGTCTATTGGCCACAATTGACCTCACCCATTGGCAGATCAAAGTACACTATGTCAAATCCTCATGTCCGTCAAGTCTAGGGATTAAGAGATAGAATACTAAGAACGATTTGCCAATTAAATCAGTACAAGACAAATCATTCTAAATGGTCAAGTTCAATACGCCCCGGGCATATCTATATGATTCAATCAGTTTAGAAAAATCAATTCTCTGAATCACATAATAACTTAAACCGACAGCTTGTCCAAAACTGTCTCGGTTACGAACCTCATTTATATATTATATCTTTTAACCAATGATGAGATCGCTTGTGTCACACCAGACACCTCATCATCTAACCACATAATATAAATGGACAAATAATGCACAATATATAAACCAAAATATTATATTGATAAATTAAATGGAAAATGTATAATACAAGCATAGCTTATGTTCTTGCATCTAACTTAGCCACATCTGCCTTAAGTACATGTGCTAGACAACCCTAAATTCTGAGATGTCTTATACTAGGCTTGCGCCAATTCCACAACTCTGTAGGGGTTGAAGACACGGTTTTAGATGGTACAAGATTTAGAATGTATGCTGCAATTTCTGAGGCATATCCCCAGAACGAATCAGGCAAATCACTATAGCTCATCATCGTCCTAACCATTTCCATGAGAGTTATATTTCTTCTTTCTACTACACCATTCTGCTGTGGTGTGCCAGGTGTAGACAATTGAGACTGAAATCTGACCTTACTCAGGTAATCTCAAAATTTGTGGGATAGGTACCCTCCACCACGATCTGATCGTAGTGTCTTGATACTTTTACCGTGATGTTTCTCCACATCTGTCTGATACTCTTTAAATTTACTAAAGCATTCGGACTTGTGGAGTATTAAGTAAATTTATCCGTACCTTGAGTAATCATCTGTGAAAGTCACAAAATACTCAAACCCACCTTGTGCTTGGACCGAAACTGATCCACACAAGTCAGAGTGAATCAACTCTAATACTTCATTGGCTCTATAACCTTTTGCCTTAAAAGGTCTCTTGGTCATTTTACCTTCCAAGCAAGATTAAAGGTTTAGTAATTTTCAATATCTGATGAACTCAACAGTCCATCATTGACTAACTTCTGAATCCTACTAAGGTTTATATGACATAGCCTGAGATGCCAAATATAGGTTTGATTCATTTCAGAAGGTTTTTTTTCTCTTATTTTCGTTAGATGATGTGCCATTTAACTCTGTGCTTTGCACAACAGGGGAGTTTGATTTTATCAAAAACAAATTATCTACTAATAACCAGAACAAATAAGTTTACTATTTTTTCTAACAACAACAGTTTTATCAGAAAAAACAAACTTATAACCATTCACTAAGAGTTTAGAAACTGAAATCAAGTTCTTTCTAAAACTCGGTACATAAAGACAATTATCTAAATCTAATCTACTATTTTTGAAAATAATAGAGACCACTATCACTTCTTCTACTGACACTCTTATAGTGTCGCCCAAGTGGACTTTAAGCTTGCATTCTCTAAGCTTCCTGGTTACCTCGAACCCCTGCAAAGAATTACAACCATGGTCAGTGGCGCCTGAATCCATACACCAAGTATCTGTGGGAATCGACGCTAAACATATCTCAGTAATGAAGGCAGAAACTGCCTTACCTTTGAGCTTTGGACAATCTGATTTCTAATGTCCCGTCTTCCCGAACTTGAAGCATTTGCCTTTAGGCTTCTTCTTCTTTGCGATGTCAGACTTAGTAGCATGATTCTCAGTCTTCTTGTTGGTCTTCTTCTTCTTCTTGTTCTTGCCTTTAGGCGCAGAAGAGGAACTCGAACCCTTGACTGTGACTAAAGCTTGCTTATTCTCTTGGAAGATGCCTTCACCCAACACCAATGCAGTTAAGAGCTCGGGAAGAGTATAAACTCTTTGATTCATGTTATAGTTTACCCTAAACTGCTCAAAACTAGAAGGTAAACTCTGGAAGATGATATCAATCTAACTCTCAGGATCAATCTCACCTCCTAACACTTCTATCTCATTGATGTTACTGATTATGTGAAGCACATGATCTCTCACTGAGGTGCCTTCAGCCATTTTGGTATTCATAATTTTCCTCATGGTCGCTTGCCTTGTTGTCCTGCCTTGATGATCAAACATCTCTCTCAGGTGAGCCATCTTTTAGAGATCATAGGATGAAGCTGATGTTGCAGAACATTCGACACAGAGGCCAGAATGTAGGACCGTGTCATCTCATCAGCCTTCCTCCACCTTTGATAAGTATCCCTATCTTCTTAAGGAGATTCATCAGTGGGCACATCTGGAAAAACTTCATTGAGCAATAACTTATACTGCTCAGCCATTGGGACAATGTCAAAGTTTCAACTCCAATCGACATAATTCGGACCAATTAATTTGTTGTCTTTCAATATTGTAGCTAACGGATTAAAAGCCATATCGAAAACTAGAAATAAATAAACAGAAAATGTTTTAGTAAACTAAGCAAAGAATTTTGAAAAATTCATCAACTATTGACATCCCTCAAAACAATAATTAAATCCACCAACATTTTATTTATCGGGATTTATGCAAGCCACGATAGTGTGGACGTTTACGCTAGCCCACATCGTTTGAGAAGAACTAAGTTCATTAACTACACTATTTGACAAAATGATCTATTGGTCAATGTAGCTAATAGTCAGTGCTTTTAGCCATACAAATAAGCAGTGTAACCTCGATGGAAGGAATATTACAAATCGTACACTAAGTGTGTGCCATTACATGACCTCTAAACTTGTTACCTAGGATAGTGCTCCTAAGATAGAGAGAGTTTTGCATTTCTCCAATTTTAACTTACTCTAGTCATCTTACTTAGAAATTCAAACTAGTGATCTTATGGTTTGAACTCATTCGATATGGAGGAAGGCTCTAATGCCAACGCTCAAGTCTAACCACATCACTTATGAACTCGTAATGGAGGCTATGGGAATATTAACCAACCCGCTCCAACTTAGATTTATATGAAAATAAAACCAACATGCTTTAAATCATGCATTCAAAATATTACACAAAATAAAGCACATAATTAAAACAATAAAACAGGAAATGAATGCGTAAAATAAATTTCCCGACTATTATGGTTTTAATTACTTCCATCTGCTACCTTGTTCTTGTGTCCCATCACGTCACTTGATGGATTGAGTCTTAAAATCTGGATCTCACAAATATATAAGAAAAACAAAAAAATGGGCCACACATGCAACCCGAATGGCCGGGGTGCGTGACATCCCAAGTTGTGCGCAGCTAGGGTTGCGCGCGCTGGTGTACCCAGTGCTGTAATTGTGCGGCACTGTACCAATGCACGGTGTGAGCAGCTCTGCGCGCAGCGCTGCTGCCACTGCCGGCGTCCGTCGGCAAACCGTTTGTTGGCCCGCCTACCCCGTTTATTTTCTGGGTTTTCTATCCTGCTCCCATTATGTTATTTGGCTTTTTTGCAATTCGTTCTGGATTTTCTTGGTTTTCTATGTATTAACGATAAACCAAAAAACCCACGAAATCAAGTCGCCCACCACGTCTTCGATTACAAAAGTTTTTCCTACTACAAGGCTTCTGGAAAAATTAAACCGATAATTACATAGAAAAAATCCTACTACAGATTTAATCTAATCCTACACGGCTTCCATCATGTGGTTTTACTATTACAGGCATTCATAAAAAAAAACCCGGACATGTCCTGGGGTTTAATTAGAAAACATACAAAAGCAACCATAATAGCTGGGATTTCTAAACCACTTGCAATCAAAACCATGTAACAATCGAATAAGCACAAAGCCAAAACCATGGTTTTGATACCAATTGAAAGAATCTCTGCCCAGGCCCGGTCAAAAATTTACTTTCGTGCTACGCATTCCAGAATTGAGACTTTTGACCAGGCCTAAGCTCTAGCACAATTACTATTCCAACCCTTGCTTGAAATACCATTGTGTAGGATCTTAGTTTCTACTTATTCGATTTTTCACACAACAATAAATTCTTAATAAAAGTGGAAGTTTAAGAATTACCTCTTGAAGCGTGTACTTAGGTGATTGCTTGTATGACTCAAGACCAGTTTATATGTTGTGTGGGCAATGAACTAACGAACCAAACAATCAGCAAAACACAGGGAAACTGGGCTCCAAATCTAGCTCCCGGTAGTAGAAAAACACCACCACCACTCAACGGAATTTCACGCCGCCTACCATCAATCACCACCTAGCACGGCCGCCTGACACCACTGTGTGCCGCCACTGCTCGGGTGGTAAAGCTACCGTGTGTGCCTGAGGAGAGAAAGCTGACTTTGAGGGAGAATTCTTTTGAGTTCTCACTCTAAGCTTTCTCTCTCTAAGTTTCTTGAACTATGAAACTATGAATTGTATATTGTGTATTGACAATCTCTTGTCTATTTATAGAGTTACAAGAGAGACCCCAAGTTGGTTTAGGATTGGTCTTTCTATTGGGTTTATGTTTTACTTCAATCCCGATGCTGGACTGATTTACATCCAACTGACACAAGGATTTACTCATCCTCAATCCAGTTCCTGGACTGATTCACAACAACTGACACAAGGATTAATTAATATCTTAATTAATTAAATCTATCTTTGCCAATTAACCAATACATAATTAATCATACCACTAACGGATTAATTATGGCACTACCATCCTACACCAGAATTACTTTCGGAACAACTAAATTAATTATTCTTTAATCTCCTCACATCAAAGATATAGTGCTCGTTATTTTATTAATTTACTGATAAATTAATTAATTAACTTCTTATAATCTGAGATTAGTACCACTCGACCTTTTTAGTATACCGGATATAAGTCCACCGACCGGCTTTAGTACAATAAATATAACGAGCTCATATCGGGAGCACAATCATCCCAGACGCACCAGTACATGGTTTCCTTTCGACAAGTAACAGCACACCAAACAATCAAACACGTGCACCCAACTCACCGAGACTATTGGCCTCAAGTGACCACACTCTTTGGCAGATTAAAGTACACTATGTCTAATCCTCATGCCTGCTCAAGTCTAGGGATTTAGAGATAGAATACTCGTATCGATTAATCTATTAAATTAGCACAAGACAATTCATCCTAATTGGTAAAGTTCAATATGCCCCGGGCATATCAATATGATTCAATTAGTTTAGACAAACCAATTTCTGAATCACATAATAACTTAAACTGATAGTGTGTCCAAAACTGTCTCAGTTATGAACCTCATTTACATATTATGTCTTTTAACCGATGATGAGACCTACTGTGTCACACCAGACACCTTATCATCTAATTACATAATATAAACAGACAACATATGTAAAACATAAACAATTTAACTAAAATTTTTAATCGATATATGCAAACTGGGAAAGAGTTTAATATAAGCAAAGCTTCAGTATTCAAACCCAACATATATCACAAGCACTCGGAATCCCAAGTGTCACCTTGCACACGCATCCACATTGCTCGAGCACGTTACTGGCCAACCTATTCATCCTTGCAACTAATCATGGAAGTGGAAGCCTCAAGCGATGCACTGTTATTGTGTCAAGTTAGAGTCAAAAAAATATAAAAATAAATATTAATAGAGTGAAATAAAATGAATAAATAAGTAAATGATTAAAATTACCCGATGTGAGGGAACAGGTAAGTGAGATGGGAGTCGATCTTAATGAACAACGTGTCAAGAGAATTGGTCGAAGAATTGAGACAATATTTTATTGCAGTATGAGAAGCCTCAACCCTGTTGGTGGAAGTATTCCCAAAGTGGAGAAATTGATTTGTCCAAGCCTAACAAAACTCCTCCTTGTGAATTAACCATGTGTCCTACAAATATTCAACAGCTGCAGGCTCTAGCATATGGTATTTAACATTGAATTGTCGTATTAGAAGGTTATACTCTTCAGCTGTTGGGGTCTTACTAATTTTTTTCCACCATGTACGATATATATCCTCGACAAAGCTGTTATTTCTTCTCCCAACATTTTTTTTCCAACCAAATCTGAACATCACGATTAATATGCCACCGACATAACAAGTGATGTGTAGCTGGAAAATAAGCATGAATAGGCTCCAACAAACCCAACTCCCTATCTAAGACAATAACACTTGGTGCCAAACTAGGAGGCAACAAAAACATCAAGTGACTTATCACCCAACCATAAGTATCTTTTGTCTCATTTTTAAAAATGGCAAATGCAATATTGAAATTCTTATTGGTAGGAGTCATACCAATCATCTCAAAGACGGGCATGTGGTACTTGTTGGTCTTGTACGTTGAATCAACCGCGACCACCTAATACCATCTCTGGAACAGCTGAATTGATGTTGGATGTGCAAAGAATGCATGTGTGATCTCACCAGTGTGCTCATCCCTGACAATTTTCACATAATAATGCTTCTCCATAGCCAAATGCAATAATTGCTACCCAATATTTCTACCTTGTAACACATCTTTCTTCATTTGTCCTTTCAGATTGTATTTACTCGTAAATTTTACTTTGTCTTTCAGAGACTGTTTATTAACAGCTTCCCAAATGCATTTTGGCTTCGAATTCGACCCAAGCATAAATTCAGCAACCTTTCTTGAATCTTTAGTAAAATGGCTCAACTGTCTATGCCCGTATGGATGCACTATACCTGAAAATTTTATAATAATAATAAACATAAATGATAAATATTAATAAAATTACTGTGACACAACAATAAAGTAATACAAGATAAATGATAAATATCAATAAAACTACTATGACATAGAAATAATGTAATACCAGTATGATTATGCGTTGACGGTGGTCCTAGGTTTGTATACACCTTGTGACGTCCCACGACAAGTTCCTTACAAGTTAACCTGAAGGGGCATTTACATCCGCTCCTTCTGGTATTCTTCCATTTAGTGGGGAGAGGGTCATTCGATGGATCTCGCCATCGCTTGCACGAGAAGAAATACATTGCAAAACCTTGATTGCCCCTCTCTTTGTAAGGATGAACTTAAGTCATGTTGCTATTTTCTGGCAATGTTCCAATGCTTTATCGATACTTGGAAACTCTCTATCAATATGAAAATATCCACTCAGATCTGCTCCAACCTCAAGTTCCACGGTATCCTCTTAATCCTTCTTCTGATCCTCATCCTGATCCTCCTGTTGTTCCTCCTGATCGTCCTCATCTTCCTCCTGATAATGCTCATGATCTTCATCATGTATAAATACACACATAAATTAAAACGTGCAAAATATTATATTCACAATGAGTGAAACACACCCAAATTTTGATTTTTATTACCACAAACGCCAAAAATTTTAGATTATCAAAGCCAAAAATGCCACAAATATTAGATGGATAGTGTCAGAAATGCTAAAGCTTAAAAATTTCAGTATGCAGAAACGCTACAAAATTTACATTCACAATATACAGAACGCCTCAAATTTTATATTCAATATGACAAAAACACAATGAAAATTAAATCCTAGCACTATAAAATGCTACAAATATTACATTCAGTTAATATGAAATGCACCCAGATTTAGATTGTTATATGCAGAAACGCTAAAGCTATAAAATTCAGTATGCAAAAATGCTTCAAAATTTACATTCACAATATAGAAAATGCCACCAATTTCATATTAAGCATGTAAAAAACGCAACCAATTTTACATCCTATCACTACAAAATGCATACGAAAAATGAGCGAGCCATGGACGAAACGTAAAAGAGCAGCGTTTTTGCCAATTGCTAACGTCAACTTTCAGCATTTTTATGTTCGACATTAAAAAAAATATAAAGATAACAGATCGAAAACTTACCATTTATTGATGATTCTCGAGCTTATTCTTGTATGGACTTAAAGAAAACGATTGCCCTAACATTTTTATAGTGAAGGATTTCTTTATATTGGATTTTTGGAGTGTTGTTTTTTATTTTTTGGAAGGTTTTGGTTCAAGGGCTATACTTGTAATCTTGCCACTTTTTTTGTGATACAAATAACAATTTCATTATACAAATAGAAAGTCCCCTCTTAAAATTCAAATGGATCAATTTCTCTATCATAAGTGAAAATGGATTTGCACAATAAGAGAGTCCACAAAGAGACCCAAAGTCCACTAACAATAGGTTCCAAAAGGATGATGGATTCGGCCAACCCATCATCTTAGCAGCTGAAACATCCTTGTTTTTCCCTTCTATTAGGATTGTTTTGTTTTAAAATTTTATTAGGTGAAAGTTTTGTAAGCTTGTCTTGATCCAATTGAACAAGTGAAGTTTTTCCTTCTTATAGTAGGGTTGTTATTTTAATTAAGTATTTTGAAATAAATTCATGTGTAATTGTGACGCCATTGCAACCATGTCATCAATGATTAAATCATTAATGACGTAGCTAAACGTCTCCCTGACTCTCGTCAGGACAACTAGTCAAGCCTAATGGCGATACGGTTAAACAAAAATACCAATTTTCAAAAAACTTTTTAGACAAAACAGAAAGGCAACTTTAACTGCAGAACAGTTAGAGTTCAAGGCAAACTACCAAAGATCGCTTTTAGGAAGTTCTTGTTTATGGGTACGGTAAACTTAAGTGATGTTATTATAAAAACCCAAGCCTCGAATCCAAAGTTGGTTGACAATAATCCAAATCCATAATCTGGTAATACAGTAACAAGTAATTCTCACGGGAGTTTCACCATTAGGTACAAGGACAAGCAGGTCATAACTAACAACCATAAAATGGTAACACAGAACATGTGCTCAAGACTCTTGTTTAGCTCTATCATAATCTTAGAGTAGGACATCCTCTGATTCTTGAGTCTCAGGAACTTAAGAGTAGGAAGAGTGGGATGAAAGGGGTGAGCAAGGCCGTTGAAGAGGGAGTGCAAAGAGACCTATTGCACAGGACCTCATTTTTTGAGATGGCGTCATAAACTCCCAAATAATTAATTTTTTTTAAAATTTTTTTAAAATAAATATTTAGTCTAATCCCTATCCCTATTGTTCTAACTCTTTCTCTCTTTCATGCTAAATAAATGCTCATGGTAATTTTCAAAATTTCTTTTGAACTTTTTATATTTTATTTTAACACTATCTTTTTTTTTTTTTTATTGTTTTTCCTTCATAAATAGTTTGAAGTTTCGTAATCGTCTATTTTTTTACATTGGGAAAAAATACATCACTTTAAGTTTAGAACATGGTCTCTCATATTGATTAGACGGGCCTGGGGGTGAGTATGCATCGTGTAAGCCCGGTGAGTATTCTCGGGGACTCATAATATATATATATATACAGTATAGATCAAGTAGCATTTAGCACGTAAGTATTTAATTCAAGAAATTCAATGGATAGATATATATATATAATATATATCGAGGATACTGTGAGAAATCTACATGACGTATTGACCCCAAGCCAATGTGACTGGATGGGTTAACGCACTATGTAACTTGGTTCGGTCCGTCTTGTGATAGTCCACAGTTAATACGAATAGCCTTATAGACGAGATGCTCAGGATAGCACATAGCTATCCTATCAATTCGATAAGTAACAATCAACCAATTCACCTTGACCATGACCATATGTGTACATTATACCGCCAGGGCTCTTCACGATAGGGAGTCTTTCATCTCCAGTAGGTAGCTTATGAGTACCGAGCCAAATGAGATCAAGGGGCTGACCTAACCCGATGCCGGCTCAAACGGTCCTTGAGAGCTCAAATGACTTTGAGAAATTTCTCATTCTGTTTATTCAATCACTAGGTACAATCAATTGGAGTCATAGGTGGAGTGAACCGGATTCACCATATTTATTATGTCTTTTTTACATAATAATTCCACAGTTTTGAGTGGAGATTTATCTTCACTCTTGTGATTTGAATAGCTTATGTTGGTTGATTGTGGATTCTAGGAAAGAATCCAAAGATGATGAATTTTGGTGCAATTGGATGGAAACACTGCTTGAAAAGCTACAAGGGAGAAATCCCCAATTTTGGGAATCAAGAAGACTAAAGCCTAGCTGCTGACCGACCAAGGACCATGCCTCCTGCCCTTGAATTTACCCCTTTACCCTTATAGTTGTAATTATTTTCTAACCTAATTGTAATGGGTATAAATACCCAGAGACAAGGCATCTAGGGCATCTTTTTTTCATTATATCATTCGGCCGTAGCCCAGAGTCTTCTCTAAAGGAAAACAGAACAAGCCCGGGCTAAATCGAAAACCTCACTTTCGTGCAATGCATTCCAGAATCGGAAGCTTTCGACCAAGCTCAGGCTCAAATTCATTTATCCACGAACGGATCTTGGATTATACTTATTTAATTTATTAAAACGACATCTAACGCACAAAGATTTCATCTTTAATTAAAAGCGGAATGATTAAAGATTATACCTTTGTAGCGAAGTCCAACGCAATAAGAAAAATCCAATCTTTATGCGAATTCCACAATAAATCCAAAATATTACTCCGAGAAAACTTCAAATATTGCGTGGGCAATAATCTATCGAAGTCTGCTACCAAAGCCCACGAGAAACCCGCCAAGAAAATCCCTCAATTAGATCAAATCTGCCCAAAAGATCAAACCTTTAACCCAAAAAACTGCTGCCCACTACTTTTCTCGCCAATAAAATCGAACCCACTTCAACTCCGGTCACGATTTGGACAACCGGGATTGTGGATCACCAACCCAAGGAAGAGATCAACACAAACCCAGCTGGATCAAGCACCCCGGAGTGAACAGTGTCCGTGAACAGTATCCGGGATGAACAGTATCTGCGTGAACAGTAATTCCGGCGTAAACAGTACCGGTGAACAGTCCCCCCGTGAACAGTCCCCCCGTGAACAGTAATTCCAGCAGTGGGCAACTCCAAAAATCGATGGGCTATCTAAAAGTTTAATCTTTCAAGCTTAATCTAAATCGAGAAGTGAGAATCCAAGTTCGTTTTTGAAAGAAAACTCAAAAGGCAAGAGAGTTTCTCTCTAGAACTTTCTCACTCTAAGGAAGACATAAATGTCTTGCAAGATTTTCTTAAGTTTCTTTGGCCTTAAGCTTTCTATTTATGGGAGCTCTAATGGAGACCTAATGGGCTCTCAAGTTGGGTCTTTTAATTTGACTTTCGTTGACCGCTTAGTCTTTCTTGACTAATCAACTCCAATCGACCCATTCGAATTAATTTCTTAACCCACTTCATTAATTTAATTTAATCAAACCCTTAGAATTAATTAATTCAAATAGAATTAATTTCTTAATTCACCTTGTCGATTAAATATTAATTAAACCTTTAGGATTAATTAATTCACCTCGTCGATTAGTCAAATGCATAATTAGTCGTACCACTATTGGACTAATTATGGAACTACCGCTCGAAAATGACTTTACATCGCACCATTATATTTTCTTCTATCTCCCCACATTAAAAATCTAGCGCTCGTCGGTTTATCAATTTACTGACAAACTAATTCACCAACTTCTTGGTATCCGAGATTAGTACCACTCTACCTTTTATTATACCGGACGTAAAGTCCACCGGCCGGGTTTAGTATAATAGACCTTACGAGCTTATCTCGGGAGCACCATCAACCCGGCGAACCGGTACGTGGATTCCTCCGACTAGCAATGGCACGTAAGAAGCTAAACACCGCATACCCAACCTACCGAGGTATAGGCCTCAATTGACCGCACTCTTTGGCAAATCAAAGCATACGATATCCAACTCTCACGCCCGTCCCAATCTCGGGATTGAGAGATTGAATACTAGGATCGAATTGACTACGCCGATCAGTATAAGTCAATTCTATCCAAACTGGTCATGCTCAATATGCCCCGGGCCGTGTGATTTAAACTAGTTTAGATAAATTAATTTCCAAACCACACGATAACCTATACCGATAGTATGTTCAGACTATCTCGGTTACGAGCATACTTTTAATATATCAATACTTTAACCAATAACGGTATCTACTGTGTCTTTCCACACTCCGTTATCTAGTTCTATGATATAAAGGAACAAATTTATACCGAAACAAAATGATATGTCAACTGTGGATATTAGTTTTTGATACAAGCCATAGCTTTTCTGTATTCAAAACTAACAATCTCCCGGAAGCTTGAGCTAGGGTTTAGGTTATTGATGGCGCTTGAGCTCGGATCCATAGAGTTCTAAACTCCATACTGGAGATTTAGCCCAAAATGATGTAGTATTGGTGTAAATCAAGCATTACAAAAGAATTCTACTCGCGACTGCGGTCTAGCCAAAGTGTTATGCTTCATAAGAGCCGAGTGCCTGTCTGACAGCGAACCCTCTTCTGTAGAACGGTAGAATATCTTTCCATCAATCGTCAGTGCTTGAGTGTATGTATATGCTTCATTTTTTTAGTTGTGTATATATCGGATGGTTGATACAACCTTATCTATGGTAGAATCATTTCCTTAGTAGCTTACTCCTTGTGTGTTCATGTTGGACCACGGATTATGTGCGTCGTCGTTTCTCCTAGAACACATTGATGTCGTTAATCGAATGCACAAATAGGATAGGTTACCAGAACAGAATCTGATCCTTGATAAACCTGAACCCATCTGCTATGTCACAACACAATATTAACTCTAATGGTGGCTGAATTTCCTCCCTAAAACCAACCCTATTCCAACCTGATCATTTGTGTGCTTTGTGAATGCTTACTATTGTAACTTGTATACTTCTGTGGACATTAATCAAAAGAAAATTAAATCTGCATAATTGTTCGGTTTCTCTCTGTGGGATCGACACCTAAATTACTACACCGATAGGGTATTGGAATCCCTTAGTGTGAAAATTTAAGTTTTTATTTTGTTGTGTAATTTTCACACTCCAATAGGGTACAGGTGTGGTAATGTACACCTGGGCCTAAGCTCTGTAAATCAATATTAATGGATCAATCAATCATTAGACTATGTAATGTAAGAACCTTTCATAATATCAGTATATATATTGGGTTTCAAAAATACACAGATATATATAATCACGTTGTTCAAGAAGCACGTTCACTTTCCACATCCAAACTCTTATATATATAGGTAATATCCAAGCATGCAATAATATATATATATATATATATATATACACATACAGTAGGGGGAAAGTTGTCAAGTTTAGCAAGACAAACTCACAGTGAGGAATTCTTCGATAGTCTTAGGAAAAAAACTCCAAACTCCTCTAAGTTGGAGTATCTTACATCCATTTATAGAGAAAATCTAAGGAAGGAAATGCAACATGGCTATTTTGGGAATTCCTCGATATTCTCAGGGAAAAACTCCAAACTCCCCTAAGTTGGAGAATCTTACATCTATTTATAGAGAAAATCTAAGGAAGGAAATATAGGATAGCTATTTTGGGAATTCCAAAATTTTGCTTCTGGGCTAAGTTTTGCAAGATGGCATCTTCCAGGAGGTAGCTAGCTAACACAACCATAAAAGTAACTTGCACTGTTCAGAGGCCGTTAAAGCAACCTGCAATAGTGTACTAGGTGTCATACTTCAGTGTGCTTCTCTCGTGCCGGTGTACTATTTGACCCATTGGGTAGGATCATAGCTAATGCCGATGTACTATTTGTCTTCTTTGATCCTGCCCACAGCTCGTGCCGGTGTACTAACAGTCCTTCTGGTCATCTGCCTGCTGCCCGTGTTGGTGGTGGTTGTCAGACGCTCAGCAGATATTGGCTTCTACTGAGCATCACCTGGAAGTGTTTTGTCGCAGTCACAGTGCACTGGTCCGGTGGACATTGCTTCTTCAGACACTACAGTTCTGGGTCGTCATCTTGTTACGCTCACTAGATGCTGACATTTGATGGCTGTCATCTTGTCACGTTCTGTAGACGCTATTGTTCGTAAGTCGTGATCTCTTCTTGTCTAGTGTTAGCTGCTTCATCTCATCGTTAACTCCATTTTGTCTCTGTCGTGTCCAGGAAACGGGGTCTTGAACTGGACTTCTTCAGCTCATTTTCATCAAACGCTGGATTTCACTGGACTTTATGTATCTCGCGCTTAAGAGAAGTTGTCGTCTGCTTGCCATGTCCTATGCTACCTTGAAAAACCTTCAGCTCTACTCCAAATGCTTAATCTCTAGTGTGGTTTTCTACTATCATCATTCTATCAATATTTTATATGCAATCAGCACAAATAAAGCTGACAAAATTTAGAACACAAATAATTTATAGGAAAAAAGTGTGTGCATTTCTCAACATCACCTTGTATATTTATAATAACTATACAGAACCTTTTACAATCAGGAAACCAATATTTGGTAACTACCATAATTATAATCACTATATAATTAGGAAATAATAGGTTTTCTAATCTCAATCTCAACACCTCCCTCAAGTTGGAGCATGTAGATTTCCAATGCCTAACTTGGATACAAAAGAATCAAACTATTGCTTCCCTGAGGCCTTGTTGGTATATGTGCCATTATAAGGGCTATATAGACGTTTTTCGTTTGACTGATATATATCAAATGAGTTAATTTCATCAGTTTAACATTCTTGTGCATATATAAATGATAAAATGATCCATGTACTAGAACATTGGCTTGTAAGTGAACCTTGAGAGTGTCTTGGTTGTAAAACCCCTTAAGCCAGAAAATGTTCTAAGTACAAAACTATCCCTAGTCGGTTATTGACATGGGAACGTCAATATGATAAGACTAGTATGTGTTTTAGTGTTGGTAGAGTTTTACTAGCCATGATGTAGTGACATCAACTAAAAACATAGATGAATATGTTTAGAAAAGCAAGAAGAAACATTCCATGGACTACTTAGATCATGAGTGATTCTTTTGAGTAGTACTCATACTAGATCCTTAGACCATAAATCACTACATGGTCTTAGGTGAAGAGTAGTGTACTTTGACATATGCCTAACAGGGTCGTAACAGGTTGCCAAATACGGGTATGATTGGGTATGCAATGAATCACGCTAAGACATGATGAGACTACAAATCTGTGGGGATCGCCGCTAAACATGTCTCAGTAATTAAGGCATAATTAATCGTACTTATAAGCTTTGGACAATCCGCTTTCCAATGTCCCGTCTTATTGCACTTGAAGCAATTGTCTTTCGACTTCTTCTTTGCAATATCTGGCTTAGGCGCAATTTGTGCCTTTTTAGCTACTCCCTCGAGTTTTCTCTTATTCTTTCCAGCCTCAGGCTCAGAAGAAAATTCTAAAGCTTCGACTGTGACTAAAGCTCGCTTCTTCTCTTGAAGAAGACTTTTAGCCGCCATCAACTCTGCCAAGAGCTCGGATGAACTCCACAACATCTTACTTATGTTGTAGTTCAACAGAATCCGCTCATAGCTTTGAGGCCGCCATCAACTCTGCCAAGAGCTCGGATGAACTCCACAACATCTTACTTATGTTGTAGTTCAACCGAATCCGCTTATAGCTTTGAGGCAAACTCTGGTGGACAATATCAGCTTTGGTTTCACCAACGATTTCGCCTCCCACTACCTCAACTTGTTGATGTTACTAATCATGTTAATGACACGATCTCTCACAGGAGCGCTCTCAGCCCTAAGGACAATATCCAAGTTACGACTTCCATCGACATTATTAGTTCCAGTTAAATTGTTGTTTTTCAAAATAGCAGCTAAAGGATTGAATGCCATATCGATTTAAACTGGAAAGTAAACAAACAGTGTTTCAGTTATATATGCTAGAATTTTCGAAAAACATGAAAATTCAATTTAATTATTGATTTCCCTCAAAACAATAATATTAATCCACCAACATCTCATCCACTGGGATTCTCGCAAGCCACGCAGTGTGGATGTTTACGCTAACCCATATTCGTTTGAGAAGAACCAAGTTCATTAACTACACTATCTGACCAACGATCTTTTGATCAACGTAGCTAATAGTCAGTGCTTTCAGCCGTACAAGTAAGCAACGTAACCTCGCGGGAGGAATACTGCAGATCGTACACTAAGTGTGTGCCATTAGGTGACTTCTGAGTTTGTTACCTCAGGATAGTGCGCCTCAGATGGAGAGGTTGTCGCATTTCTCCTAGTTAAACTCGCTCTAGTCATCTTACTCAGAAGCTCATAGTCTGGCGATCTCGGGGCTGGACTCATCTGAATGGAGGAAGGCCCTAATGCCAACGCGCAAGCCCACCCACATCGCATATAAACCCCTTATGGTGGCCATGGGGATGTAACACAACCCGCTCCCACTTAGATTTCCAAATTGAGGGTTTTTCCGGTTTTAACATGCAATTAACTAACCTAAGTTATGTGCAACCATAAAACCAGTCATGCTTTAAATCATGCATCTAATATACAGCATAAAAATTAAAACAATAAATACGGGAAATAAATACGTAAAATAAATTTCCCGAACGGGTCACCCGGGCCGCACGGGCCGCAGCACGGCCCGAAAGGCGAGTTGCCCGCGCGCGCGGCCTGCGCTCGCGTGCCCACGCGCCCGGATGGGCCGTGCGCGCGCGGCCCTGCGCGCCCAGCAGCAGCGCGCAGCAGTTGCTGCGTTCAGCGACTAGTGCGCTGCTGCCCTTTTGGCCTGCCGGCCGGCGCGACTGCTGCCGGCGGTCGTTGCCGGTGTCACCTCCTGCCGCCAACTCCTCATCTGTTTTTTCCCACGCTATTTGGTCTTCTTGCAATTCGTTCTGGGTTTTCCTGGGTTTCTTCAAATTCATGATAACCCAAAACCCACGAATCCTAGTTGCCCTCCATAACGCCTTCGATTACATAAAAAACAATTTTCCTACTACAAGGCATTCTAAGAAAATTAAATAATCGAAATTACATAGAAAAAATCCTACTACAGATTTGATCTAATCCTACACGGCTTCCAGCACGTGGTTATACTTCATAATAAAATTAAATCCGGACATGTCCCGGAGTTTAATTAAAACCCATACAAACGTAACCATAATAGTCGGGATTCTAAACCACCTGCAAATAAAACCATGTAATAAATCGAACAAGCACAGAACCCCCTAAACCAGGCTCGGATACCAATTGAAAGAATTTGGTAGGATTTGGGTTTGCACTTGCTCGATTTACCACGCAACAAAAATTTCTATTAAAGCGGAATCATAGAAAAGTACCTTTGAAGCGTGCACCTGGTGATTCTCTTGTTTACCTCAAGACTATGACTTCACGTTGTGTGGGCAACGAACTAGAAGTCAATTGATCAGCTACTCACCACAATCCACCTGCTACAAAACTCTAGCCCCGCAGCACCTGGCACGTACTATAAACGCACCGCCCGCAGAGAGAGAAAGCTACGCGCAGCTGGTATAAACCAAGGCCAAAATTTCAGCCACTAGAAACCCAAAAACCAGCTGCACACTTTCTTGAAAATTCAACTTGGAGAGAGAAACGTTTTCTCTCTCTAGAAATCCTGTGGAATAATTGTTGAATTGTATGTCTTGAATAACTGATCCCTTGTCTATTTATAGAGTTACAAGAGAGACTCCAAGTTGGTTTAGGATTGGTCTTCCTACAGGGTTTCTGTTTTCCTTCAATCCTGTTTCTGGACTGATACTGATTCTGTTTCCTTCAATCCTGTTCCTGGACTGATACACTCCCAACTGTCACAGGGATTCACTTATCCCAATCCAGTTCCTGGGATGAATCACTCCCAACGGATACAGGGATTCACTTATCCCAAACCAGTTCCAGGGATGATTCACAACCAACTGACACAAGGATTAATTAATTTCTAAATTAATTAAATCTACCTTTGTCAACAACCCAGTACATAATTAATCGTACCACTAACGGATTAATTATGGCACTACCAACCTACACCAGAATTGCTTCTGGAACAACTTAATTAAATTATATTCATAATCTCCCCACATAAAAGATATAGTGCTCATTAATTCATTAATTTACTGAGAAATTAATTCATCAACTTCTTTAATTCCGAGACTAGTACCACTCGACCTTTTTACTATATCGGACATAAGTCCACCGGCCGGGTTTAGTATAATAAACATTTCGAGCTCATCTCGGGAGCATCATCACCCCGGACGCACCGGTACATGGTTTCCATTCGACAAGCAGCAGCACACCAAGTAACTAAACACGCGCACCCAACCCACCGAGACTATTGGCCACATTTGACCTCACCCATTGGCATATCAAAGTACACTATGTCTAATCCTCATGCCCGCTCGAGTCTAGGGATTTAGAGATAGAATACAAGGATCGATTTGTCTATTAAATCAGTACAAGACAAATCATTCCTAAGAGTCAAGTTCAATATGCCCCGGGCACATCTATATGATTCAATTAGTTTAGACAAACTAATTATCTGAATCACATAATAACCTAGACCGACAGTTTGTCCAAAGCTGTCTCGGTTACGAACCTCATTTATAGATTATGTCTTTCAACCAATGATGAGATCTACTGTGTCGCACCAGACACCTCATCATCTACTTATATAATATAAATGGACGATTAATGCACAACTAAATATAATTAAAACACAAATCGATATATTAAACTGGAAAACTATACAATACAAGCATAGCTTATGTATTCTACTCCAACAATTATGTCTTGCTAGAGACCATTAATGACCTATGAATTTATTAATTAGATTGAGTTATCTATTGCAGATATTAGAATGGACCTGCAGGATCGCACATAAAAGAATTTGATGATACAGAATAAGTAATCTTGCCTGCACTAAGTATAATTATTATGCTTAGATAAATAATGCTTAATTAAATGGTTTAATGAAGTATTATTAAAAGTTTTGTGGTATTAATTAAGAGTTAATTAAGTACCTATGAGCAATTGGGATAAACTAATAAATCAAGGGACCAAATTTCAATTGTGGTATTCTTGACCCATCAGCCTGATCCATGGGTCACTGATTGATCCATGGGTTCAAATCAGTTTAAATATTACTTACTGATTAGTTTTGACACTTCTGTTATATATCTATTTGAGAGATATATGTTTAAGGAGATAAGAAGTTAGAAAAACAAGAATCCCAAATATTTCTGCATGCTTGAGGGCTACCACCCAATCTGTGAAGGACTCTCATACTTGAGAGTAGAGGATTCTTCTGGGAAGAATCTACGGTGATCAACGACATCAAACAATGATCCAGACGTCAGCCACCGAATGCACTCATGGGTAAGAGTTACCGCTTTGAACATAAGAACTAATCAACACTAAAATGAATAGGCATTAATTTTTTTAGAAAAACTTCCATTGCATTTTTTTTATTGTCGTGCCAACGTTCCTAAAAGGCCTTAGTCAAGATATCTGCTAACTGAGCTTTAGAAGTGACATAAGACATAGACACAATACCCTGAAGCACAACATCCCGCACAAAATGACAATCAATTCCAATATGTTTGGTGTGCTCATGAAAGACAGGATTGGCAGCTATATGTAAAACAGACCGACTATCACAATACAGCTGCACCGGTTGCTTATGAGCAATGCCAAGACTCAAAAGCAATCCCTTCAACCACTTCAACTCACAAACTGTAGAAGGCATAGCCCCGTACTCAGCCTCAGAAGAAGAACGAGACACCATATATTGTTTCTTAGTGCGCCAAGACACCGGGAAAAGACCAAGCTAAGTAAACCAACCTGTAAGAGATCTGCGTGTGCTAGGACAAGTAGCCTAATTTTGATCACACCACGCATATAACTGCAAATCACAATCTGAACGAAGCACAATCCCTTGGCCTGGATTGCCCTTCAAGTAACGTATAACCCTGAGAGAAGCTTCCCAATGAGAAGAACGGGGTTGCTGCATAAATTGTGCCAACACATAAATTGAATATGACAGCTCAGGACGTGTGGCAGCCAAGTAGATGAGGCACCCAACCAAATGTTTATAACTCGTAGGATCCTCAAGTAAATCACCTCTGTTGCAAACAAATGATGATTCTGCTCCAGAAGAAATGTAGCAGGTTTACTCCCCAATAAACCAACCTTAGCTACAATATCCAAGGCATATTTTTGTTGACAAAGAAAAAGTCTGGTGGTATTCTGCGCCATCTCTATACCTAAGAAGTACTTTAAAATACCCAAATCCTTCATATGAAAACACTTACTCAAGTATTTCTTAAACTGAGTAATCGCGTGACAATCATTCCTAGTAATAACCAAATCATCAATATATATGAACACACATGCATACGTACAGAACCACGATGAAAGCTGAACAAAGAATAATCAGCATATGATTGTAGAAAACTATACCGCTTTAATGCACCTGTAAGTTTAGTAAAATAGCATCTAGGAGTCTGTTTTAAACCATAAAGAGAGCGACACAAACGACAAACCTGTCCCTTCACATGCGCTCCACCAAAACCGGGGCTAAGCTCATATAAACTTCTTTCTCAAGATCACCATGCAGGAAAGCATTGTGAACAACTATCTGATGAAACTCCCAAGCCTGTGCCACACCAACAGCTAAGAATAACAGAATAGTAACCATCTTGGCTACTGGGGTAAACATTTCTTGATAGGCAATGCCCTCCTTCTGAAGATTTCCAAGGACCACAAGACGCACTTTAAAACGCTCAACAGACCCATCAGAATGATGCTTGATCTTGTACAACCAGGAAAAACCTATAGCTGGGTTCCCATGGAGAAGAGACACAAGTTCCCAATTACGATTATTCTCCAATGCTGGATCACTTCCTTCATTGCTAAATGCCAACGAGGATTGGCAGCAGCCTCAACAAAAGAACGAGGCTCTACCTAGGAAGCTTCAGCTGACAAAAAAATTTGGTGTGCCACAAAAAAAAGAGATTCAAGAGATATACTCAGCTATAGGATAGGGTGTACCTGAGGATGATGACGGAGAGGGGATGGTAGGTTTGGGAGGGGGGCGAGGGACAAACTGTGTGAGACACATAATCACGTGACCGAGTAGAAGGAACCTTAGTTCGATGACTATGGCCTAACAACTCAATGAGTCATCAACCGAAGAAACTGGAGCTGGGGAACTCATGTCGGACTCCACCGGCGACGCCGTGAGCGCCATGCCATTGCAGTCATGACGTTTTGGTGTTGGCGAAAGAGAAACGCCGATGTCATCGCTGTCTGAACCCACCGCCGCCGGTAAGAAATTACCGGCTGGCGGTGTGACTTCCTTAGGGTGGCGCAAGAACTCATCTGCAGAATCATCTTCTGGCCACAGATCAATCTGAATGTTTGGAAGCACTGCAGGAGAAGATGTAGTCACTTTGTAGGGAAAGACAGTCTCACAAAATTCAACATCCCGGGAAATCACAATACTTTTTTGCTCAGTCCAACCAATGTTGCAGAGGCTGTGCTGCTAGCTCCTGTCACTGCTATGTTGGCACCTGTTCCACGGCCACCACGACTACGTCCACGTCCTTGGGGATAACCAATAAGCTCATAGCAAGTAGTAATCATATGACCTGGTTTATCACAGTAAAAGTAAACTCTACACCCGTTACCAATCACTGCACGACACTGATAATTCCAAAACGAAAATAAAAACTATCGTCGCCGAAATAGTAGAATTCCGCCGTAGCTAAGAATCTAAGAAAAATTGCTCCACAAGAAAAATTCTTAAAAAGCGTGCCACAAGAAAATTCGTGCCAAAATTCGTGCCGCAACAAAATTAGCTCGGACCAAAACCAAATTTGAGTAAAGCCAATTCGTAAGGCAATTTATCAATGCAACCCTTTCTCAAATCAACCAAATTTGGATGCCACGTTGGACAAACAAGCAACAAACCAATTTATAAATGCAAGAAACCAAAGCCAAAAAATTTGTGCCAACCCTTTCTCAAACCAACCAAATATGACGCCACGTTGGACAAACATGCAAGAAACCAAGTCCTTTAGACAGTTTGGTCTTTCCAGCCGCAAAATTCCATAATCCCTTGGGTTTCGAGCAATAAAAAAATAATCTGGATTGCTATTTGTATCATGGAATTGTTATTTGTATCTCAAAAAAAAAAATAAAAATAATAATAAAAAGACCAAAATGCTCTTATGATGGAACATTTGTAGAAAATACTAAGTACGGGACAAAAACGCACCAAAAATGCATTTTTACCAAACATTTAAACGCATGAAAAAACGTTTTTTACATGTAAAAATTCAGTAAAATGACATTTTTGATGATTGAAAACGTCAAAACTGAACGATTTTAACTACAGAAAATGCAATAAATGTACGTTTTTTGCCAGGCATAAACGCCAGAACGTTGCGTTTGCACCATGGATGAAACGCCAAAATGGGGCGTTTCATCCACGGTTCGCTCGCCCAAACGGGGCGTTTTTGCCCAGCAAAAACTTAAAAAGCCCCAACTCCTCAGCCGAACCATTTTGTCAAGTTTTTCCTCAAAATTTCAGTTCCAAAATGCCAAAGTGTTTAGATTTTGTTGGCCAAAAACGTAAAAAAATGGACGGAGGAGATGGCGAATCATCACAAAGGCACGGGGCGGGCAAAGATCCACTGATAAACAGGATAAAAATCGTTATGAATTTGAGTTTTTTCTGCATTTTTTGGCGTTTATATGCATTGAATAAGTGTTTATTTGCGTTATTTTTGTTAGAAATCTGTGTTTAGGTGCGTTTTAGGTATGTAGAAACACAATTTGGTATGGATTTGGTGGGTTTTTGTATGCCAGAAACGCCGCCCGCCAGCGTTTTGAGTACCTCAAAACGCCGGCCGATGGCGTTTTGAGATACTTAAAACGCCAAACGCCGGCCGATGGCGTTTTGAGTATCTCAAAATGCCGGCCGAAGGCGTTTTGATTATCCACCACGACCCCTATCCATAATTTGATTTAAATTCCATAATTGAATTTTACAATATAATTGCTTCGATTGATTGATTGATTGATTGATTTATTTATTTATTTATTTAGGGTGGCGCTAAGTTAAAGGCACAAGTGGATAGACAGCGTCCCACAGCTTCTGCTAGAAGACAGAAGGTACCTGTGATGAGGGGAGGAGGTAGAGGGATGGGTAGGGGTCGTGGTGGAGGTGGGATTGTTATTTCTGAGGGAGGACGGGGAGGTGGTGGACGAGGAGGTGGTAGACGGGGAGGCGGTAGAGTAGTTGGAGGTGGCGCTGACTCCTCATTTCAGTTGAGAGATGAGTATTACGATACTACTGATTCCGATGACACTGATGAGAGTGAGGATGAGCACATTGGGCATCAGGAGGAGGATGAGCATCCGCATGAGCAGTCACGGCAGGAGGAGGCTAGTGGGAGTGGACGGCCACTGGAGGATCAGGGTGAGGAGGATACCTACGGAGGTGACCCTTCTCACCCACATGCTGAGAGGACCGTCCGGTATAGGAATCCAGACGACGGCCAGTTCGAGGAGGTGGATCCTGCTTCAGGTACGCGTTTTAATTTATATGTATTATTATTTATAATAAGTAGTTGATTTAATTTAATTGTTGATAAAATTAGAATTGTTTATTGCTTGACTTAATTGTGTGCTTTTTATGTAGTTCAGTAATTATTTTAATTTGTATATGTATTTGCTTGACTTATTTGTGTTTTTATTTAATTATTTTAGTTGATTTAAATTACAAATTGCATAAACTAACATGACGTAAAAACCACATATCACCATGTTAAAAAAAAAAAAAAAAACTTTCTGAACACGTTGAAAAACACCTATCATATGTAGTTGCTTATTGTACTTATTTTTTAATTACGTTGTTTATTTATTTTATACATTTAATTTACATATATATTTATATATATATATATTTTGTCCATATAGTTCACCGTAGGAAGCGTATGAGGCATGATCGGAGTTGGATAGTTACAGGGCCCATTGAGGGGGGCCCTATAGATGATAGCCTCATACCTAGCTTTTTAGGGCATGTGGTATCTAGATATTGGCAGGAGGGGGTGCCTACTAGATACCACCTTAGATGCCACAATAGAGGTAGCATGTACGACATGTTTGAGAGGTGAATCGCATCCATGACGGTTGAGGGTGCGCAGATTTTGAGCGGGACAGGACTTGGACACCTGCCCCGCATTATGTACCGGAGCATTGATGAGCCTCTCATCAATGCGTTTTTGGAGAGGTGACAGCCGGATACGAACTCATTCCACCTCCCCTTCGGAGAGATGACCATCCTCCTACACGATGTGTGGGAGATTTTGAGGATTCCAGTCGATGGTCGACTTATCACCGAGGTTACACCGTCGTCCACTATACTGTCATGGTCGAGAGGTTTGCTAGAGATTCCTCCTGAGGAGCGTATAGATGGGGATCTGTATAGGAATGGCAGATTCTCTACTCAGCGGGTGATCGAGCGGTGTATGCAGCGGGCCAGGGATGATTCGGATGTGGCCGTTTTAGTATGGAGCCTTATTGGAACTTGTCTATTTACAGACAAAAGTTCCAATAAGTTTATGCCAGCCCCTGTGGTACAGGTTAGGAATGGGCTGGACCAGATTGGCGAGGAGGCATGGGGTACAACGACACTTGCATTCCTGTACCACCATCTAGGGTGCGCGAGTCGTCACGGGATGCAGAGTTTCGCTGGATGCATGACTCTATTACAGTCATGGATCTACGAGCACTTTCCCGATTTTAGACCCCATCCTATGCCCCTTCCTTTGCATGGCACACAGGCGCGTGCATTGAGGTGGGCCATCGACAGCCACGGGGCACAGAGCAGTGCTTAGCCGCCATACGACTTGCGCTGGACGAGATGACAGCCGACATGGTTAGTAAATAGTTAGAAATTTTAACAATTATATTTTGGTTTAATATATTTTCATATATTTTATTATTTAAGATTTTTAAATACTTTTCAAAGGTCACTTGGATGCCATACGGACGGGACGCCATGTCGCGGAAGTCGAGGACCCTGTACCGAGGACTTATTGCGTACAGGGATCACATCGAGCCTTACATGCCAGACCGATGCGTCTGCCAGCTTGGTTATGTCCAGTGGATTCCAGCTCGCTTCATCCGTCCGGGCCGGGATACTTACCGCGACTACACAGGGTGACCATATATGGTACGACATGCCGTTGAGTATGCCGAGTCTACATGGGAGGAGTTCGGCACGTCATTCATGGGTATTTCCCTCGCTGGCCGACAGTGTACCGGTGGAGCTGTTGCTCGGAGTGCTGCGGTCGATGGCTATTTGGAGTGATTTCGTCCCCGATCACGTCCGCGAGTACTTCCCATCGATCCCCAGGCTGTTATAGAGCCCCCTCGTCCACGTCGCGCCGCCTCAGAGTTTGTAAGTATTAATGTGTATTTGCAAATTATTTTATTTATTAAATTCAAATCATTTTATTTGACTCTAATATATTGTTTGTATATTTGTAGTGGATGGGTCGATTTGGTCAGCTACATCATGCATTATTAGATGTAGTGCGAGAGAGTGTTCCAGATCTGTACGATGAGTTCGCACCCGCCACTGCAGATCTAGAAGATGAGTTCGACCGATCGATATGATTTTGTATTGTATTAGTTATTATCATTGTATAAATGCTCAAATATTATTATTATTTATGTGATTATATTATATTTTATTGTCTTTTTCATACATATGTTGTATTTTATACGTATATTTCATCAAACATTCCACGTACTTAAAGAGTAACACAAATTGCGTTTACACCAACCAAACAAATAATGAAAGACAACACGTTGGAATTTACAAAATATTACAATAAGAATAATAGTAATACAACATATTGCTCGTACAATATACATTCTAGCCATCACGTAGTGCATTCCAAGCATTAAATCTAGCTGCCAAATTTTGTGGCCAATCACCTACACTTTCAGCATGACGCTGATGTGGCCAAACAAAGCTCAACAGCGGGATAAGACACTCATCGACCACATCGACACGTACGTAATGGTTCCCATTTACATGGGCAAGCGCTATAACCCTTTCAGGTTATGTGTCGCCAGTGGAGGAATACAAAGGTAATACAGAATAATTTCCATCTGAACGAGTACGGCTCAAATGTATTACCAGTGCATTCGCATAAGTGGCGAGAGAGAACAAATCCGTAGGTGTATCCATCCAATGCTGCTCACCACAATCTGTGCTTTCAAAATTTATTCCCCTAAGTACCATAGCCACGTGATCACCATCAGGGGGACTCAACTCCAACGATTGGAATACACACCTATACCTATCCGGGTGGCTCATAATCTCCCCACTCAATGACCTGCGAGCTAGTCTCCAATATTTCTCGTGGCCAAAAAGGTAAGTAGAAATTACTCGGAAACCACACTGGCCATCCCCATTTACATCTGACCAGCCTGTACAGTAAGGCTGGAAAAATGCTGGCACACACTGAATGTCTCCACCAGAACCTGTCAAGTAATTATGTTTCATTCAATAAACATAACTGCATACTGTATATATACGTAAAAAATTTATTAAAAAATTCAGCAATTTCGTAATTTATTTTATTCAACAATTTAAAAGGACTTATTTACCTGTCCTTAATGGAGAACCACCATCAAAACCTGTATGAATGCGGTGTGACCGACCTGTCGAGCGGCTGGATGAGCCTGAACGACACCTGCCACGTCGGTCACGTGTCGCTCTTTCTCGTGAACTCCACTCGCGCATTACAGAATGATGTAATCTACTTGGTGGTCGCCCCCTTTGGGGTCCCGAGGTATCTGGCTCTCCAACACTGGCCATGTCAAGGTACATCTGCTCTACGTACGCCCTATTCAACAGACGGGCCAAAAAAAACGGACTGGTAGATACTGTAGGGACGACTTCCTCGTTGAAATACCTTAACAAACAAATATATTAAATGTAAACTATTTTTAAAAAATATGAAATGTCAAATCAATTGAATAATATTAAAGTTCATAAATTAAATGATGCAGCTGATGTCCTCATCAATGTAATTCGCATCCCCCTGTGATGGCACAATGGTCAACCTCTTCCAAAACTCATGCACATGTGGAAGTAGGGGATTTTCAGGCATTGACTGTGCCTTGAATATGTCACAAGCACAGGGAATCCCACGTGTCACCTTGGGCACACATCCACATTGCTCGAGTACTGCGCCTGCCAACTTATTCTTTCTTCGAACTTCTTTCCTAACCAACTTCAAACAATGGTGTGACACGTACTTGTTCAAATAACAGTATGGAAATCCCTGCATACTTGTTTGAGTCATGGAGATGGAAGCCTCAAGAGAGCCTCTATAATAATGTCAATTAAAAATAAAATTAATTAAAACATTTAAAATAAATAGTAGTATACCAAAATTGAATGATTTGAACTAATAATGAAAAAAAACTTAAACAATTACATAATTAAACTAACCCGATGTGAGGGTACAAGTTGCTGAGATGAGAGTCGATCTTTGTGAACAAAGTGTCATGGGAATTGGTGGAAGAATTAAGCCAATCTTTCATAGCAGCATGCGAAGCCTCTACTTTGTTAGTGGAAGTATTACCAAAGTGGAGAAATTGATTTGTCCAAGCTCGAACAAATTTCTCCTTGTGAATGAGCCATGTAGTCTCGATAAAATCAACAGCTAACGGCTCAATGAGAGTGTACTTAACCTTGAAATTCTGCAATAAACGGCTAAACTCCTCTACTGTCGGAGCCTTAATAATTTTCTTCCACCAGTTGTCATGAATATCACATGCTAAGTTTTTGTTTCTTCTCCCAACATTTTTTTCCAACCACGCATTCACATCACGCCCAATATGTCACAAACATAACAAGTGATGTGAAGCGGGAAAATGATCCTTAATTGGCTGTAACAAACCCAACTCCCTATCTGTCACAATCACACTAGGTGACAAACTAGCCGGCAGCAAAAATCTCAAGTTCCTCATAACCCAGTCATATGACTCCTTTGACTCATTTCTAACAATAGCAAATGCAATATTGAAATTCTTATTTGTAGGAGTCATACCTACCATCTCAACGGCAGGCATTTGGTACTTGTTGGTCTTGTAGGTATAATCAATCCCCACCACCCAATACCATCTGTGGAACATCTGAATTGAGGTTGGATGTGCAAAGAAGACCTGTGTGATCTCATCAGTGTTCGCATCCTTCAGAATCTTGACATAATACTGCTTCTCCTCCGCCAAATGCATAAATTGCTGCCCAATATTCCTACCTTCCAATCCGGCGGTCTTCATCTCTCCTTTCAAATTGTACACTGATTTGATTGGTACCTGGGAATCGGGAAACTGTTTATTAATAGCTTCCCAAACACACTTTGGCTTCACATTCGACCGAAGCATAAATTCAGCAACAGCCTTTGACTCTTTTGTAAAATGGCTCAACTGTCTGTGACCATATGGATGCCTTATACCTGTAAATACCATTTAGTTATAATAACAATTCATGCATACAACACATCAATCAACTTAATTACTATTATGCGCAAATAATGTAATACCAGTGTGATTGTGAGTTGACGCTTCTCCTGGATTTGTATAAACCTTGTGACGTCCCAAATCAATTCTCTTACAAGTCAACCTAAAGGGGCAATTAGTGCCGCTCCTTCTTGTATTCTTTCGTCTGGTTGGGAGAGGGGCTTTGGCAGGATCTCTCCATCGCTTGCAAGAAAAGTAGTACGTCACAAATCCTTGATTACCTCCCCTCTTTGTAATTAAGAACTTCAACCTCTTAGCTATTTTCTGGCAATATTTCAAGGCCTTGCCAATAGTGCGAAACTCTCTGTCAATCTTGAAATATCCACTCAAATCTGCTCCAGGTTCAAGTTCAACCGCCTTCCCTTGAGCATGATCCGCCTCATTGTCATCTTCATCATCCTCTTCATCGTCCTCCTCCTCTTCATTCTCCGCCTCCTCTTCATCCTCATACACCTCCTCCTCCTCGTACTCATCATCGTCATCCTGTATGTGAATACACACATTAATTAAAACAAAACACATTTACTATTATATTATACAAAAACACAATTAAAATTATATACGAAACAGTATGTATGCAGTATGGTAAAAATTATCGTACAAAAACCAAAAAAAATAAAAAATAAAAAATGAATTTTTACTATTATTTCTACCAAAAACACAGCATAGTTATGATTCTGGCAATCAAAAACGCAACAATTTTGCGTTTCATGCAGTAAAAAATGCTACACTTATGCGTTTCCTGCAGCAAAAAACGCAACACTTATGCGTTTCTTGCAGCCAAAAACGCACCAAGATTTAGTTTCCAGCAACATAAAACGTAACACTTTTTATATAATGCATCTAAAAAACGCAACACTTTTTATATAACAGACGTACAAAACGCAACACTTTTTATATATTAACTGTAAACAACGCTACAAACTAACGTTTCTACCATGGCGAAATTGTCAAACTGCAGCGTTTATACGCTTCCTAAACGTCATTTTAGCGTGTTTCCCCTACATTAATTTTAAAAATATATATACATCTTTACGGTTCGAAAACTTACCATATCGTGATGATTCGCGTGCTAAATATTCTTTCCACGTCAACTGAATGATGTAGCGAATGTTTTTTAACTTAAGTTTTTGTTAATATTTGTTTTTTGGATAGTTGTTGTGTATAAATTTTTCCTCCAATTCACATGAATGCATGTAAACGTTTTTGAACTTCTATACATGTCAAAAACACACCATTTTGACGAGCGAACCATGGGTAAAACGCACAATTTTAACGATTTGATTCACTAAAAATGCAGCATTTTAACGAGCGAACCATGGTGGAAACTTCCCATTTTGACGTTTTATAGGGCATAAAACGCTATGAAATTGCGTTTTTTACCCATCAAAACGCAATTTGGCATAAATTTTGTATGTCAAAAACGTTTTTTTATGCCGTTTTGGAAAAGTAAAAAACGCAATTTTGCCCCGTTTTTTACATAAAATCTGCCAATTTATCAAGAATTTTGTTCATAAGGGCATTTTGGTCATAATTATTATTTTTTTGTTTTTTTGTTATACAAATAGCAATTTTATGATACAAATAGCAAGTCCCAAAAATAATAGAGAATGCAAGAAACAACAACTCGTCCCCGAAGACAATAATTATCGGATGCCAGAAACAATCTCGTAAATAGAAGCCGCGATTCAAATAGAATTGTCGCAGACGGAAGACTTTTTCCGAACGGAAAGAACTCACGCCAACAAAGATGAAAACCCAAAAAGATTACCGCACGTCGATAGACAGACGAAAAAATTATGAACGGAAAGAAAATATTTTACGCGGTATTAGTAGAATTCGTCGTCCACAACTCAAAAAAAAAAAAAAAATCCTAGAAAAGTTTTTCTTGCTTTGATACAATAAAAAAATTTAGAACACAATTAATATATGGAAAAGAAGTGTATGTCTTTCTCTACGTTACATTGTATATTTATAATAATTATACAAAACTCTTTACAATCAGAAAATCTATATTTGGTAACTACCACAATTATAATCATTATATAATTAAGAAATAATAAGTTTCCTAATCCCAATCTCAACACAAACCCTTACTAGTATATTTACCTCATGAATAAATTAAGAATTTATCTATGAAAAGCTTAAAACCGTACTAAAAATATATAAAAATATGTGTAATAAAAATATGTTTAAAATGATTCGCGTCATATCTTTGATGTTTTGACGGAGGAGGATAAACAGGGACTTTTACTCCCTTTTTCGTGAGGAAGAGATCAAGGTTGTAGTTTTTTCTTATCTGCACATACCTCGCTGGGCCCAGATGGATTTCCAGGTTTTTTTTCAGGCTGCTTGGGACATTTGTGGGGAAGATGTAACTGCAGCTTGCCATGAGTTTATGCGGGTCGTGCCTATTCCTAGATCTATAGGTAGCACTTTTTTCACTTTGTTGCCTAAGAAGAAATTCCTTTCCACCCTTTTTTTTTTTAATTTTTGACTGATTAGTTTGTGTAACTTTATCTATAAATTTTTCACAATGGTCCTAAAGGTTCGAATGCAAACCCTTTTACCGAAGCTGATATCAGAAGAACAGTCTGGGTTTATGTAGGGAGAGACATTTTGGATAGTGTATTGTTCGCCTAAGATTTGGTGCAGTTTCTTAATGATAGAGTGCCAAGGGGCGATTTGTTGATCAAGTTAGACATGATGAACGTATTTGATCGTGTCTTTGGAGTTTTTGAAGGCTATTCTGCTACTTATGGCTTTTCCTCCTGCTTTTGTGTGTTTAATAATTGCAAACTTACAGGGAAACTAGTTTTCGTTCCTGTTGAATGGCTCAACGATTGGTTTTTTTCCAGCTTCATGTGGTCTCAAACATGGTGACCCATTGTCACATTTTCTCTTCATTTTTGTTTCAGAGGCTTTCACACGAGGCCTGCGAGCTAGAGGTGGCAATATTGTTACTTTCGGTGTCCCTCGTGGCTCCTTAGGGATCTCTCATTTGGCTTTTGTCGATGAAGCATGAGATCGCTAAAAGAATTCCTTGATTTTTTGAATGTTTATAAGCTGGCCACAGGACAAAAAGTTAACAAAACCGATAGCTCAGTTATTTTTCTTGCTCATTGTTCGCCTGTCATGAGAGGAAGGTTGCTGTGTCTTCTGGGAATGCGACAGGGGACTCTTCCTCTAGCATATCACTCGGGTGCCCTTTACTTCTTGGTCGTTCTAAAGTCTGCTATTTTCAAGGATTACTTGACTCTATTGATCAGGGATTAGACAATTAGAAAATCGCTTCTTGTCTCAGGCTGGGAGGTTAGAGTCAATTAAATCTGTATTGCTTTACATGCCCATACATGTTGCCTCGAGATATTATCTTCCAAAAGGGATTATTAAAGCTATTGAAAGGAAATGCCAGGACTTTTTCTGTTCTTCTTTGGATGGTGAACAACGAAGGCACTGGTGCTCCTAGGAAAAATTGGCTTCCCTATTGAGCGAAACAGGTTAGGGATTTGTCAGCTTCCTATAATAGTTGATAGCCTCTAGGCTTGTATGACTTAAGTCCAACTCGTACGACTCAAGACCAGCTCATATGCGGTGTGGACAACGAACCAACGATCAGTAATCCACCACAAAGCTCGCCGGAAAACAGCAACAGCTTGCCGCCGCTGGAAACCCGGACCCTCCAACCGGGCGTGAAGACAAACACTGTTGGAGGAGAGAGAGTGAAGCCGAGGTCGTGCGATTCACGCGCCACCACCGCCCTCAACCGCCGCAGACTTGGAGAGAAAACCGACTGCGAGAAGAAATTCTAAAGAATTCTCGCTCTAGATTTTCTCACTCTAAGTTTCTTGAATTTTGAAACTTATGAATTGTGTATTGTAAATTGCTAATCTCTTGTCTATTTATAGAGTTACAAGAGAGACCCCACAGTGGTTTAGGATTGGCCTTCCTAATGGGTTTAGGTAATTAATTTATTTCTAAATCCAATTAGGTAACCAAATCTAATAGGATTTCCTAATCTAAGTAGATTTCCTAATCTCTAGGATTTTCTCATTTTAATTAAACTTTAAAATTTAATTAATTAATTAATTTCACTTTGTTAATTACTTAATTAACTATTAAGAATAATTAATTAAATAATTAATTCTACTTTATCAATTAACCCACTACATAATTAATCGCACCACTAACGGATTAATTATGGCACTACCATCCTATACCAGAATTGCTTCCGGAATAACTAAATTAATTATTCTTTAATCTCCCCACATTAAAGATCTAGTGCTCGTTACCAGACATAAGTCCACCAGTTGGGTTTAGTATAATAAACATAACGAGCTCATCTTGGGAGCACTATCACCCCGGATGCACCGGTACATGGTTTCCTTTTGACAAGCAACCGCACACCAAGCAACTAAACATGCGCACCCAACCTACCGAGACTATTGGCCACAAATGACCTTACTCATTAGCAGATCAAAGTACACTATGTCTAATCCTCATACCTGTTCAAGTCTAGGGATTAAGAGATAGAATACTAGGAACGAATAGTCTATTAAATCAGTACAAGACAATTCATCCTAAATGGTCAAGTTCAATGTGCCCCGGGCATATCTATATGATTCAATTAGTTTAGACAAACTAATTTTTTGAATCACATAATAACCTAAACCGACAGTGTGTCTAAAACTGTCTCGGTTATGAACCTCATTTATATATTATATCTTTTAACCAATGATGAGATCTACTGTGTCACACCAGACACCTCATCATCTAATTACATAATATAAATGGACGACATATATAAAACATATAAATAATTTAACTAAAACATTTAATCTATATATAAAACTGAGAAATAGTTTAATACAAGCAAAGGTTTAGTATTTAAACCCAACAATCTACCACTCACACTTAAGCGGCGTTTCAAGTATAAAACTACATTAATCCTACAACTACAATACAACTAGAAAAACTATCATGACTTTTCTAAATATCTGATCTCCATACCCTCCACGTGAGTCTCAAAGACTTTTGCAGTCAATGTCTTCGTGAATGGATCTCCAAGGTTATTTTCCAATGCTATCTTTGCCACGATCACATCTTCCCTCTTGACGATATCTCGTATTAGGTGGTACTTGCGCTGTATATGTTTACTCGCCTTGTGGGCTCGTGGTTCCTTTGAGTTTGCTATTGCACCGTTGTTGTCACAGTATACTGTAATCGACTTCTGCAAACCAGGAATCACATCTAAGTCCACTAGGAAGTTTTTCAACCACACTGCTTCTTTTGCTGCCTCAGATACTGCAACATATTCAGCCTCCATGGTAGAGTCCGCCACGCATTTCTGCTTGACACTCCACCAAACTATGGCTCCACCTCCCAAAGTAAACACATACCTTGAGGTAGACTTGCTCCTATCCCTGTCGCCTTGGAAATTTGAATCTGCGTAACCTTGGGACACAAGCTCAGGCGCCTGATAGAGCAAGACTTGGTCTCTCATTCTGCGCAAATACTTGAGAATGCATTTTACCGCCTCCCAATGAGCATTCTCGGGGTTACTCTGATATCTGCTTACAATGCCAATAGCATAAAAGATATCAGGTCTCGTACATAACATCGCATACATGAGACTTCTAACTGCTGAAGCATAAGGAACTGTCTTCATGGTTTCTATCTCCTCAACAGTCTTTGGAGACTGCTCTTTCGATAGACGCACTCCATATCTGAAAGGAAGAAAACCTTTCTTGGAGTTCTACATATTAAAATAAGCCAGAATTGTGTCTATGTATGAAGCTTGAGAGAGCGTTAACGAACGTTTCCTATGATCTAAAATTATCTTGATCCCAATAATATGTCCCGCTTCTCCTAAGTCTTTCATATCAAACTGTTTGGACAACCATGCCTTTATGTCTGATAACACTTTTTTATTGTTGCCAATTAGTAAAATGTCATCTACGTAAAACACAAGAAACACCACCGCATTTCCATCACGTCTGTGGTACACACATTGTTCATCCGGGAACTGAGTAAATCTGTAGGATTGGATTATCTCATAAAACTGGATGTTCTAACAATTGGATGCTTACTTAAGTCCGTGAATGGACCTCTTAAGCCTGCAAACCTTATGCTATTGGCCTTTTTAATTGAATCCCTCTGGTTGCTGCATGAAGATTGTTTCTTCAAGACTTCCGTTAAGGAAAGCTTTCTTGACATCCATCTGTCATATCTCATAATCTAAATGAGCAGCTATGGCCAAGAGAATCCAGATTGACTCAAGCATGGCCACCGGGGAGAAGGTTTCCTCATAATCGATTCCCTCTTTTTGAGTATACCCCTTCGCCACAAGCCTAGCTTTAAAAGTTTCAACCTTTCCGTCAGGTCCTCTTTTGCATTTATAGACCCACTTACATCCAATGGGTTTAAAACCATCAGGAAGGTCCACAAGCTCCCAGACTTGATTGTGGTCCATCGACCCATCTCGGATATCATTGTCTTTCGCCAAAATTCTACATCTTTATATCAGAGAGCCTCATTGTAGTTCACCGGAACCGGTTCAGGCACGCCTGGGATAAAGTCAGAGGCTTCTCCCATGCCAATGAACCTTTCACATTGTTTCATAACCCTCCCACTACGACGAGACACCACCTGTGTTGGTGCATCATCTGTGATATCTTGTGCAATGTGTGGTGTATCTACTTGTGCTGGTGCATCAGGATTATTAGATTGCATTCTAAATTCTTCTAGTACTATCTTACTCTTGGTCTTGTGATCTACAATATTGTATTCCTCTAAAATTCTAGTGTTAGTACTAACTATCACCTTCTTATCTTTAGGACTATAAAACAGACCACCTTTCGTTCCTCTAGGATATCCTACAAACAGCATTACTTTTGTTCTTGAATCTAACTTAGCCGTATCTTCCTTAAGAACGGGTGCTAGACAACCCCAAATTCTGAGGTGTCTTAGACTGGGCTTGCGCCCGTTCCACAACTCTGTAGGGGTTGAAGACACGGTTTTATATGGTACAAGATTTAGAATGTACATTGCAATTTCTAAGGCATACCCCTAGAAAGAATTTGGCAAATCGCTATAGCTCATCATTGACCTAACCATTTCTATAAGAGTTTCGTTTCTTTTTTCTGCTACACCATTCTGCTGTGGTGTGCCAGGTGCAGACAACTGAGACTGAATTCCGACCTCACTGAGGTATTGTCAAAATTCATGGGACAAGAACTCACCGCCATATCTGATCGCAGTGTTTTGATACTCTTACCATGATGTTTCTCCACATCTGCTCGATACTCTTTGAATTTACTAAAGCATTCGGACTTGTGGAGCATTAGGTAAATGTATCCGTACCTTGAGTAATCATCTGTGAATGTCACAAAATACTCAAACCCACCTCGTGCTTGGACCGAAATTGGTCCACACAAGTTAGAGTGAATTAACTCTAATACTTCTTTGGCTCTATAACCTTTTGCTTTAAAATGTCTCTTGGTCATCTTACCTTCCAAGCAAGATTCACAAGTTGAGTAACTGTCAATATCTAATGAATTTAAAGGTCCATCAATGACTAAACTCTGAATCCTACTAAGGTTTATATGACCTAGCATGAGATGCCAAAGATAGGTTTGATTCATTTTAGAAGGTTATTTTCTCTTATTGTTGTTAGATGATGCGCCATTTAATTCTGTAGTTTGCACAACAGGGAACTTTGATTTAATCAAAAACAAATTGTCAACTAATGAACCAGAACAAATAAGTTTGCCATTTTTTCTAATAACAACAGAATTATCAGAAAAAATAAACTTATAACCATTCTTTAAGAGTTTAGAAACCCAAATAAGGTTCTTTCTAAAACTCGATACATAAAGACAATTGTCTAACTCTAATCTAGAATTTTTGAAAATCACACTAACTACTTTTACTGCTTCTACAGACACTCTTGTAGTGTCGCCCAAGTAGACTTCCAGCTCGCCTTCTGTAAGCTTCCGTGTTACTTGAAACCCCTACAAAGAGTTACAAACATGGTCAGTGGCGCCTGAATCCAACACCAAGTATCTATGGGAATCGCCGCTAAACATGTCTCAGTGATTAAGGCATAAACTATCGTACCTTTGAGCTTTGGACGATCCGATTTCCAATGTCCTGTTTTACCGCCCTTGAAGCATTTGCCTATAGGCTTATTCTTCTTTGCAATGTATAACTTGGCAGCATGTTTCTTGGTATTCTTCTTATTCTTGTTCTTGCCTTTAGGCGTAGAAGAGGAACTAGAAGCCTTCACTGTGACCAATGCTTGCTTCTTCTCATAGAAGATGTCTTCGGCTGACACCAATGCTGTTAGGAGCTCGGGAAGAGTATAAACTCTTTGATTCATATTGTAATTTACCCGAAACTGCTCGAAACTAGAATGTAAACTTTGGAGAATGATATCAATCTGACTCTCCGGATCAATTTTACCTCCCAACACTTCTATTTCATTGATGTTACTGATCATGTGAAGCACATGATCTCTCACCGATGAGCCTTCAGCCATTCTGGTATTCATGATTTTCCTCATGGCTGCCTGCCTTGCTGTCCTGCCTTGATGAGCAAACATCTCTCTCAGGTGAGCCATCATGTTAAAGACAGAGATCATGGGATAAAGCTGATGTTGCAGAACATTCGACATAGAGGTCAGAATGTAACACCGCGCAATCTCATCCTTTTGTCTCCACCTCACATAGGCATCCCTATCTTCTTGAGGAGATTTATCAGTAGGCACATCTGGACAAATTTCGATGAGCACAAACTTATATTGCTCAGCCGTCAGGAAGATGTCCAAATTATGACTCCAATCGACATAGTTTGGACCAGTTAACTTGTTATCTTTCAATATCGTAGCTAATGAATTAAATGTCATATCGAAGATTGTAAATAAATAAACAGAAAATGTTTCAAAAAAATAAATTCAAGAATTTTCGAAAAAAATCCAAGTAATTATTGACATCCCTCAAACAATAATTAAATCCACCGACATTCACCAGGATTTTCGCAAGCCACAATAGTATGGACATTTACGCTAACCCACATTCGTTTGAGAAGAACTAGGTTCATTAATTACACTATCTGACCAAACAATCTATTGATCAATGTAGTTAATAGTCAGTACCTTCCAGCCGTACAAATAAGCAGCATAACCTCGATGAGAGGAATACTACAAATCGTACACTAAGTGTGTGTTAATACGTGACTTCTGAGCTTGTTAACAACTTACTCTAGTCATCTTACTTTGAAATTCATAAGCTAGTGATCTCATGGTTAAACTCATCTGATATGGAGGAAGACCCTTATACCAACGCGCAAGTCCACCCACATCACATGTGAAATCGTAATGAAGGATACGGGAAAATTAACCAACCCGCTCCCACTTAGATTTCTAAAACGAGGGTTTTTCTATTTTAACATGCAATTAACTAATCTTAAGTTATGTGTAAACATAAAACCAGCATGATCTAATATTATGCATCTAAAATACATCACAAAAAATTAAGGCATAAAATTAAAACTATAAATACGAGAAATAAATGCGTAAAATAAATTTCCCGATATTATGATTTTAATTGCCTCCATCTATTGCCTTGATCTCGTGTCCTGTCACACCACTCGATGGAATGAGTCTTGAAAGTTGGATTTAAAAAAAAAAAAAAATAGGCTACACGCGCGAACCAAGAGGGTCGTGCGCAACAGCCCTGTTGTGCGATGCCAAGCAGGCGGCGCTGCATAGCGGTGCTGCTTTCCAACACTGCATAACCACTGCCATTGTGTGTTACCGGTGACACCTGTCGATGAATTCTTGCCGGCGCCATCCAGTATCCCCGCACCGTTTTCCGTCTTTTGCTCCCACTGCGTTATTTGGTATTCTTGCAATTCTTTCTGGATTTTCTTGGTTTTCTACGAATTAACGATAAACCAAAACCCACGAATTCAATATGCCCCGGGCATATCTATATGATTCAATTAGTTTAGACAAACTAATTTTTCAAATCACATAATAACCTAAACCGACAGTGTGTCCAAAATTGTCTCGGTTACGAACCTCATTTATATATTTTGTCTTTTAACCAATGATGAGATCTACTGTGTCACACCAGACACCTTATCATTTAATTACATAATATAAATGGTCGACATATGTAAAAACATACAAACAATTTAACTAAAACATTTAATCGATATATAAAACTGGGAAATAGTTTAATACAAGCAAAGCTTTAGTATTTAAACCCAACAAGAATAACAGTGTTTCCATCATGATGTTGTTTTTGTTTGAAGCATGATGATACTTTGTTGCATTCTTTGTTTGGCTGTGAAAATGTTCAAGTTTTTTGGCTGTCTATTTCCTCAATTTTGAAGCTAAGGGGAGTCCTGAATTGGTCCTCTTTTCAACATGGTTGCAGACACCTTCCAGGGCACTTTCATTTTGTCCTTCTCCATTTCTTTTGCTGTGTGAATTATGGCGAATCTAGACCTTTGGCGATATACGGTGGAGTTTCTTCCTCTTTTGCTGTATCCCTGACTCGAATCTGTTGGGATAGCATGTTCCTTTTGGCAAAGTCAGTTCGGAAGGCCCATCGTGGACAAAGACTAATTGCAGGTCCAGTTTTGTGGCGAGCTTTTTGTTCTTCATACTATGCTATTAATATTGATGGTTCTCTTTTCTCAAATGGAGATGCAGGTTATGGCTTCATTTTGAGAACTATTTCTGGCAGATTTTTGTATGCAGAATTAGGGGTTTTAAAAGGGGTAATGTCTGTACAGGCTGAGGTCCAAACACTCTCAGCAACTGCCCGATAGGGGGTTCAATTTCTTTCTGATAACTCTTTCTTGGTCCCTATGTTGAATGAGTATGTTTCTTTTCTTTGGCGCGATTTCCACTATCTTTTAAAGATCTGAAATTTTTTGCAGTCATCATTTTCAATAGTACAACACATTTTTAGAGAAAGTAACATGGCATAACAATAGCTTAATGCAGGTTAAAACTCTCTAAAATTTCCAAAACTAAGGTGGGTATTTATATGGATGAGAATTAAAGATAGATGTTCAAAGAGTAAATAAATAAATCGATAGGCACAAGGATGAGAATTAGACTTCTCTTCATTTTCAAAAATACTCTTTGATGGCCAAAAGGAAACATACAACTCATTCAGTTTCCTCTTTAAAGTCCATATGATATCTCTGTTAATGTTATATGAAAGAGTTTCCATTAGTCTTTTCTCCTTTTTTTTGGACTTAATTTCATAACCATCTAACATTCATGATGTAACCCTAAGTTACATCAATTTTCATAGCATTTTCCACAGAAGTTCATTACATTTAGATCGAGTTTTGATCACTCTTTGGTACTTTTCAAGCTTATAATGTGCTTTGTATGAAATGCAGGCCCAGGATTGGTTTATTCACTTTTCTACCACAAATAGGGTCTAAAGTGCTGAATTGATGCAATTAGGCAAACTGGTCACTTCTGGAGTAATTTAGTCAACTTGGATCATGAGGAAAGACTGAAAAGACTATCTTATCCCTGCTCTCCTTAGTTAATTGCAACCCCAGAATGATGTGTAATATATATATGTAAAGACAAATCATGTTGGTAACTTTTGCTTTGTTAACTTTCATTTGGAGCCGACTGCTCTGCTTATACCTCGGGTAGCTAAGGTTTCACTTCAAGATGACGATTCAGCTTAGAACCATGTGGTTCTAAGTAGTTCATGGCGGTTTAATCCCAGATCTGGCGACTCTAGGTGGAATCAGTGCATCTGCACTTGTTGGAGCTATTTTGTAGTTCCCTTTCTTTAGCTTGGTGAAGGACTTTTGCTATTTCGGAGTGACAGACCGTGATAAGCGAGGGTGAGGTAGCTGTTTCATGTATTGTGTATGCTCCTATGTGTAGTGTATTTAAATTCCTTTGATTTATTATATATTGGTGTAATGGTTTCTTGGGTTGATCTGGGCTTGGCAAATTTGTTTGTTATTTTGTTATTATACTGTTGGAGATTGAATCTTGAGTAAACTTATTATCTTGTTGGCGGTTTTCTCTTTTGGGAATTGAATCTTGAGTAAGTTTATGATCTTGTTGGCGGTTTCCTTGTGTAATATGTGAGATTAGATCATGTCAGCAGCGTAAGCCTAAGGTCTGAAAAGAGATAGTGAAACCAATGCATGATAAATACTAGAAGACAGTGAAGGAGATTAAACCCCCCATCCAAAAATCTCATCAATTTATTTTCTGAATTTTATTTGTTTGTGTTTGATCAAATCAAAGCCTTTCTGATCTCAGAACCTTGCATGTTTTTTTTAGTTTCATTTGATACACAAGTGTTTAGTGTTCGGTGTGGATTCGATACCCTTTTATACTACACGATAGGATTTGTGGTCCTTTAATGTGCTAAAAAAAATATTTTTATTAGTGTTATATTTTAGCACATCAATTCACAGAAGTAGGACATAGCAAATTATAGAAGTCCACTAATAAATGCAGAACATAACACTAATCAAATTTCACATTCCTCATTCCCAGGAAGCATCACTCAAACACTTTCTGCTCTCAAGTCTGGCTAAACAGATAAAATGAACATTATTTTCCCACAACCTTAACACCTGCTCTTTAGGTTGCAGCAGGTAAGAGGGGATTTGAAACAGTACCTGTTAGCTGCAAGAAAATATTATAAGGAACTGGCCAATTGAATATGGGAGTAGTAATAAGAGAGTTTTTCCAGCTAAACAGATTGTTTGTCTTGCTTATGGTATTGGGTGGGAAGAAACGGAGTGTTTGTTTTTTGTAGAAGAAAACGTACTGCCTAATTTTATTTTATTTTTTACTCATTAAACATAAATATATAAATATATATATAAGTACATTTTAATTAAACAAATTTTAATTATAAATTATATTTTATTATTTATATACATTGTCAAAATTTAAATGTTACAAAATAAAAAATAATCATATATTTTATATCTTTAAATTGATTAAAATATTATAATTATGATATAAATTATATTCCCTATTTTAATATTTAAAATTTTATAAAATGCGTCAAATATATCAATTATGGTCCTATTTATTGTTATTAAATTTTCAGTGTCAATTGTGCTTGTCAAATAAATCCTTAATATATTATATTATGAAAATACAAAGTAACTATATTTTAATTGTAGAATATTTTATTTTTTAACTACATTCTTATTTTAGTTTTCCTAAACGATAAATTTTCACTAATTTCAATAAATTTTAACATATAATTTTAATATTTTATTTATTTTTAAATTTTCATTTAATAAAAAATAATATAAACATATTATGAAAACACTTATTCAAAAAATAGATTATACAAAATAACTCTTAATTTTTAAAATATTTTTAGAATGCTGAGTTAAAATTAATTTTCATATTACCTCTTTATGTTATAATATGATTAACATTATCTCAATCATATAAAAAAAATTTATAATAATAAATTTGAAAAAAAAATATTTTAATTTTTATAAAATTTCAAAAATTTTAATTAAAATATTAGAATTATTTAATAAATTTGAAAGGTGAGATTATATGAGATATTCTTTAAAATATGTAATTATATATGATGTAGCACATGTGTGTATATCATATGTATAATGATTTTATGACGTTATATATATAGAGTAAAGATTTATTTATATCATTCAAAATACGGGTTTACTTCAAGTATAATGTGTTTATATCAATATAACAAGAGTTTATATCATATGTGTAATGGTTTCATGAAATTTTATATGTATATGTATATATGTAAAGAGTAAATATTTGATTATATCATTGAAAACACGAGTTTATATCAAGTAGAACATGAATTTATATCATGTAAAATATGTGTTTATATCAATATAACAAAGGTTTATATCATGTGTACAATGGTGTCATGAAATTTAATGTGTATGAAGTAAAGATTTGATTATATCATTCAAAACATGAGTTTATATCATGTAAATCATGTGTTTATATCCATATAACAAGGGTTTATATCAATTATAAAATGACGTTCTATATCTTATACTTATTGAGTGTCTACTAAATTTGATAAACTTCCTAATTCTTTAAATTTCGCATTATCTCATATACAATAGTATTTTTTATTATATGAGCTTATATCCGATTTATATCAACAAAAAGAGGAATTTATATCAACAACATCAATTTATATAATGTAATGTAGATGATCTTATAGTAAAAGACTTTAAATAGGAATTTATATAAACTAAAAAGAGGAGAGTTTATATCAATTAAAAGAAAATTTATATCAAGTAAAAGATTAATTTATATCAAATAAATCAGCACCTTATATACAGTTGATATCAACGGACGAGTTTATATCAAATAAATCAGTACTTTATATAGACTTTATATCAACTAAGGGGTTTATATAATCATTTATATTATTCTTTATATATTAATACTATTTATAATTTTTATTTACAGTTAAGTTTTAAATTCATATATTTAATTATATTAATTTAATAATATTTTAATTTTTAAACATACATAACACTAATTGTAAAATATAAAAAATATAGAAATAATCAATCCGGCAGGGCATGGCCATAAAAAAAATATATAAATACTAATTTAGTCATTTATATATAATAATTAATTAGTCTTTGCTCTCCAAAAATTTTCTCTAATTTTCATGTTAATTAATTAGCACTCTTTTCCCAACTAATCACCTTCCCTATCCGCCAAACCCGATGTATATACTCTAGTAATTTAGCCAACGGGAATTCATTTTGACATTTTTTTAAACAAAAAAAAATCTATTTTGATTTATGGGTTTTGAAATAAGTGGCAGATCGTTGAAAAAGAAGGGGCAGGACGTCAACACAAATTATATGGTAATTTTATGTCATATGTAAGCTTGTGTATGGAGTGTTTTACTATATAATAATTTTGGTAATGATAATCAATTGAAAGTTCTTTTTTCCTCATTCTTCGCCTTTTAGTTTTGTTCTTTTAACTATGAACATGGAATATTGTATTCTATGGTAGTGTATATGATGCGACTCAAATTTATATATTTTTATGAGTCAAAATCATGCATGTTTAGTTAATTTTTAATTAATTTTCACAATAAATAATAGCCTTTATGAGTTTAATAGGGAACCTATAGTTTGATTTGCATGACTTTGAAGTAAAGGGCTATGAATAGGGGTCTTTGTAAAACTTGAGACTTTTGGAGCAAAATAGAAGAAAACATGAAGAAAAGAAGCAAAAATGTAGAAGAATTGGTCAAGATTGAAGAAAGGGTTCAAAGAGGCGGAGCAGGCGTTCAGGAGGCGCTGGTGCCTGACTGTCGCCTGTCCTAGGTGACCAGCAGGCGCCAGCACCTGATCACCACCGCCTCTGCTGCTGAAAGACCAATTTACCCTTGCTTGTATTAAAACTTGTGCTTTTCCATTTTTAGCCCCTCAATAGCTTTTTAATAGATACCATATGATGTAAAACACATACTTTTACACCTCAAGTGAGTTTTTTAGAGTTTTATGCTAGTTTTCTGATGCAGGAAGAAACACACACTTTCTCACCTTCACTACACATAGTTAAGTTTTGATCTTAGATCTATGAAGTTCTAAGGTTCCTCTAGGGATTCCACCCCTCTAAGTGATAAAGGGTAGTGAAAATCCAAGGATTAAGGATGATTTTGAGACTATTACGTTGAGATATTATTGGAACTCAAAGATTTGTTCGAGCAAATACCTTGAATTTGTGGTTAAAGCTGCAATTTTCTTTATAGGTAGAAATTTTTATGGTCTAATTACTAATGGGCTTGTCTCGATTATGTTTAATTTTGAATTTTCATGTATATTATCAAGTGGGTTGCATGCAAATATGTTGATACTAGTATTGGTTGTTGACATTAAACTTTGGATCTTGTGTTAGTTGTTGATTCTATGTATAGGCTTGTTGTTTCAAGGGGTTGTGCACGAATTCATGTATTGGGCTTGTGTTAATTGGGCTTAATTTATATTGGGTTTGAAAGAATTCATACTCTAAATGTGTTTAGAAGTATATTCCCATAACTTGCAATGGTTATGCATAGATAAAAGATAGTTAAATAGGATTAACAACCCTATTTCTACTATGTGCTTTGGAGATATAAGTTAGGAAACTTAAGTTGGAAACTAATTAAGATTAACGACCTGGTTAGTTGGAGACCAAATGATTCTTTTAGCAAGTTGAACATTAAGCTTACTTGCTATCCTCTAGATGCGCTACTCACTTCCTGGAGAGTATCAACAACCCCCAATGGTGTGTAATTTGCTTGTTAGTGGCCTTGGTTCCTGCTTTTATTATTATTGTTATCCTTTATCTTTAGTTTTATTTGTTGCATGACCTTAAATCAACCATTTCACTTCTTCCATCTTATTATGTTTTGTTTGTTTTACTTTGTTTAGCTTTATAATTTTTTAGTTTGTTTTGTTTTCTTAGCTTTCATTACTAGAAATTCAGAATAGATTGGATCAATCTCACACACACTCATCATTTCAACCAACTATCTTTTAGGAACGATACCTTCTATACTATTGTTGTATAGTCGTTAGGTTAGTTTATTATAAATTTTCTTTTGATGCATTCAACCCAACACAATGACAATCCGAGCTCATCAATATAATAGTATAACCATTGAAATTATAGGTAGTTAAAAAGAAAACATTGTCAATTTTGATATACACTTATCTTGGGAAAAAGTACAAACAAAATCACAATCTGTATACTATACTGCTATAGTACTACATTCCTCCGTCCCCGTCCCTATTTTTTATATTCCACAAGTCGCACTACGCGAGCGTGAAAGCACCAATTTCAATTGTACTTTATTTAACAATTTCAATTGCACCAATTTCAAATCTATCACACCTCTGTGTTATCTCCTCCCCTCTCTATCCTCTCCCTCCCGCCGCCTCCCTCTCTCCTCCTCATTCACCGCCCAATCTCCCTCCTCGGGATCAAATGTATCTCCCCACGTCAGGATCTCCCCGACCTCATGATCGAATGGATGAGAGTTAGAGTCAATGACGAGGGAGCAGAAACAAATAAGTCTAGTGCAAAATTATGGCGGCAGTGCAGATTCGACGGAGGTGATGATGGTGATAATGGATGAGGTCTCTGGGAGAAGACAACTGTGGGGATGCTATCCTTGCCCTCTGTCTCTGACGAAGACTCTCTGTCCCAGTATACTCTGTAGGGATGCTTTGAAAAATTATCTGCCCAGGCCCGGTCAAAAATTTACTTTTGTGCATTGCATTCTAGAATCGAAACTCTTGATCAGGCCTAAGTACTAGCTCAATTACTATTTCAACCCTTACCTGAAACACCATCACGCAGGATCTTAGCTTCTACTTATTCGATTTTTCACGCAATAATAAAATTCTTAATTAAAGTGGAAGTTTAAGAATTACCTCTTGAAGAGTGTACTTAGGTGATTCTCTTGTATGACTCTTAGACTTGATCGTACGTTGTGTGGGCAATGAACTAACGAACAAACGATCAGCAAAACACCACAAAAACTTGCCCAAAAAACTAGCCTCTCGCCGTCGATCCATCGCATGTCGCATGCGCAGCTGAGACAACATCGCGCGTGATTACACTTGCTATCGGGAAAGCTTGCTATCGCCAAACATGGTCTCACGCACCGACCCGGAGTTGTGAAGAAGGGCCGCCACTTGACCGGAATGGGACATGTACTTCAAGGGAGAAAAAAATTGAAGAATTGTTTTTATCTTTCTTTCTTTAGTTCTCTCTCTAGTTTTCTTGTCTTGAAAAACTTATGAATTGTGTATTGTGTATTGCCAATCTCTTGTCTATTTATAGAGATACAAGAGAGACCCCAAGTTGGTTTAGGATTGGCCTTCCTATTGGGTTTTGGTTTCTTAATTAGTTACCAAATCCAATTAGTAACCAAATCTAATTAGATTTTCAAATCCAAATAGATTTCCTAATATCTTGAATTTCCTAATTCTAATTGAATTTTAAGACTTAATTAATTAATTAAATAATTCTACTTTGTTAATTTACTAATTAACCATTAGGAATACTTAATTAAATAATTAATTTTACTTTATCAATTAACTCAATACATAATTAATCATACAACTAACGGATTAATTATAGCACTATCATCCTACACCAGAATTGCTTCTGGAATAACTAAATTAGTTATTCTTTAATCTCCCCACATCAAAGATATAGTGCTCGTTAATTTATTATTTACTGATAAATTAATTAATTAACTTCTTCTAATCAGAAATTAGTACCACTCGACCTTTTTACTATACCAGACATAAGTCCACCAGCCAGGTTTAGTATAATAAACATAACGAGCTCATCTCGGGAGCACCATCACCCTGGACGCACCGATACGTAGTTTCCTTTCGTCAAGTAACAGCACACAAAGCAATCAAACACGTGCACACAATCTACTGAGACTATTGTCCTCAAATGACATCACTCTTTAGCAGATTAAAGTACACTATGTCTAATCCTCATGGCTGCTCAAATCCAGGGATTTAGAGATAGAATACGATGATCGAATAGTCTATTAAATTAGTACAAGACAATTCATCGTAATTGGTCATGTTGAATATGCCCCGGGCATATCTATATGATTCAATTAGTTTAGACAAACTAATTTCTGAATCACATAATAACTTAAACTAACAGTGTGTCTAAAACTGTCTCAGTTACGAATCTCATTTATATATTGTCTTTTAACCAATGATGAGATCTACTGTGTCACACTAGACACATCATCATCTAATCACATAATATAAATTGACAACATATGTAAAACATAAGAAAACAATTTAACTAAAACATTTAATCGATATATATAATCTGGGAAATAGTTAAATACAAACAAAGCTTTAGTATTCAAAACCAGCAATCTCCCACTAATACTTAAGTTGCGCTTTAAGTATAAGACTACCCTAATCTATAGCTACACTAATAACTAGAAAAAAAGTACAGGCTACGCCAAGTATCTAATCCACATGCCTTCCACGTGAGCTTCAAAGACTTTTGTAGTCAGTGTTTTCATGAGTGGATGTGAAATGTTATCTTATTATGCTATCTTCGCCACGACCACGTCTTTCCTCTTAACGATATGTCGTATCAGTTTGTACTTGCGCTATATATGCTTACTCGCCTTATGGACTCAGGGTTCCATCGATTTTTCTACTGCACCGTTGTTGTCACATTACACTGTGATCGACTTTTGCAAACCAGGAATCACGTCTAAGTCCACTAAGAAGTTTTTGAGCGACGCTGTTTCTTTCGCTGCCTCTGATACTGCAAAGTACTCAACCTCCATGGTAGAGTCTTTCACACATTTTTTCTTGACACTCCGCTAAACTATGGCTCCACCTCCCAAAGTAAACAAATACCTTGAGGTAGACTTACTCTTATCCCTGTAGCCTTGGAAATTTGAATCTGTGTAACCACGGGGCACAAGCTCATGCACCTGATAGACCAAGACTTGGTCTCTTTTTCTGCGCAAATACTTGAGAATGCATTTTACAGCCTCCCAATGAGATTTTTCGGGGTTTCTCTGATATCAGCTTACCATACTAATAGCATAGCAAATATCAGGCCTCGTACACAACATTGCATACATGAGACTTCCTACTATTGAGGAATAAGAAACTGTCTTCATGGCTTCTATCTCTTCAACAGTCTTTGGAGACTATTCTTTAGATAAATGCACTCCGTGTCTAAAAGGTAGAAAACCTTTCTTTGAGTTCTGCATGTTAAAACAAGCTAGAATTGTATCTATGCATGAAGCTTGAGAGAGCGTTAGCAAACATTTCCTACGATCTCGAATGATCTTGATCCCAAGGATATGTCCCACTTCTCCCAAGTCTTTCATATTAAACTACTTGGATACGTCTGATAACACTTTCTTATTGTTGCCAATAAATAGAATGTCGTCTACGTAAAGCACAATAAACACCACCGCGTTTCCATCACGTCTGCGGTACACACATTGTTCTTCCGGGCACTGGGTAAATCCGTAAGATTGGATTACCTCATTAAACTAGATGTTCCAAGATCTAAATATTTGCTTAAGTCTGTAAATGGACCTCTTAAGCTTGCAAATTTTATGCTTTTGGAATTTTTCAATGAATCCCTCTGGTTGCTACATGAAGATGGTTTCTTCAATACTTCCGTTGAGGAAAGCTGTCTTGACATCCATCTGCCAAATATTATAATCTAAATGAGCTGATATGGCCAAGAGAATCCGGATTGACTGAAGCATAGTTACTGGTGAGAAGGTTTCCACATAATCGATTCCCTCCTTCTGAGTATACCCCTTCGCCACGAGCCTAGCTTTAAAATTTTCAACCTTTCCATTAGGTCCTCTCTTGCGTTTGTAGAACCACTTACATCCAATGGGTTTGAAAACATTAGGTAGGTCCACAAGCTCCCAGACTTGATTGTGGTCCATCGACCCCATCTCGGATATCATTGTTTTCTAAGTTCTTCTAGTACGATCTTACTTTTGGGCTTGTGATTTAGAATATAGTCCTCTTTTAAAAATCTGGCGTTCGTACAAACTATCAGCTTCTGATCTTTAGGACTATAGAACAGACCACTTTTCGTTCATCTAGGATATCCTACAAATAGCATTAATTCGGTTCTTGCATTTAACTTAGCCGCATTTACCTTAAGCACATTTGCTGGACAACCTCGAATTCTGAGATGTCTTAAACTGGGCTTGCGCCCATTCCACAACTCTGTATGAGTTGAAAACATGGTTTTAGATGGTACAAAATTTAGAATGTATGCTGCAATTTCTAAGGCACATCCCAAAAATGAATCAAGCAATTCACTATAACTCATCATTGACCTAACCATTTCCATAAGAGTTCTATTTCTTTTTTCTGCTACACCATTCTGCTGTGGTGTGCCAGGTGCAGACAGTTGAGACTGAATTCCGACCTCAGAGAGGTAATCTTGAAATTCATAAGACAGGTACTCTCCGCTAAGATCTGATCGTAGTATCTTGATACTTTTACCGTGATGTTCCTTCATATCTACCCTATACTCTTAGAATTTACTAAAGCATACAGACTTGTGGCGCATTAAGTAAATGTATCCGTACCTTGAGTAATCATCTGTGAAAGTCACAAAATACTCAAACCCACCTCTTGCTTGGACCGAAATTGGTCCACACAAGTCTGAGTGAATAAACTCTAATACTTCTTTGGCTCTAGAACCTTTTGCCTTAAAAACTCTCTTGGTCATTTTACCTTCCAAGCAAAATTCGCAGATTGAGTAGCTGTCAATCCTACTAAGGTTTATATGACCTAGTCTAAGATACCAAAGATAGGTTTGATTCGTTTTAGAATGTTCTCTTCTCTTATTTTGGTTAAATGATATGCCATTTGTCTCTGTGTTTTGTGCAACAGGGGAGTTTAATTTTATCAAAAAAAGATTATCTACTAATGAACCGGAACAAATAAGTTTATTATCTTTTCTAACAACAACAGATCAATCAGAAAAAAAATAACTTATAACCATCTACTAAGAGTTTAGAAACTGAAATTAAGTTCTTTCTAAAACTCGGTACATAAAGACAATTATTTAAATCTAGTCTATTATTTTAAAAAATAATACTGACTACTCTCACTCCTTATACTGACACTCTTGTAGTGTCGCCCAAGTAAACTTCAAAATCGCCATCTCTAAGCTTCCAGGTTACCTGGAACCCTTGCAATAAATTACAAACATGGTCAGTGGGGCCTGAATCCACACACCAAGTATCTGTGGGAATCACTGCTAAACATGTCTCAGTAATGAGGGTAGAAACTATCGTACCTTTGAGCTTTGGACAATCTGATTTCCAATGTCCCGTCTTCCCGCATTTGAAGCATTGGCCTTTAGGCTTCTTCTTCTTTGCAATGTCAGTTTTAGGGGCATGATTATCAGCCTACTTATTGGTCTTCTTCTTCTTCTTATTCTTGCTTTTAGGCGCAAAAGAGGAACTTGAAGCCTTGACTGTGACTAAAACTTTCGACAAGTAACAGCACACTAAGCAATCAAACACGCGCACCCAATCTACCGAGACTATTGGCCTCAAGTGGCCTTACTTTTTGGCAGATTAAAGTACACTATGTCTAATCATCGTGCCTGCTCACGTCTAGGGATTTAGAGATAGAATACTAGGATTGAATAGTCTATTAAATCAGTAAAAGACAATTCATCCTAATTCGTTATGCTCAATATGCCCCGGGCATATCTATATGATTCAATTAGTTTAGACAAACCAATTTCTGAGCCACATAATAACTTAAACTGATAGTGTGTCCAAAACTGTCGCAGCTACGAACCTCATTTATATATTATGTCTTTTAACCAATGATGAGATCTACTGTGTCACACCAGACATCTCATCATCTAATCACATAATATAAATGGACAACATATGTAAAACATAAAAAATAATTTAACTAAAATATTTAATCGATATATATAAACTGGGAAATAGTTTAATACAAGTAAAGTTTTAGTATTCAAAACCAACAGGCTTGAGATCCTCAGTTGCTCTTTTGAGGCTCCCGGTGGCTGTGCGCCACAACTTCGACATTGGACTACGGCTGTCGGATTCAATTCACCAGTTTAGGGTTTATGAGTCAGTGGTTTTCCTAATAAATTCGAGGTTTAAACATTTGGGTTTCTTTACCTTTTTGAATTTTGGATAAAAATGGGCTTAATATAAGACTTATGTAACATCTTGAGCATCGAGGCATTCTCTCCAGCCTTATACACAATTGATTCTGTTGTGACTAGTTCATCAAAGTGGTGTTTGATTGTTAAGCAATAAGAGTTATATTTATTGGTTGTTAAAAAATTTTTTTAATAAGATTCCATCGTTCTCAAAAGTGATTTCATTTTGATCCTGGTATGATGATGATATATTCCACCAACTATGAGTTTTTGTATGTATTTGATTTTTTTTTTTCCATATTTGTCAAAGCAGAATAGCAGAAGTTTTCAGGGGGAGTTTTAAAACAATTCGACGACACATTGAAAGGCAAAAGTTCATGCGCACTCTCGGTTGATTATGGTTTTTTTGTTAATATAAACTCAAGTTTTGTTTATATAAAACTCACTTTTTGTTGATATAAACCTATTGTCTAAAATAAATTCTTATTTTACTTGATATAAACCCCTCAATTGATATAATTGATTTATTTGATATAAACCCTTCAGTTGATATAAACTCTATATAAGGTTGATAAAAATTCTTCTTTTACTTGATATAAACCCCTCAATTTATAGAGTTGATAAACTGTCACTTAATGAAATATAAGATATAGAACTCCATTTTATCATTAATATAAACCATTGATATATTAATATGAACTCATATTCTACTTGATATAAACTCGTGTCTTCAATGATATAATCAAACATTTACTCTTTAAATATATACATACACATATAAAACTTCATGACACCATTTTACACATGATATAAACCCTTGTTATATTGATATAAATACATGCTTACATGATATAAACTCATGGTCTACTTGATATAAACTAGTGTCTTCAATTATATAATCAAACCTTTACTCTTTATATATATACATATACATATAAAAACTTCATGAAACCATTGTATATTGACCTCTTGTTATATTGATATAAATGTTAGTTTTGAATAATGAAAAGCTTTGCTTGTATGAAAAACTATTTCCTAGTTTACATATCGATTGTGTTTTTGGGATTTTATAAATTGTCCATTTATATCATATGTCTAGATGATAAGGTGTATGGTGTGACATAGTAAATCTTATCATTGGTTAAAGTTATGATATGTAAATAACGCTCGTAACTGAGACTGTTTGGACATCCTGTCGGTTTATGTTATTGTATGATTCAAAGATTGGTTTGTCTAGACTAATTAAATCATACGGATGTGCCCGAGGCATATTGAGTAGAACCTGAGTAGGATCGAATTAACTTGTACTGATCTTCATAGTTAATTCGAGACTTGTATTCTTTCTCTTAGTCCCTAGACTGGGATAGGCATGAGGATTAGATATAGTGTACTTTCATTTTCCAAAGGGTGCGGTCACTTGAGGCCTAGATCTCGGTAAGTTGGGTATACGTGTTTGATTTCTTATTGTGTCGTTGCTTGTAAAAAGGAAACCATGTATCGGTGCGTCCGGGGTGATGGTGCTCTCGAGATGAGCTCGTAAGAATTATTATACTAAACCCAGCCGGTGGACTTATGTCTGGTATAATAATAAAGTCGAGTGGTACTAATCTCGAATGAGAAGAAGTTGATTAATTAATTTATCAGTAAATTAATAAATTGACGAGTACTATATCTTTGACTTGGGGAGATAAAGAATAATTAAAAGTGGACCCGGAAGCAATTTCAGTTTAAGTGGTAGTTCCATAATTGATCCGTTAGTGGTATATGAGTTGGATTAAATCAACAAAGTGGAATTAGTAATTAATTAATAATCATTAAGTAAATTAACAAAGAGGATTTAATTATTTAATAAATTATCCTCGGGTCCATTAACGATGTGGATCGAATTAATTAATTATCCTTGGGTTGATTAATGTTGACTAGTCTAGTGAAGACTTAGAAGTGAACAAGTCCAATTAGTAAGGCCCAACTTAAGCCCACTTAAAGGTTTCCCTAGAAGGTCCCTATAAATAGATTAAGTAATGCCTTGAAAACACAAGAATTCTAATCTTGTCTCCTTAGAGAAAGAAACACCTAGAGAGAGTTTTTTTATGCAAGAATCTTTCTCGAAGTCGGTGTATTCTCTCTCGGAGTCAAGCGGGCTTTTGTATTTGTCAACGTAAGAAGAATTCAGTGAGGTAGGTGGTGGAATCCAGCGAGACAGACGGCTAAATCCTGCGTGGGCGCGAATTCTGGCAGCTCCGGCGAGTCTGCAAAATGCAGAAGTCCGGTGTCCGGCTTCACGCAGGTGGATCGGCCCTTCGCGGTGGTTTTTGAGTTCTCCGGTGGACTGGGTTTGCTCCGTTGAGCTTGGATTTTGTTGGATCTATCTGACGATAGATCTGAGTTCCAGGAACAAGATATGTTCACTTGGAGTTCGTTTCTGGCGAGATCTGATAGATTAGGTGATTTCCAATCAGATCTGATCTTCGTTTTCCAGATTTGGGTTTTCTGTCAGAGTTTTTGGGCTAGCTGATTTGGTAGATAGTTGCCCGCACGACTTGCAAATCGGTCTTGGAGACATTCTTGGGATTTCTTTGAGGGACACGCTTCAAAGGTCAAATCTTTAATTCCGCTTTTACTTAAAGATTTAAGTTTTAGTGTGTCGTTTAATAAATCTAACAAGTATAAGGCAAGATCCGCTCATGGGAATTAATTATAGTGTTTCGGCTCGATCGAAAGTTTCCGATTCTGTAATGCATAGCACGAAAGTAAAATTTTCGATTTGGCTCTGACCAGACTTAATTCCTTCAATAAATGCATGCTTTACATAATATTAACTCATATTCTATTTGATATAAACTCGTATTTTTAATGATATAATCAAATATTTACTTTATATATACATATACATATAAAACTTAATGAAACCATGATATAAACTCATGTTTTTACCGATATAATCAATTCTTTACTTTATATATATGACATAAAAAAATTCAAGAAATTAAAATTTTGATATAATCTCATATTTTAACTTACTTAAATAATTTTAAAATTTTAATTAAAAATTTTTTAAAATTTTTATTTTTGAAATAAAATAATGGGTTACAAACTTGACAGGTCACTAAACTTATTCAATAGTATACTTTTGGTCAGTAAAATTTTTTGCTCTGCTAATCACCCACTCATTTTTAAAAATAATATATTAGTGGTCATTCCGTTAATTTTTTCTGTTTATACTAACAGATTTGGCAAAAAATGATAATTCGTGTATTTATACCTTTTGATGAATTACATTTTATCTCCTTAAATTTGGTTAAAATATGGCAACCCCATAAATTATAAAATTTGCAACAAACCCCCTTGCATCACCCGAACTCTCTTCTTCCCCACCAAGCAGTCACTGCCACCAGCCACCATAATGGGAATGCCCGTTGCCCACTGTTGCTAATTCTCCGATCACCAGCTCCACAGATCCATCAGCCATACACAAATACATCGCTCATTTCTCATTTCCCTCGCATTTTGTGCTGGTCCTATCCAAAAAAAAAAAAAAAAAACATAAGGAAGAAAAAGCCCCAACTCCTGGTAGATAATTAGAGTATATGCCTCTTGAATATTGGTACCTCTTGAGCATGAACATTGGTGTCTCTTAGTATTTGAACATTGGTGTCTATTAGTGAAGTGAGTTTTTGTCCTCTATAACTACCAACATCATATGTTCGTTTTAAAGACAATAAAAATCAGAAAACAACCTCTCTTCTCTCTTCTTTTACAACAGTTATCCAAGAGATTGAATTCACTCTTGGTGATTAAAATCAACTATTCATATTCATAAACTAGTTTCTATTGGAGAGTTCTTTGTTGCAAGCACAAAAACTCTGTTCTTCTTTGTATCTCTTTAGCGATTTCTTGTAACCCTTGCTTGAAAGTGCTGTCACGCTTAGAATAAATTCTCATTGAATTACTGTTTCATTATTTCTTTATTTCTTTGAATTATCTTATCTTTGTTACTACAACATAAACCTTTCTAACAATCCAATAAGGATATTTCTCTTGTTGAGATGACTACTATCAAAGAAATGTCAATGAATTTCCAGAAGTTAGACAAGTTCGAAGGCGTTAGTTTTAGAAAATGGCAGAAAAATATGCACTTCATTCTCACTTCTCTCAATGTTGCATATGTTCTAAGTACTCCAAAGCCAAATGAGAATAAGAACGAGACTGTGGAAGATGTTCGAAGAAGGAACAAATGGGAAAATGATGATTACATTTGTCGGGGTCATATACTCAATAGTATGTCTGATAGTCTTTTTGATGTTATCAATTTTATGAATCTGCTAAGACTCTATGGGGTGATTTGGAAAAGAAATACATGGCTGGAGATGCTTCTAGCAAGAAGTTTCTTGTTAGTAATTTTAACAATTACAAGATGGTAGAGTCTAGGCATATAATAGAGCAACTCCATGAAATCCAAAGAATCTTAGGGAGTCTTAGACAACACAATATCATCATGGATGAGACCTTTGTTGTATATTCTATTATTGATAAATTGCCACCTTCTTGGAAAGAAGTAAGAAATGATCTTAAGTATAAGAAAGATGATATGAATGTTGAGCAACTGGCTACTAATCTTCGGATTGAATATGATATTCAGGCTCAAGATGTTACGAAGGATGAAAATCCTAAATCTTCTACCATAAATATGGTGAAGGATGAAAAGACAATTAAGTCGTCAAGAACTAAGAATCGATCTTCATCCAACATCATGGTTAAAAATAACAAAAAGTCAAGAAATGATTATGGAAAACAAAAATGTTGGGAATGTGGAAAATCTGTCACATGAAAAGGATTGTTTCATTTGGAAGAAGAAAATGACCAAGAAGCATGAAAAGTAAGGGAATGACAACTCTAGCCAAACCCATACCAAAGAAGGTATGTGTACACTTTATTTATGTGATTCTAGTTTGAATTTCGTGAATGTTATTTCTGAAATAAATTGTGTACAGGATGATGATTCTTGGTGGATTGATTCGGGAGCATGGAGACATGTGTGTAAGGAACAACACTTATTCAAGTCTTTTAAGGAAGTAAAGAATGGTGAAGTTCTCTACATGAGAAATGATTCTATGGAACAAATCCTAGGCGTAGGACAAGTAGAATTGGAATTCACTTCTGGCAAGACTCTATTATTGAAGGAAGTGGTGTATGCTCCCGATTTAAGAAGAAATCTTGTTTCCGAAGCTATCTTGAATCGATTATGATATAAATTAGTGTTTGAAGCTGATAAGTTCATATTGTCTAAAGGTGGTGTATTCATAGGTCTTGGTTATCTTTGTAATGGCATATTTAAGTTGTCTATTTCTAAACACTTGAATAGTGTGGTTTGTAATGTAATCGATACTTCTTCTCTATGGCATTTGAGATTAGTTCATGTTAATTATAAAACGTTAATTTCTATGTCTAAGCTTGATTTAATTCCTTCATTTAATTCTAGTATAGAGAAGTGTAGAACTTGTATGCTTACAATGATAACAAGGAAATCTTTTCCTAAGAATGTGAAAAGAAATACGAATTTGCTTGACTTAGTGCATAGTGATCTATGTGATTTTCATAGTTGTCCCTCTTTAGGGAACAAGAAGTATATTATAACATTTATTGATGATTATTCACGTTATTGTTATGTATATTTGTTGCATTCTAAAAATGAGGCCATTGATAAATTCAAGATTTACAAAACTGAAGTTGAATTATAATTAGACTCTAAGTTAAAGAGACTAAGGACCGATAGGGGAGGTAAATATCATGATCCATCTTATTTCCAATCAATAGGCATAATTCATGAGACAACCATGGCTTATACACCACATCAAAATGGTGTAATGGAAAGAAAGAATAGGACCTTAGAAGAAATGGTCAATTCCATGTTGTCCTATTCAGGTCTTAGTGATGGTTTTTGGGGTGAAACCATTTCAATGGCTTGTCATGTTCTAAATCGAGTTCTTTTCAAAAAGGAAGTAAGAACCCCATATGAGTTTTGGTTCAAAAGGAAACCAAACTTGAGTAATCTCAAAGTTTGGGGATGTAGGGCAATTGTTAAAGTCCCAAAACCCAAACGAAAGAAATTGGGTGAAAGAGGAGTAGAATGCTTCTTTATAAGCTGTGCTCAATATAGCGAAACTTGTAGGTTCTATGCAATAGAACAGAATGACACATGGTAGATTAATTCGATTATAGAGTTAATAGATGTAATATTTGATGATAATAGATTCTCATTAAGTCCAAGGTTTAAGGATTTGACTCCAAACACCAATTATAAAGAAACTGACCATCTAGAGATTGTTCCTAACGGGATGCTGAAGAAGTAGCTGTAGATGAACCTTCTACCTCTTCTCAACATCGCAGGAACAAGAGAGCAAGGAAAGCAAAATCCTTTGGCTCTGATTTTTATGTCTATTTAGTTGAAGGGTCAAGGGAAACTACCTTGAATAGTTATTCTTTCATATATAATGCAGAAGATAATCCTTTGACTTTTGATGAGGCATTGAAGTCTCGAGATGCCCCCTTTTGGGAAGAGGCTATTAATGATGAGATGCAATCCATCATGGGAAATAATACTTGGGTTTTATCGGACTTGCATCCTTAATGTAAACCAATAACTGGTAAATGGTTGTTTAAAAGGAAAAGAATACCAGATGGATCTATTGAGAAATACAAAGCCCGTTTTGTGGCTAGAGGATTACTCAAAAGAAATGTATAGACTATTTTGATACCTATGCTCCGGTAGCTAGAATCTCCACCATTAGGCTTTTAATAGCCTTAGCAACTATTCATAAGCTTGTTATCCATCAAATTGATGTTAAGATCGCATTCTTATATGGAGATCTTGAAGAATAGGTTTACATGAAACAACCCGAAGGGTTTGTTGTAAAAGGTTAAGAGCATAAAGTTTGTAAACTCGTGAAATCTTTGTATGGCTCAAGTAAGCACCTAAGCAATGGCATCGTGAGTTTGATGATGTTGTTTTGTCAAATGGATTCATGTTCAATACCATTGACAAATGTGTTTATAGCAAATTTGATAATCACGGTATTGATATTATTATTTGCATATATGTTGATGATATGTTAATCTTTGGAACTGACTTAGAACAAGTGAAATGGACTAAGTCATATCTTGCTTCTAAATTTTCCATGAAAGATATGGGAGAAGCGGATATCATCCTTGGAATAAGGATTAAGAGGGACAATCATAAATTGATATTGACTTAATCTCATTATATTGAGAAAATCCTTAAAAGGTTTAATGTGAATGGTTGTTCTACTCTTATGAAAACACCTATGGACCAAAGTGAGAAGTTATTGCCTAATAAAGGCAATCCGGTGTCTCAACTTGAATATTCTAGGGTAATAGACTGTTTAATGTGTGTGATGACTTGTACAAGGTTGGATATCGCTTTTGTGGTAGGAAAATTGAGTCGATACACTAGCAATCCTAGTGTGGAACATTGGCAAACAGTGAATCGTGTACTAAGGTACTACAAGACAACCGTGGACTATGGTTTGACATATTGTGGCTTTCCTCCAGTTTTAGAAGGATGTGCCAATGCATGTTGGATCTCTAATAAAGAAGATCATTCATCTACAAGTGGTTGGGTATTCCTTTATGGGGGAGGTGCAATTTCATGGGCTTCTAAAAAGCAAACTTGCATTGCAGATTCTTCTATGACGGCTGAGTTTATTGTCTTAGCATCTATTTGTAAGGAAACCGAGTGGTTAAGAGATCTCACATTTGAGATACCTTTGATACCAAAGCCGATATCACCTATCACAATACATACTGATAGTGAGTCCGCTCTTTCAAGAGCTTATAGTCAAATATATAATGGGAAAAATAGGCACATTGGAGTGAGGCATAGTAGTGTGCATAAACTCATCGAAAATAGTGTGCTTACAGTTGACTATGTGAGAACCGACTTCAATCTAGCGGATCGCTTTACAAAAGCATTGTCTAGATAAGTCGTGAGATTGATGGTAACCGAAATGGGGTTGGAGCCCATGGATTAATCACATCTAAGAGAATCTTAACTTTACGCTCAAAAAAACATTGGGTCTTAAGTTCAATAAGATTAAATCTCTTATATGATGACTGTATAACTGAAATTATTAATCATCCAAAGGTAGAGTTCTTAAACTGTGATGTTAGAAAGGTTGTTAACTTAATAGATCTCTAAAAAGTTTGCTTTGTGACAAGAGCATGTATTTTTCTAAAAAGATCTACCTAAATGAGTGCGGAGTGTGGCTACTTCAAGAAGCAAAGGGGCACAGCTTTTGATGCACTCATGATTAGATACGGGCACATAGCCTTTAAGGTTTCAAGATTTTAGAAGCTTGTAATTTTTCTTATATTTATAACTCCTTCAAGTCTTCATTATGTATTGAATGTTGGTTCAAGTCTTTAAGGACACCAAATGGATACGAAGTCTTGTAAAGTAGAGTTGTACTAATTGAAAGTTTAAGTCTTAATACACTTTCAATATGTATAAGATGATTGTTTAGTTGATGTGTTTGCAATTGATAGAATCTTTATATACTCTGAATGGGGAGAAATGTAGACAATTTAGAGTATATGCCTCTTGAATATTGGTACCTCTTGAGCATAAACATTTGTGTCTCTTTGTATTTGAACATTGATGTCTTTTAGTGAAGTGAGGTTTTGTCCTCTATAAATACCAACATCTTATGTTCGTTTTTTAGGTAACAAAAATCAGAAAACAGTCCCTCATCTCTCTTCTTTTACAACAGTTATCCAAGAGATTGAATTCACTCTTGGTGATTAACATCAAGTATTCATATTCATAAACTAGTTTCTATTGGAGAATTCTTTGTTGCAAGCACAAAAAATCTGTTCTTCTTTGTATCTCCTTAAGGGATTTCTTGTAACTCTTTCTTGTTTGTAGGGTAAAAATATCCTTTGAGAAAGTGTTGTCACGCTTATAAAAAATTCTCATTGAATTACTGTTGCATTATTTCTTTATTTCTTTGAACTATCTTATCTTTGTTACTATAACATAAACCTTTCTAACACTCCGAAGTGCGAGGAAAAAAAAACCCTGGATTGATTCATAGATTTTTTCGAATGGAGGGAACGGCCAGAGCAGTTGAAGTCGAATCGGATATAGATGAAGATGAAAGCCAATGAAATCATCAGAAATTGATTTCAACTTTGCACCATCTCCATTACCGAGGACGAAGTTTTTTTTTTCCAATAATTTTTCTCCTAGTTTTAGATTTAGAATTGTTTTCTTAAACAGTTTCGTTAATTGAATCCTTGTATGAATTATTTTCAAATCCTATGTGCAGCAAAAAAGAATGGTATGGAAATTTCACAACCGATCATGGCCCGTGTTTCTGATTTGGCGTTCAAATATGCCGGTAATTTTCTTCGTGGTATCTAGGAAATGAGCAATTTTAGTGGTTTATCGTCTGATATGCTGTTTAATGCCGAAGTTACGTTCTTTTTATTTTGGTCTCTATAACTTGTGGGGGGGGGGGGGGGGGGGGGGGGGGGGGGGGGGGGGTTTCGAAGTTGCGTGATCGGTGGAGCAACAGTGGGCAGCGGGTGTCCCGATGAAGTTGGCTGACTACTATGGTGGTGGCTAGTGGCCGTGACTGCAGGGTGAGGAAGAAGAGAATATCGCTAATATATTATTTTTAAAAATGAGTGAGTGATTAGTTGAGTAAAAATATTTTAATGACTAAAATATACTATTTAGTGGCATGTCAAATTTTTAACTCTAAAATAAATAAATAAAATTTATTTCAAAATGAAAATTAAAAAAAAAAAAAGTGAAACCAACCAAAAGAAGCAAAATATGATGAATAATTACAAAAAAGAAATGAAAAAACATCACCATATAAATTGACACAAAATGACGAAATGAAGAAAGAATGAATCTTCATTTTCTTTCCTGACGACTGACCCAGACAGGAACCGATTATTCACTATTATAGTTATCCTAATACTCTTGTTTGTGATTAGCTAATTACTCATTGTAAATCTTGTAATATGAGTTAAATATTGAATGTACCATACGATGAATTTAAGTGTAGAAATTCATTTCTCATATTTCTAAGTTGGTATCAGAGCGTGAGAATCCTCTTCCTTCTTCTCCCCACCATGGCTGCCTCCTCCTCCCCCTTCTCCACTCTCTCTCCTCCAACTCCCGCCCCTGTTATGCCTTTCACACCATCTCTCTCATCCATTAATCACAACTTTGTAATTAAAACTGGCCTCTCGAGACAACTACGCACCATGGAAATTGCAATTCTCACCCTTAGTTAATATAGAGTTGGAAGGAACCAGTGTTAGGAAGTGGCATGTTAGTCTTTGCTGTGGAACTCAAGAGGCTAAAACTGGAGTTAAAGGAATGGAATAAAAAGGTTTTTGGAGATGTATTTAGAAACCTCAAGGAAGGCGAGGAAAAAATGGTGAGGCTGGAGGATGAATATCAGTTGATGCCGAATGACACTAGCAGGGAGGCTTTCTCAAAATACACTAGATGTATTTTGTAACCTTTATTGATGACTATTCATTATTTACTTGGATTTTTCCCATTAAAAATAAAAGTGAGGTTTTTCAATCTTTTTGTACGTTCAAAATATTTGCTTAAAAATGCCAATTCTGATTGGGGAGGGGAGTATTGATCCGTGTCAACGTTTCTTAAAAATCAAGGCATCCATCATCGTCTTGCTTGTCCTCTGCTGAACATAAAATTCGACATATAGTTGACACTGGTCTCACATTATTAGCTCATATATTGGGATGTTGCCTTTTACACCGCTTTGTTCCAACTTCCTTTCTTAATTCTCAAATTTCTTTTACTTTACTTTATAAAAAATTTTCAGACTATATGTTTCTAAAGGTTTTTGGGTGTGCTGTTTATCCTTTGCTTCGTCCTTATAACAGACATAAATTTAATTTTCGTTAAAAATCATGTGTATTTTTAGGATATTCTAGCTCCTATTTAAGCTATAGGTGTCGTGACATAGTTACAGGTCGCATTTACTTGGCGTGACACGTCCAATTTGACGAGTCAGTTTTCCCTTTCAAAAATTCAAGTTCATGTTCCAGCTCTCCTCCCGTGTCTATCAATACTTCAGCCTACCACAATTCTATATGTTTTCCTGTATCTTCTGCAGCAACAAGCCACCGCCCACTTAATTCACACTTATCCCCTCAGACTTCTAGTTCTCCCCAAATTCATCCTCACTCACCCGTAATACCCAACTCCCTCCAAACCTCATCCCCTCCTACTTCATCCCAATCTTCTCTTATCTCCAAAATTAATCCCGTGCCACCTTTATCCCAATCTCCAAGACCCTCCAAAATTCATCCATTCCAAAATTTATCCCCATCTTCTACCGATCAATCCATATCCATCAGCCACTCTTCGGATCAACTTTCGCCCAACTCACCCATATCACCATCTACCCACCCAACTCTATCTTTATCCAACTCAACATCCTCTTCTCATACTATATCCGAAACTCCCCTTCACCTAGGGCTGGTAAAACGGGTCGACCCGCTGTAAACGAGTTGGGTCAATCCAACCCGTGAAAACAGCGAATTGGGTTGACCCAACCCGTTTATTAAATGGGTTAAGAATATGAACTCAACCCAACCTTATTAATAAACAGGTCAACCCAACCCAACCCGTCTAACCCATTTAATTAAACAGGTCACCCATAACACACCGACCCGCCAACCCTCCAACCCAACCCATCAGCTTCCCATCTTTGTGCATCTGCCCACTGTTAGTTCTAGATGTTCTAAGACGAGTTGAGATATTTTGTGCAAAAATCAGTTTAAATTCACATGCATGGATGTAGACGTTTTTGGACGTGGTTCTTGTGTTTTGAGACGTGGTGCTAGTTGTTATGAGACGTGGTAGACTATTTTTGTAAAAAAATCAGTTAAAATTGACATGAATGGATGTAGATATTTTTGGACGTAATTATAGTTGTTCTGAGACGAGTTGAGATGTTTTGTGAAAAAATAAGTTTCAATTCACATGTCTTGATGTAGATATTTTTGGACGTGGTTCTAGTGTTTTGAGATGTGGTGCTAGTTATTCTGAGACGTGGTAGACTGTCTTTGTGAAAAAAAATCAGTTTAAATTCACATGAATGGATGTAGACATTTTTTGATGTGGTTCTAGTTGTTCTGAGACGAGTTGAGATGTTGTATGGCCATTTTATTTGTTTTATCTTATTATAACACCTACTCACAAGATCATGAACATTGCTAAGAGTAATATGGTCATTTTAATTGTTTTATATTCACAAAACTCTTAGATCAGATATCATGAACATTTCTAAGAGTTGAATGGTCATTTTATTTTTTTATCTCATTACAACTCTTAGATATGAGATCATGATCATTTCTGAGAATTGTATAGCCGTTTTATTTGTTTTATCTTTTCAAAACCCTTGGATAATAGATTATGCACATTTCGGTCCACATCAGACGTTTTTGGACGTAGTTCTAGTTGTTCTGAGACGAGTTGAGATGTTTTGTGCAAAAATCAGTTTAAATTCACATGCATAGATGTAGACGTTTTTGGACGTGGTTCTTGTGTTTTAAGACGTGGTGCTAGTTGTTCTGAGACGTGGTAGACTATTTTTGTGAAAAAATTCAGTTTAAATTCACATGAATGGATGTAATTTAGTTATACAAATAGCAATCCAGATTTTTATATCATACTGTGTTAGGATGAGGTGTAGAAAAACTTAATGGTGGCTTTGTAGCTACTGTTCAATGCAATGATGCATTGCATTTGTCAAAAGTCCAAAATTTGAAAGTGCTCATCTATTTTTACGGGTTTAACGGGTTAACCCGTGAACCCGTCGGGTTGACCTGACCCAACTTGTTTAATAAACGGGTTGAAAATCTCAACCCAACCTGCTTTTTTTCCGTGTTGGGTCGTGACGGGTTCACGGGTTGGGTCAAAAATTGCCACCCCTACCTTCACCTCCATCCTCAATCGAGCACACTACCCACCCCCTCCCCCTTATCATCGTCTCTCATCCCATCCTCTCCCACTTACACTCAAGACTTTCCTCCGTTACCTTCCTCTCTCCACCCCATCATACTCATCCCATGCAACTCAGGCCAACTACTCTCCAGAAAAACAAATTTGCCCATGTTCTAACTCCCTCGTCTCTATCCCTTGCCCCAACCTTGTTTACCCAGGCCAAAACCTTTTCTGTGTGGTAGCAAGTCATGAGAGAGGAAATAAATGCTCTCACTCGTAACAAAACATTGGTCTTAGTTACTCCCCCTTTTCATGCCAACGTTGTGGGTAATCGTTGGTTGTTTAAAATCAAGGCTAACCCAGATGGACTGTTGTCAAACCCGTCACCATCCGAACAGTTCTCACTGTGGCTCTCTCTCGGGGATGGTCTATCCGCCAACTTGATGTGAGTAATGCGTTTCTGAACGGCTACCTGCAAGAAGAAGTCTATATGGTGCAACCTCAAGGGTTCATCGATCCAACTAGGCCTTACCATGTCTGTAAGCTACAAAAGTCTATGTATGCTTTAAAACAAGCACCTCGAGCATGGTTCTCTCGGTTTGCTAATTTTTTTATTTTCGTTAGGTTTTCTATCATCTCGTTGTGATCAATCATTATTTATCTATCAAGCAGCTCATGGGATGTGTTTTCTTCTGGTTTATGTCGACGACAAACTTGTCACTGGTAGTTCTTCAACACTGCTTTCTCATATCATTTCATCTATTGCCAAGGAATTTATCATTCGTGATCTTGGCAAATTGTCCTATTTTCTTGGAATTGAGGTGCTAATGTAGGGTGAAAGGACCGCTCCATCTTCCTCGGAGAAGGGATCATCTTCTCTGTTTCGCTCACGATCTGGTTCACAAGCCCCAGTGCTCAGCTCAGATCTCTGGCCTCCCTGCTTCACGAAGGAGTTTCCTCTTCTGCTACCACCTTGGAGAATCACCCAGGAACTCCCCGACCCAACCTTCCTCAAGGTTCGTCCTCTCTTCTTCTCAGCCTCAACAAAATGGTAAACAGGAACAAATCCTTAATACCGGAAGAGAGTGAAGAGTGACAACAAAAGGGCCGCAAAATGGAAACCCTAGTTTCTTCAGGAGAGAGAAGGTCACAGAGACCAGAGGGGAGAGCGGCCAAGATAAAAGAGAGAAATGACCGGGCTACCTCCATACCCTAGGGTATCGCCCGGGTATAATCAAAAGAGGATGGGCCGTATGGGTTACTGGGCCGGGAGTAAGCATGGACTCAGAAGAAAGGCAAACGGGCTTTGGGCCAGATTGGGCCAATACCCAACAACATTCTCCACCTTATGTGGTCCAAGATGGCACAGATATCAGATGGAAGGGATTTTGGCCATATTTAGATACATCATTGCTTATTTTGCCTGATACATCACAAAGACAATACCCGACACACAAAGGGGAATCACAAAGAAACTGGTAACAATCACAAAACAGGTTACACTAAGAAAACACAAAATTCAAAGGCACAGGATGTAGTTAACAGACACAGAGTAAGCCAACCACAAGCAGTAGACAAGCATAAAATGAAGTTATCCAGGGTTTATATGCAAAATGCATTTGCAAGACAAAAGTTTCTCAACAGGAAGACACTTTGTACCCATATCAACATGATTAAACTGTGAAGGAATTTTTTCTTGCTTTATATCACCTCTATCAACAATATCACGAATAAAATGGAACCTAACTTCGATATGCTTGGTTCTATCATGAAATACAGGATTTTTGCACAATTGGATTGCAGATTGACTATCTGAAAAAATAGTGACTTCACCTTTTAGAAAACCAATTTCAGACACAATACGTTTAAGCCAAATGGCTTCCTTAAAAGCTTCAGTAGCGGCAACATATTCAGACTCAGTTGTGGACATTGCAACAATAGACTGCAGTTGAGATTTCCAGCTAATGCAAGAACCACACAAAGTAAACACATAGGAAGTAGTAGATTTCCTATTGTCTCTATCATTAGCAAAATTAGAATCAACAAAACCAACTAGCTGAATACCCTGAGAACATTTAGAGAAAAGTAAACCATGATTCACTGAAGATTTCAAATATCTAAGTAACCATTTAAGGGCATTCCAGTGAGGCAATCCAGGGTTCGCCATGTATCTGCTCAAGCAACTGACAGCATAGGCAATGTCAGGTCGCGTGCTCACCATGAGATACATAACTGACCCAATAGCACTAGAATAAGGCACAAATTTTATTTTCTCAATTTCAGCAGTTTTAGGGGACTGGTCCTTACTTAACACAAAGTGGGACGCTAAAGGAATATTTACAGGAGTAGCACCAAGCATGTTAAATTTATTTAAAACATTTTCAATATATGAGGTCTGATTCAGCATCAAAGTAAATTTACTCCTATTCCTAACAATGTTAATGCCTAAGATTCTTTTTGTATCACCTAGGTATTTCATGGCAAAATTATCACACAGGCATTTCTGAACATTCACAATAGCGTTCAGAGAATGACTGATAATTAACATGTCATCAACATAGATCAGCAAGAATACAGGTTCAGAGGAAGTATCCTTGAAATATAAGCAGTGATCACACACCGATTTCTGAAATTTCAGAGAAGACATGCATTTATCAAATTTAATGTTCCACTGTCTAGGGGACTGTTTAAGTCCATACAGTGTTTTCCTAAGCAAACATACATGGTCAGGTTTCTTAGGATCAACAAAACCTTCAGGCTGAGTCATATAGATTTTCTTATCTAATTCTCCATCCAGGAAAGCAGTAGTAACATCCATTTGCTTCATCTCCCAATCATGATAGGCAACAAGAGCAAGCATCATTCTAATAGTAGTGAATTTAACAACAAGGGCAAAAATTTCAGAATAATCTACACCTTCTTTTTTTGTGAAACCCTTGGCAACTAACCTTGCTTTAAACCTAATTTTTTCGGTTCTTCTTTAACCTTAAAAAACCATTTGCATTCAACAACAGAACAATTAGTTGGCGGAGGCACTAGAGTCCAGGTTTGATTAACCTTTAGGGAGTCCATTTCACTTTTCATGGCACTGAGCCATTGTTGGGACTCCTTGGACTGTAGTGCTTCCTGGTAGGTCTTAGGTTCATTCAGTTCCAAGGTCTCAAACACAGAAAATACAAAGAGAGAAGTATCATGCACATGAAAAGCAAAATCAGGCATACTATCAGCAGTTCTCTTAATAGTTCTCCTACTTCCATCTCTAGTAAGTTGGTAATTATTCAAATCAGGTGAATTATGCTCCATATTCTATTCATGTAATTCACTATTATCATGGGATTCAGATTCAGCAGACGTATCAGAAAATTCAAATTCATTTTTATGATCATTAGGACGCTCCACCTCACTGTGAGTGGTACTAATATCATACCCAGACAAATCAGGTTCAGGCATCAAGTTCTCATCAGAGTTATCAGAATGTTCAGGCAAAGGATTAGCAACAGTAGTCCTGGACTCCACCTCAAAAGGAGTGTTCTCAGGGATAGACTCAGACACAGGACTAATTAAACATGGTTAAAAATGACATCCCTGCTAATGACCACCTTAAAACCTATCTGGTTTTTATCCCACAACCTATATCCTTTTACACCTTCAGGATATCCTAAGAAAACACATTTCTTAGATCTAGGGTTCAGTTTATCAGTCTGTTGATGTGCATATGCTGCACAGCTAAACACCCTAAGGTTGGACAGATCAAGGGGTTTTCCAGAAACTACTGATTCAGGACATTTTCCACCTAAGGGAACAGAGGGTGACCTATTTACCAAATAGGCAGCAGTGTTAATTGCTTCACCCCAAAACTTCTTAGACAGACCTGAGGTTGCTAGCATGCTTCTAACCTTGTCTAAGAGTGTCCTATTCATTCTTTCAGCAATACCATTTTGCTGAGGGTTATATGGCACAGTTTTATGCCTTCTAATCCCACAATCAGCACAGAGTTGGTCCATTTCTCTATTACAGAATTACAGTCCATTGTCAGTCCTAAGGGTTTTAACCTTACAGTTTGTCTGGTTTTCAACTAAGGTCTTCCACTCCCTAAACTTGACATAGACTTCAGATTTATGCTCTAAGAGGCATACCCAGACATTCCTAGAGAAGTCATCTATAATAGACAGGAAATATCTCTTCCCACCATGGGAAGGGATACTTCCAGGACCCCACACATCAGCATACACATACTCAAGCACAGAAGAGCACTTAGACATTTTAGGATATGCAAAAACAGGGAAGCTAACTTTATGCTGTTTTCCTAACACACAAGCTGCACAAAAAGGCACAGAAGACACAGAGTCATTACCAAAGTAACCAGATTTCTGCATAATATTCAACCCTTTATTACTCATATGTCCTAGTATATTATGCCACAAAGTATACATGTCTTGACACACAGCATTCAAAGATTCAGAGGAGGGAACAGCATGGCAAATATACAGATTATTCACTTTCTGGGCTTTAAACAAAACAAGAGAGTTCTTCAGAACTTTCATGCAACCGTTTCCCCACTTCCCTTCTAACCCACTACCTTCTAGTGCAGCAACTGAAAACAGATTATGACATAAATTAGGAACATGTCTCACATTCTTCATGGTAACCACAGTTCCATTGTCAAATTTAAGGCATACATCACCAATCCCATGCACCTTACACTTTTTACTATCAGCCAAAAACACATAGCCAGCGTCACAATTCTCATAAGAAGCAAACAGATTCTTAAAAGGAGTCATATGGTAAGTAAAGCCAGAATTAATCAACCATTCATTCTCAGGCATTTTGCTTAACACAGATTAACAACATCACAAACCATAAAGACATCTTCATGCACTTTCATATCAGAAACAACATTGGCAAGTTCAGGTTTCTTGGGGTTTGGGCAGTCCTTTATAAAATGACCTGGATTTCCACAATTGTAACACACTCTCTTCTTGGACTTATGCCTATTCTTTTTAACTTGTTTACCAGATTTATCTAGGATATTCTTCTTGGAGTGATTAGACCTACTTTTAGATCTACCACAGACAAACAGAGCTTCACCAGTGTCTTTACTCTGGTTACTATTACCCCTATTGTGTTTCAAGTCCAGTTCTTTACTTCTTAAGCCATTTACAACAATGTCAAGTGTAATTTCATCTCTACCATACTTAATAGCAGATTTGACATCATTATAAGAATCAGGTATGACATTAAGCATAACAATAGGAGTATAGTCATCAATATGTTTGTCACCAGCCAATTTAATATTCTGAACCAGTTTATTAAAGGCATCCAAGTTTTTATCCATATCCTTAGATAAATCAAGTTTAAAGCGAAAGAATTTTTCAAGCAAAAATAGTTTTCCAGGGAGAGAATTATCATTGTACAAATCATCAAGTTTATCCCACAGTTCCTTAGCAGATTCCATAATACCTCCTTTTCTAAGCACAGAGTCAGATAAGTTCAGATATATGGTGCAACAGGCAGTTTCATTCATCTCATTTTGTATGGTCTTATCCTCAGTATCAAGGTAATTACCAGTTACAGCTCTAAACACCTTTTGTTGAATTAAAACACATTTAATTTTCTGTTTCCAAATATCAAAATCAGTTTTCCCATTAAAGGGCAGCAAACCATACTGATTGGCAGCCATCACAGGCCACAATGTACACACAAGCACACACTAAGGGAAACTAGAAGGGGTCACACAGTTCCAAAGCCACTTCAGAGACCGGCAGGGGTCCCTTCTAGCCCTGGACTCTACTTACTGAATAGTAAATACAAGCAGGTTTTGGAAACACAATAGAACACAGTATTTAGAACTCAGATTCAGAGAAGTAGGTTCACAAAATCAGGTGTTTTCACAGAGTTATGTAAGTTCACAGAGTTAGGTAATAACCCAAAGGTACACTGTTTTTACACCAAACTCAACCCTCAGCCAACATGTTCAACATAGCACACAAAGAGTGTGGGGGTCATACCTGGGGGGTTATCGGGTAATCCCGAAAGCCAGCCCTGTAGGGTTAGTGAAAAAACAGGGTACACAAAATAAAATCTGGTGGCACTCCAGTACTCCAGGATGTTTTAGAAGTTATACCTGAGTGGGAACCAATGCTTGGTATCCCGACTTACCTGCTGCGGGGGCTATTGACCCCGGTGGAAGCGAACTGCTTCGAGATCTGGAAGGGCGATTGGTCGCGACGGTAGAGCTCCCGGTGAAAGGCGGGACCTTCAACGACTCCGGTGAGCGCAGCGACTCCAGGTGAGAGCGGAGACACCCGGCGCTCTGATACCACTGTAGGGTGAAAGGACCGCTCCGTCTTCCTCGGGGAAGGGATCGTCTTCTCTGTTTCGCTCACGATCTGGTTCACGAGCCCTAGTGCTCAGCTCAGATCTCCGGCCTCCTTGCTCCACGAAGGAGTTTCCTCTTCTGCTACCACTTTGGAGAATCACCCAGGAACTTCCCGACCCAGCCTTCCTCAAGGCTCGTCCTCTCTTCTTCTCAGCCTCAACAAAACGGTAAACAGGAACAAATCCTTAATACCGGAAGAGAGTGAAGAGTGACAACAAAAAGGCCGCAAAATGGAAACCCTATTTTCTTCAGGAGAGGGAAGGTCACAGAGACCAGAGGGGAGAGCGGCCAAGACAAAAGAGAGAAATGACCATGCTGCCTCCATACCCTATGGCATCGCCCGGGTATTATCAAAAGAGGATGGGCCGCATGGGTTGCTGGGCCAGGAGTAAGCATGGACTCAGAAGAAAGGCAAATGGGCTTTGGGCCAGATTGGGCCAATACCCAACAACAGCTAACCTATGCAAGTGGTTTGTACTTAACTCAGCGTAAGTACATTGTGGATTTATTAACTATTGCAGGGATGTCAAATTGTAAGCCTTGCTCCACACCAATGTCCTCTGGAAAATCACTTACTCAGCTGGATGGCACCACCCTCACCCAGTCAGAAGTCACACTTTTTCGACAGCTCTATGGGAAACTCCAATATGTCACCCTCACCCGCTCAGATCTTGCATTTTCTGTGAACAAACTCTGCCAATTTATGCATCAACCTCGTTCTCAGATACTTACGAGGGACTCAAAATTTTGGATTAGTTCTCAAACCTCAAAGTCTCTCCTCGCTGTAAGCTTTCTGTGATGCTGATTGGGCAGGCTGCCCCGATGATCGTTGTTCAACATCTGGCTTTCTTATTTACCTTGGCTCTACATTGTTGGCATGGACTTTTAGAAAACAGCCAACAGTGGCTCGTTGTTCTACCGAAGCTGAGTTTCGGGCCATCGCCAATGTGTGCATTGAACTTCATTGGATGTGTCATCTGTTATCTGAACTTGGTGTTCCCCTGCCACAACCCCCACAAATTTGGTGTGACAATAATGGGGCTGTCTTCCTTTCTGCCAACCCCGTTTTTCAGGCACGCACTCGATATGTTGAAGTCGACTTCCATTTCATTCGTCAGCATGTGCAACAACGGTTCATCTCTATTGCCTCTATTGCTTCTGCTGATCAACTTGCAGATGTCCTTACAAAATCCTTACCCAGGGAGCTTTTTGCTCGAATTGTTGCCAAGCTTCGTCTATAAACTCTTCCTGACTCAGCTTGAGGGGGCGTATTATAGTTATCCTAATACTCTTGTATATATCTTGTGATTAGATAATTACTCATTGTAAATCTTGTAATATGAGTTAAATACTGAATGTACCATACGATGAATCTAAGTGTAGAAATTCATTTCTCATATTTCTAAGTTTCACCAAAAGAAAAAAGGGCACACACCAATGACATGAGAATATTTTGATAGAAACGTGAACACTACTGATGAAAATGAGGATAAAATTTTAGTTGATGGCACTGCAAATCTTTCTTATGATCCCATTGTTTCCGGTATATCCCCCATTTTTACCATTTCAGCCGTGAAATCTGCAGCAGATGCCTTTGGACTTTTGCTATACTCAGAAACAATACTATCTGCTCGTCCTCTGCTGTAAAGAACTTGGTCAGAATGAAGAAGCCCTCTTTTGTGAATTAGATTCTTGAAGTAATTGTTATCGAATGAATTGGGTGTGACCAAGTCCAATGCTGCTAAGTTGGCATTTCCACCTCCATCTTCTCGTGGGCATCGGCGCCTGCGAGTACTCGCGAACCCTGGGTTGATATCTGTTTCGTTATAGATCCTATCGCGGAATGTGAAGCATTGAGCTTGGCCAAGTGTGTGAGCGCCTGTAAGCAAAAGAAATGATCATCATATCATATCATATTGGCAATTTAAAGTTGAGCTCGATGATTTGTTCAACGATTCATGCATGCAATTCACGAATAAGAAAGGAAATAAATAAATAAATAAATAAATCTGCTCAACTGATAAGTAACCTCACCTGATAAAAGCAACCATGTCCCTTTCACTAAGCCCCTTGTTGGCAAATTTTTGGATAAGAGGTTCGAGATCTTGAGAGAAACTTGGGAGATCTGTGTTTGCCTGAGATGGGCTTGCAGTGGTTGAATCTCTTCTTCCAAGCTACACTTTCCATGTTGGACCTCCCACCTTGACAACAAAAGTACATCATAAAAAAAGTTAGGTCAGCTCGAGCTTGATTATACTATATGTAATTGAAATGAATCCACACACACTTACAGCGACTGAAGCATCCCTAGCTGCAGTTGCAAGAATATCAGCACAAGACACAACTCCAGGGCATATCTTCTCAACTTCACGCTTTGCTTTTTGAATCACTCCATATCCTCTCACTGAATTATGATTTGGGGCTGCACTTTGCTCGCTCTCAATTGAAGAACTATCCTCCAGTAATATTGATGCATCACAACCCTGCATATTTAGATTTTATCCCATATATAATAAATTGGAATTCAGTCTACTTAAGCTTTTATTCTATCCCATCATCTAATCATGATTGAAGTAATTAAGGCAGCATTAGTGTTAAATTTTTTAATTTGAATGAGCATTCAACGTAAAATCAATGAGTAATGGGTGAAGTGACTCTTAGACTATTTTGGGGCAATATGTGTGATGGGTGCAATTTTCAACCATTAGGAATGAAAAACATATTTTGGGACCATGCAATCAGTGACGACTGTCCATGCATGAGATAAATATGGCTGACCTGAACAAAGCAATCATGGAAATGGAGGCGAATGAGGGATGCTGCCATGCGACGTGCGGCTGCTATAGCTTGTCGGATAGAGGTGCGAATTGTACTTAGTGCTTTAGGACATGTACGATCATAAAATGTTGGAGATAAATGTGCTTGACATTTAATGTCAGCAAGCAAGCTCCACTAAAACAACAGCCACTACTGCACTAACAATGGATACCATTGATGGAAGAAAAAAAAAGAAGGGGTTACTAGTTACCGCCTTAAAAAATGGGATGGTAGTCCTCTAATTTGATAAAATTGTCCTTGTATTTATTAATTACCGTCTTAATTTACCGTCTAATTCTTATTTACCGCCCTAATTTAATTTACTAATATAACCTTATAATATTATATTAATATAATAAAAAATATTAATTTTCTATTAAAATATTAAATAATAATAAAAATAAAAAATTAATATTTTTATTTTTATTTTTATTTTTAATAAAAATAATTCATAATTAAAAACTGTGAAGAAAGTGTAAAAAACAATATTGGTTCGACAAAATCCTACTTTGACAAAACACGATTTTTTACAAAATCTTTGTTTGGCAAAAAATAATTCTAACAAAATCCTATTTGGCAAAAAAAAAATTTCGACAAAATCCTGGTTTGGCAAAAAATAATTTCGGCAAAACCTTAATTTGGCAAAAAAAAAGTTTCGACAAAATCCTTGTTTGACAAAACATAGTTTATAACAAAATCCTAATTTGACAAAAAAGAGTTTTACCAAATACTTAGTTTGACAGGAGTAATATTTGTCTTAATATTTATTTGGCAAAAATTTATTTAGTCAACTATATCGAAAGTTAATGAGTTAAATGTAAAAATAAAATTTTGACAAACGAAAATTCAGATTCTATGAACAGAAACTATGTATTGATTCTAGCAACACAAGCTATGTATTGAAGAAAATGTAAAAAAAAAAAATTAACAATCAATCCTTATGAAAATCACTTTAAATATTGATGTCAAAATTTCCAAAATGTCAAGGCTTGATGGGTTTGTGCAATTTCTATTCTGTCACGGGGATCATTAAGATTCTCATCCCTCAATGCCTGAAGAATGGCCCTTACTCCTTGTTCCCTTGTTATTAGTATTTTATACAGCATCTTCATGATGGGGCAAAGCTCGATTGGTGCAACAGGCTTCTTATCATCAGGGTGCAATACATTTAGGCTAGACTGACTTAGAAGTTCATAAAAGCAGGATCCAATTCAGCCTCTATACCACCGTTGGCCAAAGAAATTATAATTGGGATTGTTATCCTTTCTTTCCAATATTTCCTGATCTCTTCAAACACTAGAGCGTCCAGCACCAACCACAAGCATTGCTAGAAGAAATTCTCTTTAAAATTACGTTATTATCTGTCCACAAGTAATGTGTTCATACAAGAAACAAATTTCTACAAAAACATGTTCTATATCAGTCAACATAGCTGCCAAGACATAACGTTTCACAAAACATTTACTCTGCGCCCTTTAATCAATCTCTTAAATAAATGAATGCAAAACCATTACTTTTATGATGTATATGAAAACCATCACGTGCTAAATGGCAACTAGTGCTCCCTCTAATTTTTTAGCAAGAAAATTAAAGTTTAAAAAAATATCTCCCTTTTATTTTACTGAATAAAATAAAACAATCCCCTTTTAATAATTCAAGCAACGAAAAATAAAAAAAGTTTTCAGCAGTGCCAAACACCAACACACTACCACAAACAAACAACGCTGAAAACACCAAAATAATCATTATAATCCAAAATTCTGAAGTTACTATAGTACATTTAGCCATAAAAGCTAATCATATACTATTCAATCATAAATTCAGGGATGAAGTGTTTCTGCCACTCAGTAATTCCTTCTGGGGACCAGAGAGCAAATTCTTTCATTTCGCTCTCTACTGCATCACTTCCATGAATGACATTCCTGAGACAACAAAAGTTTGCAGCACTTGTTAGTGTATAAGTGGTATACCCGTGAATTCCTCCAAGGTACAACCAAGCAAGTGACCGACTAGTGTGAGAATAGAGATTTCTCTTTAACTAAAGCAAAATGCGAAGTTGCAGACAGAAAAATGTCAGCTTCTACAATGGCAGTTCTCAACCCAACTGAGAGGTTTTTTCCAAAGTCCCAAAGGAAGTTGTTTCAAGTACAATAACCAAGCCAGGGTAACCAACAAAAGGAAACAGCTTGCTGCTGAAAACTTGATGTGGTGCTGCAAATGGAGCTGGAATTGCTGAAGGGTGAGCTAAAGTTCCCGGTTGACTGCTTAAAGCTCTCAATTGCTGGTCAAGCTTGTCTTTTTCTAACTTTAGCTTCTGCTTCTCATCACGAAGTTCATTTTTCTCAGCTTGTACTAGGTTACTTATTATTAGTTCAGAGGATGGACTCTATCCATTTTGAAATAATGCATGATTGGTAAAGTTCAGATAAGAAATTTCTTTCCATTGAGGAATATAAGTACAAGTAGGATTCCCCCTGTTTCTCTTTTTTCTTCTTTTGAGAATCTTATTCATAAGAAACAGTGGAACCCTCGTGTCAGCATGAAAAACAACAAAAGGAGCCATGGAGTATTTGACGATTTTTTCATACAACATGAGAAACAATTGCAAAAAAAAAAAAACAATAGCGCCAAAGCCAAGAAACAGTAAATTCGACAAGAAATCTTCTAAATTCAGTAAGATCTGCATGAACTCCCAGCAAAATTGCACACACTCGAAAAAGCTCCACAGGAAAAAAAAACCCAGAAAAAGAAATAGCACCAAAGCCAAGAAACCCATCAAAATTCAGAATGATCTGCACTAATTTTAAGCAAAATGCAAATATTATAAGTATCCACAATCAGAAATTCCACACGAAAAAAACCTCCAGTGTATGCAACTAACACTACGAACTAAAAAGGGCATCATAACAAAACCATATTATCAGTTTCCATACAAACCTGAAAGTAGAATTAAATTGAAATTACTTTGTCTTGAAAGTCAAAACAAGAATTTCATTTCAAGTATCACATCAAACCCTCAATCAGTTGCAACTTGCAACCCTTTTCTCAAAATAAATGGCAGAACCAAAAGAATCGAACAATTGAACAATTGCATAAAAAAGAATAAGAAGCACAAGTTTCAAATTTTCAGCTCATATTTTTCCCAAATTCTAAAATTTCAGATTTACCAAAGTTTTCAGTTTCCAACTATCTTATAGGATTTAATCCAAACCCAGCCAATCTTCTAAACATGAATAGACATTCACGTAATTAAGTTAACCAAACAATAATCTACTCAGTCAAATATCATTCCGGCAGTTGAATAACCTCTGTTAGATGATAACAGGCAACAACATAGTCCAACCATACGTAGTTATAATAATTAAAGCCACACCCAAATGGTTTATAGCTATCACGAGATCGTACTTATCTTAATCCGGACTATGAGAATGCAATTGAATCAACAAAATTTGCAAGAAAAAAAAACTGCAAAAAACTACCTGACCGATCCAAACCCTCCGATAGAACAACTTTCAAAACTGTCTCAATCAAATCTAGCGACCCCCGACTCGACGAACGGCTTCTGATAATCCCCTACTCGGACCCAGTCTCGATCGAACGGCTTCTGATAATCGCCGACTTCGTACCCCGACTCGCCGCCATCCTAATCAGCTATCCGAATTTGCGACGCCCGAACTCCACTACCACGGCGCGACCCCGACTTCGCGACCACCGGCAACCGCTCGAAGACCGACCACAATCCTTGGTCACGATCTGGACGAACTCAACCTTGGATCACCAAAAGAGATCAAACAAGGTGAGCCCGGATCAAGCACACCAAGGACGGCGATCGGATCTAATAACAGTCGGCCCTCGGTGGAAACCTTCGCAACCCAAGGCTTCGCGAAGTCGCGACCGGCGCTAATAACACCAAACCGCGGCGGCAACCTTCGCAACCCAAGGCTTTGCGAATCGACTTCCCGACCGGCCCTAATAACACCAAACCGCGGCGGTAACCTTCGCAACCCAAGGCTTCGCGACTGGCCCTAAGAACTCCAAACCTTGGCAACCTTCGCGACCGGCTAGGGTTTTGGTAGAATGAGGGGTGGAATCGTTAGGGTTTTCGAGGGAGGGGTGGATTCGTTAGGGCATCCAATTGGGGCTAACCGATTTGGGGAAGGGGCGCAATGGCGGGAGGGGCGCGATGGGGGCAAGGGGGGTGACCGGGGGGTAGTAATTTTTTTTGCCTAAATTTCTAGGATGGTATTTTAGGTATTTTAGTATTGGTTAATTTAAATATTCATAAAGGTATTTAGTGTATTGTTAAGGGCATTATTGTCCAAACTGGGGGCGTAACTGAGGCGGTAACTAGTAATTATAAAAAAAGAATGATAAAATAGTTGATAAATCAGACGTCACTTGATTTTTTTTTTTTTTTTTTTTTTGTGTACATCATATGTTATATGTATTAAAACTGCAGGTGATGAGTACTTGAAACTCAAGTGAAATGGAAGACAATTTATAGGGCTCGTATTGATGCATGCACGTGTGATAAAAGTTGCAAGAGAGAAAAATTATACTAGTTCGCTAATAAAATAATAATCATCTTATTATACTCTTTTAATTTTAATAAGATTAAATAATATTTTTATTTCCTTACATTTGGTCAAATAATTTTTTTGGTCCTTTACATTTTAAAATGATTCTTTTGATCCCTAACATATAAAATATGTATTATTTGCTCTTTTACATTTTAAAATTATATTATTTAATCTTTGTAATGTTTATTTTATCTAAACTGTCCAAATTTTATTTATGACTTGTATAAAAGAAATTTTCAACGAAAGATATAATAGTTTAAAAACCAATGTATACATTACAAAATTTAAATTTTAAGTTAAGTTGTGAAAATTTGAAACAATTCGCCTCTATTTAGTGAATTTTGAATTAGTTATTTATAAATTTTAATCTTCTAATTTAAATTTTTAAAATTTTTTAATAGTTAAATTAATATTTAGACGGTTATATTATTCATTTAGGAAGGTCTAGTAGACTGTACATAAATAGAGTTGTAATAATTTGGATTGAATTAATAACAGGGACCAAATAATAGATATTTTAAATGTAGAGGACCAAAAAAATTATTTGGTCAAATGTAAGGGACCAAAAATATAGTTTAATCTTTTAATAAATATGACTATTATTTTATTTTATACCACATAATATAAATTAAAAATTGAATGACTTTTATTAATAAGATATTTTATATTTTTAGTTTTTAGTTTTTTAGCCTCAAATTGTCTTTATTTGATGGTAAAATTTTAATAAAATAAAAGAGAAAGACTTTTTTGACAGAAAAGTTGTAGTAGAGAAAAGTAAACCTAATATTATTTTTTAAATTAAATAATAGTTAAATTATATAAAAAACAGGAGTAATTGTCGCTATAGGCGTCATATTTTATTGAAAAGTTAACCAACTATAAATATAACAATATGAAAAAATTCGCAAGTAATTATTCTAAATACTTCACCTGCATACTCCTCCTTCCGTCTCCACATAATATATGTTTTAGTAGTCGCATAGTTATTAAAAATAATTAAACAATTGAATATATTAATAAGTTGTTTTATATACTTTAATCAATAAACAAATTCATAATTTAAATAATACATATTTATATTTTCAATAAAAAAATGTTTAAAAAAGAAAAAATATATTTATGATGTCTTAAAAAAGGTAAAATAAACTAATAATTTGAGAAAAAAATATATTTTACTATAATGTAGCATCCTCCCACTGGTCAAAATTTATAAGTTTATCATAAATCAGCACATAAATCGGATAAATGTATTAATCAACATCGTATTTTTATAACTACTTTTTTTCTTATTTCTTTTTGCCATAATTCACATTTGATTGAAAAGTTGATTTAGCAGGTGTTTTGACTTGTTCAATTAGTAGTAGCGAGTGACTATTACTTTTCCTCTGTTAATTTTTCCTTTGAAGAGTAGGCTGTCTAATCAATTTCCCAGTGATTTATTATCCAACGTGTATATCTTGTATACTGTATACATGTGCCTATTACTATATATAGTAATTGTTTGCATGACAACTGTACACTTACTAAATATACTAAGTTTCGCCTACGCGCGCGCCTTTTTTTTTTTTTTTTTCCGCGCTGAGTGAACAACGTCTTCGCTGAGTCAACAACGTCTCAGAACAACTGCCGCAACGTCCAAAAAACAACTGTCGCAACGTCTACATCCAGGCATGTCTACAACGTCTCCTAACACTAGCACCACGTCCGAAACAACTAGCACCACGTCCAGAAACGTCTACATCCATGAATATAAATTTAAACTGATTTTTTCACAAATACAACTAGAACCACGTAAAAAACAAATAGCACTACGTCCAGAAACATCCTCATCTATGCGTGTGAATTTAAACTGCCTTTTTTTTACAAAGACAGTCCACCACGTCTCAGAACAACTAGAACCACGTCAAAAACAACTAGCACCACGTCCATAAACATCTACATCCAGGCATGTCCACAACGTCTTCGCTGAGTTAACAACGTCTCAGAACAACTGCCGCAACGTCCAAAAAACAACTGTCGCAACGTCTACATCCAGGCATGTCTACAACGTCTCCTAACACTAGCACCACGTCCGAAACAACTAGCACCACGTCCAGAAACGTCTACATCCATGAATGTAAATTTAAACTGATTTGATTTTTTCACAAATACAACTAGAACCACGTAAAAAACAAATAGCACTACGTCCAGAAACATCCTAATCCATGCATGTGAATTTAAACTGCCTTTTTTTTACAAAGACAGTCCACCACGTCTCAGAACAACTAGAACCACGTCAAAAACAACTAGCACCACGTCCATAAACGTCTACATCCAGACATGTCCACAACGTCTTCGCTGAGTTAACAACGTCTCAGAACAACTACCACAACATCCAAAAAACAACTGTCCCAACGTCTACATCCAAACATGTCTACAACGTCTCCTAACACTAGCACCACGTCCGAAACAACTAGCACCACATCCGAAACAACTAGCACCACGTCCAGAAACGTCTACATCCATGAATGTAAATTTAAACTGATTTTTTCACAAATACAACTAGAACCACGTAAAAAAACAAATAACACGACATCCAGAAACATCCTCATCCATACGTGTGAATTTAAACTGCCTTTTTTTTACAAAGACAGTCCACCACGTCTCAGAACAACTAGAACCACGTCAAAAAAAACTAGCACCACGTCCATAAACGTCTACATCCAGGCATGTCCACAACGTCTTCGCTGAGTTAATAACGTCTCAGAACAACTGTCGCAATGTCCAAAAAATAACTGTCGCAACGTTTACATCCAGGCATGTCTACAACGTCTCCTAACACTAGCACCACGTCCGAAACAACTAGCACCACATCCAGAAATGTCTACATCCATGAATGTAAATTTAAACTGATTTTTTCACAAATACAACTAGAACCACGTAAAAAACAAATAGCACTACGTCCAGAAACATCCTCATCCATGCGTGTGAATTTAAACTGCCTTTTTTTTACAAAGACAGTCCACCACGTCTGAGAACAACTAGAACCACGTCAAAAACAACTAGCACCACGTCCATAAACGTCTACATCCAGGCATGTCCACAACGTCTTCGCTGAGTCAACAACTTCTCAGAACAACTGCCGCAACGTCCAAAAAAAAAATGTCACAACGTCTACATCCAGCTATGTCCACAACGTCTAGTAACACTGCCGCAACGTCCACCTACATCCAAAAAACAACTGCCGCAACGTCAAAAAAAATCTATAGCCAGGCATGTGAATTTAAGCTAAATTTTTCACATAACACCATCCACAACGTCTCCTAACACTACCGCAACGTCCAAAAAACAACTGCCGCAACGTGAACATCCAGGCATGTGGTGAATTTTTCACATAACACATTCTACAACGTCTCCTAATACTGCCGCAACATCCATGCACGTCCAAAAAATAACTGCCGCAACGTCTACATCCAAGCATGTCAATTTAATTTGAATTTTTCAGATTACACCTTCAACAACGTCTCCTAACACTAGAACCACGTCAAAAACAACTAGCACCACGTCCTGAAACGTCTACATCCATCCATGCATGTGAATTTAAGTTATTTTTTTCACAAAGACAGTCCACCAAGTCTCATAACACTAGAACCACGTCAAAAATAACTTAGCACCACGTCCTGAAACGTCTACATCCATGCATGTGAATTTAAGCTCATTTTTTCACAAATCATAGTCTACCACGTCTCGCTACGTCCGAAAAAACTAGCACCACGTCCAGATACGTCCAGCTACATCCAACAACGTCCCTCAATGTCTGAAAATACAAAGCAGCAACGTCCCGCAACGTCTTGTTACGTCCCGCAACGTCTGAAAATACAAAGCAGCAACGTCCCGCAACGTCTTGTTATGTCCCGCTACGTTCAAAATACAAAGCAGCAACATCCCGTTATGTCTCGCAACGTCCAGCAACGTCTAGTTACATCCCATAACGCGTTCTACCAAGTCCAGCAGTGGGAAAGAATCAGAAGCAACCCATTTCACATGAAAGTGCCAATACCTCATGAAAACCATTTATATATCATATTTTGGAGCAACAGATCATTATTTGAATAAGAAAACACGAATATAACATCATTAATACATTACCCAACATCAAATCGTGAAAACAAGGTTCCGTAAATCCATCAAATACAGTTCATACTTTATAATGTGGTGGTTTTTTAAGAAGAATAAGTTATTTTTGAAGAAGAATAAGAGATTTTTGAAGAAGAATAAGAGATTTTTGAATATGACGAAGTGATTTTTTAAGAAAAAGTGATTTTTTCGTTGTATTTGGTGTTGTTCATTGGAAAAAAAATCGTCGATCTCCGTTAAATCTATGTTTGAATGAAAATTTTGATTAAATGCGGTTTCGAATGAAGTACGGTGAAGAAGAATAACTGATTTTTTAAGAAGAAGAAGTATTTTTTGAAAAAGAAGGAACTGGGTTTTTGGAGAAGAAGAAGAAGAGAAGAGCGTGTATCTCACTCTCTTATAGTGAGAGTGGTGATGTATTACTAGGTACATGTACCTCTAGCTACAGGATATAAATTGCGTTTATTATCGTGTTTACTTTCACCTTATTTTGATATATTCGGCATATAATACAGTTTATGACTCCATTAACATTAGAAATTATATCATGACTTACCAGATACATAAATATTTAAAAATAAAATGATGACAATTCAAATAATGAAATTCAAATAATGATTAATTCAAATTTAGAAAATGAATAAGTTGTTATTATTTTATTTTTAAATATAGTAATAGGTACATGTACTTAGTAAGTACATGGTATAATTTGCGAATTACAATCGGTACCTTATCTCATTTAATAAACAAAAGTTGACTAAATAATACACACAACTTAATTTTGTGTGAAGGAAGTACGTACCTCTTGACAGGTCATCTTGTATTATTTATAACATCTATACAAACCTTTTCTAATTACAATTAGGAAATTACTACAATTAAAAAACACTACAATTGGGAAATCACTAACTACCATATTTACAATTTCCTATTTACAACAAAAACTAACCCCCCTCCCTCTCTTAAAGTTGGAGAATGTGGATTGCGAATGTCCAAATTGCCAAGAAAAAATTCAAACTGATGCTTTAACAAGGCCTTGGTAAAAGATGTCAGCTAGTTGGGTCTTAGTGGTGACATAAGAGGTAGAAATAAGACCTTGAAGGACGCGGACGAAATGGAAATCCACCTCAATGGGTTTGGTGCGCTCATGGAACACAAGATTAGCAGCAATACGCAGAACAGATTGAGTATCACAGAAAAGTTGCATAGGCTAGGGATGCGCGACACTGAGGTTAGAGAGAAGACCTTTCAGCTACTTCAATTCACAAACTATGGAAGCCATGGAGCGATAATCGGCCTCAGTAAAAGAACGAGTCACAGTATGTTGCTTCTTAGTACCCCAAGACACCGGAGACTGGCCAAGCTGTATATACCAGCCAGTAAGAGAACAAAAAGTAGTAGGACAACTAGCCCAATCCAAATCACACCATGCATACAATTTCAAATCACATTCAGCACGCAAAACAATCGCTTGACCAGGATTACCTTTTAAGTATCTTACAACACAAAGTGCAACATTCCAATGAGGAATGCGAGGTTGCTGCATGAATTGAGCCAGCATATGAACAAAAATATGCCAGTGGCATTCCTGGCTACCTCAAGGCCCAAAAATTACTTCAAAATTCCCAAATCATTCACATGAAAATACTGACTCAAGTACTGCTTAAACTTAGCAATGACCTTGCTATCATTCCCTGAGATAATAAGATCATCAACATAGACCAACACATTTAGATGCACAGACCCACGATGAAAAGTAAAAATGGAATAATCATAATAGGATTGAAGAAAACCATACCACTTCAAAGCACTGGTTTGGCAAACTAACAACAAGAAGTTTGCTTCAAACCATACAAAGAACGCCGGAGACAACATACTTGCTCATCTCCCCCAACTTAGGAAGTGAATCCCGGGGGGAAACTTCATATAGACTTCCTATTCTATATCATAATGTAAAAATGCATTGTGCACATCCATCTGATGCAAGTCCCAATTTCTCGCCACATCCACTACTAGAAACATTCGAACAGAGACCATTTTTACCACTGGAGCAAATGTCTCTTGATAATCTATACCTTCTACTTGCTTATTTCCAGGATTTTAGCTTTTACTTATTCGATTTGTTACGCAACAATAAATTCTTAATAAAAGCGGAAGTTTAAGAATTACCTCTTGAAGCGTGAACTTAGGTGATTCTCTGGTATGACTCAAGACTTGATCATACGTTGTGTGGGCAATGAACCAACGAACAATTAATCAGAAAATCACCACAAATCACTCACCAAAAAAACCAAAAAAAAAATCGCCGCCCTGCACGTAGCTTTCACGCTCCGCCGCCACCCGAGAGTAACACCCACGCGCCGCCCGGACCAAATTCCATGCCCCGCCCGGATCGATTTCCACGCGCCATCGACCTTGGAGAAGTCTGACCACCGCCAAGCTAGGAAATCAAGCTGCCGAGCTGCTGGGAAAAAATCCAACTTTGAGGGAGAATTCTTTTGATTTCTCTCTCCAGAATTTCTCTCTCTAGTTTCTTGAAAACTTGAAACTATAAATTGTGTAATGTGAATTGGGAATTGCTAACCTCTTGTCTATTTATAGAGTTACAAGAGAGACCCCAAGTTGGTTTAGGATTGATCTTTCTATTGGGTTTGTGTTTTACTTCAATCCCGCTCCTAGACTGATTCAAATCCAACTGACACAAGGATTCACTTATCATTAATCCAGTTCTTGGATTGATTCACAACCAACTAACACAATGATTAATTAATATCTTAATTAATTAAATCTACCTTTGCCAATTAACCAATACATAATTAATCGTACCATTAACGGATTAATTATGGCACTACCATCTTACACCAGAATTGCTTTCGGAATAACTAAATTAATTATTCTTTAGTCTCCCCATATCAAAGATATAGTGCTCGTTAATTTATTAATTTACTGATAAATTAATTAATTACCTTCTTATAATCTGAGATTAGTATCACTCGATCTTTTTACTATATCGGACATAAGTCCACCAGCTGGGTTTAGTATAATATCGGGAGCACCATCACCCCGGACGCACCGGTACATGGTTTCCTTTCGTCAAGTAACAGCACACCAAGCAATCAAACACGCGCACCCAACCCACAGAAACTATTGGTCTCAAGTGACCTCACTCTTTGGCATATTAAAGTACACTATGTCTAACCCTCATACCTGCTCAAATCTTGGGATTTATAGATAGAATACTAGGATCGAATAATCTATTAAATCCGTACAAGACAATTCATCCTAATTGGTCAAGTTCAATATGCCTTGGCATATCTATATGATTTAATTAGTTTAGACAAACCAATTTCTGAATCACATAATAACTTAAACTGACAGTGTGTCCAAAACTGTCTCAGTTACGAACCTCATTTATATATTATGTCTTTTAACCAATGACGAGGTCTACTGTGTCACACTAGACACCTCATCATCTACTTACATAATATAAATGGATGACATATGTAAAAAATAAAATAATTTAACTAAAACAATTAATCGATATATACAAACTGGGAAATAGTTTAATACAAGCAAAGTTTTAGTATTCAAACCCAACAATCTCCCACTAATACTTAAGTTGTGCTTTAAATATAAAACTACATTACTACAATAATAACTAGAAAAACAATCGTGGCTCTACTAAGTATCTAATCCTCATGCCCTCCACGTGAGCTTCAAAGACTTTTGAAGTCAGTGTCTTTGTGAATGGATCAGCAAGGTTATCCTCTGATTCTATCTTTATCACGATCAAGTCTTCCCTCTTAACAATATCTCATATCAGGTGGTACTTGCGCTGTATATACTTACTCGCCTTGTAGGCTCGTGGTTCCTTCGAGTTTGCTACTGCACCGTTGTTATAGTACACTGTGATTGACTTTTGCAAACCAAGAATCACATCTAAGTCCACTAGAAAGTTCTTGAGCCACAAAGTTCTTTCACTGCCTCTGATGCTGCAACGTACTCAGCCTCCATGGCAGAGTCTGCCACGCATTTCTGCTTGACACTCAGCCAAACTATGGCTCCACCTCCCAAAGTAAACACATACCCTGAGGTAGACTTACTCTTGTCCCTGACGCCTTAGAAATTTGAATCTATGTAACTGCGGGGCACAAGCTCAGGTGCCTGATAGACCTTGCTCTCTCGTTCTGTGCAAATACTTGAGAATGCATTTTACTACCTCCCAATGAGCTTTCCCAAAGTTACTCTGATATCTGCTTACAATGCCAACAGCCTAACTTTAAAGGCTCTAACCTTTCCATTAGGTCCTCTCATGTGTTTGTAGACCCACTTACATCCAATGGGTTTGAAACCATCAGACAGGTTCACAAGCTCCCAAAGTTGATTGTGGTCTATCGATCCCATCTCGAATATCATCATTTTTCATAAAGATTCAGCATCTTTATCTCAGAGAGCCTCATTGTAGTTAACATGGTCAGGTTCAGGCGTGCCTGGGACTAGGTATGAGGCCTCCCCACGCCAATGAAATTGTCGGGTTGTCTCACAACCCTCCTACTACGATGAGGCACCACATGTGTAGGTGCATCATCTGCGAGATCTTGTGCAGTGTTTTGCGGTGTATTTACTTGTGCTGGTGCAGCAGGATTAGATTTTTTTTCTAAGTTCTTCTAATATGATCTTACTCTTGGGCTTTTGATCTAGAATATAGTCTTTCTCTAAAAATCTGGCGTTAGTGCTAACTACCACATTTTGATCTTTAGGACTATAGAATAGACGACCTTTCGTTCCTCTAGGATATCCTACAAACAGCATCACTTTTGTTCTTGCATCAAACTTAACCGCATCTGCCTTAAGCACATGTGCTGGACAACCCCAAATTCTGATATGTCTTAGACTGGGCTTACGCCCGTTCCATAACTCTGTAAGGGTTGAAGGCACGGTTTTAGATTGCACAAGATTTAGATTGTATGCTGCAGTTTCTAAGGCATACCCCCAAAACGAATCATGCAAATCATTATAGCTCATCATCGACCTAACCATTTTCATGAGAGTTCTATTTTTCTTTGTGCTACACCATTCGCTGTGGTGTGCCAGGTGCAGACAACTGAGACTAAATTCCGACCTCACTGAGGTATTCTTGAAATTCATGAAATAGATACTCTCCACCAAGATCTGATCGTAGTATCTTGATACTTTTACCATGATATTTCTCCACATTTGTCTGATACTCTTTGAATTTACTAAAGCATTCGGACTTGTGGCACATTAAGTAAATATATCCGTATCTTGAGTAATCATCTGTGCAAGTCACAAAATACTCAAACCCACCTCGTGTTTGAACCGAAATTGGTCCACACTAGTAAGAGTGAATCAATTCTAATACTTTTTTAGCTCTATAACAGTTTGCTTTAAAAAGACTCTTGGTCATTTTACCTTCTAAGCAAGATTCACAGGTTGAATAACTGTTGATCTCTAATGAACTTAATGGTCCATCGTTGACTAACCTCTGAATCCTACTAAGGTTTATATGACCTAGCATGAGATGCCAAAGATAGGTTTGATTCATTTCAGAAGGTTCTTTCCTCTTATTTTGGTTAGATGATGTGTCATTTAACTCTGTGGTTTGCACAACAGGGGCCTTTGATTTCATCAAAAACAAATTTTCTTTTCTAACAACAACAGATTTATTAGAAAAAATAAACTTATAACCATTCACTAAAAGTTTAGAAACTGAAATCAGGTTCTTTCTAAATCTCGGTACATAAAGACAATTATCTAAATCTAATCTACTATTTTCAAAAATAATAAATACTACTCCCACTGTTTCTACTAACACTCTAGTAGTGTCGCCCAAGTAGACTTCAAGTTGGCCATTTCTAAGCTACCGGATTACTTGGAACCCCTGCAAAGAATTACAAACATGGTCAGTGGCGCCTGAATCCACACACCAAGTATCTGTGGAAATCACCGGAAACATGTCTCAATAATTAAGGCAGAGATTGTCGTACTTTTGTTCTTTGAACAATCCTCTTTCCACTATCCCGTCTGATTGCACTTGAAGCACTTACTTTTTTACTTCATTTTTGCAATCTCCGTCTTTGGCGCAATTGTGCCTTATGAGCTATTTTCTCGAACTTTCTCTTCTTCTCTTCAGTCTCAGGCTCAGAAGAAGATTTTAAAGCTTCTATGACTAAATCTCGCTTCTAGTTTTGAAAAAGACTTTCAGCCGCTACCAACTCTGCCAAGAGCTCGGATGAAGTACACAACATCTGACTTATGTTGTAGTTCGACAAAAACTGCTCGTAGCTTTGAGGCAAGTTCTGGAGGATAATATTGACTTTGGTTTCACCATCGATTTCGCCTCTCACTACCTCAACCTCGTTGATGTTACTAATCATGTCAATGACACGATCTCTCAGAGGAGTGCTCTCAGTCGTTGGGACAATGTTCAAGTTTCAAGTTCAATCAACATAATTAGGACCAGTTAATTTGTTGTCTTTCAATATTGTAACTAATGGATTAAAAGACATATAAAAAACTGTAAATAAATAAACAAACAATGTTTCAATAAATAAATACAAGAATTTTGAAAAACTCATTCATTGTTGACATCCCTCAAAATAATAATTAAGTCCACCGATATCTAATCCACCAGAATTTGGGCAAGCCACGATATTGTGGACAATTACGCTAGCCTACATTCACTTGAGAAGAACTAGGTTCATAACTACACTATCTGACCAAACGATCTATTGATCAATGTAGCTAATAGTTAGAGCTTTCAGCCGCACAAATAAGCAGTGTAACCTCGATTGGAGGAATACTACAAATCGTACACTAAGTGTATGCCATCACGTGACTTCTGAATTTGTTACCTTAGGATAGTGCGCATCAGATTGAGAGGGTTTCGCATTTCTCCAATTTTAACTTACTCTAGTCATCTTACTTAGAAATTCAAACTAGTGATCTTATGGTTAAACTCATACGATATGGAGAAAAGCTCTAGTGCCAACGCACAAGTCTAACCACAACACTTAAGAACTCGTAATGGAGGCTATGAGAATTTTAACCAACCCCTCCCACTTAGATTTCTAGAATTAAGGTTTTTCAGGTTTTAACATGCAATTAACTAATCCTAAGTTATATGAAAATATAAAACCAACATGCTTTAATCATGCATCTAAAATTACAGCACAAAAATTAAAGCACATAATTAAAACTGTAAATACGGGAAATAAATAATTACGTAAAAATAAATTTTCTGACTATTATGGTTTTAATTGTTTCCATTTGCTGCCTTGTTCTCGTGTCCTGTCATGTCACTCGATGGATTGAGTCTTGAAAAATTAGATCTCGAAATAACCTCGAAAAATGGAAAATGGGTCATGCATGCAACTCGAACGAGCCGTGTGTTGTGCACATGGTCCACAAACGGGCCGTATGAGCTAGGCCTTGCGCGCAGCCTCAAGGGCCACGCGATTGCCTAACTCGCGCTGGGCTGGGCAGCGTATGCAGCTGGTGCTGCACCAGCTGTGCATGCGGCCTTCAGTTGCGCAGCAATGCTGCGCAACGTCTACCAGCAACTTCTTCCAGTGATTCTTTCGTCGGTGTTGCCTTTCGAGTCTTCTGTCCTGCTCCCACTATGTTATTTGGTCTTTTTGCAATTCGTTTTGGGTTTTCTTAATTTTATTCATATTAATTGTTAGGTTTGAATACTAAAGTAATGCTTGTATTATACTATTTCTCAGTTAATATATCGATCGAATGTTTTAGTTTATGTGTTGTACATACGTCATCCATTTATATTATGTAATTAGATGATGAGGGGTCTGGTGTGACACAGTATATCTCATCATTGGTTAAAAGTCATAATATATAAATGAGGTTTGTAACCGAGACAGTTTTGGACACACTGTCGGTTTAGGTTATTATGTGATTCAGAAAATTGGTTTGTCTAAACTAATTGAATCATATAGATATGTCTGTGGGCAATATTGAACTTGACCATTTAGGATGAATTGTCTTGTATTGATTAAATAGACAATTCGTTCCTTGTATTCTATCTCTTAATCCTTGTACTTGGGCAGGCATGAGGATTAGACATAGTGTACTTTGATCTGTCAATGAGTGATTGATCTGCCAATGAGTGAGGTCATTAATGATCAATAGTCTCGGTAGGTTGGGTGCGCATGTTTAGTTGTTTGGTGTGCTGCTGCTTGTCGAAAAGAAACCATGTATCAGTGCGTCCGGGGTGATGGTGCTTCCGAGATGAGCTCGTTATGTTTATTATACTAAACCTGGCCGGTGGACATATTATGTCCGGTATAATAAAAAGATCGAGTGGTACTAATCTCGGATTATAAGAAGTTACTTAATTAATTTTTCATTAAATTAATAAATTAACGAGCACTAAATCTTTGATGTGGGGATATTAAAAAATAATTAATTTAGTTGTTCCGGAAGCAATTATGTTGTAGGATGGTAGTGCCATAATTAATCCGTTAATAGTATGATTAATTATGTATTAGGTTATTGACAAAGGTAGATTTAATTAATCAAGTAATTAATTAATCATTGTGTTAATTGGTTGTGAACCAAACCAGGAACTGGATTAAGGATAAGTGAATCCTTGTGTCAGTTGGTTGTGAATCAGTCCAGGAATTGGATTGAAGGAAAACAGAAACCCAGTAGGAAGACCAATCATAAACCAACTTGGGGTCTCTCTTGTAACTCTATATATAGACAAGGGATTAGCAATTCAAGACACACAATTCATAAGTTTTCAAGACAAGAAAACTAGAGAAAGAAAATTTAGAGAGGGAAATCAAATTTTCTTCTCTCAAAAACGTTTTTCTCCTCCCGAGGTGCAGTGGATTCAATTTCGGATGCGCGTGGGCTTCGGATTGCCGACGCGTGTGACCTAGGGCGGCGCATAACCTTCATGCGTAGTACGACGGCGGTGGTTGATTTTTCCAGCGTTGGTTTTTTGTTCTTTTGCTGATCAATTGTTCATTGGATCCACACAACGTACGATCAAAGTTTTGAGTCATACAAGAGAATTACCTGAGTTTACGCTTCAACAGTTATTTCTAAACTTCTGCTTTAATTAGAAATTATTTGTTGCGTGATAAATCGAATAAATGCAAACCAAGATCCTGCGCAATGTTATTTCAAGCAAGGATTGGAATAGCAATTGTGCTAGAATCTAGGCCTAGTCAAGAATTCCGATTCTAGAATGCATAGCACAAAAGTGAATTTTTGACCTGGTCTGGGCAGATAATCTTTCAATTGGTATCAGAGCCTGGTTTTGGCTTTGTGCTTGTTTGATTTGTTACATGGTTTTGTTTGCAGGTGGTTTAGAAATCCCAACTATTGTGGTTGTGTTTGTATGTTTTAATTAAACCCCAGGACATGTCCAGGTTTGGTTTTTATGAATGCTTGTAATAGTAAAACCACGTACTGGAAGCCGTGTAAAATTAGATCAAAGCTTTCGATTTGTTACATTATTGGAGTTGAATACATAAGCTATGCTTGTATTGTACATTTTCTCAGTAATATATCGATTTATGTTTTGGTTATATCTTGTTGTGCATGATATTATGTAAGTAGATGATGAGGTGTCTTGTGTGATACAGTAGATCTCATCATTGGTTGAACCAAGACAGCTTCGGACAAACTGTCGGTTTAGGTTATTATGTGATTCGGATAATTGATTTGTCTAAACTAATTGAATCATAAAAATATGCCCGGGGCGTATTAAACTTGACCATTAGGAATGATTTGTCTTGTACTGATTTAATAGACAAATCGTTTATAGTATTCTATCTCTTAATCCCTAGACTCGAGCGAGCATGAGGATTAGACATAGTGTACTTTGATCTGTCAATGGGTGAGGTTTATTGTGGCCAATAATTTCGGTAGGTTGGGTGCGCATGTTTAGTTGAATGGTGTGCTGCTGCTTGTCGAAAGGAAATCATGTACCAATGCGTCCGGAGTGATGGTGCTCCCGAGATGAGCTCGTTATGTTTATTATACTAAACCCAGCTAGTGGACTTATGTCCGGTATAGTTAAAGGGTCGAGTGGTACTAGTCTCCGAATTAAAGAAGTTAATAAATTAATTTATCAGTAAATTAATAAATTAACGAGCACTATATCTTTGATGTGGGGAGATTATGAATATTAATTAATTAAGTTGTTTCGGAAGTAATTCTTGTGTAGGATGCTAGTGCCCTAATTAATCCGTTAGTGGTACGATTAATTATGTATTGGGTTGTTGACAAAGGTAGATTTAATTAATTAAGTAATTAATTAATCCTTGTGTCAGTTGGTTGTGAATCTTACCAGGAACTGGTTTGGGATAAGTGAATCCCTGTATCAGTTGGTTGTGAATCATACCAGGAACTGGTTTGGGATAAGTGAATCCCTGTATCAGTTAGTTATGAATCATATCAGAAACTGGATTGGGATAAGTGAATCCCTATATCAGTTGGATGTGTATCAGTCCAGGAACATAATTGAAGGAAATAGAAACCCAGTAGGAAGACCAATCCTAAACCAACTTGGGATCTCTCTTGTAACTCTATATATAGACAAGGGATTAGCTATTCAAGACACACAATTCATAAGTTTTCAATACAAGAAAACTATAGAGATAAAATTCTAGAGAGAAATATTTTCTTCTCTCTCCAAGTCGAATTTATTGAGCTTTGTGCGGTTGGATTTTCATCTGTTCTTGGCCGAAATTTTGGCCTGTTCAAGCCAGCTGCACGTGTAGCTTTCTCTCTCCCCGGGCGGTGCGTTTATTGTACGTGCCAGGTGCGGTGGTGCTGGAATTTTCTAGCAAGTAGATTGTGTTGATTGTTGATCAATTGGTTTCTAGATCGTTGCCCATACAACGTGAAATCAAAGTCTTGAGTCATACAAACGATCACCTGAGTTCATGCTTCAAAGGTATTTTCTAAAGTTCCGTTCTTAATTAAAAATTTTTGTTGCATGGTAAATCGAATAAGTGCAAACCCTGCGCAATGTTATTTCAAAAGGGTTAGAATAACAATTGCGCTAGCGTCTAGGCCTGGCCAGAGATTCCGATTCTGGAATGCATAGCACGGAAGTGAATTTCTGGCTAGGCCCGGGCAGATAATCTTTCAATTGGTATCAGAGCCTGGTTTTGGGTTTTGTGTCCGTTCCTGGACAGATTCACATCCAACTGAAACAAGGATTCACTTATCCTTAATCCAGTTCCTAGACTGATTCACAACCAACTGACACAATGATTAATTAATATCTTAATTAATTAAATCTACCTTTGCCAATTAACCAATACATAATCAATCGTACCACTAATGGATTAATTGTGGCACTACCATCCTACACCAGAATTGCTTCCGAAACAACTAAATTAATTATTCTTTAATCTCCCCACATCAAAGATATAGTGCTCATTAAATTATTAATTTACTGATAAATTAATTAATTAACTTCTTATAATCCAATATTAGTACCACTCGACCTTTTTACTATACCGGACATAAGTCCACCAGTTTAATTTATTATAATAAACATAATGAGCTTATCTCGGGAGCACCATCACCCCAAACGCACCGGTACATGGTTTCCTTTTGACAAGTAACAACACACCAAGCAATCAAACACGTGTACCAAATCCACCGAGACTATTGGCCTCAAGTGACCTCACTCTTTGGCAGATTAAAGTACACTATGTCTAATCCTCATGCCTGCTCAAGTCTAGGGATTTAGAGGTAGGATACTAGGATCAAATAGTCTTTTAAATCAGTATAAGACAATTCATCCTAATTGGTCAAGTTCAATATGCCTCGGGCATATCTATATAATTCAATTAGTTTAGACAAACCAATTTATGAATCACATAATAACGTAAACTGACAGTCTGTCCAAAACTGTCTCAGTTACGAACCTTATTTATATATTATGTCTTTTAACCAATGATGAGATCTACTGTGTCACACCAGACACCTCATCATCTAATTACATAATATAAATAGACGACATATGTAAAACATAAAACAATTTACCTAAAATATTTAATCGATATATACAAACTTGGAAATAGTTTAATACAAGCAAAGATTTAGTATTCAAACCCAACACGAATGAGTAGTGCATACACCGTAGACGTGACGGGAATAACATGGTGTTTCTTGTACTTTACGTAGATAACATCCTCATTGTTGGTAACAGTAAGAATGTGTGATCAGACGTAAAGGCATAGTTGTCCAAGCAGTTTGATATGAAGGGCTTGGGAGAAGCTGGACATATCCTTGGGATCAAGATTATTCAAGATCGTAGGAAACATTCACTAACGCTTTCCCAAGCTTTATACATAGATACAATTTTGGCTCGTTTTATCATGCAGAACTCCAAGAAAGGTTTTCTACCTTTTAGACACGGAGTGCATCTATCTAAAGAGCAGTCTCCGAAGACTATTGAAGAGATAAAAACAATAAAGACTGTTCTTTATGCTTCGGCAGTAGAAAGTCTAATGTATGCAATGTTGTGTACGAGACCTGATATTTGCTATGTCGTTGGCATGCTTAGCAGATATTAGAGTAACTCTGGAAAAGTTCATTAAGAGGTTGTGAAGTGTATCCTCAAGTATTTGTGTAGAACGAGAGACCAAGTTTTAGTCTATTAGTCGCATGAGCTAATTCCGAGGGGTTACACAGATTCTTATTTCCAAGCAGATAGGGACAAGAGTAAGTCTACATATGGGTTTTTGTTTACTTTGGGAGGTGGATGTTAGTTTTAAATACTAAAAGCTTTGCTTATTTGAAAAACTATTTCCCAATTTTATATATCGAGTTTAATGTTTTAGTTATATGTCTTATGTTTTACATATGTTGTTCACTTGTTTCATCTGACTAGATGATGACGTGTTTGGTATGACACAATAGATCTCATCATTTGTTAAATTCATGATGTATAAATGAGGCTCATGACTGAGACAGTTTGAACATACTGTCGGTTTAAGTCATTATGTGATTTTGAGATTGGTTTGTCTAAACTAAATGAATCATATAGATATGTCCGTGACATATTGAGCATGACCTGTTTATGATGAATTGTCTTGTACTGATTTAATAGACTATTCGATCCTAGTATTCTATCTCTTAATCCCTAGATTTGAATAGGCATGAGGATTAAACATAGTGTACTTTGATCTGGCAAAGAGTGAGGTCATTTGAGGCCAATATTCTCAGTGGGTTAGGTACGCGTGTTTGATTACTTAGTGTGTCGTTGCTTGTCGAAAGGAAACCACATAATGGTGCGTCCGAGTTGATGGTGCTCTCAAGATGAGCTTGAAAGGATTAGTATACTAAACCCGGTAAGTGGACTTATGTCCGGTATAGTAATAAAGTCGAGTGGTACAAATCTCGAATTATAAGAAGTCGATAAATTAATTTATCAGTAAATTAATAAATTGACGAGCACTATATCTTTGATGTGAGGAGAATAAAGAATAATTAATTTAGTGGTTCCGGAAGCAATTTCGGTTTGAATGGTAAATCCACAATTATTCTGTTAGTGCTACGATTAATTATATGTTGGGTTAATTGATAAAGTAGAATTAATTATTTAATTAATTAAACCTAATGGTCAATTAGTAAATTGACAAGGTTAATTAATTAAATTAAATCTTATAGTTCAATTAGAATTAGAAAATCAAAGAATTAGGAAATCCAATTGAGTTTTGGAAACTAATTAATCTAAGCCCGACAAGAAGGCTTAACTCAAGCCACTTAAGGTCTCCCTTGTAACTCTATAAAAGACAAGGGATTCGCAATAACAATATACACAATTCACAAGATTCATAATTCAAAAAACTAGAGAGAGAAATATTAGAGAGATAGAGAGTTGCGCAGGGGGAGGTAAATAAACCGCGCAAAGGCGATAAATAAGTCCAGTGTGGGGTGGTAAATAAGTCCAGCGTGGGGCGGTAAATAAGCCCAGAACCGGCAGCAGTTTTTTTTTTTCTCTTCTCCACGGTCTGTGGTCGGTACCTCGTTTCATCGGTGGGCAACAGCGATTGTTGAGTTCTGACGATTGACGGTAGGACACTTTCCAGCGGTGACGATCGAGCTGGTCAGATTGTGTTGCTAATCAACTGGTTCTGTAGTTCGTTGCCCACACAACGTCAGGATCTGTCTAAGAGTCACACAAGCGATTATTTAAAGGACACGCTTCAAGAGGTCGATTTCTATCATTTTGCTTTTATTAGTTATAGTAATATTGTTGCATGATAAACTCGAATCAAGTGAAACTAAGATTCGGTTCTCGTGTGGTATTTCAAAAGGGTTTGAATCGTATTACACGAGCATTTGGGTTTGGTTGAGAATCTCCGATTCATGGAATGCATAGAACAAAAGTGAGATTTTTGACTATGCTCGGGCAGATAATTCCCTCAGTGAAGCCATATTTTGGCGGAGTGTCAAGCCAAAATGTGTGTCGGACTCTACCTTAGAAACTAAGTACTTTGCAACCTTAGAGGCAGCAACGGAAGCAGTGTGGCTCAAGAACTTCTTATAGGACTTAGACGTGATTCCTGAGTTACCGAGGTTAATCACACTTTACTGTGATAACAATGGTGCAGTAGCCAACTCGAAGGAACCACGAGCCCGCAAAGTGAGTAAACACATAGAGCACAAGTACCACCTCATACGAGATATCGCAAAGATGAGAGACGTGGTCGTGGCCAGGATAGCATCAATAGATAACCTTGCAGATCTATTCACGAAGGCATTAAATGCAAAAGTCTTTGAGCCTCACGTAGAGGGCATGGGTGTTAGATACTTAGCTGAGCCTTGACTGTTCTCTAGGTTTTAGTATAACAATAGATTAATGTAATTAAACAGTTTTATACTTTAAGCGCAGTTTAAGTATTAGTGGGAGATTGTTGGTTTGAATACTTAAAACTTTTATTGTATGAAAACTATTTCCTGGTTTATATATCGATTGAACATTTTAGTTAAATTGTTTTATATTTTTACATATGTCATCCTCTTATGTCATATGACTAGATGATGAGGTGTCTGGTGTGACACAGTAGATCTCATCATAGGTTAAAGTCATGATATATAAATAAGGCTTATAACTGATACAATTTTGGACACACTGTCGGTATAAGTTATTATGTGATTCTGAAATTGGTTTGTTTAAACTAATTGAATCATATAGATATCCCTGGGGCATATTGAGCATGACCGTTTAGGATTGAATTAACTTATACTGTTCTTTAGTAGTTAATTCAAACCTTGTATTCTATCTCTTAATCCCTCGACTAGAACAAGCATGAGGATTAAGCATAGTGAACTTTAATTTGCCAATGAGTGCGGTCACTTGAGACCTATATTCTCGATAGGTTAGGTGTGCATGTTTGATTGCTTGTTGTGTTGTTTCTTGTCGAAAGGAAACCATATACCGGTGCGTCCGGGGTGATGGTTCTCTCGAGATGAGCTTGCAAAGTTTATTATACTAAACCCGACAGTGGACTTATGTCCGATATAGTAATAAAGTCGAGTGGTACTAATCTCGGATGAGAAGATATCAATTAATTAATTATCAGTAAATTAATAAATTGACGAGCATTATATCTTTGACGTGGAGAGATTAAAGAATAATTAAATAAGTGGTTCCATAAGTAATTTCGGTTTGAGCAGTAATTCCATTATTAATCCGTTAGTGGTACGATTAATTATGTGTCGGGTTAATTGACAAAGTGGAATTAATTAGTTAATTAATCATTGGGTCAATTAAGTATTAGGAAATCTACAAGAGATTTGGAAACTAATAAACCCAAGCCCAACAAGGAGCCCTATCTCAAGCCCACTTAAGGTCTCTCTTGTAACTCTATAAATAGACACAAGAATGGCCCCAGAAGACATACAACAGTCATAATTGACAGAACACAAAAGTCAGAGAGAGAATGTTAGAGAGAGAAACTCTCTTGAGTTTGGCGCGAGTTCCGAGTAGAATAACTAGGCGAGCGGCGGCAGCTTTTCTCGGCGGTCAACAGCGGAGCTTCCTAGGTCAACAGCAGCGGCGGGCGTTAACTTTTTCTGCGGGCGGCAGCGACGGTGACAATTCTGGCGGCGGCAGTCAATTTTTTCCAGCGAAGGTTTTTGTGGTGATTTCTATCGGGGTTTATTTTGATCATTTGGTAGATAGTTGCCCACACAACTTCCAGACGTGTCTTAGAGTCATACAAGAGAAATCTTGAGTTCACGCTTCAAAGGTCAATTCTTTATCTTTCCGCTTTAATTTAGATTTATTTTGTTGCGTGACAAATTTGAATAAGATAAACCAAGATCCTATGCTCGTGTGATATTTCAAAAGGGTTTGAATCGGATTGCATGAGCGTTTAGGCCTAAAAGGAAGTTTCCAATTCTGGATGCTTTGCACGAAAGTGAAATTTTCGATTGGACCCAGACAGATAATTCCTTCACTGATACCATGTTAAATTTATTGATCCAACACTAGCATCCAACCCAAAACCAATTGGCAATGGGTAGAGAGACCCTTGGATTATTTATATTATGCACAATTGTTGTGGGTCAACGATGTGGGATTGGGCAATCTTTAACAGGTTTTAATTGGAAATGGAGGCCGAAGCTAAGTGGAAGAAGAAGAAAACTCAAGTTTGTTTTCAACTCGAGACAAAGATTAAAGTGATGTTCGATGAAGAACAATGACAAAATATGATAAGGAATTTTGTACAAAGCATATGTTTTATTAATGTATAAATAAGTATTTATAGTTACAGAGATTGAAACCAGTCTTGTAAATTTCCGATGTGGGATTTGAACTAATTTCCTAATCCTATAATAACTCGCTAGTGCAGCACTAAAAATTTTCACAAAAATTTTCCACCAAAATAATTATCTAGTTGCTGACTGCGATTGAAAAGAACCGACCGCGACCCAAACAAACTCTACCGCCCTTTTTCAATTCACCGTGAAAAAGTCGCGCACAAGATGACGGACAAGAAGAACCTGCCAACACAAAAAAATTTTACCCAGTGGTCCAATATTATTGATCCACCACTGCTATCACTCAAAACGTCGCTGCTAGAATACATTGAAGAAAAGAAACAGCCGCAAAATGAAGAAGTAAATAAGCAGCCAACCTTTGGATTATCTCCAAACTTTGGGCTTTTTTTGGGTTCTGCCCTAACCCACAACACCCCTTTAACTTCCCAGGTTCCTGGCGATGCCCTCTACTGCCACCCCCAACTCGTAACCTAAGTTTCCCGATGATGCCCTTTGCTGTCGCCTTGCTCCCAAAACCTCGGACCTGTGGGTTATGGGCTCACCATGCTTCCGTTGCGCCACTCTTGACAAACCCAAAAAGAAAATCAAACACTACTGTCGTCGAAATAGTAGAATTCTGCCGCAGCTAAAAACTCAAGAAAAATTACACCATAAAAAAAATTCTTAAAAACAAAACGTGACACAAAAACTCGTCGCCAATTAATTAAAGCAAAATTAATTCTGTTGCCACAAACACTCCATAGAACCACGGCCGCACAAAGAATCAAACGAAACTAAGGTACAAAATTATGCACAAATTTTTGAACCAAAATAAAGTACAAATTTTTCTAATTAAAGTGATATGACACATTGCAAGATGGCTCTAGTAATGCGATATAATTTGCAGAATATTCATTCATTTTTTTCCTATTAAAAATTATAATTTTTTGATAAAAAAATGGTAGCAGTAGAAAAGAATAGGCTTAAATTCATTTTTGGTCCCCTTAATAGAGGTTATTCCGGTTTTCGTCTCTCTTTTATTTAAATCAACAATACTGGTCCCATTTAAATTTTTTTGGCAATTATGGTCATTTTTAAAGAAAAAATGTAGAAGATAACGGATTAACTCATTTGATCGTTAATCAAATATAATTTTTTCTTCACCATAATTTATACCATGATTTTTTCAATCCATGTTATGACTCGATTTCTCATGAATGTTCAATCTATTTAGATCGATTCACAATCCAAAATGACGACTGAAACCTTAAATGAGTTGAATATTCATGAGGATCGGGATCATAAAATTGGTTGAACAAACTATGGTACAAATCATGGTTAAGAAAAAAATAGGTTTGACTAGCAATCAAATGAGTTAATTCTTTATTTTCTAAACTATTTCGTAAAAAATGACTATAAATGCCAAAAAAAAATTAAGTGGGACTAGTATTGGTGACCCAAATAAAAGAGGGGCCAAAAATGGAATAACTCCTATTAAGGGGGACAAAAAATGAATTTAAGCCGAAAAAATAAAAAGGGTTTATGGGTGTTAGGGTGAGAAACTGAAACTGATGACGGTTTATAATAGGCTTAAATCCATTTTTGGTCCCCCATAATAAGGGTAATTCCACTTTTAGTCCCTGTTATGTTTTGAGTGACAATACTATTTCTCATACTTTATTTTTTAAAACCATTTTTACGCATTTTTGATGGAAAAATTGGTCAACTAATTGTTGACCAATTTTGAGGGTTAGTCAAAGGCCTTTTGTGAATTTTTTCTTTCAAAATTTTTTCCCTACAAACCCTAATTTTTTCCCTCCTCATTCTCTTATCTCTTCTGGCCGCCGCCGTGCCTCCCTTCTTCTTCTTCTTCTTCTCACTGCCTCGCCGTTGTTCTTTCTTCTTATTCTTCTTCGACGGATCGGGATCCGTTCAACTTTTGGGTTGGGGTTTGGCCGATCGGGGTTGCGCGAATGAGTCTTCCCTGTTGAAGCCCTCTTTTTCAACGGATTGAGATCCATTCATCTTTTGAGTTGGGGTTTAGCCGATCGGGGTCGGGCGAATGAGTCTTTTTTGTCGAAGCCCTCTTCTTCGACAGATCGAGATCCATCATCTTTTGGGTTGGGGTTCACCCATCGAGGTTTGAAGAAAGAGAACGGCCATTCGGGGTTGGGGTTCATCGATCGGAGTTTTGCAAAGGAGAACAGGAAATCGGAGAGGAGGGAGAAACGATTACGATGATGGCAGTTTGGCAAGAGGGAAAGGGAAGGGCGGCCGGTATAAGGTAAGAAGGAGGCAGGCTGAGGGTTTGCTGCGGGAAAGAAGACAGGCTGAGGGTTTGCTGTGGTGCTTCATTGCTGGAGAAGAAGGGAGCGGTAGCAGGCGGTCGCCGACCAGAAGAGAGAAGAGAAGAAGGAGGAAAATAAATTAGGGTTTTTAGGAAAAAAATTTCACAAAAGTCCTTTAACTAACTCTCAAAATTTGTCAAACGTTAGTTGACTAAATTTTTCATCCAAAAGGACTAAAAATGGTTTAAAAAAAAAGATGAGCATTATCACTCGAAACATAAGAAAACATAAAGGGCCAAAAGTGAAAATAAAAGGGAAATTAGGGGGAACAAAAATTGTATTTAAGCCTTTAGATTACAAGGGTTGCACAATATACATTCCGGACACTTACCGCGAGTTTCAAATTCGCTAGTTTTTCAGAGAGTTAGGTTACCTTTTACAGGTTACATTCCTTAACCATCAAAGTGTGGGTTCTCTTGTAACCCGTGAATGGAGTCTTTGTTAGGGTTCAAGGAACCACCCCATAACGACATTGTATTTGACAAACCACGCAGCAGCTTCAAGTTGGTACCATGGATCAGCTGGGATGAGTGGGAATTTGTCAGGGTTTCTCTTTTCTCTTCTTCCTCGAAATCCGTTGCCTTAGCTCTTGGAAGGGTGATGTAATTGAATTTAAATTTTTTTTTTCTACATATCTACATTTTATGGGCTGGATATTGACGTATGGAGAATTTTCAGATAGCTGCGTGGCGAAGCAGAGGATGCCTGCCGGTATTGATTGAAGTCACTGCATCTTTCATTGAAATTCAGCAGAAAGATCCTTTTTTTCGGTGACTATATTTATTAAGAATTATCTTGATTTCCATTTTTGCATGTGATTAATGTTTTTGGTCTTTTGGTGATTTCATTTTGGATATTGATATTGCAGGAATGACTTAAGTGGAGCAGCTGCAGACTCTGAGGAAATGTTGGCAATGCTATATTGTATGGCAATAATGAGGTTATTTTTCCTACTTTATTGTTGTATTAATTTTGATCGTGGTTGTGCTGTTAATTGATGTAGCTCATCATGTATAGACGATGTTTTGCTATGGGTTAATAGAAGTGTACCAAGCATGGTAGAGTGTCTATAATTGAAGGTGAAATTGGCTTAAGAATGAATAAAACTAGTGGACACCTTTTATTCCTTACAGCTGCTAAGTGGGGACCCAAGTGATGTTTTTCTTTGGGTTAATCAAAATTACCAAGTATGTGAGAGATTTCTTGTTAAAAGTGAAAATGGACGAGTAAAGATTAAACGAGTTAACCTGTTTGATCTTAACGAAGTAAAAAGTGGGGTTTGATGGGAAGGCTGACTTTGTGAAGTGTCACCCCAGCATGGATAAAATAGGGTTGGACCCCAATGCTTATGGCATGCCATTTTATCTGTAACTCCTGCTCTCTCGTCAGCATTAAGCTTTGGTTGAATGGGTGAAAAATAAAAAAGCTTTTAGAACAAATAGAGAAGTGAGTTATCAGTGAAAGATCAGAAGGTTAAATCTGAGCATTCATTGAATTACGTGGTAATGGGCTTCATGCCAAGATATGGATGGCCCTCTGTCATAGTTGCAGATTATTTCCGTTTTCAAATTGTTCAATTGGCATACTAATCTTGTAAAACTTTATATTAATCAATTTGGGTACTAGCTGTCTGTATTTTCTATTTATTAACTCGGTAGCCATGCAAACTGTCAATGTTGGTTCTTTTTTTTATAATTGGTCTAAATTTCTTCCCTGGTGTCTATTGTTGAATCGCATTGTTGACTATGAACCAAGTACCAAGAGCCTTTTAAGATTGTGTTTGATGAAGAATCTGTTTATCTATATCCTTTATTACATTTTCTCTTTTAGAGTGGTTAACTCGTACATTTTGTCATTGAAGGCTTGTAAATGGAGTTGTTGAGAAGACTCGCAAGAAACATGAGGTTTCAATAGCGGAGGCTGCTGATGTTCTTGGTATTCCTCGTTTGCTGATTGATATTCGCCATGGTATGAAATTCTATATTCTGGTTCCTTATTTTTGAGTGTTAATCATTTCTACTGCTAGCTAAGTGTGAAAAATGCTTCGACCTTTTGTTTCAGCGAATTTTCATTATAGTGTATATTCATCCTGTTCTGTGGAAGACAAATAATATTGGTTTGAGTTTCCGTGTCTTCATGTTTATTATGGAAATAATGGATAGCTTTTTGTTGGTTTTTCATTGGCACTGTTAAAAATTGTATTGCAAATGGAAAAGTTGCTTGCAAATTTAAAAATGAAAAGTCAGACAGGGCTGAAATTTCCCCATTGCTTTTGTCTTACGTAGGCCTATGTGTTTTGGTGTGCGCAATAAGTTTTCATTATAAAATTTGGGAATATTTCATGTGGATTGGTTTGACTTCGAAATTACTTGTAACCTTAGTCTTTCTGTACTTGTAGAGGGTTCTCATCGTGATCTCCCTTCTCTTCACCTTGTCCGTCTTGGCTCTGTAAAGGTAGAGTTTGTGCTTTGCCTCCTATCTCGATATGCTGGAGTGCTTGTTTTGGATATTGCAATACATGAGTTTTTTCCTTTGATAGACTAATATGCTATAACGAAATAGAAATGTTTTATGAAATGTTTGTCTTCAAGGACACAACTAAATTATTGTTTAGCTTGTTCATTTGCAATTCGTGGTTTAAATTCGACTATTGGTTTCGAAATGATTTTATGTTTTTCAGGCAGTTGCATGGTTGAAGGCATATTATTGGGTACCTCAAAAGAACTCTATTCCAAGTCAAGGGGATACAGCTACCAGTCAGCGGTCAGAAATTATGCACAAGTTATACAAACTAGCTTTTTGTTTGAGAACAAGGAGAACTTCTAGATTGGGTTCTTCTTTACTCAAAGGGAAAAGTAAGTGTATATTTTTTTCCTTTACTATTTTACCTCTTGATACCTTTCCTGCCTATCATCGCTTCAGTTGAGATAATTTGGAATTCATTTTTATCTTGTTTATATTTCTTAACTCTTAGGTGAGATTGATTATGTAAATTACACTGACCCATTTTGGTAATGCAACATTTCTCTAACTTTGAAATGTATGGTCAAAACAGTTTCTAATTGGCCTCAAACATCTGATATCATCTCTCCTTCACAATTTACCATTTGGCTTTAAACACAGTGCATCATGTCTTCCTTGCCAATATTATCTGTCTCAATGCGATAGATAGAGGAATCAATAGTTTTTTAATCTTTTGGTGTCTAGTGCATCCAGGGTGATAGTTATAATAAAGGTTTTGCATTTATTTGTTGCATGGAATTTTACTGGTGATGAGATTCTGATGTTACTTAAGCTGACACTGTATCAGGAGTAACGCAATTCGAACGATTTTGTGGCCCTAATAAATTTCTTTCTTTGCTGGCTGTGAAGCACACATCTTCCAAATTGTCAGGTAAGTACTTTTAGGCACTACATCCCAAAACTTGTGGAAATGATGACCATATTTCTGGGAAACTGGTTACTGATCTGAATTTCTGTATAACCAGGTTCCAAAAAACAGGTAAACAAGTTGTTACAGAGTGTTCTTCACTTATATTCTTCTTCCCCTGGAGAAGTAGTAGATGTGCTATTGGAACTCTTGCTGAAAGCATTAGATTCCTCAGACACAGTAGATCCCCTGGAGAATCAACAAGACAGTCACACAGCTGAAAACATGCCAACAGTTTGTGGTCTATGGAAACCTGTGCTCACGAAACTCTTAAACAAGGAACCTGAACTGCTGTGGAGTCTTCTTAAAGCATTTCTTGAGGATCTCGAGACACAAACCGTGAAATATCAAATAGGTAACCTGAATAGTGAATTTGTACCCTATTACCCCCTTTATTTTTTTCCTTTAATGTCTTTTTACTTTTTCCAGCCTAAGGTGCTATTATCCTATTATGTTACCTTGCTAGAGATGAGGTTTTTGACTTGGTTACCTAAAGGTGTAGGTTGAAAAAGATGAACACCTTTTAAATAGTTTTAAAACACCAAATGGACTGTTTTGCCTTTATAGTTGGTTTGCAGGGTAAAAGTATTTGCTGAAGAATGATTGTTCATTAGAAGGTTAGATGCCTTTTAGCCTCAGAATAGTTAGTTAGGCACTCTAGTGAATGCTTATCACAACTACATCCTATATGTAGCTGTTACCTGTACATCTTTGTTGATGGCATTTTGTACATTTTCATACCATCATTTACAGTTAATGCTTCTATTGTTGTGTATTATGGTATATTTGAATTGATGATAAATCTTTATTGATCCTTGTCAGATGAACATGTTTTCACAGACCCTGTGGATAAGTCCCACCGACCTGAACAACTTGTTACACTGTTTGAGTGGCTAATCATAAATTTCTTAAAACCGACTCAGCTCACTGATTCTGTAACTGAAACTGAACCGTCTGCAATGGAGAAAGGTTACTCTAAAGCTGCTACATTTGAGCTTCTTCGCAAATGTCTGGTTGCCACCGGTCATGGCAACAACCGGTTGATGAATTCTGCTCTTGCTCTTGCATGCATGACAGGAAATAAAAATTTAATTGCTAAACTTGAGAAACTCCTAGGGCTTAATGTACCAGATGTAGATGTTAATGAAGCATTTCCCTTTGAGGGAAGAATCACAGAAAGCTTCCTTTCTCATGAACAAGCAAGAATTGATGAAGCTGCAACAAGACTTGATTTGATCAAACTTAACTGCAAGAAGGAGAGAGCAGAGCTGCAAATGAATGATGAAAAGAGTAAGAGATGGGTTAAAGTCAAATCATGGAATCCATGCCCTATTGGTTTGCTGCCTGATAGACTTGGTTCCTCCAGTCGGGTTCCAATTCTTGACTACAGTTACAATGGTCCAGAAACTCTAGAAATAGCAACTGACATAGATGAGCCAGAACTAACTCAATCTCTGATCAAGAGAGTACATCCTTGTGATGATAATTTAGATAGAATGAATGCCAAAAAATTGAAGGAAACTGTAGAGGATTGTGAAATTGATGACATGAAAGATGCTAGTTGTGAAGATAAAAGGGGCCATCTGATGATAGGGGGAGTTTGGAAAAAAGTAAGGGAGGAAGAAGTATTGGCCATTGCATCAGAAGTAAGAATTCTTGTTCCGTGACCTGTGGCTCTGGCAGTCTTTGATTTACACTGCAAGTTGGTTATGGAGTGGAGACAGAATGAGCAACTTGCAAAGAAAATGCCAAGAACTCGGTGGTATTTATTCTGTGTAAGAAACTATTCTGTAGGATGCATTAGGTAATCTGACTGTGATTCACCTTTGTATGAGAAATCTGATTGATGGGGTTTTTCTGATGTCATTTGGCTTTGAGTGATTTGCATGAAAACAATGGGTGAGTCATTTAGGGGAGGAGTTGCTAGAATTTGTTTGGTTAAGTTATGAAAATGGTTGCCATTGGGTATACTTTCTTTGTTGGTGCCATGCTTCTGTATGTTCAGGTTCAGCCCATCTTCCTCCAATCTCTCTTCTAAACGTTTTTTTCTCACTCCTACTCAAGCCATCCCCTTGTCAAAAGCCTGTCTTCAGACCGCCATTGATCTCTATGCCTTTCCGGTATTCCCCTATTCCACCATGTTTGTATTGACTGCGCTTCTTTTTGGGAATTGAAATCATGTGGGCTGCAGATTGATACTCCCCTTGTCTGGAAAACTTGTCTGTCATGTTTCAAAATTTGATTTTGCCTGATCTGGGAGGTCAGTTTGAGGGTGAGGGATTCCTGTTTTTTTTTTTTTTTTTAATTTGGGCTGAGAACTGAATAAAGTTTGCTGTTTGTGATCTTTGTTTTCAGATTCCTTTTGTTTGCACACTGGATGATTTAAAAGAATTCGGGCCCTTCATTTTCAATGTTTCAGGTTCTTCATTTTCAGTTAGGGATAGGAAAAGCTATTGAACCGGTCCCAACTGAATCGATTTGGACCATTTATATCAGTTCGGTTCAGTTTCCTTGTGAAAAAATGCGTTTGAATAGATTTGGATAGTTTTTTGGGTTAATACCAAAAACTTCTAAACACCCGCATGACCTTCAATTTAAGACAAATTTGTTCTCACAAAAATAATTTAAAATTTTCAAAATACCCTCGAGTAATAATTTGTCTTAATCCTACCCTTAATTTCACCACCAATGTCTTCATTGATGATTAAGATAATTAAGTAATTTAATATATTATTATATTTTATATTTAAATATTATGATTAGTATTTTTTAATTTGTTAGTGATAATTTGAGTTTAAAAGGGATTTATGTAATTACTATTCATTCCAAAATAATAGGACCTTTTACTCAACTAAAAATAAACTTTTATTGAATCAAAAGTAGTATTTTATTAAATTTTTACAATTAATCATACATCAAAATGAAGTGTCATATTTATTTATTTATTTGATACGAAGAAAAAGGCTAAAATCTAAAAAACTGATATAGATTGGGATAAACTAATTCCTTAACATCATGCTCTAATCAATCTCGAACCTCAAACGGCCCTAAATCCAGGCATGTAAAGCCTCTATCAGTGTCACCCCTCGTTCACTTGCACTATTTCCTTCACTATGCAGATGGGAGATTTTGACCTGCCAATCTCTACTCGATAGACATTTTATGGTTTGCAAAAGATTAATATAATAAACATAATAATTTCATACCTAATTATCTCAAAAATAGCAATAAGTGGAAAAAAATCCTGCAGGGGCGACCTGAGAACACATCAAAGTAGGAAATGATGAAGATCATCCAATTCAATACTTGGTCATGTGTTCTCATGTTGCCCCTGTTGGACACTTCCACTCCTCTTTTTCTTTTTCTTCTCCTTTCTTCTTTTCTTTGTGACAGAAATGAGCAAGCAAAATTTGAAGAGGAATTGGCCAAGTTTTTGCAACCAATAAAATGAAGATGACGAAATTGAGGGGTGAACTTGATTGTCATATAAAGGATTAGCGACCCTGTGTGTTAGTACATAAGGAAGGGAAAACTCACGACTTGGGATGTTAGTACATAACACTTTCAGTACAACTATGTACTCCTTTCCTTGTACTACATGTCTGTGTCTTCAGTACAGCTATTCTAGAGCTTTCGGATTTTGTACTTCCTCGCGGTTTTTTCAGTGTTGCCATCTGGAAAAAATGCAGCCTGCCCTCCTCTTATTTATTTATTTATTTTTTTTTGAGGATCTTATTTATTTATTCTTGGATTTAGATCAATATTTTTATTTTTCTAACCAAAATTATACTTCCTTCATATCAAAATGATTAGGCCTTTCAATTTTAAAATATCTCTTTTTGTATTAATCAATTTATATGGATTAAACCATATTTTTTGTCTCAAAATAATTTTTTTAATGGGTAGTGTTATATCGCGTCTCCTTTTTTTCAGAAAAATTATTTATTTTGTTATGTATCGCCCTCTTAATTCTTATTTATCGCCCTCTTGATGTTTATCTTTCGCCCCTCCTATTATTACCTACCTGCCTTCAATCAATTTACCAAAAATTTTATAAGTTCATTATTAATCTACCAAAAATTTATAAAAGTTATTATTAAAGTATTGTAGATTAGCAGAATTATAAATGTTTTTTTTTTTTGTATTTTTAGGAAATTGATTAAGGGTAGTTATGTAATTTAATATATTATTATATTTTATATTTGGCTTAAATCCATTTTTGGTCCCTCATAACATGTGTCATTCCAGTTTTGGTCCCCCATATGTTTTAGTCGCCAATTTTAGTCCCACTTAAATTTTTTTTTTTAGCAATTATGGTCCCTTTTAACGGAAAAATTTAGAAGATAACGGATTAACTCATTTGATCGCTAGTCAAGCATATTTTTTTTTCAAAATGATTTGTACCATGATATTTTCAATCCATTTTATGACTCGGTTCCTCATGGATGTTCAACCCATTTAGATCGACTCACAATCCAAAATGATGGTCGAAACCCTAAATGGGTTGGATATTCATGAGGATTCGAATTATAAAATTGGTTGAAAACTTCACGGTACAAATCATTTTGAAGAAAAAAATTAGGTTTGATTAGCAATCAAATGAGGTAATCCGTTATCTTCTAAACTTTTCCATTAAAAGGGAACATAATTGGTAAAAAAAAAATTTAAGTGAGACTAAAATTGGTGACTAAAACACATGGGGGACCAAAATTAGAATAACCCATGTTATGAGGGACCAAAAATGAATTTAAGCTTTTATATTTAAATATTATATTTACATATTATGATTGGTATTTCTTAAATTTTTATGTATAATTTGGGTATAAATAAGACACAAAATAACAAAATAAGGGATGCGAAATAGCCCTTCCCTTTTTTTTTTTTAATTCTTTACATTTTAAAATAATTTTTTTTGTCCCTTACATTAAAATATGTATTATTTGATCCACATAATTGATTCAGTCTAATTTATATCAACTTTATTCATATAGAGTATACAAAACCTTCCTAAACGAATAATATAACAGTCTAAATATTAATTTAATTATTAAAAATTTCAAAAATTTTACATCAGTAATTGCATGAGAATACGTTCTAATAGATCCCAGAATATTATAACTTGTCCGTATAAAAAAAATAACAAGACATCATTTATAACTTACAAAGAAATTAAAAAAAAAAAAAACATGAGAATTATCATATACGGAGAGAAAACTTGATTCCATTATGATATATGACTATACACATAATATATAAGTCAATTCAATTATTAAAATACATCATAAGAAACATAAAAATATGTCAATAGTTGCATGAGAATATGATACGGATATGGACTCGTCATGGACTATGGTTGCTATTTTTATTTCAATTTATGAAGTCCAAGATATTCAAAGGTGAAAATGTAGTCCAAATTGAATATTTTATCATGTTAAAAGACACTTTGGCTAATATATGGGTCAAATCATTCAATGAGGCTTGAAGAGATGTCACATGACATCAATATGCATGTCTAAAATTCAGGGTATGCCTAGTTACGAAATTTTCCATGGAAGTCCATGAAATCTCCTACTTTGGGTTCTAATTTCTACAATCAAGATCCATTAGTAGATATTGTTGGGCCTATGACGAGAAGCAGAGCTAAAAAGGTAATCTCCACTATGAAGTTACTGATTGATGAAGCCCAACAGGTCTAGGCCCATTTATGAAACCCAAGGCCCAAACCCATTAACGTCTTGAGATTGATTGAAGATGGACTTGTTGAGATGAAGGTCTGAGCGCAGAATAAAGGATGAAGATTGGGTAGAAGAGTTAAAAAGGCCAAGATGTGAAGGCCCTTGTCACTGATTAAGACCATTTGAAACCCCAAAGTGTCTTCCTATTAGGATTGTTATTTTGATTTCTTAGTTTCGGAAGGTTTTAGAAGTGTATCTTATTTGTAATAGGATATGCTGAATTTTCCCTTATTTAGTAGGATTTTATTTCTTTTTTGTATTCCTACTCTAATAGTGTGAAAGCTATAAGCCTATTAGAGTTAGATTAGAATATTAGAATTTTGTTTTTCAATCACTCACTCATTAGGATTGGAGGTTAATTTCTAGAAAAGGAAGATAATTCTTTGTAAGCCTATATAAGTCCCCATATTCATAGAATTCAATAGCTAAATTGATGGTTGATTTTCAAAATTGTTGAGTTACGTACTCACCCCTAAAATCTCTAGTTTAGATCTTGCGAGATTGTTCGTCTTTCATTGCGAGGAAGTCACAACCCCTTTTATTTGGTTTTAATAGTTGTATTAATCCTTGTCATGAGTGACTAAAATCAATCACAAACCACGCCCCATCCTTTTAGTATCATTCACGAAGAGAGGTTGAAGATTTTCGTGTGACCCCTATTGAATAAGTGTTTCTGCCACATAATTCAATCATTGTAAGATAGTGTGCAAGAATAGTTAGAAAGATCGGACAATAATTGGTAACTCTCTTAAGAAGCAGATCAACCCGATAGTTAAGCTACTATCGGTAACTTGTTCCTGAAAAAAGTATTCGTCAAAATACGACCTTATAAATCTCAAAATTTTATAACTTGTCATTATAAAAAGAATAATAAAACATCGTCTAAACATAATAGTGCAGTTTTGGTCACCCATAATATAGATAATTTCAATTTTGGTCATTCTTATATTTTGAGTGACAATATTGGTCCCCATCATTTTTTTTAGCAGATTTAGTCATTTTTTACGAAAAAGTTTAGAAGATAATGGATTAACTCATTTGATCGCTAATAAAACCTAATTTTTTTCTTCAAAATGATTTGTACTATGATGTTTTCAATCAATTTTATGATACGGATCCTCATGAATGTTCAACCCATTTAGGGTTTCGGCCGTCACTTTGGATTGTGAGTCGATCTAATGTGGACATCCAGGCGATATGGTTTTCATCAGAAGAAGAACCAGCAAGCAATGCAAGATCTTCTTTCACTCTAGAGCAGTTGGCGCAGAAAAGAGCTCAGGGAGAGCCAAATTGCGCAGGAATTGGCTCAGGGAGGTCTTTAGTGGATCCAAATCTCTATCTGAGAGATCCACAAGCTGAGTACGTTGGATCAGGTGCTAGATCAAGAGCCCAGAAGGCGTGTGGATCAAATCCAACTTCAAAGTTCGAGATCAAATTCAAGGCCCAACAGGCCCAAGCTCATCTACCATCCATGAGGCCCAAGCCTATTAACGTCACGAGATTGTTCGATAATGGACTTGCAGATGCAACGTAGATGAGGACTAAAGCCCAAGAAAGAAAGGTTGAAGATTGGGTCAAGGAGTTAAATGTTTAATTGTAAGGCTCATCCATTCCCTAAGCCCATTTGAGACCTTTTTAAGTCTCTTCTAATTAGGATTTTATTTTTCTTTTTTAGTCTAGAAGGTTTTGTAAGTTTATCCTAATTCAACTAGGATAGATGGAGTTTTTTTATTCTATAGTAGGATTTTTATTTGTCTTATAAGACTTCTCAAGTGGCCAAAATTCTATAAGTTACTGGAGTTGGTGGAGGATTTTATTTTTCAATCTCTCTCTCACTAGGATTGAGTGATTACTTTTTAGAAAAGGAATATGACTTCTTGTACACCTATTTATAGGCCCCTTGGCCGAAATTTCAATAGACGTTCAGTCAAAAATTGATTTTTAATTTTTATGATTGTTGTCTTATTAATTTCGAAGACTAGGTTGGTGCCTTTCTTTCACCCGGAATTTCAAGTTCAATGTGAGCTTGTGAGATCGTGAGTGTCATTGCATAGGAGGCATAAACACGCGCCCCCATTAGTCTTAATAGTTTTTTATTGAACTATTAATCCGTGTCTTTTGTGACAGAATTCATCATAAACTAACGTCCATCATCTGAGTATGTTTTTCACACAAAGAGGTAAAATAATAGTGTGTGCTCGTGAATTGAGTGATTCTGCCACTTAATTCATTTGTCAAGATATAGAAAATAATAGTTAGAAAGATAAGGAACAATTAGATTACGTTGAACCTTCGAGAAACAGATAATCCTAACACCTATGCTATCATCGATGACTTGTTCCGTAAGGAAGGGTTAGCTTTTTTCATCACGATTTAAATGGGTTGAACATTCAAGAGGAACCGAGTCATTAAATGGATTGAAAACATCATGGTACAAATCATTTTGAAGAAAAAATTAGGTTTGATTAGTGATCAAATGAGTTAATCCGTTATGTTCTAAACTTTTTCGTAAAAAATGACTAAATCTGCTAAAAGAAAAAATGATAGGGATTAATGTTGAGATTGTCCCAATCCCACATCGGTAACTGTCACATCCCAAAATGCTGGCCAAAGATAGCGAAAGCTTTACCGGTTACAATTGTTGGTGTATGTGCCCTTTTAAGGGCTATTTATGTAAATAAACTTTGAGGGTTATTTATGTAAATAAAATATTTGTCGTTTGATTGATTATTTATCTGATGAGTTAATTTCATAAAATTATATTCTTGTGCATATTGAATTTTATGAAATCGATCCGCCAAAAGAAACACTCCATGGACTGTTAGATCATGAGTGATTCTTTTGAGTAGTACTCGTACGAGGATCCTTAGACCAGAAATCACTGCATAGTCTTAGGTGAATTAGAGTGTGCTTTGACATATGCCTAACGGGACCGTAACAGGTTGCGAAGTACGGGTATGATTGGGTACACTATGAGTCACGCTAAGGTATGTGAAGTGATGGGACTACAAGTCTCTCTTAAATGAGAGATGATATCTTGGCCGCTTGATAGTCAACTGAGAAGTGCATGGCCGTGCCCAAGAAATGATAAGGGTTATCATTTGCTTGATTAAGTTCAGTGTCACTAAGAGATTAAGTAAAACGTTTAGCTATATAAGGATGATTGGTTCCATGCCTTATGCTAAACTGGATATCAGTGTAGAGGACATTACGTAGTATACTTAGAAGGTTATGTTGAATCACCATTCGACCCTCCGTTCTGAATTGTGTAGTCATTATGTCTTGCTAGAGACCACTAATGATTTATGGATTAATTAATGAGATTAATTTATTCATTGTCAATTTGGAATGGGCCTACAGGATCGCACATAAGTGAGTTCGATGATTCAGAATTAATTAAATTGCCTATTTTAAGTATAAGAGTTATACTTAAATTGATAATATTTAGTTAAATAGTTTAATTAAATATTATTGAATAGTATTATGGTATTAATTAAGAGTTAATTAATTACCTAGGAAGAATTGAGTTGGGCTGACAAATCAAGGGACCTAATTGTGAATTGAGGTTCTTGACCCATCAGCCTGACCCATGGATCAATGGGTTGATCCATGGTGTTGGTTAAACCCAACTCAGTAAATAATTAATTATTATTAATAATTAATTGTTTACAGATACTTCTCAACTCTTTAATCAGAGAAGTATCTGGGAGTCTGTTGAGAGATTTTAACTAATTTAGTTTTAAAACACGTTTTGGAAAAATTTTAAAGGATCTCTCTCTGACTCTTCCAGGAATCACTTTTTTCAAAAACATTCTTCCAGAGAGAAAAAGGTTTTCTCTTTGACAGGCACTTTTGGGCTAGCACCGGTTCTGAGAGACTCTAGTGCAAGAACGTAGAGGCAATTCGTGTGAATTGTTTTTGGTGGTGAACGCAATCTTCCCAAGGGATCCAGGTGACGAGCGCAACCGATTACGCGTCGAGGGTAAGACCCGATTCCATAGAATTTAGGCTATTCCGTAACATAATTTAGGAAATTATGCATGCCTAGTTCCTAACAGTGGTATCAGAGCCATAGGTTAATCTTGTTTTAATTAAAAGTGTTTTAATTGAAACAAATAGGTTGAAAAAATTTTTTTTGTCCCGTCAATTTGTTCTCGGGTAGAAGGAAAAAAAAAAAAAAAAAGAGTTTCTCTTGGGTTTTGTATTTTCTGCCGGAAACCGTGTTTTGGATTGTTTTGTTTTGGTTTGTATCGCCGGAAAAACGACCCGCGGGGGGAAAGGTTCCTCACATTTTTTGGTTTTCAAAACTTGTTTTCTGGTTTTGTTTTATTTCGCCAGAAAAACGGGATTTACCCGGAAAATTGGATATCGGGGGTTTCAAAAAAATTTTGACCGGAAATTGGATTTTGGTATTGTTTGGTTTTCGTTTTCTGGGCTGCCAAAATTGTTTGGTCAGATGGTTGATTTTCTTGTCGGAATTGTTCCGCTTTTGAATTAGCGTTTGGTTTTGTGGATTGAAATCTGGAATGCTGGTTGTTGTTGCTGGGTTTCCCCCCTCCCCCCCCCCCGCAGGTTTTGAGCAGTCCGAAATCCGGTGAAGACGGAATCCATGTTGGCGGGCTGCTTCAGTTTCATCGAAGTGGCCGCTGGATATTGTCTGGGCTCCATTGACGCCGGATTGAAGCAGCGGCGATGGTCGTCGTTGTTTTTCTGTCATCAATCGAAGCCAAGAATCGCAGTTGTTGCTGCGGATTCTTCACCGATCATGACCAGAAATGTTCTGGTCTACGAGGCGGGTGACCGGCGCGAACCGAGAGAGATGATTTTCGCCGGAAGAGACTACCGGCGTGGGATGCCGGGGAGTCGAGGATGCCGGACGGGAAATCGATCGGGGGAGACGAAGGGTGCGGCGGAAGGGATGAAACCCTAATGGGTTGAAAAGACGAAAATGCCCCGCCGCACTCCCAAACCCTAATCAGCCATGTTTTAAAATTGTTTTAAAATTTGCAAAACAACCCCAGAAGTTTTAAACCTTAAAACCCTAGCCTGAGAATATTGTTAAATTACGAATTTGCCTCAAAATTTTTCAGAAAACTTAATTTTTCTGAATTTTAAAATTTGATAAAATTTTAATTTATGATTTAGGATAAATTAAAAGATATTATCAGATTTTAATTGATAGGATTTAATTATTAAGATAAAATAAAATCTTATCAAATAGTTAAGATAGGATTAGATTTGAATTTAATTCCTATCCTATAGAATTTTAAAATTTAGAATTTTGAATAATTATCTTAATGAGATTAGGATAATTAGAAATATTTAAATTTTAAAATTTGAAATATTATATTAATAAAATTAGATAATTAGATGAATAAATAAATAATTAATTAATTAATAAGATTAGTTAATTAATTATTATGGTTTGATTTATTTATTCATTTTTCCGAAATAATGTGTTATTTATTTAAAATGTTTAAATAATTGCACGCATTATTGGTATGTCCATGCATCATTTGATTAAAATGAATGAACATGGGATTGATTAAAATTGATCATGACACGATCAATTTTAATAGTGTAAGAGTTACACAATCCCTAATTAAATGATTCGGCTTAATTAAAATTGGCTTGTATGAAGCATATGCATTTGTGTGTTTTTTATATGCATGAATTGGGCTTAAAATTTATTATTTAAAATTTTGGGCCTGCGAGCCATTTTAATATTGGGCCTGCGTGCCTATTAAATAATTATGTAATAGTTAGGCCCAAAAGGAGATTCCGAAGGAGTCCATGGTGGAGCCCAGGAACGGAAGCCCAAAAATGGAGGCCCAAAAGAAGTTTTTTTTTTTTAAAAAAAGGCCCTATAATAGATTAGACCCCAATTCATCGCATTTCCGCAATTTAATTTTATGTTTTGTGAATGAATGAAAATGACAATGCATGTTAAGCCGATCAAACTAAAATCCCAAAAACCCGAGTTGATTTTGCTTCCATACTTGGGGGTCCGCCAGAGCGTCGAACGTCTGTGGACTTGGAGAGCCCAAGGGCCTCAGGTTTTCTTCGTGCGGCGAGTTGTCACATAATAGGTGCCCAACTTTATCACTACCATTAATGAGTGGAAAAACTGTTTGGGTATTAGATGCTCAACTTTATCACTACCACTTGTTATGGAAAAACTGTGTGGGTATCGATTGATGTGATGCCTTGAGGTAGGGCTGGCAAAACTGGTCAACCCGCTGTAAACGGGTTGGGTCAACCCAATCCGTTTAATAAACAGGTTGGGTTGACCCAACCCGTTTATTAAATGGGTTAAGAATATGAACCCAACCCAACCTTTTTAATAAACAGGTCAACCCAACCCAACCTGTTTATTAAACGGGTTGGGTCGAACCCAACCTGTTTAATAAACGGGTTAAAAATCTCAACCCAACCTGCTTTTTTCGGTGTTGGGTCGTGACGGGTTCACGGGTTGGGTCAAAAATTATCACTTAGGGCTGGCAAAACGGGTCAACCTGCTGTAAACGGGTTGGGTCAACCCAACCCGTGAAAAAACGAATTGGGTTGACCCAACCCAACCTTTTTAATAAACAGGTCAACCCAACCCAACCTGTTTATTAAACGGGTTGGGTCGAACCCAACCCGTTTAATAAACGGGTTAAAAATCTCAACCCAACCTACTTTTTTCCGTGTTGGGTCGTGACGGGTTCACGGGTTGGGTCAAAAATTGCCACCCCTACCTTGAGGGATGGTTTAACTTGGGAAAATTAATCCTAGTTTGACCTGATAAGTTGACTAGGGATTAATTTTGCAAAGATAGGATGGTGTCAAACATTTGGAATGTTCATCCTATCACCGAAAAGTTGCATTGTGATGTAATTGGAAATCGTTAAATTACATAGGGATGTGATTTGAACATTGCCTACCAAAAGAGCCCAATCCATACGATACTTGCCAAAGCAAGACTGGGGTTAACTCTTTGTGGATTTTCGACCCACAATCTAGCACCAACACAAAATTGTTTGGGATTTCAATTTTGGCTATTATGGAAAATATTTTAAAACTCATTCTAATGTTTTGCATCTTTCTTTTGTAGAAATGGCATCTACTAGCACTAATACATCTAATCTCACTCTAAGAAGCATTTTGGACAAAGAAAAACTTGTTGGTCCAAACTTTTTAGATTGGGAAAGAAACTTGAGAATTGTTCTCAAACAAGAAAGGAAGCTAAATATCTTAGACGCTACTTTACCTGAACCACCTGTAAATGCTACGGCTGCTGTTCAACGAGCATGGGAAAAGCTTAAAAGCGATTCCGATGATGTGACATGTCTGATGCTCGCGACTATGTCAGGCGAGCTTCAGAAACAATTCATGAATTCGGACGCGTTCCAAATTTATGTGTCACTAATGGAAATGTTCCGTGAACAAGCCCGTAACGAAAGTTTCGTTACGATAAAAGCATTGATCTCGTGCAAGATGGCGAAGGGTTTGTCAGTAAGCAAGCATTTGATCAAGATGAAGGGGTATATTGAGACCCTAGAGAGATTAAATGCACCTTTTCCTAGAGAGTTAGCCATTTACATCATCTTGGCTTCACTGCCTGATGATTACAATGACTTTGTGGTGAACTACAACATGCATAACATGGAGAGGACAATTCCTGAGCTCCATGGAATGCTTAAAAATACTGAGCAAACCCTTCGGAAGGCAACGCCAGTACTTGTTGTAGAAAAAGGTAAGGGCAACAAGAGAAAGTTTAAAGGCAAGGCAAAAGTTGCTGAAAACAAAAAGCCTCGCAGTAAGACTGCTCCTAAGGCTCAGCCTCAAACTCCTCCTGCTAAGAAAAATGCTCAGAAGGACGCTGTATGTTTCCATTGCAATCAGAATGGGCATTGGAGAAGAAACTGCAAGCTGTTTCTTGAAGAGAAGAAACAGAATCCTTCGGCTTCAGGTATCTTTGTTATTGAAATTAATCTTTCTATGTCCATCTCATGGTATTAGATACCGGATGTGGGGCTCACATTTGTACTAATGTGCAGGGGCTGAGAAATAGAAGGATGACAAAGAAAGGCGAAGTAGATCTCCGAGTGGGCAACGGGGCAAGAGTTGCAGCTGTTGAAGTTGGAGATTACACTTTGTATTTGCCTTCCGGTTTAAACATTGTTTTAGAGAATTGTTATTATGTACCTACTATGAGTAGGAATATTATTTCAATTTCTTGCTTGGATATTAAAGGATTTCATTTTATTATTGGTAATAAATCGTTGTCTTTATATCAAAAAGATGTTTTATACGGAGTTGCAAATTTGTGCAATGGCCTATATATCTTGGATTTGACCCAAGAGAAACCGGTTTATAACATTGAAAAGAAAGCCAAATTAGTTCAATCTGATTTAAGTCCAACATATCTGTGGCATTGTCGTTTAGGCCATGCAAATGAGAAGCGAGTTCAAAGACTTCATAAGGATGGAGTGCTTGGGTCATTTGATTTCGAATCATATGACACATGTGAACCCTGTTTGCAAGGCAAAATGACGAAGAGTCCTTTCAGCAAGAAAGGCGAGAGGACTAGTGAGCTATTGGCTCTAATACATACAGATGTATGTGGACCAATGAGCACACAAGCCAGAGGTGGATTTGAATACTTCGTGACTTTTACCGATGACTATAGTAGATAAGGTTATGTCTACTTAATGAGGTATAAAAATGAAACTTTTGAAAAGTTTAAAGAGTTTAAAAACGAAGTAGAAAATCAGTTAAATAGAAGGATTAAGGCTATTCGCTCCGATCGGGGAGGTGAATACCTTAGTGATGAGTTCGATGGCTATCTAAAACAGTGTGGAATTGTTTCACAGCTGACTCCACCAGGAACACCTCAATGGAATGGTGTATCCGAGAGGAGGAATCGGACCTTATTAGATATGGTCCGATCTATGATGGGCCAAGTAACTCTCCCTATGTCTTTTTGGGGTTATGCCCTCCTTTCAGCAGCCTACTTACTAAATCGTATTCCATCTAAGGCAGTAGATAAGACTCCATATGAGATGTGGACGGGTCAAAAACCCTATATATCCTATCTACGAGTTTGGGGTTGTCAAGCTCATGTAAAGCGTTTACAAAGTAGTAAGCTTAAACCTAAAACTGACAAATGCCTGTTTGTGGGATATCCTAAGGAAACAAAAGGATATCAATTCTACAATCCAACTGAGAACAAAGTGTTTGTTGCTCGAGGTGCCACTTTCTTATAGAAAGATTTTCTCTACAAGAAAGATAGTGGGAGTAGAATAGAACTCGGAGAAGTTCCAGAACCACAAGAGAATATAGAACGATCTACAGAAACTCAGATGGAAGTTGACATGGGAACTCATGAAGATGAGCAGCCTGAGTCAACAACACAAGAACTAGAAGGTCTAGTAGATCTCGTCATGAACCCGAGAGATACGGATTTCTCGTGACAGGCGATCAAGATTTGATCTTGGTGGACTCTAATGAGCCCGTGACCTACAGACAGGTTTTAGAAAGTCCAGATTCAGATAAATGGCTACAAGCAATGGAATCTGAAATGCAATCCATGAGGGACAATAAAGTATGGACTTTGATTGATCCTCATGTTCAGGCAAAGGTTGTCGATTGCAAGTGGATTTTCAAGTTAAAACCTGGCGAGATCTTCAAGGCACGACTAGTGGCTAAAGGTTTCAGACAGACTCATGGTATAGACTGTGATGAAACCTTCTCCCCTGTCGTGATGCTCAAGTCCATTCGGACTATGCTCGCCATAGCTGCATATTATGACTATGAGATATGACAGATGGATGTTAAGACGGCTTTCCTAAATGGAAACCTACTCGAGGATGTTTACATGAAACAACCCAAGGGATACATCGATCAAGAGCATCCAAATCGTGTATTCAAGCTTCAGAGGTCCATCTACGGACTAAAGCAAGCATCTCGGAGTTGGAATCTTAGTTTTGACGAGGCAGTAAAAAGTTACGGCTTCATAAAGAACGAAGATGAGCCTTGTGTTTACAAGAAGGTTAGTGGGAGCAAGATAGTTTTCCTTGTCCTGTATGTGGATGACATCCTACTCATAGGAAATGACATTCCCATGTTGAAAGATATCAAACAATGGTTGGGGAGTGTATTTTCTATGAAAGACTTAGGAGAATCTGAAATGATACTGGGTATCAAAATCTATAGAGATAGATCAAAGAGGCTTCTAGGACTAAGTCAAGAAGGGTACATAGACAAAATATTGAAGAGGTTCAATATGTCTAACTCTAAGAATGGTATGGTACCATTCAGACATGGCTTTCTCTTGAAGAAGAACCAAGGTCCTTCAACAAGAGATGAGAGGGATACAATCAGTAGAGTTCCATATGCTTCGGCAATAGGATCTATCATGTATGCCATGTTGTGTACCCGCCCAGATGTCGCACATGCACTGAGCATGACTAGCAGATACCAACAAGATTCTGGAATGGATCATTGGACTGCAGTCAAAGTAATCCTAAAGTACTTACGAAGAACTAAAGGATTAATGCTAGTGTATAGAGGACAAGAACAGCTCATTGTACAAGGTTACGCTGATGCTGCTTTCCAAACAGATCAAGATGACATGAAGTCACAATCAGGCTACGTGTTTAGTCTGAATGGCGATGCAATAAGTTGGAAAAACTCAAAGCAAGATACAACAGCCAATTCTACAACAGAGTCTGAGTACATTGCTGCATCAGATGCTGCAAAGGAAGCTGTTTGGTTGAGAAAGTTCGTGTCTGACATCGGAGTGATACCAAGTATCCAAGATCCGATAGAACTTTTCTGTGACAACAACGGGGCCATCGCACAAGCTAAGGAGCCTCGGTCACACCAGAAAACCAAACATATACTCAGAAGGTTTCACCTTATCTGAGAGATCATTGATCGAGGAGATGTCAAAATGTCCAAAATAGGGTCAGACGACAATGTAGCAGATCTCTCACAAAAGCTCTACCGCAGTCAAAGTTTGATATACATGTAATAAAGCTTGGTCTTAAACAGTTTAGGACATAGCCCTTCAACGGGCAAGTGGGAGATTGTTGGTGTATGTGCCCTTTTAAGGGCTATTTATGTAAATAAACTTTGAGGGTTGTTTATGTAAATAAGATATTTTTCGTTTGATTGATTATTTATCTGATGAGTTAATTTCATAAAATTATATTCTTGTACATATTGAATTTTATGAAATCGATCCGCCAAAAGAAACACTCCATGGACTGTTAGATCATGAGTGATTCTTTTGAGTAGTACTCGTACGAGGATCCTTAGACCAGAAATCACTGCATAGTCTTAGGTGAATTAGATTGTGCTTTGACATATGCCTAACGGGACCGTAACAGGTTGCCAAGTACGGGTATGATTGGGTACACTATGAGTCACGCTAAGGTATGTAGGTGAAGTGATGGGACTACAAGTCTCTCTTAAATGAGAGATGATATCTTGGCCGCTTGATAGTCAACTGAGAAGTGCATGGCCGTGCCCAAGAAATGATAAGGGTTATCATTTGCTTGATTAAGTTCAGTGTCACTAAGAGATCAAGTAAAACGTTTAACTATATAAGGATGATTGGTTCCATGCCTTATGCTAAACTGGATATCAGTGTAGAGGACATTACGTAGTATACTCAGAAGGTTGTGTTGAATCACCATTCGACCCTCCGTTCTGAATTGTGTAGTCATTATGTCTTGCTAGAGACCACTAATGATTTATGGATTAATTAATGAGATTAATTTATTCATTGTCAATTTGGAATGGGCCTACAGGATCGCACATAAGTGAGTTCGATGATTCAGAATTAATTAAATTGCCTGTTTTAAGTATAACAGTTATACTTAAATTGATAATATTTAGTTAAATAGTTTAATTAAATATTATTGAAGAATATTATGGTATTAATTAAGAGTTAATTAATTACCTAGGAAGAATTGAGTTGGGCTAACAAATCAAGGGACCTAATTGTGAATTGAGGTTCTTGACCCATCAGCCTGACCCATGGATCAATGGGTTGATCCATGGTGTTGGTTAAACCCAACTCAGTAAATAATTAATTATTATTAATAATTAATTATTTACAGATACTTCTCAACTCTTTAATCAGAGAAGTATCTGGGAGTCTGTTGAGAGATTTTAACTAATTTAGTTTTAAAACACGTTTTGGAAAAATTTTAAAGGATCTCTCTCTGACTCTTCCAGGAATCACTTTTTTCAAAAACATTCTTCCAGAGAGAAAAAGGTTTTCTCTTTGACAGGCACTTTTGGGCTAGCACCGGTTCTGAGAGACTCTAGTGCAAGAACGTAGAGGCAATTCGTGTGAATTGTTTTTGGTGGTGACCGCAATCTTCCCAAGGGATCCAGGCGACGAGCGCAACCGATTACGCGTCGAGGGTAAGACCCGATTCCATAGAATTTAGGCTATTCCGTAGCATAATTTAGGAAATTATGCATGCCTAGTTCCTAACAACAATAACCCATAACACTTGTGTCTAATATAAATAATCCAAGGGTCTCTCCACCCATTGCCAATTGGTTTTGGGTTAGATGCTCATGTTGGATCAATAAATCTAACATGGTATCAGAGTGAGTTTGTGCCTGTTTGACTGACCCGACAGTATATCCAGTTTGTTCGCCCGTAGTTTGAGTCTGTTTATCTGATCCGGCAGTATATCCGGCTTGTTCGCCCATTGTTTGGGTCTATTTGACTGACCTGACACTATATCCAGTTTAAGCCCAGAAAAAAGCCCAGAATGTGTTGTGGGTTAAGGAGGCTGTTGGGATTGTCTCAATCCTAAACTGGTAACCCACAACACTTGTGTCTAATATAAATAATCCAAGGGTCTCTCCACTCTTTTCCAATTGGTTTTGGGTTGGATGCTGATGTTTGATCAATAAATTTAACAATTAATATTGCCACTCAAAACATAAAAGGAACAAAAAAAGAAATTACCCCTATTATGAGGGACCAAAATTGCATTTAAGCCTAAACAAAACAACAAACATGAGAATGATCAAATATATTAACAGAAAATATGATTCCCTTATTGTAAATCACCATAAACATAATAATGTGTCATATAAAACGTAAGAATACGTCAATAATGGTGTGAGAATATATCCTTATAGATTCCAGAATATTATAACTTGTCATTATACAAATAATAACAAAACATCGCCTAAAATATATAAATAAATCAACAAATATGAGAATTATCAAATATACATGAGAAAATGTGAGTCTATTATGATAAATCACTATACAGAACATAATACGTCAACTGAATCATTAAAATTCACCTTGAACTAAGATGACTAGGACAAATTATATAATACTCATAGGAGTAAAGTCTCATTTATACACTCACCCAATTTTTAATAAAAAACTGGTTAATGACCCCCAAACCGGAATTTAATCGGGTTTCTTTAGTTGCTTTCTTCATTCATGCGCATTTAATGCTCCTGAAGGGAAGAATGGTTCACGCAAATTCGACAAGCGGGGAGCCGTCTTCACCTTCGTTCGACAAGACGGGAGCATCCTTGAAAGGTTGATTTTTTGGTCAATTTTGTTGCCCAGCGGACAAATAATGATGACGGGTGGTGATTTTCGAGATTCAAATTTGGTATATATCATCATGTTCATCTTGAGAGTGTTGCAAATTTTGAAATTCTGATCATTGTGGTATCCATTTCAGGCAGTCTTAAGGGATGATAGTTTATGTAAACTCGCCTTTTGTGTTTATGTAAACTCGACTATGTGCTTATGTAAACTCGAATGTGTGTTTAAGGGCACAATAGTTTATGTAAACTCGACTGTGTGCTTATGTAAACTCGACTGTGTGCTTATGTAAACTCGACTGTGTGTTTAAGGGCACGATAGTTTATGTAAACTCGCATTGTGTTTGTGTAAATGCGCATTTAATGCTCCTGAAGGGAAAGAATGGTTCACGTGCGTTCTACAAGCCGGGAGCCATCTTCACCTTCGTTCGACAAACCGGGAGCATCCTTGAAAGGTTGATTTTTTGGTCCATTTTGTTGCCCAGCGGACAAATAATGATGACGGGCGATGATTTTTGAGATTCAAATTTGGTGTTTATCATCATGTTCATCTTGAGAGTGTTGCAAATTTTGAAATTCTGATCATTGTGGTATCTATTTCAGGCAGTCTTAAGGGCACGATAGTTTATGTAAACTCGTCTTTTGTGCTTATGTAAACTCGACTGTGTGCTTATGTAAACTCGAATATGTGTTTATGTAAACTCGTATTGTGTTTGTGTAAATTCGATTGTGTTTGTGTAAAGTCGACTTTGTGCTTATAGTTTCTATTAATTTGTATGGGGGAAATAGCTAATTTAATTGAAGGTGGTTCAGGTGTTTGCAAAAGTGCGGGTTATAGTTCTACCGTGCAAGTAATATGTTGTGGTAGGTTATTGTTTATCATATATTTTTTTCGTCTTTAATGAATATGTATTTGATGCAAACTTCGGTATTTCTTTATTCGTTTTAGATTCGCAACAAGGGGATAATGAAACAATTCCTTCTCTTGTTGATAGAATATGCGAGAGTGAGGAGCAAGCATATGAACTTTATAATTCATATGCTGGGGATCTTGGTTTTGCTGTTCGTTTAGAAAGAGAAGTGACGGAACGAGGTATTGGAGGAGAATGGTTTGTTGTAAAAATGGTAAGAAGATGGAGAATTGTAAGATAGACCAAATATTCACCAAGCTTGATAGTCGTTCTGATTGTTTGGCTTGTATTGAAATTAAAATGAGGCCGAAAGATGGTTTATGGGTCGTCACAAAGCATTTTTGAAGGCATAATCACGTTATGTGTCCGGAGAATGAAAGACATTTGTTACGTTCTCACAGGAAGATGTCGATATCATCTATTGATTTTTTCCATGCAATGAAATCTGCGGGGATATCTGTTCGTGATAGTTACAAGCTCCTTTATAAAGAGGTTAGTTTTGTTCGTGTAAAATACTTGTTATTTGCATACAACGATCGTACTGTTATGTTTGTGTAAAGTAGTAGTTTACATAAATGTATATGTAAACTACAAGTTTACATAAACGTTTATGTAAACTACCAGTTTACATAAACGTTAATGTAAACTGGTAGGTTACATCTGTTGGAGTTGAATACATAAGCTATGCTTGTATTATACTTTTTCCCAATAAATATATCGATTTATGTTTTGGTTATATCTTGTTGTGCATTAATTGTCCATTTATATTATGCAGTTAGATGATGAGGTGTCTTGTGTGACATAGTAGATCTCATCATTGGTTAAAAAACATAATATATAAATGAGGTTTGTAACCGAGACAACTTTGGACAAACTGTCAGTTTAGGTTATTATGTGATTCGGATAATTAGTTTGTCTAAACTAATTGAATCATATAGATATGCCCGGGGCGTATTGAACTTGACCATTAAGAATGATTTGTCTTGTACTGATTTAATAGACAAATTGTTCTTGGTATTCTATCTCTTAATCCCTAGACTCGAGTGGGCATGAGGATTAGACATAGTGTACTTTGATATGCCAATGGGTGAGGTCAATTGTGGCCAATAGTCTCGGTAGGTTGGGTGTGCATGTTCAGTTACTTGGTGTGCTGATGCTTGTCGAAAGGAAACCATGTACCGATGCGTCCGGGGTGGTGGTGCTCCCGAGATGAGCTCATAAAGTTTATTATACTAAACCCGGCCGGTGGACTTATGTCCAGTATAGTAAAAAGGTCGAGTGGTACAAGTCTCAGAATTAAAGAGGTTAATTAATTAATTTATCAGTAAATTATTATATTAACGAGCACTATATCTTTGATGTGGGGAGATTATAAATATAATTTAATTAAGTTGTCCCGGAATCAATTCTGGTGTAGGATGGTAGTGCCATAATTAATCCATTAGTGGTACGATTAATTATGTATTGAGTTGTTGACAAAGGTAGATTTAATTAATTAAGTAATTAATTAATCCTTGTGTCAGTTGGTTGTGAATCATACCGGGAACTGGTTTGGGATAAGTGGATCCCTGTATCAGTTGGATGTGTATCAGTCCAGGAACAGGATTGAAGGAAACAGAAACCCAGTAGGAAGGCCAATCCTAAACCAACTTGAGGTCTCTCTTGTAACTCTATATATAGACAAGAGATTAGCTATTCAAGACACACAATTCAATAGATTCATAATCCAAGAATCTAGAGAGAGAAAATTCTCTCTCTTAAAGTAGGATTTTTAAGAATTTTTTGCTGCTGGTTTTTCTTTCCTTTGGCTGAATTTTGGCCTGTTTTATACCAGCTGCGTGTAGCTTTCTCTCTCTGGGCGGTGCGTTTACAGTAAGTGCCAGGTGCAGCGGTGCTGAAATTTTCTGGCAGGTGGATTGCGGTGATTAGCTGATCAATTGGTTTTTAGATCGTTGCCCACACAACGTGAAATCAAAGTCTTGTGGCATACAAGAGAATTACCTAAGTACACGCTTCAAAGGTATTTTTCTAAGATTCCACTTTTAATTAGAAATTTTGTTGCGTGATAAATTGAATGAGTGCAAACCCAGATCCTGTGCAATGTTATTTCAAAAGGGTTGGAATAGCATTGTGCTAGCGTCTAGGCCTTGCCAGAGATTCTGATTCTGGAATGCGTAGCATGAAATTGAGTTTTTGGCTAGACCCGGGCAGATAATCTTTCAACATCAACATTTATATAAACTACCAGTTTACATAAACGTTTTTGTAAACTACAAGTTTACATAAACAAAATATATCAGTACTGATATAACGTGTGTAATGTACCCTTTTGTTTATGTAAACTGCCAAGTTAAATACGGTAAAGAATTATGATATTATGTAGGCTGGAGGTCGATTGAACGTTGGTTTTACACAAAGGGACGTATACAACGAGCTGGAAATGAAAAAAAGAAAATACATTGATGGCAGTGATTCCAATACTTTGATTGAGATATTGAAATACAGGGCTGCTCTCGAAGAAAGTTTTGTCTTTGATTTTGAATTGGACGATGAGTCTTGTCTAAAAAATATTTTTTGGAGAGATGGTCAAATGAAGAGTGATTACAAGCTTTTTGGTGATTTTTTAATCCATAACACCACGTATTGTACTAATAAATATGATTTGATATGTGGTCCATTTATCGGATTGGACAACCACAAGAAGAATGTGATGTTTGGAATTGGTTTTATGAGGGACGAGAGAGTTGAATCATTTGTTTGGTTATTTTCTACATTCTTGAGGTTGATGGACAATAAGCATTCGATAACTGTAATGAGTGATCAATCAGTATCCATGAGAAGGGTGATTCAAGAGATATTTCCTGATTCACTGCATCGTCTTTGCATTTGGCATATCATAAAAAACTCCGAGAGCAAAATTGGTTTTCTCAGACATCAGGCAAGTTTCCGTGAGTTGTTTTATAGATTGCTAGCCAAAGTGGACACCGTTGACGAATTTAATTACCACTGGAAGAGGTAAGTGATTGGACTTGTTCATTTTTACATAAACGATTGTTGTAAACTGACAGTTTACACAAATGTTTATGTCAACTGTGAGTTTACATAAATTGTGAGTTTACATAAACCGTCAGTTTACCTATACTGACAGTTTACATAAGTTTACTTAATCTTACAACATTTTGATATGTTTTCAGGATGGAACAAAAATATAGATGCGAAGACAATGAGTGGTTGAAAAAAAATTATGAATCAAGAGAGAAGTGGTGTCCTGCGTTCAGCAAGGATTATTTTTCTGGGGGAACATTATCTTCCCAGAGGAGTGAGAGTACAAATACCTCTATTTCTCGGAGATTGTCTAAGACTTCAACATTATGTGATTTTTACCATCAATTTGTGGATGTTGTTCTAGATTGACGATACCAAGCTGCTTGCGAAGACCATAGGGGCTTCTATGGCAAGGTTGACGTGCCTGTTAAAGAATGTCTAATGTTGAGGCATGCCCGTGAAGTGTACACACTTGAGATGTACACATATTTTGAGAAGCAATATCTTAATATGCTGGAATTAAAGATGGAACAGAAGTCCAATCAAATGGTGTATATGTGTTTGAAGTTTGGATTCCAAAAGAAGATAAGGATGATCCCATATTTCGGCACTTTGTCATTTAAATGATTGTTCTGTAAAGTGTTCATGTAAGAAGTTTTCTGAAGTTGGGATTCTATATTCTCATTGCCTCCGTGTCCTTTTTCAGAACAATTTTACAGTATTCTCTATATGCTGATGTCAATTATGTAAACTAGTTAAAACTGATAAAAAACAACATAACTAATCTGGTTTTCCTTTTTTTTTTGCCCTTTTTGCAGAAAATTCCACAAATGTATATCCTCGATAGGTGGGCAAAAGCTGCTTCAGTTTCTTGTTGTGGAAAGTTTAATGTTTCAGAAGTGTCGATGTGTTCGCCATCAAGTTTTTCACCATCTTTGTGGAGGGCAGATACTAGTATAAGGTATTTTGATTTAATTAGATTATCGCATACCAGTGAGATTGGTCGTAGTATTTTGGATGAGTACTATGCGAAAGCCAAAGATGCACTTGCTGCCCAAGCTGATATTTTGGATGAGAATTTTGAATTGGCTTCATCGAAGAAGATTAGAGACCCCACTTCTAGGAGGGCAAGAGGTGTGCGGAATGTTCGTTTTAAAAGTACATTTGAGAAGAGGGTGCACAAAGCCAAATTGAAACATCAAAGGAAAAAGAAGGATTTTTGTTAACGATATTTTCTGATACAAAATATTGTAACTTAGATGTAAAAATTTTTTGTATAGCACGGTTCGTGTATGGAAACCGTTGCTTTTCTTGGTATAAGGTACCGATGTTTCATGATTTGCTTGTGTACAGTACTATTTTGTTTATGTAAAATCATGATTGTTGGTGTAAAGTAGTGTCTTCCTGGTTTATAATGATGTTGGTTGGTTTATCAGAACTTCTTGGGCGTGGTGCTGGTTGTTTTTTACGTGGTGCTGGTGTTCCGATACCTGGTGCTGGTGTTCCTTATGTAAACTAACAGTTCTGATCTCGTTATGTAAACTTACAGTTATAATCTCCTTATGTAAACTGACAGTTCTGATCTCGTTACGTAAATTTAAAGTTCTGATCACTTTATGTAATCTAAGAGTTATGATCTCGTTATGTAAACTGAAGTTTCTGATCTCGTTATGTAAACTTAAATTCACAAGCATGGATGAAGACGTTTCTGGATGTGGTGATTGTTATTTTTGACGTGGTGCCAGTTGTTCTGAGACGTGGTGATAGTTGTATTTGTGACGTGGATGTAGACATTTTTGGACGTGGTGATAGTAAACTAATTGTTTATGTAAACTTACAGTTATAATCTCCTTATGTAAACTGGCAGTTCTGATCTCGTTATGTAAACTGAGGGTTCTGATATCATTATGTAAACTTACAGTTATAATCTCCTTATGTAAACTGTCAGTTTATGTTAACTGACAGTCAATGTAGAAAATAGCAACAACAAATATAAATCCGTTCTACATGAATATAATTAGTTATCATTCGAATATTTGTTTTTATAGTAAAATTCAAATATCTTTCTCTTGAGCGAAACCAGAAGGCTATTGTGTGGTGACATTAGCAAGTTAAACATGTACTTCACCTTTAACATTTTCAGGATCTCAGGATTGTTCTTCGCAGCAATCAAGTCATGGTCATAGTTGAAAACTTGTTGTCCATAATAAAGCTCCATATACCACATGACGTAGAGGCCACAATTGAATCCGTTATGGTTTTTCCATGCAAGGTTAGCGTAGGTCCACTTCCAATGGTAGCACTTGTCATAGCGTTTAGCCCAAGGTGTATCTGATGTCCAGTCTTGGAAGTAGTACACCTGCAGCATTTTACATAAGATTTGGTGTAAAATGAAGTCTACAATGTTGTAAATTCTACATTATTATGTTATATTGTACTTACTAGTTTCTTTGGAAGACCACCGTAGGATACTGCTTCTCCGCGTGCGTTGTCAAACAGTACCACCTGTATTTCATTGCAGTTGATGCACACCAACACATAATGGCCATCTAGGTGGATGGGAAAGAACACCTGCATTATATGTATACATAAAAATGAGTTTTTTTAAAAAAAATGTAAGGTAAACTATGAGAATGGTGGTACTCATTACCATGGACGGCTGAAAAGTATTTTCGGTTTTCTTGAGGAACCATAATTCTATTGTCATTTGTTCGGAAAATCTGTGCATACATGTTCTGTTCTTTCCTGGTGCCATTCCCACGTCTTTCACTATGAGCTGCATAATTTGAAATGTTAAAGTAGTGTGTAAGTATTAACTCACCGAAAACTGGACTGAGTAGAAAAACTTCGAAGGTTTCTCACTTTGTGGCAAATTTTTGGTTCTGCTCAAGTGATACGACCAACAATCAATGATGGCCATATCCAACCATTGATTACAAACCATGCTGGACATCTGCTCCTGGTCTATGGTAAGATTGTCATCCCCACCAAACAGTTGCTCGCTGACAAGTGTTATGTAAAATAGACTTATGTAAACTGACTTTATGTAAAATATGTTTATGTAAACTGAGTTTATGTAAAGTATATTTATGTAAAATGGTTTTGATAAACCTTTATGTAAAATGACTTAAGTAAACTTTAATGTAAACTAGGTTTGGTGAATAATGACTTATGTAAAATAGATTTATGTAAAATACATGTAGGTCAAAAACACTTACTAGTTCGACCTGCCCTTGCTTGCATCCACAGGCAAAAGTGCTTAGTCATTGACTATCCTCTCCTTCTCCGAGATTCTTGCAAGTGTATCCTTCGTCTAGCTGGTGATGTAAGGAGACAACAATTTCCTTGGTTTTTTAATTGTTCGATGTGCCCTGTTGGGACGGAATGCAACTACCTCCTCTGTGTTATCCGGATCCCCCATTATCACGCTAAAATGTTGGATTCAAATTGTTAAATCGATATTCAATGTTTAATTACATCAAATGGAAGATGATAAGAATACTTACTCAAAGTCAGGCTCGTCCGCAAGCAATGGTTGAGCCGCGAAGTCAAGTCTCCTAAATAAGTGGGACTGAACATCTTGAATGGATGCATGTACCAAGGCATTTGCTCCATCCGTATCGGCCGTTTTATCTTTCTCAGTTTCCTGAAATTTATGAACCAAAGGGACTTGCGTTAGTTGTGAAATGCCTAGATCAAAAGTTGGAGTCATTGGCGTCATTTTCTTAATTGGAATGGCCATCTGTCCAAAGCTTTTCTCTATAACATCAGCCAGTAGGCACATTTGTTTTAAAAACTGAGTGTCTGGTGTGTCTGTTGGCTGCAAGTTGTTATTATATAATCATTGAAAGTTATTCCACAAAGATGTGCAATTTAAAATAACAAATTTACATGATTTACATAAAATACCTCTCCAGCTGGTATTTTGTTTGTTGGCGGTGTTTTTTCAGTTTCTGCAGGTTCCACCTGAAAGATTATCTGCCCGGGCCTAGCCTGAAACTCACTTTCGTGCTATGCATTCCAGAATCAGAATCTCTGGCTAGGCCTATACGCTAGCACAATGCTATTCCAACCCTTTTGAAATAACATTGCACAAGATCTGGGTTCGCACTTTTTCAATTTACCACGCAACAAAATTTATAATTCAAGCGGAACTTTAGAAAAATACCTTTGAAGCGTGCACTTAGGTGATTCTCTTGTATGCATCAAGTCTTTGATTTCACATTGTGTGGGCAACGATCTTGAAACCAATTGATCAGCTAATCACCACAATCCACCTGCCAGAAAATTCCAGCACCGCTGCACCTAGCACGTACAGTAAACGCATGGCCCGAAGAGAGAGAAAGCTACACGCACAGCTGGTATAAACAGGCCTAAATTTTGGCTAAAATAGGAGAAAAACCAGCCGCACAAAAGCACAAAAAATTTGACTTGGAGAGAGAAGAAAATATTTCTCTCTCTAGTTTTTTTGTCTTGAAAACTTATGAATTGTATGTCTTGAATAGCTAATCCCTTGTCTATATATAGAGTTACAAGAGAGACCCCTAGTTGGTTTAGGATTGGCCTTCCTACTGGAATTCTATTTTCCTTCAATCCTGTTCCTAGACTGAAACACATCTAACTGATACAGGGATCCACTTATCCCAAACCAGTTTCTAGTATGATTCACAACCAACTGATACCGGGATTCACTTATCCCAAACCAGTTCCTGGTATGATTCACAACCAACTGACACAAGGATTAATTAATTACATAATTAATTAAATATACCTTTGTCAATAACCCAATACATAATTAATCGTACCACTAACAGATTAATTATGGCACCACCATCCTACACCATAATTACTTTCGGAATAACTTAATTAAATTATATTTATAATCTCCTCACATCAAAGATATAGTGCTCGTTAATATATTAACTTACTGATAAATTAATTAATTAACCTTTTTAATTCTGAGACTAGTACTACTCGACATTTTTATTACACCGGACATAAGTCCACCAGCTGGGTTTAGTATAATAAACATAACGAGCTCATCTCGGGAGCACCATCACCCCGGACGCACTGATACATAGTTTCATTTCGACAAGCAGCAGCAAACCAAGCAACTAAACATGCACACCCAACCTACCGAGATTACTGGCCACAATCGACCTCACCCTTTGGCAGATCAAAGTACACTATGTCTAATCCTCATGCCCGCTCGAGTATAGGGATTAAGAGATAGAATACCAAGAATGATTTGTCTATTAAATCAGTACAAGACAAATCATTCTTAATGGTCCAGTTCAATATGCCCAGGGCATATCTATATGATTAATTAGTTTAGACAAACCAATTACCCAAATCACATAATAACCTAAACCGACAGTCTGTCCAAAGCTGTCTCGGTTACGAACCTCATTTATATATTATGTCTTTCAACCAATGATGAGATCTACTGTGTCACACAAGACACCTCATCATCTACTTACATAATATAAATGGACATATCATGCACAATAAGAAATAAAAAGTACAATGCAAGTATAGCTTATGTATTCAATTCCAACAATATCCCACTAATACTTAAGCTGTGCTTTAAGTATACATCTCCATACAACTCCTATACACTCTGCTACTATATATCTAGAAAAACTGTCATGGCTCTCCTAAGTATCTGATTCTCATGCCCTCCACGTGAGCCTCAAAGACTTTCGAGGTCAATGTCTTCGTGAACGGATCTGCAAGGTTATCCTCTGATGCTATCTTAGCCACGACCACGTCTTTTCTCTTTACGATGTCTCGTATCAGGTGGTACTTGCACTGTCTATGTTTACTCACCTTGTGGGCTAGTGGTTCCTTCGAGTTTGCTACTGCACCGTTGTTATCACAATAAACCGTGATAGACTTTTACAAACTAGGAATCACATCTAAGTCCACTAGGAAGTTCATGAGCCATATTGCTTTTTTCGCTACCTCTGATGTGGAAACGTACTCAGCCTCCATGGTAGAGTCCGCTACGCATTTCTGCTTGACACTCCGCCAAACTATGGCTCCACCTCCTATAGTAAACACATACCCTGAGGTAGACTTGCTCTTGTCCCTGTCGCCTTGGAAATTTGAATCTGTGTAACCTCGGGGTACCAGCTCAGGCGCCTGATAGACCAAAACTTGGTCTCTCGTTCTGTGCAAATACTTGAGAATGCATTTTACTGCCTCCAAATGAGCTTTCCCGGGGTTACTCTGATATCTGCTTACCATGCCAACGGCATAACAGATATCAGGCCTCGTACACAACATGGCATACATGAGACTTCCTACTTTCGAAGCATAAGGAATTGTCTTCATGGCCTCTATCTCCTCAACAGTCTTAGGGGACTGTTCCTTAGATAGATACACTCAATGTCTGAAATATAGAAAACCTTTCTTGGAGTTTTGCATGTTAAAACGGGCCAGAATCGTATCTATGTACGAAGCTTGAGAGAGCGTTAACGAACATTTCCTACGATCTCGAATTATCTTGATCCCAAGGATATCTCCCATTTCCCCTAAGTCCTTCATATCAAACTGCTTGGACAGCCATGCCTTTACATCTGATAACACTTTCTTGTTGTTGTCAATCAATAGAATGTCATCTAAGTAAAGCACAAGAAACACCAGTGAGTTTCCATCACGTTTGCGGTACACACATTGCTCATCCAGACACTGAGTAAATCTGAAAGACTGGATTATCTCATCAAACCAGATATTCCAAGATCTGGATATCTGCTTAAGTCTGTAAATGGACCTCTTAAGCCTGCAAACCTTATGCTCTTGGCCTTTTTTAACGAATCCCTCTGGTTGCTGCATAAAGATGGTTTCCTCAAGACTTCCGTTTATGAAAGCTGTCTTGACATCCATCTACCAAATCTCATAATCTAAATAAGCAGGTATGGCCAAGAGAATCCGGATCGACTTAAGCATGGCTACCGGGGAGAAGGTTTTCTCGTAATTGATTCCCTCTTTCTGAGTATACCCCTTCACCACCAGCATAGCTTTAAAGGTTTTCACCTTCCCGTCAGGTCCTCTCTTACGTTTATAGACTCACTTGCATCCAATGGGCTTAAACCCATCAGACAGGTCCACCAGCTCCCAGACTTGATTGTGGTCCATTGACCCTATCTCGGATATCATTGCCTTACGCCAAGACTCTGCATCTTTATCTCGGAGAGCCTCATTGTAGTTAACCGGGACAGGTTCAGGCACACCTGGGATTAGGTCTGAGGCCTCTTCCACGCCAATGAACCTATCGGGCTGTCTCACAACCCTCCCACTATGATGAGACACCACCTATGTAGGTGCATCATCTGTGATCTCATGTGCAGTGTGTGGTGTATCTACTTGTACAGGTGCATCAGGATTAGTAGTTTGTCGTCTAAGCTCTTTTAGTACTATCTTACTCTTGGGCTTGTGGTCTAAAACATAGTCCTCTTCCAAAAATCTTGCGTTGGTACTAACCACCACCTTCTGATCTTTAGAACTATAAAACAGACAAAATTTCATTCTTCTAGAATATCCTACAAAAACCATTAATTCAGTTCTCGCATCTAACTTAGCCGTATCTGCCTTAAGCACATGTGCTGGGCAACCCCAAATTCTGAGATGCCTTAGGCTGGGCTTGCGCCTATTCTACAACTCTAATGGGGTTGAAGGCACGGTTTTAGATGTTACAAGATTAAGAATATACATTGCCGTTTCTAAGGTATATCCGCATAACGAACTTGGCAAATCACTATAGCTCATCATCGACCTAACCATTTCCATGAGAGTCCGATTCCTCATTTCTGCTACACCGTTCTGCGGTGGCGTGCCAGGTGCAGACAACTGAGACTGAATTCTGACCTCGCTGAGGTATTCTCGAAATTCATGGGACTGGTACTCCCCACTACGATCTGAAAGTAGTGTCTTGATACTCTTACCATGTTGCTTTTTCACATCTGCCCGAAACTCTTTGAACTTGCCAAAACATTTGGACTTGTGACGCATTAGGTAAATGTACCCGTACCTTGAGAGTCATCCGTGAACGTCACGAAATACTCGAACCCACCCCGTGCCTGGACCATCATTGGTCCACACAAGTTAGAATGAATCAACTCTAATACTTCCTTAGCCCTATAACCTTTTGCCTTAAAAGGTCTCTTGGTTATTTTACCTTCCAAGCAAGATTCGCAGGTTGCATAACTGTCAATCTCTAATGAACCTAAAGGTCCATCATTAACCAACCTCTGAATCCTACTAAGGTTTATATGACCTAGCCTGAGATGCCAAAGATAGGCTTGATTCATTTCAGAAGGTTTCTTCCTCTTATTAATTTTAGATAAAGTGTTATTTGTTTCTATGTTTTGAGCAACAGGGGAATTAGAGTTAACCACAAACAAATTGTCAGCCAATAAACCAGAACAAATAAGTTTTCTATTTCTTCTAATAAATACAGACTCATTAGAAAAAATAAACTTATAACCATTCTTCAAGAGTTTAGAAACCGAAATAAGGTTCTTTCTAAAACTTGGTACATAAAGACAATTAACTAACTCTAATCTATAATTTTTGAAATTTAAATTGACCACTCCCACTGCTTCTATAGACACTCTTGTAGTGTCGCCCATGTAGATGTCCAGTTTGCCCTCTCTAAGCTTCCGGGTTACTTAGAACCCCTGCAAAGAATTACAAACACGATCAGTGGCACCTGAATCCACATACCAATTATCTGTGGGAATCACCGCTAAGCATGTCTCAGTAATTAGGGCAGAAACTATCGTACGTTTATACTTTGGACAATTCAATTTCCAATGTCCCGTCTTATTGTACTTGAAGCACTTGTCTTTCGACTTCTTCTTTGCAATATCTGACTTAGGCGCAATTTGTGTCTTTTTAGCTACTCCCTCGAGCTTTCTCTTCTTCTTTCCAGCCTCAAGCTCAGAAGAAGATTCTAAAGCTTTGACTGCGACTAAAGCTCGCTCCTTCTCTTGAAGAAGACTTTTAAACGCCACCAACTCTGCTAAGAGGTCGGATGAAGTACTCAACATCTTACTTATGTTGTAGTTCAACCGAATCTGCTCATAGCTTTGAGGCAAGATCCGGAGGGCAATATCGACTTTGGTTTCACCAACTATTTCGCCTCCCACTACCTCATCCTTCTTGATGTTACTAATCACGTCAATAACATGATCTCTCACAGGAGTGCTCTCAGCCATAAGGACAATGTCCAAGTTACGACTCCAATCGACATAATTAGGTTCAGTTAATTTATTGCCTTTGTAAATAGCAACTAAGGAGTTGAATGCCATATCGATAAAACTGTAAAAATTAACAAACAGACAATATTTCAATTATTAACCTAGAATTTCGAAAAAATAAAATTCTAATAACTATTGACTTCTCTCAAAATAATAATTATAATCCACTAACATCTCATTCACCGGGATTCTCGCAAGCCACACAGTGTGGACATTTACGCTAACCCACATTCGTTTGAGAAGAACCAAGTTCATTAACTACACTATCTGACCAAATGATCTATTGATCAATGTAGCTAATAGTCGGTGCTTTCAGTCGTACATATAAGCAGCGTAACCTCTTAGGAGGAATACTACAGACTGTATACTAAGTGTATGCCATTACGTGACTTCTGAGTTTGTTACCTCAAGATAGTGCGCCTCAGATGGAGAGGGTGTCGCATTTCTCCTAGTTAAACTTACTCTAGTCATCTTACTCAGAAATTCATAATCTAGCGATCTCGGGGTTGGACTCATCCGAATGGAGGAAGGCCCTAATGCCAACGCGTAAGCCCACCCGCTTCGCATATAAACTCGTAATGGTGGCCTTGGGGATATTAAACCAACCCGCTCCCACTTAGATTTCAAATAGAGGGTTTTTCTGGTTTTAACATGCAATTAACTAACCCTAAGTTATATGCAACCATAAAACAAACATGCTTTAAAATCATGCATATAAAATACAACATAAAAATAAAGCATAAAAATTAAAACAATAAATACGGGAAATAAATACGAAAAATAAATTTCTCGACTATTATGGTTTTAATCGCTTCCATCTTCTGCCTTGATCTCGTGTCCCACCACATCACTCGATGGAGAGAGTCTTGAACTTCAAAAATGAAAAACTGGAGAAAAAACGGGCCAAAATGCAGCCCGAACGGGCCACACGCTCGCAGCACGCCCAAAGGGTGGGCCACGCGATGGCGCAGCCTCCTGCTGCATCGCACGGCAGCGCCGTTGGTCCAGGCGGTTGCAAGCGGCGACTGCTGCCGGCTAGTAATCGCCGGCGCCACCCCCTGCCGTCAATCCCTCATTCGCTTCTTCCCACGTTATTTGGTCTTCTTGCAATTCGTTCTGGGTTTTCTTGGGTTTCTTCGAATTAATGATAACCCAAAACCCACGAATTCAAGTTGCCCAGCACAACGCATTCGTTTACAAAAAATTAATTCTCCTACTACAAGGCTTTCAAGGAAAATTAAATAATCGAAATTACATAGAAAAAATCCTACTACAGATTTGATCTAATCCTACATGACATCCAGCACGTGGTAATGCTTTTACAAACATTCATAATAAAATCAAATCCGGACATGTCCCGGAGTTTAATTAAAACCCATACAAACATAACCATAATAGTTGGGATTTCTTAACCACCTGCAAATAAAACCATGTAATAAATCGAACAAGCACAAAACCCAAAACCAGGCTCTGATACCAATGAAAGATTATCTGCCTGAGCCTAGCCAGAAACTCACTTTCGTGCTATGCATTCAAGAATCGGAATCTCTGGCCAGGCCTAGACGCTAGCACAATGCTATTCCAACCCTTTTGAAATAACATTGCATAGGATCTGGGTTCGCACTTATTCGATTTACCACGCAACAAAATTTCTAATTAAAAGTGGAACTTTAAAAAAATACCTTTGAAGCGTGCACTTAGGTGATTTTCTTGTATGCCTCAAGGCTTTGATTTCACGTTGTGTGGGCAATGATGTTGAAACCAATTGATCAGCTAATCACTATAATCCACCTGCTAGAAAAATCCAGCACCGCTGCACCTGGCACGTACTGTAAATGCACCGCCCAGAGAGAGAGAAAGCTACACGTACAGCTGGTATAAACAGGCCTAAATTTCGGCCAAAAGAGGAGAAAAACCAGCCGCACAAAAACTCAAAAAATTCGACTTAGAGAGAGAAGAAAATATTTCTCTCTCTAGAATTTTATCTCTCTAGTTTTCTTGTCTTGAAAACTTATGAATTGTATGTCTTGAATAGCTAATCTCTTGTCTACATATAGAGTTACAAGAGAGACCCCAAGTTGGTTTAGGATTGGCCTTCCTACTGGGATTCTGTTTTCCTTCAATCCTGTTCCTGGACTTGAACACATCCAAATGATACAGGGATCCACTTATCCCAAACCAGTTCCTGGTATGATTCACAACCAACTGATACAGGGATTCACTTATCCCAAACCAGTTCCTAGTATGATTCACAACCAATTGACACAAGGATTAATTAATTACTTAATTAATTAAATCTACCTTTGTCAATAACCCAATACATAATTAATCGTACCACTAACGGATTAATAATGGCACTACCATCCTACACCAGAATTGCTTCTGGAATAACTTAATTAAATTATATTCATAATCTCCCCACATCAAAGATATAGTGGTCGTTAATATATTAACTTACTGATAAATTAATTAATTAACCTCTTTAATTCTGAGACTAGTACCACTCGACCTTTTTACTATACCGGACATAAGTCCACCAGCTAGGTTTAGTATACTAAACATAACGAGCTCATCTAGGGAGCACCATCACCCCGGACGCACCGATACATGGTTTCCTTTCGACAAGCAGCAGCATACCAAGCAACTAAACACGAGCACCCAACCTACCAAGATTATTGTTCACAATTAACCTCACCCTTTCGCAGATCAATGTACACTATGTCTAATCCTCATGCCCATTCGAGTATAGGGATTAAGAGATAGAATACCAAGAACGATTTGTCTATTAAATCAGTACAAGACAAATCATTCTTAATGGTCTAGTTCAATACGCCCCGGGCATATCTATATGATTCAATTAGTTTAGACAAACCAATTACCCGAATCACATAATAACCTAAACCGACAGTCTGTCCAAAGCTGTCTCGGTTACAAACCTCATTTATATATTATGTCTTTCAACCAATGATGAGATCTACTGTGTCACACAAGACACCTCATCATCTACTTACATAATATAAATGGACATATCATGCACAACAAGAAATAACCAAAACATAAATCGATATATTACTGGGAAAAAGTACAATACAAGCATAGCCAATGTATTCAACTCCAACACCACCCCCACGGGATTTGCACCCTGGTTTTGCTTCAAACATAAGCAAAACATTAATAGAATTATTTTGCAAATGATTAAGAACACCAACATATCAGCAATAACAGTACTTTACACAAGGGACACTTTACAAAGGAAGAGCATTTTACAGATATAATCGTTACTTTATATCTACCAATAGTACTTTACATAAACAACCAGTAGTCTACATAACAGATCAGAAGATTATTAAACACAAATTATGAGCATTCTAGTATTAGGAACACCAATTTACAACTAAAAAAGGAACTTTACATGAGAAAACAGTACTTTACACAAGAAAATCTGCACTTTACATAATCAATCAGTAATTTACATAAGCAGATCAGACGATGATTTTACCCAAATTATGAGCATTCTAGTCTTTGGAACACCAATTTACAACTAAAAAAGGGACTTCACATGAGAAAACAGTACTTTACACAAACATGTCAGCACTTTACATAAAGAAATCAGATTGAATAGTACTTAACATAAACCTATCCAGTATTATGCTTACCGCTTTCTCTTCAGCTTCCTCCTCCTGATTGTCCACTGCTGGTATTTTGTTTGCTGGCGGTGTTTTTTCAGTTCCTGCAGGTTCCACCCTCACGGGATTTGCACCCTGGTTTTGCTCCAAACATAAGCAAAACATTAATAGAATTATTTTGCAAATGATTAAGAACACCAACATATCAGCAATAACAGTACTTTACACAAAGGGCACTTTAAATAGGAAGAGCATTTTACAAATATAATCGGTACTTTATATCTATCAACAACACTTTACATAAACAACCAGTAGTTTACATAGGCAGATCAGAAGATTATTAAACACGAATTATGAGCATTCTAGTCTTAGGAACACCAATTTACAACCAAAAAAGAAACTTTACATGAGAAAACAGTACTTTACACAAGCAAATCAACACTTTACATAAACAACCAGTAGTTTACATAAGCAGATCAGACGATGATTTTACTCGAATTATGAGCATTCTATTCTTTGGAACACCAATTTACAGTTAAAAAAGGGACTTCACATGAGAAAACAATACTTTACACAAGCATGTAAGCACTTTACATAAAGAAATCAGATTGAATAGTGCTTAACATAAACCTATCCAGTATTATGCTTACCACTTTCTCTTCAGCTTCCTCCTCCTGATTGTGCACTGCTGGTATTTTGTTTGCTGGCGGTGCTTTTTCAGTTTCTGCAGGTTCCACCCTCACGGGATTTGCACCCTGGTTTTGCTTCAAACATAAGCAAAACATTAATAGAATTATTTTGCAAATGATTAAGAACACCAACATATCAGCAATAACAGTACTTTACACAAATGACACTTTACATAGGAAGAGCATTTTACAAATATAATCGGTACTTTATATCTATCAACAACACTTTACATAAACAACCAATAGTTTACATAAGCAGATCGGAAGATTATTAAACACGAATTATGAGCATTCTAGTCCTAGCAACACCAATTTACAACCAAAAAATGGACTTTACATGAGAAAACAGTAATTTACACAAGCAAATCAACACTTTACATAAGCAGATCAGATGATGATTTTACCCGAATTATGAGTATTCTAGTCTTTGGAACACCAATTTACAATTAAAAAAGGGACTTCACATGAGAAAACAGTACTTTACACAAGCTTGTAAGCACTTTACATAAATAAATCAGATTGAATAGTGCTTAATATAAACCTATCCAGTATTATGCTTACCACTTTCTCTTCAGCTTCCTCCTCCTGATTGTCCACTGCTGGTATTTTGTTTGCTGGCGGTGCTTTTTCAGTTTCTGCAGGTTCCACCCTCACGGGATTTGCACCCTGGTTTTGCTTCAAACATAAGCAAAACATTAATAGAATTATTTTGCAAATGATTAAGAACACCAACATATCAGCAATAACAGTACTTTACACAAATGACACTTTACATAGGAAGAGCATTTTACAAATATAATCGGTACTTTATATCTATCAACAGCACTTTACATAAACAACCAATAGTTTATATAAGCAGGTCAGAAGATTATTAAACATGAATTATGAGCATTCTAGTCTTAGGAACACTAATTTACAACCAAAAAAGGGACTTTACATGAGAAAACAGTACTTTACACAAGCAAATCAGCACTTTACATAAACAACCAGTAGTTTACATAAGCAGATCAGACGATGATTTTACCCGAATTATGAGCATTCTAGTCTTTGGAACACCAATTTACAATTAAAAAAGGGACTTCACATGAGACAACAGTACTTTACACAAGCATGTAAGCACTTTACATAAAGAAATCAGATTGAATAGTGCTTAACATAAACCTATCCAGTCTTATGCTTACCGCTTTCTCTTCAGCTTCCTCCTCCTGATTGTCCATTGCTGGTATTTTGTTTGCTGGCGGTGTTTTTTCAGTTTCTGTAGGTTCCATCCTCACGGGATTTGCACCCTGGTTTTGCTCCAAACATAAGCAAAACATTAATAGAATTATTTTGCAAATGATTAAGAACACCAACATATCAGCAATAACAGTACTTTACACAAAGGACACTTTACATAGGAAGAGCATTTTACAAATTTAGTCGGTATTTTATATCTATCAACAGCACTTTACATAAACAACTAGTAGTTTACATAAGCATATCTGGATATTATTAAACACGAATTATGAGCATTCTAGTCTTAGAAACACCAATTTACAACCAACAAAGGGACTTTACATGAGAAAATAGTACTTTACAGAAACAAATTCGCACTTTACATAAACAACCAGTAGTTTACATAAGCAGATCAGACGATGATTTTACTCGAATTTACTGAGAAAACAAAAAAAGAGACTTTACATGAGAAAACAGTACTTTACACAACGATGAACTGCAAAATACTTACTCTCCGAAACTTGTTTGTCTGATTTCTCGCCGCCGATTTCCTTGCTCTGTCTCTTTACACCAACAATATTTACCGTCCTCCCAACTATGTTGCGTTTTTTACACCAAAAAAGAAAGTACGACCATTATGAACAACATCAAGTAACCCTAAACTGCAAATATTAGTTCAACATTTGTTATAAACATACCTTTCATGCTGCTTTCAATCTTTTTGGCTTCTGCTTCACTCGTAACTTGCTTAACCCTAACCATTTTTTTACGTTTTGATCGATTTTTTTTCTTCCCCTACTCAAAATCTAAGTCGAATCGCCTTCCGCTGGTAGTCTTCTGCCGTTCAAGTTGCTCGGTTGCGCGAACGAATGTGCTATTAATGCTTGCCATTTTTGTGGAGCTCATGGGTCGAGCGGAGAGTTTCAGAAGGGTTGCAGCTTCTTCGAATGGAAAATAAATTCCCAACCCGCATGTTTCCATTAGTTTTGTTCCTCTTTTGTGTAAAGTCCGTACAACCCGAAGGCCAACAAAAATTTGAAATTTAATTTTGATGGGATCCGCGGGATTTGATTTGATGTAAACTCGACGCATAGGCCTGCTTATTAGAGGGGAGGTTAGGCGCGTTAAATACGCTCTTCATCTGCTTCTATTTTCGCCTCTTTTTTCGTCTTTTTTTTTTTTTTTTTTTTTTGCTATGAGTACCCAATTTTGTTTTACTCCTATGAGTACTATATACTAACTGGATGACTAGCGTTGAAATCGTCATTTCAGTTAAAAAAAAAAAAACTAACACGTTAAAGAGGTTGATCACGATGAGAAACCAATAAAACATTTGAATAAAATCTCGAAATGAGAATGGAAGCTGATGATTACGAAGAACGATATCTTTTCATATTATCAATTCACGAAAAATATCCCAAAGATCAGAGGCTTCGATATTGTATAAATGTCTGAGACCATTTAAAAAACATGAAACCTTCATGTGGTGGCAAAGATCTGAACAACAAGATCTATGAAAACTTTCGAAAAAGATCATTTACATGGTGGCGAAGGGCAGGATGTTGTTTACGAACAAAAATAGGTGTGTCAACTCAATAGTAAGTGACTCAACAAGTAATTAATTAGTCTCTTGCTGTTTTTTATAAAATTCCCTTATTTACTAATATAATTTTCCCATTCCCTTCCAACAACTAATCATGTGTTGATTAATTAGACTCACCTCTCAACTAAAAACTTCAAAATTGTATTATCAGAATATGTTGCTTTCCTTGTGTGCTGTTATTGTTCTTCCCTTCAAGCCTCTACTATATATACCTCCTACGCAAGTCAAAATATATTGTACAATTAAGAATATATACTTTTAGTAGTATTAACGTAATAAAAATAACTCATTTAATACATTAACCTTCTTGAATTTGTCTCGTTTCTCCTTCTAACTAATGTTTTCTTGCAATTTATTAAAATGGTACATTGTATTATCTTTCTAATTCTGCTTTATAAGAATTGCTTGGAAACTCTCAAACCGAACTGTTCCTTGCAAATTTTTTTTTTTTTAATTATTAGGTTCTGCGCATTATACCGGTCGCCCACAATGCAAATTATATTATACTCCTAGGAGTAAACCAGCGGGTTTACTCCTAGTAGTAAACCGGCCGGTTTACTCCTCCCACACTCCCCCTTCTCTCTCTCTCTCTCTTCCCCCTCCCCCATTTCTCTCTTCCCCACCCCCCTCTTCTTTCTTCTATTCATTTTCCTTTCTTCTTTTTCTCTCTCTCCGCTACACCACCTCCACGCCAGTTCTTCATGGCCGCCCTCGTTTCAGCCAACCGGTGACCGTTCTCGACCGTCCTAACCCATGAAAATGTTCCCCACACTCCATAGAACAAAACCATGTCTTAGTTTCTCTATTTCGTGTCCGTTTTCTCTCTCTGTGAATCTCCTTTTCCCGTCGACCGTTTGCCATCGATTCATCCTTTTCCGGCCAAGATTTGGGTCGGTTCTCACCACTAAAAGATCCCCCATGGTCCCTAGAACAAAACCACTCCATTATATTTGCATACCACTCCATTATATTTGCATTTTGGAAGAGTTGGAGTGAGGTTGGTTTTTGGAAACCCTAGACCGCCACTTCCCCGCCTCGTACCGCCGTTCTCCGGCGTCTTCTTGGGCTACCGACACCTTGCATGGACTCCTCTCCTTCAGAGCTTCAAAAGCCACCCAGAATCATTACATTTTGGTGACCGAAAAAACCGTGCCACCACCGGACCACTGCTCGACGGTTTCCCCTTCCTCCAGTTGTCGGTTGGAGCCTCATTCCTTCTACTCCAGCCTTATTCTGAACACGTTATGTAAACTGAGGTTCTGAACTACTTATGTAAATTGAGGGTGCTGAACTACTTTGTAAACTGAGGGTTCTGAATTACTTATGTAAACTGAGGTTCTGAATTACTTATGTAAATTGAGGGTTATGAATTACTTATATAAACTGAGGGTGCTGAACTACTTATGTAAACTGAGGGTGCTGAACTACTTATGTAAACTGAGGGTGCTGAACTACTTATGTAAACTGAGGGTGCTGAACTACTTATGTCAACTGAGGGTTCTGAATTACTTATGTAAACTAAGGGTGCTGAACTACTTATGTAAACTGAGGGTGCTGAACTACTTATGTAAACTGAGGGTTCTGAACTACTTATGTAAACTGAGGGTTCTGAACTACTAATGTAAACTGAGGGTTCTGAACTACTAATGTAAACTGAGGGTTCTGAAATACTTAAGTAAACTGAAGGTTCTGAACTACTTATGTAAACTGAGGGTTCTGAACTACTTATGTAAACTGAGGGTGCTGAACTACTTATGTAAACTGAGGGTGCTGAACTACTTATGTAAACTGAGTTTTCTGAACTACTCATGTAAAACTGAGGGTTCTGAACTATTTATGTAAACTGAGGGTGCTGAACTATTTATGTAAAACTGAGGGTACTGAACTACTTATGTAAACTGAGGGTTCTGAACTACTTATGTAAACTGAGGGTTTTGAACTACTTATGAAAACTGAAGGTTATGAACTAGTTATGTAAACTGAGGGTTATGAACTACTTATGTAAACTGATGGTGATGAACTACTTATGAAAACTGAGGGTTCTGAACTACTTATGTAAACTGAGGGTGCTGAACTACTTATGTAAACTGAGGGTGTTGAACTACTTATGTAAACTGAGGGTGTTGAACTACTTATGTAAACTGAGGGTGCTGAACTACTTATGTAAACTGAGGGTGCTGAACTACTTATGTAAAACTGAGGGTGCTGAACTACTTATGTAAACTGAGGGTTCTGAACTACTTATGTAAACTGAGGGTTCTGAACTATTTAAGTAAACTGAGGGTTCTGAACTACTTATGTAAACTGAGAATTCTGAACTACTTATGTAAACTGAGGGTGCTGAACTACTTATGTAAACTGAGTGTTCTAAACTATTTATGTAAAACTGAGGGTGCTGAACTACTTATGTAAACTGAGGGTTTTGAACTATTTATGTAAAACTGAGGGTGCTGAACTACTTACGTAAACTGAGGGTTCTGAACTACTTATGTAAACTGAGGGTTCTGAACTACTTATTTAAACTGAGGGTGCTGAACTACTTATGTAAACTGAGGGTTCTGAACTACTTATGTAAACTGAGGGTTTTGAACTACTTATGAAAACTGAAGGTTATGAACTACTTATGTAAACTGAGGGTTATGAACTACTTATGTAAACTGATGGTGATGAACTACTTATGTAAATTGAGGGTTCTGAACTACTTATGTAAACTGAGGGTTCTGAACTACTTATGTAAACTGAGGGTTCTGAACTACTTATGTAAACTGAGTGTGCTGAACTACTTATGTAAACTGAGGGTTCTGAACTACTTATGTAAACTGAGTGTGCTGAACTACTTATGTAAACTGAGGGTGCTGAAGTGGGCTAGTTGAAGTGGGCCTCATTTTTTGACTTTTTTTTTTTTTTTTTTTTTTTGCTAGGATTAGTACTCCTAGGTGTATCATATACGAACTGCGCCCACAAGGCTGTGTACTAACAACCTCCGCTCATATACAACAATTAAATTGGTGAATTAAACACAGTATCTAGTGATTTTACTATATAATAAGTTTAGTAACGGTAATTAATTAAAAGTTTTCCTTTCTTTCATTCTTCATACGTATTTTTTTTGTTATTATGATATATTTATCAAGATAATTTTCGTATTTTAAAAAATTTTCAAATGTAAAGACATGAAATATTATATCCTCTGATGCTATAGTATAACAATCGTTCAAAATTCACTTTTTTGCTTCTAGAAATTCATCTTCGTCCTCCCTTGTGCAATAATCACCTAAATTTTTTTAAAATAAATAACAAATATGTATAATACATCCTATGGCTTAGTCAAAAGTTAAAGGAAAATGAACATAAAAACATATAAACTTTGGCTTCTGCCGCTTAGTGCTTAGACTTAATTAATCTCTGTTGATTGCTCACGGAAAAGAAGAGATAAAAAAAAAAAGGAAAAAAAAAAAAAAAGAAAACAGAACACTTTGCTATTAATTATTTACGAGAGATACACTTTTTCACAGATTAATTATTATTTAATTTAAAAGATAAAGTTATTTTTATTTTACTATAAACAGTCTTCCCATGAATATTTCTCTTTTGTCATATTCGACTATCATTAACTAAAAATAATCCAAATCTAAAAGGATAAAAGTTGCATTGAACTTTAAAAATAATATATTAAAACATTTTTCCCACTTCCTAATAATATATTAAAATTTTTTGTTATTTCATTTTTCATTTTCAATGAAACAACTATCATTATAATATATTAAATAAAATCAACAAATGAATTACAGGTAAAAATTAAACGCACTGATAAACTTACATGTCCTAATCAAAATAAGCACTCACATTCTTTTTTCCCCTTTATCTTTCCAGTCATGGAAGCTGGTCAAAAGGCAATGGGCTTTTCTTTGGATTCACAATCTCATGGATTCCACTTTACACATTTGCAAGCTTTTACGTTTGGAATGAAAAGGCCCATGTAAAGATTTGGGAGGGACTAATGTTATTTTAATTTACTGAAATAAAATAATATATCTGATTTTTTTAATCAAGTTATTTCATTTTCCTTTACTTTGGTTTTTTTAATGTTTAAATTTGTAACTAATTGTATCATATTTTTTTTCCTTTTTTGTGATTTATTGGAGGACTTATCCGACAAATTATGATGTTTGATTTGTTTAAAATTTTGATATATAAAACTTATTTTACTTTTTAAGTTCTCTATTCTTAAATTTATGTATGATATTTATTTTATCATTATATAATTTTAAATATTAATTTACGAGGTTAAAATTATTTTAGTTCTTTTATTATTATATTATTTTATATATTAGTCTATTATTATTATATTTTTATTTTTTAAAAATTTTATTAAATTAAATTTAAATTAAAAAGAAAATTTATAATAAATTTGTTAGATGCTGTAAGAATTCAATATTCAGTTAAAATTTAAAATATTTATATACAAATGTATAAATTATCATTCCTCAATTATTAAATTCCAGTTCTATCACTGCCAATTAAATAATAAATATTGCATTATTGGACTATATAATGTAGGTAAAATATCTTTTAATATTGTTCCCCCTCTTTATAAATTTCAGAGATATAATAATATAAATATTTAATATGAAATGGTACATGAGACAAATGAGACAATAACCAAGACGATTTTACTCGCAAGTGCCACTATGAAGAAAGTGTAGTGGGTGCAAACTTCTTCGTTGCTAAGAATCCCCACGTATTACAAGGTAAATTTAAGAGCATATTGCATAGTGTACCTTGTAAGATGGAAGTCTATGTTATTTTTATATAATAAAATTCATGTAATATTATGTTGGAATTATTGATCCAACATGAGTATTCAACTCAAAATTATAAACAAATAAAGTTGATATACTATCGGATCAGTAAAAAAGTCCAAATCCAAAGGCAAACAACAACAAAGCTGGTTAGTCAAAAAGGTACAAATCGTGAGTGGTAAGTTAAATAGGTCCAAATCACGGGCAAACAAGAAAAACAAAACTAGATATACTGTTGTGTCAGTTAAACCAGTCCAAATCATAGGCGAATAACAACAAAATCATATATATTGTCGGGTCAGTCAAACAACAGACAACAAGCAGGTCAAAAACCTAATATCCTGTCGGGTAAGTCAAAAAGGTCCGAACCATGAGCAAACAACAAAGACGAGTCAGCTAAATAGGTCCACACCACAGACAAACAAAGTCAGATATATTATCCGGTCAGTTAAACAGGTCCAAATCATTGGCGAACAACAACAAAACTGATATACCAGACAACAAACACGATCAAAGAAACACTCTGATATCATATTCAAATTATTGATTCAACATAAGTATCTAACCCAAAATTAATTGGTAATAGATGAAAAGACTTTTATATTATTTGTATTAATGAGAAGTGTTGTGACTTATCGATATATAATATTGGGACAATCTTAACCTATTGTTATATGCTATGATTTTGAAGTTTATAACATATTCTGATATTCATATTTAGTAAAATTAATAGTTTTGTAATTTAAGAGGCACGCATTTCTAATTTCAAATCTAATAAAATGTAAAGTGTACCATGCAATGTGCATTTAAAATTTCTATATAAATGAAGAATCCTCAAATCCATATTTATGTATCACTGGCATTTATATATATATATATATATATATATATATATATTCTACGATAAAATTATATGTTGGAGCAATAACATCAGACATCTCGCAAAAGTTTAAATTTTGATAAATTGATATACACAAAAAAGTTACGAATTTTATTATTATTATTTATAATCATTTTTCCCTTTCATTCTAATAAATTGTAGTGCCAAGGATTTTTTTAATAGCATATACTTATTTAAATTTCTTTTAGAGTGGAAACAAAATTGTAGAACAAATTTTTTTATAAAATATAATATTGTAAATATAAAAATTCAATGTTATAATTATATATTTTAAATGAAATTTCATACTAATTATACATCAATTAATGTAAATTTAATATAATTTTTTTTACAAGCCGTTCTCACACCCTAGCGAGTAAGATAGATTGACGGATTGATTATTTTTTTATTAATATTTATTAAAAAAAAAGGATACCGTTGATAATGTCATGACTTATTCAATTCCTCAATACCTAACTAAATCCCCAGATCCGTATACGGTAGGGCTATAGGAGTAAAATTCATTATGCTCTTACTGTAGCGCGAATGCGCTACAGTAGCCCATTACAGTGTTTTGTTTTGTTTTTTCTTTTGATGCACAGTCATTTTTTTAAAAAAAATACTTTTTTTAAAAAAAAATAATAAGACGATCAACGGACAACAGATATCACATCAAGAATATAAAAGAAATCATATAATATAACTAAAACATACTTAACAAGGGGGATCAAATCATGATTATATAGACATCAGATCAACAGACTATAGATATCAGATTAAGAATATAAAAGAAATAATACAATAGAACTAAAACAAACTTAACAATGGGGATCAAATCATGATTATATAGAAATCAGATAATAAAATAGTAGACATCAGATCAACAGATTATAGATATCAAATCAAGAATATAAAAGAAATCATACAATATAACTAAAATATACTTAACAAGGGAGATCAAATCATAATTATATCGACATCAGATGACAAAATAGTAGACATCAGATTAGCGGACAACAGATATCATATCAAGATTATAAAAGAAATCATACAATATAACTAAAACATATTAACAAGGGGGATCAAATTATGATTATATAGATATCAGATCACAAAATAGTAGACATCAGATCAAGAATATAAAAGAAATCATACAATAGAACTAAAACATATTTAACAAGGGGGATCAATTCATGATTATATAGACATCAAATCAACAGATTATAGATATCAGATCAAGAATATAAAAGAAATCATACAATAGAACTAAAACATAATTAACAAGGGGGATCACATCGTGATTATATAGACATTAGATCAACAAACTGTAGATATCAAATCAAGAATATAAAAGGAATCATAGAATAGAACTAAAACATACTTAACAAGGGGATCAAATCATGATTATATAGACATCAGATGAATAGACTATAGATATCAGATCAAGAATATAAAAAAAAATCATACAATAGAACTAAAACATACTTAACAATGAGGATCAAATCATGATTATATAGACATCAGATCACAAAATAGTAGACATCAGATAATCTAAAAATAGATATCACATCACAACTATAAAAGAAATCATCTCATAGAACTAAAACATACTTAACAAGAGGGATCAAATCATGATTATATAGACATTAGATCACAAAATAGTAGACATCAGATCAACGGACAACAGATATCATATCAAGAATATAAAAGAAATCAAATCATACAACAAAAACACCCATAACATGTATTTGTATCTGCAGACTTCACATATCGTATCACAAGACAAAAGAAATCATATCACAATATATAAATTTATTTAATTATAAAATAAATAAAATAATAATTTAAAAATAGTTTTTTATGTTTTTTTAAAAAATTTCAAAAATATAGAAAAAAATTACTGAAATTTAAAAAAAAAGGACAGAAAAAAAGTTTCAGGGAAAAAATATAAAACTCATTATAAATAATATAATAATGAAAAAGAAAGGAAAAGGAAATAATGAGGTCTGCTTAGCCGCAACGAGTCCCAATATCACGAGGGAAAAGAAAATATTGGGCAACGCTTGTTATGATGTCTCTTATTTAAAAAAAAAAAATATTAGGGCCATGTGTAGCCCACCCAAAAAATTAGTAAGAGTAAAATTACATGATGGTCCTATAAAACTACCATATAAATTACCAAATCGCCAAGATCACTTCTTAACTCTATATAACAACCAATACTCCAAAAGAGGCTTAAACTATACTAGCATGAGTACTCCAATAGAAGCCCATGCTATGCAAGAGAAAGCGAAAGGAAAAAAACCAAACTACCTTCAGCGATTCACCCGAAGGGAGTAAATTTAATATACATATTAATCTATTCAATTATTTTATAAAATAATATCAATAAATGGAGGGTTTCTTAGACGGGGCCGGACCATAATAAAGGTAGAATTTAAGGTGTGGACCGAAAGAAATTTAAATTGTGGGGGTGTGGACTGAAAGCGTACTCTCGGATTTATAAAATCCGAAACTCAAATTAATTAAGAGTTTCAGATTTTAAAAATCTAAATTACTAATTAATTAATATATTTAGATTTGTAAAATCCGGATATATTAAATATTAATATAATTTATAAGTTAAATTGTAAAAGGGGTAAAAAAAGAAAAAAGAAAGAAAAAAATCGAATTTTTGAAATCCGAATTTATTAAAATTCGGATTTCAAAATTCTGAATTTCTGTGGAAAAAAATTGGTTTGATAATTAAAAATTAAAAAAGAAAATTAAAATTCGGAATTTCAAAATCCGAATTTGTAAAAATAAAAAAATTTCAAATTTTTATAAAAAATTTGTTCAATCATTGTTCCACTTAATAAAAGTCGGATTTCTAAAATCCGAATTTTTGAAGATTCGGATTTTAGAAATCCGAATTATAATGGGTACTATAAAAACCAAAAACCCTAGTTTTTTTCCATATTCTCTTCTTCTTCTTCCACCAAAATTCTTTCTCTAGTGGCCAGAAAGTATTATTCTGCATATGTTGGGATTCCAGCCAAATTTCTTCGAAAATCTACGTCACATGGTGATAGCGTACTAAGGTAAGTCATGAATTAAGTGGTTTATGGTTGATATTTCATTATTCATACAATTTTCATATGATTAGATGATATTTTAATGAGATTAGATGATAATTTTTGAGTAGTTGATGAAATGTGGTTGGGAAATACATTGTATTAGTAGTAAAGGACTAAGATTTGTGTAAATTTTGTGGATTTTATAATGAGTAGTCATGCATTAGTAGTGTAATTATTTTAATTATGAATTTAAATATGATTAGTAGTTAGTGGTAAGGAAATTATAATTAAAATAATATTAGCTTATTGTTGTTGATTGTTTATAATATTTTGGATTGCTTCATGAATTTTAATTACAAATTTAAATATGATTAGTTGTTAGTGGTAATGAAATTATAATTAAAATAATATTTGCGTATTATTGTGGATTGTTTATAATATTTTGGGTTGCTTCATGAAATTTAATTACTATTTTAAATATGATTATTTGTAAGTTGGTTGTTTATAATTTTTTGGGTTGTTTCATGGATTGTGTTTTATAAATTTATTTTATAATAAATTGCGATAAAGAAAATATAAAATTAATTGTTATAATGAAATTTTTGTGATTTACAGGTAAAATAAAATTTAACGGTTCGTATGTGTTTAATTTCTATTGGACATCTACGTTTACTGTTGATAACAGTCCGAATCCGGATCATACATTATACGTCACTCGTAGATTGTCAAGGGATGATTTTGTAGAAAGTATTTGCAATCAAATAGGGCGGTCAAAGAATTATCTGAAAATCACACTTACAGCGTTCTTTGAACTAGATGGGACGATGAAACAAGTGGTAATAATTCTGATGATGTGCTGGATTTAATTTATACTTTTCGAGCATCTAGTTTTATTTATGTGAATGTGGGGCTTGAGGAGATTGAGACATTAGAAAGAGTTGGTAGGCGAAATGTTGCTTCGAGTTCTTTACAGGGTGGAGAAGCTCAATATGATTTTGGATTCCGTTATGATTTTCAAGAGGAGCCAGGTGACTTGGATTATAACATTGAGGATGGTGGCGACGATGTCTATACATCCGAGAGTGATTGTTGTTCAGACTCTACCGAGTTCAGTACTGATGAAAGCTATGAAGAGTTTAGCACATTGGGAATGAGACATTTCGTCTACTCTGATATCGGTGAGCAAGATCGGTACGCCCTTGATCGAGATGAACATGTTTTACCCGTATATAATGGTAATCCCGATAGTATAAAATTGGGAACTATTTTCAAAGACAAGAAATAAGCACAACGGGCCATAACCGCATGGAACCTCTCAAGGGTTAGGGAATTTGTGAAGGTTGAGAGCAATACAAACACATGGTGTGTTGAATGTAAAAGTCGTAAATATCCTCCAGCCGAAGGTTATTCTCCATGCGAATGGAAAATTTGGGTGTCCAAAAGAAATCGCTCTCACGGTAAATGGGAAGTGAGTGTTTGGTGTCCGAGTCACAACTGTATAGGAATTTCCGTTGGAAACGACCACTGTAACGTGACATCGGACACAATAGTCCCGCTAATAATGAGTCAAATTGAAAGAGACCCGGAGTATAGTGTTGCTGCAATTATAACTGATGTGAAAAACCAGTTAAAAGTCGACGTGAAGAAGAAAGCTTGGCATGCCAGACGGAAAGCCATCGATCTTGCATTTGGTGATTGGGTGTCCAATATCGTCAAGTTACCAAGGTAAGATTTTAAAGTTTGTATTTTATTTCAAATAGGATTGGAATTAAAGTTTAGTTGATAATTAGGAATTTATTTTTTTAATGTTTGGTTTATGTTGATTTGTTGTTGCTTTACAATCTTCTAATCCATGGACGATTATAGAATGGGAAGTTCTACAAGGGCCGCGTGAATCAGAAATGATATTGAAATATGTGTTTTGGTCTTTCGGTCCACCTAGGCGCACGTTTGGTAGATTTTGTCCATCGTTTGTGAGTATTGACGGGACATATTTGAGGGGTGCATACAAGGGGAAGTTGCTCGTGGCCATTACTGTTACAGTTGCACGTCGTCTGCTGCCATTCGCGTTTGCACTGTTTGATGAAGAAACTACTGAAAGTTGGACCTTTTTCCTTAAACACCTCATTAATCATGTCTTTGGTGAACGTCCGACATGTGTGCTATCGGATCGGTGTCCTGGATTAATAGATGCTTTTAGAGACATGGATGAATGGGAAGAAGGTATCACAGGTTACCACAGATTTTGCCTGCGACACGTTAGAAGCAATGTAATGAAGTATCATCGCGGCAATAGATCAAACAATTTGTGTTGGGAAATTAGGTCAAGGTGTCAACCTATAAAGTTTGATAGAGTTATTGCTGAGCTATTCTAATACAATGAGGGCGTATACCGTTATATGATGGAAATTGGTAAAGAGAAATGGAGTTCGGCGCACGATGGATACCATCGCTGGGGTAACTTAACGACGAATATGTCTGAAAGTTACAATAGTGCATTGAAAGGTGTCCGGTATTTTCCAATCCGATCAATCATTGAGTCCACCTTCCAGAAAACTAAAGAGATATATCGGGTTGAACATTATGAAATTCGTAAATGCAAAACACCATTTCCTCCTGTGTTGTGGCAAACATTCACGGAGTATGAGAGGCGCTCTGGGGGACATCAAGTAGAGCGATATGATTGGGAGAACAAAATTTTCAGGGTAAAAACATGTGTGTGTTTTGATGGTAAAGGGGGAAACTTCCACACTGTATGTTATGATGCTCGCACATGTACGTGTCAGAAGTGGCAAACGTACAGAATGCCTTATTCCCATATGTTAGCAGTGTGTCATGCTATTGGTGAAAATGGAGCAAATCTAGTTGACGAATTTCTTACGGTGAGAAATTGGAAGAAGCAATTTGGGAATGCAAGTTTTATGTCCATCCCTTCGAAAGATCATTGGCAACGAGATGTTGGTTGGAAGTTTCTTCCCTATTATCAAAGATTAATAGTTCACTGTGATCCTGGTCCGGGAAGGCGACAGAAGCGAAGGTATAAAGGCCAAATGGATCGATGTGGCTGTCAACGACGAGGCGAATGCAACAGGTGTGGTAGTGCAGACCATCGTGCTAAAATGTATCCTGTATCTCATCCTCCGTCGGACAGAACAAGGATTGATAGAATTTATGACTCAACTGGCAACGATTGACCAGCAACCATCCCTTTTGATGATGTTTTATGTTGTTGTTATTATGTTTTGGTTAATGTATGGGTAGAATTGCTTAACTGATGTTGTTATGGTTATTTTTGGTTAATGTATCGGTAGAATTGCTCAATTGATGTTGTTATGGTTATTTTTGGTTACTGTATGGGTATAATTGCTCAATTGATGTTGTTATGGTTATTTTCTGTTATTGTATGGGTAGAATTGCTCAATTGATGTTATTATGGTTATTTTTTTGTCTGTTATGTATTTGTTAATTATTGCTCAGAAAAATCATCATTAAAAGAATTTAAACTTATTTTTATTACAATTTGGATTTTAAGTATCCGAATCACACTAAATTCGGATACATAATGTTCGTATTTAACTTAATTCAATTATGTTTCGAATTTTACATAATTATGTTGTACTGATTTAATAGACAATTCGTTCTTAGTATTCTATATCTTAATCCCTAGACTTGAGAAGGCATGAGGATTAGACATAGTGTACTTTGATCTGCCAATGAGTGAGGTCAATTGTGGCCAATAGTCTCAGTGGGTTGGGTGTGCATGTTTAGTTACTTGGTGTGCTACTGCTTGTCTAAAGGAAAACATGTACCGGTGCGTCCGGGTGATGGTGCTCCCGAGATGAGCTCGTTATGTTTATTATACTAAACCCAGCTGGTAAACTTATGTCTGGTATAGTAAAAAGGTCGAGTGGTACTGGTCTCGGAATTGAAGAAGTTAATTAATTAATTTATCAGTAAATTAATAAATTAACAAACACTAAATCTTTGATGTAGGGAGATTAAGAATAAATTAATTTAGTTGTTCCGGAAGCAATTCTGGTGTAATGGTAGTGCCAAAATTAATCCGTTAGTGGTACGATTAATTTTGTAGTGGGTTAATTGAATAAGTAGAATTAATTATTTAATTAATTATTCCTAAGGGTTAATTAATTAATTAATTAATTAAGTGGAATAATTTAATTAATTAATTAAGTCTTAAATTTCAATTAGAATTAGGAAATCCTAGAGATTAGGAAATTTAATTGGATTTGGATTATCCTTTTAGATTAGTTACCTAATTAGATTAGAAACTAATTAATTACCTAAACCCATTAGGAAGACCAATCCTAAACCAATTTGGAGTCTCTCTTGTAGCTCTATATATAGAAAGGGATTAGCAATTCTACAAGACACAATTCATAAGTTTTCAAGACAAGAAAACTAGAGAGATAAAATTCTAGAGAGAGAATTAAATTCTCTCCAAGAATTTTGGATTTTTCAAAGCTTTGGCCTACCGGATTTTTCCTCCAAAAACCGGCGCTGCGTGAAGCTCGATCTCCGGTCCTAGGCGGCGCGTGAACATCACGCGCTAGAGCGGCGGTGCTGGAATATTTCCGGCGAGTGCATTATTGTGATTTGCTGATCAATTGCTCGCTAGATCGTTGCCCACGCAATGTATGATCAAAGTCTTGAGTCATACAAGCGATCACCTGAGTAACACGCTTCAAGAGGTACTTTCTATGTTTTCGCTTTAATTAGAAATATTTTTGTTACGTGATAAATCGAATGAGTACATACCAAGATCCTGCGCAATGTTATTTCAAGCAAGGATTGGAATAACGATTGTGCTAGAGTCTAGGTCTGGTCAAAGATTCTGATTCTGGAATACGTAGCACGAAAGTGAATTTTTGACCGAGCCCGTGCAGATAATCTTTCAGTTTTGTGAGAGCATGTTTCGGATTTTACAAATTCGAAACATGTTTTCACCTACTGCCGACCAGAAAAAAAAATGGAACTTATTGGTCAAGGAAATTCGGATTTGTAAAGTTTGGATTTCCTAGAATTCGAATTTGTAAAATCCGAATGTTGATGGACCTATATAAACAAAGCTGAAAATAATTCTTCCCTTTTTCTCTTCTTCTTCCCTATTTCTCCAAGTCGCCTCCCCTTTGTTGTATTTAGCCGGAAAATTTGATTCCGATCATCCGAATGTCAAAACAAAAATCAAAACTGATCAAAATCTTCACCACATCTCAAAGAACAAATCCATATAATCCAATCCCCATTTTGTTTTGAATTTGTCTCTCTCCTAAAAATCCAAAGCCATAACCTTTTCTTAGATTTAGGACAATCCGGCCAGTATTTCATGAAATAATACCACGAAAATACTCCCATAGTTTAGCTCTAGAAATCCCACCAAATATTTTTTGATTTGGAGCTCTGCCGCCGGACTGCCTACCTGACCCCCCCGCCGACCGGATTTGATTTAATTTTGTAAGTTTTCAATAATTGGTTATTTATAATTAATTAATATTATTAGTATTGTTGATTTATTATTTTTTCATATGAATTTAGTATAATTGATTATTTTTATTATTAGTAGTGTTGTATTTTCGTAGTATAAAATTCAGATTTTTTTAATTTTTTAGTGTTGTATAATTGGTATAATTGAATTATTAGGATGTGTGTATTGTTAAATTTATGACTGTTCGGGAATTTGGAAAATTGAATTTGCTGCCGTTATGCCGTCGAATTTTTTATTAATTAACTATGTTTAATATGTTGTCGTAGGTGCGATTTAAATGGCATCATCAAGCTCCCAAGCTCGTACACAATATCTAAATTCGGGGCCAATCGATCCGGAACTACTGTATTTACAGTCATCCCACAGATCTAAGAGTGCGTACCGTGATGAGGCTCAGTTTTGGACACGTACCCTCAAGTGTCGGTGATGTGATAGTGGTGTGTGAGGACCTTTAAGCAAAGAACCGCCGTAAATTCACTATGAAATCGATCGGTTCGGATTTGAGGGCGTTGTGCGTGTCGGCTCGATTCAATTAGACCACACATTAATAACTGCATTGGTGGAGAGGTGGCGGCCAGAAACACATACTTTCCACTTCTCCTTCGGCGAGGCAACGGTGACATTGCAGGACGTGTAGGTATTATTCGGTCTGTTCACAAATGGTACGCCGGTTACGAGTGACCTTGTTAAAACGGAACCCGATGAATGGGCAGGAGAATGTGCACGGGTTTTTGGATTTTATCCGAAGCACATATTTTTTAGGAGCGGCTCACTAAGGATTAGGGCTCTTAAGAGTGTCATCAAACGCCCACTACCGCCTCGAGGGGTTAATCCGATAGAGTATAGACAGAGGGCTAGGTGTCACATTCTTTATGTCGCCTATGGATTGCTTTTTCCTGACACGGCAGGAAACTTCCTCCCTCTTTATCTTCTTCGAAATATAGAGGATCCTGATCAGTGTAGAGCTCATAGTTGGGGTTCGGCCGTGCTATGCAGTTTATACCGCGGCCTTTGCAAGGCTTTGAGACGCAGTGCAAACGACATAATTGGTTGTTTGCTCCTATTACAGGTATAAATATCTGGTATATTTTTTCGTTAGTTCAAATTGTTTTTTTTTTCATTTCAACCATTTTTTTTATTTGTTTTGTTTTTCATATTGTGAGTTACACATTCAATATATAAATGTTTATTTTTATACTAATATCAATATCAATAACATTATGCAGGTTTGGGCTTGGGAACGCATCGTTGTGTCAGGCAGACCAGAGTTGCGCCGTCTATCCGACCTTCGGATGGTTGTCCGGTGGTCGAACGATGGCACGTCCGCAAGAAGTTTGACTGCACCAGTCCTCACTACTTGCCGACGTATAAAGACCAGTTAGAGGGTCTCCGAGAAAAGGATGTAAGTTTCTATATTTTTGAAATTCTTTGCGTATTAATATATTATTATTTTTATCATCATTTTATTTAGTTTTCTATTTATTTATTTTTAGTTTCTCTGGGAGCCATACCTTGATGACAATATGTTGGACTATCTCTCCAATTACTGTCGTGAAGGGAGGCAATGTTAGATGTCTAGCACGATACTGATTTACTGGGACGCCTACGAGCCTCACGAGTCTGGAAGGGTACTCCGGCAGTTTGGATACCATCAGCCCATTCCTAACTACCCCATGATTTTCCCTTTGACGGTGGAGGTTTATGAAAAAAATCATAGCAAGGGAATCCAAGGCAAGGGGTACATCAACTGGGAGCTAGAACGTGCCAGGCAAGTTTATATTTGGCGAGATAGGACGACCAATGAGTATTTACCTCAATTTGTTAAAGAGTCCCCTCCACAGGCTGATGATGGGTACCATAGTTGGTTTAACCGCCGAACTGTCAGACTCATCAATAATCCCAGCAATGATGACCCGAGGACAGATGGATATCGTGGTGCAATGGCACGTGCCAAAGTATATGTAAGTTTTTAATAAATTTTGTAAGTTTTCCCTTTATATTATTTTTAATTTATTAATATTATTCTTGATGTTGTTTTCAATTCTTTATTTTATATTTAGTATAATTGATGTTTTTAATTTCTTAGTACTATTTCATGGTTGACGGTTGTTGAGTTTTGTTGTGGTTTATGGTTGATTTTGTATTATATTTTGATGGATATGGATGTGTTTGTTGTTGTATTTTCTGTTTGGGAATTTGGAAATTTGATTGTACTGCCGTTATGCTGCTGAATTTTTTTAAATATAATAATTATGTTTAACATGTTTTCTTAGGTTCCAAAGTATATGTTAGTTTTTAATTGAATTGATGTTTGAATTATTTTACATATTCTCAATTATTATCGAGTATTTTTATAACACCTGAAATTTTTATATATTTGTTTGTAATCGAAATGCATGGGTGACTGGTACAACATGACCATTGATTTCCAGAGTCAATACCTCCGAAGGCATGACGCTCAACATGAAGTAGTGCAGTACATAGATGAGTTGTCCAACTCTCTACACAATGTACTCACACTTGGTCCTTCACAAATGCCGCCATTCGATAATACTGCTAGTTCACAGATACTCGCTGATGATCCACCATATTTCACTCAGGCCCTACATCCAGCTCGCATTTCAAGGCACGCCCCTCCAACTGGGGGGGTAGAAAAAGGAGGGCAATCGGAGAAGAGCCTATAGATGTGGAGCCTATGGATGATGAAGATGAAGAAGGTGAAGAAGCTGCAGGAGATGAAGAAGAGGTTTAGACCAGCGATGATGATGATGATGATGATGATGATGATGATGATGATGATGATGATGATGATGATTCTGGAGATTCGCCGCCACATAGTCCAGGAGGTGGAGGTGGAGTTGGAGGTGGTTGTGGAGTTGGAGGTAAAGGTTTTCAAGCTTCAGGTTCGAGTACTGGCCCTATTTCTAAGAGGGTCGGTAGAAGACAGACGGCCCGACCCTCTCAATATGGATTGAGTTAGATATTTTGTATTCCTTTTAGATATTTTGTTATTTGGAGTTTTTAGTATTTATCTTATTAACTAACATTTTGGATTATTTTATATCTTATTGTTCAATTAAATTTCAATGTTCTTTCGTATTGATTTATTTATTTACATTCAAGTTTTCAAATTTACAATTTATGATTTGTTTTTTGAAAAATATAGCAAACTAACTCCAATTTTTTTCCTTTGTATAAATCCAAAATTTGTCATATATTTCGGATTTTATAAAATGGTCATTAAATTCGGATATGTAATATCCGAATTCATATTAAATCGGATATTAAATTTCCGAATTTCTTTAATTCGGATAAACATAATCCGAATTTTTTAAAAAATCTTAATAGAACTAAAGAATGAAAATCAAGTTTCGGATTTGCTCTCAGCTACTGCCAAAGGCAATTAGTTGAGAGCATGTTTCAGATTTTACAAATCCAAAAAATGCTCTCAGCATGTTTTGAATTTCTTTTAAATATTTCCACTACAATTCGGGTGTCTAAAATCCGAATTTATTAAAATTTGGATTTTTAAAATCCAAAATTAACATAACAAAAATTCACAAAATCCGAATTAAGAATAAGTTGGATTGTACATATCCGAATTAACTATAATTCAGAATTTACATTTCTGATTTCTTATTTTTTAATAATATTCAATTACAAAAAATTTATTTTCTATTTCTATTTTATTTTTCCTCCTCAATTTTTGAATTTCTAAAATTTGAATTTAATTAAATTAATTAATTATCGTAATTAGTTTCTAATTATTACAAATTTCCTCATAATTCGGATTCTAATCCGAATTATCATAGTATCGGATTAATACAATAGGCCTTTCTTACACCCCGGAGCAGCAGGAGTCAATTTTGGAAACACAGCTCCAAATTAAAAAAATCGAAGAAGCTCTGCTTTCCGATGGGTATTCGAGGGAATCATTGATTGCGAAGAGACATCATATTCAGATAAGGGGTCTTTTGTTTTACCCAAGAGGGACCACTTTTTCTTAATCTACCTACGTAAGGTCTCTCGCCCTAATAGAAAACTATGGGGTGCACCGCAGCCTTCCCTATCGGCGTATTCTCGAAGCCATCCAGAATCACGATCTCTCTCTTCAACGAAGCTTCCAATTTAAAAGGGATAGATTTTGAGAGAGACATTCCATTGATTCTTTGTTTTGATTCCTCACTCTCGTATAGGTTTGTTAGGGCTTGATCTAAATTTTCAAATAGGACCATTAGACTATATATGTATAGGAACATGGGTACATGATATTGAAGTTCATCGATCCGGCATTTTCGCTCCTCACCTCTATAATATTATAGGTGAATTACATTTCTTTCCTTAAACTTTGGTCAAAATACGAAAATTCCTTTAAAATTCTAAAAATAAAAAACACACCCTATACTATCCAATAGTGTCTTTTCACCCTCTAAATAGATGATGTCATTCAATTTGTTAATAAATAGACGATAATACCCTTAATAGATCCCTGAATAAATTTTCAGGTCAAAACACCCTCCTATTAGTATACATATATCAAAATTGTATAAAAATTCTCTATTTTTTTTTATCTTAAAAAATTTTGAAATAATAATTTTTTCTTTTTTTCTCATAATTTTCCATTTTTTTCACTTTTTAAACTTTTATCCCTTTTGTTCCCACTCTTATTGATCTTCTTGCTAATAGTAATTTTATCAAATTATCATCCGAATCAGAATATTCCCTTCGCCCCAACAAGATAACCTCGTTTTAGAATTTTTTTTCCTTTTTCCAGAAACACAAAAATGCATTAGCTAAATATGAGAATAATATTTATTCCGATCTATAAACAAGACATCAAAAGTCCAGTTTAAGACATGTTTAATTCGTACATTTTTCCTAAAAAATAAGGGTATTTTCGCTTATGTATACTAAATAAGAGGGTGTTTTGGTCAGAAAATTTATTTAGGGATTTATAAAGGATATTATTGTCCATTTACTTAATAAATCGAATGACATTATCTGTTTAGAGGGAGAAAAGAGACTATTGCATAGTATATGAGTTTTTTTGTAATTTTTAAAATTTTAAGGGAGTTTTCGTATTTTGACCAAAGTTGGGGGGGTAAAATGTAATTCACCCTAATATTATTAGTTCTAGTAATATTTTTATAATAAATTATTTCTTTATGTTAAAGTTATCAATAATGATTACATTTATTAGAGTTTTTTTTTTCCCTTTTTTTAATGTTGTTAATGATCATTCATGCTTTACCTAAATTAAGCAATAACACACACATGATTCAATTGGCAAACCAATGTCTTAGGATCACTGAAATCATCACATCAGCAAAATTTGCTCGTTCTCACCTTTGCTCATACTTTTGGCTTTGGTTTAAGCGTGATATTATCACTTTTTATTTTCTATATTCTTTTAAATTGATATATCTTTTAATCCGTAAAATATTAAAAAACGTGTACCATAACATCTAAATTACTTGAGGACGGCTATTCTTGACGGCAAACTATATCATATACCTTAAGATATATATTTATTAGTATATTTAAAAATAAAGTAATAACAATTTATCCATTTCTAATTTTAGAAATCATTTAAGACTTGCACTATACATCAAAATTATTGAATTGTTACTTTATTTCTAAATATAATAATATATATTTATATAGTATATAGTATCATATCGTTGACACTGGAGCCATATTTTTTTAGGTAGGTTGACTATCCATAATTTTTACTTCTATAACCATATAATTTTCTTTTTTATATATTTATATTTTTCATAGTGTTTTGTGGAGACATGGTGTGAAGATCACAATTCGTTCTTCTTCCAACAAAGGTAATTTGACCTGTTAAATTTTCCATGGTTTATGCTAAATCAGCTATAACCTCTAACATGCATCTATAGAATAATTTGTGTGTATAGGCCAATAGATGCAATCAATGACGATTCTCATACGCAAATTATATATATATATATATATCACAATAATTAAAAATAAAAGGATGACTATTCAACAATTAGAAATAAAACTATATACTAAAATTATATACCTATTCTTATATTTAGAAATAAAACTAGGGTGTATATGTATTTAGGGTATTCAGTATAAAAAGGTGAAGGTTTATTTCGCGTCTCTTATATATCCAAATTATCCCTGACAAATTAAGAAAGACCAACTATAATATTTAAATATAAAATATATTAATATATTAAATTATCTAACTACCCTTAATTAATTTACTAAATATATTTAAAAAATTCATTTATAGTTCTGCTCATCGATGCTACTTTGATCATAATTTTTATAAATTTTTAGTAGATTAAGAAGTGACTTATAAAATTTTTAATAAATTAATTAAGGACAGTTATATAATAATAAAAGAGGTGGAAAATAAATATTAAAAGAGCGAGAACAAAAAGTTAAGCAGACAATACTTAACAAAATAATTTTTTTAAAAAAAAGGACGTTAAATAAGAAAAAAGGATAAGATATAACACTATCCTATAAAAATTACTTACAAACATAGTGGGTGTATTTATTCAACTTACGTTGGAGAACTTATTTGACCCGCTTGATTTTGAAAATTTTTAAATCATACTTATGTGTTTGACCAATAATTGACACTCCAAATTAGCCAAATTAACGGGTACACACTAGGGGTGTAAATGAACTGAGCCGCTCGTGAGCTATTCGCGAGCCGGCTCGGTCAAAACTTGGCTTGAGTTCGGAGTTGACCGAGCTCGAGCTCGGCTCGTTAAGGTAACAAGCCGAGTTCGAGCATGTAATATATAGGCTCGTTAGACTCGACGAGCCTAACGAGCTTATATATTATTTATTTATTTATTTATTGGGACTTGCTATTTGTATAAAAAAAAATCAAAATATTTATGAAATGACGAAAATGGCCTTATGAAGGAAAAAGGTAGAAAATTGCTAAGTAAATGTCGAAAATTTTTGGTGCGTTTTTTGTCCCGTACTACAATATCAGTTTTTTTAGACGTTTTTTGACGTGGTTATAGTTGTTCTGAGTCTGAGACGAGTTGAGATGTTTTGTGCAAAAAATCAGTTTAAATACACATGCATGGATGTAGACGTTTTTGGACGTGGTGCTAGTTATTTTTGACTATGTTCTAGTGTTATGAGACGTGGTGGACTATCTTTGGGGAAAAAAATCAGGTTAAATTCACATGAATGGATGATGTAGACGTTTATGGACGCGGTTCTAGTTGTCTTTGACGTGGTGGGTTGTCTTTGTGAAAAAAATAGCTTAAATTCACATGAATGGATGTAGACGTTTCTGGACGTGGTGCCAGTTATTTGAGACGTGGTTCTAGTGTTATGAGACGTGGTGGACTATCTTTGGGTGGGGAAAAAAATCAGTTTAAACTCACATGAATGGATGTAGAAGTTTATGGACGTGGTTCTAGTTTTCCTTGAAGTTGTGGGTTGTCTTTGTGAAAAAAATTGCTTAATTTCACATGAATGGATGTAGACGTTTCTGGACGTGGTGCCAGTTATTTGAGACGTGGTTCTAGTGTTATGAGAAGTGGTGGACTATCTTTGGGTGGGGAAAAAAATCAGTTTAAACTCACATGAATGGATGTAGAAGTTTATGGACGTGGTTCTAGTTTTCCTTGAAGTTGTGGGTTGTCTTTGTGAAAAAAATTGCTTAATTTCACATGAATGGATGTAGACGTTTCTGGACGTGGTGCTAGTTATTTTAGACGTGGTGATAGTGTAATGAGACGTGGTGGACTATCTTTGGTGAAAAAAATCAGAGTAAACTCACATGAATGGATGTAGAAGTTTATGGACGTGGTTCTAGTTGTCCTTGACGTTGTGGGTTGTCTTTGGGGAACAAAATAGCTTAAATGCACACGAATTGATGTAGACGTTTCTGGACGTGGTGGAAGTTATTTTTGAAGTGGAGAAAGTGTTATGAGACGTGGTAAACCCCTAAAAAAATTATAGTGATATAATAATAAAAATACAAATACTTGTGAATAAAATATTATTATTACTGTAAATTGGAGTATTACATATGAAGTCACTGTTAGCAAAAAAAAAATAAATAAACAAAAAATTTAGCAACTTCATGAACCCTCTCGTACACTTGTTCTGCTCAATATTATTCTTCAGGAACTGGAACCTTGGGATGCTCTGTTAAAATCCATGTAAACTCTTAGAATGCACAAATAAGAGAAGCTAAAAAAATATAGGATTGAGCTTACTTTGATGAAATTGTAGACGTTGGAAGATAAATTTCTTGATAGGTCTTATCCTTCTGTAACAAAATAACAAATATAAAGAAACAGTGTTACCACCAACTTAGTAAATAAATGAAATGAAACTAATCAACTTTATTAGTAAAACTTACTTTCATCTTGTGTTTAATTCCATTGGAGTATCTAAGCCAATCCCCTCCACAAAGTAAGACCTGCATTGTCTCAGGGGAAAGTGAGGCACGATAAGAATCAATCACCCTTGTCCCCGCACTGAATGTTGCTTCAGAAGCCACTGAACTTACAGGGATAGCTAAAATATCAGCTGCCATCTTAGATAATATAGGATACTGTATCCTATTGATCTTCCACCACTCTAAACAAGAAAAATTTTCAGGAATCTCATTGTTCTTGAGGCGTGGCTTTTCTAAATAGTCTACCAATTCAGATTTTTTAGGCTCCACTGTCTCAATTTGTGCACAATATTCATCAAAATTATCCCACTTACCCCGCGAGGAAAGGTGCTGCTGATCTTCAAAACTACTAGCAGGACCAAAACTATCAGAATTCGCCGGAAGTAAACTTCTCCCGCAAGACTTTTCTTTAACTTCTTCTTTTCAATCTCAAATATTTTGTAACAGTCAGATCTACACGTGTTTCTAGAAATTTTTTTCCACTTTGGATGTCCTCGCTTCATCATCAAGTTAAATCCATCCTTTTCCAAAATGGTAAATGGATGCTCATGCATCATAATCCAATGGGAAGCTGCCTCTCTCATTTGTTCCATGTCAAACTTACCAGAATGCAGAAGAGACATAGAAGTTGATGGCAAATCAGTTGGCATAAAATTCAACTTTTGTTGTTCAGAAGATACCTTCAAATTCAGTTTTCTCTTCACACATCCATCTCTGTGTCTCAACAAACTACTTGTGGCCCCTAAAGTACGAACAAGTATAGTATGACAATGGAGACATTTTGCTTTCTTCTTCCCATCCTCTATGCATTCTTCAAAATCATCCCAAACTTTTGAAGTTTTCTTCCTTTTATTGGTTTGAAAAACCTCTTCATTTTCTACTGCGGTATCTTTCTGCTCCCCAAAACCGTGTGATCTTGCTGAATTCAACTCCATATCTCTCATAGTGTTGGTTTGATTTTGAAGTTCATCATCCATCTTGTTACTTTCTGCAACACCACTAGCACTTGTAGTTAGGGGAGGAGGATTTCCTGTACTCATAATGATGAACTCAACTGCAAGACAAAAAATTCAAGATCTCAAAGGTTTAGCCAAATAAAAAAAAATAGAATGCAAGAATAAAATTCAAGATCACAAGACACCGGGAGGCGGTGGTTCGCGGTGGAACACAGTGGCGGCAAGGGTTTATACCAAATCGAAATCCGACTAACAAAATCAACACCAATCGGTGGGTTTTGCTCGCAAGTATATGAGGAGTATTCCAATGGTGACGTGCGACCCGAAACACGGCAGGGAGGGAGTGGTCAGAAATGGTGGCGCGAAGCGACGGGGAGAGAGAAAATTGGGCAGAGAAGAGAGGGATATCGGCGAGTAAATGGCGGGAGAAATGAATTAGGAGAGGGATATCTGCGAGGAAATGGCGGGAGAAATGACTTAGGAGAGGGATATCGGCGAGGAAATGGCGGGAGAAATGACTTAGGAAGAGGGATATCGGCGAGGAAATGGCGGGAGAAATGAATTAGGATTAGGGTTAAAGGATAGTTACTTACTTGCCTACAAAACAAAAAGTTTAAAAAATATTAAAAATATTTAATATTATAACATAAATTAACACGTTATGGGACGTAACTGGACGTTTCCGGACGTGGCTGGACGTAGCTGGACATAGATGGACGTATCTAGACGTGGCTATAGTTGTTTTGGAACGTAGAGAGACGTGGTAGAAAATGTCCTGTGAAAAATTCAGCTAAAAGTCACATGCATGGATGTAGACGTTTCGGGACGTGGTGCAAGTGATTTTTGACGTGGTTCTAGTCGTGCTGACACGTCTACATATATTCATGTGAATTTAAACTGATTTTTTTCACAAAGACAGTCTACCACGTCTCAGAACAACTAGCGCCACGTCTCAAAACACTATAACCACGTCCAAAAACGTCTACATCCATGCATGTGAATTTAAACTGATTTTTGCACAAAACATCTGAAATCGTCTCAGAACAACTAAAAACACGTTAAAAAACGTCTACATCCATTCATGTGAATTTAAACTGATTTTTGCCACAAAGACAGTCTACGACGTCTCATAACACTACCACCACGTCTGGAAACGCTATAACCACGTCCATGAACGTCTACATCCATGCATGTGAATTTAAACTGATTTTTGCACAAAACATCTGAAATCGTCTCAGAACAACTAAAAACACGTTAAAAAATGTCTACATCCATTCATGTGAATTTAAACTGATTTTTGCCACAAAGAGAAATGATCATGATCTCATATCTAAGAGTTGTAATGAGATAAAACAAATAAAATGACCATTCAACTCTTAGAAATGTTTATGATACCTGTCAATTTTTTTGAAGAAGTTTTGTTGTTTTTTAAATGGTTTTTGAAAGTGAATGGCTCACCACGTCCATCCACGTCCCACAACGTCCAGTAAAATACTAACGTTACGCAACGTCTAGTATGCAAAGAGAAAGTTTAAGATACTGATATTTGAAGAAAAAAATGAAATTTTATTAAAATTATTATTACAACTCATTGCTATCTACACTTGAGGCATCATCCTCGTCAAGCAGAATGGCAGAGATGTCTCCAAGATATTCAGGGAGTGGAACCACTTCATCATGATGGGATTGTAGGATTCCAGACATTTCGCACATGTCCATGACGAGGCTGGGGTAAAGGATACTCCGAGTCCACCTATTTGATAAGCCAACATCTTCCATGTAGTATTTGATGATGTTGCCCCAATTGATACTTTTTCTTGCATTTGTTGCAATTAAAAGTGCCAAACCGAATGGCTTGGAGACTTGTCCTGCAGCGACATTGTAACGAAGGAACGTGTACAATATTTTTGCAAAACTTTTCAGATCTTCCAATCTGATCGTCCAATAATTGTTTGGGACGTTAATGTTTTGCTTTAATACTGCTCGGACTTCATCCATGGTTGGTTGGAAACGGGCAATATCATCATGTTTTAAAGAGTGAGGACCCAAGTTCCTGATGCTCAAGTGGGCGTTGATGGCTCGAGTAGTTATTCTGATTGAATGTTCTCTGACGTAAACTATATTTAGTCTATTTCTATTATGCAGACCATCATAGAACTCTAGGACCAGCGATCTGTTTACGTGTTGGTCGTTCATCGGCATCAATCCACTCCAATGATTTCTGAAGAGAAATATTCGGAGTTCAAAATGAGGTTCTACGCTGAACATATGTTTCATTGGCATTTGTTCAAGCGGTAGTGATGGAGGCATTGGTGGTTGCGGGTCTTGGTTTTCTTCGAATATGTTCATGCTTTCAAGAATATAACGACTGGCCATTGGAAAGTGAAGAAGTTTTTGGGATTGGTGTGTTTGATAGGGAAGAAGGAAAGCGAAGTAATTTTTAAGTTCTACGAAAGTGAATGTGAAACATTGTTTTAGCATTAGTTTTATAGGAGTGGATAGTTTTCTTGTTTGAAACGAAGGTATGCATGGAAAGTCGTACGGTTTTTTGTTTGATGCAGTTAATGAAGTTTTAAAGAAGCGTCTGTTTGTATACTCAACGTCTCTACAATTAGGCAGAGAAGTTTTAAAGACGCGTCTTTAATGAAGTTTTAAAGACGCGTCTGTTTGTATACTCAACGTCTAAACACCACGTTTCCGGACGTGGCTGGACGTAGCGGGACGTAGCTGGACGCATATAGACGTGGAGATAGGCTTTTTGGACGTTGAGATACGTGGTAGACTACGTCCTGTGAAAAATTAAGCTAAAAGTCACACGCATGGATGTAGACGTTTCGGGACGTGGTTCTAGTTGTGCTGACACTTCTTCTACATCCATTCATGTGACTTCCACAAAGACAGTCGACCACGTCTCATAACACTAGAACCACGTCTAAAAACACTATAACCACGTCCAAAAACGTCTACATCCATGCATGTGAATTTAAACTGATTTTTTGCACAAAACATCTCAAATCGTCTCAGAACAACTATAAACACGTAAAAAAAACGTCTACATCCATTCATGTGAATTTAAACTGATTTCTGAAACAAAGACAGTATACCACGTCTCATAACACTACCACCACGTCTGGAAACACTATAACCACGTCCATGAACGTATACATCCATGCATGTGTATTTAAACTGATTTTTGCACAAAACATCTCAACTCTTCTCAGAACAACTAGAAACACGGAAAAAAAAATTATGATGTGGACCGAAATGTGCATAATCTATTATCTAAGTGTTTTGAAAAGATAAAACAAATAAAAAGGCTATACAATTCTCAGAAATGATCATGATCTCATATCTAAGAGTTGTAATGAGATAAAACAAATAAAATGACAATTCAAATCTTAGAAATGTTTATGATATCGGATGTAAGTGTTTTGTGAATATAAAACAATTTAAATGAACATATTACTCTTAGAAATGTTTTGATTTGATCTTGTAACTTGTAACTTGTAAGTATGTGTTATAAATATATAAAACAACTACAATGGCCATACAACATATCAACTGGTCTCAGAACAAATAGAACCACGTCAAAAAAAAATGTCTACATCCATTAATGTGGATTTAAACTGATTTTTGCCACAAAGAGAGTCGACCACGTCTCATAACACTAAAACCACGTCTCAAAACACTAGAACCACGTCTAAAAACGTCTACATCCATGCATGTGTATTTAAACTGATTTTTGCACAATACATCTCAACTCGTCTCAGAACATCTAGAACCACGTCCATAAATGTCTACATCAATTTATGTGAGCTTAAACTGATTTTTTTCCACAAAGATAGTCCACCACGTCTCAGAACAAGTAGCACCACGTCCAGAAACGTCTACATCCATTCATGTGAATTTAAGCTATTTTTTTCACAAATACAACCCACCACGTCAAAGACAACTAGAACCACTTCCATAAAGACGTTTCTGGACGTGGTGCTAGTTGTTTTTGGAAATGGGCCAAGTCCATGAGACGTGGTGGGCTGTTTTTTTGTGAATAAAATCGTTTTAAAATCCCTACTAGCAAGTAGCTTTCACGCGCGCGCTCCGTCACTAATACCTCCTCAAAACCCTTGCTGCTGTAGTTACCTTTTTTAAAAAAAAAACCTTCCTTCCGCTCAAAAACTTCCATATCCGCAATCGATCAAAGTCTGAAAACAGCGATTTCGTTTTCTTATTTTCAAAAAAGCCATACAAACTTAGTCTCCGACGAAATTTCCGACGAAGAAGACCAAAAAAACACGACTCCGTCCTGCTACGTTCAATCCCAGCCCGACTCCGTCCTGCTACGTTCATCGGAACTTCGTTCTTCAACTCCAAAAAAACAACATTCAAGCAAAAAACAGGTAATACGTCGCAAAAATTACTACATCGTAAACTATGAACTATATTTTAATGCAATTAATGGATTTACGAAACCCTATTTTCCCGTAGTTACTGCGTTTGATTTTGGTTGTATATTATGATGCTATAATCGTGTATTACCCTTAAAATAATGCTCTATTACTATCAAATATGATATATTGGTGTTTACTGGACGTTTCATTGTGTTTTTTATCTGTGTTTGTATGTACTGAAATTATAATTGTGTGTTTTCGGACGTGGCGCTACTGTTTTTGGACGTGGCGCTACTGTTTTCGGACGTATAAAGACGTGGTACCTACTATAGTGGACGTTGCGCGGCTGTTTGTCAATTATTTTTCTGAAAAAAATTAACTTTGTTCTTGTGATACTGGACGTTTCAGTATTTTTTATGGAATTTAGTAGATAAACAATGTCTTTGCTGTCTGTATTTGTGAAAGAATAATAAATTTTTTGTGTATGTTTTCGGACGTGGCGCTATTGATTTTTCTGACATATTGGGAAGTGGTACCTATTATAGTGGACGTTGCGCTTCTTTTCCTGTTTTGTTTTGTTTTTTTTTTTTTTTTTTCTTCTTATGGTTATTTATTTCCAATGTTCAATGCAGGATGGTTAACAAAACAGAACAAAATAGAAAACTTGTGTTATATGATTGTGATGATGATTTTGTCACACCATCATCAGCATCAGAAGATGATTCTGCCTCACCAAGCCAGCATGTGTCTCCCACAGAAAGTGAAGATGAATCACAAATACCACTAAACCAATATTTGCTGAAAAAAAGAACAGCCAGCCCAAGCCCTAAAATTTCTGAACAAGATCTAGCAACCCTTGTACAAGCAGCAACACAACACATCCTTGAACCTGAAAAACACAAACAGAAATCTCAAAAACAGCAATTCAAAACCAAAAAACAACCAACACAAAAACAACCCGTAGCCAAAAAAACACCAACAAAAAATCCAACAAAGAGACCAAGAGATGAAATTGAATCAGAAGAAGATGAACTACAACAGAGAAAGAAACAGAAAGCCAAAAAAACAGCAGCAAAAAAGAATACTACACCAGAAAAAAATCAACAAAAAGACAGAGAGTTGAATCAGGTATGAGGATGTGTTCGGAGGTTGTAGCCTTTTTCATGACATATGAGGACTTTGTATGTGGGCTAAGATTTATTTATTCATTTTCAGAACATGAAGAAGAAGAAGCAGAACAGATTAAATTCCAAACAAGGACAACAACTGCTGGATTGTACAAGCTGACTAGAGTGTTGTCCGAGGTTCAAAGAGAGGCAGTAAGAGAGATTGGACTGGGATCATTGCTGGAAGTAAATCTAAAACAAGTCCCATGTTCTTTGGGAGAGCATCTCTTGCAGCGTTTTGATCTCGCAAGCATGTCAATCAGATTGCAAAGTGGAAGTTTGAAAATAGAAGAAGAAGATGTCCATCACGTGTTCGGAATACCACTTGGTGGTATTAGGGTTGAAGAATACACACATTATGAAGAACACAATGAAGAATACAAGAATGACATGAACAACTTCCATTCAAGGCATACAGGAACAATTGACAAGACAACCGGGAAACCAAGAAAACCAACCACCACACAACTTGCAGCATATATCAAAGCAAACAGAGAATATGCCAATGATAACTTCAAGATTGACTTCACAATCTACATGGCAACAACTCTGCTTTGGGCTTTCCAGGACCTTGGATGTCGACAAGCAATACTGAAGAGCATAAAAAATGTCAATGACATCAGAAATATGAACTGGTGCGAGTTCACAATCAGAGGTTTGAAAGAATCGGTAGAGCTTTGGAAGGAAAAGAGATCCATGTTTAGAGGATCACTCCCCTTCCTTGTGGTAAGTATTTGAAACGTTGTCCACTTTAAATCATCATTTTTTCAGACGTAGCTAACTATAACTTTTTCATTTTTCCAAAGCTACTCTATCTGGACAGAGTCAGACTTGCTGGTGATGCCCTACGTCCAACAAACACCACTCTACTCTCCTATTGGGACATAGAAAAATATAACAAAAGAGAGACAAAGGAGATTAAAAGGTTGGGAGGTTTTGGAAGGGCAAGAATAATTTCAAGAGAAGATCTCCAAAAAGAACAACAACCTGGAGAGCAGCAAGAAGAACAACACAACCACAACGTGCAACATGGAGACCAACAAAAACAGAAGGAACCTGAATACCAACATCAGGTAATATTCAAAATCAAAAAATAATACTTACTCTCATTACTTGTTTTAGACGTATTTGGACGTGGTGGCCATATATAAAGACGTGGTGGCTATATATACAGACGTGATATATATTATTCGCTAACAAATTTGATATTTTACAGCCTGATGATGATGATTGTGATGCCGAGATCATCAGAGATAAAGAAATGCCAGAGATGGAAGATCAGGTAAATTTCAAAATCCAAACAATTTCTCTTACACATTTACTGGACGTATTTGGACGTGGCGACTGTGTACACCGACGTGGCGACCGTGTACACAGATACACAGACGTGGCGAATGTGTACACAGACGTGGCGAGTATTAATTCAATCACACTTACGCCCTGTGTTGTTTATATTTGATTTTGTATAGCCTGTTGAAGCAAAGATCATAAGACTGAATCAAGAATTGAATGGATTATCTAAAGGATTGACCAACATTATCCAACTTGTGGACGATACAAAGGAAATCCAAGATAATCCAGCATTGATGATGCTTCATATGATGTGCAAACAAATGGCAAATCTGTTCAACAATGAGAATAAAGAAACAGTACAATATGAACAAGATCAAATTGTACAACGTCAAGCTGCCACTGAATTTGTTGCACCATTGTTGAGTGAAGTTGAAAAGATGTTCCAGAAGCAGCAAGAAGAACTCAACAAGAAGTTTGCTGATACAAACACAGCAACAGCCAATCTGAGTCAAGAACTTACTCCTGCAATACTGAATCAAGTGGATAAGATCCTTAAACAGGAGATGGAGAAGAAGATTGCAGCATATGAGAAGCCACAGAGTCAAATTCAACAAGAAAACAACAACATTGCTGCAATCCTGACTCAGATTGCAAAGATTGAAAAACAACAACAGGAGACAAACAATCTCCTGAACAAGAGGTTTCAAGAAGTTAAAGATTCTATGCCAAGCTTCAACCTGGGCATAGATTTAACTACTCAGAAGGAGCAAATGCCAGTGCCAATGCCAAGAAACCTTGAAAAGGAACATGATGCTTCTCAGGCACAACCAGAGGACGAAATCAGAAAGTAAGTAATACTATCATTCATTTACTAGTATTATAATATTGTTACTGATAGGGTAGACGTAAATAGACTTGTCTAAACGTGGTACATTTTAAATGTCTACAGAATCATCATGGATGAAGAAGACAATCCTCTGGAAATAGCAGACACAAAGCCAAATCCAACTTCCATTGGCACTGAGGAGTCCATTCTATTGCTACATGAAGCCTCCAACGAAGGAAATGCCAGATTTAAAGCTTTCTAAAAAGGAGGAAATCATGACAAACTTTGCATTCCTTATAAAGGGCACAAAAAGAGGTATCCCTTACGAAAATGGGTAAGTACATTCAATTTCCATATTTCAATCATTTGACAAAACACATAGTCATCAGGCTGTACACACTTACACAGTCGCCACGTCTGTTTACACAGTATCCACGTCTGTGTACATAGTGACCACGTCTGTGTACACAGTCGCCACGTCCAACTACGTGTTACTAACCACGTCTTACTAACTCTAATATCAATGCAGGCAAACACTTTACAGCTATGGAACCCTGGGACTGACTAGATTAGATTTCCACAACATGTCAATCAATAAGTGGCTATCTAACAGTATGGTGGATGCATGGTGCAACCACATGAACTACATCAGAAGCTTTCCTGGGAAAAAAAGGGACCATACTGATTATAAAAGGTTCTTCTTCACAACAAGATTTTCGGTAAGAACATTTAAATTGGTACTTCTATTCACTTTTAATGGACGTGGTGTGTATTTACAATCTCAATTCATGCAGACAATTTGGACTGGCGAAGGAATATTCAAAATTTCTTCAAAAGAAAAACAAAAAATTTTTTTTCGTGACTGGATGATTGAAGAACTTGCACGAAACCACAGAACCTTGGATGGTTTCAATGCAGACATTGTAAGTACATTTACAAAACTAATTCTTTTTTTATTCACTCCCAGGTTTTCTTCCCTCTCTTGGACCACAAGCACTTCACCTTGCTTGTGATCAATTTTGCATTTGAAGTAGCCATGGTAATCAACAACTTACCTCCAAATCCCAATCACAAATTGCCAAAGGACATGCTTCAAATGTTACTTGCAATACTTTCGGAACAATCAAGTGAAAACCCCAAATACAAAGAGATGAAAGGTATTGATATACTATTCCCTGCTGCAAAATGGCAAGATGCAACAAACGTGAACGATTGCGTTATATACTGCATCAGGTAATATTACTTATTCTCTACGTATCTTGACAAGGTAGCTAGTATTTATTTACTTAAACTGAAGTTCTTTTCACAATCAGGCACATGGAGATGCATGGAGGGGATATGGAACTGGATTATGATAATCTCCTGATGAAGGCTAAAGAGGACAAAAACATCATGATCACATTAAGAGCCAAGTATGCATACAACATCCTCATGTCTCCAACAAACATGCTCAAGGATGAGGTCAAGCAAAATGCACTGGAGTATTATAAGGAGAACTATCATACCTTATCCACCATGCCACAAGAATCTTTGCCTCCTCCAAAAGAAGATAATGGAGAAAATGAAGAATATCAAACATTTGTGGTGAATCGACAAGCAGCAGGGGCACACCAAAAGGGAAAGCCAAGGGGTAGGGGAAATTAGATAGCATGCCACATCCAGTCACGTTCCAAAACGTCTTATATAAATACTACCCATTTTTGAAATATATATATAATTTTTCCTTATAATAATTTCTTGAATATCTTAATTAATTAACACATTTTGTATACTGCTTTACAAGAACCACGTCTCAAAACACTAGAACCACGTCTAAAAACACTAGGACCACGTCCAAAAACGTCTACATCCATTCATGTGAATTTAAACTGATTTTTTCAAAAAACATCTCAAATCGTCTCAGAACAACTAGAACCATGTCCAAAAACTTCTACATCTATTCATGTGAACTAAACTGAATTTTTTCACAAAGACAGTCGACCACGTCTCAAAACACTAGAACCACGTCTAAAAACACTAGGACCACGTCCAAAAACGTCTACATCCATTCATGTGAATTTAAACTGATTTTTTCACAAAACATCTCAACTCGTCTCAGAACAACAAGAAACACGTCCAAAAACGTCTACATACATTCATGTGAACTTTAACTGATTTTTTTCAAAAAGACAGTGTACCACGTCTCAAAACACAAGAACCACGTCTAAAAACACTAGGACCACGTCCAGAAACGTCTACATCCATTCAAGTGAATTTAAGCTATTTTCTCAACAAAGACAACCCATAACGTCAAAGACAACTAGAACCACGTCCATAAACGTCTACATCCATTCATGTGAGTTTAAACTGATTTTTTCAGTAAAGATATTCCACCACGTCTCATAACACTAGCACCACGTGGTGGACTTTTTTTGGTGAAAAAAATCAGTTTAGATTCACACGAATGGATGTAGACGTTTCTGGACGTGGTACTAGTTATTTTTGACGTGGTTCAAGTGTTATGAGACGTGGTGGACTATTTTTTGGTTAAAAAAATCAGTTTAAATTCACACGAATGGATGTAGACGTTTCTGGACGTGGTGATAGTTATTTTTGACGTGGTTCAAGTGTTATGAGACGTGGTGGACTGTCTTTGGGGAACAAAATCAGTTTAAATTCACTGGAATGGATGTAGTAGACATTTCTGGACGTGGTGAAAGTTATTTTTGACGTGATTCAAGTGTTATGAGACGTGGTGGACTGTCTTTGGGGAAAAAAATCAGTTTAAATTCAAATGAATGAATGTAGACGTTTATGGACGTTGTTCTAGTTATCTTTGACGTTGTGGTTTGTCTTTGTGAAAAAAAAAATAGCTTAAATTCACACGAATGGTTGTAGACGTTTCTGGACGTGGTGCAAGTTAGTTTTGACGTGGTGCAAGTGTTATGAGACGTGGTACACCCCTTAAACAAAATCAGACAAATTTATATTAAATTTAATGAGCACTTTGTCAAACTCAAAATCGAGTTTGGCTCGCGAGCCTAGCTCGCGAGCCTAGCTCGCGATCTCGATCTCGAGTTTCACAATTCTTAAACGAGCTCGAGCTCGAGCTCCAAAAAATGAGCTCGAACGAGCTCGAGCTCGAGCTCGAGCCCCTTCATATTTAGGCGAGCCGAGCCTGAAAACATAGGTAAGTTCGAGCTCGACTCGGCTCGTTTACACCCCTAGTACACACCCCTACATATGGGAAAATATAGGAGCTCATTCAAATGAATATTATCTACATAAAATTATTCTCCTCCCTTATTTTGAATAAAGGTGATTTGGCTAAAATATAAATATCTATATAACTATTAAAAATGTTAAATATTCAAACAGAATTCAAATTTCCCATATTTCATTGAAAAATATGGGAATTATTATTTAGGAAAACTAAAGAGTAATTGAAAGAGTTATATAGGAAATTGGAGAGTCACAAGAGGTAGTTTAAGGGATAGAAATAGGAAAAGTTAACTAAAAATATGGATAATTTATATGGTGGTCCTATAGGATCACCATGCAATTTTACTCCTACTAGCGAGCTACAGTAACGCGCTACAGTGCGCTACAGTAACGCGCTACAGTTATCTTCCTTTCTTTTGTTATTTTTGACTATTTTTTATTTTATTTTTTTACCTTCCTCCTTGAGACTTTTTTCCGTCCGTTTTTTTCTAAACAATTCAGTATTTTTTTTAATGTTTTTGAATTTTATAAAAAAAATATTTTTAAATTATCATTTTATTTGTTTTATAATTAAATAATTTTAGATATTATGATACATATTATGGACGTTTTTGTGGTATGATATGATTTATTTTATATTCTTCATCTGATAACTATAGTTTATTGATTTGATATCTACTATTTTGTGATCTGATGTCTATATAATCATGATTTGATCTACCTTGTTAAGTATATTTTAGTTCTACTGTATGATTTCTTTTATATTTTTAATCTGATATATATAGTCTGTTGATCTGATGTCTTGTATTCTCTGATCTGATGTCTATATAATCCTGATGTGATCTCCCTTGTTAAGTATGTTTTAGTTCTACTGTATGATTTCTTTTATATTCTTGATCTGATATCTATAGTCTGTTTATCTGATGTCAAGTATTCGCTGATCTGATGTCTATATAATCCTGATGTGATCTCTCTTGTTAAGAATGTTTTAGTTCTACTGTATGATTTCTTTTATATTCTTGATCTGATATCTATAGTCTGTTGATCTGATGTCAAGTATTCGCTGATCTGATGTCTATATAATCCTGATATGATCTCCCTCGTTAAGTATGTTTTAGTTCTATTGTATGATTTCTTTTATATTCTTGATCTGATATCTATAGTCTGTTGATCTGATGTCAAGTATTCACTGATCTGATGTCTATATAATCCTGATGTGATCTCCCTTGTAAGTATGTTTTAGTTCTATTGTATGATTTCTTTTATATTCTTGATCTGATATCTATAGTCTGTTGATGTGATGTCAAGTATTCGCTGATCTGATGTCTATATAATTCTGATGTGATCTCCCTTGTTAAGTATGTTTTAGTTCTACTGTATGATTTTTTTTATATTCTTGATCTGATATCTATAGTCTGTTGATCTGATGTCAAGTATTCGCTGATCTGATGTCTATATAATCCTGATGTGATCTCCCTTGTAATTATGTTTTAGTTCTATTGTATGATTTCTTTTATATTCTTGATCTGATATCTATAGTCTGTTGATCTGATGTCAAGTATTCGCTGATCTGATGTCTATATAATTCTGATGTGATCTCCCTTGTTAAGTATGTTTTAGTTCTACTGTATGATTTTTTTTATATTCTTGATCTGATATCTATAGTCTGTTGATCTGATGTCAAGTATTAGCTGATCTGATGTCTATATAATCCTGATGTGATCTCCATTGTTAAGTATGTTTTAGTTCTACTGTATGATTTCTTTTATATTCTTGATCTGATATATATAGTCTGTTGATATGATGTCTAGTATTCTCTGATCTGATGTCTATATAATCCTGATGTGATCTCCCTTGTTAAGTATGTTTTAATTCTATTGTATGATTTCTTTTATATTTTTGATGTGATATCTATAGTCTGTTGATCTGATATCTACTGTATTATTATTTTTATTTTAAAAAAAAGTTTTTTTTTTTAAAAAGGCTACGTAAGGAAAAAAAAAAAAACTATAGCGCAACTGTAGCGCGCAACTGTAGCACGTTACTGTAGCGCGCTACAGTAAGAGTAAAATTCACCCTACTCCTATAGCCCCACCGTAAACGGACTAAAAAATATGCAACCCTAATACCTTAAAAGTTCCAACTAATATCTAATAAAGAAGTTGACAACTTTTGAGATATGGGTAAGTTTTAAGTATTTTAATTTGGGTTAAAAAAGAGATAATCAATTTCACAGATTGTGGGTAACTTTTGGAATATGTGAGATTTTTCTTTTGTCCATCCACTATCTCATTTTTTGTCTCTCTTAAATTTTGGTGGATAAAATTAGTCTTATTTATTATTTTTTTACTGTAACTTTTAATTTTTTTACCACAAAATTGAGAAGATAACAATTTAACTCATTTGACCTCTAGTTAAATATTTTTTTTTAACCATGATTTGTATCATGTTTGTTCAACCCATTTTATAACTCGGATATGTTCAAATCCATTTAGGTTTTTAGTCGTCATTTTGGATTGTAAGTCGATCTAAATAAATTTAATATTAAAGATAATTTCAGTTGTAAAATGGGATGAACAAATTATGATTGAGAAAAAAAATATATTTTTGACGAGATTAAATTGTTATTTTTTAACGGAATCTGAAAGAATTAAAAGTGACAATAAAAAAGATTACATTGTTTAGGAATGATAAAAAGTGACATACCCCTAAGCTCTTTTTTCTTTTCTTTTTTTTCCTTAAAAAAAAAAAAAAAGAGAGAGATTGACGTAAGCTTGACCGGTACCGGGGCCATCACCAAGGACTAACTTCTTTATCACCTCGATTTGCCCTTCGGCTCTGTCTCTAACTACATATACAGTTTAATTCTTGAAGAGCACACACTCAAAAAATTACAGAACAGCATAACATAAGAAACTTCGAAGCTAAGAAGCAAGAAACAGAAGAACCATATGAAATAGAAGGAAGAGATCGATTATGGGTACAACAACAAAATGTACGATGACGAAAAAGAAGGGACCAGTCCGTTCTATTTTCATGCACGCTGATGGAATTGACAAATTGCTGATAACGATTGGCTTCTTAGCATCCATTTGGGATGGTCTTTCAATGCCAATAGTTCTGATCGTTACCAGCAAAGTCATGAATGATATTGGTAATCAGAATGCTTCAAGTTCAACCACTGAAAGTTTCATTCAGAAAATTAACAATGTGAGTCCAATTTCATGCTCTTCCTGTACCTTCAATCACCCACTACTTCTTCTAAATTAAGTTCAACATTATTTCCCCTGTTTCCAGTATACATTGATTTGGAGCTACATGGCATGTGGGCAATTGATTGCTGGCTTTCTTGGTAAATTTCTCCAAAAAAAAAAAAAAGGAAGAGTTTTCTTAGTGAAAGATCTAGTTCCCCCTTTCTGTTTCACTAATTACTGTAACTTGCTGGTTCTACAGAGGGTTATTGCTGGACGAGAACAGCGGAGAGGCAAGCAGCTGCATTGAGGGAAACATATTTGAAGGCAGTGCTCCGGCAAGACGTGAGTTACTTTGACTTGCAAGTTACAAGCACCGCGGAGGTCATTTCAAGCGTTTCCAATGATAGTCTTGTAATTCAAGATTTCATCAGTGCAAAGGTGGGATATCGTAGCTTTGATCTCGTTCATTTCTACTAAAAAAAATTATTTATGTTAAGGGATGATCTGATTCTGAGATTCTGATGTACCAAATCTGTGGAAAAAAAAAAAAAAAAAAAAAACAGTTACCAGTGTTCTTGATGAACCTGTCATCTTTTCTTGGGGCCTATATTGCATCTTTTTGCATGCTCTGGAGGCTAGCAATTGTGGTATTTCCGTCGGTGATATTTCTGATAATACCAGGCCTGGTCTATGGCAGAGTTCTTATGGGTATCGCCAGGAAGATGAGAGAAGAATACAATAAGGCCGACACAATTGTAGAGAACGCCATTTCTTCCATCCGAACGGTTTATTCATTCGTCGGTGAGAATAAAACATCTGCAGAGTACTCTGCTGCTTTACAGAGAACACTTGAATTAGGACTCCGGCAGGGCCTAGCAAAAGGTTTGGCCGTCGGTAGTGTCGGCATAGTTTTTGCAATTTGGTCTTTCACGTCTTATTATGGTAGCAGACTAGTCATGTACCATGGTTTTCAAGGAGGGACGGTTTATGCTGTTGGTTTTGCCATTATTTTCGGAGGATTGTAAGTATACTTACCCTTCTCTCCTGCAAAAATTTGGATGATCATATCTACAAATTATACCATTTACCTGTACCTATATATGCACATATTACTATATTTAAAAATATATTGATAGTTATCAATTTTTTAAATTTGAATTAATTCTTACATTTAGTAGACGATGTTTGTTGGTTTGGTTGAAAAAGATTCAGTCATCATAGATCTAATTATTAGATTTATGTTTTGGAGTTTTCATAAGATTATTAGTGATGTATCCTTGTTTGGATTAAAATTTCGACATGTGGTAAAATTTCTTCCTGTTATCATCGTTATTGGATGTTTTGAGTAAATTAATATATATTTTATTTCTAAAAAAAATCTTAATAGGTAGATGTACCTATAAGTATATGGTATAATTTCTGCTTTTTCTTTGATAAAAAATGATGGGTTTTGAACAGATCGTTGGGTTTTGCCTTACCAAACCTAAGATACTTCTCGGAAGCAAGTGAAGCAGCGAAAAGAATCAGGGAACTCATAGAAAGAGTGCCCAAGATCGACTCTGACGACACCCAAGGCGAAACAATACCAAACTTTTCAGGAGAAGTTGAATTCAGGGAGGTTGAATTTGCCTACCCATCAAGACCTGAGAACATAATATTGAGGCAGTTTAGCCTTAAAGTTCCAACAGGGAGGACTACGGCGCTCATCGGAGAGAGTGGTTCCGGAAAATCAACTGTCATTGCTTTGCTACAAAGATTTTATGACCCAAAGGGTGGAGAAATCCTTGTTGATGGGGTGAGCATTTCTAAGCTGGAACTCAAATGGTTGAGGTCTCAAATGGGGCTAGTAAGTCAAGAAACTGCCCTCTTTGCTACCACCATTAGAGATAATATACTGTTTGGAAAGGAGAACGCTTCTTTTGAGGAGGTGGTTGAGGCTGCAAAAGCTGCACATGCTCATGACTTCATTTCTCAGCTGCCTATGGGTTATGATACTCAGGTTTGCTACTATATCCACATAATTTGTCTCTTTCAGTTGATCTCTCTACTTTTACTCCCTTTTCTAATGTGTCATTAAACTTGCAACAAAAATCTATAAAATACATTACAATATGTAATTCAGCTCCAATATATATGTCGTTAAACTTTACCAAAAGTTCAACCAATAGATCTACAGAAACTTCATGAAGCACAAATCTATAAGTAAAATTTAGAGGGAAAAGTTGAAAAAAAAAAAGAAAAAAACAAACTTACTAGTCTTTCTCTAGTATCTATCTCCTTTTCCCTCAAAGTTGAGGCTTAAAGTTGTCTTGACCGATTTGTTATTTGTGATAAAGCTCACGAATCAATGTGTTGAGCGTTTCTTTGACTTTCTTGGCTCTTATTCTAGTTAAGGGACCATCAATGTTGATTAAATGATCCAAATACTTGAAGATCCATTGACTTGGGGTTATAAGAGGAAATTGAATCATGAGATGAATCTAGGAGATTCGTTTCATCCCCCTCTTGAAAAAGAATCATCCTTGATTCTAATGTTTCATCAAACTCAAAAAAAAAAATAAATAAATAAATAAAAAACATTAAAAATATAACTAACTCTCATGTCATCTGGCAAGTCAATCATATAGGCGTTGTTATTTACTCTCAGGATCACTCGAAAAAGACCCATCTCCTCGAGGGTGAAGTTTAGTGTGTTGACTAGAGGGAAACCTTTCATTTATCATGTGTAGCCAGACCCATGTTGCTTGCTTAGTATAGTGCTCATTGTGCTTCAATATGTGCAACTTTCCGTGCTCATATATCTTCTTGACTAGCTTGGCCTTCTTTGCACCATCAAAGTTAACAACTTCATGTATGGGCAAGGGAGAGAGGTCTAATGGTGTCAAAGGCTGAAAATCATAGAAAATATCAAAGGGAGAGTAATTTGTAGTGGAGTGGATAGCTCTTTTGTAAGCAAACTCTTAGATAGGCAGGTAATCTTCCCAACTTTTCAGAGTTCTTTTGCACTAGTACTCGCAACAAAGTACCCAAGATTCTAATTGTAAGCTCAGTCTGTCCATCTATTTATGGGTGGCTTGTAGTAGAGAACAACAACTTGGTGCCTAACTTGCTCCAAAAGGTCTTCCAAAAGTAGCTTAGGAACTTCACGTGTCTGTCAATGACTATAATCTTTGGCACGCCATAAAGTTGAACAACCTCCTTGAAGAAGAGTCGTGCAACAGTTGGTGCATCGTCAATTTTTCTGCAAGCAACAAAGTGAGATAAGTCGTTCCTTTTTGGGCTCATTGGGAGTCTAAATCTATAGATAAGTCAGTTAAAGGAGTAGTAACAGTTAGTGGCATATACAATTCTTGAGGTTTAGAAGTAGATTTGGCAAACTTGCAAGCAATGCACCGCTCACAAATTTTTCCAACATCCTTGCACATCTGTGGCCAATAGAAATGTTGTAGAGTTTCTAGTCTTGTGAACGCCAAAGTGTCCCCATAAGGCCTCTATCATGTGCCTCTCCCACAAGCAACTCACAGATTGAAGATTGAGGAATGCAAAACTTAACAAGTTCTTGTTGAACTCCACTTGTTCACAAGTCTGGTAGACACTAGAGAAATTAGGGTCTGTAGCATACAAAAACTTAATAAGTTCAAACCCTTATAACTTAGCATCAAATAGAGTGAGCATAGAATGACAGCGAGATAAGGCATCAACTATAACATTATTTTGATTTTTCTTATACTTAATGACATAAGTTTAACCAGCACAGATTGGCAAAGAGCCTGGGGGGAATAATAAGTATCCATAAAGCCTTCCGCACCCAGAAGCTTCAACCTACGAGAAAGTGTCTCAATGAGTAGGATAAAGGGGAACGAAGAGAGAGTCCCCATGCTTAATACCCTTGATGCCGAGAAGAAGCCTGTTGGGAAGCCATTAACAAGTACAGTGAACCAGCTATCACGCAAATTACCCATTACCAACTGCATAAAATGGGAAGGAAAATCCAAGCTACCAAAAGTTTTCAAGAAAGACCACAAGACCCTATCAAATGCATTCATCATGTCAATTTTCATCAATAAGTTGTGTCCCAAAATTCTCATCCAAAAACTGGCATAAGTTATGAGCAACCAGAACATTATCCACTATATCTCAGCTAGCCTCCTCATAAATCAAAGCTGGCATTAAAGATTGCATCCGGGCCTCTCAAACGAGGTGAAAAACTTATTTAGAAAATTGCAGAAACTGATGGGCTGGAGTCTGCAAAAGAGGTCACCACAGTCTTCTTGGGAATCAGCATAATAAAAGTACTTCCTATGGATCAGGGAAGTGAAACCCCGCCAAAAAATATCTGCAAGTCAAAAACAGGTTATCCTTGATGACATCCCACGTTGATCAATACAAAGAACCCCAAAATCCATCTAATCCTAGGGCATTATCAGCTCCAAAATAAAAATTGTAGCATGGACTTCATCTACACCTCAACCAATAGCTAGCAATGTCCCTTAAAAATAATCTTTTGATAATGTATAATATTTTATTGTTTTAAAAAATACTAAACGTAATTTTTTTTTATTTACAAGTTTGGACTTTTTTTTTTTTTTTTTTTTGGAAGCATATACGTTTGCATCTTAGCTATAAACTATGAATAAATCATATATGATCATATCAACTCATATCAACTATAATATTAAAGATAAAATTTATTTGTATTAATAACTAGCCAATAAAAATCTGAGTTTTTTTTTTTTTTTTTTGTTACATGGAAACATGTTTTAAAAAAATTCGTAATAAATAGAGTTGAATTGAGTATTGGTGGTTGTATGGGTTAGGAAGAAAATGAGCTCTTTTAGATTATAGGGGGCTTTCAATAAGTCAGAGCACTGCCCCACAGTACGTTTGATTTATAAATTTTTGAATATAAATAAAAGAGTAACCAATCTCACATCAGTTGGGTTTTAAAAAATATTGTTTTATGGGATATACAATAATGTTTTTTGAATAAATTTATTTATATAATCATGATGTAGAAAAAGTGACAGTTTACTTAAAATTTGGATTATTTTAGATAAAATTATTCTACTGAGGAAATCGAACCGCTCAATGAAATTAAACAACATTGATCTGAATATAATGTAGGTGGGCGAGAGGGGTATTCAGATATCCGGAGGACAGAAACAAAGAATAGCCATAGCCAGAGCAATAATCAAAGCACCAAAAATTCTTCTTCTAGATGAGCCCACAAGTTCCCTAGATAGCGAATCAGAGATGGTTGTTCAAGAAGCTCTGGAGAAAACAGCTAGCCGGGGGGGGGGGGGGGGGGGGGGTTACCTCCATTATCATCGCACATCGTCTCTCCACCATCCGGTATGCTCACAACATTGTTGTACTCCAAAATGGACAGGTAATGAACAACAAACATAATTGGAAGAGAATATTTGACTGTATATTATTCTTGCCTGTATTGAGGCTAAGCAGCCTGATTGATAGTAAGAGTATCAACTAATTTAGGCTAATTTACAATCTAATTATGTACATCATCAATTTAGTACAATTACAACATGATTAGCGCAATTATACTCCAACAGGTAATGGAGACTGGCTCACATGAGGAGCTCATTCTGAACCACAACAGCTTATATACATCACTCATTCGCCTGCAACAAATCGACAACACTTCAAGTTATGGAATAGAATCAAGAATTGATAGCTCCAGTGGGGTGTCGCCATGCTATAATAATTATAAAGTGAATAATATCACACCAGTAACGGGTGGTGATCAAACGCTCATCACTCCAGCCCCATCATTTAAGAGACTACTTGCCTTGAATTCGCCTGAATGGAGGCAAACACTAGCTGGCTGTATCAGTGCAATGCTGTATGGTGCAATACAACCATGCTTTGCTTATACAATGGGAAGACTTATGTGGACATATTTTTTGGCAGATCATAAGGAAATCAAGAGGAGGATGGAAATATATTGCTTTTGTTTTGTGGGGTTAGCCTTGTTATCTCTGTTGATGAACATATGCCAACATTATAGCTTCGCAGCTATGGGGGAGCACTTGACAAAGAGGGTTAGAGAAATGATGCTTTCAAAAATCTTGACATTTGAAATCGGATGGTTTGATCGGGATGAAAATGCTACTGCTGCTATTTGCTCTAGACTCGCTAAAGATGCCAATATGGTAATAACCTTATATTTCAATTGCAACTTCACTGATGCCGCAAATTATACCATATTACCATATGCCGCAATTGTCATCACTTTATTTCTAAATATAGTAATAAATATATGTACCTATAGGTATATGGTATAATTTCAGGACTGATGCAGAGAATTTTAAGTTAAAACTCACATCTTAATATTTTCATTTATTAGCATCACAAGAACCATCTTTTCACTACATTTTTCCCATGCAGCAATGTTTTGGCTTCAAACTTGTGTATATCTTGGGCAGGTGAGGTCATTGGTTGGTGATCGAATGTCACTCCTCATCCAAGCTATTTCAGTAGTGATCATTGGCTATAGTATGAGCCTGATCCTTTTATGGAGGCTAGCATTGGTGATGATAGCTGTTCAACCCCTGGTAATTGGTTGCTTGTATTGGAGGCGTATGCTTCTGAAAACCATGTATGAAAAAGCAGTCATGTCCCAAAACGCAAGCACTAGGATTTCGGCTGAAGCTGTCTCAAATATTCGAACCATCACTGCCGTCAACTCTCAATTCTGGGTACTTCAAATGCTCCGGACAGCCCAAGAAGCTTCATTACAAGAAAGTATTCGACAATCATGGTTTGCTGGGATTGGTCTCGGCTTGTCTAACGCTCTCCTTGTGTTAAATTGGGCTCTAACTTATTGGTACGGTGGCATTCTTACAGCAAATGGCTCTCTTAATGCAGAAGCCTTTTTTCAGGTTTCTACTGTTCTACTTAGCATGAGTGGTGTTATTGTTGAAGCAGGAACAATGACAAATGATCTAGCCAAAGGGTCTCATGCAGTGGCCTCTGTTTTTGCTGTCCTAGATCGACACTCCTCAATTCAACCTGAAAATTCTGAGGGCTTCAAGCCGGATAAAATAGTTGGACATATTGAATTGCTTGATGTTGATTTCACTTACCCCTCTCGACCTGATCTCATGGTTTTTAGAGAATTCTCACTCCAAATTGAACCAGCAAAATCAACTGCACTGGTGGGTCAAAGTGGGTCTGGAAAATCGACCATAATCAATTTGATTGAAAGGTACTATGATCCTTCAAAAGGGACCGTGAAAATTGATGGTTTAGATTTGATATCATATCATTTGAGATCAGTAAGAAAACACATCTCACTTGTGAGTCAAGAGCCTGTTTTATTCGCTGGTACTATACGCAAAAACATCATATATGGAATGACAGGAGACATCACTGAATCTGAGATCATTGAGGCAGCTAAAATAGCCAATGCTCATGACTTTATCACGGGGTTACAAAATGGATATGATACATTTTGTGGGGATAAAGGAGTGCAACTTTCAGGAGGTCAGAAACAGCGTATTGCCATAGCTCGTGCAGTGCTAAAAAATTCAGCAATTTTATTGCTAGACGAAGCTACAAGTGCGCTAGACAGTCAATCAGAAAAGATAGTACAAAATGCGCTTGATCGAGTGATGATAGGGAAGACTAGTGTGGTTGTGGCACATAGACTAAGTACAATAAAAAATTGTGATACCATTGCAGTTTTGGACAAAGGTAAAGTAGTAGAAAAAGGGTCACATTCTTCTTTGGTGGCAAAAGGCCCGAATGGAGCCTATTTCTCTCTTATTAGCCTTCAAACAGGGCCACTTCTTGCTAGCTAATTCAGGAAGAAAGTATTGAGCAATAAATGAATAGTTGCTGAAGAGAGCCGCAGCAGAATTGTCATGCATGGTGTTTCCTGAAAAGTCTTACCCTTGTTTGTATTTTAGATGTATAAAATAATTTTTTTAAATAACTTTCCATCAATTTCAGTATAGTACTTCTGATGTTGATAAATTAAGTCACTGAATAAATTATTTTATACATACTGATTAATTGTGTAATTTTATTTTGTTTAGTTTGATAAAGTAAAGTTTGAACACTTTACTTGTATATATTTAATTTTGTCCATAAAATTTTAAGTTTACCAAAATCTATTTTATCTAAATAACTGATTCTAACAAATTAAAAGATCTTCAAATAAATGAAAAGTCACATTTGGAGTTATGCCTAAAAGTGTTGATGAGAGGTTGAAATTTTGCAAAAAGCATACATGGTAGTAAAATCCGATATATTTATTTATTGAAACAATTTTGAATAAATGAGTGGTTGGCCCTTGTGCTGCTTCTAAAGTCACAAGAAACGGGTTGGACTTACCATCTCTATTAAAGCAAAGAAAGTGGTGGCAACTGACTCTGGAGATGCTCAAGCTCTGATTCCTCCTCATGATTCTGATAGAGAATCAGAGTTGAGAGCATTTTTTTGATTCAAAAAAACTGTGTAGATAATTTAGAGTATATTAAAGTATATGTCTCTTAATATTGGTACCTTTTTACCTTTTGAGCATGAATGTTGGTGTCTCTTTGTGTTTGAATTGGTGTCTCTTAATATTGGTACCTCTTGAGCATGAATGTTGGTGTCTCTTTGTGTTTGAATTGGTGTCTCTTAGTGAAGTGAATTCTTGTCCTCTATAAATACCAACATCTTGTGTTTATTTGAAGAAGAACAAAAAAAATCAGAAAATAGTCTTTCTTCCAAGAGATTGAATTCACTCTTGGTGATTAACATCAACTATTCATTTTCATAAACTAGTTTCTATTGTAGAGTTCTTTGTTGCAAGCACAAAAACTCTGTTCTTCTTTGTATCTCCTTAAGGGATTTCTTGTAACCCTTGCTTGTTTGTAGGGTAGATATATCCTTATTGGGAAAGTGTTGTCACACCTAGAAGAAATTCTCATTAAATTACTATTTATTATTTCTTTGGATTATCTCATTATCTCATCTTTGTTACTACAACATAAAATTTGTAACAATCCAATAAGGATATTTTCTTGTTGAGATGGCTACTATCAAAGAAATGTCAATGAATTTCCAGAAGTTAGACAAGTTCGATGGTGTTAGTTTTAGAAGATGGCAGAAGAAGATGCACTTTCTTCTTACTTCTCTCCATGTTGCATATGTTCTAAGTACTCCAAAACCAAATGAGAATGAGGACGAGACCGTGGAAGATGTTCGAAGAAAGAACAAGTGGGAAAATGATGATTACATTTGTCGAGGTCATATACTCAATGGTATGTCTGATACTCTTTTTGATGTTTATCAATATTATGAATCTGCTAAGACTCTATGGGATGATTTGGAAAAGAAATACATGGCTGAAGATGCTTCTAGCAAGAAGTTTCTTGTTAGTAATTTTAACAATTACAAGATGGTAGAGTCTAGGCCTATAATGGAGCAACTCCATGAAATCCAAAGAATCTTAGGGAGTCTTAAACAACACAATATCATCATGGATGAGACCTTTGTTGTATATTCTATTATCGATAAATTGCCATCTTCTTGGAAAGAAGTAAGAAATGATCTTAAACATAAGAAAGATGATATGAATGTTGAGCAATTGGCTACTCATCTTCGGATTGAAGAGGGTATCCGGGCTCAAGATGTTACAAAGGATGAAAATCCTAAATCTTCTACCATAAATATGGTGGAGGATGAAAAGACAACTAAGACTTCGAGCACTAAGAAACGATCTTCATCCAACATCATGGTGAAAAATGGCAAAAAGTCAAAAAAATGGTGATGGAAAGCAACTAAAATGTTGGGAATGTGGCAAATCTGGTCACATGAAGAAAGATTGTTTCATTTGGAAGAAAAAAATGACCAATAAGCAAGAAAAGCAAGGGAATGGCAACTCTAGCCAAACCCATACCAAAGAAGGTATGTGTACACTTTATTCGTGTGATTCTAGTTTGAATTTCGTGAATGTTATTTCTGAAATAAACTGTGTACAGGATGATAATTCTTGGTGGATCGATTCAGGAGCATCGAGACATGTGTGTAAAGAACAACACTTATTCAAATCTTTTAAGGAAGTAAAGAATGGTGAAGTTCTCTACATGGGAAATTATTCTATGGCACAAATCCTAGGCGTAGGACAAGTAGAATTAGAATTCACTTCCGGCAAGACTTTATTGTTGAAGGAAGTGGTATATGCTCCAGATTTAAGAAGGAATCTTGTTTCCGGTGCTATCTTGAATCGATTAGGATATAAATTAGTGTTTGAGGCTGATAAGTTCATATTGTCTAAAAGTGGTGTATTCATAGGTCTTGGTTATCTTTGTAATGGCATATTTAAGTTGTCTATTTCTAAACACTTAAATAGTGTGGTTTGTAATATAATTGATACTTCTTCTCTATGGCATTTGAGATTAGGTCATGTTAATTATAAGAAGTTAATTTCTATGTCTAAGCATGATTTAATTCCTTCGTTTAATTCTAGTATAGAGAAGTGTAGAACTTGTATGCTTACAAAGATAACAAGGAAATCTTTTCCTAAGAATGTGAAAAGAAATACGAATTTGCTTGATTTGGTGCATAGTGATCTATGTGATTTTCATAGTTCTCCCTCTTTAGGGAACAAGAAGTATATTATAACATTTATTGATGATTATTCACGTTATTGTTATGTATATTTGCTGCATTCTAAAAATGAGGCTATTGATAAATTCAAGATTTACAAAACGGAAGTTGAATTACAATTAGACTCTAAGTTAAAGAGACTAAGGACCGATAGGGGAGGTGAATATCATGATCCATCTTACTTCCAATCAATAGGCATAATTCATGAGACAACCACGGCTTATACACCACAACAAAATGGTGTAGCAGAAAGAAAGAATAGGACCTTGCAAGAAATGGTTAAATCCATGTTGTCCTATTCAGGTCTTAGTGATGGTTTTTGGGGTGAAGCCATTTTAACGGCTTGTCATGTTCTGAATCGAGTTCCTTTCAAAAAGGAAGTAAGAACCCCATATGAGTTTTGGTTCAAAAGGAAACCAAACTTGAGTTATCTCAAAGTTTGGGGGTGTAGGGCAATTGTTAAAGTCCCGGAACCCAAACGAAAGAAATTGGGTGAAAGAGGAGTAGAATGCATCTTTATAGGCTATGCTCAACATAGCAAAGCTTATAGGTTCTATGTAATAGAACAGAATGACACATGGTCGATTAATTCGATTATAGAGTCAAGAGATGCAATATTTGATGAGAATAGATTTTCATTAAGTCCAAGGTTTAAGGATTTGACTCCAAACACCAATTATAAAGAAACTGACCATCTAGAGATTGTTCATAACGATAATGATGAAGAAGTAGCTGTAGATGAACCTTCTACCTCTACTCAACATCGTAAGAGCAAGAGAGCAAGGAAAGCAAAATCCTTTGGCTCTGATTTTTATGTCTATTTAGTTGAAGGATCAAGGGAAGCTACTTTGAATAGTTATTCCTTTATATATAATGTAAAAGATGATCATTTGACTTTTGATGAGGCATTGAAGTCTCGAGATGCCCCCTTTTGGGAAGAGGCTATTAATGATGAGATGCAATCCATCATGGGAAATAATACTTGGGTTTTATCGGACTTACCTCCTAAATGTAAACCAATAACTGGTAAATGGTTGTTCAAAAGGAAAAGAAGACCGGATGGATCTATTGAGAAATACAAAGCCCGGTTTGTGGCTAGAGGATTTACTCAAAAGAAAGGTATAGACTATTTTGATACCTATGCTCCGGTAGCTAGAATCTCTACCATTAGGCTTTTGATAGCCTTAGCGGCTATTCATAAGCTTGTCATCCATCAAATGGATGTTAAGACCGCATTCTTATATGGAGATCTTGAAGAAGAGGTTTACATGAAACAACCCGAAGGGTTTGTTGTAAAAGGTCAAGAACATAAAGTTTGTAAACTTGTGAAATCTTTGTATGGGCTCAAACAAGCACCTAAGTAATGGCATCGTAAGTTTGATGACGTTGTTTTGTCAAATGGATTCATGTTGAATACCATGGACAAATGTGTTTATAGCAAATTTGATAATCACGGTAATGGTATTATTATTTGCTTATATGTTGATGGCATGTTAATCTTTGGAACTGACTTAGAACAAGTAGAATGGACTAAGTCATTTCTTGCTTCTAAATTTTCCATGAAAGATATGGGAGAAGCGGATGTCATCCTTGGAATAAGGATTAAGAGGGACAATCATAAATTGATATTGACTCAATCTCATTACATTGAGAAAATCCTTAAAAGGTTTAATGTGAATGATTGTTCTACTCTTATGAAAACACCTATGGACCCAAGTGAGAAGTTATTGCCTAATAAAGGCAATCTGGTGTCTCAACTTGAATATTCTAGGGTAATAGGTTGTTTAATGTATACGATGACTTGTACTAGGCCGGATATCGCCTTTGCAGTAGGCAAATTGAGTCGATTCACTAGCAATCCTAGTGTGGAACATTGGCAAGCAGTGAATCGTGTACTAAGGTACTTAAAAACAACCATGGATTATGGTTTGACATATTGTGGCTTTCCTCCAGTTTTAGAAGGATATGCCGATGCAAGTTGGATCTCTAATAAGGAAGATCATTCATCTACAAGTGGTTGGGTATTCCTTTATGGGGGAGGTGCAGTTTCATGGGCTTCTAAGAAGCAAACTTGCATTGCAGATTCTTCTATGACGGCTGAGTTTATTGCCTTAGCATCTGCTTGTAAGGAAGCCGAGTGGTTAAGAGATCTCACATTTGAGATACCTTTGATACCAAAGCCGATATCACCTATCACAATACATACTGATAGTGAGTCCGCTCTTTCAAGAGCTTATAGTCAAATATATAATGGGAAAAATAGGCACATTGGAGTGAGGCATAGTAGTGTGCATAAACTCATCGAAAATAGTGTGCTTACAGTTGACTATGTAAGAACCGACTTCAATCTAGCGGATTGTTTTACGAAAGCATTGTCTAGAGAAGTTGTGAGATGGATGGCAACCGGAATGGGGTTGGAGCCCTCAAATTAATCACATCTAAGAGAATCTTAACTTTACGCTCAAAGAAACATTGGGTCTTAAGTTCAATAAGATCAAATCTCTTATATGATGATTGTAGAACTGAAATTATTAATCATCCAAAGGTAGAGTTCTTAAACTGTGATGTTAGAAAGGTTGTTAAGCTTAATAGATCTCTAAAAGTTTGTTTTTTCACAGGAGCATGTATCTTTCTAAAGAGATCTACCTAAATGAGTGCGAAGTGTGGCCGCTTCAAGAAGCAAAGGGGCAAAGCTTTGATGCATTCATGATTAGATATGGACACATGGCCTTTAAGGTGTCAGGATTTTGGAAGCTAGTAATTTTTCTTATATGTATAACTCCTTCAAGTTTTCATTATGTATCGAATGTTGGTTCAAGTCTTTAAAGACACCAAATGGATACGAAGTCTTGTAAAGTTGAGTTGTACTAATTGAAAGTTCAAGTCTTAGTACACTTTCAATATGTATAAGATGATTGTTTAGTTGATGTGTTTGCAATTGATATAATAATTATATACTCTAAATAGGGGAGGAATGTAGATAATTTAGAGTATATTAAAGTATATGTCTCTTAATATTGGTACCTTTTTACCTTTTGAGCATGAATGTTGGTGTCTCTTTGTGTTTGAATTGGTGTCTCTTAATATTGGTACCTCTTGAGCATGAATGTTGGTGTCTCTTTGTGTTTGAATTGGTGTCTCTTAGTGAAGTGAGTTCTTGTCCTCTATAAATACCAACATCTTGTGTTTATTTGAAGAAGAACAAAAAAAATCAGAAAATAGTCTTTCTTCCAAGAGATTGAATTCACTCTTGGTGATTAACATCAACTATTCATTTTCATAAACTAGTTTCTATTGTAGAGTTCTTTGTTGCAAGCACAAAAACTCTGTTCTTCTTTGTATCTCCTTAAGTGATTTCTTGTAACCCTTGCTTGTTTGTAGGGTAGATATATCCTTATTGGGAAAGTGTTGTCACGCCTAGAAGAAATTCTCATTAAATTACTATTTATTATTTCTTTGGATTATCTCATTATCTCATCTTTGTTACTACAACATAAAATTTGTAACAAACTGGAGTAAAGGTTCTTGTTGATTCAGGTGCCGCCGATTTTCCTCCACAATTTCGATAAGCCGGAGGATATTCCGGGTCCTGGAAATCCCCAGCTTTGCATTCCTGTGATAGATATTGGATCAGGCATCAACAAGGAGGATGCATCTTCACGCTCGGATGTTGTTGCTAGAATCCGGGATGCCTGTGAGAATTGGGGATTCTTTCAGGTTATTAACCATGGAGTTCCAGTTGGTGTTCCATGAGCAAGATGCAGACAAGAAAACACCATATTGTATAAGTGATCCAAAATGAACATTCAAATATAACTACATTTTTTATGCATCTAAATTGAAATGAGCTCTGACATGGCAAGATTTTGTTTCTTGTGCAATGGATCATCTCCCCTCTAGCCTTGAAGATGTGCCAGAAGAATTCAGGTATGTAAAACAATTTGACAATCTTTCAGATGTTCATTCTTTTTTTTTTGTTACAATCTATCTCATTGCCAGATTAATTCGAACTGAAATCGAACTTTCAGAACTCCATTACTTGAGTACACAAGTTACTTAATGTTGGGTTTAAATACTAAAACTTAGATGCTATTAAACTATTTCCCTATTTTATATATCTATTGAATGTTTCAGTCAAATTGTTTATATGTTTTTGCATATATTGTCCATTTATATTATGTAGTTAAATGACGAGGTGTCTGGTGTTACACAGTAGATCTGATAATTGGTTAAAAGACATAATATATAAATAAATTTTGTAACCGAGACAGTTTTGGACACACTGTCGGTTTAGGTTATTATGTGATTCAGAAATTTGTTTGTCTATACTAAATGAATCATATAGATATGTCCGGGGCATATTGAACTTGACCATTTATGATGAATTGTCTTATACTGATTTAATAGACTATTCGTTCCTAGTATTCTATCTTTAATCCCTAGACTTGAGCAGACATGAGGATTAAACATAGTGTACTTTGATCTGCCAAAGAGTAAGGTCATTTGTGGCCAATAGTTGCGCGTGTTTAGTTGCTTGGTGTGTTGTTGCTTGTCGAAAGGAAACCATGTACTGGAGCGTCCGGGGTGATGGTGCTCCCGAGATGAGTTCGTTATGTTTATTATATTAAACCCGACCGGTGGACTTATGTCCGGTATAGTAAAAAGGTCGAGTGATACTAATATCGGATTATAAGGATTTAATTAATTAATTTACAGAAAGGAGGTTAGTCCCTAAAAAATTAAAAGAAAAACAAATATAATACAGAATTGAAAGTGGGTTGCAGACGGACTGCCACTATAATGTTAGATAGTTAGTAGTACAAGAATGTAAAAGTTAGGTTCATGAAATAAGATGTTAGATGCAGAAAATAAATGTTAGAAAGTTAGTAGTCATAAACAAAAATAATAAACATGATTTCAATTAAGACATAATAGTTTCACAATTGAAACTCCAAAATAGTTAACTGCTCTGGGTACATCACTTACTTATATATTCTCCAAAGCTTGGGTATAAAATAAGAAAATTATATCTAAGAATGTGAGGGGGAGAGGAGAGAAATGTAGAAGGGATACAAGAGAAAAATTTAGAAATTACAAAGGGAAAGAAATTACAAGAAAATGGGGAAAGAAACTTAAGAAACTACAAAGGAAAGAAGAAAAAGAGAAAGAAAAGAGAAGGAAAAGAGAAAGGAGAGAGAGAATGTAGTAAGGAATTTGGGAAGGAAAAGTTTATAAACTTTTGGAGAGGAAGTTTGCGGAGTATTGGCTGAGAGAAGGAATGGGTAAGCATGGGTGCCTTCATCGGGTTCCTTAGTTGTCTATTTATAGAAAAACATTGGATTTTTTTTTTAAATTTCCGTGTAGCTACAGTATTGCTACAGGAGAAGATTTTTTTTTAATTCCCCATTTTATTTATGAAATTGACGGGAAAATTCCGAAACAGTTGTTTTCATTTAGAAGATTAATAAGTAGATCTTCTTCTTCATTTTCTTCCTTGATTGAATTTTCTCTGCTTCCCTGGGAGCTTGTGTCACTTTTAAGCTGACTCAGTATACTTTCCAGGTGTTTTATGTAATCTTCCTGGGTTGATACTGCTGCTAACTTGGAAGCAGCTAACGCCTTTTGTTGCAGGAAGACCGTTGTTTGTTGATTTGGTGGTGGTAAATATGCTGGATTTTGTCGAAACCAGGCTTCAATCATCTCTGGTTGGACGAAATCTGTCTTGAATTCTTTCCACCATTTGGAATATTATTGTCTTACCAAGGCTGGTAGCATGTCTTCTAGCTTAGAAAATTCAAATTTCTAAGGTATATCCATGACAAGGAAAAAATAGAATAAAATTGTAGTAATTTTGGCACAGATTTTGGTGCCGTAAATTTTTCGTAGAATAGTTGATAACCATGTCTGACTGATTCTAGTAAAATTTGTGGGTTTGGTCCATGAGTATTCCACCATGTTATAAACCATATTGGAAATTTATATTGATTTCCTCTTTTAAAGTAAAAAGCCAAAAACGTCTGTATGCTTGGTTTTGTACCGTAAAGGCGTTGAATCGGACTTGTTTGTAGTCCCAGTAAGTATATTCTGGCGGAGAAAAGGGTTGGGAGAAGTTTCTAGGTTTATTTAGATTGGCTTTCCAATCTGATGGGGTTAAGACAGAGAGAATTTGGGCTGTAGAATGTGTATTTTCTCCTTTATCAAAGTAGGCTTTGAATGAGGCAGACCCTGAATCCACCAATATGAATTCATAATATTTTTGGGTTTTATTCAGGGCGTGGGGAATAAAATTTGTTTGAGGTGGTATGACTCTTTGGGCTACATGAATTGGATTGGTTGTAAAGAAATCCGGTTCTGTTTGGACTACCAGTTGGGAAGTTTGGCACTTAAAATATTAAGTTGGAATGGAGCTTTTTGATCCAGTGGGGATCGATTTTTTCCCTGTTGGCTTCAGAATTTGTTTATGGGCGGGATTTGTAATCAGCACATTGTTTTGGGAAGTGGGGTTTGTAACCACCACTTTGTTTGAAGGAGTGGGATTAATACTCACCACTTGAGATTTTGAAGTGAGACTATTAATCACCACTTTAGTTTGAGTAATGGGACTGTTAGTCACCACTTGAGGTTGAGGAACAATATGTGGTTGAGGGGATTTTACTAAAGAAAATCCTGATTTTGCTGCCCATTGTTGGATGGACTCTATTTGGACTTGTTTAATTTATTCTTCTTCAGCCATATTGGCCCATGTTTTTTGGGAGACTAGCGAGATTGGTTGGATAGCTGCAAGGTTATCAATTGCTTGGAATTGCCTTGGAGTCAAGGCATAGTCTTTTGGTGACTTTTGCACCATTTGCTTCGAAGTTGAGGCTTCGGAAGATTGCCTGGAGGAAGGGGACCCTTCCTTGTTTGCTTTGATAGCTTCAATTGCTATCACCAGTTCGTCTGGGGGCCTTTCTTTTTTCTTCTTTCTGGGAGGCATTATTTTCCATGTAAGAATTCATGTGTTAGAAAATCTGGAAGAGAATTGGATTCTCCTTTAATATATTCGATATCAAAATCAAATACAGATAATATAGCTTGCCATCTAGCAAAAATTTGTTTAGATGCTAGATTTTTTACATCTTTTTGTAAAACATCTTTTGCTGATTTACAATCAACACGTATTAAAAATTTTTGATTAAGTAAATTGGATTGGAACTTAGATACACAGAGAACAATAGCAAGTATTTCCTTTTTTATGGTGGAATAATTCTGTTGTGTACTATTTCAATGTTTAGAGGTAAAGGAAATTATTTTCTCTTTTTCTCCCTGAATTTGTTTCAAAATTCCACCATAGCCTAAATCAGAGGCATATGTCTCTACTATTTTCTTTTAAGTTTGGATTAGCTATGTCAAGATAAGGTAAAGACTTAACTAAAGTCTTATTTTTCTTACTGATTGTGTATGTCAATCAGTCTAGGAAGGTTGTGTCTTCCTTAGTATTTCATGCAATGGTTTAGCTAAATTTGCTAAATTGGGAATAAAATCAGCAACATAATTTAAACACCCTCGAAATCGTTGTAGTTGCTGTTTTTCTAAAATTTGGTCAGGAAACTTATCAGCAAAGTCAATTGATCTCTCATTTGGGATAATTGTTCCTTGGTAAATATAATGTCTAAGGAATCTAATTTTGGTTTGGAAGAGGCTTATCTTCTTATGAGAGACTACTAATCCATTTGTTTCAGTCAACTGTAAGAAGATATTGAGATGTTTAAAATGTTGGTCAAGATTATTAGAATAAACCAAAACATCATCAATATAAACAATAATAAAACTTGAATAAGGATTAAAAATATCATTCATAATCCTTTGAAACTTTGAAGGGGCATTCTTCAGTCCAAATGACATTACATTCCATTCGTAGTGTCCAAATGAAACTGTGAATGCCGTCTTGTACCTGTCAGAAGGGTGAATCTGAATTTGCCAAAATCAAGATTTCATATCAAATTTAGAAAAGATTTTTGCTGCAAATAATCTTTGCAACAAGTCTTTTTTGTTTGGAAATGGATATCTAATCCATTGTAAAACCTGATTTAAGGCTTTATAATTAATTACTAGCCTAGGCACTCCTCGTTCTATTTCTAAACTTTTATTGACGTAGATATGCCGGATAACTCCATGGGGATTTACTCGATCTAATAATCCCCTTTTGTAAAAGGTCATTAATTTCCTTTTTACAGTGTTGCATTAATTCTTGACTCATCTGAATGGGTCTTGCTTTTGTCAGAATATTTTGTTCCTTAGAATCTTTTTCATAAGGAAGGAAAATTGTATGTTGTTTTCTCTTCCAAAAAGCATTTGGGAGATCGGAACATACCTGTTCTTCAATCTTTTGTTGCAACTGTTTAATCCTCCCTTGGATTTGTGGTTGTTGTAGTTGCGTTTCAATTCTTTTAAATTCTATTTCTTCCTTAAGGAAATTCACCTGTTGAATTTTTGCTGTCAAAGGATTTACTTCCCTGGTAATTGGTTCCTTTGAAAATGAGAGAATAATATTTTCTCCTAGTTCCTGTGGTTGAATTCCTTCCATTGTAGTTTTTAAATAAGGAACTAACTGGATAATAAAATATGTACCTAAAATAATAGGACGAGATAATTCTTTTACCAATATAAATGAAACTGTTACCTTAGTTGTTGAAAAATGGACATCAACATTTGATAGTTTCAACTTGATTCCAAGCTTTGTCTTATTATTTGTAGTTAGTCTTTTCCTACTTTTTTCAAAAAAATTTGTAGGAATTAGTCCTTCTTGAATGCAGCTAGAATCGGCACCTGTATCCCATAATGCATCGATTTTTAGGACAAAACAATTATATACTACTAACTTTACCCTAACATCATGCCTTTGGAATGTTGTTATAGAATTAAGTTGGGGTATATCGTCTCCAATGAAGGATTCCTCTTCATTTTCTAAGGTAGGTTTTGCGTTTTGGCTGTCAATTAAATTTTAAATTAGTAAACCATAAGATCTTGCTTAGCTTTTATTTCTCTAATATCTTCTTTAGCTAAAGCTAGCTCTTTCTGTAGGTCACTGATAGAAACCGGACTGGGAGTTTTCTTAAGGAATCTATTGAGGATCTCCGTAAGATTGTTAGTATTAAGTAGTTTTGGGACAAAGGATTCCTCAATTTTTGCTAGTCTTTTTTCAAGTTCAGTCATTGGTCGTGACACCAATTGGTTGGCTATTTTCTGAGAAATCTCATGAGGTTTAAACAAAGGTTTTTGTTCAAATGTCTCTGATATATGAGTAGATATAGAAGGTTGGGTTTTGTGGTTAGGTATTCTCCTATGGTTTGGAGGTATTTGTTGGTGTAGTTGTTGTTGGAGTTGAATACATAAGCTATGCTTGTATTGTACATTTTCCCAGTTAATATATCGATTAATATTTTGGTTATATTTTGTTGTGCAGTATTTGTCCATTTATATTATATAGTTAGATGATGAGGTGTCTTGTGTGACACAGTAGATCTCATCATTGGTTAAAAGACATAATATACAAACGAGGTTCGTAACCGAGACAGCTTTGGACAAACTGTCGGTTTAGGTTATTATGTGATTCGGATAATTGGTTTGTCTAAACTAATTGAATCATATAGATATGCCCGGGGCGCATTGATTTTGACCATTAAGAATGGTTTGTCTTGTACTGATTTAATAGACAAATCATTCTTAGTATTCTATCTCTTAATCCCTACACTCGAGCGGACATGAGGATTAGACATAGTGTACTTTGATCTGCCAATGGGTGAGGTCAATTGTGGCCAATAGTCTCGATAGGTTGGGTGCGCGTGTTTAGTTACTTGGTGTGCTGCTTGTCGAACGGAAATCATGTACCGGTGCGTCCGGGGTGATGGTGCTCCCGAGATAAGCTCGTAATGTTTATTGTACTTAATCCGGCCGGTGAACTTATGTCCGGTATAGTAAAAAGGTCGAGTGGTACTAGTCTCGGAATTAAAGAAGTTAATTAATTAATTTATCAGTAAATTAATAAATTAACGAGCACTATATCTTTGATGTGGGGAAATCAAAAATAAATTAATTAAGTTGTTCCGGAAGCAATTCTGGTGTAGGATGGTAGTGCCATAATTAATCCGTTAATGGTACAATTAAATATGTATTGGGTTATTGACAAAGGTAGATTTAATTAATTAAGTAATTAATTAATCCTTGTGTCAGTTGGTTATGAATCATATCAGGAACTGGATTGGGATAAGTGAATCCTGTATCAGTTGGTTGTGAATCATACCAGGAACTGGATTGAGATAAGTGAATCCCTGTATCAGGTGGATGTGTATCAGCCCAGGAACAGGATTGAAGGAAACAGAAACCCAGTAGGAAGGCCAATCCTAAACCAACTTGGGGTCTCTCTTGTAACTCTATATATAGACAAGGGAATAGCTATTACACAATATACAATTCATAAGTTTTTAAGACAAGAAAACTAGAGAGAGAAAATGTTTTTCTCTCTCTTGCATAATCTCAGGCGGCCGGTTATTGTCCCAGGCGGCGGTAGGTGGTTAATTCTGGCAGGCGGCAGTGGCAGGAGAAATCCTGCAGCGGCGACGAGCTATTAAATTTTTTCGGCAAGTGGATTGTGGTGATTAGCTGATTGATTGCTCGATAGTTTGTTGTCCACACAACATACGAACGAAGTCTTGAGGCATACAAGAGAATCACGTGAGTAAACGCTTCAATATGCAATTCTTATTCTTCTGCTTTTAATTAAGAATTTATTTGTTGCGCGATAAATCGAATAATTACATACCAAGATCTTGCGCGATGTTATTTCAAGCAAGGGTTAGAATAGTGATTGTGCTAGCGTCTAGGTGTTGGAGTTGAATACATAAGCAATGTTTGTATTGTACTTTTTCTCAGTAATATATCGATTTATGTTTTGGTATCTTGTTGTGCATTAATTGTCCATTATATTATGTAGTTAGATGATGAGGTGTCTTGTGTGACACATTAGATCATCATTGGTTAAAAGACATAATGTATAAATGAGGTTCGTAACCAAGACAGCTTTGGACAACTTGTAAGTTTAGGTTGTTATGTGATTCAGATAATTGGTTTGTCTAAACTAATTGAATCATATAGATATGCCCGGGGCATATTGAACTTAACCATTAAGAATAATTTGTCTTGTACTGATTTGATAGACAAATCGTTCTTGGTATTCTATCTCTTAATCCCTAGACTCGAGAGGGCATGAGGATTAGACATAGTGTACTTTGATCTGCCAATGGGTGAGGTCAATTGTTACCAATAGTCTCGGTAGGTTGGGTGCGCTTGTTTAGTTACTTGGTGTGCTGCTGCTTGTCGAAAGGAAACCATGTACCAGTGCATCCGGGGTGATGGTGCTCCCGAGATGAGCTCGTAAAGTTTATTATACTAAACCTGGCCGGTGGACTTACGTCCGGTATAGTAAAAAGGTCGAGTGGTACTAGTCTCAGAATTAAAGAGGTTAATTAATTAATTTATCAGTAAAGTAATATATTAACGAGCACTATATCTTTGATGTGGGGAGATTATGAATATAATTTAATTAAGTTGTTCCGAAAGCAATTCTAGTGTATGATGGTAGTGCCATAATTAATCCGTTAGTGGTACGATTAATTATGTATTGGGTTATTGACAATTGTAGATTTAATTAATTGAGTAATTAATTAATCCTTGTGTCAGTTGGTTGTGAATCATACCAGGAACTGGTTTGGGATAAGTGAATCCTTGTGTCAGTTGGTTGTGAATCATACTAGGAACTGGTTTGGGATAAGTGGATCCCTGTATCAGTTGAATGTGTATTAGTCCAGGAACAGGATTGAAGGAAACAGAAACCCAGTAGGAAGGCCAATCCTAAACCAACTTGGGGTCTCTCTTGTAACTCTATATATAGACATGAGATTAGTTATTCAAGACATACAATTCAATAGATTCATAATCCAAGAATCTAGAGAGAGAAAAATCCTAGAGAGAGAAAATTCTCTCTCTCAAAGTCAGATTTTTAAGAAGTCTTTGCGGCTGGTTTCTCTTTCGTTTGGCCGAATTTTGGCCTGTTTTATACCAGCTGCGTATAGTTTTCTCTCTCTCTGGGCGGTGCATTTACAGTATGTGCCAGGTGCAACGGTGCTGGAATTTTCTGGCAGGTGGATTGTGGTGATTAGCTGATCAATTGGTTTTTAGATCGTTACCCACACAATGTGAAATCAAAGTCTTGAGGCATACAAGAGAATCACCTGAGTACACGTTTCAAAGGTATTTTTCTAAGATTCCACTTTTAATTAGAAATTTTGTTGCGTGATAAATTGAATGAGTGCGAACCCAGATCCTGTGCAATGTTATTTCAAAAGGGTTGGAATAGCATTGTGCTAGCGTCTTGGCCTAGCCAGAGATTATGATTCTGGAATGCGTAGCATGAAAGTGAGTTTCTGGCTAGGCCCGGGCAGATAATCTTTCAATTGGTATCAGAGTCTGGTTTTGGGTTTTGTGCTTATTCAATTTGTTACATGGTTTTATTTGCAGGTGGTTAAGAAATACCGACTACTATGGTTACGTGTGTATGGGTTTTAATTAAACTCCGGGACATGTTCGGATTTGATTTTGTTATGAATGTTTGTAATAGTATAACCACGTGCTAGAAGCCGTGTAGGATTAGATCAAATCTATAGTAGGATTTTTTCTATGTAATTTCGATTATTTAATTTTCCTAGAAAGCCTTGTAGTAGGAGAATTAATTTTTTTTTTGTAATCGAAGGTGTTATGATGGGCAACTTGAATTCATGGGTTTTGGGTTGTCGTTAATTCGTAGAAACCCAGGAAAACCCAGAACGAATTCCAAGAAGACCAAATAGCGTGATAAAAAGCGAAGGAGGGTGTGGCGGCAGGGGGCGGCACCGGCAACCACACCCCGGCAGCAGTCGACGGCGACCACCAGCAGTAGCGCCGCTGCCGCTGCTGGCGCAGCCAGCGGTGCGCAGCAGGAGGCTACGCCAGCCGCGGCAGCAGCTTGCAGCAGTTGCTGCGCAAGTGCGGCCCATTCGGGCTGCGTTTTTGGCCCGTTTTTCCTCCAATTTTCATTTTTTGAAGGTCAAGACTCTCTCCATCGAGTGACGTGACGGGACACGAGATCAAGGCAGAATATGGAAGCAATTAAAACCATAATAGTCGGAGAATTTATTTTTCATATTTATTTCCCGTATTTATTATTTTAGTTTTTATGCTTTATTTTTATGTTGTATTTTAGATGCATGATTTTATAGCATGTTGGTTTTACGGTTGCATATAACTTAGGGTTAGTTAATTGCATGTTAAAACCGGAAAAACCCTCAATTTGGAAATGTGAGTGGGAGCGGGTTGGTTTAATATTCCCATGGCCACCATTACGAGTTCATATGCGATGTGGGTGGGCTTGTGCGTTGGCATTAGGGCCTTCCTCCATTCGGATGAGTCCAGCCCCGAGATCGCTAGATTATGAATTTCTGAGTAAGATGACTAGAGTAAGTTTAACTAGGAGAAATGCGACACCCTCTCCATCTGAGGTGCACTATCGTGAGGTAACAAACTCAGAAGTCACATAATGGCATACACTTAGTGTACGATATGCAGTATTCCTCCCAAGAGGTTACGCTGCTTATTTGTACAGCTGAAAGCACCGACTATTAGCTACATTTATCAATAGATCGTTTGGTCAGATAGTGTAGTTAATAAACTTGGTTATTCTCAAATGAATGTGGGTTAGCGTAAACGTCCACACTGCGTGACTTGCGAGAATCCCGGTGGATGAGATGTTGGTGGATTATAATTATTGTTTTAAGGGAAATCAATAATTAATAGAATTTCATGTTTTTCAAAATTCTAGGTTAATAACTGAAACATTGTCTGTTTGTTAATTTTACAGTTTTATCGATATGACATTCAACCCCTTAGCTGCTATTTTGAAAGACAATAAATTAACTGGAACCAATTATGGTGACTGGAGTCAGAACTTAGACATTGTCCTGATGGCTGAACAATATAAGTTTGTGCTCACCGAAGTATGTCCAGATGTGACTGATGAGAACTCTCCTCAAGAGGATAGGGATGCCTATGCCCGGTGGAGAAAAGCGGATGAGATGGCACGGTGCTATATTTTGGCCTTCGTGTCAAATGTGCTGCAACATCACCTCATCCCATGGTCTCTGCCTTCAACATGATGGCTCACCTGAGAGAGATGTTCGCACATCAAGGCAGGACTGTTAGGCAAGCAGCCATGAGGAAGTTAATGAACTCAAAGATGGCTGAATGCGGATCAATGAGAGATCATGTGCCACACATGATCAGTAACATCAATGAGATAGAGGTGTTAGGAGGAGAAATCGACCCAGAAAGACTGATAGATATTATCCTCCAGAGTCTACCATCTTGTTTTGAGCAGTTTTGGGTCAATTACAACATGAACCAAAGAGTCTACACTCTACTCGAGCTCTTAACCGATTTGGTGGCGGCCAAAGGCATCTTCCACGAGAAGAAGCAAGCTTTGGTTGCAGTAAAGGCTTCAGGTTCTTCTTCTGCGCCTAAAGGCAAGAAGAATAAGAAGAATAAGAATGCTGGGAAACTTGCTGTAAAGCCCGAGATCACAAAGAGGAGCAAGCTTAAAGGCAAGTGCTTCAAGTGCGGTAAAATGGGACACTGGAAAGCGGATTGTCCAAAGCTTAAAGTTACGATAGTTTCTGCCCTAATTACTAAGACATGTTTAGCGGTGATTCTCACAGATACTTGGTGTGTGGATTTAGGCTCCACTGATCATGTTTGTAATTCTTTGCAGGGGTTCCAAGTAACCCGGAAGCTTAAAGAGCGCGAACTGGACATCTACATGGGCGACACTACACGAGTGTCAGTAGAAGCAGTGGGAGTTTTCAATTTAAATTTCAAAAATTGTAGATTAGAGTTAGTTAATTATCATTATGTACCGAGTTTTAGAAAGAACCTTATTTCGGTTTCTAAACTCTTAAAGAACGGTTATAAGTTTATTTTTTCTGATGAGTCTGTATTTATTAGAAGAAATGGGAAACTTATTTGTTCTGGTTCATTGGTTGACAATTTATTTGTGGTTAACTCTAATTCCCCCGCTGCGCAAAACATAGAAACAGGTAGCTCTTTATCTAACATTAATAAGAGGAAGAAACCTTCTGAAATGAATCAAACCTATCTTTGGCATCTCAGGCTGGGTCATATAAACCTTAGTAGGATTCAGAGGTTGGACAATGATGGACCTTCAGGTTCATTAGAGATTGACAGTTATGCAACCTGCGAATCTTGCTTGGAAGGTAAAATAACCAAGAGACCTTTTGAAGCAAAAGGTTATAGAGCTAAGGAAGTATTAGAGTTGATTCATTCTGACTTTTGTGGACCAATGATGGTCCAGGAACGGGGTGGGTTCGAGTATTTCGTGACGTTCATGGATGACTACTCAAGGTACGAGTACATTTACCTAATGCGTCACAAGTCCGAATGTTTTGGCAAGTTCAAAGAGTTTCAGGCAGATGTGGAGTAGCATCATGGTAAAATTATCAAGACACTGTGTTCAGATAGTGGTGGGGAGTACCTGTCCCATGAATTTCGAGAATACCTCAGTGAGGTCGGAATTCAGTCTCAGTTGTCTGCACCTGGCACGGCACAGCAGAACGCTATAGTAGAAAGGAGGAATCGGACTCTCATAGAAATAGTTAGGTCTATGATGAGCTACAGTGATTTGCCAAGTTCATTCTAGGGATATGCCTTAGAAATGGCGATGTATATTCTTAATCTTGTACCATCTAAAACCGTGCCTTCAACCCCATTAGAGTTGTTGAATGGGCGCAAGCCCAGTCTAAGACATCATAGAATTTGGGGTTGCCCAGCACATGTGCTTAAGGCAGATACGGCTAAGTTAGATGCGAGAACTGAATTAATGTTGATTGTAGGATATCCTAGAGGAATGAAAGGTGGTCTGTTTTATAGTCCTAAAGATCAGAAGGTGGTGGTTAGTACCAACGCTAGATTTTTGGAAGAGGACTATGTCTTAGACCACAAGCTCAAGAGTAAGATAGACCTAGAGGAGCTTAGACGACAAACTACTAATCCTGATGTACTTGCACAAGTACATACACCACACACTGCACATGAGATCACAAATGATGCTCCTACACAGGTGGTGCCTCGTTGTAGTGGATTAGCGTGGGAGAGGCCTCAGACCTAGTCCCAGACGTGCCTGAACCTGACCCGGTTAACTACAATGAGGCTCTCTGAGATAAAGATGCAGAGTCTTGGCATAAGGCAATGATATCCGAGATGGGGTCAATGGACCACAATCAAGTTTGGGAGCTGGTGGACCTTCCTGATGGGTTTAAGCCCATTGGATGCAAGTGGGTCTACAAACGTAAGAGAGGACCTGACGAGAAAGTGGAAACCTTTAAAGCTAGGCTGGTGGTGAAGGGGTACACTCAGAAAGAGGGAATCAATTATGAGGAAACCTTCTCCCCGATAGCCATACTTAAGTCGATCCAGATTCTCTTGGCCATAGCTGCTCATTTAGACTATGAGATTTGGCAGATGGATGTCAAGATAGCTTTCCTAAACGGAAGTCTTGAGGAAACCATTTTTATGCAGCAACCAGAGGGATTCATTGAAAAAGGCCAAGAACATAAGGTTTGCAGGCTTAAGAGGTCCATTTACGGACTTAAATAGGCATCCAGATCTTGGAACATCCGGTTTGATGAGGTAATTCAGTCCTTCAGATTTACTCAGTGTTCGGATGAGCAATGTGTGTACCGCAGACGTGACGGAAACTCAGTTGTATTTCTTGTGCTTTACGTAGATGACATTCTATTGATTGGAAACAACAAGAAAGTGTTGTCAGACGTAAAGGCATGGCTGTCCAAGCAGTTTGATATGAAGGACTTAGGGGAAGTAAGACATATCCTTGGGATCAAGATAATTCGAGATCGTAGGAAACGTTCATTAACGCTCTCCCAAGCTTCGTACATAGATACCATTCTGGCCCGTTTTAACATGCAGAACTCCAAGAAATGTTTTTTACCTTTCAGACATGGATTGTATCTATCTAAGGAACAGTCCCCTAAGACTGTTGAGGAGATAGAGGCCATAAAGACAGTTCCCTATGTTTCGGCAGTAGGAAGTCTCATGTATGCCATGTTGTGTACGAGGCCTGATATCTGTTATGCCGTTGGCATGGTGAGCAGATATCAGAGTAACCCCAGGAAAGCTCATTGGGAGGCAGTAAAATGCATTCTCAAGTATTTGCGCAGAACGAGAGACCAAGTTTTGGTATATCAGGCACCTGAGCTGGTACCCCGAGATTACATCTAAGGCGATAGGGACAAGAGCAAGTCTACCTCAGGGTATGTGTTTACTCTGGGCGGTGGAGCTATAGTTTGGTGGAGTGTCAAGCAGAAATGCGTGGCAGACTCTACCATGGAGGCTGAGTACGTTGCCGCATCAGAGGCAGCGAAAGAAACAGTATGGCTCAAGAACTTCCTAGTGGACTTAGATGTGATTCCTGGTTTGTAGAAATCTATCACTGTTTATTGTGATAACAACAGTACAGTAGCAAATTCGAAAGAACCACGAGCCCACAAGGTGAGTAAACATAGATAGCGCAAGTACCACTTGATACGAGACATCGTAAAGAGAGAACACGTGGTCGTGGCTAAGATAGCATCAGAGGATAACCTTGCAGATCTGTTCACGAAGATATTGACTTTGAAAGTCTATGAGGCTCACGTAGAGGGCATGGGAATCAGATACTTAGGAGAGCCATGATAGTTTTTCTAGATATATAGCAGCAGAGTGTATAGGAGTTGTATGTAGATGTATACTTAAAGCACAACTTAAGTATTAGTGGGAGATTGTTAAAGTTGAATACATAAGCTATGCTTATATTGTACTTTTTTCCAGTAATATATCGATTTATATTTTGGTTATATATTGTTGTGCATTAATTGTCCATTTATATTATGTAGTTAGATGATGAGGTGTCTTGTGTGACACAGTAGATCTCATCATTGGTTAAAAGACATAATACATAAATGAGGTTAGTAACCGAGACAGCTTTGGACAAACTGTCAGTTTAGGTTATTATGTGATTTAGATAATTGGTTTGTCTAAACTAATTGAATCATATAGATATGCCCGGGGCATATTGATTTTGACCATTAAGAATAATTTGTCTTGTACTGATTTAATAGACAAATCGTTCTTGGTATTCTATCTCTTAATCCCTAGACTCGAGCGGGCATGAGGATTAGACATAGTGTACTTTGATCTGCCAATGGGTGAGGTCAATTGTGGCCAATAGTCTCGGTAGGTTGGGTGCGCGTGTTTAGTTACTTGGTGTGCTGCTGCTTGTCAAAAATAAACCATGTACCAGTGCGTTCGGTGTGATGGTGCTTCCGAGATGAGCTCGTAAAGTTTATTATACTAAACCCGGCCGGTGGACTTACGCCCGGTACAGTAAAAAGGTCGAGTGGTACTAGTCTCAGAATTAAAGTGGTTAATTAATTAATTTATCAGTAAATTAATATATTAACGAGCACTATATCTTTGATGTGGGGAGATTATGAATACAATTTGATTAAGTTGTTCCGGAAGCTATTCTGGTGTAGGATGGTAGTGCCATAATTAATCCGTTAGTGGTACGATTAATTATGTATTGCGTTGTTAACAAATGTAGATTTAATTAATTAAGTAATTAATTAATCCTTGTGTCAGTTGGTTGTGAATCATACAAGAAACTGGTTTAGGATAAGTGAATCCCTATGTCAGTTCGTTGTGAATCATACCAGGAACTAGTTTGGGATAAGTGGATCCCTGTATCAGTTGGATGTGTATCAGTCCAGAAACAGGATTGAAGGAAACAGAAACCCAGTAGGAAGGCCAATCCTAAACCAACTTGGGGTCTCTCTTGTAACTCTATATATAGACAAGAGATTAGCTATTCAAGACATACATTTCAATAGATTCATAATCCAAGAATCTAGAGAGAGAAAAATCCTATAGAGAAAAAATTCTCTCTCTCAAAGTTGGATTTTTAAGAAGTTTTTGTGGCTGGTTTCTCTTTCCTTTGGCCGAATTTCGGCCTATTTTATACCAGCTGCGTGTAGCTTTCTCTCTCTCCGGGCGGTGTATTTACAGTACGTGCCAGGTGCAGCGCTGCTGGAACTTTCCGGCAGGTGGATTTTGGTGATTAGCTGATCAATTGGTTTCTACATCATTGCCCACACAACGTGAAATCAAAGTCTTGAGGCATACAAGAGAATCACCTGAGTACACGCTTCAAAGGTATTTTTGTAAGATTCCGCTTTTAATTAGAAATTTTGTTGCGTGATAAATTGAATGAGTGCGACAGATCCTGTGTAATTTTATTTTAAAAGGATTGGAATAGCATTGTGCTAGTGTCTAGTCCTGGCCAGAGATTTTGATTCTGGAATGCGTAGCACGAAAGTGAGTTTCTGGCTAGGCCCGGGCATATAATCTTTCACAAGGCCTTGCTAGAGATTCCGATTCTGGAATACACGAAAGTGAGTTTCTGGCTAGGCCCGGGCAGATAATCTTTCAGTTGTTTTGTTCAAAGATATTTTGGATATCATTGGCATTGATAGGTTCTGACATATGTCTGGTATCCTTTTGTTTGAATGGGACTGCTTTAATTTCTACAGCCTTATAGGTTGTGGTAAAAGGCATCACCGGAGGCATCTCTGACTTTACCTTCTCCCCTTCTGTGACCTGCCAAATTTTAGCCACACAAAGTTCCTTTTCTTTCAAAAAGGGATATTCTATATTATGACTGGAGGCATAATAATCAAACCACTTAAAGAATACCACATTAACCTTATGTTTACTAAAGAAATTATAATGTTCTTCCTGAATCTTTTTCCAATCTTTACCTTGATATTTAGCAAAGAACCATTCTCTTTTTATTTTATTTTTTTCAAAATAAAATTCATTTTGTAGTTTTTCTCTTTCAAAATTAAATTATGATTTTATCATGTTTAATTCTCCTACATTATCTGTCATAGTGGAATAAGTAGGAGATCTGGGAAAACTATTACTATCAGACGAGTCTTTTTGAGTTTCTACTTTATATCTAGCTTGGGGGATTTTAGATGAATTATCTAAATCATGCAAACTTGTATTAATCGCTAAAACAGAATGCTAAGGGGGTTGTTCTAGTTTTCTAGAATATGAAAAAGAAGTAGACCTAGATGATTCAGCTTCTTCCTTTTGAAAATTTCTCGTACTAATCGACCTGCCAAATGTTATTTTTATAGTTCTACTAGCATATTGAGTGATTTTAGTAGGCACAGTGCTTCGGACTGGATCTGGAGGAGCTATTTCTTCTAAAAGCCAGTCATCTGGCAAAGAAACATCTTTCCATCTAATACTTTATAGAATAGATAATCTTGATCTATTCATATCTGTTTTAAACAAGATGGTTTCTCCTTTCATTGAAACCATTCTTGCTCCTATGTTAAAAGTTGAGATTAAGGCCTTATATCTAAGCCTATATAAGATTGTAACAGGAATAGATCCTTCTTTTGCTTTTATATTAAATACCTTAATGTTTAAAGTTAAAGTATCTAAAACATTTTTATCCTGCAAAGAAACGCAGAAGTTAGGAAAACAATCAAAATAGATTGGACCTTCACAGAGGCTAGTTTCTACCATTCTAAGTAAGAAATCTTCAAAGTCTAAAAATCTGCAATCTCTTAATCCGAGAAGTAAAACAGAATTCATGCCATCTTTATTAAGAGGTTTAGCGGCTATTTGGACTAAACCAAAATGTAAATAATTATAACCATTTTCTATGATTTTCAATAGTTTTTTAAGATAAAAGTTGAATTGTTTCAACAGGTTTTGCTAATGAAAAAGCTTGTTCCACTATTTTCACTGAAAAATCAGAAGCCATTTTCCATTTATCTCTATAAACATCATTTGTTGGTCTCTTTGGTATTTTCCAATTATCCTAGTCTTGGGACAAGTTTTCAAAATTTATTTCTTCTTTAAGAAGAATATTGTTTGAAGACCTACTTGAGGAGGCCTCCGAAGATTTTTCAGAAAAGTTTCTAAAAATATAGGACATAATTATAATAGCAGAAAATTAAAAAGAGCAGTGAATCAGGAATAACAGATAATAAAGTGATTCAAATTTTAATGTAAAACTTACTCCCTTCTGGACTCATCACCTTCCGGTTCCATGGATCCCTGGATAATAATTCTTACCAATGATAATGAAGATCTGAGTGTTGAACTTTGAATTAGTAAACTATGCTCAGGGTCAGGCCAGAAATCTATCTGGCACTTCAACAGTATGGTCCGGGCTTGTCAATCCTTTTAGCCTACTCCAACTACTGCTGGCACTAACAGATCCCGATCATAAGTTTACTGATCCAAGCTCAAGAACATAGATCTGCAAAAATATTGTTAAGAATAATTGAAAAACATATATAGTTACCCACTTCCCCTTCTGGCTCTGATACCAGAAAGGAGGTTGGTCCCTAAAAAATTAAAAGAAAAACAAATATAATACAGAATGGAAAGTGGGTGGCAGACGGACTGTCACTATAATGTTAGATGCAGAAAATAAATGTTAGATAGTTAGTAGTACTGGAATGTAAAAGTTAGGTGCAGGAAATAAAATGTTAGATGCAGAAAATAAATGTTAGAAAGTTAGTAGTCATAAACAAAAATAATAAACGTGATTTCAATTAAGACATAATAGTTTCACAATTGAAACTCCAAAATAGTTAACTGCTCTGGGTACATCACTTACTTATATATTCTCCAAAGCTTGGGTATAAAATAAGAAAATTATATCTAAGAATGTGAGGGGGAGAGGAGAGAAATGTAGAAGGGATACAAGAGAAAAATTTAGAAATTACAAGGGGAAAGAAATTACAAGAAAATGGGGAAAGAAACTTAAGAAAGTACAAAGGAAAGAAGAAAAAGAGAAAGAAAAGAGAAGGAAAAGAGAAAGGAGAGAGAGAATGTAGTAAGGAATTTGGGTTTCCTGAACCTGATTTACTGATGCTGGTTTCCTGAATATGCTTCTACAAGATCAAACAGGTGGTCTTCAAGTGCTTCACAAGAATAAATGGGTTGATGTCACTCCCTTGCTTGGAGCACTAGTAATTAACTTGGGAGATTTTCTGCAGGTACAACTGACTGATGTTTTGATCTTGATTAGTTAAAGAAACTAAAACAGTTAAAATGGAGCATAGTCTTTAATTGGAAACTTGATTTCCTTTATGCAGCTCATCACAAATGACAAATTCAGAAGCATGAAGCACAGAGTCCTGTCCAAAACAATTGGTCCAAGAATTTCAACGGCTAGCTTCATGGGACCTATGACTAGTGAAGTAGTTGCATCACAACTATTTGGGCCAATAAGGGAGTTGTTATCGGAGGAAGATCCCGCAATATACTAGGAGACAACCTTAAAAAACTACCTAGCACACTACCACGCAATATACTAGGAGACAACCTTAAAAAACTACCTAGCACTCTACCACGCAAATCTACATAACAATGATGCCAATTCAACATTACTGCAGTTCAAGTTATCAAAGTGTTTGATCGATACCTCCTGCCATATTTCTAAGATGTCATTTCCCTTGCACTTGACGGTTTGATGTGTTTGACTTTGAGAGTTTGTGGCCTGATAACTACCAAACTTTGTTTGTCTATTATTGAGTTGGCTGAGCCAGCAATTTCTTTATTTTGAGTAATAATATAAGGTACTGTATTGCGAGTTAGTAATATAACTTATAAGGTTGAATTCAAAGTTACATCGGTGAATTGTTTGTTTATGATCTTTTAAACTCTAATGTTAAATTTTTGGAAAATATTTCATTTTTGGTTCTCAAGTTATGATCTCATCTCGGTTTGGGATATAAAAGAATTGGAAACTCTTTACTTTAGTGAAGAAAATATTTTGTATATTTGATATTGTTAAATATAATAAAATTTTGAATATGAAAGTTATTACATTGTATTTTCAAAATGATGTTATTACCATGTATAATATGTGGGGTGTTTTCTTGTAATCATAAAGGGGTGTATTATTTACCCGCCACCATCTCCTCCTTAATATAACAACGCTTATCTTTGTTAACTTTCGCCACCCGCCTAAATCGCACACTTTAATTATTAATATAACTTTATTGTTATGAAAATACGTGATTGATTCTAATTGAATGTCTATAATGACTATATGGTATAATTGAATGTCCATACTTATTATATGGAATAATTTGATGTGATATTCAGTTCCTACATGTAAACCCCTTCTACTAATATAAATAGAAGGGTTATTCAGAATTCAAGACACATCTAATACAAGAGACTTCTCTTATATTTCTCTCTACATTGTTATTACATTATTCTGTTTGTTTCATTCGTAATATTTTTTTTATAACATGTTATCAGCACGAGGCTTCAACCGTGATAGTAAGTTTATCTTCTCTACTATTATGATTTTAATATGCCCATGATCATATTATTATGCCCTGTTAGGCGCCTAACGCCTAACGCCTCTACAACAATAACTGGCAACGGCAACAACCTTCTTTTCTAAATTCATAGCCTGTTTAATAATTCTAACCCATTCTTTAATTCAATATTATCATACTGAGGATTTCTCAATAACAAGGATCTAAACTATGAATTTACATAATTACTCAACTTTTATTCTAACCATAAAGCTTTTAGCCTCTCATACTAATGAATATAATTCAAGAAAATAAAATTAGAAAACTTACTGGTTTGATGACACCAAAATAAATATAAAGAAATCCCAACACTGCTTATAAATAAGAAAACCTCCGCTGGAGTAATATATTAACTGAAAGAAATATACAAAGAGAGAAATATACAAAGAGAGTTGTGTACAAGAGAGAGAAGAGAAGGGGCAGAAGAGGATGCCTTCCTTCTGCTACGAACTAAGCTATTTATAGCAAACAAAATATAACTATTATGGACTTGAAAATATCATTTTGAAGTCCAGTTACATTATTAGACCAAATGGGGTCATTGCTTACATATTAGACCTAATGAGGTCACTACTGACATAATGAAACTTTAAGTCTCCATCATTTTTATGTCTCCATCGGCTGCTATCTTCATTCTGCTTTATGTCTCTATCGGATCATCTTGCTTTTGCCTTTATCTTTGGCTTGTTCTTCTTTGTGGAGTCCAGCTATCAACTCTTGCAATTGCTCGTTCATGAACTCTTCATCAAGCTCTTCTATATCATCAGGATCCTAAGCAAATTCATCCATATTGTCTTGAGATTTGCTGGAAGTCATAGAAATGTCTGACTTATTATCGTTGGAATTATGATTTTTCAAATGTTTTTTGAGCTCATCCATGTACGCCTGTATTAGGTCCTGTTGAGACACATGCTCCTTTTGCAATTTCATCTTCATAGCAATGTGCTGGAAAGGATCAATCTCCTTTTGACTTTGAGTGTCTTTATGCTGCATATAATGCGTGACTTTGTCTTGAATAATCATTAAGACTTCTTGACCATATGAGGCATCAGTGGTGGGATCAATTTTATTCATTTTATCCTAAAACTGTGTATAAGCAGTTTGCATAATACAAGGTAATTTATTATCAGTATAACTGATTTCTGGTACCCATCTCCAAATCCAAGGGATGGAGAATTCTATAAAGAACCACATATTAGCAAGTTCTTCAGTACATCTATTGGATGCCACCAATTTTGATATTTTTGGTGAAACTTTGACCCAATTTCCATAGGAGGAAAGAAATGTTTTGGGAATGATGGTTTTAGATGGGCCAAATCTATACCACCATTTTATAAACCAATTAGGTATGAGATCATTATAAATGTTTCCACATACTTTTATGAACCATGAGTGTTTTTTATTGGGATTTTCATATAAGAACACTTGATTATGAGCTTCGATATAATCCCAATAATTGTACTTATAAGTAACTCTATTTTCAGGAACTATAAATTCCTTATCTTTCAGAGTAGAAAGTCCTCATTCTTCTGGAGAGATAATCTTTTTTATGATAATTTTGCTAAAATTATAAATTGGAGTTCCCTGATGAGGGTAAAAATGTTTTATTGTTAGTTTTGAATACAGAAAAGCTATGGCTTGTATCAAAAACTAATATCCACAGTTGACATATCATTTTGTTTCAGTATAAATTTGTTCCTTTATATCATAGAACTAGATAACGGGGTGTGGACAGACACAGTAGATACCGTTATTGGTGAAAATATTGATATATAAAAAGTATGCTCGTAACCGAGATAGTCTGAACATACTATCGGTATAGGTTATTGTGTGGTTTGGAAATTAGTTTATCTAAACTAGTTTAAATCACACGGATATGCCCGGGGCATATTGAGCACGACCAGTTTGGATAGAATTGACTTATACTGATCGGCGTAGTCAATTCGGTCCTAGTATTCCGTCTCTCAATCCCGAGATTGGGATGGGCGTGAAGGTTGGATATCGTGTGCTTTGATTTGCCAAAGAGTGCGGTCGATTGAGGCCCATACCTCGGTAGGTTGGGTATGCGGTGTTTAGCTTCTTACGTGCCGTTGCTAGTCGGAGGAATCCACGTACCGGTTCGCCGGGTTGATGGTGCTCCCGAGATGAGCTCGTAAAGTCTATTATACTAAACCCGGCCGGTGAACTTTATGGTCGGTATAATAAAAGGACAAGTGGTACTAATCTCGGAAATCAAGAGGTCGGTGAATTAATTTGTCAGTAAATTGATAAACCGACGAGCGCTAGATCTTTAATGTGGGGAGATAGAATAAAATATAATGGCGCAATGTAAAGTCGTTTTCGAGCGGTAGTTCCATAATTGGTCCGTTAGTGGTACGACCGATTATGCATTTGACTAATCGACAAGGTGAATTAATTAATCCAAAAGGTTTAATTAATATTTAATCGACAAAGTGAATTAAGAAATTAATTCAATTTGAATTAATTAATTCTAAAGGTTCAATTAAATTAAATTAACAAAGTGGGTTAAATAAATTAATTTAAATGGGTCGATTGGACCTGATTAGTCGGGAAGACTTAGCGGTCAACGAAAGTCAAATTAAAAGGCCTAACTCGAGAGCCCATTAGGTCTCCAATTGAGCTCCTATAAATAGAAGACTTGAAGCCCAAGAAAACCTAAGGAAGTCTTGCAAGACAATTCATTCTTGCTTTCTTGAGTGAGAAGGTTTAAGAGAGAGAATTTTTTTTTTTTTTTTCAAGAATTCTTTCTCAAAAACAAACCTGATTTCTCACTTGTTCTTGACTGGATTCTAACCAAAGATCATAGCTTTATATTTGGGTATTATTCTGCCCAGTTTTTTGGTTCAATCCACTGCATATTGCTGCCCAGTTCGTCAATCTCCAGCCGGTTTTCTGCAGCAGTTTTTCACGGTTTTGTGCAACAGTTTTTCACGGTTTTCTGCAGCAGTTTTTCAGGGTTTTCTGGCGGCAGTTTTTGCTGCTGTCCAGTGCGTTTGATTCGGCCTGGGCTTCGTTGATCTCTTCTTGGTGATCCGAAGCTTGGGCTGTCTAGATCACGACTGGGCAGTTCGAATTCCTGCTGTTGGAGTGGTGTTTATATTTAAAGGCAGCAGCTTTTTGGGCAACAGCAGCAGGATTTTTGTGGGTTGAGTTTTGTGATCAGTTTTTGGTTTGTTTGAGTCCAGTTTTAGAGAGATTTCCTTGTGAGCTAAGTAAGTAGACTTCGATAGATTATTGCCCACGCAATATTCGAAGTTTCTACGGAGATATCAATTGGATTTCTATTGGAATCGCAACAAAGATTGGATTTTTTCTTTAGGCAAGGGACTTCGCTACAAAAGGTAGAATCTTTAAATTCCGCTTTTATTAAAGATTAATTTTTTGTGTCCCGATTAATAAATTAAATAAGTATAAGCCTAGATCCGTTCATGGGTAAACTAATTTGAGCCTGAGCTTGGTCGAAAGCTTCCGATTCTGGAATGCATTGCACGAAAATGAGGTTTTCGATTTAGCCCGGGCTTATTCAGTTTTCCTTCATTTATCTCACATGCACCAGAAACTGTTAGAATGGTTTCATAGTACATTCGGGGCTTATAAGCTCCATGAGCATGTACATAAATGCCACTAGTTTTTGATCCTATATCCAGGTATCTATTAATTATGAGCCATGGGTCTTTTCCCCACTGTAAATCTTTTTCTTCTATAAGAAATAGAACTTCTTTATGAGGATGAAGTTTATAATTAGTAATAGGATTTTCTTTAAGAACAGTTTCCACATATGATGGAGTGTCAGTAGAAGAAGAGGCTTCTTCTTTTTCTTGTTCCAAAAATTTTTGAAATTTATTATATAAGTTTGGATTTTTTATAAGATCCGTTGGATTGTTCGAAAGATCTGCAATATTATCTTTATATAAAGTTTTATTATAATTTTGAGAGAGCATATGTCTCCCTCTTCCTCTGCCATACATACCAGAAGTATGAGAAGTATAACCTCTGCCACCTCTGCCTCTATAAGAGTCCCTGGGTATCATCCTGTAAAAATTCACGAGAGAGAAAATCACGAAGACTATTATCTTTCCCTTTCTTATAAACAATATCAAAATCAAAGGGAGCTAAATTAGCTTGCCATCTAGCATACATTTGCTTAGATACATCATGTTTAAAATCTTTATTAAACATATATTTTGCTGCTTGGCAATCAGTTCTGATTATAAATCTCTAATTGTATAAATCATCTTGAAATTTTAAAGCACATCTAACTATGGCAAGTATTTCTTTTGCCATAGTAGCATAATTTTTCTGACTATTAGTCCATTTTCCTGAATAATATCTGACTAATTTTTCTGATTTATCATCAGGAGAAATTTGTTTTAATATACATCCATATCCTATATCAGAGGCATCTATCTCAATGATTTTAAACCATTGAGGATTTGCTAATATTAAGCATGGCAATGATTGAACTTTTTCTTTAATTTTTTGGACTGTCTTAGTATGTTCATCCGTCCAAGGTTTAGGTTTATCTTTTAGTTTATCATATAAAATAGCAGTATCATATGTTAAATTTTTGTAATAAGGCAGAATATAATTCAAACTTCCTAAAAACCTTTGTAATTGGGTTTTATCCTTAATTTCATCAGGAAATTTAGAAGCAAAATCTATACTTCTATCTATAGGAATTATTTTTCCCTTTTAAATATTATGACCTAAAAATCTAATATTGGTTTGAAATAAAACCATTTTTGATTGAGATATCACAAATCCATTATTCTTTATAATTGTTTTAAAAATATTCAAATGTTGAAAATGAGATTGTATGTCTTTAGAAAATACCAAGATATCATCAATATAAACAATTATGAAATTACTATAAGGAATAAAAACATCATTCATAATTTGCTGGAATTCAGACGGTGCATTTTTTTAATCCAAAAGGCATTACCTTCCATTCATAATGACCTATTGAAACATTAAAAGTTGTTTTATATTGATCAGATTCTTTTATTTGAATATGCCAATATCCTGATTTTAAATCAAACTTTGAAAATATTAATGCATCATATAATCTATCTAATAAATCCTTCTTATTAGGAATTGGATTTCTTATCCATTTTAAGACTTTATTAAGAGGTTTATAATTTATAACCAATCTAGGTCTTCCCCTTTCTATTTCACTGTGTTTATTAACATAGTATCCTGTGCATGACCAAGGTGATTCAGAACTTTTTATTAGTCATTTTTCTAGTAACATACTTATTTCTTGTTTACATAACTCTAAATATTCAGAGTTCATTTGACATGGTCTTGCCTTTGTCTTAATCATAATTTTTCCATCAAAATCATCCTCATAAGGAAGACTTATAATATGCTTCTTTCTATCCCAGAAAGCATTAGGATGTTCATTACAAATTTCATTAGAGAAGGTATTATAAACACTTTTTATTTTTTCTTGTAATTTAAGATTATATTTCAAATTGTCTTCGATAGAAAAAGAGTTAATTTCAAATTTTAAGAAATTTATTTGATTATTTTTTCTATTAACCAAATCTTTCAATTCATTTATAAATCTAGTATTAGGTTCAGTTATAAACTGAAAACTGACCATTTTCTTATCATATGTACCTATAAGCTTATCAGTGTCAATATGGGTTATTGGAAATATCTTCTTTATAAAAGAAGTACCAAGTATGATCTGACTAGTAATATTCTTTGCTATTAGAAAGCTTTCTGGAATGTAGATTTTATTATTACAAATATAACCTTTCGATAATTTATAATTAATATCTAAGGCTTTACCTCCTGCATGTCTAACAATATGAGTTGTTTTCTCAAAGTATCTAGTTGGGATTATTCCCTCTTGTATAACACTAACATCTGCACCACTATCAATAAGAGCAACTAACTCTATTTTAAAAGAGTGATCTATTAATAATTTTATACTAACATGAAATTTAAAAGAAGATATAAGATCCAATGATCCTAAGAAATTTTCATTTCCAGTGTCTTCTATTAGCATATCATAATTTTCCTTTATATTATCTTTCTTTTCTAAATAAGAAACTCTTTCATCTAAATTTTCATTAATCTTTTTTAAGATTTTTATTTCATTCTTAAGATTATTAATCTCTTTTCCTAAATCATCTGTAGTTGTAGGAAATTTCTCTATATAACTTTTCCGATTTTTTAACATCTCATATACTTTAGTCATTGTATATGGACTTTGACTATCTTCGATCTTATTATTATTTTGACTAGATTCTGGAATATTATCCATCTGTTCTATTATTCTAGATCTCAATTCTTGATCTTTTATAGATTTTAGAAATTCTAAAATAGTATTATTATTTAAGACATTAACTTCTAAATCCAAGTCTTGAAATTGTGATAAAATTTTATAATATTCTTCATCTTCACTATTATTATCTGTTTGCTCTATATTATTGCAATTACATTCCTGTTCACTTTCTGAACTATTAGTTTCTGCGATTTCAGATATTTCTGACTCATACTCAGAATCTGAATTTATTATATGAAGTAATTCTTCTTTAAGTTGTTTATCAATTTCTAAACTATTAATTTTCTTTTTCATTTTGCATTTATTAGCAAAATGTCCTTTTTGTTTACATTTATAACATGTAATATTATTCATGTCTTTCTTATTATTTCAAGTATTATTTCTGTCTAGTTTTCTAAATTCTTTTTTATGTTTCTTATCTTGAAAATATTTTCTCCTTTTATATTTATATTTAGGATATATTTTATAATTCTTTTCTTGTTTTATTATCTTATCTTTGGATGGTATATTCATCCCAAATTGGCTACAAAACTGCCCTAATTTACGCTTTTCATTTAATCTTTGACTTTTAATTTGTTGATTTAATTTAATCTCATTACATTAGGCTAAACCTTCCTGTATGCAAATTCCTATTAATTTGCCAGAAGTATAAATTTCATAGGGTATATTTATCCTATCCTTTCTTAATACCTTTTTAATTCTTTCTGCAAATAAATGTGGTAGTCCATCTATAAATTTAGACTTCCAGTGATTATTATTACTATCATTTAATTCCATTACTCTATTAAGGAATGCATCTTTGTACCACCTAAAATCTGAAAGTGTTTTACATCTCAGATTCTGTAATAAAGTGCGTATATTTTCAGCATTATCTGAAATTCTTCCAGTAAAATGTTCTAGAATTGTTACTATCAGTGTATAAACCGCATTTTCAGTTGGTTGTGAAGTTGATTCTTCCATTTTAACTGTTTTAAAGATCTCATCTTTATTCTGTGGGGTTACATAATTATCCCACCAACATTTAAGTTATCCTGTAAAACCTGAAACTATCATTTTAGCTATACCAACATCAGTATTACCATTGGCTTTACATATGCTACTATACATAAGCATTCTATGAGCTGTATTATAAATCTGTTTTTCAACAAATCCATCTATATTCCATTCATAGATACATTTTTCACTATAACTGTTATTAAGTATTCCTGATGAAATTAAGGATAAAACCCAATTACAAAGGTGTTTAGGAAGTTTGAATTATATTCATTAGTATGAGAGGCTAAAAGCCTCAAGGTTAGAATAAAAGTTGAGTAATTATGTAAATTCATAGTTTAGATCCTTGTTATTGAGAAATCCTCAGTATGATAATATTGAATTAAAGAATGGGTTAGAATTATTAAACAGGCTATGAATTTAGAAAATAAGGGTGTTGTCGTTGCCAGTTATTGTTGTAGAGGCGTTAGGCGTATAGCCCGGATTGCTTTGATAAATTTGTAGTTCTGTGTAATTGATTCTGTAATATCCTACGTGTCTTTGCTTCTTTAATCATCATGCTGAGGGTCTCTCTATAATTTGCAATACAATTATTACTTTCTTAACCCTACAAAAATAAGACAACATTAATATCACACGTATAACCTCAAAACAACAATAAAGATGTCATGTAGTCCTATTTTGACACCCACTACTTTCCATGCTAAAAACTTAGTAAAATTAACGTTTCACAAAGTAAAATGCTCTATTAAGAACATTGATTGACCATCGAAAAAGTCAAAACAAATGATACAGGTCTCATTCCACTATTACATTTGAAGAAAAAAAATTATGAAATGGAATGAAGAGAATATTAGAGAATTCATTCATTTTCTTGAAGAATTTAAAACTTTAGCCACTATATTTATATTTTGTATACAAAATATTTAGTATTTTATTAAATTATATTCTATTATAATTTTAATTTATTCTTATATTATTTAACATGATTAATTTTGTAAATTACTCTCGAACTTGGGCAACGCGCGGGTTCTTCCACTAGTATCTTAGAATCTCCAATGGCATATAATGGAGTGGATAATAGTGTGGGCTCACCTTCATTAATTCCTTATCTTGCATAATAATCATTGGAGGGGAATGGGATAATTATCTTTTTTTTTTTTAGAAAATGGGGTAATGGCTGACAACCATTATATATATATATATTAATTTTGTTTTCATAAAGAGCCGTCAATGGCTCTTTCTTTCTTTTTTTTTTTTAATTATTGTTCTTCTCTTTTTTTTTTTTCTTCCTCTTCTGTAAATACCTCACCACTTATACAATCCAATCCTACAATTCCATCCACTATTTTGGAAACGTTTTGGAATTAATAATAGTGAAAATTAATGTAATATGTTTAATATTTAAGTCCTATTTATTACAATTTATATGTTTTTTTATAATATTTGTACGCATGTTTAGTTTATTTTTTTTAATTAATATTTTATAAAATAATTATTTATATATTTTTTTATGTTATATTATTTTTCATGTTTATTTAATAAAATAAATTTAACTATTAATATAATTATAAATATTTATATTGTAAGTAAAATAAATATAATATTATAATGAGTTCATTCATTATCTTATTATAGTATTAAATAATTAAAAAAATTAATAAAATAAAAGATTAATAAAAAGTTGATATGGCATTATTAAAGCGATTCATTATACAAAAAGGGTATAATATCACCACTGTGAGCATCCACAATCCCCCACCCCCACCCACCACCCAAAAGTTTATAATTACCATTGGCTGACATGGTCAGCATTTTCTTTTCTTTAATTTTTTTTATATTTTAAAACTCTTTTCTACTCTTTTTCTTCTTCTTATTTTTTTTTTCTTCTTTTCGTACTTATTTGTTTCCTTCCTTTCCCAAATCATACAATTTTTTCTTTTATTTAAAATAAGCATATATTATCATTAATTTTTATTTTTTAAAAAATTTATTATTTTAATTAATATTTTATGAAATAATTATTGATATATTTTTTATGCTATATTATTTTTTATAGTAAAATAAATTTAAATATTGATAATAATTATAAATATTTATGTTATGAATAAGTGAAATAAATATAATATGATAGTGAAACCATCCATTATCCCATTGTAGTATAATATAATTGGAGGAGAAAAATTAATGAAATGTGAAGTTGATGAAAAGTTGATGTGACTTTGTTGGACCATTTATTATATGGGGTTGGGAGCTAACCATTGTGGATGGGGACCAAGGAGGTAACTAGGGATTTATAGAGCATCCATAGCAGTTTAATCCCCTCCTTATATAATAAATGGGTCTAACAGTGACATATTAACTTTCTACTAAATTCTAATTTTATTATCCTTCTCCTTACAATTGTATTATATTACAATAGATAGTAGATGGACTAACTATCATATTATATTCATTTCACTTATTTTCAATATAAATATTTAAAATTATTATCAATATAAATTTATTTTACATATGAAAAATAATATAACATAAAAAATACATCAATAATTATTTTATAAAATAAATTAAAAAAATAAAATTCTTTTTAACAAAATCGATAAATAATAAATATTTATAGTTATTTTTTTAAAGAAAAAAAGAAGAGTAATATTTATACAAGTAATTAAAATTGAAAAAATTTCGTGAAATGAAAGCTTTTTACAAAATTGGTGATAATTTATACTTATATTTTAAAAAAATAGAGTAAATTCCAAAATTGGTCATCATACTATGGTCAGTTTCCAGTTTTGGTCATCATACTTTCAAAACTACTTTTAAGGTCATCATACTTTCATTTTATTTTCAAAAAAGGTCACTCCGTCCATATTGGCTGTTAACCCTCTTAACGAAACCTTTTTTTGAGGGCATTTATGTCATTCTCATTTATTTTGCTTTTCAATTTCCATCCAGTAACGCGCTACATACTTAACAAGGGAGATCAGATCAGGATTATATAGACATCAGATCAGCGAATACTTGACATCAGATCAACAGACTATAGATATCAGATCAAGAATATAAAAGAAATCATACAGTAGAACTAAAACATACTTAACAATGGAGATCAGATCAGGATTATATAGACATCGGATCAGTGAATACTTGACATCAGATCAACAGACTATAGATATCAGATCAAGAATATAAAAGAAATCATACAATAGAACTAAAACATACTTAACAAGGGAGATCAGATCAGGATTATATAGACATCAGATCAGCGAATACTTGACATCAGATCAACAGACTATAGATATCAGATCAAGAATGTAAAAGAAATCATACAGTAGAACTAAAACATACTTAACAATGGAGATCAGATCAGGATTATATAGACATCAGATCAGTAAATACTTGACATCAGATCAACAGACTATATATATCAGATCAAGAATATAAAAGAAATCATACAGTAGAACTAAAACATACTTAACAAGGGAGATCAGATCAGGATTATATAGACATCAGATCAGCGAATACTTGACATCAGATCAACAGACTATAGATATCAGATCAAGAATATAAAAGAAATCATACAGTAGAATTAAAACATACTTAACAAGGGATATCAGATCAGGATTATATAGACATCAGATCAGCGAATACTTGACATCAGATCAACATAATGATGCAACGAATGTTTTTTAACTTAAGAATTTGTTTGTATTTGTTTTTTGGATAGTTGATGTGTATGAATTTTTCTTCCAATTCACATGAATGTATGTAAAATGCTCTTTTATTTTGTACTGGATTGCAACCAAATTTTTTTTGTATAAATAATTAATATTTCATTTGTATAAATAATTATTATTACAATATAATTACAATCAAAAAAATTACAATATAATTATTTATACAAATGAAATATTAATTATTTATACAAAAAAAAATTGGTTGCAATCCAGTACAAAATAAAAGAGCATTTTACATACATTCATATGAATTGGAAGAAAAATTCATACACATCAACTATCCAAAAAATAAATACAAACAAATTCTTAAGTTAAAAAACATTCGTTACATCATTATGTTGATCTGATGTCAAGTATTCACTGATCTGATGTCTATATAATCTTGATCTGATATCCCTTGTTAAGTATGTTTTAATTCTACTGTATGATTTCTTTTATATTCTTGATCTGATATCTATAGTCTGTTGATCTGATGTCAAGTATTCGCTGATCTGATGTCTATATAATCCTGATCTGATCTCCCTTGTTAAGTATATTTTAATTCTATTGTATGATTTCTTTTATATTCTTGATCTGATATCTATAGTTTGTTGATCTGATGTCAAGTATTCGCTGATCTGATGTCTATATAATCCTGATCTGATCTCCCTTGTTAAGTATGTAGTGCGTTACTGGATAGAAATTGGAAAGCAAAATAAATGAGAATGACATAAATGCCCTCAAAAAAAGGCTCCGTTAAGAGGGTTAACAGCCAATATGGACGGAGTGACCTTTTTTGAAAATAAAATGAAAGTATGATGACCTTAAAAGTAGTTTTGAAAGTATGATGACCAAACTGGAAACTGACCATAGTATGATGACCAATTTTGGAATTTACTCAAAAAAAAAAATATATATATATATATGTATAGTTGAGGAAAGAAAGAAAAAGAATGAGAAGAAGGAAAAAAAACAGAGAGAAATAAAAAGAAGAGAAATGGTTGCAGAAAAAAGAAGGGAAAAAAAAATGCTAGCCAATCATGTCAGTCATTGTCCCATTTTCTGTACCAATACGAGATAATTATCCTAAGCTAATTATCCTAAGCATGCTGCAGTGATGATTATGCGCCCCATGGAGATAATAGAGGTGGGTTCTCGCCCCAAGTATCTTCCGAAAGTGTATAATTACCATTGTGAGGGAGTATAATCGTCCCGTGTAGCTCCACAAAATGGGAGAATTGTTGAATGTCAGCATTTTCTTTTTAAATTTTTTTATATTTTAACTCTTTTGTACTCTTTTCTTTCTTCTTAATTATTTTTTTCCTTATTTTCATATTTCACTTTCTCCTTTCATTCACAAACCATACAATTTTTTCTTTTATAAAAAGAGTGAATTTTAATAAAGGTCATTATACTTTGATAAAGTTTAGATTTTGATCACTAACTTTTAAAAATTAAAAAAAGTCACTAACTTTTGCATTTGAATTTTGGTTTTGGTCATTCAATCTATATTATCCGTTAAGCCCACTAACGAATCAAAATTTTGAGTGTATTTCTATCCAATCATACCCAAAAAAACTCATGGCTTCCTTTTAAATTTTAAAAAAGGTCATCATACTTTGATAAAGATTAGGTTTTGGTCACTAACTTTTGCATTTTAATTTTGGTTTTGGTCATTCCGTCCATATTATCCGTGAAGCCCACTAACGGACCAAAATTTTGAGGGTATTTCTGTCTAATCATACCAAAAAAACCCATGTGCTTCTTTTTTTTTTACTATTTATCTTTCTTCCCCTCACCCTCCCCTCTTTTTTTTTTTTTTTTCATATTCATCTTTCTTCTCCAGCCACCCTGCCACCCTTCTTGTCGGAAACAACAAAACCCATCACCATTCTCCCAGAAACGTCCAGAAATGTTTACATCCATGCATGTGAATTTAAGCCGATCTTTTTCACATCCGTCTTTGTAAAAAAATCGGCTTAAATTCACATGCATGGATGTAGACGTTTCTGGGAGAATGGTGATGGGTTTTGTTGTTTCCGGCAAGAAGGGTGACAAGGTGGTTGGAGAAGAAAGATGAATACGAAAAAAAAAAAAAAAAAAAAGAAAGAGGGAGGGTGAGAGGAAGAAAAACAAATAGTAAGAAAAAAAAAAAAAAAAAAGGAAGCACATGGGTTTTTTGAATATGATTGGACAGAAATACCCTCAAAATTTTGGTCCGTTAGTGGGCTTCACGAATAATATGGACGGAATGACCAAAACCATTCAAATGCAAAAGTTAGTGACATTTTTTGAATTTTTAAAAGTTAGTGACCAAAATTTAAATTTTATCAAAGTATGATGACATTTTTTAAAATTCAAAAGGAAGCACATGGGTTTTTTGGGTATGATTGGACAGAAATACCCTCAAAATTTTGGTCCGTTAGTGGGCTTAACGGATAATATGGACGGAATGACCAAAACCAAAATTCAAATGCAAAAGTTAGTGACTTTTTTTAAATTTTTAAAAATTAGTGACCAAAACCTAAACTTTATCAAAATATGATGACCTTTTTTAAAATTCACTCTTTTAAAAAAATACATAAGTATATATTATCATTAATTTTTATTTTTTTAATTTATTATTTTAATTAATATTTTATGAAATATTTATTGATATATTTTTTATGTTACATTATTTTTATATGCCATTGTGAATGCTTTTATAAATATTTATAATTACTATTAATATTTAAATTTAATGAAGATACTAGGGATGGATAATTGCGTAGGTCCCACCCTTAGTATCTCCATTGCCAGTAGGGCTGGCAATTCGTGTCGTGTTCGTGTTATCGTGTTCGGGTTGGCGTGTTGGCGTGTCGAGAAACCCCCAACCCTAACCCGACCCATTTAATTAATCGTGTCGAAAACTCCAACCCTAACCCGACCCATTAATAATCGTGTCGACCCGAACCTAACCCGCGTAACCCGTTTAACTAAACAAGTCAAGTCAACCACCCGACCACCCATAGATTTCAAGATCGAGATCCCATGCAGAATCGTTTTGTAATTAAATGTAAAAACACGCAACATATATTTCATACATATTATGAACGTTTTTGTTGTATGATATGATTTTTTTTTTATTCTTGATCTGATATCTATAGTCTGTTGATCTGATGTCAAGTATTCTATGATCTGATGTCTATACAATCATGATGTGATCTCCCTTGTTAAGTATGTTTTAGTTATATTGTATGATTTCTTTTATATTTTTGATCTGATATCTATAGTCTGTTGATCTGATGTCTAGTATTCTCTGATCTGATGTCTATATAATCCTGATGTGATCTCCCTTGTTAAGTATGTTTTAGTTCTATTGTATGATTTCTTTTATATTCTTGATCTGATATCTATAGTCTGTTGATCTGATGTCTAGTATTCCCTGATCTGATGTCTATATAATCCTGATGTGATCTCCCTTGTTAAGTATGTTTTAGTTCTACTGTATGATTTCTTTTATATTATTGATCTGATATCTATAGTCTGTTGATCTGATGTCTATATAATCCTGATCTGATCTCCCTTGTTAAGTATGTTTTAATTCTATTGTATTATTTCTTTTATATTTTTGATCTGATATCTATAGTCTGTTGATCTGATGTCTAGTATTCTCTGATCTGATGTCTATATAATCCTGATCTGATCTCCCTTGTTAAGTATGTTTTAATTCTATTGTATGATTTCTTTTATATTTTTGATCTGATATCTATAATCTGTTGATCTGATATCTACTCTATTATTATTTTTTAAAAAAAATTTCGTTCATAATATGTATCATAATATCTAAAATTATTTAATTATAAAACAAATAAAATGATAATTTAATTATAAAATAAACAATTTTTAGTTATTTTTTTTAATTTTTCGGGTTAACAGGTCAACCCGCCAACCCGGCGGGTTGACCTGAACCTAACCTGGAGATAAACGGGTCGACACTAACCCGACCCATTTACTTAATAGTGTCAAAAAACTCAACCCTAACCCGCTTTTTTTCGTGTCGTGTTCGTGTCGTGTTGTCGTGTCGTGTCAGAAATTGCCAGCCCTAATTGCCAGTATAATTGCCATTGGAGCGTGACTGGAATAACTATAACGTACTTCTGCATATTTTGGGCCAATGGCTTGCCCTTCATGTCAGCATTTTCTTTTTTTTAATTTTTTTCAACTATTTCTCTTCTTTTTATTTCTCTCTTTTTTTCCCTTTTTCTCATTTTTTTTATCTCAACCATATATATTTTTAAAAAATATAAGTATAAATTATCACTAATTTTTTAAAAAGTCTTCATTTCACAATTTTTTTTAACTTTAATTGCTTGTATAAATATTACTCTTTTTATTTTCTTTTTCTTTCAAAAAAATAACTGTAAATATTTATTATTTATCTATTTTGTTAAAAATAATTTTCTTTTTTAATTTTATTTTTATTTTATAAAATAATTATTAATATATTTTTTATGTTATATTAAATATTGATAATAATTATAAATATTTATGTTGTAACTAAGTGAAATAAATATAATATGATAGGGGGTCCATCCATTATCTTATTGTAGTATAATATCATTGTAGGGATAATGATATGTGACACTGTTGGACTCATTTATTATATAAGGAAGGGATTAAACCGTTGTGGATACTAAGAGCATCTCCAATGGTTTTACACTACATTCAGTTAATAAATGGGTTCAACAATACCACATCAATTTTCTATTAACCTCTCATTTCAGGATTCGTATACGGTGGGCCTATAGGAGGATGATGAATTTTACTCCTACTGTAGCCTGCACGCATTCCCAGTCGCAGTATACACGCTTGTAGACACACGACTTAATTAAACCCGAATACTTTACTTTCTCCCGCTCTGAAACTGAAAACCCAAAACCCTTCATTCGCCTCTCAAACCGATTTCATCCCCACGATCTTCATCTTTCCCATTAACAACATCAGATCACCACAATCTAAATTTTTAACCACAAATACGTTCAGAAACCACTGCATTTCGAATTTCTTCTCTTCTTCCGGTTCAGAAAACACCATAACCATCATCTGCGCAAAGAAAAACTTGTTTTTCAACTCAAATGCTACAAAAAGTCTCCAAATCGAAAGAAAAACATGCTGTTTTTCTCAAACCAACATTTTTCCAGCTTCGACATTTATCTACAGGTACGAAAACCCTAATTTTCTAACCATTATACATACATATCATAGGATTTTAATTTTATATCTATTATTTTCTTTGAATTATTAGGGTTCTGATGTCTGTATTATTGTAATATGATATATATTTTCATTTGATCTGATGTCTGTTATACGCTGTTATTTTTGTTTTTTTCTTCGAAATGAATTTATATCAAAATTAGTGATCGATGTTTATATTATGGTGATCTGATGTATGTTATATGTTGATCTGATCCCTGTATTATCGTGATCCGATGTCTGTTTTAGTTCATTGAAATATTTGCCTTCAATAATTTGTGATCTGATGTTTGTATTCTTTTCGTCTGATATATATTTTCAGTTGATCAAATGTTTGTTATATGTTGTTAATTTTGTGAATTTAAGCTATTTTTTTCACAAAGACAACCCACCGCGTCTCAGAACAACTAGCACCACTTCCAAAAATGTCTATATCCATTCATGTGAAATAAGTTGATCTGATGTGTGAATTTAGTTGATCTGATGTGTGTTTCCTTGATCTGATGTGTGTATTCAGTTGATCTGATCTCTGTGTTTTCGTGATCTGATGTCTGTCATATGCTGATCTGACGTGTTCATGTTGTGATCTGATATCTGCTTTCTTCTAATCTAATATCAACTTATTTTTGCTAACATACTTTTACTGACATATTACAGGAAACAACAATATAAACATAATGGCTGATAAAACCAAGCAAGTTGTTCAATCACAAGATGACAGTTCAGATTTTCAAGAAACCCCTAGCAAGTCGTTACAACATACGTACAAAAGTAAATCGGACAAGAAAAGAAAAAGAACAGGAAGTTGTTCAACCATCCCAAAAGGAGCAAACAAGTAAAAGGATGAAACTGCCTGCAAAGAAGAAGACAAATGAAGAAATTCTTCAACAATTACAGAAGAAGGATCTGCAGCAGAAGCAACAACAAAAAAAGACCAATATGATGGTCAATAAGGAAAAGAAACAGGGCGATGTGGATGTCCAAATCAAAAAAAAAAAGAGAAAAGAGAAAAAAGAAAAGAGAAAGGACAATGATGATGATGCTGATAATGAGATGAGCAAAAGATTCAGTTGCAGTACATCTCCAAACGGTATAAGTTTTGTGCTTTCTAGACTCTCAGAACCACAAAGAAATGCTGTGAAGGATATAGGCTTTGGCAGCTTCATCAGTATCAACTACACCAAGATGCCAAACAAATTGGGACAATACCTGCTCAAAAAATTCAACTCTCTCAAGTTGAGACTGGAGCTAGAACAAGATACAGTTATTCCCATTGCTGAAGAAGATGTGGAATTGGTTCTTAGCTTCCCAAGAGGTCCAATTGAAGTTGAAGAATACACAACTACTGAGTCAAATGGTGAAGATTATGAGTAGAATGTCGAACGCTACTGTCAAAGATTTGGCATGCCACCCACAAAAAGACCAACCATCAAGCAGCTTGAGTACATTGTCAACTATCAGGACTACAGTGACATCAACTTCATCCAGGATTTCCTTATCTACCTGGCCACTACATTTCTGTACCATCATGGGAGCATCAACAACATCAGATATCGGCTCCTCAAATCCCTAAATAGCATTGATCAAATAAGGCAGCTGAACTGGTGTAGCTACACGTTCAGAGCATTGGTGGAATGCCAAGAGAAGTATTTCCACAAAGATGGCACAACATCAACAGCCTACAATGGACCACTCTCTTTTCTGATTATAAGTCTCTCATCTAGCTTTTCTCTATTCATTTGATTACTGATCTGATGTCTGTATTGTTGTGATCTGATGTATTTTATATGTTGATCTGATGTCTTTTTTAGTTCAGTTAAATATTTTATTTCAATAACTTGTGATCTGATGTTTGTATTCATTTGATATGATATCTTTTTCCTGTTGATCTGGTGTCTGTTATATACTGTTAATTTTGTTTTAGTTGTTTCAAATAATTTTCTATCAAAATTACTGATCTGATGTGGGTATTGTTTTGATCTGATGTCTGTTATATGTTGATCTGATATCTATTTCCTGTTGATCTAATGTCTGTTTTAGTTTGTGTAATGATTTGCTTTCAAAAATTTTATTTTTTTAACTCACACCTAACATATATTCTTCAGTTATTCTATGTTGATAGAGTTGTGTATGGAATTCACAAAGACATTCCAAGAAACCTACCAACATTCACAAACTGGAGTCAGAGTCAACTATTTGAGAGAGCAAGACTTGAAGAGAAGAAGGGAGGACATGGTCAAGGCTGGATAAGAGAAAGGGCTACAACCGAGGTGCATGTGGAAAAACCAAAACATGCACATGCTTCTGAAAAGACCGGCACATCGAAACAAGCCCCAACAACATCAAAGAACAAGGTAAACTTCTGATCTGATATGTTTTATTTGATGATCTATTGTGTACTATTTAATGATTTGATTTCTATATAATGGTGCTTTGATCTCCATTTGTTTTACAGTATGCTTTCTTTTATAGTTGTGATCTAATATGTGCTATATGCTGATTTGATATCTGTTTTTTCATGATCTGATGTCTCTATAATGATGCTTTGATCACCCCTTTTTTAATTGTGTTTTCATTCTATAGTATGCTTTCTTTCATAGTTCTGGTCTGATATGTCTTATATACTGATTTGATGTCTATTTTATCGTGCTCCGATATATCTTTTATATAGTAATATGAAACTAACTAACTATAACAATTATATTCTACAACAAGATTTTGAAAATGCTCATTAAATGACGCAATCAGTGGTTAATTTGGCAAAGTCCATGATGGCTTTCATCAAAGCATGACACAATGTTCTATACGGTATGTGCAGAAATTGCGAATAAACTACAAGAGGATTACAACAATATGTAGAAGAAATCCGCCACTGTACGATTGGAAGAAGATATGCCAAATTTCAACCTCTGTACACCTTCAGAAGATGAAGAATTTGCACCTGAAGACAGCGTTCATGAAGCAGAAAAAGAACCAATACAAGAAAATGTTGGTATTATGTTTAGGCGTTTAATCTAATTAAACGGCGAAAATCCTAAACACTAAGGATCGGGTCTTATCCTTGAAGCGTAATCGGTTGCGCACATCGCCTGGCTCCTCTGAGAAGATGGCGTTTCGTCGTCTTTCCTTTTAACACTTCCTTGAAGCGTCCTCTACTCTCAGGCACCGGAGTTCTTCGATCCTAGTAAATTCCTGTGAAAGAAGTTTTGCTTTTGGAAGAGAGAGAGAGAATTTTACGAGAGAACAAACAGAAAACAATTTTCTAGTTTTTAAAATTCTGTGTGAAACTTTTCTATCAACAGACTTATTTAATAAACTAAGTCTGATAACCAAAATCCCACAACCACCGGGTGGTTAATAAAATAAAATATTTAATATTATAAAATATAATATAATATTTTACTTTTATTGATTTGGGTTTTACTTGACCCATGGATCAGGCTGATGGGTCAAGAACCTCAATTGCAACTAGGTCCCTTGATTTGTCAGTCTCTCTCAATTCTTCCTGAGTAATTAATTAACTATTAATTAATACCCCAAAACTTCTCAATAATATTTAATTAAACTATTTAATTTAATATTATTATTCTAAGTATTACAATTATACCTAGTATCGTCAAGAATCTTCGAACTCACTTACGTGCAATCCTGTAGGTTCATTCCAAATTGACAATGGATAAATTAATCTCATAGACCTCTAGCAAGACATGATGACTACTCAATTTAGAATGGATGGTCGAATGGTGATTCAACGCAACCTTTCTAAGCATACTATGCACGGTCCTCTACATCGATATCCCGTTTAGCATAAGGCATGGAACCATCATCCTTATTAAGCTAAACAATTTACTTGATTTCTCAGTGACACTGATTCTATTCGAGCAAATAATAACAATTATCATTTCTCGGGCATGGCCATGCACTTCTCAGTTCACTATCAAGTGGCCCAGATATCATCTCTCACTTAAGAGAGATTTGTAGTCCAATCACTTCACCTACAAATCTTAGCGTGACTCATAGTGTACCCAATCATACCCATACTTGGCAACCTGTTACAGTCCCGTTAGGCATATGTCAAAGTACACCATAATTCACCTAAGACCATGCAGTGATTTCTGGTCTAAGTATCCTCGTACGAGTATGCTCAAAAGAATCACTCATGATCTATTAGTCGATGGAGTGTTTCTTTTAGCGGATTGATTTCATGAAATTAGATATGCACAAGAATATAATTATCATGAAATTAACTCATTTGATAAACAATCAATTAAGCGATAAATGTCATATTTACATAAATACCCTCAAAGTTTATTTACATAAATAGCCCTCATTAAGGCACATACACCAACAATCTCCCACTTGCCCGATGAAGGGCTATGTTCTAAACTGTTGAAGACCAAGCTCTATTACATGTCTATCAAACTTTGACTGTGGTAGAGCTTTTGTGAGAGGATCTGTTACATTGTCGTCTGACCCTATTTTGCACACTTTCACATCTCCTAGATCAATGATCTCTCGGATGAGGTGAAACTTTCTGAGTATATGTTTGGTTTTCTGGTGTGACCGAGGCTCCTTAGCTTGTGCGATGGCCCCGTTATTGTCACAGAAAAGTTCTATCGGATCTTGGATACTCGGTATCACTCCGATGTCTGACACGAACTTTCTCAACCAAACAGCTTCCTTTGCAGCATCTGATGCAGCAATGTACTCAGACTCTGTTGTAGAATCAGCTGTTGTATCTTGCTTTGAACTTTTCCAACTTATTGTACCGCCATTCAGACTAAACACGTAGCCTGATTGTGACTTCATGTCATCTTGATCTGTTTGGAAAGCAGCATCAACGTAACCTTGTACAATGAGCTGTTCTTGTCCTCCATACACCAACATTAATCCTTTAGTTCTTCGTAAGTACTTTAGGATTGCTTTGACTGCAGTCCAATGATCCATCCCGGGATCTTGTTAGTATCTGCTAGTCATGCTAAGTGCATGTGCAACATCCGGACGGGTACATAACATGGCATACATGATAGATCCTATTGCCAAAGCATATGGTACTCTACTCATTGTATCCTTCTCCTCTCTTGTTGAAGGACCTTGGTTCTTCTTCAAGAGAAGGCCATGTCTAAATGATACCTTACCATTTTTGGAGTTAGACATATTGAATCTTTTCAATATCTTGTCTATGTACCCTTCTTGACTTAGTCCCAGAAGCCTTTTAGATCTATCTCTATAGATTTTGATACCTAGTATCATTTCGGCTTCTCGTAAGTCTTTCATAGAAAATACACTCCCCAACCATTGTTTGATGTCTTTCATCATGGGAATGTCATTTCCTATGAGTAGGATGTCCTCCACATATAGGACGAGAAAAACATTCTTGCTCCCACTAACCTTCTTGTAAACACAAGGCTCATTTTCATTCTTTATGAAGCCGTAATCTTTTACTGCCTCGTCAAAACGAAGAATCCAACTCCGAGATGCTTGCTTTAGTCCATAGATGGACATCTGAAGCTTGCATACATGATTTGGATGCTCTTGATCGATGTATCCCTCGGGTTGTTTCATGTAAACATCCTCGAGTAGGTTTCCATTCAGGAAAGCCGTCTTAACATCCATCTGCCATATCTCATAGTCATACTATGCAGCTATGGCGAGCATAGTCCGAGTGGACTTGAGCATCATGACAGGGGAGAAAGTTTCATCATAGTCTATACCATGAGTCTGTCTGAAACCTTTAGCCACTAGCCATGCCTTGAAGATCCCTCCAGGTCTTAACTTGAAAATTCACTTGCAATCGACAACCTTTGCCTGAACAGGAGGATCAATCAAAGTCCATATTTTATTGTCCCTCATGGATTGCATTAAAAATTCCATTGCTTGTAGCCATTTATCTGAATCTGGACTTTCTAAAACCTGTTTGTAGTTCACGGGCTCATTAGAGTCCACCAAGATCAAATCTTGATTGTCAGTTACGAGAAATCCGTATCTCTCGGGTTCATGACGAGATCTACTAGACCTTCTAGGTTCTTGTGTTGTTGACTCAGGCTGCTCATCTTCATGAGTTTCCATGTCAACTTCCATATGAGTTTTTGTAGATCGTTCTACATTCTCTTGTGGTTCTGGAACTTCTCCGAGTTCTATTCTACTCCCACTGTCTTTCTTGTACAGAAATTCTTTCTCTAAGAAAGTAGCTCATCGAGCAATGAACACTTTGTTCTCAGTTGGGTTGTAGAATTGATATCCTTTGGTTTCATTAGGATATCCCACAAATAGGCATTTGTCAGTTTTAGGTTCAAGCTTATCACTTTGTAAACGTTTTACATGAGCTTGACAACCCCAAACTCGTAGATAGGACATATAGGGCTTCCGACCCATCCATATCTCATATGGAGTCTTATCTACTGCCTTAGATGGAATACGGTTTAATAAGTAGGCAGCAGAAAGGAAAACATAACCCCAAAAGGATGTAGGGAGAGTCGTTTGGCCCATCATTGATCGAACCATATCTAATAGGGTACGATTCCTCCTTTCAGATACACCATTCCAATGAGGTGTTCCCGGTGGAGTCAGCTATGAAACAATTCCACACTGTTTTAGATAGCCATCGAACTCATCACTAAGGTATTCACCTCCCCGATCGGAGCGAATAGCCTTAATCCTTCTATCCAATTGATTCTCTACTTCGTTTTTAAACTCTTTGAACTTTTCAAAAGTTTCACTTTTATACCTCATTAAGTAGACATACCCATATCTACTATAGTCATCAGTAAAAGTCACGAAGTATTCAAATCCACCTCTGGCTTGTGTGCTCATTGGTCCACATACATCCGTATGTATTAGATCCAATAGCCCACTTGTTCTTTCCCCTTTCTTGTTGAAATGACTCTTTATCATTTTGCCTTGCAAGCAGGGTTCACATGTATCATAAGATTCAAAATCAAATGACCGTAGTACTCCATCCTTGTGAAGTCTTTGAACTCGCTTTTCATTTGCATGGCCTAATCGACAATGCCAAAGGTATGTTGGACTTAAATCATTTTTAGTTGATTTAGCTTTCTTTTCTATGTTATAGACTGGTTTTTCTTGGGTCAAATCCAAGACATACAGACCGTTACACATATTTGCAACTCCGTATAAAATATCATTTCGATATAAAGATAACGAATTATTCTCTATAATAAATCGAAATGCTTTATTATCCAAACTCGAAACTGAAATAATATTTCTGCTCAAAGCAGGTACATAATAACAATTTTCAAGTTCAATATTTAAACCAGAAGGTAATGACAGAGTGTAATCTCCAACTTCAACAGCAGCAACTCTTGCCCCGTTGCCCACTCGGAGATCCACTTCACATTTCTTTGTCATCCTTCTATTTCTAAGTCCCTGCACATTAGTACAAATGTGAGCCCCATAACCAGTATCTAATACCCATGAGGTGGACATAGAAAGATTAATTTCTATAACAAAGATACCTGAAGCTGAATGGTTGCTTTCGAGAAACTTTTTGCAGTCTCTCTTCCAATGACCCTTCTGTTTGCAGAAGAGACATGTATCATCCTTTTTGGATCTTGTCTTAGCAGATGGAGGAGCTTGTGGTTGGGGAGCAGTCTTACTGCGAACTTTCTTGTTCTGTCCAACTTTGGCCTTGCCTTTAAACTTCTTCTTCCCTTTACCTTTCGCTACTACCAACACTGGTGTTGCCTTCCGAATGGTCTGTTCAGTGTTTTTCAACATGCCATGGAGCTCAGGAATGCTCTTATCCATGTTGTGCATATTGTAGTTCACCACAAAATCATTGTATTCATCAGACAATGATGCCAAGATGATATCAATGGCAAATTCCCTAGGAAGAGGTGCATTCAATCACTCTAGGGTATCAATGTACCCTTTCATCTTGATCAAATGTGTGCTTATTGACGAACCCTTCGCCATTTTGCACGAAATTAAAGCTTTTATCGTAACGAACCTTTCGTTACGGGCTTGTTCACGAAACATCTCTGTCAGTGACTCGTAAATCCGAAACGCTTCCGAATTCATGAACTGCTTTTGAAGCTCGCCCGTCATCGACGCGAGCATCAAGCAAGTCACATCATCGGAGTCACTTTTCAGCTTCTCCCAGGCTCGTTGAACAGTTGCCAAAGCATTTTGTGGTGGTTCAGGTAAAGCGGTCTCCAAGACTTGTAGCTTCCTTTCTTGCTTGAGAACTATTCTCAAGTTTCTTTCCCAATCTAAGAAGTTTGGTCCAACCAATTTATCTTTATCCAATATACTTCTTAGAGTGAAGTTTGAGATAACATTTGTGTTAGATGATGCCATTTCTACAATGAATAAATGCAAAATATTAGAATGAGTTTTAAAATTAATTTTCCACAATAGCCAAAATTGAAATCCCTAACAATTTTGTGTTGGTGCTAGATTGTGGTCCGAAAATCCACAAAGAGTCAACCCCAGTCTTGCTTTGGCAAGTATCGTAGGGATCGGGCTCTTCTGGTAGGCAATGTTCAAATTACATTCCATGTAATCTAACGCTTTCCAATTGCATACCATGCAACTTTTCGGTGATAGGATGAACATTCCAAATGTTTGACACCATCCTATCTTTGCAAAATTAATCCCTAGTCAACTTATCGGGTCAAGCTAGGATTAATTTTCCCAAGTTAAACCATCCCTCAAGGCATCACATCAATCGATACCCATACAATTTTTTCATAACAAGTGGTAGTGATAAAGTTGAGCATCTAATACCCAAACAATTTTTCCACTCATTAATGGTAATAATAAAGTTGGGCACCTATTATGTGACAACTCGCCGCACGAAGAAAACCTGAGGCCCTTGGGCTCTCCAAGTCCACAGACGTTCGACGCTCTGGCGGGCCCTCAAGTATGGAAGCAAAATCAACTCGGGTTTTTTGGGATTTAAGTTTGATCGGCTTAACATGCATTTACATTTATCATTCATTTGCATAAATAAAAGAATGAATTAAAGCGTTGAACTGGGCTCTAATCTATTACAGGGCCTTAAAAAAAAAAAAAAAAACTTCATGTTTGGGCCTCCGCTCCTGGGCTCCACCATGGACTCCTCTTAGAACCTCCTTTTGGCCTAACTATTACATGATGATTTTTATAGGCACGCAGGCCCAAATTCAAAATTGGCTCGCAGTCCCCAACTTTTAAAATGTTAAAATTAAAAGCCCAATTCATGCTTTGAAACACATAAAATGCATATGCTCATAGCCGATTTTAATTTAAGCCGATTAATTTTAAGGATTGTGTAACTATTACAGAATTAAAATTGATCGTGTCATGATCAATTTTAATCAATCCTTCTGTTCATTTTACATTTATCCAAAATGATGCATGAACATGCTAGCATAATTATGATGCTTCACATAAAATTTAAACAATTTAAATTAAGCATCAAAATTAAATAAAGTAAAATAAATAACAATTCAAAATTTAAACAAATTAATTAATCTAATTAATTAATTATTTATTTATCTTTTCTAATTATTTTAATCTAATTAAAATAATTATTTAAAATTTATCTAATTATCTAATTAAGATAAATTTTCAAATTTAAAATTTAAATAATTATAATTATCCTAATCTAATTGAGATAATTATTCAATTTTAAATTTTAAATCATTTTAATTATCCTAATCTAATTAAGATAATGTTTTGAATTTAAATTTAAATAATTCTAATTATCCTAATCTAATTAAGATAATTTAATTCAAAATATTTAAATTAATACCTATAGGATAAAATTCTAAATTAATCCTATCTTTATCTAATAAGATTATTTAATTCCCAAAATTAAAGTCAGAAAAACAATTTCCTGAAAATTTTGAGTCGATTTTGTAAATAACAAAAATTCTGGGCTTAGGGTTTAAGGAGGCACAAAACAACAGGATTATTTTGCAATATTTTAAAACTTAAAATTGCTGGCTAGGGTTCACTACTAAAAAATTTAGATATTAGGACACTTATTTTAAGACACTTTAATAATAGTGTCATCATAGAAATATTATCAAGACATTTAAATAATAATTATTTGTAATGACACTCTTATAAAGATATTTTAATATAAGTGTCATAATCAAATTCTAATTATGACACTTATTTATGCTTTTACATTATATAAGTATTATTTTAAGAGACATTTATTAAAAATGTCACTAAACAATATGTTTAAAGACATTCTATTAATATTAACATTTTTCACTTATAATAATTCGCGGGTCAATAAATCGGGTTATAACAAAATTTGGATTTTTCAATTTCTTCAGCATCAAAAGCCCTCAATCGACTTTTCCTTCAACGATTGTCGAAAAATTTTGCTTGCTTTGGTCCGATCGAATTCATGTGAATACTTCCCAGCGCAGGTACCATTTTCTTCCAATTATGATTTCTTCTTTGTTTTCCTCATCAGAGGCTATTCAAGTTTTGGTTTCATCGCTTGCGGATGAGTCGCCCATGGTTAGAGAAGCCTCCATGGCTGCTCTTCAGGATATAGCTCCCCTGTATTACGCATTTTTCTCTTTAATTTTTGTACTCTTAACAAAAGAAATGCGGAGATTGTACAGGCAGTCAAAACATGTGTTACACTTTACCCATTTAGGGTTTGATCAGATTTTTTTCCCATTCGTTAACTAGGAATCCGCTGCTGGTTCTTGATTCCTGCTCTATTGTATCTCTAGGCGGACGGAGGGTACCTTATTTCTCTGTGATTATGAAACTTACATTAGTAACAATGGAGTATTTAGGTTGTTCGAGTGATGATTTTATTTAAAAATTTATTGATTGTGTTGCAGAGGTTTGGGAATATTGCGGGTTTATTTCAAGTAATGTCGGTTGCAATTCGTGCGTTGGATAAACGCGATGTTGAACCTTCTTACATGACAAAGCTCGCCAAGATTGCCACGGCTGAATTGATCTCATCTAAGGTAAAACCCCGATTGTGCTTCATATTATTGTTGGTATCGTCTTCCTGATCTCCTCTACTTATTTCTTAAGGAATTTAGTGCTGATTGGCAAAGAGCTGCCGCAAGCGTACTTGTGGCCGTTGGTTTGCATCTACCTGACCTAGTAAGTTACTTCCTTAATATGATGCAATAGATCGGCATTAATTTGTCTTCTCTTGGAAGTGTTGTTGGTTCAGGGTCTTGAGTGCCTTTAAATCATTATTTGGTGCATACAGGCATTGTCGGTCATAATTAATTACATTTAGATTGGGAATTTTTGTTAATATGTGATACGACTAGACAGGAAAGAATGGTGAGAAAACTGATGAACTCGGAATATTCTTAAAGCTTTCCATCTTCTCACCGTGGGGGTTAGCTTATTTGATATTCCCTTCTTTCTGAATGCCTATAATGGTCTGCAATTGGTTATATGCCACTCTGGCAGTCTGTTCCCCTTATTTTCAGGACCTTGTTTGCTGGTGTTACCTGCTTTCACATACCCTCATCGTCAGGATGAATAAAAAATTTCTACCAGTCAAATCATATGTTCCCGAAGCTCCTTTATGGCACTGGTTGATCTTATCTATTTTCTGGGGATGCTTTAACAGATTGTAGAGGTCAAATTAGGTAAAAGATTTTTTGTACATATGTGCATATACCAACTTGTTGTCTTGGCTGGGGTGGGAAGGGTGCTAATTCCATCTATGGATGTAACTATGCTTGACTTCTACTAAGGTCCCTGGACAAGAGTGAGGCTGGATGTTTGGTAAAATAATTTGAATGTGCAGGTTTTATTCTTCATCTAGTTTTAACCCGAGATTGAATATGGTTGATCAGCTTTTTATGTTTATTGGGCCTTTTTCCCTTTCCATTTGCTGGTAAAATAACTTAGAATGTTTATATACGATCGAACGTGATCACATCTAGATTGAGAATTTCTTTTGCAGATGATGGAAGAAGTATTTCTTCATCTCTCAGGGGCAAGTTCATCAAATCCTGCTATGGTTCAAGTGCTTGCTGACTTTGTTTCAGTTGACGGTTTGTGCTTTATTTCTGGATATATATTATTATTGGTTTTTTGTCTTGCCTATGTTCTTGGTTACTGAAAGTAAAGGATCTGATGTCTAGTCTTGATTTTGAAGCTTTGCAGTTCACTCCAAGACTTAAAGCTATACTTGCACGAGTTTTGCCCATTCTGGGGAATGTTAGGGACACAAACCGGCCAATCTTTGCAAGTGGTACACCAATAATCTTCTGCATCACTCTTGATATACATAGTTCATTTGCTGGTGTATTGTTCAATTTCTTATATGAGCAACATGGTGTAGATTATTTGGCGGGGGGTGCGTTATTTCATATTTATGAGTAACTTATAGTTGCAGGAGGCAAATACTAAATCTATTTGTTCCTTTTATGGTGGTTTCGGCAATCTAGTTGTTGGCTGTGTATCAGTAAATGTGATTAGTAGCTCAATGTAAACAAGAAGATCTGTTGTAAGTGATGTGCCAGACTTTATTTTCTAAATTATGAGGAATTGTTTTTTATTTATTCTAGGGAATTGATCTAATTTATTGAACCTAAATCTGATATACTCATTCCCGTTAACAATCGATTTTTTATCTAATTTCCTTGTGGAACCTTGAACATTCTTTTCAGCATTCAAATGTTGGTGTCAGGCCTGTTGTATGTTTTAGCATTCAAATGCTCTGAGCCAATATATCTTACGTACCCTGTGGAGATCGCATTGTAATCCACTGTACAACATGTTGTATGTTTCTAAGTGATTGAGTTGTATAGTGCACTGTGAGCTAATGTGGATTGAGATAGTTTGATAATATGATGGTAATGGTGATGAAAGTGTAAGGAGTTCAATATTGTAGAGTTACTTCACCTGGTTTATTACAGGACCTCACTGTTATATTATCAACACTGCTTACAGTGGTTTGCATCAGCAATGATGGTAAAGAACTTTCAAACTTCTCAGTGGGACTCAAGGTGATGCTTTATTGCTATACTTTAGGTTTCTGGTCTGGCTTGCATGAATGTATCAGATGTATGTGAAATTATATGGTGGAATTCACCTTTGGTTTTAATATTGGTTACAACATCTTCTCTCCTGGCTTTCTTCTGCTACATCTTCTTACATTTGAACCTTTTTTCAAGAAGCAATAATGAACTACTTATTCTTTCCCTTGATACATTTAAACCTATATACCTTGTATTTTGTGAACATCAGACATATAATGAAGTTCAGCATTGCTTCTTAGCCGTCGGGATGGTCTACCCTGAGGATTTATTTGTGTTTCTTCTCAATGTGAGTATTGTTTCTGGTTTTTATGGATTTTCAAATGCTTATGCAATTTTCGCACCATGTAATTTGTGAAGAAATGAACTCACTCCTATGTAAACCGAACATGATAGATACTATGACCTATGTTTCTGAAGTTTTGGTTTATTTTTAAATCTATTTTGGTGAGTTCATAAATCCACTGGTTTCAAGACATAAAATTACTAATCAAGACACTTTAAAATGCCTTAACATTAATTTATTAAGACACTTAAAGAGTGTCTTAATAAGTAGTCTATTAAGACATAAAAAAATTTCTTAAAATATTGTGTATTAAGACACTCTAAAATGTCTAAAATTTAATTTATTAAGACACTTAAAATTGCCTTAAAAATTAATCTTTCAAGACATTTTATCTATAGCCACACTATATTTAGGTGACATTTAATATAAGTGTCATAAAAGGTAAAAATGTCACTAAATCTCATTTTCAAGACACGTTTAAATGTCATAAAAAGCCAAATTTGTTGTAGTGGTTACTTACTTGCTGCGGCGGGGCATTAATGTAATTTCACCCGCTAGGGTTTCAGCCTCCCGCCGCGCAAGCTTCCTCTCTTCCCCGGTGAACCATTCGCCGGATTCCTTGACTTCTGGTGACATTCACCGGTCGTCTTCTCTGGCGATGCAAGCCTTTTTCACGATCGCACGACCCAGAACCATTCCGGACGTGCTTCCGATGGTAAATTGGGAATCCAGAAGCCGCGATTTGAGAACGAAGCATCCGCACAGATCAAATCCGGTGAGCTCATTTTCCCAGCTTGAAAAAACCCCAAAACAACCAAAAAATGACTATCAGTTCTGTGAAACCAAAACTCGGTTATTATCAACCCAGAAACCGAAAACCCAAAACAAACTAAAAAGATTTTCCGGCGAAAGCATTCTTCGCACCGCCATTCGGGCTAAATAAAACCAAAACGTTTTTCCGGTGATGTTTAGCCACCAGCCAAAACCAAAACAATAAAAAAAACAATAAACGCAAATCTGTTTTTCATATTTGGTTTTCCGGCGAAAAGAGAAACCCAGCAAATTACAATTCAACGAAAACGAACCAAAAGAAAAACAATAGCATACATTCAATCCGTTTTTCCAAATGGTTTTCCGGCAAGAAGCCATGATGACTTTCATCAAAGCATGACACAATGTTGGGGCAGCAAACAACCCAGAAGGTGCTGCAGCATTTGCCACAATAACAAGCACAGTGGAGGGGATTATCCGTGACATGAGGGAGAAAAATACAACTCCTGAGCAACAAGGTCAATCCTCAAAATTCCCAACAGAAGAAAATGAACCAATGCCATCACAGGATGCAAGGTTCTATACGGCATGTGCAGAAATTGCGAATAAACTACAAGAGGATTACAACAATATGCAGAAGAAATCCGCCATTGTACTATTGGAAGAAGATATGCCAAATTTCAACCTCTGTACACCTTCAGAAGATGAAGAATTTGCACCTGAAGACAGCGTTCATGATGCAGAAAAAGAACCAATACAAGAAAATGTTGGTATTATGTTTAGGCGTTTAATCTAATTAAACGGCAGAAATCCTAAACACTAAGGATCGGGTCTTACCCTTGAAGCGTAATCGGTTGCGCACGTCGCCTGGCTCCTCTGAGAAGATGGTGTTTCATCGTCTTTCCTTTTAACACTTCCTTGAAGCATCCTCTACTCTCAGGCACCGGAGTTCTTCGATGCTAGTGTTGGTGTATATGCCCTAATGAGGGCTATTTATGTAAATAAACTTTGAGGGTTATTTATGTAAATAAGACATTTGTCGTTTGATTGATTATTTATCTGATGAGTTAATTTCATGAAATTATATTCTTGTGCATATTGAATTTTATGAAATCGATCCGCCAAAAGAAACACTCCATGGACTGTTAGATCATGAGTGATTCTTTTGAGTAGTACTCGTACGAGGATCCTTAGACCAGAAATCACTGCATAGTCTTAGGTGAATTAGAGTGTGCTTTGACATATGCCTAACGGGACGTAACAGGTTGCCAAGTACGGGTATGATTGGGTACACTATGAGTCACGCTAAGGTATGTAGGTGAAGTGATGGGACTACAAGTCTCTCTTAAATGAGAGATGATATCTTGGCCGCTTGATAGTGAACTGAGAAGTGCATGGCCGTGCCCAAGAAATGATAAGGGTTATCATTTGCTTGATTAAGTTCAGTGTCACTAAGAGATCAAGTAAAACGTTTAGCTATATAAGGATGATTGGTTCCATGCCTTATGTTAAACTGGATATCAGTGTAGAGGACATTACGTAGTATACTCGGAAGGTTGTGTTGAATCACCATTCGACCCTCCGTTCTGAATTGTGTAGTCATTATGTCTTGCTAGAGACCACTAATGATTTATGGATTAATTAATGAGATTAATTTATTCATTGTCAATTTGGAATGGGCCTACAGGATCGCACATAAGTGAGTTCGATGAGTCAGAATTAATTAAATTGCCTGTTCTAAGTATAAGAGTTATACTTAAATAGATAATATTTAATTAAATGGTTTAATTAAATATTATTGAAGAGTTTTATGGTATTAATTAAAAGTTAATTAATTACCTGGGAAGAATTGAGTTGAGCTGATAAATCAAGGGACCTAATTGTGAATTAAGGTTCTTGACCCATCAACCTGATCCATGGATCAATGGGTTGATCCATGGTGTTGGTTAAACCCAACTCAGTAAATAATTAATAATTATTTACTTACAGATACTTCTCAAATAAACATCAGAGAAGTATCTGGACAGTTGAGAGATTTTTTAAACAAAAATCAGTTTTGTTTTAAAAACAACACGTTTTAAAGATTAGGAAAAGTAAGACTCTCTCTGTCACTTTTCAAGTAAAAAAAAAAAAAACAGACTATCAGACTTGAGAATAAACGTTCTTCCAAAAACTTATTCTTCCCAGAGAGAAAAAGGTTTTCTCTAAAACAGGCAAATTTTGGGGCTAGCACCGGTTCTGAGAGAACTCCAGTGCAAGAACGTAGAGACAATTCGCTTGAATTGTTCTGTGGTGGTGAACGCAATCTTCCCAAAGGATCCAGGCGGCTGCACAACCGATTACGCGTCGAGGGTAAGACCCGAATCCTTTAGTGTTTAGGAATTCCGCCATTTAATTAAGAATTAAATGCCTAAACGCATTCCAACAGCTAGTAAATTCCTGTGAAAGAAGTTTTGCTTTTGGAAGAGAGAGAGAGAATTTTACGAGAGGAAAAATAGAAAACAATTTTCTAGTTTTTAAAATTCTGTGTGTAACTTTTCTCTCAACAGACTTATTTAATAAACTAAGTCTGATAGCCAAAATCCCACAACCACCTGGTGGTTAATAAAATAAAATATTTAATATTATAAAATATAATATAATATTTTACTTTTACTGATTTGGGTTTTACTTGACCCATGGATCAAACCATTTACCCATGGATCAGATTGATGGGTCAAGAACCTCAATTGCAACTAGGTCCCTTGATTTTTCAGTCTCTCTCAATTCTTCCTGAGTAATTAATTAACTATTAATTAATACCTCAAAACTTCTCAATAATATTTAATTAAACTATTTAATTTAATATTATTCTTCAAAGTATAACAATTATACCTAGTACCGTCAAGAATCTTCGAACTCACTTACGTGCAATCCTGTAGGTTCAGTGGACTCTAGTAAGACATGATGACTACTCAATTTAGAATGGATGGTCGAATGGTGATTCAACGCAACCTTTGTAAGCATACTATGCACGGTCCTCTACATCGATATCCCGTTTAGCATAAGGCATGGAACCATCATCCTTATTAAGCTAAACAATTTACTTCCTCTCAGTGACACTGATTCTATTCGAGAAAATGATAACAATTATCATTTCTCGGGCATGGCCATGCACTTCTCAGTTCACTATCAAGTGACCCGGATATCATCTCTCACTTAAGAGAGATTTGTAGTCCCATCACTTCACCTACATATCTTAGCGTGACTCATAGTGTACCCAATCATACCCATACTTGTCAACCTGTTACAGTCCCGTTAGGCATATGTCAAAGTACACCATAATTCACCTAAGACCATGCAGTGAATTCTGGTCTAAGGATCCTCGTACGAGTATGCTCAAAAGAATCACTCATGATCTATTAGTCCATGGAGTGTTTCTTTTAGCGGATTGATTTCATAAAATTAGATATGCACAAGAATATAATTATCATGAAATTAACTCATTTGATAAACAATCAATCAAGCGACAAATGTCATATTTACATAAATATCCTCAAAATTTATTTACATAAATAGCCCTCATTAGGGCACATACACCAACAGAAAATGTGGTTGAGGAAAAGGAAAAAAAACCTCAGTCACCATACATCTCTCCAATAACCCTGGAACAAAAAGAAGTTGAACCAGAAGAAATGGAAATGGAATAGATAGAAATGGATGAGAGCAGAACAAAGCATAAGGAAGATCCAATTGCAAAGTAATTGATGTACAGCATGTTAGTAAAGGAGAAAGAAAATTTAGATACAGAGAGTGGAAAAAAAAGAATGAAAAAGAAAAAAAAGATAGGGAGGAAAAGAAGCCTGAAGAAACAGAAGCTAACAAGGAGAAAGGGAAAGCTTATCTAAATTTGACAGAATCACAAGATGAAGATACTGAAAGAGTCATGGAGGATACAGTACTGCTTACTATAAACATCAATGCAATCATTTCAAAAGCAGACCAGACTCCAAAAGAAGCCATGACTTCAAAAGCTGATAAAGACATAGCAGAGCTCATAACGTAAGTAAAAACACACTACAATCTGATATGATATCTTTAATTGAATAATTTGATATGTTATATCTACTGATATGAACGTTATTTCCAGCATGATCAATGAAGAGCCAGACAATGCCGAGGAAGATGTCATCTTGTCACCAAACTCAAGACATAGAAATAGACAACTCCCTGTACGTTTGAGATCAGATTTTTAGCTCAAGACGCCTAGACCATTTTTGATGATCTCAAGGAGAGAGAGACTGTTCACCGATTATGCTTACCTAACAGGGACAAAAGAAAAAAAAATCAGTGAGCAGTAAGTTCTATCTTGTCTTTTTAATCTGATATCTAATATCCAATGATCTGATGCCTACTGTCTTTTGATATGATATGTGTAAAATGCATGATTTGATCCTTTCTAAAAATGTATGATTTCTTTTATATTATTGATATGATATATAGTCTTCTGATCTGATGTCTATAGTCCTATGATCTGATATATACTGTCTTGTCATATGATATCTGTTATATAAATTGATCTGATATCTGTTATATGCTGATATGATGTTTACATTTTGTGATCTGATTTTTATTATATGCTGATTTGATTTGTAAATTTTGGGATTTCAACATACTTTTGTTAACATTATTTTGATTTACGCATACAGAGAACAACTCTACTCCGATGGATCATATATAATAATGGACCGATCGGACTTCCTGACCATGCATCCAGGAGAATGGATAATAATATCGGTACTAAATGCATGGATCACACATATGAACTTTAAAGATCCAACAAGCCTGTTCATGTCTCAACAATTTTGTGTAAGATATGAATCCCTCATAATTTTAATATGAAATTCATTTTCAAAAATATATACATATTATTCCATCTGATATGAATTAAATTCATTATGTTTTTAGCTTTCACTAATGGAAGATACACTACATCAACGTCTGGAGTTTATATCAGCAATGGATGATTATAACAATTCAAAGAAAAGACATGATGCCACCAAGAAGTTAGGCGTCCCTCGTACCCCCACTATACCAAAACCAGCATTTCCTCACTATGAGGTTAAACCTGAGATTCTGCACATCATGAAAAGTCAATTCATAGATGATGTCACAAGAGCCAACAAAAACATAGACACATTAAATGTAAAAATGGTAAGTGCAATTTTAATTCCTCTATTCAGTGAATTCAATGTATAAAAATATCAACTTCTAATTATTATTATACTTTGTACAGATCTTCATCCCAATATATCAGCATGAGCATTACTATACTTTGTGTATAAATGCAATGGCGAGAAAAGTAGTCGTACTTAATAACAAAATTCCAGAAAACACTTGGTACACTGCAATTCCCGAACTTATGGTAAGTACCTGTCTCATATCTGATATCTTCTTTCCCTTAATCCGATATCCTCTTTCTTTTGATCTGATATATTCTTTACCTTGATCTGATGGCTTCTTTCCCTTGATCTGATGTCTTTTTTACACTGATCTGATATGGTTTCACACTAATCTGATATCTTCTTTCCCTCGATGTAATATGATCTGATATTTTCTTTTAACTGATCTAATGTCTTCTTTTCACTAATCTAGTATCTTCTTTTCAATAATCTGATATCTTTTTTCATCATTAATGCAGATGCAATATTTTGTTGAGATAATAAAAGGGACATCAGCAGAAAAATTTTTTGGAGATCCCAAAGAGTATAAAGTGGAGTATCCAAAATTGGCCTGGCAAGATAACAAGAACCACACTGATTGTGGCATTCTTACAATGAGACACATGGAGCTCTACAGAGGACAAACAACTCAGACTTGGGATACAGAGCTCACAAGAGAAGCACGCAAGAGCAAAGCAGCTCTCAACAGGGCTCTACAGATTCTTAGGGTCAAGTATTCTTATAATATAATGGCTTCTCAAACAAATACAATGAAAGATGAGGTCAAGGCCAAAATTGAGAAGTTTTATAGTACAAAATTGTAAAAAGTACTTGAGTCTAGTCTTTAGAAATTAGAAATTTATATTAGTCTAGTTTTATATGACAATATTGATTGAAAATGACAATGTTCAGTTTTCAATTGTATGAAATATATATTAGTCTTTTATTCCAAATTTCACAATTGTTCCAGATTCTATCAAAATGGTCTATTTTCTGTTGTTATATGATATTTATTATCTGCTGATGAAATCATATCTAATATCATATCAACTAACAACTAATATAGAATCAAGTAGTAACAGATTAATGTATCAAATCAACTTAAACGTAATATCAGATCAATTCATAACTAATATTATATCAACTAACACCTAATATGATATCGCATTATTGATATGATATCTATAATACTTTGATCTGATATCTATAGACCTCTAATCTGATCTCTATAGACCTCTGATCTGATCTCTATATACTTCTGATCTGATGTCTATATTCCTCTGATATGATGTCTACAGTCCTCTGATCTGATCTCTATAGACCTCTGATCTGATGTCTGTAATACTATGATCTAATGTCTATAATCCTATGATCTGATATCTTCTAGTCATTGTTATGAAACAACTAAGTACAGTAAAAAGAAGTCACATAAAATAACTATCAACTCACAAAAAAATCATATAACATACAATCTCTCCCAACAACATGAAGTCATTTAATGTTTTGTATCAACTAACTAAAAGAATTCATATAAACTACTACAACTACAACTATAACTTCTCCACAACAGGATTTACAAAATTACCATCAACAACTCCACAATTTTAAATCCCCATTGATGCGACTCATTCTCTAGTACGCAATGGAAATGATTCTGCTTTCTTCTTCTTTCCTCTTGTCCTATTGCACATTTTCTCCGCAACGCTTTTTGGATGAATGTTTCTAACACCTTTTTCTCTTCTTCTCTTCGAATCTCTAATTTCAGCAATGTCTGAACCTTCTTCTTTTTCACCAGCATAGACCAACCTCTGATTTAATAGAAACTCTAGCCAAATTGAAGTGCTTGTCAAGAATAGAACGTGCAACAGAATTAGACTGTGCATGTCTAATTAAATCCAAATATTTTCAGCTTGCTTCAACTCTCCAAACAAAATCTGAATCTTTCTCAAAGCTACTTGATGTCAACAAACAATCTTCTTTCGAATAATAATCACAGCTACTTGCACTCTTAGTCCACCTTCTCAATACATACTTCTCAAGGATTCTCTATAGTATATAACAAATATAAAGTTAATCATATCAGATCAAATAATAACTAATATCATATCAACTAGCAACTAATATCAGATCAACCACATTACATATACAATAATCATCAGGAAACTAAAAAAAATCACATCACTCAATTGTAATATTAGATCAACTCAAACATAATATCATATCAAATTTAACCTAATATCATATCAACTCCAAAAAAAAAAAAAAAAAGCTCTGAAGTTGCAATAAATACGTACTGAGTAATTATTCAGATTTAGCACACGAAGAGCATGTGAGCATAACAACCCAGCCTCAGAAAAAAGATTACAAGTGTAGCTCACTGTATACTCATTCTCATCAAAACGAACTACGTGTCGAAACAAATCAAGTTTGGTACGCCAAACCTGATATTCATAAACACCATTATCGCTACTCGTCTGCAAGTGATTATATGATAACATCTTGATATACAGCTCCTGAAATCTTACAAACATCTCTACCGTATAAACCTCAGCAGCATGTTGAAACATTAATGAATCTCCATCAACAAGATCAACCCTTCCTCTACATCTAAAATATTCTGCAATGCCATTGTTTCTCCACTTAGTCATAACATCAAGAAACTGCTGATAGAATTCACACAAAGTAGAAGTTTTTGACAACTTTATTGAAATCGAACGATTGGTTGTCTCACATCTTTTGGAAGAAACTGCCCCTCCAGGAAAATATTGTTTACTGAATGCAGGGCACCACTTCTCTTTTATCTCATCTAATTTCTTCAACCAAGTGTTGCATTTGCAATTGTAATCCTTCAACAAACTGATGGAATAAAAAAGTAACCGATTAATATATCAGATCAATTCATAACTAATATCATATCAGCTTACAACTAAAAAAGAATAAAGTAGTATAATAATAATATATCGATCAACCCAAATTTCGTATCAGATCAATACATAACTAATATCAGATCACCTAACAACTAATACAGAAAAAAAACACACCTGTTCCAGAAGTGATTAAATTCAGCTTCTGTACAACTTGATTAAGCAAGAATTGAAAGGCATATGAAAATCCTTCTTGACTCATCAAATGAGGTATATTACTATGAGCATTCTTTGCAATGTGTCAAACGCAAAGACGATGACAAACATTTGGAAAAACCACACGCACAGCAGTTGCCATCGAAAAATCCTGGTCTGTCATAAATGTCACTGGTTGCTTGTTCTCCATCGATCTCAAAAATGTACTAAACAACCAAATAAACGACTCCACCTTCTCATTTTTTATGAAACCTATACCAAATATAATATTACGATAATGGTTGTCCATACCAACAAAAGGTCCACAGATCATGTCGTATTTGTTTGTCCGATAAGTTGTATCATGAACCAACAAATCCCCAAATCTACTATAATCCTCCTTCATCTTCAGATCTCTCCAAAATACACTACATAATAAAGACTCCTCATCCAAATCAAAATCATAATAAAAATCATTCTCATCCGTAAATCTCTGTTTTAACATATTGATCAATGCATTACTATCACAACCATCAATCTTCCTCATCTTCTTTTGTTCCAAATGAAATACATCTCGCATGGTATAACCAACATTTGATGAACCTCCAGACTGAAAAATACACATATCAGATCAAACAGAAACATAATATCAGATCAACAGAAAAGTAATATCAGATCAACTCAAACATAATATCAGATCATAACAAATATCACATTTATGTAGATTCATAAAAAAGAAACTGAAAGTATAACTAACCTATTTGGACAATATATGATAACCAACCGTTACACGAACACCTGAACTTTTCAATTCCTCAAAATACTGTAATGCAAAATCATCAAACTTCCTCTGAGAACGTAAAAATCGCCTCTCAGCTACAGGACACAGTTCATGATTATGCTTCCTGAAATGCTTTTGGACAATCCAACTCCCATCTTCTCTTTTCTTAAATTCAATAAAAGCTTTACATTCAAATCGCATATCAACTTTCGTATAAATCTTTTTCAAATTCTCCTTGCATTGTTTAGCTCATTCTCTATTACAAAGATATCTTCTCAAATACCTGATTCCAGTAGTTTTGTTTTTACAATCTTTACCTTTCCTCACACTAAATCCTAACCTAAAAGCATAATCATTATATAAATTGTATGCTGCTTCTTCATTTTCAACCACTGATTTACACAAAGATTCCATAGATTCATCATCTGAACATGTGTAAAAAATAATATTACCATATTAGTTTAAACATAGTTGATCTGATATCTATAGTCAGTTGATCTGATATCTATAGTCAATTGATCTAATATCTATAGTCACTTGATCTGATATCTATAATTATAATCCTCCTTGTTCAGTATGTTTGGTTCCATTGTATGATTTGCTTAATATTATTGATCTGATATCTATAGTACGTTGATCTGATTTCAATTACTTTCTGATCTGATATCTATACTTCACTAATCTGATGTCAACTATCATCTGATAGATTTAGAACAATATATTGAAAACGTATCACATAAACATAGAACTAATATCAGATCAATGCATAACTAATATCATATCAATTCATAACTAATATCACATCAACTAAAACTAATATCATACCACAATACATATAGATCCAAAACAATATACTGAAAACATATCATATCAACATAAAACTATTATCAGATAAAAAAAAATGTAATACCAGATCAATGAATAACTAATATCACATCATGACTTACTTTCCAACATAGATACCACAGATTCTTCCTGTCTATCAAAATCAAACAATTCATGAGCATCTTCTTCGCGAAAGAAATCCACTATATCACCAACCGTATCATCCATTGCAATTTCTTCAATCCAGAATGATCTATCAACAAAAAAAACAGACGTTAAGCAACAATATTCGATGAAAAACAAAACGCGAAGAACAACAGAACCGTAGAAACAATAATTTCAAACACATAAATCAATCGAAAGATCAAAACACAGGAATAATTACCTTAATTATCAAATTCGAAACAAAAACTCCATCGAAAGATAAAACAGAGCACAAACGGTAACAAACTAAGCGAAAAACGATGATGTAAAACAGAGAAACAACAAATTCTGAAACATAAATCAGTCACAATCATCAAATACATACCGTAATCAAAATTGGATCAAATTTGGAAGCCAAAGAATCCAAGCGAAAAATGAAGACGAAAAACGACAGCAAAAGACAAAGCAAAATATCGACAACAAACACGCGGAAAAAATTAAAAAAAAAAAAAACCTTATATAGCTTCGGGTAAGTAAGGCGCGTGTTCAATTTTTTTAAAAAAAGAAACTACTAATACAATTGAGGGGCTAAAATAGAAACTACTACTATATTAGATGTGGGAGTAAAATTGTAGGACCACCATATAAATTACCCTCATTTCATTAACATTTTCCCTCTAATGGTTTTACACTACAATTGGTTAATGGATGGACCCACTATAATATTATTTTTATTTCATTTATAATATAAATATTTATAATTATATCAATAGTTAAATTTATTTTACTAAATACACATGAAAAATAATATAACATAAAAAACATATAAATAATTATTTCATAAACTATTAATTAATTACACTACAATTAGTTGAATTTCTCCAATTATTAGTTACATCTATAATAGAAAATTTGGAGATAATATGAGATGATAGAATTGTATGAGAGAAATATAAGAGAATAAGAAAATATAAGATGAAAATGGTGAAATGAATTTTAGAATTGATGGGTATTTATAGAAAAACAAAATAAATAGAAAAACATTTAAAAAAATTAAAATAAAATCAACCGTATGAAAAAGAGCCGTTGTTGAAGTTTTATTTTTTTAAAAAAAATTAAAAAAATTAATAAGGTTAAAAATTTTTCTTCATCCCAATGGTTATAAACCATTTTGGGGGTAAAATGGTTCCATTGGAGATGCGTGGGATAATTTGTGGGGCGCACCTTATTTAATCCCTTGCCATGTATAAGGGACTTGCTATTTGTATCATGAATTTGCTATTTGTATCACAAAAAAAATAAAAATAATAATAAAATGACCACAATGCCCTTATGAACAAAAAAATTAATAAATTGACAGATTTTATGTCAAAAAAGGGGCGAAAATTGCGTTTTAATCTCAAAAAAACGCAATGCAGAAACGTTTTGGACATACAAAATTTACCCTAAATGGCGTTTTTGTATGAAAAAAACGCCAATTGAGTGCGTTTTTATATGTAAAAAACGCCAAATGAGTGCGTTTCTATATGTCAAAAACGCAAAAATGTGATGTTTCCACCATGGTTCGCTCGTTAAAATGTTGCGTTTTTGACATGTACAGAAGTTAAAAAACGTTTACATACATTCATGTGAATTGGATGAAAAACTCATACACAACAACTATCCTAAAATCAAATCCAGATAAATTCTTAACGTAAAAACATTGTTGGATCATTCAGTTGTCGGCGAAAGAATATTTAGAAAGCGAATCATCACGATATGGTAAGTTTCCGTACCTTAAAGTTATATAAGTTTTTTTAAAAATATTGTATGTCGAAACACGCTAAAATGACGTTTAGGAAGCGGTCAAACGTCCCTTTTTAGCGTTTCTGAGTGTAGAAAAAGTCGCATTTTAGTGTTTCCGACATGCATTATATAAAAAGTGTTGCGTTTTTGACATGCATTATATAAAAAGTGTTGCGTTTTTGACATGCATTATATAAAAAGTGTTGCGTTTTTGACATGAATTATTTAAAAAGAGCTGCGTTTTTGACATGCATTATATAAAAAGTTCTGCGTTTTAGGTTGCTAAAAACCACATCTGGGTGCGTTTTTTACTGCATGAAACGCATCACTTTTGCGTTTTTTCAGATAAAAACGCACATTTGTAGCGTTTTTATCTGCAAAAACGCAAAAATTTTGCGTTTCATGTTGGATGAAACTTCAAACTGTTGCGTTTTTTGATTGCAAGAACCATAACTGTGCTGTAATTTTAATTAATCTGTGTATTCACCTACAGGCTGACAATGATGATTACGATGAGGATGAGTTGCATTATGATGATGAGGAGGCGGAGAATGAAGAGGAGGATGACGATGAAGATGAGGATGTAGATGACAATGAGGCGGATAATATTCATGGGGAGCCGGTGGAACTTGAACCTGGCGCAGATTTGAGTGGATATTTCAAGATTGACAGAGAGTTCCGAACAATTGGCAAGGCTTTGAAATATTGCCAGAAAATAGCTAAGAGGCTGAAGTTTGTAATTACAAAGAGGGGAGGTAACCAAGGATTTGCGACGTACTACTTCTCGTGCAAGCGATGGAGAGATCCTGCCAAAGCCCCTCTCCCAACTAGACGAAAGAATACAAGAAGGAGCGGCACTAATTGCCCCTTTAGGTTGACTTGTAAGCGGATTGATTTGGGACGGCACAAGGTTTATACAAACCCAGGAGCAGCGTCAACTCACAATCACACTGGTATTTCATTATTTGCGCATAATATTAATTAAGTTGATTGATGTGTTGTATGTATTAATTGTTATTATAATTACATGTGATTTACAGGTATAATGCATCCATATGGTCACAGACAGTTGAGCCATTTTACAAAGGATTCAAAGGCTGTTGCTGAATTTATGCTGCGTTCGAATGTTAAGCCAAAGTGTGTTTGGGAAGCTGTTAATAAACAGTTTCCCGATTCCCAGGTACCTATCAAATCTGTGTACAATTTGAAAGGAGAGATGAAGACCGCCGGATTGGAAGGTAGGAATATTGGGCAGCAATTTATTCATTTGGCTGAGGAGAAGCAGTACTATCTGAAGATTCTGAAGGATGCGAACACTGATGAGATCACACATGTCTTCTTTGCACATCCAACATCAATTCAGATGTTCAACAGATGGTATTGGGTGGTTGGGATTGATTCTACCTACAAGACGAACAAGTACCAAATGCCTGTCGTCGAGATGGTAGGTATGACTCCTACAAATAAGAATTTCAATATTGCATTTGCTATTGTTAGGAATGAGAAACAGGATACATATGACTGGGTTATGAGGAACTTGAGATTTTTGCTGCCGGCAAGTTTGTCACCTAGTGTGATTGTGACAGATAGGGAGTTGGGCTTGTTACAGCCGATTAAGGATCATTTTCCCGCTTCACATCACTTGTTATGTTTGTGGCATATTGGGCGTGATGTGAACGCGTGGTTGGAAAAAAATGTTGGGAGGAGGAACAAAAATTTAGCATGTGATATTCATGACAACTGGTGGAAGAAAATCATTAAGGCTCCGACAGTAGAGGAATTTAATCGTTTATTGCAGAATTTCAAGGTTAAGTACACTCTCCTTGAGCCGTTGGCTGTTGAATATCTAGAGACTACATGGCTCATTCACAAGGAGAAATTTGTTCGAGCCTGGACCAATCAATTTCTACACTTTGGTAATACTTCCACTAACAGAGTAGAGGCTTCGCATGCTGCTATGAAAGATTGGCTTAATTCTTCCACCAATTCCCTTGACACTTTGTTCACAAAGATTGACTCTCACCTCAGCCACTTGTACCCTCACATCGGGTTAGTTTACTTATTTAATTGTTTATAGCAGATGTTGTTTATTGTCTTATAATTTCTTTTTTGGTATGCTTTTATTTATTTAGATGTTTCAAGTAATTTTATTTTTAATTGACATTATTATAGAGGCTCTCTTGAGGCTTCCATCTCCACGACTCAAACAAGTATGCAGGGATATCCATACTGTTATTTGAACAAGTACGTGTCACACCATTGTTTGAAGTTGGTTAGGAAAGAAGTGCGGCGGAAGAATAAGTTGGGAGGCCTGGTACTTGAGCGATGTGGATGTGTGCCCAAGGTGACACGTGGGATTCCCTGTGCGTGCGACATATTCAAGGCACAGTCATTGCCTGAATATCCCTTACTTCCACACGTGCATGAGTTTTGGAAGAGGCTGACCATTGTGCCATCACATGGGGATGCGAATTACATTGATGAGGACATCAGGTGCATTTTTCAATTATGAACTTTAATATTATGCAATTGAATTGACAAATTTTTTTGAAGAAATATTTGGAGTTGATATATCTGTTTGTTAAGGTATTTCAACGAGGAAGTAGTCCCCACCGTATCTACCAGCCCGTCTTTTTTGGCCCGGCTGTTGAATAGGGCGTACGTAGAGCAGATGTACCCTGACATGGCCAGTGTTGGAGAGCCAGGTTTGTCGGGACCCCAAAGGGGGCGACCACCAAATAGATTACATCATTCTGTTATGCGCGAGTGGAGCTCACGAGAAAGAGCGACACGTGGCCGGCGTGGCAGGTGCCGTTCAGGGTCATCCGGTCGATCAACAGGTAGATCACACCGCATTCATACAGGTTTTGATGGTGAGTCTCCATTAAGGACATGTAAATACGCCCTTTAATTTAGTCAATTAATTAAATAAATGATGAATGTTTGTTTATTTACTGTAACATAATTACTTAACAGGGTCTGGTGGAGACATTCAGTGTGTGCCAGCATTTTTTCAGCCTTATTGTACAGGGTGGTCAGATGTAGATGGGGATGGCCATTGTGGTTTCCGAGTAATTTCTACGTACCTTTTTGGCCACGAGAAATATTGGAGGTTAGCTCGCAGGTCATTGAGTGGAGAGATTACGAGCCACCCGGACAGGTATAGGGGTGTCTTCGAAGCATTGGAGTTGCGTCCGGCCGATGGTGATTTTGTGGCCATGGTACTTAGGCGAATAAATTTCGAAGGCACTGATTGTGGTGAGCAGCATTGGATGGCTACACCTACGGATTTGTTCCCTCTCGCCACTTATGCAAATGCACTGGTAATACAGTTTGACCGTACTCGTTCAGATGGAAATTATTCTGTACTACCTTTGTATTGCTCGACTGGCGACACCCAACCGGAACGGGTTATAGCGCTTGCCCTTGTGAATGGGAATCATTATGTACGCGTAGATGTGGTCGATGACTGCCCTATCCCGCCGCTGAGCTTCGTTTGGCACCATCAGCGTCATGCTGAAAGTGTAGGTGAGTGGCCACAAAATTTAGAGGCTAGATTTAATGCTTGGAATGCACTCCGCGATGGATAGGACGTTTATTGCCATGTGACATATGTTTTATTATTATTATCTTGTGCTTACCACTATTTATTTTGGGTTTTGAATAAACATACGTATAAAAATACAACATATATATGAAGAATACAATAAAATATAATCAGCGAAATAATAATACAATATTCGTATAATGTATACAAAAATAATACAATCCAAAATCATATGGAACGGTCGAACTCATCCTCTAGATATGCAGTACGAGCTGCGAACTGATCGTACATATCAGGAACGCTCTCTCGCACTACATCTAATAATGCATGATGTAGCTGACCATACTGACCCATCCACTGCAAATATATAAACAATATATTAGATTCATCTGAACATAAGTTAACAAATATAATATATTACATTAATTAATATGAATACTTACAAACTCTGAGGCGGCGCGACGTGGTCGAGGAGGCTCGATAGCAGCCTGGGGATCCGGGGGAAGTACGCGCGGACGTGATCGGGGACGAAACCAATCTAAGTAGCCGTCGACCGCAGCACTCCGAGAAACAGCGCCACCTGTCCGCTGGCAGCCAGCTAGGGAAATACCCATGGAAGCCGTGCCGAACTCATCCCACGCGGACTCTGCATACTCGACGGCGTGTCGTACCACATATGATCTCCCTGAGTATCCGCGGTAGGTGTCCCGGCCCGGACGGATGAAGCGCGAGGGAATCCACTGTACATACCCAATCTGGCGGACGCATCGGTCTGGCATGTACGGCTCGATGTAGTCCCTGTATGCAATAAGTCCACGGTACAGGGTCCTCGGCGTCCGCGAAACGGCGTCCCGTCCGTAAGGCATCCAAGTAACCTTTGAAAAGTAGTTAATGATTGTGAATAATAAAATATATAAAATATATTAAATCAAAATATATTTGAAGACATTTATAACTATTTACTAACCATGTCGGCTGTCATCTCGTCCAGCGCAAGTCGAATGGCTGCCAATCGCTGCTCTGTGGTCCGGTGGTGGTCGATGGCCCACCTCGCTGCACGTGGCTGAGCGGCGTGCAATGGAAGGGGCAGAGGGTGGGGTCTGAAATCAGGAAAGTGCTCGTAGATCCATGACTGTAATAGCGTCATGCATCCAGCGACTGCCTGCGTCCCGTGACGACTCGCGCACCCTAGATGGTAATACAAGTACGCGAGTGTCGCGGTACCCCATGCCTCCTGGCCAATCTGATCCAGCCCATTCCTAACCTGTACAACAGGGGCTGGCATAAACTTATTGGAACTTTTGTCTGTAAACAGACAAGTCCCAATAAGGCTCCATACTAAAACAGCAACGTCCGAATCATCCCTGGCCCGCTGCATACACCGCTCGATCACCCGCTGCGTAGAAAACCCGCCATTCCTATACAGCTCCCCCTCTATCCGCTCCTCAGGAGGAATCTCTAGCAATCCCCTAGACCATGACAGTACGGTAGACGACGGTGTCACCTCGGTGATGAGTCGACCATCGACCGGAATCCTCAAAATCTCCCACACATCGTGTAGGAGGATGGTCATCTCTCCGAAGGGGAGGTGGAACGAATTCGTATCCGGCTGCCACCTCTCCAAAAATGCATTGATGAGAGGCTCATCAATGCTCCGGTGCATAATACGGGGCAGGTGTCCAAGGCCTGTCCCGCTCAATATCTGCGCACCCTCGACCGTCATCGAGCCGATCCACCTCTCAAAAAGGTCGTACATGCTACCTCTATTGTGAACTCTAATGTGGTATCTAGTAGGCACCCCCTCCTGCCAATATCTAGATACCACATGCCCTAAAAAGCTAGGGATAAGGCTATCATCTATAGGGCCCCCCTCAATGGGCCCTGTAACTATCCAACTACGATCCTCCCGCGGGCGCTTCCTAGGCGGAACTATATGGACAACATATGCATATAAAAATATATAAGTAAATTAATTGTAAAACGTAAAAAATACACGTAATTAAAAAAAGCTAATTAAAAATAAGTACACCTAATTAAAACAAATAAAGAAAAACATACATAAGTAAAGAAAATACGTATACGAATTAGAATAATTACTGAACTACATAAAAAGTGCACAATTTTAATATAAGTCAAGCAATACCAAATTCTCATAATATGAACAACTAAAATAAATCAATTATTTATTAAAAATAAATAATACAATTAAATTAAAACGCGTACCTGCAGCAGGATCCACCTCCTCGAACTGTCCGTGGTCCGGATTCCTATACCGGATCGTCCTCTCAGCATGTGGGTGAGAAGGGTCACCTCCGTAGGTATACCCCTCACCCTGGTCCCCTAGTGGCCGTCCACTCCCACTAGCGTCCCCCTGCCGTGACTCCTCATGGGGATGCCCAGACTCATCCTCATGGCCAAACTGCTCCTCCTCGCTCGAATCAGTGTCATCGGAATCAGTAGTATCGTAATACTCATCCCTCAACTGAAATGAGGAGTCACGACCTCCCCGTCCTCCCTCGGCTATAACAATCCCGCCTCCCCGTCTACCACCACCTCCTCGTCTACCACCACCTCCCCTAATAACTGGCACCTTCTGCCTCCTAGCAGAAGCTGTGGGAGCCGGCCTCTCGCCTCGTGGCTTTAACTTAGCGCCACCCTAAATAAATAAACGAATAATTGCATAAATAAATAGATAAATAAATAAAACGAAGCAATTATATTGTAACATACGATAAATCAATTTACATCAAAACGCATGCTTTTGACGTAACGATACTCTCAAAACGCAGTTGGACGGCGTTTTTACTCAAAACGCCGTCCAACTGCGTTTTGAGTCATCCAAAACGCTAGTGGATCGCCGTCCAACTGCGTTTTGAGTCATCCAAAACGCTAGTGGATCGCGTTTTGAGAAACTCAAAACGCAATCGGACCGTGTTTTGAAAACTCAAAACGCGGGCCGAAGGCGTTTTGAGTTTTTCAAAACGGCCGGCGTTCGGCGTTTTGAGATCTCAAAACCGCCGGCGGCCGGCGGTTTGAAATCTCAAAACGCCGGCCGATGGCGTTTTGAGATCTAAAAACGCCGGCCGATTGCGTTTTTAGATCTCAAAACGCCGGCCGATGGCGTTTTGCGATCCCAAAACGCCAGCGGCCGGCTATTCCGTCGTCAAAAATCCACCTAATTCATACCAATTAGCGTTTCTACATACCTAAACTCACATAAACAACGATTTCTAACAAAATTAACGCAATATAAACGTAAAAAATTGCAGAAAAACTCATATTCATATCGATGTTTACCCGGTTAATCAGTGGACCTTTGCCCGCTCCGTGCCTTCGTGATTGTTCGCCATCTCCTCCGTCCATGCTTTGCGTTTTTGGCCGACAAAATCTAAGCAAATTTGCGTTTTGATGTGAATTTTTGAGAAAAATTAGGGCAAGTGGTTCGCCTGCCAATTTGGGGGCTTTTATCCAAATTTCTGTCCGGAAACACCCCCGTTCAGCGAGCGAACCGTGGACGAAACGCCCCATTTTGGCGTTTCGTCCATGGTGAAAACGCTATTAATTTGCGTTTAATACGATCCAAAAACGCAAATTTTCTGCGTTAATACTGTTAAAAACGTTGCATTTTGGCGTTTTATACCATTATAAACGCGATCTTATTCAGTTTTTACATGTACAAAACGTTTTTTTCATGCGTTTGTCAGCATGATTCAAACGCATTTTTTGTGCGTTTTTGTCCCCCACTTAGTATTTTTTTGCAAAAGTTGCACCATAAGGGCGTTGTGGTCATTTTATTATTATTTTTATTTTTTTTTGTGATACAAATAGCAAATTCATGATACAAATAGCAATCCAGCATGTATAATGACCATTGGAGGGGAATGAGGAGAACTACAAAATGGGATAGATGGCTGACATGGCGGCCTTCCTTACCAATTTAGTCTCCTTTTTTTTTTTTTTTTTTTTGATAATTTTTTTTTGTCTTCTTTCTTCTTCAACCATTTTTCTGGTGTACCCGACGCGATTTTTGTATAGGAGCGGGTTTCAATTAGTGGTCCTCATATTTTTTAATTAGTGAGTCAGTTTGTCCGGATTTATTTGCCTCAAGCGCGCGTTGATGTCCAGCTGGACAGTTTTTATATATAAGGCGCCTTTTTTTCGTTTTTAAATACTGCATTCATGCAATTTACCAAATTTCATCTATTGCTCTGTTTTTTATTTCTGCTAGTTTTTTGCTTTCCGATTGTTTAAAATGGAGATTTTTTATCGCGTTAGTAATGTTGATCGATCGGACTGCAGGTATGTTGTTTATTTCCTTGTTCTTTGTTGCTGAATATATACGTTCTTCGTTTATTTTGTGATATTTTGCTTTGTCGACAATTTTTTATTTAGAAAGGAGATTTTTTATCGTGTTAGTAATGTTGATTGATCGGATTGCAGGTATGTTGTTTTTTTTCTTATTTTTTGTTGCTGAAGATATATGTTCTTTGTTTATTTTGTTTTTTCGGTATTTTTTCGTTTAGAAAGGAGATTTGTGATCCCTTTAATAGAAATCGATCGGTTGATGATTTGTTCGGAAGCGATTGTAATGTTTTGAATGGAGAAGGTATTTTTGATTCATTTTATGATGTTGCGATAATTTTTTATTTTATAATTTTGATATACAATAGAATCTGAATACCTGTTCTGTTTTTCTTTGGACTTGCAGTAAATTTTTCTGAAGAAGATGATAATCCATCGGATGAGATTTCTGTTTTGAAAGATGTTGTTGTTTTAGATGAAGGTTGGTTATGAATTATATAAATTAAAGTGTTAGTCGATATAATATTGAGCTATGGTTGATATAAGGTGTCGGTTTGTTAGTATTGATATGGTTGATATAAATTAAAGTGTTAGTCGATATATATTGTTACACGTTTTTATGATGTAAGGACGAGTTATCGTCGATATAAACTAAATTTTTGTAAGATATAATATTGAGATATGGTTGATATAATGTATGGGTTTGGGTTAGTATGTATATTGTTAAACTTTTTTTATAATGTAAAGAGGAGTTATCTATGATATAAACTAACTTTTTCCATTATATAAACTTAATATATGGTTGATATAAGGTATGGTTTGGTTTAGTATGTATATTGTAACACGTTTTTATGATGTAAGGAGGAGTTATCTCTGATATAAACTAACGTTTTGTATGATATAATCTTTTTTTTTTTTTTTTTTTGTGAGATATGTAGGAGGCAAGGAAATATCCAAGCTAATTGATAATGCGATACAAGGAAGTGATGTTATTGCTTTTGGTGAAAGTAATTGTTTGAAGTCACGTTAATTATTATGTGATGTGATTCTATATTTTTTGCTTTAATAAATATTTTTTGTTTGTAGGTTATGGATTATTTGTTGATGATTCAAACAAATCTTTGGTTGGTGAGATTGTTGAGAACAAGAATGCTGCTTTCGATTTTTATAATCAGTATGCTTTTATACTAGGATTTAGTGTTAGAAAAGGTAGAGATCGTAAAACAAAGTTTTCTGGAATTAGATAGTGGAGGAGGTTTGAATGTAGTAAACAGGGTTCGAAACTTAATAAAGACAATCTGAATAAAGTTTACTAAAAAATGGATAGTAGTTGTGGATGCAAAGCTTTTATAGAGTTTAGGAGACGTATTGATGATCGTTGGATTGTTACAAAGCATTTCACGGATCATAATCATGATTTGTGTCCTGAACATGAGAAGCAGTTTTTGAGATCTCAGAGGAATTTTTCTAAAGTTGCACTGCATTATTTCAAAGGTTTTAAAAGTTCTGGAGTATGTGTTTCTGAAGGTTTCAATGTATTGTGCAAACAGATAAGCGATATAATCTTCCTTTACAGTTGATATAAACTATATAATCGCCACAATTGGCGCTTAATCCATTGGATATCACCCAAAATGGGCGAAAGTTTCTACCAAAATCTTCCGAAAATGGCGATTTTGCTGGAAAGAATCTCCCAATTTGAGTGATTATCCAATAGATTACTCGCCATCATTCAAATTGGGCGATTTCTACGGACAGTAAATAAAAACGACGAAAACATAGCGAAAGCTTATCATTTTTGCGTGAATCTTGATGCAGTGTTTATCCCTACTCGAACAACCACGATTGTGTAAAGGTTTTTCACATTCTTTGAAGGATTTTTTTGAGTGTTTCGAAGTTGTAAGATCCTTTTTTTTTTTTTTTCTCTCTTATAAATACCCCCACCACTTAAACAATTCTATCCTACAAGTTTGGTTTATTTATTTTTAATTAATATTTTATGAAATAATTATTTATATTCTTTTATGTTATTATTTTTCATGTATATTTAGTAAAATAAATTTAATTATTGATATAATTATAAATATTTATATTGTAATTAAAATAAATATAATAATACAGTGATGATGTTGAGAATTAAAAAAAAAAAAAAAAAAATCCTGATAATCTCGTCTGTTTCGCACTTTGAAAATTCACATCAATTTCCCAGCCCAATTCAAAGAATTGAAACATGATACATCCATAACACAACTTCCTCCGTCCCAAATACAGATCTTACTTGAAGAAGAATTGAAACAAAACATCCTTAAAACTCCTTCTGTCATCTTTTTATCTGTCAAGAAGAGGAAAGAGTTTGATTCATGCATTTGCTAATTACGTAAGAAACTTCTGCAATCCATCTGCCCAGTAATCTTATCTGCATCTCACTCTACTAAGATTCAAATGAAACTAAATTCATTTGGCACTATACATATAACATCTCCTATTAAAATACACCAAAGTTAAAATAAAACTCTCTTCTTCGGTCCCCCTATAAATCTATACATCAATGATAACAATGTTACAGCTACGACAGTTGTAAACCCAAAAAGGGACAGGGGTAAGATAACCCTCTCCTCTCGACCCACTTCCCCCTTTGATCCTAGCTCTGTCTTCCTCAGTCGTTCTCTCCTCTCTCTGACCTCTGTCTCGGTATCCAAAAATATACATTCCGCTTGGGTAATGATCGGGAAAAAGCCATTTAACCGAACCAAGAACAAACCCCTACTGCAAATATGCTATGCTGAAACCTTTCCTACTACGTCAAACTGACAAGGCAAACCTCCAGCCAACATGTTAATGGGAAAAAAGCAGCAGCACTTAAAGCAAGGAGAGCGCTCATGCTTCGATCATCAGGTCATCATCCACACCAGGGGGTGACAGTGGCGGTATAGCTGCTTCTTGATAGCTAATGCTTTCTGTATCAAAAATCCTTCTACCTGCTGCCTGCAACTCTTTGCTTCTACCAATCTTTCTTGAAGGAAGTGACTGAGAGGAAACAGCTTTAGTTGAATTGCTCTTCTCAATAGAAGCCAAGAAATTGTCTTTTGAGACAGACTCTTGGGCAGATGCGACCACTGAGCCAAATACACCTGCTTCCCGCAAACCTTGGATAATGACCTGCAACAAACAGATTCAAATAACACCACTTTCACAGCCATAAAATCAAACCTGGAATTGAAAACTTGAAAGCACTTTATCAAAACCACTTAAAAGCACATTAGTTTCTCCTTTAAAAGCATCTTTATGAACAAGAACAAATTACTGCAACACAGGTCAGAGGCATGTGGATAAAGATATGCTTTTTTTCCAACATACACTTAAAAGCTTCAGTTACCCATCAATGCAACAAGACCTTACCAAACAAGTGTCAAAAGACAAATTCCGTTGAGTCAATGCAACTTTAGTTACCTTCATTGTTTTTCTAAAAGCTTACAAGTGTCAATAGAAATGATGAACCACATGCTTACCATAGGAGCGTAAATGCGAGCCAAAATGCCCTTTCTCAAGAGTTTCAAATTCAAATTTTTGTCAGCCCACACCACATGTTCATTATACCTGACAAAGCAAAAAGACCAAATCTTCAAATTCAATGAACATCTCCCAAACCTGGTTTATGAAGAACAATGCATAAAACCCATAAACACTAAGATGTAAGAGCTCTCTTTCTGATTATAGGATATATGAAAAGATAGTCACAGAAGCTCAGATATACCAGTTCAACATCTCTTCCTCTGTTGCTGTAGAAGCAATAATGAATGCCTGCAAGTGCAAGGTAACAGGGATCTTATATCAACAAGCTTAAGAATATATGAAAAGAGAGAAAAAGTAAGAAAATTAAAAAGGAAGAAACTGACAACCTCACATGATTCCAGTTCAGTTCTAACCTCATTTTCTAGCTAAACTAAGCTTGTCAACGAGACAAAATTCCTAGACAATGGCTGTCAAGTATCTGTTGAAAAACTGAATGTAACTTACTCTATACTCACACAAAAAAATTCTAAGATAGTGGCAATTGAAAAAAGTTCAAAATTTAGACCCAAGAAAAAGCACAGAAGTGCAATATCTGCAACTTTGAAAATCAAGAGCATCATAAGCTATGCTCTGACTAGATTTTTTATGCTATATTAGCCATAAGATGCCAAGTCGAGATGGTATTTAGGTATTAATCATGACCATGAAAAGCTGAAGAATCAGTACTATTTCTACAAAAAGGAAATAAGGACACAACTGAGGATCTCATACTTGAAATAAGAAATATACTCAAAGCTAGAAAAATCTCGAACTGAAAGTTGATTAAAGTGGAGAGTAAGCAGAGAAAACAAGATCCAAGATAGTTCCCAGTTTCAAGCCAACTGTAGGAAGAACTAATTTTTTATAAAGCTAAAGACCAAATGCTCAGTTCATGGTGGTTAGAAAACTGAAGAAAAGATGTCAAAAATTTTTTTGATGTTGCAAAATACAGTAAATAGTTTTTCATCTATTATTCCTACAGTTCTCCAATCTCTAACAATCACACTTCAATACCTTCCAAAAAGTAAAAGAATCATTCTTGATTATTTCATTTTCTTAATGATTAAAAATGATAAATAACATGACTATCACATAGAAACAAAAGCCCAGTACGACAGTTCATGTTCACTACTAGAAATCCACTAAGCGGAACTTTCTAAAGGTTCAAGTTCTCCATCAAGGACAACTCAAATCCTTCATTCTTCAATCACCCTTCTTTTAGTTCATTTTTTGCCTTCATTATGATTTCTTCAGTAACAAAGAGCCTCTTAAGAAGAAAAAATGAACAAATCAAGATTCAATCTTACAGATCTGTCAAATTCCAACATGAAACATCGCTTGACATCCTCCTTTGTAGGCTTACAACCACATCGATCTCGCCTAGAAGTCAAGTCGGAAAACTTGGCATATGTGTAATGCAAGACAGCAGCTTCCTCCAGTTTGATCTCACTGTTAAAATTAAAATAGTTAAATCTTTTTTAAAGATGATGACAAAAGGCATCTATAGCTATGTTGCAAATCAGAGTGATCAAAACTCATTGAACTAAATGAAGATTGACTGGAGAGAGAAGACCAATAAGGTATTAGAACCGGTGCAAGGGTGAAATTACACAAATTAGCATACTTGGGAGTTTTCATATAATTATGCCATCGGTGGGCTCCATTGGGACGAAGATGATCTTGAACTCGGGCAGCCGATTTCCCATTGCCATAGGTCAAAAAGTAATTTGGATTTCCACGGGTTGCTTCTTTATACATGCCAAAATATGTATCTTTAGTTAAATGGTCATAATTCTTCTTGAACATAGACACCTGTTTCAGAATATAAGGAGGTGGAAAAAAATAAGATGCATATATTTGAGTTTGCAAGTTAAGACATAATAAATCAGTAGTATAATTAGGAAAAAACAGACAATAAAAATGTACATAACCTAATCGGTGACTATGTCCCACCTATCCCTTCAAGGATCTCATATAGAATATACCTTCAAGATAACCATAATATGAAGCGGTTCGTAGCTATTTTTCTCATTTCCTTCAACCTTATTTACACGATTTTAGGAAATAAACTAGGACTTAAAGGAGCTGTTATCAAGACCAAAATGGCATTTATTAGAAGGTTGTGTCTAAAGAAACTGGATCACAACAGAATTCCTTTCACCTTAAAAAGGTTATAATCATTTCTTTAACAAAATCAGAGGAGAAATCACTGCAAGTTTGGTGCAGCAACAAGTATGTCTGGAGATTAGTCACACGAGTTTCCAAGCTAAAATGGGATTAGTTCCATGAACCTCCATCGACGTTTAACCAACCTTAAACATTTAGCCAAACAACAATGAAACCCCTTGATTGGCCACCTTTATGAAATGACAACCCCAACATTCATAAAGTAAAGGCAGTTACTGCAAACAGTAATAAAAAGGGCTGAGATTTCCATATTATCCCATTAACCTTGCTGACTAAAAGGCATACAACTAAATAACTCTTCAAACACAACCCCACTGGCCCTCCATTGAACCCTGACTCTCAACGTGAACAAATAAGAGTATTGATGCTCATATGATTTCATTTCATAGATCTTTCTAGATTCAAGAGTTCTGCTATATTTCATAGTTTGTGCTCTTCATAAACAGGAGCAATAGTAACACCTGAGGTTGCTCCAGTCATATTAGTACTACACCTTCAAGCATCACTCTATCACTTAACTAGTGATTAAAAGATCATTAAGGAAATGCATGATCACACATCATCCTCCTCAAATTCCAAGGATACAAGCACAGAAATTACTAACTTCTATCAAGGCCATCTATCAACTCTTCTGGCTAGAGAATTCATTCACATTGAATTGGCTTTCTAAGAGCCTACCTTATATTTAGACCAACACTACTATTTTGTTCTTTCTTAAAGTTTGAATCCACGGTTTTAATGATCATACTTTAGTTGCTAGTTGAATTCAAGATTTCATCACCCCAGACTTTATTAAATTGATTTTTTGGAGAAGGAGGTTCTACTAGGAAGCCTTATCCGAGATTTTGCGTAGGATTCTAAGAATATTTAGACAAAAACAATTCTACTCAAACTGTTAGTTTCCGTAACATAACAATGGATATGGGCCAAGGGTTGTTAAACTGCTGGTCCATTCCACCCAAACTTTTTGTACCCAAAAATACTGCTGGTACCTGCTCTCATGTTTGGTGGAGATCTACATTTTCTATGCGTATGGGGCACAGTTGCCATTTCATTCCATTAATCAGGTTTGGATGTTAGTAGGGGGGTGATTGTTATTTGGCTTAGCATCAAGGTTGACTTGCTAGTTTGCCTTCACCCCGAGACAGGAATTGTAATTAATCATTAACCCAAAGACGGGTAATTGCAATTAATGCTTAAAAAATATTGAAAGGTTAACTAGTTAAAGAAAGAGAAAAGACAGCAACTACAAGCAATACCTCAGTGAAAGGATCCTTGATATCATCCCTTTCAACACTGCTCTCCTGATTAGGAAAAAGAACATTTTAAGAAATAAAAACTCACTTCGTGCTTCAGAAAGTTAAACAGCCAATACGAACCTTACTATTTAGTCTTAAAAATTAATATTGCCTTGTTCAAAAAGTCAGCCCATTATGCAAGGGCATCACAAATAATTGAAAAAGAAAATATCAAACATCATTGTTTTGTGACTTACATAGTTCGGAAAGATCACCATATCAACATGCCTAGGCACATCAATTAGCAGTTGCCGCAAAGAATACTCACGAGCACCAGCTGGATGCAGTAATTCATCAGTGTCCAGATGTATTATCCAGTCCATGCCAGAATCCTTGCAAAATTTTATCAGGGTCCATATATATCAATGAACTCATGCAGTTTTCACAAATTATTCCTTGAGATACACTGAATCTTGTTCATATTGTTTGAAATGCATTATGATTCAGAGTCTTTATCTTCTGAGATGCATTTTGATTAATGGAAGAACAGGTATGCTAAAATATCAGAGAAAAATAAAATAACGAAGCTTAATATACCTCTTTAACTCTTCAGGGTCCTCATAAATTTTTTATATGCAAAAAGTTAAGTTCATGCCTATAAACTTAATAGATGGTATAAGTTTGTGGCATCACCTCAAATTTTCAGTTCGGATTTTCTAAAGTTGGGTGTTAGTCTTTCAAATCCTACCATGAACTCCAAGTGACTAGATAGCACACTAAATTCCTCTAGTTCATTTCTATCCCAGAATGTAGCGAAAACTTTGCAAAATAAACAATGGGAGGCCAAGAGGCTAATTAGTGACAGACTAGCTTTAGAGTTTGTGTCCAAACTCTCCTGGATATTACATGGAAATTTGAAAAAGAAAATTGGAAGTCACTATTAGAGAGATGATTTATCAATTACATGTAAATTCATTAAATCCATAAAAGTAAAGGAGCACACTAATAAATTTTGAGAGGAGGGTAGCATCTGCAATCTTGAGATATTTAAGTATGATTGAAGCTACATTAAGACATGAGAAGATATGCATACCCTGGCCTTGACAATTGCCATCTCCATATTAAGGGATTGCTTCACAAAAAGCTCATAATTGCAAGGCTTGTAAAAGAAACTGGAAAGCCACGTTTCATTCCAGATGCGGCTGGAAAAAATAAAACAAAAGGTTAATAAAACACATTGATCCAATGGATTCCATGAAAGGCTGAAAGCTCCAAAAGTGTATCATGGTATGCATCATTGTGTAATTTGTGACGATTACGAAATGCAGTTTCTTTTTATAATTATCTTCTCTTCTTTCTCTCTTAGTTAAAGGCAACTATTTTAGGCCAAAAACTAAGAGTGAAATTCAGCTGTTCGAAATATGATCAAAATCAAAACAATATTTTTCTACTTTGTGCGTAAAATCTTTTGCTTCAATTTGCTTTGCTAAGACAAGGACAAGATGCAGATTAAGCCACCAAATCCAGTATGGTAGCCCCATTAATAAGAGAAAAATGATGCAGAAAAACCTCTTAGCTTGCTGCTCTTCGAGTTCTCTGGTTCTGTAAATTACTTTTACTCCCTGTAAAATTTAAAAAAATAAAATAAAATTGTTATCTCAGAAAGAGAATATAACTTGTCTTCTACTAACTTCACGGGGACACATAACTGTTGCTGATATGACACTAAATCAAACTCATAGTATCCTTATCCTGGACACCAAGAATTCCTCAGTGATACAAGGAAGATATAGTTGGAACGAATTAACCTCCAAGGCCAAAGATGAACTTCACATTTGAAGTGATATGAAAATTTCCCCAAGGAAAAAGGTTACAGATGCATTTATTAACCAGTCATAAAAGAAACATGGTATGATACAAAAAAATTTGCTCAAGTGATCTCCATTAAGAAAGTGTAAGCCCCTCCCCTTTCAACAAATAAAACAACAAAGAGAAACAGAATACCCAGCCATTCTATCATGACTTTAAAAATACAGAAAATTCTACAGATTCAATACCATTCAAAGCCAAAGCTATTCACCTATCCTCTATCTATTACTTGTTTCATCTTTTATGTCTATCAGATATATTTCGTTTTGGATGAGGCATCAGTCAGGCCGAAATGAAAAAGCAGACTAGCTTTCAGAAAAACATTGCTTACCAGCTATACTCGGGGAGAAACATACTTATACACACACAAACACACCCTAAAAAAAGAAACTCACTGGGATGGATTCAAGGACTTTAGAGACGGCAGGAGATGCAGCTTTACCCTCCACAAACAGAAAGAACATTGAGACACCAATAACTTTATGATAGAACATCCATGGTAGAATCTGCTCTAAGCCAGCAGATGTACTAGTTGTAACACATATCTGCAAATCAAAAACCAAATAAGTTATTCTAAACATAAACATAAACATAGTTTAGTACTGGTAGCATCGCAGGATTGGCTAGAGATCCAAATATTCTTTAACAAAAATATAATTATGTGCTTTGGTACTAAAAAATACAAAAATTGCCAGCCTAAAAGCAGAAAGTTATAATGTTCCATAAAGAAATAAATTGTATTTCCAATCTTTTGCGGGGTAAAATAAGTCATCCTTCAGGGCCTCAAAAATCATGTAATTGGTATAAACTTTCAGGGCCTCCATACAAGAATTTTGCATAAACAAAGAAGAACGAAAAGAAAAAATGTACATAACAAGAAATAGAACTCAGAACTATAACTCCAACTTACAACATTAAAGATAAATTATCATATCCTTTTTCTAAGCCTTCCACACCCAAGGCTTGAAACCAAACATTGGAGTTAAAAAACGATTAACACCAACAGTGCCACCCCATCTCCTGGAAACATTTTTGCAAGACATAGGATAATGGACTCTATCAAGGGAGAAAAATAAATCTTCGACAAATATTTTACCATAGTCATAGACTTCACCGTATTTTGATCTAGTGAGGCGGTCAGTTCACCGTGGACTTCCCTCATTAAATCCCTAATTCTACTGAAATACAGTTTATAAACCGTCAAAATTCAGTTACTAACATTCAATGAATAAATTACTGCATGAATTTTGCATATACTTAACAAACTACATAACCGATCCTTCCCATTATTTCTTTTCTTCTCTGAAGATTCATCTAATAATACCTAAAAAGCTAACTCACATTTTTGCTTCATTGCCGCACTGATCAAAGAAGAAATTATTTCCAACATCAGAAGATCACATTTCACAGAAAACAAACGAAACCAATTTCCCATGATCGAAGATCACGAAATCCTTGAACAGATCACAATGGTTTGAAATTTTCCCAAAACAAAACATCTAAAAAAAAGTTAACCTTGGGTTTAAGATCTGCTTCAAAATTGAACTTCCAGTCCCTATAATAAGGAAACGACGCCCTATTGCTGCGCCCTACTAGTGAGGAACAATCTGATGAGTGAGAAGAGTGCGCTGCCACAGTTGCCAACGGCGAACTATCCATGCCGGGAAACTTATGGGACTCTTCCGGCGACCACCTTGAGATGGGATCTTCTACTCCGCCACCGCGCCATTGAAGGATGAAGGCGAAGAGTGCGAGCGACAAAGGTAAGAGAGTCAAGAGGAGAAGGAGCTTTGAAATGAAGGAGTTGTGGGATGCTGTAGAAGAGGCGGACGACGGCGGTTGTGGTCTGAGAGAGGTGTAGAGACCCGCCATTGGTGAGAGAAAAAGAGCCGAGATTTTGGAGCACGTATCTAAGGACAGATAAATACAAACAAATTTCTAAGAGAGGTTTCGGGTTGGGTCCCTAAAGTGTATACAATAAACAAAATAATCCCTCAAATTTTTGTAAATGTATGTAAATTTTTTTTTTTTTTTCCTTACAACCACAAGATTCGAATCCCGAGTTCATAGTTATAAGCCCCCACTCTTATCATCTCCCCAAATCCTCCCACCCAATGTCTGTAACCTTACACATAGAACAATAAAATTACACTTGCTCCTTACAACCTATTTTATATGTTATCGGCATCATACTATCCACGATATTTATCCTATTATAAGTAAGCATTTTCAATTTGTATGTAACATACAGCATATGCGCTAAAATGTTTAAGGTGAGGTTAAAAATTAAAAGGTTAATATGAAAAATCCCGTTGAGTTTTACTTGTATATCAAATACCCTTCTAAACTATGAGAAATTTCAAAAACTCACTTCTCCTAAATAATAAACTATTATATTGACCTTACCTAACAAAAATAAAGTTTTTAGATAAAGTTACCCTTCATCAAAAATAAAAACTCAATGTAATACATAAATTACAATCCCCATAAAAAATAGGAAGAAGCGTCAATGATGACGCTCAAATTAGGGATGATTAATGGATTTAACATTCACCAATTTTACAACCAATTGGTAAAAGTTTAACAAGGGCTACAAACCACCCATGACCTCTCTTTGAGATTGTATTTGCGGTGATTGATTTTCAAATCTATCATCAATTGAGATAGGGATTCAGGAAACATGGCAACAACTGTTAGCTTTCGGAGATCAAAACAACAGCAATGTTTGAATGTTGAAAGGCCAAAGCAGCCCCATTTTTTTCATCCACGACATCATTGTTCGTAGTCGTCTGTTCATCTTTGTCGCAACAGCCCTCAAAGGTCCTTTTTCGATCGCAACGGCCCTGTTTGGTTCTGGTCTCTTCTTCTTGAGGCAACACAATGCTAAAAACATCATCGTGGTTTTTCGAAATAATCTTTTGTGTTGAGCCTAGAATTAATTGATTGTTTACTGGAAGTGGTCTGAGACAAAAATTCTCAAGATTTATGTTTTTCATATGTAAATAAAAGCTTCACAAACTTTCAATAGTCATATGGTTTTAATGTAATCTGTTATCACTCCTTTTCTAGGTAATGCCAGAGAAATATATGTTTGATGGAAAAGCTCTTGTGCTATTGTGGAAATTGATATTGTAAAAATTTACTACATAGTGGTTTCTGCAGCGTGCAAGTTTTTAGAGCATTCATTGTTTCTTTATCCATACTGGTATTAGTTTATCACATTTGCCTACTTGGGAAGCCATTGACTCATTATTTGCTCTGTTGCAACAAAACAGAAAAAATGGTGGTTTCATTCACTAAGAGAGATGCATGTAAATTAAAATTTTACTTTCATAATTTCATCTTGTCAATCATATTAGTGAACAAGTTGGCTATAAAATCTGGATAGAAATATAAATCACAAGAGATTGACTAGTATTTGGTACAATATTAAGATTTGAAGTTACAAGTGTGCTAATAGCAGCAAAAAAGTAACTTGGATTTCCAGTTCTGTTGAAGATCAGACTCATTCTTGTTTCCTTTCTTCTGGTAATTTTGCTCCCTTTTGGAAAAGATTCATAACTCTTCCTAGAAGAATCATCTGAAGCAAAAGGCAGATTTTATGGTCAAGTTTCCACAGATAATAAATTAGCAATTATAAAATCAGAAACTGAACAAGACTCACCATGGTTCTCACTAATAACATAACTATGATGTTGTCTGTGGAATCAAAATGCGTTTGCAACACAATGTTCTGCATAATGTTACACAATCGCATCATAATGCTATACATCGTTCGTAGAATTCCTTTCTATTGCAGATTTTAGTCACTCAAGTTCCAATTGGCCTACAATCAGACCTTGTTACCTTGTGAACTGGATGACAATCTCAGGCACGGTGCAGCGGGCATGAAATTATACCGAGGAAATAATGGTTTTAATAGGGTTATTATTTTGATTTTTTTTCTTACAACTTGGGTTTTTGTTAAACAACATAGCCAACTCCAACATACCAAACGCAGCATTAGTGAACATGTGGAGTGATATGATTATCATGTTCATAGTTCTATCTAGGTGATATATTTTGTGATAATGATTCTCAAGTAATCCTTTTATTCACAGACATATCTTATGTTTATGACATAGAGTAGCACTCTATAAATGAACACATAATGTACTCTATCAGATAAGTTTTATCAAACAAAATTATTTACTTCTTACGTTTTTCTTCTTGGTATCAGAGCACTCGTTGCTCTTCAAAACAGTCGTTCCAAAATTTTTTTTCCTCATGGAAATTCACTTTCTCTCAATGTTGATAATTTTGTTACATTGAAAATCTCCCACACTAATTATCCCTTATGGTGTGAACAAGTAATGGCCTTGGTTGAGAGCCAAAATTTGATTGATCACCTCAAACAAACACCACCTATGTCTGCACCAAATTCACAGGCCGCTGAGGACAGTTCCTCCTATGCTGCTATTGAAAGATTATCTGTCCGGGCCTGGTCAAAAATTCACTTTCGTGCTACGCATTCCAAAATCGGTACTCTTGACCAGGCCTAAACTCTAGCACAATCACTGTTCCAATCCTTGCTTGAAATAACATTGCGCAGGATCTTAGCTTCTACTTGTTCAATTTGCCACGCAACAATAAATTTCTAATTAAAGCGAAAATTTAAGAATTACCTATTGAAGTATGTACTTAGGTGATTCTCTTGTATGGCTCAAGACTTGATCGCACGTTGTGTGGACAACGAACTAATGAGCAATTGATTAGCAAAACCACCACAAAATCCACAAAGCAGCCACTGGAAAAAACCAACCGAACATGCCGTCGCAAGCGCGTGTAATGCATGCGCCACCGAAAGCGCTTCCCACGCGCCACCTGCCAAAAGATGATAACCGACACCAAATTCTCGAGATCTCAGTCGCCGCTTGAAGCCTTTGAAGAGCCAACTTTGAGGGAGAATTAATTCTCTCTCTAGACTTTTCTCTCTTTAAGTTTCAAGAATTAAGAAACTATGAATTGTGTATTGTGAATTGCTAATCTCTTGTCTATCTATAGAGTTACAAGAGAGACCCCAAGTTGGTTTAGAATTGGTCTTCCTAATGGGTTTAGGATTATTAATTAGTTTCCAAATCCAATTAGGATCCAAATCTAAATAGGATTTCCAAATCCAAATAGATTTCCTAATTCTAATTGAACTTTAAGACTTAATTAATTAATTAATTCCACTTCGTTAATTAGTTAATTAACCCTTAGGAATAATTAATTAAATAATTAATTCTACTTTATCAATTAACCCACTACATAATTAATCGCACCACTAACGGATTAATTATGACACTATCATCCTATACCAGAATTGCTTCCGGAACAACTAAATTAATTATTCTTTAATATCCCCACATCAAAGACATAGTGCTCGTTAATTTATTAATTTACTGATAAATTAATTAATTAACTTCTTATAATCCCAGACTAGTACCACTCGACCTTTTTACTATACCGGATATAAGTCCACCAGCTGAGTTTAGTATAATAAACATAACGAGCTCATTTAGGGAGCACTATCACCCCCGGACGCACCGGTACACGGTTTCCTTTTGAGAAGCAACAACACACCAAGCAACTAAATATCTGCACCCAACCTATCGAGATTATTGGCCTCAAGTGACCTCACTCTTTGGCAGATTAAAGTACAATATATTTAATTCTCATGCCTACTCAAGTCTAGGGATTTAGAGATAGAATACTAGGATTGAATAGTCTATTAAATCAGTATAAGACAATTCATCCTAATTGGTCAAGTTCAATATACCTCGGGCATATCTATATGATTCAATCAGTTTAGACAAACCAATTTCAGAATCACATAATAACCTAAACTAACAGTGTGTCGAAAACTGTCTCAGTTATGAACCTCAGTTATATATTATGTTTTTTAACCAATGATGAGATCTATTGTGTCACACCAGACACCTTATCATTTAACTACGTAATATAAATGGACAACATATGTAAAACATTTAAAGCATTTAACTAATACATTTAATTGATATATAAAACTGAGAAATAGTTTAATACAAGCAAAGCTTTAGTATTCAAACCCAACAATATCCCACTAATACTTAAGTTGCGCTTAAAGTATAAAACTACATTTAATCTTACAGCTACAATATAACTAGAAAAAACAGTCACAGATCAGCTAAGTATCTAATCCCCATGCCCTCCACGTGACCCTCAAAGACTTTTGCAGTCAATGTCTTCGTGAATGGATCTGCAAGGTTATCTTCTGATGATATCTTTGCCATGACCACGTCTTTCCTCTTTACTATATCTCGTATTATGTGGTACTTGCACTGTATATTCTTACTCACATTGTGGGCTTGTGGTTCTTTCGAGTTTGCTACTGCACCGTTGTTGTCACAGTACACTGTGATCGACTTCTACAAACCAAGAATCACGTATAAATCCACTAGAAAGTTCTTGAGCCACACCGTTTCTTTCGTTGCCTCTGATGCTGCACCGTATTCAGCCTCCATGGTAGAGTCTACCCACATTTCTGCTTGATACTCCGCCATACTATGGCTTTACCTCCCAAAGTAAACACATACCCTGAGGTAGACTTGCTCTTGTCCCTGTCGCCTTGGAAATCTGAATCTATATAACCTCGGGGCATAAGCTCAGGCGCCTGATAGACCAAGACTTGGTCTCTCGTTCTGCGCAAATACTTGAGAATGCATTTTATTACCTCCCAATGAGCTTTCCCAGGGTTACTCTGATATCCGCTTACAATGCCAACATCACAACAAATATCAGGCATCGTACACAACATTGCATACATGAGACTTCCTACTACAGAAGCATAAGGAACTGTCTTCATGGCTTCTATCTCCTTAACAGTCTTTGGAGACTGCTCTTTAAATAGATGCACTCCGTGTCTGAAAGGTAAAAAACCTTTCTTGGAGTTCTGCATGTTAAAACGAGCCAGAATCGTATATATGTATGAAGCTTGAGAGACTGTTAGCGAACATTTCCTACTATCTTGAATGATCTTGATCCCAATGATGTGTCCCGCTTCTCCTAAGTCTTTCATATCAAACTGTTTGGACAACCATGCCTTTATGTTTGATAACATTTTCTTATTGTTGCCAATTAGTAAAATGTCATCTACGTAAAGCACAAGAAACACCACCGCATCTCCATCACGTCTGTGGTACACACATTATTCATCTGGGCACTGAGTATATTCGTAGGATTGGATCAACTCATCAAACTGGATGTTCCAATATCTAAATGCCTGCTTAACTCTGTAAATGGACCTATTAAGCTTGCAAACCTTATGTTCTTGGCCTTTCACAACGAAACCCTCTGGTTGCTGCATGAAGATGGTTTCTTCAACACTTCCGTTAAGGAAAGTTGTCTTGACATCCATCTGCCATATCTCATAATCTAAATGAGCAGCTACGGCCAAGAGAATCTAGATTAACTTAAGCGTGGCCACCGGGGAGAAGGTTTCCTCATATTCGATTCCCTCTTTCTAAGTATACCCCTTCGTCACAAGCCTAGCTTTAAAGGTTTCAACCTTTCTGTCAGGTCCTCTCTTGTGTTTGTAAACCCACTTACATCTAATGGGTTTGAGAACATCAGGTAGGTCAACAAGCTCCCAGACTTGATTGTGGTCCATCGACCCCATCTCGGATATCATCGCCTTTTACCAAGATTCTGTATCTTTATCTTGGAGAGCCTCTTTATAGTTCATAGGGTCTGGTACAGGCATGCCTGAGATGAAGTCACAGGCTTCTCACATGCTAATAAACCTGTCGGGTTGTCTCACAGCCCTCCCACTACGATGAGGCACCACCTGTGTAAGCGCATCATCTGTGATATCTTGTGCAGTGTATAGTGTATCTACTTGTGCTGGTGTATCAGGATTATCAGATTACTTTCTAAGTTCTTCTAGTACTATCTTACTCTTGGGCTTGTGATCTAGAACATATTCTTCCTCTAAAAATCAGGCGTTAGTGCTAACTATCACATTCTAATCTTTAGGACTATAGAACAGACCACCTTTCGTTCCTCTAAGATATCCTACAAACAACATTACTTCTGTTATTGCGTCTAACTTAGCCGCATCTGTCTTAAACACATGTGCTGGATAACTCCAAATTCTGAGATGTCTTAGACTGGGCTTGTGCCCGTTCCACAACTCTGAAGGGGTTAAGGACACGGTTTTAGATGGTACAAGATTTAGAATGTACATTGCAGTTTCTAAGGCATATCCCAGAACGAACTAAACAAATCACTATAGATCATCATTGACCTAACCATTTCTATGAGAGTTCTGTTTCTTCTTTCCACTACACCATTCTGCTGTGGTGTGCCAGGGGCAGATAACTGAGACTGAATTCTAACCACACTGAGGTATTCTCTAAATTCGTGAGACAAGTACTCACCATCACGGTCTGATCGCAGTGTCTTGATACTCTTACCATGATGTTTCTCTATATCTGCCCGATACTCTTTAAATTTACTAAAGCATTCGGACTTGTGACGCATTAGATAAATGTATCCGTGCCTTGAGTAATCATCTGTGAAAATCATAAAATACTCAAACCCACCTCGTGCTTTGACCGAAATTGGTCCACAGAAGTCATAGTGAATCAACTCTAATGCTTCTTTGGCTCTATAACCTTTTGCCTTGAAAGGTCTATTGGTCATCTTACCTTCCAAGCAAGATTCGCAGGTTGAATAGCTGTCAATCTTTAATGAACTTAAAGGTCCATTATTGACTAACCTCTGAATCCTACTAAGGTTTATATGACCTAGCCTGAGATGCCAAAGATAAGTTTGATTCATTTTAGAAGGTTCATTTCTCTTATTTTAGTTAGATGATGCACAATTTAGTTCTGTGTTTTGCACAACAGGGGAGTTTGATTTAATCAAAAACAAATTGTCTACTAATGAACCAGAACAAACAAGTTTGCCATCTTTTATAACAACAACAGATTTATCAGAAAAAATAAATTTGTAACCATTCATTAAGAGTTAGAAACCGAAATAAGGTTCTTTCTAAAACTCGGTACATAAAGACAATTATGTAAATATAGCCTAGAATTTTCGAAAATTAAGCTAACTGCTCTGACTCCTTCTACTGACACTCTTGTAGTGTCGCTCAAGTAGACTTTTAGCTCGCCTTCTCTAAGCTTCTGGGTTACTTGGAACCCCTGCAAAGAATTACAAACGTAGTTAGTGGCGCCTAAATCCACACATCAAGTATCTGTGGAAATCACCGCTAAACACGTCTCAGTAATTAGGCAGAGACTATCGTACCTTTGAGCTTTGGACAATCTGATTTCCAATGTCCCGTTTTACCGCACTTGAAGTACTTGCCTTTAGGCTTCTTCTTCTTTGCGATGTCTGGCTTGGCAGCATGATTCTTGGCTTTCTTCTTCTTCTTATTCTTGCCTTTAGGCACAGAAGATGAACTTGAAGCATTCACTGTGACCAAAGCTTGCTTCTTCTATTAGAAGATGCCTTCGGCAGACACCAATGTTGTTAGGAGCTCGGGAAGAGTATACACTCTTTGATTCATGTTATAGTTTACCCGAAATAGCTCGAAACTAGAAGGTAAGCTCTGGAGGATGATATCGATCTGGCTCTCTAGATCAATTTCACCTCGCAATACTTATATTTAATTGATGTTACTGATCATGTAAAGTACATGATCTCTCAGTGATGAGCCTTCAACCATTCTGGTATTCATAATCTTCCTCATGGTTGCCTGCCTTGATGAGCAAATATCTCTCTCATGTGAGCCATCTGTTAAAAGCAGAGATTATGGGATGAAGCTGATGTTGCGGAACATTCGACACAGAGGCCAGAATGTAACACCACTCCATCTCATCAGCTTTTCTCTGCCTCGCATAGGCATCTATATCCTCTTGAGGAGAATCATTAGTAAGCACATCTAGACAAATTTCGGTGAGCACAAACTTATACAGCTCAGTTGTTAGGACAATGTCCAAATTGTGACTCCAATCGACATAATTCAGACCAGTTAGTTTGTTGTCTTTCAATATCGTAGCTAACGGATTAAATGCCATATCGAATACTGTAAATAAATAAATAGACAATGTTTTAGTACAAGAATTTCAAAAATGAAATTCTACAATTATTGACATCCCTCAAACAATAATTAAATCCACCGACATCTCATTCACTAAGATTTTTGCAAGCCACGTTAGTGTGGACGTTTATGCTAACCCACATTCGTTTGAGAAGAACTAGGTTCATTAACTACACTATCTGAACAAACGATCTATTGATCAATGTAGCTAATAGTCAGTGCTTTCAGCCGTACAAATAAGCAGCGTAACCTCGATGGGAGGAATAGTACAAATAGTACACTATGTGTGTGCCATTACTTGACTTCTGAGTTTGTTACCTTAGGATAGTGTGCCTCAGATGGAGAGGGTATCGCATTTCTCCAATTTCAACTTACTCTAGTCATCTTACTTAGAAATTCATAAGCTAGTGATCTTATGGTTGAACTCATCCGATATGGAGGAAGGTCCTAATGCCAACACACAAGTCCACCCACATCACATATGAATTTGTAATGGAGGCTGTGGGAATATTAACCAACCTGCTCCCACTTAGATTTCTAAAACGAGGGTTTTTCAGGTTTTAACTTACAATTAACTAATCCTAAGTTTTGTGCAAACATAAAACCAACATGCTTTAAATCATGCATATAAAATATAGCACAAAAATTAAAGCATATAATTAAAACTGTAAATATGGGAAATAAGTGCGTAAAATAAATTTCCCGACTATTATGGTTTTAATTGATTCCATCTGCTTCCTTGATCTCGTGTCCCGTCACGTCAATCGATGGATTGAGTCTTGAAAAATTGGATCTTGAAAAACTTGAAAAATAGAAAAACGGGTCGCGCGCTCGCAGCCTGCTCGGGCTAGACCGCGCACAGCACGCACAGCCACATGGGCCTGCGGGCGCGCTGGTGCGCTCAGTGCCGCAAATTTGTGACACTGCACCAGCGCCTGCTGCGCGCCTCCCACACGCAGCTGTACTGCTATCTGCCAGTGGTTTCTGTCGGGAAATCGTTTGCCGGTCTCACCTATCCCGTTTAGTTTACAGGTCTCCTATCCTGCTCCCACTGTGTTATTTGGTCTTCTTGCAATTCGTTTTGGGTATTCTTGGTTTTCTTCGTATGAACGATAAACCAAAAAAGTTGCCCACCATAATGACTTTGATTACATAAGATTATCCTAATACAAGGCTTCTAGGAAAATAAAATCGAAAATTACATAGAAAAAATCCTACTACAGATTTAATCTAATCCTACAGGCTTCCAGCACGTGGTTTACTATTACAAGCATTCATAAAAAAAATCAGACATATCCCGGGGTTTAATAAAAACATACAACGCAACCATAATAGCCGGGATTTCTAAACCACCTGCAAACAAAACCATATAACAAATCGAACAAGCACAAAGCCAAAACCATAGCTCCGATACCAATATAAAGATTATCTACCCGGGCCCGGTCAAAAATTCACTTTCGTGCTACGCATTCCAGAATCAGAACTCTTGACCAGACCTAAGCTCTAGCACAATCGCTATTCCAATCCTTGCTTGAAATAACATTGTGCAGGATCTTAGCTTCTACTTGTTCAATTTGCCACGCAACAATAAATTTCTAATTAAAGCGGAAGTTTAAGAATTACCTATTGAAGCGTGTACTTAGGTGATTCTCTTGTATGACTCAAGACTTGATCGCATGTTGTTTGGTCAATGAACTAACCAAGAATTGATCCACAAAACCACCACAAAATCCACAAAGTAGCCGCCTGAAAAACCAACCAAACCTGCCTTCGCAAGCACTTGTAATGCACGTGCCACTGAGAGCGCTTCCCATGCGTCGACCAAGACTCATGTGCCGCTGGCCAAAAAAGGATAATCGACACCGCCTTCTCGAGATCTCAACCGCCGCTTGAAGCCTTTGAAGAACCGAATTTGAGGGAGAATTAATTCTCTCTCTAGACTTTTCTCTCTCTAAGTTTTAAGAATTATGAAACTATGAACTGTGTATTGTGAATTGCTAATCTCTTGTCTACTTATAGAGTTACAAGAGAGACCCCAAGTTGGTTTAGGATAGGCCTTTCTAATAGGATTAGGATTATTAATTATTTTCCAAACCCAATAGGATCCAAATCTAATTGGATTTCCAAATCCAAATAGATTTCTTAATCTCTAGGATTTCCTATTTCTAATTGAACTTTAAGACTTAATTAATTAAATAAATAATTCCACTTTGTTAATTACTTAATTAACCTTTAGGAATAATTAATTAAATAATTAATTCTACTTTATCAATTAACCCACTGCATAATTAATGGTACCACTAACGGATTAATTATGGCATTACCATCCTACACCAGAATTGCTTCCGGAATAACTAAATTAATTATTCTTTAATCTCCCCACATCAAAGATATAGTGTTCATTAATTTATTAATTTACTGATAAATTAATTAATTAACTTCTTATAATCCAAGACTAGTACCACTCGACCTTTTTACTATACTGAGTATAAGTCCAGTAGCTGGGTTTAGTATAATAAACATAACAAGCTCATCTCAGGAGCACCATCACCCCAGACGCACCGGTACATGGTTTCCTTTCGACAAGCAGCAGCACACCAAGCAACTAAACATGCGCACCCAACCTACCGAGATTATTGGCCTCAAGTGACCTCACTCTTTGGCAGATTAAAGTACAATGTTTAACTCTCATTCCTGCTCAAGTCTAGAGATTTAGAGATAGAATACTAGGATCAAATAGTCTATTAAATCAATATAAGACAATTCATCCTAAATGGTCAAGTTCAATATGCCTCGGGCATATCTATATGATTCAATTAGTTTAGACATACCAATTTTAGAATCACATAATAACCTAAACTGACAGTGTGTCCAAAACTGTTTCGGTTATGAACCTCAGTTATATATTATGTTTTTTAACCAATGATGAGATCTACTGTGTCATACCAGACACCTCATTATCTAACTACATAATATAAATGGACAACATATGTAAAACATATAAAGTATTTAACTAAAACATTTAATCGATCTATAAAACTGGGAAATAGTTTAATACAATCAAAGCTTTAGTATTCAAACCCAATAGCTATTAGCACCTTTCAACAATGGCAATAGTCTGACTGTCTCATATGCAGGTGGATCATTCACTCATTGACTGAGGAAGCTCTTGGGCTCATCATTTGTCTGACTCATGCTTTTACTGTATGGGAGGCATTGAAGAACGCATATGCTCGTGACTCTCAAGAACTGGAGTTCACCCTCAGCCCGCAGCTGAAATATCTCTAAAAAGATGAGTCCATCTCCATCACAGAACACATCCGTGTTTTGAAAAATTTGCTCGGAACCACTCTCAGACAAAGAAAAGGTTTATTGTCTTCTTACTAGTCTCAGACCACAATGTGAGACTTTCACAACCACCAAGCTCAAGCTTTCTTATCCGACATATTCTGAACTCACTTCCAACTTCATAATTTTGATCAATGGCTTACGTGGTTCTCCTCTTCATCAAGTCAGCAGATGGTACACAATACTTCTCATCTTGCTTTTTATAGTACCCAACAGAAGAATAATATGAAGCATACCACGAATCGGTTTACTTCATCCGGGCGTGGATTTCAAGCACATTAATAGTCCAATTCAGCACATCAACAGTCTAATTCGGCTCATCGCAATACTATTTCAATGTCCAGACCTGCACCTCTGGGCAAACATTGCATGACAGCCGATAAACGTGATCGTTATCACAATGAGGTTTGTCAAATTTGTAGTCGACAGGGCTATGTAGCGAAAATTTGCTGGTGGTTACCATCATATCAACCTCGTCCTAATTCCATTCCACAGGCCCTTGCAGTTATGACATTGGACAATTCAGTAGCGGATTATAATTGGGCGTCTGATACTGCAGCTACAAATTACATGACAAGAAATTCAGGTATGCTTGCTGATGTTCGTAAATACAATGGTTCTGACACCATCATGTTTGGTGATGGCTCCTTTATCCCCATCTTTACAATTGGACACTCATTTTTAAAACAAAATGGCAACAATTTAATCCTATCTAATGTTCTATATGCCCACATTTAAATAAAAATTTATTATCTGTGAGCAAACTTATAGATGAATTTCCCATCACTTGTGAAATTTCTAATCGTGGATTTTGTGTGAAGGAAAGGACCACATGTCAAACTCTTTTGATAGGGAACAAGAAGGGTGATCTCTACACTATTACTAGTAGTCTCGAAGCTCATTTTTCCCATCGATTTTAATCCGGTAATGTTACATTATGACATCAGCGTTTAGGACACCCTTAGCTTTCGGCCGTTCAAAGATTGCAAAATAAATATTTTCTTTGTGTCTTTGGCCCTTTAAAAATAAATGGTCTTGGTGATAGCTGTCAATTAGGGAAGCTTAGCAAGTTTCCTTTTACTTCTTCTGAGACTTCTACATTTGATATTTTTGAAAAAATTCATTGTGACTTATAGGGTCCTACTCCTGTATTATCAGTTGATAATTTTCGTTATTGTGCATGTTTGGTAGATGACTTCTCAAAATACATGTGGATAATTCCTTTACGCCATCAGTTGAATTTTTGAGACACCATATCCTCAAAAACATTTGATGCTTATACTTCTCCGATTATATCTACTGTCCCATCATTATCTATGGTATCCACTTCTTGTATTCCTCTTCATTCTCCGCCACAAAACCCATCACCTGCCGCTAACCCGTTGACCAATTCCCTTCCTAATATTCCCCACTCTTCTCTAGAAACAAATCCTTCCTCTTCAGCCAATGATGAGACACTATGACAGTCTTCTATTTCAAGCCATCCTATGGTTACTGAAAGATTATCTGCCCGGGCCAGGTAAAAAATTCACTTTCATGCTATGTATTACAGAATCGGAATTCTTGACTAGGCCTAGACTCTAGCACAATCGCTATTCCAATCCTTGCTTGAAATAACATTGCGCAGGATCTTGGTTTGCACTTATTCGATTTATCACGCAACAAATAATTTCTAATTAAAGCGTACGTTGTATGACTCAGGTGATTTTCTTGTATGACTCAAGACTATGATCGTACGTTGTGTGGACAACGAACCAACGATCAGCAAAATCACCACAATCCACAAAACAGTCACCGAAAAATTCGACCGCCGTCTGCCGCCTAGCGCGTGATGTCCACGCGCCACCAAGAGTGTCCACGCACCGCCGCCCAACTGACCATGTGCCGCCGGATCTTAGAGGAAAAACTGGCTGCTGGTCTTAGGAGGAAGAGCCGATCTTGGAAAATCCGACTTTGATAGCTTGAAATTTAATTCTCGCTCTAGGATTTTATCTCTCTAGTTTTCTTGTCTTGAAAACTTATAAATTGTGTATGTAGAATTGCTAATCTCTTGTCTATTTATAGAGCTACAAGAGAGACCCCAAGTTGGTTTAGGATTGACCTTCTAAATGGGTTTAGGAAATTAATTAGTTTCCAAATCCAATTAGATTTCCTAATATCTAGGATTTCCTAATTTTAATTGAAATTTAAGACTCAATTAATTAATTAAATAATTTCACTTTGTTAATTACTTAATTAACCCTTATAAATAATTAATTAATTCTACTTAATTAATTAACCCACTACAAAATTAATCATACCACTAACGGATTAATTTTGGCACTACCATCCTACACCAGAATTGCTTCTGGAACAACTAATTAATTTATTCTTTAATCTCCCCACATCAAAGATATAGTGCTCGTTAATTTATTAATTTACTGATAAATTAATTAATTAACTTCTTATAATCCGATATTAGTACCACTCGACCTTTTTACTATACCAGACATAAGTACACCAACCGGGTTTAGTATAATAAATATAACGAGCTCATCTCGGGAGCACCATCACCCCTGATGCACCGGTATATGGTTTCCTTTCGGCAAGCAGCAGCACACCAAGCAACTAAACACGCGCACCCAACCTACTAAGACTATTGGCCACAAATGACCTCACCATTTGGTAGATTAAAGTACACTATGTCTAATTCGCATACCCGCTCAAGTCTAGGGATTAAGAGATAGAATACTAGGAATGAATTGTCTATTAAATCAGTATAAGACAATTCGTCCTAAATGGTCAAGTTCAATATGCCCGAGCATATCTATATGATTCAATTAGTTTAGATAAACCAATTTTCCGAATCACATAATAACCTAAACCGACAGTGTGTCTAAAACTGTTTCGGTTACGAACCTCATTTATATATTATTTTTTTAACCAATGATGAGATCTACTGTGTCACACCAAATACCTCATCATCTAATTACATAATATAAATAGACGACATATGCACAACATATAAACTAAAACATTCAATCGATATATTAACTGGGAAATAGTTTAATACAAGTATAGCTTTAGTATTCAAACCTAACAGTAACTCGGTCTCGACCAGGAATAGTCAAACCTAATCGCAAATATGCTCTTCATGTCACCATCTCTAACACCATACCTGCAGTTCCTAAAAATATAAAAGCCGCTCTAACTCACCCGAGATGGAAGGCTACTATGTATGATCAAATTGATGCTCTTCACAAAAATAACACCTGGGTCGTTGTTTCTTGCTCCTCTACAATGAATATAATCGGCTCCAAATGGGTTTTCAAACCCAAGTTACAACCTAATGGTTTCTTAGATCGTCTAAAAACCCGACTTGTTGTGAAAGGTTACAATCAAATCAGTGGTGTTGATTACTCTGAAACTTTCTCCCCAATTGTAAAGCCAGGTACCATTCGCCTCATACTTTCTATTGTTTTAATGCAACAGTGGCCTATTCGTCAACTTGATGTTAAAAATGCTTTTCTCCATGGCTGTATTCATGAGGACTTATATATGGAACAACCCCCAGGTATTGCTAGTCCTCAGTTTCCCACGCATGTGTGTAAATTTAAGTGTGTATTATATGGCCTCAAACAGGCTCCTAGAGCGTGGTTTGATTACCTTAGCACTTTTCTCCTTCAATCTGATTTTCATTGCAACCTCGCTGACCCATCTTTATTTATTTCTCATTCGCATCGTGGTACTATCATTTTACTTGTCTATGTCGATGACATGCTTCTCACCGGTTCATCTTCTCATCTTCTTAATATATTTATTGATGCTCTAAGCTCTAAATTTGCTATAAAGGATCTTGGTCCTATACATTACTTTCTTGGCATTCAGGTGACTCACCAAGACGACAGGTTGTTGCTGTCCCAGTCCCATTATGCCGCTAGTATTCTTACACGTGCCTCCATGGTTAACTGCAAACCAATGCCATTCCCGATGGACACAAAGCTCACATTATTAGCCTATTCTCTCATTCCTGAGCTTGGCCACTTCCGTAGCCTAGTTGGCGCTTTGCAATATCTTACTATAACTAGGCCTGATTTTTCTTATAACGTTAATTTTGTATCTCAGTTTATGCATGCTCCAACATTTACTCACTTAAAACTTGTCCATCGTATCTTTCATTTCATAAAAGTGACGATAGATCTTAGTCTAAATTGTGGGCTAATACATCTAAATCTTTAACAGGGTACTCTGACGCTGATTGGGCAGGATGTGCTGTCACTCGTAGATCCACCACAGGCTACTGCATCTTCCTAGGCAGCAACCTCATTTCATGGTGTGCCAAGAAATAACACACAGTATCCCGCTCCAATACCGAAGCTGAGTACCGTGCCACAGCCAATACGATAGCAGAAGTCACGTGGCTGTCCTATATTATTCGCGATCTCCATGTTCCAATTCCAAGGTCACCCGTCCTTTACTGTGATAATCACAGTGCTCTCTACCTCACAGTCAATCCTGTATTTCATACTCGCAGTAAACATATAGAGATCGACTATCATTTTGTTCATGAAGGGTTGCTCGAGGTTTATTTGTCACAAAGTATATCCCATCTACTCAACAAGTTGCTCACACTTTCACAAAACCGGTATGCAAGCTTCGCCTTCCCTTATTATACAACAAACTTTGCCTCCACCATCGGCTCAGTTTGCAGGGGAATGTTAACCAACACAACCAACTCTAACAGACCAAACATAGCATCAGTGAATATGTGGAGTGGTAAGGATTATCATGTTCATAGTTTTATCTAGATGATATATTTTGTTATAATGATTCTCAAGTAATCATTTTATCCACATACATCTCTTATGTTTGTCACATAGAGTAGCACTCTATAAATGGGCACACTATGTACTCTATCAGATAAGTTTTATCAAACACAATTATTTACTTCTTACGTTTTTCTTCTATTTTTAGTCATTTCTCAAGTTTAATTAGTGCAAAGGGGGGTTTTTGATATTTCTCATAGTTCAAAGGGATGTTTGATATACAAGTAAAATTCAAGGGGGTTTTTGATATTAACCCAAGATTAAATAATGTGGAGTGGGTCGATTTAAAGCACAATTGCCTTTAACAAATTTGACATTAACTAACAATAATATCTTACTAATCTGAAAAAATTACGATTTCTCATGACGTTCAGGTTCCTTCTAGTCTTAGATGCATTTTGATCTACCAAAGTGAGATTATTACTAGGCAGAAAATAAAAGTTGGGCTCACTTCCATTATTTCCTTTATAAGTTTGGCAGAAAAAAAAAAAGTTAAGAAAGGCTTAAATAGGTTTTTCATAGGTTTTAACCATGACGAGTTAAAGCTAAGATCCAAATTTTGTAACATTCATAGAGGTTGTAAAATATAATAGCACTAACTATATGTTAAAATTAGCATTTAGAAAAATTTAATAGAAATGACACATTTAAAGATGAGGAGGAGCGAAATCCCCTTTACTACTTTTAAAGAGTAAGAAGATTCAAGTATGGAGATGAATGGGCATAGGTGACGTGCTCTTGTCGTTGTATAAGTTGTGTCGAACACTCAAAATAAAATGCATAATAAACTAAAACCTAAACCACTCAACTATAGTACTTAAGGTTTCGTTCCCATATGATAGTTGTCTTGAATGATGATTGTGTTTGGGTTTAATTCCTCACTTACTACGAATTTAGTAGTCTTATTCTAAAAACTAACAAAAACAACAAAGGGTAGGTAGGTGAATTTAAGTGTAGCATGCAAGTAGAAAACTAAAAACAAAAGATAACAAAATGATAAAAATGGGACCACATCACCTCCAGATCCCAAAGGCTACTACCAAGTAAGAGACATACAAATGGGGTAATATCACATAGAAAGCCATGCATTGATCTATACATAAGAAGACAGAGAGTCAATAATTCATCTCATGAATAGTTTCAATTAAATGACTAACTTCACAAAAAGAAAACTAAACACTTAACTTCATTAAGCTTTTAGTTAAAATAGGGTCGTCAATCCTATCAAACTAAATCTCCTTTACCCATGAACTATCAACTTAGCACTAAAAAATGAATCCAATTAAAGCTTATTAATCTAGTACCAAAAATCTATAAATCACCAATCCATGACTAAATTCATCATAATTTCTTTTCATGCAAGCAAAAAAAAAAAAAAAAAATACATCAAATAATATTAACTCAATTGCATGAAACTCACTTGATAATATGCACGAAAAACCTTAGAAGAGCATAGATAAAAGACATTCATGAATAAATCAACCATAGAAATTTCCATTCATAAGCAAAGGTCGCACTTTTAATCACATAATCATGATAAAAGGAAAAAGTTGCTTGAATCCCAATTAACTAGGTGAATATTCTTAAAATATCCCTAAATCTACTCTACATCCTTGGATTTTCACTACCATCTATCACTTAGAAAGGTGGAATCCCTAAAAAGATCCTTAGAATACCATGGTTCTAGGATAAAACATCAAGTGTGTGTAGATAAAGGTGTAGAAGTGTGTAAAACTTCTCCACTAAGCAATTATAGGAAAACTAACTAAAGGTGTGAAAAGTGTGTGTTTTACATCAGGTCTTGGCCATTAAGAAAGAGATCTCAGGGCTAAAAATGGTAAATTACAATTTAAAACACGCATAAGGGTAATTTTAGACTTTCAGCAGGTTTTCGGGCGGCAGCTTGGCGCGACACCTAGTGGTCGTCGGTGTTGTCTCTTTCAGCTCATTTGCGTCTTGTCCAAATTTCTTCTAATTCAGCTCTAATTCTCGTGTTTTCTTCTCTTTTTCTTCAAAATTCTTTAAGTTTCTTCCAATCTCTCATTTATAACTCCTTACTACAAAGTAATGCAAATCCAACCATAAGTACATTGTAAAGCTCATAAAAGATATCATTTTCATTGAAAACCAACTAAGAATTAGCTAAACATGCATGAATTTGGGTCATAAAAAGTTATAAATTTGAGTCACGTCAATATACCCACACTTAAGACTTTACTTGTCCTCAATCAAACTAACTAGAAAAGCTAGTAGATCGTAAGTCCATCACAAAATAAGGTTGCTCTAAGTTGGTTTTTCTCCCCCTTCAAGCTAAACATGAAAAACATACAATCACCTTAGATTCATGATTTCAACAAGATTTCCACAATTAAGCAAGACAAGCATGATATGGGTTCTGTACTAACATCAACTGACCTCATTACCTTACACTATCAATGATCACTCAATATCCCAATCTGTGTTCTATATTTCTAACCTTGTTTTTGAGGAATAGAAAAATTCTTAGATACAAAACATTCTACTAGTATTATATTACTAACTACCAAGATTTGCCTCAGTTTCACACGAGTTTGAGCTGAGGTGGATGTAAGTAGCCACACATGTGAATCCTTCCAAATTACTACATTGAAGTGAGTGCTGAGTTGAAGTGAATGTTGTATTCTTCAACACCCCTTTCTTAAGCTGAACATCATAAAGGTTTAGTTTGTAAACAATTGAAGAGAATGTAGATAGTGGAAGAGATTTAGTAAAAGTGTCTGCTACCTAAGATTATGAGACCACATGAAGTGGGCTGATAAAGCCTTGTTTGTAAGCATCCCTTACCACATGACAGTTAATGTCAATGTGTTTTGTGCACTCATAGAAGACTGAATTTTTTGTGATATGTATAGCTATTTGATTATCACACTTGAATGGAATAGGCAGTGGGAGAACTACTTAAAAATCCTTCAAAATATAAGAGATCCATTGTAATTCATAGATTATAGCTACTATCGACCTGTATTCTGTCTCTGCAGTTAAGCAGGAAATGGTGGGCTGTTTCTTCGTCTTCTATGACACTAAATATGAAAGATTATCTGCCCGGGTCTAGCCAGAAACTCACTTTCGTGCTATGCTTTCCAGAATCGAAATCTCTGACCAGGCCAAGATGTTAGCACAATGTTATTCCAACCATTTTGAAATAATATTGCACAGGATCTGGGTTTGTACTTATTCGATTTACCATGCAACAAAATTTCTAATTAAAAGCAGAATCTTAAAAAAATACCTTTGAAGTGTGAACTCAGGTGCTCGCTTGTATGACTCAAGACTTTAATTTCACATTGTGTGGGCAATGATCTAGAAACCAATTGATCAGCAATCTACACAAAAACTACATCGGAAACTTCATCAGAGAAAAACCCGCCGTCCGCCTTCTACGCGTGTGATACACGTGCCACCCCAAAGCTTGATTGTCGCCGTCCTCTTAAAACCATGCGCCGCCGGGAGTAATGTAAAATCTGGTCGCCGATTTTGGAGGAGAGAAAGTAGCCGCCTTCGCCTTGGAAAATCCAATTTCGAAGGAGAAATAATTATTTCTCTCTCTTGGATTTTATCTCTCTAGATTATTGAATTATGAATCTATTGAATTGTGTGTCTTGAATAGCTAAGTCCTTGTCTATATATAGAGTTACAAAAGAGACCCCAAGTTGGTTTAGGATTGGCCTTCCTACTGGGATTCTGTTTTCCTTCAATCATGTTCCTGGACTGAAACACATCCAACTGATACAGGGATCCACTTATCCCAAACCAGTTCCTGGTATGATTCGCAACCAACTGATACAGGGATTCACTTATCCCAAACCAGTTCCTGGTATGATTCACAACCAATTGATACAAGGATTAATTAATTACTTAATTAATTAAATCTACCTTTGTCAATAACTCAATACATAATTAATCGTACCACTAACGGATTAATTATGGCACTACAATCCTACACCAGAATTACTTCCGGAACAACTTAATTAAATTGCATTCATAATCTCCCCACATTAAAGATATAGTGCTTGTTAATATATTAATTTACTGATAAATTATTAATTAACCTCTTTAATTCCGAGACTAGTACCACTTGACCTTTTTACTATACCGGACATAAGTCCACCAGCTGGGTTTAGTATAATAAACATAACGAGCTCATCTCAGGAGCACCATCACCCTGGACACACAGGTACATGGTTTCCTTTCGACAAGGAGCAGCACACCAAGCAACTAAACATGTGCACCCAACCTACCGAGATTATTGGCCACAATTGACCTCACCCTTTGGCAGATCAAAGTACACTATGTCTAATCCTCATGCCCGTTTGAGTCTAGGGATTAAGAGATAGAATACCATGAATGACTTGTCTATTAAATCAGTACAAGATAAATCATTCTTAATGGTCAAGTTCAATATGCCTCGGGCATATGTATATGATTCAATTAGTTTATACAAACCAATTATCCGAATCACATAATAACCTAAACCTACAGTTTGTCCAAAGATGTCTTGGTTACGAACCTCATTTATATATTATGTCTTTCAACCAATGATGAGATCTACTGTGTCACACAAGACACCTCATCATCTACTTACATAATACAAATGGACATATCATGCACAACAAGATATAACCAAAACATCAATCAATATATTACTGGGAAAAAATATAATACAAGCATAGCTTATGTATTCAACTCCAACAAAATAGTCTCCAAGAAAGACACAGTAACCAGTTAATGACCTAATTGTTGTCTTACAGGCTCCCCGATTAGCATCACTGTAAGCGGTGAGCTCAAATATGAATGAAGCTGAATAAAATAACCCCTTAGACGGTGATTGAACCAAGTATCTTAACACATGTAGTGTTGTTGTCCAATGAGAATAATAAGGAGCATGTACAAATTGACTTAATTGCTGGATTGAATGTGTTAAGTTAGGCCTTGTACATCCCAAATACAAGAGTCAGCCAATTAACCTTCTATATTATTCTGGATTTGTAATGAGAGGTATTGCATCTTGATCCTTAGCTAATAATTTCAAGCCTGGTGGAAAAGGTGTTGTTACAGAAGCACATTGTAGCATTCCAGCATCTTTCAATATGTCTAAGTTTCAATATTTCCATACCCAAGAAGTAACTGACAGCTACAAGATCTTTAATGGTAAAGCAGACATTAAAATAAACCTTCACGTTCTGAATTATCCGTTTATCAGAACCTATGATTAGAATATCATCAACATATACTAGCAGAATTGTTAAGTATTTTTAGTGGTTAAAAGGAAAAGACAGTGATCATAGTATGATTAAACAAAACCAATTGTAGTCAACTTGTAAAGGAGCTCCTGATTCCATTGTCTAGATGCCTGCTTAAGTCCATATAATTATTTCTTAAGCTTACAAACATCTCCATCCTTAGCTTTCTGGTAACCTGGTGGTACGAGCATGTACACATTCTCAGTGATTGTGTCGTGCAAGAATGCATTGTTAACATCAATTTGTCCCAAAAACCAGCCCTTTGCTGCAGCCATGGCGATGAGCAACCTCACTCTCACAATCATTGCTACAGGTGAAAAAAACTTATGAGTAGTCTTCACCCACTACTTGTGTGAAACCTTTTGCAACCAAGGGATCTTTGTATCTGTCAATGCTACCATCAGGATTACACTTCATTTTATACACCCACTTACATCTAATTGTTTTCTTTCCTGCAGGTAGTGCAATTAATTCCCAAGTCTCATTGCTTTCCAATGCCTATAGCTCATTGTTCATGGCTTCTATCCATAGCTTCTCTGACTTGTCTTGATTGTAAGAAACTGGTTCTTGGAATACAGACAGGTTAGTCACAAAAACCTCATTACTGCTAGAGAGATCCTATGAATAGCTGTGTGTGTTACTCAGTGCATAGTCTGAAGGAAACAGAACAAACTGGGCTAAATCGAAAATCTCACTTTCATGCAATGCATTCCATAATTGAAAACTTTTAACTCAGCTCAGGCTTAAATTCATTTCCCATGAACGGATCTAGGCTTATACTAGTTTAATTTATTAAAATGACATTCAAAAAGTAAATCTTTAGTTAAGTGGAAGGACTAAAGATTATACCTTTTAAGCGAAGTCCTTAGCAAAAAGAAAACCAAATCTTCGGGAAAGCGAAATCCACCAAGAATTTAGTGTGGGCTAATGTCTACAAAGTGGTCCAAGGCAACAACTAAGAAATCCAAAGAAACCTACTTCAAAAAACCCAAAATCTGCAAAAATAGGTCTAGCCCGGGAACTGTCAGGCTAAATCTGAAAATCCAATAAGTCACCAAAAGAGATCCTTTACCAACCGTAGATCTAGACTTTGGCGAACCCAAGGGAACGAGCCAAAGGATCGACATGAAGGGAGGATCAAAACCCAACAAAAGTCGCCGAAAAAAGTAACCAAAAATTCACCGAAGATCAATAAAGTCCGATCGGCGTGGCGCGGTGCTGCTCCGGGCAAAAAATCCGGTAAGATTTTGGGCAAAAAACTAGGTGATAAGGTCTGGGTTTTCTTGGCTAATCGATGGACTTGGTTTTTTCAAAGAAGAAAAGCTCCAAAGTCAACTTCGAAAGAGAAGATTCAATGAAGGAGAAGAACTTCTCTTTCTAGACTTAACTTTCTCACACTAGGCTAATAGCCACCAAGGTTTCTAATCTCTTGTAAGTTGCCTAACATGGACTATTTATAGGGAGCTTCTTGTTGGAGTTGAATACATAAGCTATGCTTGTATTGTACTTTTTCCTAGTAATATATCGATTTATATTTTGGTTATATCTTGTTGTGCATGATATGTCCATTTGTATTATGTAAGTAGATGATGAGGTGTCTTGTGTGACACAGTAAATCTCATCATTGGTTGAAAGACATAATATATAAATGAGGTTCGTAACCAAGACAGCTTTGGACAAACTGTCGGTTTATGTTATTATGTGATTCAGATAATTGGTTTGTATAAACTAATTGAATCATATACATATGCCCGGGGCGTATTGAACTTGACCATTAAGAATGATTTGTCTTGTACTGATTTAATAGAAAAATCATTCTTGGTATTCTATCTCTTAATCCTTAGACTCGAGCGGGCATGAAGATTAGACATAGTGTACTTTGATCTGCCAAAGGGTGAGGTCTATTATGGCCAATAGTCTCAGTAGGTTGGGTGCGCGTGTTTAGTTACTCGATGTGCTGCTACTTGTCGAAAGGAAACCATGTACCAGTGCGTCCGGGGTGATGATGCTCCCGAGATAAGCTCATAAAGTTTATTATACTAAACCCGGCCGGTGGACTTATGTCCGGTATAGTAAAAAGGTCGAGTGGTACTAGTCTCAGAATTAAAGAGGTTAATTAATTAATTTATCATTAAATTAATATGTTAACGAGCATTATATCTTTGATGTGGGGAGATTATGAATATAATTTAATTAAGTTATTTCGGAAGCAATTCTGGTGTAGGATGGTAGTGCCATAATTAATCCGTTAGTGGTACGATTAATTATGTATTGGGTTGCTGACAAAGGTAGATTTAATTAATTCATGTGTCAGTTGGTTATGAATCATACCAGGAACTGGTTTGGGATAAGTGAATCCCTGTATCAGTTGGTTGTGAATCATCCCAGGAACTGGATTGTGATAAGTGAATCCCTATGACAGTTGGATGTGTATCAGTCCAGGAACATGATTGAAGGAAAACAGAAACCCAGTAGGAAAACCAATCCTAAACCAACTTGGGGTCTCTATTGTAACTCTATATATAGACAAGGGATTAGCTATTCAAGACACAACAATTTCATAGATTCATAATTCAAGAATCTAGAGAGAGAGAAAATCCTAGAGAGAGAAAATTTCTATCTCCAAGTCGGATTTTTGGGCATTATTTGCTGCTGGTTTTCTTCCTCCCTTGGCCAAATTTTTGGCCTGTTTCATACTAGCTGTGCGCAGCTTTCTTTCTCTCCGGGCGGTGCGTTTACAGTATGTGCCAGGTGCAGCGGTGCTAGAATTTTCTAGCAGGTGGATTGTGGTGATTAGCTGATCGATTGATTTCTAGTTCGTTGCCCACACAATGTGAAGTCAAAATCTTGAGGCATACAAGAGAATCACCTGAGTGCATGCTTCAAAGGTATTTTTCTAAGATTTCGCTTTTAATTAGAAATTTTTGTTGCGTGGTAAATCGAATAAGTGCGAACCCAGATCCTGTGGCAATCTTTCACTTCTAAGGAAACCTAGTGTACCTTTGAGTTGGGCATTTATGTTTGACTTTCGTTGACCCCTTAGTCTTTCCTAGACTAGTCAACTCCAATCGAGCCTTTCGAATTAATTTTTTACCCACTTCGTTAATTTAATTTAATCGAATCCTTAGGATTAATTAATTCAATTAGAATTAATTTCTTAATCCACTTAGTTAATTAAATATTAATTAAACCTTTAGGATTAATTTATTCACTTTGTCAATTAGTCAAATGCATAATTAGTCGTACCACTAATGGACCAATTATGGAACTACCTCGCGCTCACTTTATTATTCTTCTGTCTTCCCACATCAAGGATCTAGTGCTCATCGGTTCATCAATTTACTGACAAATTAATTCACTGACTTTTTGGTATCCGATATTAGTACACTCGACTTATTTATTATACCGGACATAAAGTCCACCGACCGGATTTAGTATAATAAACCTTACGAGCTCATCTCGGGAGCACCATCAACCCGGCGAACTGGTATTTGGATTCCTCCAACTAACAATGGCATACAAGAAGCTAAACACCGCATACCCAACTTACCAAGATTTAGGCCTCAATTGAACTCACCCTTTGGCAAATCAAAGCATACGATATCTAACTCTTATGCTCGTCCCAATCTCGGGATTAAGAGATTAGAATACTAGGACTGAATTAACTACGTCGATCAATACAAGTTAATTCTATCCAAACTGGTCATGCTCAATATGCCCTGGGCATATCCGTATGATTTAATTAGTCTAGACAAACTAATTTCCAAATCACACGATAACCTATACCGATAGTATGTTTAGACTATCTCAGTTACGAGCATACTTTTTATACATCAATACTTTAACCAATAATGAGATCTACTGTGCTTTTCTACACCTCGTTATCTAGTTATATGATATAATGGAACAAATTTAATACTGAACGAAATGATATGTCAACTGTGGATATTAGTTTTCATACAAGCAATAGCTTTTCTGTATTCAAAACTAACATAGTCTTTAAACCATCCTGGTTTGGTTATAATCCTTGTGTTGTGCCTAGTAGTTGGAAGAAGAAGTGAAGAACTGTGATCAGAGTGTTCTGATGAAATTCCAAGAGATGCCGATGGTTGAAGCTGAAGAGATGAGATTGGTGATGAATCCATTAAAGGACTAAGAGAAACATTGGTTGGTGATGCTCATATGAAAGTTAGCTTAAAGAAGAGTCATCAGATGGATTTCCAGCTTGGATTGGTGCATCCTACTTGTTTGGATAGAGGTACAAAGTGTGAAGGTGTAAGAAGACATGAAAGTATTTTCTTGAAAGATCATATCCCTTGATACAATTGTTTTTCTTGTGTCAAGACTGTAGACTTTGTACCCCTTTTGATTTGGAACATAACCTATGAAGATCCCCTTAGTTGAGTTGCTTACAAATTTGTCTATGACAGGTGACTTTACAAGCACATAGTAGACATAACAAAAAATTCTAAGATGTGAGAAATCAGGTTTCTTGCCTAATAGTCTTTCGTAGGGGGTGCTCCATTTTAGGACCTCAGTAGGCAATCTATTTATCAAATATGTATAAAGTAAGTAATGATTCCCTCCAAAATTAGTTTGAAAGTCCAGAGTGAAGCAATAGGGATCTGGCCACTTGTACAAGGTGTCTATCATTTCTTTCAACCACACCATTTTGTTGTGGTGTGTAAGGGCAGTATTTTTTATGTACAATTCCATGTTGTAAAAGTATGTTTTTGACGTTGTGAACTAATGAAATTGACACCATTATCTGTCCTTATAGACTTAGTCACACTTGCAAATTGTGTTTGGACAAGAAGGATAAAATTATGCAATAAAGACAACACTTGACTCTTGAACTTAAAAAGAAAGGTCCAAGTAGTTCTACTAAAATATCAACTATTATCAAAAAATAGTGATATCTAGTCAAAGAAGGTACTTTATAGGGCCCCCAAACATCAATATGCATTAATTCAAAAAGAGTTTGGGTTTGAGTACTACTAGAAGAGAATGGCTTTTTGTGCTATTTTTCCATAATACAAGTTTCACAATCTGCAGCTAAGTCAAAATGAATATTTTGAATACAAGTGCTTAAATGATCAACAACCTTGTTAGATGGATGCCCTAACCTAGCATGCCAAGTGTCACAAGTAGTTTCTGCACTTGCAATCTGTAAGCTGGAAGGGGAGGAAACAAAGTTTGAAATAAACCTTTTGCAAAGATGAAGAACTACAGTATGCTTAGAGATGCATTCTTGAATGGCTTGAGCACTGAAAGAAAGTTGATCCAAAATGTAAAGATCCTTGATAATTCTATCTACTGCAATGATCTTGTTAGTCAGTAGGTCATGTAAGAGGCCAAAAGAGTCATAAAATCTAAACTATAGATTCGAATCAAAGGCCAGCTTTCTTACAAAGATAAGATTATGCTTAAAAAAGGGTAAACACAAGACTGATTGAAGGATTAAAGTCTCATAAATTTTGGAAGAGCCTATGCATGTGACTCAGTGAATTCTACCATCAGGTAAACTAACTAGAGTGCACTTGGTGACTAGTGTAGAATTCGAACAACAATCTAATCTATCGGCCATATGACTACTAGCTCCACTGTCTACAATCTAAGCATTATGTCCAATACAGTTTAATGAAAGAGAACTTTGATAAGTTAGGATAGAACTACCTGCAAAATCATGAAGATGAGACAGGTTCATAAAGTTCCCTGAGTCTGTAGTAACCTGTCAGTTCATTAACTTCCCTATTTATCTCTGTACAACAACCGTAATTATGGAGTTTAGCCCTTCCTGAGTTGAATCAAAGTCCTCAATTAGTGATCCTACTAGGTTTGCAGCTGCACTTGAACTATTTTCTTTCACCTTCTTCTTTGAGACATCCCAACAATCTGGAAATCTATGAATTTTGAAGCATATGTCAATAAGATGTACCTTTTTGTTGTAGTGAGTGTAGAAGAGAATGTTTTTGTCTATTTTTCCAGTAGCCTTCTGTTTGACGGTATTTGTCTTCCATGGTTGAGACTTAGCTATCATTGCAGAGTTTTCTGATCCAGCAGCTAAATTCAGTGAGACTTGTCTATTTTTCTCATCCTTTAGGATAATGGAGTACACCTTGTTCACTAAAGGCATTGGCTCCATCAACAAAATCTATTTATTCTCTATCTCAAAGATTTCATTCAAACCTAGAAAAAATTCCATTGATCTGTCTTCCTGACTTCTAGACTCATTCACCTTTAAAATAGCCTGCAGAGCTTATTTTGCTCTATGAACTAATCTATCCTTTTCTCATTCAGATAGTATTTAAGAACACCAAAGTAATCTATTTAAGGCCTTAACCGCTCAAGTTGATCTCTGAACTCTTTTAGCTTTCCATAATATTAAGTCACTCCTAGGTTGTCCTACCTAATCGTGGCTATCTCTCTTTTAATTTGAAACAATAAGGACAGGCTAGAAGTTCCAAAACGCTCAGCAATTTCAAACCACAAATCTGTAGCACTATGAACATACAAGAATTGATTTTCAATTTCTTTAGAAATAGATCCCTTTAGCCAAGACACAACCATATTATTAGCCCTTTTCTATTTTCGAAAGAAATGCGAATCAGTTGGGGGCATGAAATAGGTTCCATCAACAAATCCTAATTTGCATTTTTGCATTTAGCTTCTAAGGCAGTAATCATGCCACTCTTCCATACAAGGTAGTTTGTATTAGTCAATAAGACATAAATTAATTGTATACTCGGGTAATCTCACCCATGAAGAGTTAATTGTTTTTCATATTCTTCATCGATCAACCTCTGTGCATTCTCCGCCATGTTGTGAGAGTGTTCTTTACCTAAGCTACCTTTATCTGTCATTCTTAAGTTGCCTTGATGAAGTTTTTAGCAAGTCAAGGATCAAGATTTAGGCTCTGATACCATGATAAAAAAACTGAAAAATTGGGAGCAGAAACATGAAAACAAGGGACTGAGTTTTGAGAGCACACATCAGTAGAAGAGGCAACAAGGAATTAGGGCAAAAAGGCTTCACGTTTCATTGATGCTTACAAGGAGTTTTTATAGTAAAGAGAAGCTTTCTCGATAAGCTGATACTGTACTTCTACAAATAGAAAACATTCTACTAGTATTATACTACAATGGTGGACTTTGGTGGGTTAATGGGGTGGACTCCACTCCCATTAACCCACCAAAGTTGGTTCATAATCATTGTGGGTTGCTTTGGTGATTAACCCAGTCTACTGGTGGTAGACTGGTTAATGGCTGACACGTGGGTCATTTTGCCCACCATGTCAGCATTTTTTTAATTTTCTTTCTTTTCCCTTTTTTTTACCTTTTTTTTTTCTTCTTCTTCTTCTTATTTTATTTTTATTTTCTTTCTTTCTCCAACCATACATTTTTTTTATTTTTTCAAAAAATAAGTATATACTATGACCAATTTTTATGTATTTTTATTTAATATTTTATGAAATAATTATTGATATATTCTTTATGTTATATTATTTTTAATAGTATTTAGTAAAATAAATTTGAATATTGATACTAATTATAAATATTTATGTTGTGAATAAGTGAAATAAATATAATATTATAGTGAGTCCATCCATCAACCCATTGTATATAATAGCATTGGAGGAAAAATGTTAATAAAATGAGAGATTTGCTCCCAAATTTCGTTAATTGGGCCACCATATGTAGCCCACTTTTTACTATTTGTAACCCTATTTTCAAAATAAACTTTCCAAATTGCCCTTTAGCTAATTTTTGAATAATTCAAAATTTCCACAAAACAAATATATTTATAATTATGAATAAATTTTTAGCCTAAAACTTTTTTTAAAATAATATTATTTATCAATTTATGCATAATAAAAATAAAAAATTATAATAATTTCATGGTGGTAAGAACACATAAAAACGTACAGTAATCGTGGTCGAAGCACAAATCAATGCGATTGTAGTTCAATCGGTCAGAGCACCGCCCTGTCAAGGCGAAAGCTGCGGGTTCGAGCCCCGTCAGTCCCGACGGATTCAATAAATACATCAATTCATCTCTCCATTTTCTGTTAAAAGGGGGACGGGAAGCAGAATTTCACTCCCAACGGGGGCTCCTTTTTTTTTCTATCGTTTTTAGTTTCGCATTTATCATCAGGGGGAATTTTCATTACTTCAACTAGTATCGATTGATGGGAGAGAGACATGTGGATTCTTACAATTCTTTATTGTATTGCCATATTCAGGATTCCAAGAGAGACTTTTTTTTTTTTAACCGAAAAGGGCATTTTTTACTTCCCGGGCTTAAATTATAGTCAAAATTTTTTTTTATTGTGCCATTAGGCTAGTCTAAATTTAATTAGTAAATGCGCTAAATAATCTCCTTGCCGCTGTAGGAGAGGCCCTCGAGAAAAAATGAAGAGTGTATGAGTGCAATGATGGGTCCTCTTTTATCCAATCCCTTCCTTTCTACGGCGACCAATAAGGGTGATCCATGAAAGGGTGAATATATAGTAACTCGTGAAGTGTCAACCATGGCTTGGGCACAACTCGTGAAGTTCCAACCATGGTTCGGGTACAACTCGTGAAGTGCTAACCATGGAAAGGGTGCAAATCTTGAAGTGTTGATCATGGCTCGGGCGCAACTCATAATTATTTTAAAATATTTTTAAAATAATTATATGCCAAAAATTATTCATAATTATATATATTTGTTTTGTTGAATTTTGGATAAATTATCAAAGGGTAATTTAGAAAGTTTGTTTTGAAAATATGGTTACAAATAGTAACAAATAGGCTACAAATAGTAATACCCTTTGGTTAATAAATGAGTCCAACGGTGCACACCAGCTTTTCATTAATCTCTCATTTCATTAACCTTTCCCTCCAATAGTTTTATACTACAATTGGTTAGTGAATGGATCCACTATAATATTATATTTATTTCACTTATTCATAATAGAAATATTTATAATTATTATCAATATTTAAATTTATTTTACGAAATACATATAAAAATAATATAACATAAAAATATATCAATAATTATTTCATAAAATATTAATTAAAATAATAAATTTAAAAAATAAAAATTGATGATAATATATACTTTTTTTTTAAATGTATGATTTGGGAAAGAAAGAAAAAATAAAGTATGAGAAGAACAAGAAAAAAAGGGGAAAGAAAAAAATATGACAAAAAGAAAAAAAGGTGTAAAAAAATTTAAAAATTACTAAAAGAAACAAAAATGCTGAGCATTCCCGGTTAATTAACCTTGGTGCCCTCCAATCATTATCTGAATTGCTATTTGTATCACTAAATTGCTATTTGTATCACAAAAATAAATTAAAATAATTATGAAATACCCAAAATGGCCTTTTGTACAAAGAAACTTGAATTTCGCCAAAAAAGGCTTAAAAACGCTATGGGATTGTAATTATATGAGAACAAAATGCAAAAAAAAAAAAAACATTTCTAAACTGCTAAAATGAGGGCCGATGACTATTCCATATTCCTAAAATGCTAAATCGGTAATCGGCCTTGACCACAAAACGCTTCAGTTTAACGTTGTCGACACTGAGAACATCGCTAAACTAAAGTATTTTAGCCATGGCTCTCTCGCTAAAATGGAGCGTTTTGGCCATGGCTCCCTCGTAAAGTGGTGCGTTTCGGACCTTTCAGTTTAAAAATTAGAAAGAGACCAAAACGCTGCGCTTTTCACATTTTCGAAAATCTTTCTCTAAAACCCTAAACACCCAAAACGCTATTTCTCAATGATTCTTCGGCAAAAAATCACGAAATAGACGCGGGAGAAGGTGAATCATCGCAAAGACACGACGTGGGCAAAGGTCCAATGATAAGCCAGGTAAAAAATACGTTAAATCTGAAAAAGTTTTAGTGCATGTTAATTCGTTCCGAAAAACGTCACATATTTGTGATTTTGTTGGTCATAAAAGCTATAGATCTATTATGGGTAGGTTAGAATAAGCTATTTCGAATCATTTTTGTGTAGTTCAAATGCTATTTTGTAGTGTTTTGGTTTTAGTCAAATACAAATCTGTGCGTTTGACCAAAACCAAAACGTTAAAGGGCTACATTTTGGTGTTAACGAAACATCGATCAGCAACATTTTGGTGAAACCAAAATGTTGACGATCGACGTTTGGGTAAAATCAAAACATGGTTCTACTACGTTTGGCTTTCGGTCAAACTTTTTTTCAACATTTGGCTGAAAGTCAAACAATTTTCATTAGCGTTTGGCTTTCGGTCAAACGTTGAAAACAAATGTTTGACCGAAAATTAAACTTTTTTGGTAACTTTTTAATTGATTACGCCCAATTTGAACTTATTTTTAAGTTTCTATTTCAAATATTATGTTTATATATCAATGTATGCTTAAATGTTATTTAGGGTGGCGGTAGAGTAAAATCGCCCGTGGATAGACATCGTCCTACAGTTTCTGCTAGAAGGTAGAAAGTGCCAGTGCAGAGAGAAGGCTGAGGGACAGGGCGAGGGACAGACGGAGGTCGAGGTGGAGGTCGGGCGACAGGCGAAGGTTTACTATTGGAGGCGGAGGTCGAGGTGAACGAGGGATAGGCGGAGGTAGAGGTGAAGGACGAAGGACAGACGACTCATCGTTTCACTTAGGGATGAACAGACTACTACTGATACTGAGGAGGAGTCTCAGGAGCGTGAGGAGGGGGGAGCAGCATGAGGAGAGGTAAACCCTGATCACCCCCACGCCGAGAGGAACGTCCGTTATCAGAACCCGGGTGATGGAGAGTTTAAGGAGGTCGATTCGCTACAAGTATACGCTCGAATACGATAAATTAAGTTATTTGATGCAATTAGTTATTTGATTTAATTTGTTAATTGATTATTTAATTAATTATTTATTTAATTAGTATTTTTGTTTATTTAGTTATTTGATTTAATTACTTATATAATTAATTATTTAATTTAATTTGTTAATTGATTATTTATTTAATTAGTAATTTTGTTTATTTAGTTATTTGTTAAATTATTTAGTTATTTAATTAATTATTTGATTTAATTTGTTAATTGACTATTTAATTATTTAATTAGTAATTTTGTTTATTTAGTTATTTGTTAAATTAGTTATTTAATTAATTATTTGATCATTTATTAAATTAGTTATTTGTTAAATTAGTTATTTTGTGTATATATTTATATGAGTTTTATATTTGTTAAATTTAGTTAATCCTAAAAAGCACATTAAGGAGGACAAGAGTTGGTTGGTCACCGAGCCTGTTTTTGGTGGCCTTATAGATGATAGTGTTATCCCTAACTTTTTAGGGCATGTCGTATAGAAGTATGGGTAGCCGGGCGAGGTTACTAGATACCATCTTAGGTGCCATAATAGGGGGAAGATGTATGATAAGTTTGAAGAGTGGATTGTAACTATGACATCCCATATGTTAGTGTATGTGCCCTAATGAGGGCTATTTATGTAAATAAACTTTGAGGGTTATTTATGTAAATAAGACATATGTCGTTTGATTGATTATTTATCTGATGAGTTAATTTCATGAATGTAATATTCTTGTACATATTTAATTTCATGAAAACAATCCGTCAAAAGAAACACTCCATGGACTAATAGATCATGAGTGATTCTTTTCAGTATATTCGTAAGAGGATCCTTAGACTAGAAGTCACTGCATGGTCGTGTTCTTTGACATACGCCTAACGGGATTGTAACAGGTTGCCAAGTACGGGTATGATTGGGTACACTATGAGTCACGTTAAGATATGTAGGTGAAGTGATGGGACTACAAATCTCTCTTAAGTGAGAGATGATGTCCGGACCACTTGATAGTGAACTGAGAAGTGCATGGCCATGCCCGAGAATTGATAATTGTTATCATTTGCTCAAATAGAATCAATGTCACTGAGAGATCAAGTAAACGTTTAGCTTGATAAGGATGATGGTTCCATGCCTTATGCTAAACGGGATATCGATGTAGAGGACCGTATATAGTATGCTTAGAAAGGTTGCGTTGAATCATCATTCGACCATCCATTCTAAATTGAGTAGTCATCATGTCTTGCTAGAGGCCACTGATGATTTATGGATTAATCTATGAGATTAATTTATCCATTGTCAATTTGGAATGGACCTACAAGATTGCACGTAAGTGAGTTCGAAGATTCTTGAGGGTTCGAAGATTCTTGAGGGTACTAGGTATAATTGTTATACTTAGAAGAATAATATTAAATTAAATAGTTTAATTAAATATTATTACGAAGTTTTGGGGTATTAATTAATAGTTAATTAATTACTCAGGAAAAATTGAGATAGACTGACAAATCAAGGGACCAAGTTGCAATTGAGGTTCTAGACCCATCAGTCTGATCAATGGGTAAATGGTTTGATCCATGGGTTAAGTAAAACCCAAATCAGTAAAAATAAAATTATATTATTATTATAATATTATATTATAATAATATAATATTTAATATTATAATAATATAATATTTAATATTATAATAATATAATATTTAATATTATAATAATATAATATTTAATATTTTATAATAATATAATATTATAATAATAATATAATCTTTAAGTCCGTCTGCGACCCACTTTCCATTCTGTATTTAGTTCCGTTCTTCTCTAATCTTTAAGGTACCAACCTCCTTTCTGGTATCAGAGCCAGAAGGGGAAGTGGGTAACTAGATATGTATTTCAATTATTCTTAACAATGTTTTTGCATATCTATGTTCTTGAGCTTGGATCAGTAAACCTATGTTCGGGCTCTGTTAGTGCTAGCAGTAGTTGGAGTAGGCTGATGGATTAAATAGCCTGGACCATACTGTTGAGGTGCCAGATGGATTTCTGGTCTGACCCTGACCATAGTTTACTAATTCAAGATTCAACTTCATTATCATTGGTAAGAATAAGTGAAATTATTATCCAGGGATCCATGGAACCGGAAGGTGATGAGTCCAGAAAGGAGTAAGTTTTAAATTCAAGAAAAATCCTTTTAATTTTCTAAAGCTCTTAATTTACTCTTTCTTCTTTATTCACTGCTCTTTTTTACTTTTCTATTATTAATTTTCTCTTATTATTTGATGTCATCAATTTTTAGAAATTTTTCTAAAAAAATCATCGGAGGCCTTTTACCACGACTTATAAGGCTGGCAGGTCATAGACGGAGATAAGTTAAAGTCAGAGATGCCTCCTGAGATGCCTTTTACCACGACTTATAAGGCTGTAGACATTAAAGCAGTCCCATTCAAACAAAAAGATCCCAGACATTTGTCTGAGTCAATCAATGCCAAGGATATCCAGAGTATTTTTGAACAAAACAACTATACCAACAAATACCTCCAAACCATAGGAGAGTACTTAACCACTAAACCCCAGCCTTCTATGTCTACTCATGTATCTGTGACGTTTGACAAAAAGCCTCTGTTCAAACCCTATGAAATTCCTCAGAAAATAGCCAACCAATTAGTATCCCGACCAATGAATGAGCTAGAAAAAAGGATAGCCAAAATTGAGGAATCATTTGCTCCCAAACTTAAACAGAAAGCTAGGGAACCAGACTCCGAATCAGGATCAGTCTCAATAAATCAAGGAATTAGAGTCCTAAGTAAGATTTCTGATAATGAATCAGAAGAATCATCCGATACTGATCCACAAATTGCTAGGGTAGGACCTTCTTCGGGAAGAAGACAATTATCCACTTGGCGAAGACCACTACCACAGAGAAGGTTTCCCCCTCGTCATCAGGAAATCCCAAACCCAGGATTAGAGCCCGGACCAAATGTTATACAAAATAGTTATAATGCCAATAACATCTACGAATGGTGTGTAGATGGGCAACCAGAGTATAGCATTATGAAAAATATGACCATGGTTGCCACGGCATATAGAACAACACAGGGTAGTAATGATTTAGCTACTGCTCACATTTTAATTGCAGGATTTACTGGACAATTAAAAGGATGGTGGGACGAACATCTCACTGAAAATGAAAAGAATAGTATCCTTTATGCAGTCAAAGTAGATGAAGAAGGAGAACCCATCCTCCAAAATGGTGAAACTATTCCTGACTCTGTTTCAACCTTAATATTTACGATTGCTAAAACTTTCATTGGTGATCCAGGAATTTTTAGAGACAAGTCTTCTGAATTATTAAACAATCTAAAGTGTCGAGGCTTGAGAGGTTTTCAAGAATACAAAAATGTTTTCCTATCAAGAATTTATGATAGACCAGATGGTAATCAACAATATTGGAAGGAAAAATTTATAGACGGTCTTCCTAAGTCTTTAAGGAGATTAGTTAGAGATGAACTCAGGGAAGAGTTCAAAGGAGTCGTTCCTTATGAACAACTTACTTATGGTCAACTTAATACTTTCATCCAGAAAGTAGCAATGAAAACTTGTAGGCAAGATAAGACGATGAGAGATCTTGCAAAAAATAGAAAAATGTTAGGATCATTTTGTGACCAATTTGGTTTACCAAGTTGTTCTAAAAAGAAGAAATATAAACCTGATCCTCAAAAATATAGGTCAGGACCTCAACTCAAACCTTTTCATAGAAAGAAAAGATATTCTAAGTTTCAAAGAAAGAATCCCGTAGAACAAACTAATAAGCCTAGAGACTTGTCTAAGGTAGTTTGTTATAAGTGTCAGAAACCTGGTCATGTAGCTAGGTATTGTAGATTAAACAGAAAAATTCAAGCATTGAATTTACAAGAAGAGATCACTAATCAGCTTAATCAGCTTCTTGTAGGATTCGAAGCTGATACCGATACAGAATCAAGTGATGATAATTACATCCAGCAATTTCAGCAGGATGATATTAATTCACTATCATCAGACGATGACATAATCGAGGGTCATTATATTAATGTTCTCACTAAAGAACAGGATCTCCTTTTAGAAATAATAGAAGGGTTAGAAGATCCAAACCAACAAAAAATTTATTTGAACCAATTTAGACAAACTCTGAGGGAAAAACCATCTACTTCCGCCATACCTAACCCCATAGGAAGTCACCCAAAATTGCTTAATACTTACAACCTTACAGAGATCCTTAATAGGTTCCCAAAAAAAGACTCCTAGTCCCATCTCCATTAGTGATTTACAGAAAGAATTGACCTAGCCAAGGAAGAAATTAGAGAAATAAAAGCTAAGCAAGATCTTCATAGTTTGCTGATACAGAACCTAATAGACAGTCAAACTTTAAAACCTGTATTGGAAAAGGAAGAAGAATCCTTCATTGGAGATGAGATACCCCAACTTCATTCTATAACCACCTTCCAAAGGCATGATGTTAGGATAAAGTTGGTAGTAAAAAATTGTTTTTTCCTAGAAACAGATGCATTATGGGACACAGGAGCCGATTTTAGCTGTATACAAGAAGGACTTATTCCTACAAAATTTTTTGAAAAAAGTAGGGAAAGACTAACTGCAGCCAACAAAACCAAGCTTGGGATCAAGTACAAATTATCTGATGTTGATGTTCATTTTTCAACAACAAAAGTTACAGTCTCTTTTCTGCTAGTAAAAGAATTGCCCCGTCCCATTATTTTAGGAACGGATTTCATCATCCAGCTAGTCCCTTATTTAACCACAATGGAAGGAATCCGACCACAGGAACTAGGAGAAAACATTATTCTTCCATTCCCAAAGGAACCTATCACTAGGGAAGTAAATCCTTTGATAGCAAAAACCCAACAAATAAATTTCCTTAAGGAGGAAATAAAATTTAAGAGAATCGAATCTCAACTACAACAACCACAACTCCAAGGGAGGATTAAACAGTTACAACAAAAAATAGAAGAACAAGTATGTTCTGAACTTCCAAATGCATTTTGGAAAAGAAAACAACATACTGTTTTCCTTCCTTATAAAAGGGATTTTAAAGAACAAAATATTCCCACAAAAGCAAGACCCATTCAGATGAGTCAAGAATGAATGGAACATTGTAAAAAGGAAATTAATGACCTTTTACAAAAAGGAATTATTAGCCCTAGTAAATCCCCATGGAGTTGCCCGACATTCTATGTCAATAAAAGTTCAGAGATAGAACGAGGAGTGCCTAGATTAGTTATTAATTATAAGGCCTTAAATCAGGTTTTACAATGGATTAAATATCCAATTCCAAACAAAAAGGACTTGTTACAAAGATTATTTGCAGCAAAAATCTTTTCTAAATTTGATATGAAATCTGGATTTTGGCAAATTCAGATTCACCCTTCTGACAGGTATAAGACGGCATTCACTGTTCCATTTGGGCACTACGAATGGAATGTAATGCCTTTTGGACTGAAGAATGCCCCTTCAGAGTTTCAAAGGATTATGAATGATATTTTTAATCCTTATTCAAACTTTATTATTGTTTATATTGACGATGTTTTGGTTTATTCTAACAATCTTGATCAACATTTTAAACATCTCAATATTTTTTTGCAGGTGACAAAGACAAATGGTTTAGTAGTTTCTCAACGGAAAATAAGTCTCTTCCAAACTAAAATCAGATTCCTTGGGCATTATATTTATCAAGGAACAATTACCCCAATTGAGAGATCAATTAGTTTTGCTGATAAGTTTCCTGATCAGATTTTAGAAAAACAGCAATTACAAAGATTTTTAGGATGCTTAAATTATGTTGCTGACTTTATTCCTAATTTAGCAACCTTAGCTAAATTATTACATGAAAGATTAAGAAAAACACCACCTGCTTGGACTGATTTACATACACAATCAGTAAGAAAAATAAAGACATTAGTTAAGTTTTTACCATGTCTTGATATAGCTAATCCCACTTTAATGAAAATAGTAGAAACAGACGCATCCGATTTAGGATATGGTGGGATTCTGAGACAGGTTCAAGAAGGCAAAGAAAGAATTATTTCCTTTACTTCTAAACACTGGAATAGCACACAACAAAATTATTCCACTATAAAAAAGGAAATCCTTGCCATTGTTCTTTGTATAACAAAATTTCAATCAGACTTATTAAATCAAAAATTCTTAATCAGAGTTGACTGTAAGTCAGCCAAAGATGTCTTACAAAAAGATGTGAAAAATCTAGCATCTAAACAGATTTTTGCTAGGTGGCAAGCTATATTATCTGTATTTGACTTTAATATTGAATATATTAAAGGAGAGTCTAATTCTCTTCCCGATTTTTTGACTCGTGAATTTTTGCAGGGAAAATAATGCCTCCTCGGAAGAAGAAAGAAGAAAGGCCTCCAGATGAACTAGTGATGGCTATTGAAGCCATCAAAGCAAGCAAGGAAGGAGCCCCTTCCAAGCAATCAACTCCTGAAGCCTCGACTTCAAAACAGATGGTGCTGAAATCACCCAAAGATTATGCCTTGACTTCAAGGCAATTCCAAACAATGGACAACCTTGCGGCTGTCCAACCAATCTCGCTGGTCTCCCCAAAGACATGGGCCGACATGGCGGAAGAAGACCAGATCAAACAAGCCCAATTGGAATCAATCCAACAATGGGCTGCAAAATCAGGATTTTCTTTAGTAAAATCCCCTCAACCTCATGTTGTCCCGCAACCTCAAGTGGTGACTAACAGTCCCATTACCCAAACTAAAGTGGTGACTAGCAGTCCCACTTCTAGATCTCCAGTGGTGAGTACCAATCCCACTCCTTCAAACAAAGTGGTGGTCCCAAATCCCACTGATCAAAACAAGGTGGTGATCCCAAATCCCGCCAACAAGCAAGTACTGGTATCAATCCCTCCTGGATCAAAACCCTCTGGTTCAACTGAGTATTTAAAATGCCAGACTTCCCAACTAGTTGTTCAAACCGAACCAGAGTTTTTTACACCCAATCCTTACCAGGTAGCCCAAACCATCCTACCATCCCAAACAAATTTTGTTCCCCATTCTATAAACAAAACCCAAAAATATTATGAATTTATACTAGTAGATTCGGGATCAGTCAAATTCAAAGCTTACTTTGAAAAAGGAGAAAATACACATTCTACTGCCCAAATTCTCTCTATCCTGACCCCATCAGATTGGAAAGCCAATCTGAACAAACCTAGAAACTTTTCCCAACCATTTTCTCCCCCGGGATATACTTACTGGGACTATCGACAGGCTTGGTTTAATGCCTTTACCGTACAAAACCAGGCCTATAGACACTCTTATCTTTTTTTATTTTAAACGAGGAAATCAATATAAATTTCCAATCTGGTTTATATCGTGGTGGAACATTCACGGACCCAATCCGCAAATTTTGCCCGAATCAGTAAGACCTGGTTACCAACTATTCTATGAAAAATTTATGGCGCCCAACACTGTGCCAAAATTATTACAATTCTATTCCATCTTTTCCTTGTCTTGGATTTATGCTTGGAAATTTGAATTTTCTAAGCAAGAAAACATGCTACCCGCCTTAGTCCGACAGGGATATTCCAAATGGTGGAAAGAATTCAAAACAGCAGCCGTCCAACCAGAAATGATTGAAGCTTGGTTCCGGCAGAATCCTGCATATTTACCTCCTGCAGATCATCAAACATCAGTCTTCCAAGCTAGCGGCAGTATCTACTCAGGAAGATTATATCAAACACCTGGAAACTATCCTCAGTCAGCTCAAGAGTGACACAAGCTCCCAGGGCAGCAGAGGAACTTCCGTCAAAGAAGAAAATAAAGAAGAAGATCCCTTATTGATCTTCTCCAAGCTGATGATCTTCTCAATGAAGACGATTGTTTTGGCATTTTCTCTCCCCTTCCATAGACATAATGGGGAATTGAAAAAAAAATATTATTTAATTGCTACACGAAATACTGTAGAAAAGCAGCAATTAAAGAGGACTTTTGTCTATAAATAGAGAAAGAAAGACCAAAGGGAGGGACACTTCATTTGCCTTCCTAATTCTCATCCTTACTCTCTCTCTAAACCCATTTTCTCCTCCTTCTCTCTAATACAACCCTTCTCCTTCTCTTACTTATCCCAACTCTCTCTAATCTTCTTAGAATCCTCTCAACTCTCCCAACTTCTTCTACTCCTCTCAATCCTCTCAACTCTCTCCACTCCCTTTACTTTTCATACTCCTCTTTCTTTTCTTCTAGTACTTTTTCCCTTTCCTTTCTTTTCTTTTCTTTTCTCTTATAACCATTTCTTAGTTGTAAATCTTTTCTTTTCTATTGTATCCAAATAATATAGCTTCTTTTCCCCCTTCACCTTCTTAGATATATTTTTCATCTTTTGTACCTAAGCTTTGGAGATTGTATAAGTAAGTAATGTACCCAAAGCATTGAACTATTTTGGAGTTTTGATTGTAAACTATTATGTCTTAATTTGGATTCATAATTTATATTATTTCTTTGATGCATCTAACTTCTAACTTTTAACTTTTATTTTCTTGCATCTAACATTTACATTTTCTGCACTACTAACATTTATATTTCTGCACTACTAACAATCTAACTTTTATTTCTGTATTACAGTGGCAGTCCGTCTGTGACCCACTTTCCATTCTGTATTTAGTTCCGTTCTTCTCTAATCTTTAAGGGACCAACCTCCTTTCTGGTATCAGAGCCAGAAGGGGAAGTGGGTAACTAGATATGTATTTCAATTATTCTTAACAATGTTTTTGCAGATCTATGTTCTTGAGCTTGGATCAGTAAACCTATGTTCGGGCTCTGTTAGTGCCAGCAGTAGTTGGAGTAGGCTGATGGATTAAATAGCCCGGACCATACTGTTGAGGTGCCAGATGGAATTCTGGTCTGACCCTGACCATAGTTTACTAATTCAAGATTCAACGCAGTAAAAATAAAATATTATATTATTATTATAATATTAAATATTTTATTTTTAACAACCCGGTGGTTGTGGGATTGGGTAAAATCAGATTTCTTTTATAAAGAGATTCTGTGAGAGAAAAATGAGAGACAGATTTTAAAACGGGAAAGTAGTTTTCTGAAAATTTTTCTTCTCTTTTTCTCTCTCGTAAAATTCTCTCTCTTCCAAAACAAAATTTCTTTATAGGAATTTTATATTAGCACCAAAGAGCTCCAGTGCCTGATTGTGGAGGACACTTCTGGGAAGTGCCAGAGAAAGACGAAACACCATCTTCCCAAAAGGATCCAGGTGCAAGCGTAACCGATTACGCGTCGAGGGTAAGACCCTGGTTCTTATAGTTTAGGATAATCCACTGCTTAATTTAGAATTAAGTGCCTAAACTCGATCTAACAGTGGTATCAGAGCCAGGTTTTAGTGTTAAAATTAAAATTGAATTTGGTTAAAAGAATTTTAATCAAATTGATTTTAATGAATTCTGGGAATTCGTGTGTTTTAGAAAACAAGAAAATTATTTTTGGAAAAATAATTAAAAATTAATTTTTTTCTGGAAATTGTTGAAGAACAGCCGGACTGGGTTGACGTCGACCGGCCGGAAAATTTTTCGTGGGTTTGGTTCAAAATTCTTTGTGGGTTTTGTTCTCCATTCTCCTAGAAATCGTTTTCATGTGATTTGGATTTAAAAAAAAAACTAAAAGGGTTTGTTAAATTCGAAATTTTTTTTCTGGGTTTTCGAAACCCATTTCCGAAAAAAAAAATTTCGGGTTCCAAAATTTTTGCTCGGAAAACGATTTGCAAAATGGCTTTTGTGGATTGGGTTTAGAAGTCGGATTGATTCTAATGTTTTTCGTTGGTTTTAAAACGGTTTTGGCCAAATTTTTAACTGATTTCTGGGGTTTTCACCGGAAAAATGATAATCGCCAGAGAAATATTTTATATTTCAGTTTTGTGAGTTTTTCGCCGGTGAATCGGGCGTTGGGCGCTCGAGTTTGCTTCGCAATTGAATTCCGATTGATTCTGAGGTTGAAAAAATGAACTTCGTTCATCAAATCTTGGTCGGAATAGGGAGATTCTCGCCGGGGAAGACGAACGGAGACTGGCGGCAGGTGGCTGAAGCCTTAGGGGCTAAAATGACCAAAATGCCCCTGCCGCAGCTTCTAAACCTAAAACAAGCAGCTTTTAAAATTGTTTTAATTGCAAAATAGCCCAGAAGTTTTATTTCCTGGGAATTTTGGTAAATTAGACAACTGCCCCAAAAAGTTTCAAAAAATTAATTTTCTAAATTTTCTGAATTTTATTATTATTTTATTTAATAAGATATTATTTAAATAATCTTATTAGATAAAGATAGGATTAGATTTAATTTAGAATTTTATCCTTTATGTTTAGAATTTAAATTTGAATAATTAACTTAATTAGATCAGGATAATTAAAATTATTTAAATTTAAAATTTGAAATAATTATCTTATTAGATTAGGATAATTAATGTTATTTAAATTTTAAATTTGAAAGATTATCTTAATTAGATAATTAGATAAATTTAAAATAATTATTTTAATAAGATTAAGATAATTATAAAAGATAAATAAATAATTAATTAATTAGATTAATTAATTTGTTTAATTTTGAATTATTTATTTATTTATTTTATGATGTTTTTTTTATATATATTTAAATTTTTTAAATTTTATATGTGAAACATCATAATTATGAGAAGCATGTTCATGCATCATTTTGGCTAAATGAAAAATGAACAAAAGGGATTGATTAAAATTGATCATGACACGATCAATTTTAATTTTGTAATAGTTACACAATCCTTATATTTAATCGGTTTAAATTAAAACGGGCTTGTATGAGCATATGCATTTATGTGTTTCAAAGCATGAATTGGGCTTATTAAAGTTTTAAAAGTTGGGGCTTGCGAGCCATTTGAATTTGGGCCTGCGTACCTATTAAAATGATTATGTAATAGTTAGGCCCAGGAGAAGTTTCCAAGAGGAGTCCATAGTGGAGCTCAGGAACGGGAGCCCAACACGGAAGGCCCGAACATGAAGTTTTAGTATTTTAAAAGTCCCTGTAATATACTAGAGCCCAATTCATTGCTTTTATTTATTTTTATTTATTTGATATGCAAATGAATGTTAAAACGAAAATGCATGTTAAGCCGATCAAACTAAAATCCCAAAAACCCGAGTTGATTTTGCTTCCATACTTGGGGGCCCGCCAGAGCGTCGAACGTCTGTGGACTTGGAGAGCCCAATGGCCTCAGGTTTTTTTCATGCGGCGAGTTGTCACATAATAGGTGCCCAACTTTATCACTACCATTAATTAGTGGAAAAACTGTTTGGGTATTAGATGCTCAACTTTATCACTACCACTTGTTATGGAAAAACTGTGTGGGTATCGATTGATGTGATGCCTTGAGGGATGGTTTGACTTGGGAAAATTAATCCTAGCTTGACCCGATAAGTTGACTAGGGATTAATTTTGCAAAGATAGGAAGGTGTCAAACATTTGGAATGTTAATTCTATCACTAAAAAGTTGCATGGTATACAATTGGAAAGCGTTAAATTACATGGAATGTGATTTGAACGTTGCCTACCAAAAAAGCCCGATCCCTATGAAACTTGCCAAAGCAAGACTGGGGTTAACTCTTTGTGGATTTTCGGCCCACAATCTAGCACCATCACAAAATTGTTAGGGATTTCAATTTTGGCTATTGTGGAAAATATTTTAAAACTCATTCTAATATTTTGCATTTATTCCTTGTAGAAATGACATCAACCTCAAACTTTACTCTAAGAAGTATATTGGATAAAGATAAATTAGTTGGACCAAACTTCTTAGATTGGGAAAGAAACTTGAGAATATTTCTCGAGCAAGAAAGGAAGCTACATGTCTTAGAGACCGCTTTACCTGAACCACCACAAAATGCTTCGGCAACTGTTCAATGAGCCTGGAATAAGCTGAAAAGCGACTCCGATGATGTGACTTGCTTGATGCTTGCGTCTATGACGGGCGAGCTTCAAAAGCAATTCATGAATTCGGAAGCCTTCCTAATTTACGAGTTACTGACGGAGATGTTCTGTGAACAAGCCCATAACGAAAGGTTTATTACGATAAAAGCTTTGATTTCGTGCAAAATGGCGAAGGGTTCGTCAGTTAGCACGCATTTGATCAAGATGAAAGGGTACATTGATACCTTAGAGGGATTGAATGCACCTCTTCCTAGGGAATTGGCCATTGATATCATCTTGGCATCATTGTCTGATGAATACAATGATTTTGTGGTGAACTACAGTATGCACAACATGGATAGGAGCATTCCTGAGCTCCATGGCACGTTGAAGAACACTGAGCAGACCCTTCGGAAGGCAACACCAGTGTTGGTAGTAGAGAAAGGTAAAGGGAAGAAGAAGTTTAAAGACAAGGCCAAAGTTGGGCAGAACAAGAAAGCTCGCAGTAATACTGCTTCCCAACCACAAATTCCTCCAGCTAAGACAAGATCCAAAAAGGATGATACATGTCTCTTCTGCAAACAGAAGGGTCATTGGAAGAGAGACTGCAAAAAGTTTCTCGAAAGCAATCCTTCAGCTTCAGGTATCTTTGTTATAGAAATTAATCTTTTTATGTCCACCTCATGGGTATTAGATACTGGTTGTGGGGCTCACATTTGTACTAATGTGCAGGGACTCAGAAATAGAAGGGTGACAAAGAAATGTGAAGTAGATCTCCGAGTGGGCAACGGGACAAGAGTTGCTGCTGTTGAAGTTGGAGATTATACCTTGTCTTTACCTTCTGGTTTAAATATCGAACTTGAAAATTGTTATTATGTACCTGCTTTGAGCAGAAATATTATTTCAGTTTCTGGTTTAGATAATAAAGGTTTTCGATTTATTATTGAGAATAATTCGTTATCTTTATATCGAAATGATATTTTATACGGAGTTGCAAATATGTGTAACGGTCTGTATGTCTTGGATTTGACCCAAGAAAAACCAGTCCATAACATAGAAAAGAAAGCTAAATCAACTAAAAATGATTTAAGTCCAACATACCTTTGGCATTGTCGATTAGGCCATGCAAATGAAAAGCGAGTTCAAAAACTTCACAAGGATGGAGTGCTTGGGTCGTTTGATTTTGAATCATATAATACCTGTGAACCCTGCTTGCAAGGCAAAATGACAAAGAGTTATTTCAACAAGAAAGGGGAAAGGACAAGTCAGCTATTGGCTCTAATACATACGGATGCATGTGGACCAATGAGCATACAAGCCAGAGGTGGATTTGAATACTTCGTGACTTTTACTGATGACTATAGTAGATATGGTTATGTCTACTTAATTGGGTATAAAAGTGAAACTTTTGAAAGGTTCAAAAAGTTTAAAAACGAAGTAGAAAATCAGTTGGATAGAAAGTTAAGGTTATTCGCTCTGATCGAGGAGGTGAATACCTAAGTGATGAGTTCTATGGCTATCTAAAACAGTGTGGAATTGTTTCACAATTGACTCCACCGGGAACACCTCAATGGAATGGTGTATCTGAAAGGAGGAATCGTACCCTATTAGATATGGTTCGATCAATGATGGGACAAGCAACTCTCCATACATCTTTTTGGGGTTATGCTCTCCTTTCTGCTACCTACTTATTAAACCGTATTCCATCTAAGGTAGTAGATAAGACTCCATATGAGATATGGATGGGTCGGAAGCCCTATATGTCCTATCTATGAGTTTGGGGTTGTCAAGCTCATGTAAAACGTTTACAAAGTAATAAGCTTGAACCTAAAACTGACAAATGCCTATTTGTGGGATATCCTAAGGAAACCAAAGGATATCAATTCTACAACCCAACTGAGAACAAAGTGTTCGTTGCTCGAGGAGCTACTTTCTTAGATAAAGAATTTCTGTACAAGAAAGACAGTGGGAGGAGAATATGAAAGAATTTGTCACATAGGATCTGGGTTTGCACTTGCTCGATTTACCATACAACAAAAATTTCTAATTAAAGCGAAACCTTAGAAAAATACTTTTGAAGCGTGCATCTGGTGATTCTCTTGTATGCCTCAAGACTATGACCTCTTGTTGTGTGGGCAACAATCTAGAAGTCAATTGATAAGCAACTCACCACAATCCACCTGTTGAAAAAATTCAGCACCTCCGCACCTAGCACGTACTGCAAACGCACTGCCCGAAGAGAGAGAAAGCTACACACGGGACTGCCCAGAAGGCCAAGAATTTTTGGCCACTTCAATGGTAAAAACCAGCCGCCCCAAGCTTAAAAATTCGTTCTTGAGAGAGAAAGAAATTTCTCTCTCTAGAATTTTATCTCTCTAGATTCTTGAATAATGAATTTATTGAATTGTGTTTCTTGAATGGCTAATCCCTTGTCTATTTATAGAGTTACAAGAGAGACCCCGAGTTGGTTTAGGATTGGTCTTCCTAATGGGTTTAGGTAATGAATTAGTTTCCAAATCTAATTAGGTAACCAATCTGATAGGATAAACCAAATCCTACTAGATTTCCTAATCTCTAGGATTTCCTAATTCCAATTGAAACTTAAGACTTAATTAATTAATTAAATAATTTCACTTTGTTAATTACTTAATTAACCCTTAGGAATTAATTAAATAATTCCACTTTATTAATTACTGAATTAACCCTTAGGAATAATTAACCAATTAATTAATTAAATCTACCTATTCAATTAACCCATTACAAAATTAATCGTACCATTAACGGATTAATTTTGGCACTACCATCCTACACCAGAATTGCTTCCGGAACAACTTAATTAAATTATATTCATTAATCTCCTCACATCAAAGATATAGTACTCGTTAATTAAAATTAATTTACTAATAAATTAATTAATTAACTTCTTTAATTCCGAGACTAGTACCACTCGACCTTTTTACTCTACCGGACATAAGTCCACCGGCCAGGTTTAGTATAATAAACATTTCGAGCTCATCTCGGGAGCACCATCACCCCGGACGCACCGGTACATGGTTTCCTTTCGACAAGCAGCAGCACACCAAGTAACTAAACACGTGCACCCAACCTACCGAGACTATTGGCCACAATTGACCTCACCCATTGGCAGATCAAAGTACACTATGTCTAATCCTCATGCCCGCTCGAGTCTAGGGATTAAGAGATAGAATACAAAGATCGATTTGTCTATTAAATCAGTACAAGACAAATCATTCCTAAAGGTCAAGTTCAATATGCCCCGGGCATATCTATATGATTCAATTAGTTTAGACAAACCAATTATCTGAATCACATAATAACCTAAACCAACAGTTTATCCAAAGCTGTCTCGGTTACGAACCTCATTTATATATTATGTCTTTCAACCAATGATGAGATCTATCGTGTCACACCAGACACCTCATCATCTACTTACATAATATAAATGGACGATTAATGCACAACAAGATATGACTGAAACACAAATCTATATATTAATCTGGGAAACTGCACAATACAAGCATAGCTTATGTATTCTACTTCAACAATCTCCCACTAATACTTAATATGTGCTTTAAGTATACAACTACATACAATCCCTATACAATCTGCCGCTACCTATCTAGAAAAACTATCAAGGCTCTCTTAAGCATCTGATCCCCATGCCCTTCACGTGAGCCTCAAAGACTTTTGAAGTCAATGTTTTCGTGAATGGATCTGCAAGGTTATCCTCTGATGCTATCTTAGCCACGACCACGTCTACTCTCTTTACGATGTCTCGTATCAGGTGGTACTTGCGCTGTATATGTTTACTCGCCTTGTGGGCTCGTGGTTCTTTCGAGTTTGCTACTGCACCGTTGTTATCACAATATACCGTGATAGACTTCTGCAAACCAGGAATCACATCTAAGTCCACTAGGAAGTTCTTGAGCCATACTGCTTCTTTCGCTGCCTCTGATGCGGCAACGTACTCAGCCTCCATGGTAGAGTCTGCCATGCATTTCTGCTTGACACTCCGCCAAACTATGGTTCCACCTCCTAGAGTAAACATATACCCTGAGGTAGACTTGCTCTTGTCCCTGTCGCCTTGGAAATCTGAATCTGTGTAACCTCGGGGTACCAGCTCAGACACCTGATAGACCAGAACTTGGTCCCTTGTTCTGTGTAAATACTTGAGAATGCATTTTACTGCCTCCCAATGAGCTTTCCCGGGGTTACTCTGATATCTGCTCACCATGCCAACGGCATAACAGATATCAGGCCTCGTACACAACATGGCATACATGAGACTTCCTACTGCCAAAGCATATGTAACTGTCTTCATGGTATCTATCTCCTCAACAGTCTTAGGAGACTGCTCCTTAGATAGAAACACTCCATACCTGAAAGGTAGAAAGCCTTTCTTGGAGTTCTGCATGTTGAAACGGGCCAGAATCGTGTCTATGTACGAAGCTTGGGAGAGTGTTAATGAATGATTCCTACGATCTCGAATAATCTTGATCCCAAGGATATGTCCCGCTTCCCCTAAGTCCTTCATATCAAATTGCTTGGACAGCCATGCCTTTACGTCTGATAACACTTTCTTGTTGTTGCCAATCACTAGAATGTCATCTACGTAAAGCACAAGAAACACCACCGAGTTTCCATCACGTCTGCGATATACACAATGCTCATCCGGACACTGAGTAAATCCAAAGGACTGGATTACTTCATCAAACTGGATGTTCCAAGATCTGGATGCCTGTTTAAGTCCATAAATAGACCTCTTAAGCCTGCAAACCTTATGCTCTTGGCCTTTTTCAATGAATCCCTCTGGTTGCTGCATAAAGATGGTTTCCTCAAGACTTCCGTTTAGGAAAGCTGTCTTGACATCCATCTGCCAAATCTCATAATCCATATGAGCAGCTATGGCCAAGAGAATTTGGATCGACTTAAGCATGGCTACCGGGGAGAAGGTTTCCTCATAATCGATTCCCTCTTTCTGAGTATACCCCTTCGCCACCAGTCTAGCTTTAAAGGTTTCCACCTCCCGTCAGGTCCTCTCTTACGTTTGTAGACCCACTTGCATCCAATGGGCTTAAACCCATCAGGCATGTCCACAAGCTCCCAGACTTGATTGTAGTCCATTGACCCCATCTCGGATATCATTGCCTTACGCCAAGATTCTGTATCTTTATCTCGAAGCGCCTCATTGTAGTTAACCGGGTCAGTTCAGGTGCACCTGGGACTAAGTCTGAGGCCTCTCCCACGCCAACGAACCTGTCGAGCTATGTCACAACCCTTCCACTACAACGAGGCACCACCTGTGTAGGCGCATCATCTGTGATCTCATGTACAGTGTGTGGTGTATCTACTTGTGCTGGTGCATCAGGATTAGTAGTTTGTCGTCTAAGCTCTTCAAGTACTATCTTACTCTTGGGCTTGTGGTCTAAGACATAGTCCTTTTCTAAAAATCTAGCATTGGTACTTATCACCACCTTCCGATCTTTAGGACTATAGAATAGACCACCTTTCGTTCCCTTAGGATATCCTACAAACAACATTAATTCTGTTCTTGCATCTAACTTAGCCGTATCTACCTTAAGCACATGTGCTGGGTAGCCCCAAATTCTGAGATGTCTTAGACTGGGCTTCCGCCCGTTCCACAACTCTACTGGGGTTGAAAGCACGGTTTTAGATGTACAAGATTAAGAATATACATTGCCATTTCTAATGCATATCCCCAGAACGAACTTGGCAAATCACTATAGCTCATCATGGATCTAGCCATTTCCATAAGTGTTCGATTCCTCCTTTCTGCTACACCATTCTGCTGTGGCGTGCCAGGTGCAGACAACTGAGACTGAATTCCTACCTCAGTGAGGTAATCTCGAAATTCATGGGACAGGTACTCCCAACCATGATCTAAACGCAGTGTCTTGATACTCTTACCATGATGCTTCTCCGCATCTGCCCAAAACTCTTTGAACTTGCCAAAACATTCGGACTTGTGACGCATTAGGTAAATGTATCCGTACCTAGAGTAGTCATCCGTGAACGTCACGAAATACTCATATCCCCCTCATGCCTGGACCGTCATAGGTCCACACAAGTTAGAATGAATCAACTCTAATACTTCTTTAGCTCTATGACCTTTTACTGTAAAAGGTCTCTTGGTCATCTTACCTTCCAAGCAAGATTCGCAGGTTGCATAACTGTCAATATCTAATGAACCCAAAGGTCTATCATTGACCAACCTCTGAATCCTACTAAGGTTTATATGACCTAGCCTGAGATGCCAAAGATAGGTTTGATTCATTTCAGAAGGTTTCTTCCTCTTATTAATGTTGGATCCTGAGCTATCTATTTCTATGTTTTGCGCAACAGGGGAGTTAGAGTTAACCACAAACAATTTGTCCGCCAATGAACCAGAACAAATAAGTTTTTCATTTCTTCTAATAACAACACAGTCATCAAAAAAAATAAACTTATACCCGTTCTTCAAGAGTTTAGAAACCAAAATCAAGTTCTTTCTAAAACTCGGTACATAAAGACAATTAACTAACTCTAAGCTAGAATTTTCGAAATTCAACTTAACTACTCCCACTGCTTCTACTGACACTCTTGTAGTGTCGCCCAAGTAGATATCCAATTCACCTTCTCTAAGCTTCTGGGTTACTTGGAACCCTTGCAAAGAATTACAAACATGGTCAGTGGCACCTGAATCCACACACCAAGTATCTGTGGGAATCGCCGCTAAACATATCTCAATAATTAAATCAGAATTTATCGTACTTATAAGATTTGGACAATCCGCTTTCCAATGTCCCGTCTTATTGAACTTGAAGCACTTGTCTTTTGACTTCTTCTTTGCAATACATGGCTTAGGCACAATTCGCGGCACTTGAGCTATTCCCTCGAGCTTCCTCTTCTTCTTTCTAGCCTCAGGCTCAGAAGAAGATTCTAAAGCTTCCACTGCCACTAAAGCTCGCTTTTTCTCTCAAAGAAGACTTTTAGCCGCCATCAACTCTGCTAAGAGTTCGAATGAACTCCACAACATCTTACTTATGTTTTAGTTCAACCAAATCCGCTCATAGCTTTGAGGCAAGCTCCGGAGGACAATATCGGCTTTGGTTTCACCAACGATTTCACCTCCTACTACCTCAACCTTATTGATGTTACTAATCATGTCAATGATATAATCTTTCACAGGAGCGCTCTCAGCCTTAAGGACAATGTCCAAGTTACGACTTCCATCGACATTATTAGTTCCAGTTAAATTGTTGTTTTTCAAAATAGCAGCTAAAGGATTGAATGCCATATCGATTAAACTGGAAAACAAATAAACAATGTTTTAGTTATATATGCTTAGAATTTCGAAAAAAAATTCTAATTAATTATTGACTTCCCTCAAAACAATAATCATTATCCACCAACATCTCATCCACCGGGATTCTCGCAAGCCACGCAGTGTGGACGTTTACGCTAACCCACATTCGTTTGAGAAGAACCAAGTTCATTAACTACACTATCTGACCAATGATCTTTTGATCAATGTAGCTAATAGTCGGTGTTTTCAGCCGTACAAGTAAGTAGCGTAACCTTGCGGGAGGAATACTGCAGATCGTACACTAAGTGTGTGCTATTACGTGACTTCTGAGTTTGTTACCTCAGGATAGTGCACCTCAGATGGAGAGGGTGTCGCATTTCTCCTAGTTATACTCGCTCTAGTCATCTTACTCAGAAGCTCATAGTCTAGCGATCTCGGGGCTGGACTCATCCGAATGGAGGAAGGCCCTAATGCCAACACGCAAGACCACCCACATCACATATGAACCCGTAATGGTGGCCATGGGGATATAAACCAAACCGCTCCCACTTAGATTTCCAAATTTAGGGTTTTTCCGATTTTAACATGCAATTAACTAACCTAAGTTATATGCAACCATAAAACCAGTCATGCTTTAAATTCATGCATCTAAAATACAGCATAAAAATAAAAGCATAAAAATTAAAATAATAAATACGGGAAATAAATACGTAAAATAAATTTCCCAACTATTATGGTTTTAATTGCTTCCATCCTTTGCCTTGATCTCGTGTCCCGTCACGTCACTCGATGGAGAGAGTCTTGAACTTCAAAAAATGAAAACTGGAGGAAAAACGGGCTAAAAATAGCTTGAACGGCCCGAAGGCCGCGCTGCCCGCACGGGCCATGCGCACGCGTGCACCGCCCGTACGGCCCTGCACGCCCAGCAGCAGGTGCTGCGTGCAGCGACTGCAGCGCGCTGCTGCTGCTGCTTGCTGCTGCCTATTTCACATGCCGACCGGCGCGACTGCTGCCGACGGTCGTTGCCGGCATCGCCTCCTGCCGCCAACTCCTCATTCGCTTTTTCCCACTCTATTTGGTCTTCTTACAATTTGTTCTGGGTTTTCCTGGGTTTCTTCAAATTCATGATAACCCAAAACCCCTCGAATCCAAGTTGCCCACCATAACGCCTTCGATTACAAAAATCAATTTTCCTACTACAAGGCTTTCTAGGAAAATTAAATAATCAAAATTACATAGAAAAAATCCTACTACAAATTTGATCTAATCCTACACGGCTTCCCGCACGTGGTTATACGATTACAAACATTCATAATAAAATTAAATCCGAACAAGTCCTGGAGTTTAATTAAAACCCATACAAACGTAACCATAATAGTCGGGATTCTAAACCACCTGCAAATAAAACCATGTAATAAATCGAACAAGTACCAAAGCCCCCTAAACTAGGCTTTGATACCAATTGAAAGAATTTGCCACATAAGATCTGGGTTTGCACTTGCTCGATTTACCACGCAACAAAAATCTCTAATTAAAGCAGAACCTTAGAAAAACACCTTTGAAGCGTGCACCTGGTGATTCTCTTGTATGCCTCAAGACTATGACCTCTTGTTGTGTGGGCAACAATCTAGAAGTCAATTGATAAGCAACTCACCACAATCTACCTGCTAAAAAAATTCAGCACCTCCGCACCTAGCACGTACTGCAAACGCACTGCCCGGAGAGAGAGAAAGCTACACACGGGGCTGCCCAGAAGGCCAAGAATTTTCGGCCACTTCAATGGTAAAAACCAGCCGCCCCAAGCTTAAAAATTCGTTCTTGAGAGAGAAAGAAATTTCTCTCTCTAAAATTTTATCTCTCTAGATTCTTGAATAATGAATCTATTGAATTGTGTTTCTTGAATGGCTAATCCCTTGTCTATTTATAGAGTTACAAGAGAGACCCCAAGTTGGTTTAGGATTGGTCTTTCTAATGGGTTTAGGTAATGAATTAGTTTCCAAATCCAATTAGGTAACCAATCTGATAGGATAAACCAAATCCTACTAGATTTTCTAATCTCTAGGATTTCCTAATTCCAATTGAAACATAAGACTTAATTAATTAATTAATTAATTCTACTTTGTTAATTACTGAATTAACCCTTAGTATAATAAACATTTTACTATATCGGACATATTTCCACCGGCCTTTTTACTATATCGGACATAAGTCCACCGGCCGGGTTTAGTATAATATTTTGAGCTCATCTCGGGAGCACCATCACCCCAGACGCACCGGTACATGGTTTCCTTTCAACAATCAGCAGCACACCAAGTAACTAAACACGCGCACCCAACCTACCGAGACTATTGGCCACAATTGACCTCACCCATTGGCAGATCAAAGTACACTATGTCTAATCCCCATGCCCGCTCGAGTCTAGGGATTAAGAGATAGAATACAAGGATTGATTTGTCTATTAAATCAGTACAAGACAAATCATTCCTAAAGGTCAAGTTCAATATGCCCCGGCATATCTATATGATTCAATTAGTTTAGACAAATCAATTATCTGAATCACATAATAACCTAAACCAACATTTTGTCCAAAGCTATCTCGATTACGAACCTCATTTATATATTATGTCTTTCAACCAATGATGAGATCTACTATGTCACACCAGACACCTCATCATCTACTTACATAATATAAATGGACGATTAATGCATAATAAGATATGACTGAAACACAAATCGGTATATTAATCTGGGAAACTGTACAATACAAGCATAACTTTTGTATTCTACTCTAACAGAATAGAACTCAGAGAAGGTCCAGAATCATAAGAGAATGTAGAACGATCTACAGAAACTCAGACGGAAGTTGACATGGAAACTCATGAAGATGAGCAACCTGAGTCAACAACACAAGAACCTAGAAGGTCTAGTTGATCTCGTCATGACCCGAGAGATACGGATTTCTCGTGACTGATGATCAAGATTTGATCTTGGTGGACTCTGATGAGCCTATGACCTACAGACATGTTTTAGAAAGTCCAGATTCAGATAAATGGCTACAAGCCATGGAATCTGAAATGCAATCCATGAGGGACAATAAAGTGTGGACTTTGATTGACCCTCCTATTCAGGCAAAGGTTGTAGATTGCAAGTGGATTTTCAAATCAGAACCTGGCGGGATCTTCAAGGCACGACTAGTGGCTAAATGTTTCAGACAGACTCATGGTATTGATTATGATGAAACCTTCTCCCTTGTCATGATGCTCAAGTCCATTAGGACAATGCTTGCCATAGCAGCATATTTTGACTATGAGGTATGGCAGATGGATGTTAAAACGACTTTCCTGAATGGAAATCTACTCGAGGATGTTTATATGAAACAACCCGAGGGATACATCGATCAAAAGTATCATAATCGAGTATGTAAGCTTCAGAGGTCAACCTATGGATTAAAGCAAGCATCTCGAAGTTGGAATCTTCATTTTGATGAGGTAGTAAAAGGTTACAGATTCATCAAGAACGAAGATGAGCCTTGTGTTTACAAGAAGGTTAGTGAGAGCAAGATAGTTTTCCTTGTCCTATATGTGGACGACATCCTACTCATAGGAAATGACATTCCCATGATGAAAGACATCAAAATGGTTGGGGAGTGTATTCTCTATGAAAGACTTAGGAGAAGCCGAAATGATACTAGGTATCAAAATCTATAGAGATAGATCTAAGAGGCTTCCGGGACTAAGTCAAGAAGGGTACATAGACAAGATATTGAAAAGATTCAATATGTCTAACTCGAAAAATGGTAAGGTACCATTTAGACATGGCCTTCTCTTGAAGAAGAACCAGGGTCCTTCAACAAGAGAGGAGAGGGATACAATGAGTAGAGTCCCATATGCTTCGGTAATAGGATCTATCATGTATGCCATGTTATGTACCCGTCCGGATGTTGCACATGCACTTAGCATGACTAGCAGATACCAACAAGATCCAGGAATAGATCATTGGACTGCAGTCAAAGCAATTCTAAAGTACTTACGAAGAACTAAAGGATTAATGCTAGTGTATGGAGGACAAGAACAGCTCATTGTACAAGGTTACGCTGATGCTGTTTTCCAAACAGATCAAGATGATATGAAGTCACAATACGTGTTTAGTCTGAATGGCAGTGCGTTAAGTTAGAAAAGCTCAAAGCAAGATACTACAGCCGACTCTACAACAAAATCTGAGTACATTGCTGCATCAGATGCTGCAAAGGAAGCTGTTTGGTTGAGGAAGTTTGTGTCAGACATCGGAGTGATACCGAGTATCCAAGATTCGATAGAACTTTTTTGTGACAATAACGGGACCATCGCACAAGCTAAGGAGCCTCGGTCACACCAAAAAACCAAACATATACTCAGAAGACATCACCTCATTCGAGAGATCATCGATCGAGGAGATGTTAAAGTATGCAAAATAGGGTCAGACGACAATATAGAAGATCCTCTCACAAAAGCTCTACCGCAGTCAAAGTTTGATAGACATGTAATAGAGCTTGGTCTTAAACAGTTTAGGACATAGCCCTTCAACGGGCAAGTGGGAGATTGTTCGTGTATGTGCCCTAATGAGGGCTATTTATGTAAATAAACTTTGAGAGTTATTTATGTAAATAAGACATATGTCGTTTGATTGATTATTTATCTGATGAGTTAATTTCATGAATGTAATATTCTTGTGCATATTTAATTTCATGAAAACAATCCGCCAAAAGAAACACCCCATGGACTAATAGATCATGAGTGATTCTTTTCGAGTATATTCGTACGAGGATCCTTAGACTAGAAGTCACTGCATGGTCTTAGGTGAATTGTGGTGTTCTTTGACATACGCCTAACAGGACTGTAACAGGTTGCCAAGTACGGGTATGATTGAGTACACTATGAGTCACGTTCAGATATGTAGGTGAAGTGATGGGACTACAACTCTCTCTTAAGTGAGATATGATATCCGGGCAACTTGATAGTGAACTGAGAAGTGCATGGCCATGCCCGAGAATTGATAATTGTTATCATTTGCTCGAATAGAATCAGTGTCACTGAGAGATCAAGTAAACGTTTAGGTTGATAAGGATGATGGTTCCATGCCTTATGCTAAACGGGATATCGATGTAGAGGACAGTACATAGTATGCTTAGAAAGGTTGCGTTGAATCATCATTCGACAATCCATTCTAAATTGAGCAGTCATCATGTCTTGCTAGAGGCCACTGATGATTTATGGATTAATCTATGAGATTAATTTATCCATTGTCAATTTGGAATGGACCTACAGGATTGCACGTAAGTGAGTTCGAAGATTCTTGAGGGTACTAGGTATAATTGTTATACTTAGAAGAATAATATTAAATTAAATAGTTTAATTAAATATTATTAAGATGTTTTGGGGTATTAATTAATAGTTAATTAATTACTCAGGAAGAATTGAGATAGACTGACAAATCAAGGGACCTAGTTGCAATTGAGGTTCTAGACCCATCAGTCTGATCCATGGGTAAATGGTTTGATCCATGGGTCAAGTAAAACCCAAATCAGTAAAAATAAAATATTATATTATTATTATTATAATATTAAATATTGTATTTTTAACAACCCGGTGGTTGTGGGATTGGGTAAAATCAGATTTCTTTTATAAAGAGAATCTGTGAGAGAAAAAGGAGAGACAGATTTTAAAATGGGAAAATAGTTTTATGAAAATTTTTCTTCTCTTTTTCTCTCTCTTCCAAAATAAAATTTCTTTACAGGAATTTTATACTAGCACCGAAGAGCTCCAGTGCCTGATTGTGGAGGACACTTCCGGGAAGTGCCAGAGAAAGACGAAACGCCATCTTCCCAAAAGGATCCAGGTGCAAGCGCAACCGATTACGCGTTGAGGGTAAGACCCCGGTTCTTATAGTTTAGGATAATCCGCTGCTTAGTTTAGAATTAAATGCCTAAACTCGATCCAACACCATAGGGTCGACACTTTGACTCGGACCGGGTTGGGACACATTTCTCACATTATGCACAGGAGCATAGACGACCGTCTCATTAATGCATTTATAGAGAGGTGGCAGCCAGACACAAATTCATTCCACCTGCCCCTCGAAGAGATGACCATCTTACTCCATGATGTGTGGGAGATACTATGCATCCCCACAGATGGTTGCTTGATCACTGAGGTGATAGATACAACCACTGTACTTTCATGGTCCAGAGGTTTGCTTGAGATGCCTACAGAAGATCGATTGGGTAAGGATTTATACAAAAATGTGTATTTTCGACGCAGAGGGTGATTGATATGTGTGTGGATCGTGCCCGAGACGATTCTGATGTGGCTACTTTTGTGTGGAGTGCTATTGCGACTTGTCTTTTTATAGACAAGAGTTCCAATAAGTTTATGCCAGCGCCTATAATGCAGGTCAGAAGGGGGATGGATCAGTTGGGCCAGGAGGCATGGGGCACCGAGACACTTGCATTTCTATACTATCATTTAGGTGCTGCTAGTAGGTATGGGACACAGAGCATGGCAGGGTGCATGACTTTGTTATAGTTTTGGATCTACGAGCACTTCTTAGATTTTAGACCTTATGTGATGCCCCTACCATCGCACGGTGCATATGCGCGAGCATCTGGGTGGGCAATCGGCAACTGCCATAGTATAGACGAATGTTTGAGATCATTTCAACAGGCGCTTGATGATATGACCCCTGATTCGGTACGTAACTATTGTTATAAATAAATATTATTATTATATTTGATTAATGTATTATTATTATTATTTTAATGTAATTGCAAATTACGTTTATTGGTTACCCGGATATCATACGATCGCGATGTTGTGGCACGGACGCCGATAACCCTGTACCGAGGTCTGATTGCGTACAGGGATTATATCAAGCCATATATGTCAGACACATCCCTATTCATCTATTGCGTCCCACTAAGAGAACTTACCGGGGGTACACCGGGAAATCATATGTGGTGAATCACCCAATAGAGTACGCAGAATCGACGTGGGAAGCATTTGGTACGATGACTGATGGCATATCACTTAGGGACAGGAACCCTACAGGTGGTGACATCAGCCATAGTGCGCTCGATGAGGGCTATCTCACGTGGTTCAGAGAGCGCTCCCATCCGCGCGTGCTCCCAGTTGCACCTGATAATCAGGTAGGCCCATCTAGACCGCGTCGGGCCGCTTCAGAGTTTATAAGTATTTATTATAATTGATTTTAAATTAATTAAATTCAATTTATTAGAATTATTGTTTAACTTTTTGTTGTGGATGAGTCGATTGCTAGCGCATCACCGCATGCTTACTGGGGTGAGGGAGCGAGCACCGGACCTTTATAATGAGTACGCTCCAAGCACAGCCGAGATCGAGCAGGACTTTGACTGGTCTACTTGTGTGTGTTTTTTTTGATATTATGTGGATTGTACTTTATGTAATTTTTTATTTTATTTTGGACTGATATTTGTGGATTGTATTTTATTTCGTGTTGTATTTTATGTTGTATTCATTTGTTCGTTGGACTGTCTACTATATTGCCAATGGTACTACATTACTGCAACAATAAGTTCACAACATCAAATAAAATCAAAATTAGTACACTATTTCAAATAAATGTCAAATTATATTAATATCAATCATGAAGATGTCAAATAACACTGAAATTCCTATGCATCACGATGATTAAGCTATAGCCGATACATCATCCTCAAATTCCAATCCCAACCTCCTACAGTTCCAAGATGACGGTGACGTTCCCAAACCTGGTTCAAGGGTGGGATAAGGCAATCATCCACCACATCTATACGCACGTAATGATTCCCATTAACGTGAGCAATCGCTACATGTCTTTCAGATTTTGTGTCGCCACCTGTAGCATACAAAGGTAATACACAATAACAAGCTAGAGGTTGAGTACTGCTTGTTGGAGTTGAATACATAAGCTATGCTTGCATTGTACTTTTTCCCAGTAATATATCGATTTATGTTTTGGTTATATCTTGTTGTGCATGATATGTCCATTTATATTATGTAAGTAGATGATGAGGTGTCTTGTGTGACACAGTAAATCTCATCATTGGTTGAAAGACATAATATATAAATGAGGTTCGTAACCGAGACAGTTTTGGATAAAACTGTCAGTTTAGGTTATTATGTGATCCGGATAATTGGTTTGTCTAAACTGATTGAATCATATAGATATGCCCGGGGTGTATTGAACTAGACCATTAAGAATGATTTGTCTTGTACTAATTTAATAGACAAATCATTCTTGGCATTCTATCTCTTAATCCCTAGACTCGAGCGGGCATGAGGATTAGACATAACGTACTTTGATCTGCCAAAGGGTGAGGTCAATTGTGGCCAATAATCTCGGTAGGTTGGGTGCGCGTGTTTAGTTACTTGGTGTGCTACTGCTTGTCGAAAGGAAACCATATACCGGTGCATCTGGGGTGATGGTGCTCCCTAGATTAGCTCGTTATGTTTATTATACTAAACCCAACTGGTGGACTTATGTCGGGTATAGTAAAAAGGTCGAGTGGTACTAGTCTCTGAATTAAAGAGGTTAATTAATTAATTTATCAGTAAATTAATATATTAACGAGCACTATATCTTTGATGTGGGGAGATTATGAATATAATTTAATTAAGTTGTTCCGGCAGCAATTCTGGTGTAGGATGGTAGTGCCATAACTAATCCGTTAGTTGTACGATTAATTATGTATTGGGTTATTGACAAATGTAGATTTAATTAATTAAGCAATTAATTGATCCTTGTGTTAGTTGGTTGTGAATCATACCAGGAACTGGTTTAGGATAAGTGAATCCCTGCATCAGTTGGTTGTGAATCATATCAGAACTGGTTTGGGATAAGTGAATCCCTGTATCAGTTGGTTATGAATCATACCAGGAACTGGTTTGGGATAAGTGAATCCCTGTATCAGTTGGTTGTGAATCATACCAGGAACTGGTTTGGGATAAGTGGATCCCTGTATCAGTTGGATGTGTTTCAGTCCAGGAACAGGATTGAAGGAAAACAGAATCCCAGTAGGAAGGCCAATCCTAAACCAACTTGGGGTCTCTCTTGTAACTCTATATATAAACAAGGGATTGGCTATTCAAGATATACAATTCAATAGATTCGTAATTCAAGAATCTAGAGAGAGAAAATTGTAGAGAGAGAAAAATTCTCTCTCTAAAATTGGATTTTTCCAAGCCTTAAGGCTGCCGATTTTCTCCTAATTTTTGGCTGCCTGCGTGTGGCTTTCTCTCTCTCCTGGCGGTGCATTTACAGTACGTGCCAGGTGAAGCGGTGCTGGAATTTTCTGGCAGGTGGATTGTGATGATTAGCTGATCAATTGGTTTCTTGATCGTTGCCCACAGAACGTGAAATCAAAGTCTTGAGGCATACAAGAGAATCATCTAAGTGCACGCTTCAAAGGTATTTTTCTAAAGTTTCACTTTTAATTAGAAATTTTGTTGTGTGGTAAATCGAATAAGTGCGAACTAAGATCCTGTGCAATGTTATTTCAAAAGGGTTGGAATAGCGTTGTGCTAGCGTCTAGGCCTGACCAGAGATTCCTATTGTGGAATGCATAGCACGAAAGTGAGTTTCTGGCTAGGCCCGGGCAGATAATCTTTCAATTGGTATCAGAACCAGGTTTTTGGTTTTGTGCTTGTTCGATTTATTACATGGTTTTATTTGCAGGTGGTTAAGAAATCTCGACTTTTATGGTTACGTTTGTATGGGTTTTAATTGTACTCCGAGACATGTCCGGATTTGATTTTATTATGAATGTTTGTTATAGTATAACCACGTGCTGGAAGCCGTGTAGGATTAGATCAAATCTGTAGTATGATTTTTTCTATGTAATTTTGATTATTTAATTTTCCTACAAAGCCTTGTAGTAGGAGAATTAATTTTTTTTTGTAATCGAAGGCGTTATGGTGGCAACTTGAATTTGTGGGTTTTAGGTTATTGTTAATTCATAGAAACCCAGGAAAACCCAAAACGAATTGCAAGAAGACCAAATAACGTGGGAAGAAGCGAATGAGGGATTGGCGGCAAGGGGCGGCGTCGGCGACTACCCGCCGGCAGCAGTCACCGCCGGTAACCTCCTGGAGCAGCGGCGCTACCGTACGGCACAGCAGGAGGCTGCGCCAGTGCGCGGCAGCAGTAAGGCGGCAGCAGCGCGCGCGGCCCGTGTGGGCGGCGCGCGCAACATGCCCTTTGGGCGTGCTGCACGTGTGCTGCCCGTTCGAGCTGCGTTTTGGCCTATTTTTTTCTCTAATTTTCATTTTTTGAAGTTCAAGACTCTCTTCATCGAGTGATATGGCGGGACACGAGATCAAGGCAGAAGATGGAAGCGATTAAAACCATAATAGTCGGGGAATTCATTTTTCATATTTATTTCCCGTATTTATTGTTTTAATTTTTATGCTTTATTTTTATGCTGTATTTTAGATGCATGATTTTAAAGCATGTTGGTTTTATGGTTGCATATAACTTAGGGTTAGTTAATTGCATGTTAAAACCGGAAAAACCCTCTATTTGGAAATCTAAGTGGGAGGAGGTTGGTTTAATATCCCCATGGCCACCATTACGAGTTCATATGGGATGTGGGTGGGCTTGCGCGTTGGCATTAGGGCCTTCCTCCATTCGGATGAGTCCAGCCCCGAGATCGTTAGATTATGAATTTCTGAGTAAGATGACTAGAGTAAGTTTAACTAGGAGAAATGTGACACCCTCTCCATCTGAGGCGCACTATCCTGAGGTAACAAACTTAGAAGTCACGTAATGGCATACACTTAGTGTACGATCTGCAGTATTCTACCCAAGAGGTTACGCTGCTTATTTGTACAGCTGAAAGCACCGACTATTTGCTATATTGATCAATAGATCGTTTGGTCAGATAGTGTAGTTAATAAACTTGGTTCTTCTCAAACGAATATGGGTTAGCGTAAACGTCCACACTGCGTGGCTTGCGAGAATCCCGGTGAATGAGATGTTGGTGGATTATAATTATTGTTTTGAGGGAAGTCAATAATTAATAGAATTTCATGTTTTCGAAATTCTAGGTTAATGACTGAAACATTGTTTGTTTGTTAATTTTACAGTTTTATCGATATGACATTCAACCCCTTAGCTGCTATTTTGAAAGACAATAAATTAACTGAACCTAATTATGTCGATTAGTGTCGTAACTTGGACATTGTCCTTATGGTTGAGAGCACTCCTTTGAGAGATCATGTCATTGACGTGATTAGTAATATCAACAAGGATGAGGTAGTGGGAGACGAAATCTTTGGTGAAACCAAAGTCGATATTGCCCTCCGGATCTTGCCTCAAAGCTATGAGCAGATTCGGTTGAACTACAACATAAGTAAGATGTTGAGTACTTCATCCGAGCTCTTGGCATAGTTGGTGGTGGCTAAAAGTCTTCTCCAAGAGAAGAAACAAGCTTTAGTCGTAGTCAAAGCTTTAGAATCTTCTTCTGAGCCTAAGGCTGGAAAGAAGAAGAGAAAGCTCGAGGGAGTAGCTAAAAAGGCACAAATTGCTCCTAAGCAAGATATTGCAAAGAAGAAGTCGGAAGACAAGTGCTTCAAGTGCAATAAGACGGGACATTAGAAATCGGATTGTCCAAAGCTTAAACGTACGATAGTTTCTACCCTAATTACTGAGACGTGTTTAGCGGCGATTCTCACAGATACTTAGTGTGTGGATTCAGGCACCACTGACCATGTTTGTAATTCTTTGCAATGGTTCCAAGTGACACGGAAGCTTAGAGAGGGCGAACCGGACAACTACATGGGCGACACTACAAGAGTGTCAGTAGAAGCAGTGGGAATGGTCAATTTAAATTTTGAAAATTGTAGATTAGAGTTAGTTAATTGTCTTTATATACCGAGTTTTAGAAAGAACCTTATTTCGGTTTCTAAACTCTTGAAGAACAGTTATAAGTTTGTTTTTCCTGATGAGTCTGTATTTATTAGAAGAAATGAAAAACTTATTTGTTCTGGTTCATTGGCTGACAATTTATTTGTGGTTAACTCTAATTCCCCTGTTGCGCAAACATAGAAACAGATAGCTCTTTATCTAACATTAATAAGAGGAAGAAACCTTCTGAAATGAATCAAACCTATTTTTGGCATCTTAGGCTAGATCATATAAACCTTAGTAGGATTCAAAGGTTGGTCAATGATGGGCCTTTAGGTTCATTAGAGATTGACAATTATGCAATCTGCGAATCTTGCTTGGAAGGTAAAATGACCAAGACACCTTTTAAGGCAAAAGGTTATAGAGCTAAGGAAGTATTAGAGTTGATTCATTCTGACTTGTGTGGACCAATGACGGTCCAGGCACGAGGTGGGTTAGAGTATTTCGTGACGTTCACGGATGACTACCCAAGGTACGGATACATTTACCTAATGCGTCACAAGTCCGAATGTTTTGGCAAGTTCAATGAGTTTCGGGCAGATGTGGAGAAGCATCATGGTAAGAGTATCAAGTGACTGCGGTCAGATCGTGGTGAGGAGTACCTGTCCCATGAATTTTGAGAATACCTCAGTGAGGTCGGAATTCAGTCTCAGTTGTCTGCACCTGGCACGCCACAGCAGAACGGTGTAGCAGAAAAGAGGAATCGGACTCTCATGGAAATGGTTAGGTTGATGATGAGCTATAGTGATTTGCCAAGTTCGTTTTGGGGATATGCCTTAGAAATGACGATGTATATTCTTAATCTTGTACCATCTAAAACCGTGCCTTCAACCCCATTAGAGTTGTGGAATAGGCGCAATCCCAGTCTAAGACATCTCAGAATTTGGGGTTGCCAAGCACATGTGCTTAAGGCAGATACGGCTAAGTTAGATGCGAGAACTGAATTAATGCTATTTGTAGGATATCCTAGGGGAACGAAAGGTGGTCTATTTTATAGTCCTAACGATTAAAAGGTGGTGGTTAGTACCAACACTAGATTTTTGGAAGAGGACTATGTCTTAGACCACAAGCCCAAGAGTAAGATAGTACTAGAAGAGCTTAGAGGATAAACTACTAATCCTGATACACCTGCACAAGTAGATACACCACACACTGCACATGAGATCACAGATGATGCGCCTACACAGGTGGCTCGTCGTAGTGGGAGGGTTGTGAGATAGCCCGATAGGTTCATTGGCGTGGGAGAGGGCTCAGACCTAGTCCCAGGCGCTCCTGAACCTGACCCGGTTAACTACAATGAGGCTCTCCGAGATAAAGATGCAGAGTCTTGGCGTAAGGCAATGATATCCGAGATGGGGTCAATGGACCACAATCAAGTCTGGGGGCTGGTGGACCTGCCTGATGGGTTTAAGCCCATTGGAAGCAAGTCGGTCTACAAACGTAAGAGAGGACTTGACGGGAAGGTAGAAACCTTTAAAGCTAGGCTAGTGGTGAAGGGGTATACTCAGAAAGAGGATTTTGAGGAAACCTTCTCCCCGGTAGCCATGCTTAAGTCGATCTGGATTCTCTTGGCCATAACTGCTCATTTATATTATGAGATTTGGCAGATGGATGTCAAGACAGCTTTCCTAAATGGAAGTCTTGAGGAAACCATCTTTATGTAGCAACCAGAGGGATTCGTTAAAAAAAGACCAAGAGCATAACGTTTGCAGGCTTAAGAAGTCCATTTATAGACTTAAGCAGGCATCCAGATCTTAGAATATCCTGTTTGATGAGGTAATCCAGTCCTTCGGATTTACTCAGTGTCCGGATGAGCAATGTGTGTACCGCAGACGTGATGGAAACTCAGTGATATTTATTGTGCTTTACGTAGATGACATTCTATTGATTGGCAGCAACGAGAAAGTGTTATCAGACGTAAAGGCATGGCTGTCCAAGCAGTTTGATATGAAGGACTTAGGGGAAGCGGGACATATCCTTGGGATCAATATAATTCAAGATCGTAAGAAACGTTCGTTAACGCTCTCCCAAGTTTCGTACATAGATACGATTCTGGCCCGTTTTAACATGCAGAACTCCAAGAAAGGTTTTCTACCTTTCAGACATGGAGTGTATCTATAAGGAACAGTCCCCTAAGACTGTTGAGGAGATAGAGGCCATGAAGACAGTTCCTTATCTTCGGCAGTAGGAAGTCTCATGTATGCCATGTTGTGTACGAGGCCTGATATCTGTTATGTCATTAGTATGGTAAGCAGATATCAGAGTAACCCGGGGAAAGCTCATTGGGAGGCAGTAAAATGCATTCTCAAGTATTTGCATAGAACGAGGGTCCAAGTTCTAGTCTATCAGGCACCTGAGCTGGTACCCCGAGGTTACACAGATTCATATTTCTAAGGCGACAGGGACAAGAGCAAGTCTACCTCAGGGTATGTGTTTAGTCTGGGAGGTGGAGCCATAGTTTGGCAGAGTGTCAAACAGAAATACGTGGCGGACTCTACCATGGAGGCTAAGTACGTTGCCGCATCAGAGGCAGCGAAAGAAGCAGTATGGCTCAAGAACTTCCTAGTGGACTTAGATGTGATTTCTGGTTTGCAGAAGTCTATCACGGTTTATTGTGATACCAACGGTGCAGTAGCAAACTCGAAGGAACCATGAGCCCATAAGGCAAGTAAACATATACAGCGCAAGTACCACCTGATACGAGACATCGTAAAGAGGGAAGACGTGGTCGTGGCTAAGATAGCATCAGAGGATTGCAGATCTGTTCACGAAAACATTGACTTCGAAAGTCTTTGAGGCTCACGTGGAGGGCATTGGTGTTAGGATCTAGGCATGCATAATTTCCAAAATATGCTACGGAATAGTCTAAATTCATGTGAAACCGGGTCTTACCCTTAAAGCGTAATCGATTGCACTCGTCGCTTGGCTCTCTTGAGAAGATTGCGTTCACCAACAATTCACGCGAATTGTCTCTACGATCTTGCACTGGAGCCTATCAGAATTGGTGCTAGCCAAAAATCTTGCCTATAAAAGAGAAAAATGATTTTTCTCTGGAAGAATGTTTTGGAAGAGAGAGAGAGAGTTTTCTCAAAAAAAATTTCCCGTGTTTCAAAACAGAATCAGTAAAAGTCTCTCTTCCACAGATACGTCTCTACTCTTTTATAAAAGAGTTTTAACTTATCTGTTAATAATAAATAAATTAATAATAATTGATTATTTACTGAGTTGGGTTTAACCAACACCATGGATCAACCCTTTGACCCATGGATCAGGCTGATGGGTCAAGAACCTCAATTCACAATTAGGTCCCTTGATTTGTTAGCCCAATTCAATTCTTTCTAGGTAATTAATTAACTCTTAATTAATACCATAATACTCTTCAATAATATTTAATTAAACTATTTAATTAAATATTATCAATTTAAGTATAACTCTTATACTTAATACAGGAAATTTAATTTATTCTGAATCATCGAACTCACTTATGTGCGATCCTGTAAGCCCATTCCAAATTGACAATGAATAAATTAATCTCATTAATTAATCCATAAATCATTACTGGTATCTAGCAAGACATAATGACTACACAATTCAGAACGGAGGGTCGAATGGTGATTCAACACAACCTTCCGAGTATACTACGTAGTGTCCTCTACACTGATATCCAGTTTAACATAAGACATGGAACCAATCATCCTTATATAGCTAAATAGTTTACTTGATCTCTTAGTGACACTGAACTTAATCAAGCAAATGATAACCCTTATCATTTCTTGGGCACGACCATGCACTTCTCAGTTCACTATCAAGTGGCCAAGATATCATCTCTCATTTAAGAGAGACTTGTAGTCCCATCACTTCACCTACATACCTTAGTGTGACTCATAGTGTACCCAATCATACCCGTACTTGGCAACCTTTTACGGTCCCGTTAGGCATATGTCAAAGCACACTCTAATTCACCTAAGACTATGCAGTGATTTCTGGTCTAAGGATCCTCGTACGAGTACTACTCAAAAGAATCACTCATGATCTAAAAGTCCATGGAGTGTTTCTTTTGGCAGATTTCATGAAATTCAATATGCAAAAGAATATAATTACATGAAATTAACTCATCTGATAAATAATCAATCAAATGGCAAATGTTTTATTTACATAAATTGCCTTCAAAAGGGCACATACACCAACAATTAGAATCAGATACTTAGGAGAGCCATGACAGGTTTTATAGATATATAGCAGTAGAATGTATAGGAATTGTATGTAGTTGTATACTTAAAGCACAGCTTAAGTTTTAGTGGGAGATTGTTGGAGTTGAATACATAAGCTATGCTTGTATTGTACTTTTTCCCAGTAATACATCGATTTATGTTTTGGTTATTTCTTGTTGTGTATGATATGTCCATTTATATTATGTAAGTAGATGATGAGGTGTCTTATGTGACACAGTAGATCTCATCATTGGTTGAAAGACATAATATATAAATGAGGTTCGTAACCGAGACAGTTTTAGACAAAACTGTCGGTTTAGGTTATTATGTGATTCGGATAATTGGTTTGTCTAAATTGATTGAATCATATAGATATGCCCGGGGCGTATTGAACTAGACCATTAAGAATAATTTGTTTTGTACTGATTTAATAGACAAATCGTTCTTGGTATTCTATCTCTTAATCCCTAGATTTGAGCGGGCATGAGAATTAGACATAGCGTACTTTGATCTGCCAAAGGGTGAGGTCAATTGTGGCCAATAATCTCGGTAGGTTGGGGTGCGCGTGTTTAGTTGCTTGGTGTGCTGCTGCTTGTCGAAAGAAACCATGTACCGGTGCGTCCGGGGTGATGGTGCTCCCGAGATGAGCTCGTTATGTTTATTATACTAAACCAGCTGTGGACTTATGTCCGGTATAGTAAAAAGGTCGAGTGGTACTAGTCTCAGAATTAAAGAGGTTAATTAATTAATTTATCAGTAAATTAATATATTAACGAGCACTATATCTTTGATGTGGGGTGATTATGAATATAATTTAATTAAGTGTTCCGGAAGCAATTCTGGTGTAGGATGGTAGTGCCATAATTAATCCGTTAGTGGTACGGTTAATTATGTATTGGGTTATTGACAAAGGTAGATTTAATTAATTAAGTAATTAATTAATCCTTGTGTCAATTGGTTGTGAATCATACCAGGAACTGATTTGGGATAAGTGAATCCTTGTATCAGTTGGTTATGAATCATACCAGGAACTGGTTTGGGATAAGTGAATCCCTGTATCAGTTGGTTGTGAATCATATCAGGAACTGGTTTGGGATAAGTGGATCCCTGTAGCAGTTGAATGTGTTTCAGTTCAGGAACAAGATTGAAGGAAAATAGAATCCCAGTAGGAAGGCCAATCCTAAACCAACTTGGGGTCTGTTTTGTAACTCTATATATAGACAAGGGATTGGCTATTCAAGACATATAATTCAAAGATTCATAATTCAAGAATCTAGAGAGAGAAAATCCTAAGGAGAGAAAAATTCTCTCTCTAAAATTAGATTTTTTCAAGCCTTAAGGCTGCCGATTTTCTCCTAATTTTTGGCGGCCTGCGTGTGGCTTTCTCTCTCTCTGGGCAGTGCATTTACAGTACATGCCAGGTGCAGCGGTGCTGGAATTTTCTGGCAGGTGGATTGTGATGATTAGTTGATCAATTGGTTTCTTGATCGTTGCCCACACAACATGAAATCAAAGTCTTGAGGCATACAAGAGAATCACCTGAGTTCACGCTTCAAATGTATTTTTCTAAAGTTCCGCTTTTAATTAGAAATTTTGTTGAGTGGTAAATCGAATAAGTGCGAACCAGATCATGTGCAATGTTATTCCAAAAGGGTCGGAATAGCATTGTGCTAGCGTCTAGGCCTGGCCAGAGATTCCGATTCTGGAATGCATAGCACGAAAGTGAGTTTCTGGCTAGGCCCGGACAGATAATCTTTCACTGTTGTGATGAATTACCAGTGCATTAGTATATATGGCGAGGGGATACAAGTCAGTAGGTGTACACATCCAATGGTCACTACCGTAATCTATACCTTCAAACTGTAATCGCCTGAGTATCGGACCTATACGATCACCATCAGGAGTACTATTCTCCAAATTTTCAAATACACCTATATACCTCTCTGAATGCATAGTAATCTCTCCAGCAATTGATCTGCGAGCCTATTTCTATTATTTCTCATCTCCGTAAAGATAGCTAGCAATGACTCAGAAACCGGAATGGTCATCCCCACAGACGTCCGACTATCCAGTACAGTAAGGCCGAAAAAATTCAGGCACACAGGGAACATCTTCTCCAAAGCCTGAAAATTTATTTAATAGTAATACACATAACTGATAAATATAAAAAAAGTAATATGAAACAGCAATAATGTAAGTTAAAAAACAAAACAAAATGCATAGTTACCTTCATGTAATGGAGAATGCACATAATCACCCGACGAGCGGTTGGATGTGCGCACAGTTGAGCACCCAATTGAATTTGAACAACCTCTACCATGTGGGTCACGTGTCGCTATCTCTTGTGCACTCCACTCGCACATCACTGAAGAGTGTAATCTCTGCGGTGGTCGCCTTCTCTAGGTCCCCGACACACCTGACTCGGCAACACTAGACCTATCAGGGTGCATTTCTTCTACATAGGCCATATTCAGCCTACGCGCCAAATAGGATGGTCTGGTACTGAATGTAGGAATGATAGTCTCGTGGAAAAACCTTAAAATCAAATATAATATATCAAAACAATTTCTAGAAAATAATATAGATGAAATCTAATTTCTATTGTTGACGTACATATGTAAAAAGTACCTGAGGTTCTCATTCATGGTATTCAAATCCGCTTTAGATATTACAATGGTCAATCTCTTCCAGAACTCATGTACAAATGGGAGCAATTGATAGTCCGTCGATTGTTGTGCTTGGAATATATCACAAGCACATGAAATCCCAAGTGTCACCTTACACAAGCATCCACATTTATCGAGGACATCGTTGGCCATTCTATTCTTCCTTTCAACTTGTTTTTTTACCAACGACAAATAGTGGTGTGACACATATGTGTTCAGGTAACAGTATGGAAATCCCATCATACTGGTTTGGGTTATGGCAGTGGAAGACTCAAGCGAACTATTGTTATTGTGTAAAGTTATAGTAAAAAAATTAAAAATGAATATAAAAAGAGTGCAATAAAATACATAAACAAATAAATGATTAAAATTATCCTAGGTGAGGGAATAGGTGAGTGAGATAGGCGTCGATCTTAATGAACAACGTGTCAAGAGAATTGGTCGAAGAACTCACTTTCATTACAGTATGAGAAGCCTCAACCCTGTTGGTTGCAGTATTCCCAAAGTGGAGAAATTGATATGTCCATGCCCAACTAAATTTCTCCTTGTAAATGAACCATGTGTTATCCAAATAGTCAATACCCAAAGGCTCTATTAGAGAGTATCTAACCTTGAATTGTTGCAATAGCAGGTTATACTCTTTAACTGTTAGGGCCTTAATAATTTTCTTCCACCAGGTATGGCCAAGTTTCTATTTATTCTCCTAACATTTGTTTCCAACTAATTCGCAACATCACGATCAATATGCCACTGACACAACAAGTGCTGTGTAGCTGGAAAATTATCATTAATAGGCTGCAATAGACCCAATTTCCTATCTGAGACAATAACACTTGGTGCCAAACCAGCAAGCAACAAAAACCTCAAGTTCCTCATCACCTAGTCATAAGTATCTTTTGTCACATTTTTAACAATGGCAAATGCAATATTGAAATTCTTATTAGTAGAAGTCATACCAATCATCACAATGATGGGCATTTGATACTTGTTGGTCTTGTACGTTGAATCAACCATAACCAACCAATACCTGAAGGAATTATCTGCCCGAGCCCTGTAAAAAATTCCACTTTCTTGTATTGCATTCCAAAATTGGGAATCTTTCACTGAACCTGAATGCTCGTGTAATACGATTCAAACCCTTTTGAAATACCACACAAGCACCGAATCTTAGTTCTACTTTATTCGATTTATCATGCATACAAATTTACAATAACTAATAGAAGCAGAAAGATAGAAATCGACCTCTTGAAGTGTGTCCCTTAAGTAATCGCTTGTATGACTCTTAGACGGGGATTCGTTTGTTGTGTTGGCAACGATCCAACGAACTAGTTGATCAGTAATTACACAAAATTCTGTGTGAAAATCTAAGAAAGCTGCCCGTAGATCCTGCCGTTGCACGCGCCTCCACGCGCTACTGCACCATCCGAGTGTGTACCTCACGCGCCGCTGGAGTCACTGCCGGAGAGAAGCCAGAAATTTCTGCCAGTGAATTTAGCTGCTAAAGTTACTGCCACCTATGCCTTTTTCGACACGTGCCAAAGAAAGAAACAAAGAAGAAAAAAGCTTTCTTTCTCTTTCTCTCTGTAGCTTTCTCTCTCTAGATTTCAAGAATTATGAAACTTGAATTGTGTCTTCAATATTGCTAATCCCTCATCTATTTATAGAGTTACAAGGAAACCTTAAGTGGGTTTGAGTTAAGCCTTCTTGATGGGCTTTGGATTTACTAATTACCAAATCCTACTTAGTTACCAATTGTTATTAATTTCCAAATCCAATTAGTAACCAAATCTAATTAGACTTCCTAATCCAATTAGATTTTCCTAATTATTGGATTTCTTAATTTCAATTGAAAATTAAGACTTAATTAATTAATTATTTCACTTTATTAATTTACTAATTAACCCTTAGGAATAATTAATTTATAATTAATTCTACTTTATCAATTAGCCCACCATATAATTCATCGTACCACTAAAGGATTAATTATGGAATCACTACTCACCCCGAAATTGCTTATTGAACCACTAATTAATTAATTCTTTATTCTCCCCACGTCAAATATATAGTGCTCATCAATTTATTAATTTACTTATAAATTAATTAATTAACTTCTTATTATCCGAGACTAGTACCACTTGACTTTATTACTATACCGGACATAAAGTCTACTGATCAGATTTAGTATAAAAACCTTTCAAGTTCATCTCGAGAGCATCATCACCTGGGACACATCGGTACGTGGTTTTTTTCGACTCGCAATTACACACCAAGCAACTAAACACGCGCAACCAACGTACCGAGACTATAGCCTTAAATGACCGCACTCTTTGGCAAATCAATCTACAGAATGCTCAATCCTCGTGCTCATTGTCGTCTAGGGATTAAGAGGTAGAATATAAGGTTTGAATTAACTATGAACAGTACAATTTAATTCAATCCGAAATGGTCATGCTCAATATGTCCCGGGCATACCTACATGATTCAATTAGTCTAGACCAACTAATCTCAGAACCACATAATGGCTTAAACCAACAGTATGTCCAAAACTGTTTTAGCTACAAGCCTAATTTATATATCAAGACTTCAAACAACGATGAGATCTATTGTGCTACACCCGGCACCTCATCATATAGTCACTAGATATAATAGGACCACATATATAAAACACAAAGTATTTAACTGAAACATATAACTCGATATAAATGGGAAAAAATTTTTCATACAAGCTCAACTTTTCAGTATTCAAAACTAATAATCTCCCACTAATACTCAAAAGCTGTTTACTTTTAAGTAATACTAAACTGGAAAATCTGAAAATCTAACTACTGCTATACTAATGTCTAGAGAACTGTCAAGGCTCAGCTAAGTATCTAACTCCCATGCCCTCCACATAAGTCTCAAAGACTTTAGCAATCAATTTCTTTGTGAACGGATTTGCAAGGTTTTCTGCTGATGCTATCTTTGCTACAACCACGTCTCCTCTTTTAACGATCTCGCATATTAGGTGGTATTTGCGCTCTATGTGTTTACTTGTTTTGTGAGCTCATGGTTCTCTTGAATTAGCTAATGCACCATTGTTATCACATTACACTGTGATTGATCTCGGTAACTCATGAATCACGTCTAAGTCCACTAGAAAGTTTTTGAGCCACACTGCTTCTTTCGCTGCCTCTGATGCTACGACCTACTCAGCCTCCAAGGTAGAGTACACCACGCATTTCTGCTTGACACTTCTCCAAACTATGACTCCACCTCCCAAAGCAAACAAAAACTTGGAGGTAGAATTACTTTTATCTTTATCGCCTTGGAAATCCGAATCTGTGTAACCACGGGGCACAAGCTCTTGCGTCTGATAAACCAACACTTGATCCCTCGTTCTGTGCAAATACTTGATGATGCACTTTACAGCCTCCCAATGAGCTTTTCCGGGGTTACTCTGATATCTGCTAACCATGCCAACAGCATCGTAAATATCAAGCCTCATACACAACATCACATACATGAGACTTCCTACTGCAGATGCATAAAGAATTGTCTTCATGGCTTTTATCTCCTCAATAGTCTTTGGAGACTGCTCTTTAGATAGATGCACTCCGTGTCTGAAAGGTAGAAAATCTTTCTTGGAGTTCTGCATGTTTAAATGAGCCAAAATCATGTCTATGTATGAAGCATGTGAAAGCGTCAAGGAACATTTGCTACGATCTCAAATAATCTTGATCCAAAGGATATGTCCAGCTTCTTCCAAGTCCTTCATATCAAATTGCTTAGACAACCATGCCTTTATGTCTGATAATACCTTCTTACTGTTGCCAATAAGAAGAATATCATATATGTAAAGTACAAGAAACACCACTGTGTTTCCGTCACATCTGCGGTACACACTTTACTCATCCGAACACAGAGTAAATTCGTAGAACCAGATTACTTCATCAAACTGGATGTTCCATGATCTGGATGCTTGCTTAAGTCCATAGATATATTTCTTAAGCTTGCAAACCTTATGCTCTTGGCCTTTTGCAATAAATCCCTCTGGTTGCTGCATGAAGATGGTTTCCTCAAGACTTCTGTTAAGGAAAGCTGTCTTGACATCCTTCTGCCAAATCTCATAATCTAAATTAGTAGCTATGGCCAAGAGTATCTGGATCGACTTAAGCATAGCTACTGGGGAGAAGGTTTTCTCATAATCGATTCCTTCTTTCTGAGTATACCCTTTCGCCACAAGCCTAGTTTTAAAGGTTTCAACATTTTCGTTAGGTCTTCTCTTGCGTTTGTAGAACCACTTGCATCCAATAGGTTTAAAACCATTGGGCAGGTCCACAAACTCCTAGACTTGATTGGAGTCCATTGACCCCATCTCTGATTTCATTGTCTTTTGCCAAGGTTCTATATTTGTATCTCGGAGAGACTCATTGTTGTTCACCGGGTTCATAAACGCCTGGGACAAAATCAGAGGATTCTCCCAAGCCCACATACCTCTCGGGTTGTCTCACAACCCTTCCACTACGACGAGGCACCACCTGTGTAGGCGCTGAAAGATTATCTGCCCGGGCCCGGGCACGGTCAAAAATTCACTTTCGTGCTATACGTTCCAGAATCAGAATTCTTGACCAGGCCTAGAGTCTAGCACAATTGCTATTCCAACCCTTGCTTGAAATAACATTGCTCAGGATCTTAGTTTGCACTTCTTCGATTTATCAAGCAACAAATAATTTCTAATTAAAGAGGAAGTTTATATATACCTTTTGAAGTGTATACTCAGGTGATCGCTTGTTTGACTAAAGATAGAGTTGAACGTTGTGTCGGCAACGAACCAATGATCAACAATCCAACACAATTGAGTCACAGGAAAAATCCAGCAACCGCCTCACCTGCGCGTATAGCTCACGCGCCTCCACCCCTATCCACGCGCCGTCCCTTTTGATCCCACGCACCACCAGCTGACCGGGAATAAATCCAAAACGCCGGTGCTACACTCCGGGAATTGGACAGCCGCACGAAAGGAAAAAAAACATTTTTGAGAGAAGAAAATTTGATTTCTCTATGTAGTTTTCTTGTTTTGAAAATTTATGAATTGTGTGTCTTGAATTGCTAATCCCTTGTCTATATATAGAGTTACAAGAGAGACGCCAAGTTGGTTTAGGATTGTCCAACTGATATAGGGATTCACTTATCCCCAATCCAGTTCTTGGTCTGATTCACAACCAACTGACACAAGGATTCACTTATCCTTAATCCAGTTTCTGGTCTAATTCACAACCAATTGACACAATAATTAATTAATTACTTAATTAATTAAATTTACCTTTGTCAATAACCCAATACAAAATTAATTGTACCACTAACGGATTAACTATGGCACTACCATCCTACACCAGAATTGCTTCCAGAACCACTAGATTAATTATTCTTTAATCTCCTCACATCAAAGATTTAGTGCTCATTAATTTATTAATTTACTGATAAATTAATTAATTAACCTCTTATAATTCGAGATTAGTACCACTCGACCTTTTTACTATACTGGACATAAGTCCACCGGCCGGGTTTAGAATAATAAACATAAATAGCTCATCTCGGGAGCACCATCACCCCGGACGCACTGGTACATGGTTTTCTTTCGACAAGAAATAACACACCAAACAACTAGACACGCGTACCCAACCTACCGAGACTATTGGCCACATATGACCTCACTCATTGGCAGATCAAAGTACACTATGTCTAATCCTCATGTCTGCTCAAGTCTAGGGATTAAGAGATACAATACAAGGAACGAATTGTCTATTGAATCAGTATAAGACAATTCATCCTAAATGGTCAAATTCAATTTGCCCCGGGCATATCTATATGATTCAATTAGTTTAGACAAACCAACTATCCGAATCACATAATAACCTAAATCGACAGTGTGTCCGAAACTGTCTCGGTTACGAACCTCATTTATATATTATGTCTTTTAATCAATGATGAGATATATAGTGTCACACCAGACACCTCATCATCTAATTACATAATATAAATGGATGACGTATGCACAACATATAAACTAAAACATTCAATCGATATATTAACTGGGAAATAGTATAATACAAGCATAGCTTCAGTATTCAAACCTAACAGGTGCATCATCTGTGACATCTTGTGCAGTATTCTGTGGTGTATCTACTAGTACTGGTTTAACAGGAGTAGTGGATTGTCCTCTAAGTTCTTCCAGTATGAGTTTACTACTGGGCTTGTGATCTAGAATATAGTCCTCTTCCAAAAATCTGGTGCTAACTACCACCTTCTAATATCGTGCTAACTACTCGCTTCTTCTCTTGAAAAAGACTTTCAGCTGCCACAAACTCCCCCAAGAGCTCGGATGAAGTACACAACATCTGACTTATGTTGTAGTTCAACTGAAACTGCTCATAGTTTTGAGGCATGTTCTGGAGGACAATATCGACTTTGGTTTCACCATCAATTTCGCCTCCCATTACCTCAACCTCGTTGATGTTACTAATCATGTCAATGACATGATCTCTCACAGGAGTGCTTTTAGCCGTTATGACAATGTCCAAGTTACGTTTCCAATTGATATAATTAAGACCAATTAACTTGTTCTCTTTTAATATAATTGCTAATGAATTAAACGCCATATTAAAAACTGGAAAAATAAATAAACATAGAATGTTTCAGTACATATGAATTTTGAACAAACATTTCAAATCCCTCAAAAAAATATTTAAATCCACCGACATCTCATTCACCGGGATTCGCGCAAGTCACTTTAGTGTGAACGTTTACGCTAGTCCACATTCGTTCGAGAAGAACTACGTTAATTTCACTATCTAACCAAACGATCTATTGATTAATGAAATTAATAGTTAGTGTTTTTGGCCATACATAAGAGCAGCGTAACCTCGTTGGGAGGAATACTACAAAGTGTACAGTAAGTGTTGTGCCATTACGTGACATCTAAGTTTACCTAGGATAGCGCGCCTCAGTTAGAAAGGGTGTCGCATTCTCCAATTTTAACTTACTATAGTCATCTCGCTTAGAAATTTAATCTAGTGATCTTATGAGTTGGACTCATCCGTTATAGAGGAAGACCCTAATGACAACACGCAAGTCCATCCACATCACTAATGAATTCGTAATGGAGGCCATGGGAATATGAGCCAACCCGCTTCCACTTAGATTCTTAAAATGAGGTTTTTTTCTGTTTTAACATGCAATTAACTAATCTTAAGTTATGTGCAACATAAAACCAACATGCTTTAATCATGTATAAAATCAAACACAAAGTTAAAATATGTAAACAAAATTAAAACAATAAAATGGAAATGAATACGTAAAATAAATTTCCTGACTATTATGGTTTTAATTGCTTCTATCTGTTGCCTTGTCTCGTGTCCCGTCACGTCACTTCGATGGATTGAGTCTAAAATCTGAATCTCAGAAAATATCTCGAAGAACAGGCCACTTGCGTGTGCCACGCGCACAACCACGAAAGGGTCGCGTGCGTGCAGATTCACACTCATTCGCTGGGTTGCGCGCACAACCAGGCTGTGGTCACAGCCTTAGCTGCGTGCGGTGCCAATCGTGCTCCTGTCGCACGCTGCGCTACAACATTGCTTTGCAATTATGCCGCGGCGCCACTACTGCCACGACCAGCGGTCACTGATATTCGGCACCGTTGGTACCGCTTGCGGTCTTCGGTCTTATGTTTCGCTTCCACTACGCTATTTGGTCTTCTCACAATTCGCCTGGGTTTTCTCAATTTTCTACGTAATCCTTAGAATCACCCAAATTATGATACATCAAAACTCATGAATTCAAGTCACCCACAACAACGCTTTCGATTACATAAATTTCCTAAATACAAGGCTTAATTTCTAGGAAAAATAAATCGACAATTACATAGAGAAAATCCTACTACAGATTTAATCTAATCCTACACGCTTCAAACACGTGGTTTTACTATTATAAGCATTCATATAAAAACCATCCGGCCATGTCCCAGAGTTTAATTAAAACATACAAACGCAACCATAATAGTCGGGATAACATAAACTACATGCAATAAAACCATGTAATAAATCGAATAAAGCTAAACCAAAACCTTAGTTCTGATACTAATTGAAAAAATTATCTGCCCGAGCCCTGTCAAAAATTTCACTTTCGTGTATTGCATTCCAGAATCAGGAATCTTTAACCGAACCTGAACGCTCGTGTAATGCGATTCAAACCCTTTTGAAATACCACACGAGCATCGGATCTTAGTTCTACTTTATTCAATTTATCACGCATATAAATTTACAATAACTAATAAAAGCGGAAAGATAGAAATTGACCTCTTGAAGCGTGTCCCTTACGTAATCGCTTGTATGACTCTTAGACGAGATTCGTACGTTGTGTGGGCAACGATCCAACGAACCAGTTGATAAGCAATTACACAAAATTCTGCGCGAAAATACAAGCAAGCTGCCTGGAGATCCTACCGCTGCACGCGCCTCCACGCGCCGCCGCACCATCTGCACAGGTACCTCACGCGCCGCCGGAGTCACCGCCGGAGAGAAGCCAGAAAATTGTGCCAGCGAATTTAGCTGCTAAAGCTGCTTCCACCTTATGCCTTTTCCGACGCGCACCAAAGAAAGAAACCCAAGAAGAATAAAGCTTGCTTTCTTTTTCTCTCTCTAGATTTCAAGAATTATGAAACTTGAATTAAGTCTTGAATTTTGCTAACCCCTCATCTATTTATAGAGTTACAAGAGAGACCTTAAGTGAGCTTGAGTTAAGCCTTCTTGATGGGTTTTGAATTTACTAATTACCAAATCCTAATTAGTTTCCAAATCTTATTAATTTCCAAATCTAATTAGATTTCCTAATTATTGGATTTCCTAATTGCAATTGAACTTTAAGACTTAATTAATTAATTAATTAATTCAACTTTGTTAATTTACTAATTAACCCTTAGAAATAATTAATTAATAATTAATTCTACTTTATCAATTAACCCACCACATAATTAATCGTACCACTAATAGATTAATTATGGAATCATTACTCAAACCGAAATTGCTTCCGGAACCACTAATTAATTAATTTTTTATTCTCCCCACGTCAAAGATATAATGCTTGTCAAGTTATTAATTTACTGATAAATTAATTAATTAACTTCTTATTATCCGAGACTAGTACCACTTGAATTTATTATTATATCGGACATAAAGTCCACTAATCAGATTTAGTATAATAAACCTTTCAAGTTCATCTCAAGAGCACCATTACCCAAGACGCACCGGTACGTGGTTTCCTTCGACTCGCAACGACACACCACGTAACTAAACACGTAGCCAACCTACCGAGACTATAGGACTTAAGCGACCACATTCTTTGGCAAATCAATCTACACAATGCTCAATCCTCGTTCTCATTCTCGTATAGGATTAAGATATATAATACAAGATTTGAATTAACTATGAACAGTACAAGTCAATCCAATCCTAAATGGTCATGGTCATGCTCAATATGCCCCGGGTATACCTACATGATTCAATTAGTCTAGACCAACTAATCTCATAATCACATAATGGCTTAAACCAACAGTATGTCCAAAACTGTTTCAGTCACGAGCCTAATTTATATATCAAGACTTCAAACAACAATGAGATCTACTGTGCTACACCCGACACCTCATCATCTAGTCACTAGATATAATAGGACCACATATGTAAAACACAAGGTATTTAACTAAAACATATAACTCGATATAAATGGCAAATAGTTTTTCATACAAGCTCAACTTTTCAGTATTCAAAACTAACAATCCCATCTCTGGAACAGCTAAATAGATGTTGGATGCACAAAGAATGCATGTGTGATATCATTAGTGTGCTCATCCGTGACAATTTTCACATAATAATTCTTCTCCTCAGCCAAATGCAAAAATTGTTGCCCAATATTTCTACCTTCCAACCCGGCGGTCTTCATATCTCCTTTCATATTGTATATCTTCTTGATGTCTATGTTGTCTTTTGGAAACTGTCTATTAACAGCTTTCCAAACGCATTTCGGCTTCGTATTTGATCCAAGCATAAATTTAGCAACTTTCCTTGATTCTTTAGTAAAATGGCTTAACTGTTTGTGCCCATATGGATGCACTATACCAAAAATATTTATAATAATAATAAATATAAATGATAAATATCAATAAAATTACTATAACACAGCAATAATGTATGATGAGTTTGTTAGGATGCACTATACCAATATGATTGTGCGTTGACGGTGGTCCTGGCGTTGTATACACCTTGTGACGTCCCACGGGAAGTTCCTTACAAGTTAACTTGAAGGGACAATTACATCCACTCCTTTTGGTATTCTTCCGTTTGGTGGGGAGAGGGTCTTTCAATGGATATCTCCATCTTTTGCACGAAAAGTAAAATGTTACAAAACCTTGATTGCCCTATCTCTTTGTAAGGAGGAACTTAAGTCGTGTTGCTATTTTCTGGAAATGGTCTAATGCATCATCGATACTGGGAAACTCTCTATCAATCTAAAAATATCCACTCAGATCTGCTCCAACCTCAAGTTCCACGGCTTCCTCCTGATCCTCCTCGTGATCCTCTTGATCATGCTCACGATCTTCATCCTGTATAAATACACACATAAATTAAAATGCTCAAAATATTAGATTCACAATGATTGAAACGCACCCAAATTTAGATTTCATTAGAACAAACGCCAAAAATTTTAGATTCTCATAACCAAAAACGCCACAAATATTAGATGGACAGTGTTAGAAACGCTAAAAATATTACATTCAGTAGATATGAAACACATCAAGATTTAGATTTTTATATGCAGAAACGCTAAAACTTTATAATTTCAGTATGCAGAAACGCTACAAAATTTATATTCACAATATATAAAACACCACCAATTTTATATTAAGCATGTAAAAAATGCTGAGAAATTTAAATCCTATCACTATAAAACGCTATATAAAAAATGAGAGAGCCATGAACGAAACGTTAGCGTTTCTACCAATTTATAACGTCAAAGTTCAGCGTTTTAATGTACGATAGTGAAAAAAAGTAAATATAACGGATCGAAAACTTACCATTTATGGATAGTTCTCGAGCTAATACTTGTATGGACTTGAAAAAATGATCACCCGAACGCTTTTATAGTGAATGATTTCTTTGGATTGAATTTTTGGAGTGTTGTTTTGAATTTTTGGAAGGTTTTGATTTAAGAGGTATACTTATAATCTTGTCTTTTTTTTTTTTTTTTTATACAAATAACAATTTCATTATACAACTAGCTATAAACCATTTTGGTCTCATTAACCACCAAAATGGTCCATGGTGAAAAGGTGATGTTGAGCCCATTTATTAAAGTATACTCAATTGTGGATGCTCTAACGGCTAGTGGCTGAGGTCGCTGTAAGTAACACAAATATGAATCCTTCCAAATTACTGCATTGAGCATTGAATGAATGCTGAGTTGTAGGGAATGTTGTATTCTTTCAACATCATCCCACTCACGCCAGGCCGTTCCTCACCCTTCACCTCTCCTCGATATACCATTCCACAATTTATCATCACCAACACTGTACACCATAGCTCCATTAGAAGGGAGGAGGGTCTTGCCAGTGTGTTGATAAATGTGCGTTACATTGAGTGCAGATCCAGCCCATTAATGAGGCCCATCAGACGATTACAATTGGGCTACTTATATTTGTCTGATGGGCCTAACACATTTGCAGTCGGAGCCCAATACATTGGCGGTGGCGGGAAAGAAGAGGGCGAAGAACTCAACGTCAATTCGTCCGTTCATTAATTGCTTTAATTGATTTTATTAATTAGTAATTTAACATTAATATTAGCAGCTCCGGGAAGGAAAAAAGAGGATGAGTTCGTCATCGTCGTCGGCAAAGCAAACGGTGGGAGTGAGCAGTCGCATGTCAGCTCTCCATCAACGCCTTTATAATTCCCTCAAACTCGGTCATTTCTTAAGGTAATCCGAATTTTTCATTTTTCAGTAGTCTTTGATCGAGGCCACTAATTCTGAGTACTGGTTCATTCCAATGTTTGTGGATAAATTATAAATTCATCTGTTCAAGGAATAAATAATTCCTTTTGGATTGGCTGTTTTATATGCTAGATGCAATGATAGCAGAGGACAAAAATGGGAGTGTACGGACGTTGGAACACAGAAAATTGTCATTCGCTCAATTGATGCATTTCTTGATTGTGTAGCCAGTGAGGCATTCTTTTCCCATTCATTGGTAAAGGTCAGAAATTTTCAACCTTGGGTCCTTTCTGCATCAGATGCCATGCTATTGATAAATAACTGTGTTTCCACTTCATTTCTTGTGTTTTTGTGCTTCTTTGAGACAATCTCTTTTTGATTTTGTGTAAAATCATCCTTCCTCTTCAGGACTCAGTTAATGATATTGTTGGAGCATTGGAAAGTATTTTGGAATTCAAAAGTGAATCTGTGTTGAGATTAGCAGCAAATCTTGCTGCTAAGATGGTCCGTGTTTTGCCGAGTTCATTGCTGGTATCGCATGTTACGTATCTAGTTGAAAATTTACTCGCCCTGTTATGTAATCAGCAGTTGCAAGTTTCCATTTCATGTGCAACTGCCTTGAATTGTATTCTCTCCAATCTGAGCACTAGAAAAGAGAAACAAATTTGGGAGATTCTGAAAGGAAGAGAGTCAGTCAATATTCTGCTGAAGAATCTGAAGGATTGTTGCATTAGAGATAAACCAATTGAGTATTCTCAAGAAATGGTTTTCCTTTTGGGTCAAATACTGTGGCGTTGGCCACCCTCCAGATTCGCTGCCTGGAGTGATTCCAAATTCTTAGATATTTTAGATGACCTCAAACTCAAACCTGAAAGTTCCTTAAAAGCTGCTGTGTTGCGTGTGTATTCTAGCTTAGGTACCTTTATTTTAAGTCCATTCACTTTACACTTTCAAAACTCTCTGGGTTTACTTCTTTCCAAACACTAATGCTAGTTTAAATATCAGCTCTTTGTGGTAATGGGGCCAAGAAGCTCCTCCTGATAAATGGGAAAAGCCTTCTTGAGGTAGTGGTGGACTGCATGAACTGCTCATATTCTTATTCAGTCCAGATGGAGGGGTTTAGACTTGCCCAATGTTTAATGGTAGGAGTTCTTTCCGTGCCTCTTTTTTGACTGGACCATATTGTGGTGCAAATGTTTGTGTCAAAAGTATTTAATTAAATTGTTGTATCTTAAATTCCCAAGGTCCACGAACAAGGATGTGTGGAAGTGATGAAATTGTGTTGCCAGCCACTTGTCGATGCCATAGTTAATGTATTGAAAGTCGGGTGCTTAAATTCTGAGAAGCTTACCAAAGATCAGATGGCTTTGGTTGTGGAAGCTTGCCGTTTGGCTCTGATCACACGTTGGGCTGGGAATCATCACAGTTACTTCTGGAAAGCAAGAGTCGATGGAGCTTTACTCGATCTTCTTCTAACCAATTATGGGAAAGACCATCAGTCTTTGCATCACATGTCACTTCAAGAGCAGATAGTTATATTGCAGCAGAGTCTTAGAGAAAATATTCTTTGTCCTTTGAGACCATATGTTTGGGATATCCTAGGTGGGCTTGTTGCCAATAGTACAGAAGGTTTCCGCCCCTATACGCACGAAATGACCTTTGAACTGAACATCCTTATTGCTTGTGCATGGTAATATTGCTGTATGAAGTATTCTCTGATCGTTTTGCTTAATTTCTCTTTTGATATTTCTCCTGTTGTAATTTAGTATTTTAAAAGTTATGTGGTCTAGCTTGTTCATATACTAAGTTTTAATCTTGGTAGGCCAATGTACTTATTTTCACCCTTCAATTTCCGTATTGGCAGCTTGGCCTTCACAGAATCTATTTTTACTGCCTGCCAGATTTCTCAAAATACAATCAATAACACAGTTGGGATGGAATCGGCATCAAGAGCAGTTCTTATGATGGTTTATTCCCCTTGCAAGTACATTGCCTCCCAGGCCAGGTTCATTTTATCTGAGGTATTGAAGTTGAATTGCAAGGACTACATTGATTACTTATTGAATATCCTGAAAGCCACATCCTGCAGAAACACATATTTAGTACCAGGTAACTTTCAAGTTGTCATAAGCTTGATAAGTTTGGCTTGTTATGTTAGTCTTCCCAAATATGAAAAGCGAATTATTGACCAACAAGGAATAAGGACTCTGTTGATTTTCTTAAAGGGGTGGTTTAGCAACCCTACATATATAAAAAGATCAAATTTGGCACCTCATCTCCATAATTCCTTTTCTGAAAGGGTTTGTTGCCATCAATCTGTGGGAGATTGGGAAGGTGAGGAGATGCAATTGCTTTTTGGTCTTTGGGGCTTAGCTCAGTTGATTCACAATTGGGACTCTCATGATGATTTTTCTGATATTAAGGCAGAGCTTGATAAATATCAGATATGCAAAGAACTTCTGGATGCTTGCTCTAACCATTATTCTCCAGGGTCAAGATGGTATGCTGCGTATATACTTAGTCATGTTGGGCTCTATGGTTTTCCAAGTAAATTAGGGAAAAGGATTGGGAAGGCATTTGTGGAAAATGAGTTCACTGATTTGGAACTCCTTTTAACCAGCCATAGTTCTTTGTATGTTCATGAAGTTATTCTTTCAGTTAGGTGTCCTCAATTGCTTCCTCAAGAAAAGAAGCTTAGAGAAAGATCTAGCAGTGGCTCTTCTCTACAAGAGGAAATTGAAACAAGAGGAAAGCCTAGAACTGAAGCCCGTCTCTCTTCTCATGTGGACTACCAATCATTGCTCAAGTTGATGGAATATGTATACTGGGGTTATGTACAAGCCAGTGAAGATGTTTTGAAAAAGTTAAAAATCCTAGCCAAGCACTGTGACTTGCAGCCTCTCTTGCACACGCTTTATAGGAAACATCCTCGATGGGGTTCTCCTGTTCCTAGGTTTGATCTTCGTCCTGCGATTGGACCAGCTGGATATTATTCATCGTAAGAATCCCGCCCTTGTTTATGTATTTGTGTCATTCATGTTTGCATTCATTACATGATATATAGCATGTTTGTCCATCAGGAGCAATATTGACAAATTGGGAATGACTTGTGCCCAGCAGTTTTAGCTTATGGCAGATTAGCTGTTAAATTTTTTGTTTTGGTTGGAAAGTATGAAGCATATTAGGAATCAAAAGATTGTAATTTGCCACTGGTAAAAATGAAGTGACACTAGCTTGATCATGTTTGTCCATTTGGATTTAACTTTTTTCACGAAGGTTAGAATGGATGAAGTGAAAAGAGTCTCACCTCCAGGCTATGAACAATAACTTGATGATTTTACTTTCTAATTTTCATGTATCAATTTTAGGGATGTTCTCCTCGAAGCTGACACGAACGAACTGCAGCAATGGAGATGCAGATTTTGCTCAGGATTTGTTCCACATTTTCATGTTCATAGAGTTGTACTTATTTCGAGTTGCGATTATCTGCGCGCCTTGTTTCAGTCAGGAATGCAAGAAAGGTACACACGAGTCTCAGTTTTGAATCTTCTTTAGCTGGAATAACTTCTCACAAAATATACATAGTAAAAAGCTTGAAACTGAAAGTGCGAGTTGTGTTATGTTATGTTGCAGCACTACACAAACCATCAAGGTACCCATTACTTGGGAGTCATTAAGTAAACTAGTTGAGTGGGTATATTCTGACGAGTTGCCGAAGCCCGTTTTCGATTGTCTGTGGGACAATCTAAGACTTGATGAGAAGCTTCGCAAATTACGATCCTATGTAGAACTTTGTTGGCTGGCTGAGTTTTGGCTCTTGGAAGATCTTCAAAAACAATGCTTTGGAGTTGTAGTATCCGGCCTCGAGACCGACCGATATCTTTCTGTGGAACTGATTCAGTTGGCTGCCGATTTCTCACAGTGGAAGTTAGCTGAAACTGCTGCAATGTACATAGCTCCATTGTATAACCAGCTAAGAAGCAATGGCGATCTTGATCAACTTAATGAGGATATCGTGGACATGGTGCGGGCTGCTTCTGTTCAGTTATCCCAAGAAGGCATCAGTGATTCAGAGGATTGCTTTTGACGTCGAATGACATTAGTTCTTGGCAATTTTTTTCTTTATAGAAAAGAGGACTTTGTTGTACATATGCAATTGTTGTAGTACCCAGTTAAGAATTAACCAAATTTCATACAAATCTGCGCTTTGAGCTCTTTTGATACGAATCCTTTTGATTTCCACGTTCTATAGCTGAAATTTTTTGCCAAATTTGTTCATCATTGGAAGAGGAAAGATCCTAATGAAGGAATCTCAACTCTTGGTGAAAAATATCCCTACAGGGCAGAGAAGCTGTGGTTGTCTTTGTTAGCTTACCGAAAGGCTACCTTGTTATGACTCTAGTCACTAGTCTTGCCTTCACCCTTTTTTTAACGGTTAAGATAACGATTTCGGGCATGACTAACTCCTATAGTGTGACGAGTGGTGTGTTGACGCAAACATCACAACTCCAATCAAGGACTATCCGCTCAGCCAACATTCTTGTGTCAACCACCACTCCTTCCAATTCCTAGAAAAAACAGGGGAGAACTTTATTCAACTAATATTATGATTAGCTACACCTCTCCAATCAGGGTAATATTGGAAACCAATCTTTACAAACATCACGAAATTCGCAACTAAATACATTCTTAAGACCCATCATTACCATCAGGGATTGGAGAAGAGAGCATCCTAATAAGCTCCAAAGTAAGAAGGAAAATAAAAGGTTCCAAGTTGTACAGCCCAAACATAAAAATTCTCGAATGGCGGCAGCATATATGAGAGTTTTAAAGTAAATATTCAACTCTCTACAGATGAATTGCTTCTGTGACTTATACCAGCAGCACTACACACAGGCTTTCCCTTCAATAAAATCATCAAAAAGCCATATAATCTAACCTGCAGGCATTTCAGGAACAAATCCCATGATTAAGCACTGCACAGTGATGCCATGACACCATCTCAGGACATGTCTGTCTGCAACGACACTCAAGAACCACCGCTTACACCACCCTGGCTACTAAAACCTTGAACAGGCATAGACCTCTGAGCAACTTCCTTTTGTTGTTCGCTAGTGTGAGCAAGACTCGCTCTCAAGAGTTCAACAGAACAGTCATTTCCTTGCTGATGGCTCTGTTGGGGTTGTAATATATGACTCCATAATAGTGTCATATTTAGTCAGAAGACTGAAAAAATGCCTGCCAAAATGCTCTATATTAGGCATGCTGCAGTTTCCAGAAGCATGAGGATATCTAAGCAGATCAGTTGCCCTATCGACAACAGACTTCAAAATCAGGGAGGAACAAACAACAGATGCAAGACATGCAGCAAGCGCTTTAAGCTCCATTCCTTGCACAGAAATTGCAACTACTTTTGCAAGGTTATCTGCAAGCTTTTCCTTATTTATTTATTTATTTTTTGATGGCCGAGACTCTTTTTCAGCCATCCATGCTGATGGCTGAAACATAAGTATGGCCCTCTATCAGAAGGCCTGATTGCAATTTTCGGTCCCATTGTGCGAACCACCAACGCCATTTCTCGGTCGTACTCAACTTATGTCCGGCGCCATATTTTGGCCATGGCTCAAAATTGGCATCAGACATGCATGCGTGATTTTTAAATTTTTAAAAAATATCAAAATCAAAACTGTCCAAAAGAGTGATGACAAGTAAAAAAATTGATAAATAGCAATACTTGTTGTAAAAGGTAACATCAGGAAGAAAAAAGATAAATTAGATACCACGATTATTCGAGAAATTTTGCTATAGTTCCTACCTCATTTGCTCTTGCACATTTTATGCAGTTCTGATGCCCCCAGCTAAAATCACTGGGACCAGAAAAAAAAAAAAAAAAACTGGCTACAGAAAAAACCCCACCTAACTCAGCTTCACCTTTCTATATCATATACAATTGGTAATTAGGTTTGCTTGAGCACCTCTACATGCAATGCTATTCTATATACCTTTTCTGAGATGTATTCTAGACATTTAACTGTAAACAAAAGGGTTAAATTTACCATAAAACTTGGCAGGCACAGCCATGGTACATCTGTAAATGCTCCTGTGGCCAGCCACTGAATGTAAGAATTGGTAGATAGCTATGATAGCGTTAGCTGTCTTCAGCGAATGCTCTGTATATGAAGTCACGGAAGCGCCTCGAGTACTGTCTAGGATCAACAGCAGATATTGAAGTAGGATCATATTGGAACGATTTATATGCATGCTCAAGCTTCTTGCTGATATCATAATCTTGTAGTATATCTATGATACTGAAAAACAGTATGATGTCGTAAAACTCTCCAGTTGGTTCTCCAATCAATTCAAACTCATTTTTTCTCAAGGTCACCTCAGCACGTGCTGGCATACCGATTCCTAGTTCAATAGATGCCCACCTGCCAAATACATTTGAGTTCATGTAGTTAGTTCTCAGAGAGAAAGTACTATCTCAAATTGATGATGATACATATGTTTCTTGAAATGGCCAAATTAATGTCTCCTCTGGTTTTGATGAGGATATTTTACCGTGAAGGATCAGAATGAAGATCCAAGTCTGCCCCTGAAATCTGAGTCGTTTCTTCACTCTCATCTCCTACAAGATATTGCTTACCATTTTAAGAGATCAATGAATAAAAAATTTACTATTTAAAGACATAAAGTTGTCGTGTGGAAAGTTACGTATACCAGAAGTTCTTACTCCAGATCTTCGAGCGTCACATGTCAGTGGCTCTCCAGTTTCTGAAACTTCTCGAAAATGGATGCCTACTAGAAGGCTGTAATCCATAATTCTCGCTTGTTCAAGAAAATCACAATCCCTGTCCACCTGCCTGTATGATGAAACTTTTAGTCGATGAAAACAGGAAAAAAAATGCCAAATGTAACCAGCAATTTAGATTTCATTAATGTGCAATACAGAGAATTGAATGATTCTGACAAAAATAATTGCATTTCATCCACATCTGCAGGCGCATATGAGCGCATATGGCTTAATAAACTAAACCGTAAATTCCAATTTACTTGAAATTGTGTTTCAATTTATTTCTCATCCACTGTTTCCAAATCTAAAACAAAATATCATTTCAAAGTTGAAGTATATATGTCTCAGCCTTTGAATTGATGTTTACTATCATCAAGCATATTTACCCCAACGTAAGGGTTCAGCTGTTCTGGCTTTTGTCACTATCACAAATTGTTCAAGGCTATTGCTACAATTTTCTGGAATGGGGAAGTGTATGAGATGCCTAGAACTACATAATTTTTGGGTCCTTTACCTGCTCATGTCAACTATTTTTGCTGAATCTGAATAGAAGCAAGCTCCAAACAACCAAATGCTATAACAAAGAAACTTTTTGATTCACTAGACTTTTAACAGTTTCATTATTTTAAATACGACTCTTATCAGATCATTGCCAAGTTTTGTATAATTGCTAATACGCAAATTCCTCAAATAAAATACCCATTTCTAATATTCGGGGAAACAACAGAAGTATGAGTAGAATATGATCACCTGCAAAATTCTTGGAACCAGCTTTGCCGTAATCTGAATATGAAATTAAGATCAAGGTCCTTAAGGGTGGTGGTTGAATCAATTTCAGATTCAGGTTTATCAGTTAATCGGCCGTGGGAAGAACCTTTTAAGTCAAAGCGTCGATGGATAGCATATTCGGTACAGAACAAGTTCCCCATTATGACAAACCGAACCTAACCATTAGAGAAACTATGTAATAGCACAAAAATTGTTATTTCCATAAAATTCTGAAAATTAAGGAATCTCAGTTTCAATATTACCTTCTTTTGTGCAGCTCCTGTCAGCCTCACACAGTGCAGGCCAAAGAATTTTGTTATTAGAGTGTTTTCAAATGCTCGCACATGCTTGTAATAATCTGGAAGCATCCTTAAAAGCACCTGTTGCAGCATTTTTCAAGTAAGCATTAAGCTGTCATCATGGTAAATATGATTTTCATGACATCTATGGGGTTCCAAGTTAAGGTTACCCATAGAAGAGGACATAATGACTGGCAAAAAATATGGAATTAAGTCAACATATGAAGAACTAATTTCATTTTTAATTTGTTAGTTAAGTGGAAAGAAGTTCCATTTTACATCTGAACGAAAAAGTACTTCTGTTCAGTCAGAAAATTTGCAAAAGTTTAGCCCAGTTGTGAAAGAATATGGCAACATAAACCGTTGATGAAACAAGCAGTTCAATACAATGTAATATTCATGGTTTTGCTAAAATGGAAGTCATCTTTTGGAGTTATGTTCCAATGGCCAGTTGTTTTGAATGGCTTAACACCATAGATACGTCAAAGCAGAAAACTAGACTCACTTTTACTTCAGCCTTTTTCATTGTCTTTATCATGTACTTATCATCGTTGGTGAGGTAAAAGAAGCTTCCACTTTTTCCAGGGGATGACAGCTCCCGAAGGGCATCGTTCCCACAAATGGAAATCATGTAATCTGCTGGATCCACCTTAAATAATTTCCTTAGTGTCCTGGAAATAAATATTGTGTGAGTCAAGCACAGGTGCACTGCTTGGGAAAGATGCTTACTGAATCTGATTTCACTTTTTCTGTGAAGAAAACTTATTTACACTAACTACAAAAAGTGAGCAATAAATTGAAGGAATGTTGTCTTTCCAACACTTCTCTTGTTCTTTTCATATAGTTCCTAAACAAATTGAAAGTAAAACATTTTCATCAAATAACCTGAATTCACAATAATCTAAATATGAAATTTTATATCTTTTCAATGTACTTATATACAAGATTTCGTGAAACCTTTATCGCAACTCAAAGTAACTTGCAAAATTCAAGTGATGCCTTTTGATGTATGTTAGCCAATATTTTAGAGAACAATAACTAGAGTTTGTCAACTAAATACATGTGGCTAAACAGTTGAGGTATGGAACCATAATTTGAGCATATTCTTGGCTACTGGCAATAATATTACCCTAATATGAGAAAAACACTTGAATGACTTGCCTGAAAACCACAGGACAGTAATCTTTCCATCTGAACTCACAAGACTGGTGGGGTGGGGTATGTTTCGATCCTTCACGAGGAAATTTGGTCCAAATCTTTTCCCTTGGGTCAAAAGCTGTGTCCTTTAGATCAAGGGATTGGGCAGGAGCAGGCCTGCCTACTGAATGCCTTGGTAATGACAGGGTATATGAGTAATAATAAATTGAACAAAGATCTCACAGATAACAATTGGCAGCTTTGCACTTAGAGAAATGATCTCTAGAGGTCACTACCCAATTTGCATAGTAACCTTGCTTACATTAGTTGTACATTTTGGAGATCACACTATACAAGAAAAAAAAAATCCTCTTTTTATCATTCTAAGATGAACTCCTGAGAACATTTTAATGGTTGTTCCTGGCTTCTTTTTTTTAATCTCCATAGTGATTTTAGAGAAGGAGCTCCTTCAATTATTTCAAAAGGGCTATTACAGGAACAGGATGGGAAGAGTGAAAGGATTGGCATGATAGGAGGTAACGTATTCCTGTAGAAATTACAGGATTATTCTTTTTGAGTTCACTTGCTTTGATATTCGAATGTGTTCTTCATAGTAATAGATTAATTTTCAGCCAAGTGGCTGGCAGTTAAAAAGCGTCCAATTTAATCGTGTAAATTTATCCAACCCAAGAATCTTAATCCATCATAATTACATCTTCTATTCATGGTATGTTACAATCCAGAACTCAACAGTGTTGATTTATAATTTTTGAGAGAAATACTTTGTAATGTCAATTTGAGACAAAGGCCAGCATGAACAATAACCTTCAACACTTAAAGTAAAAAAGAACACTCCAACGCCCAAGAGACGCTTGGTTGTCTAATGACTCCAAGACTAGCATTGCTCGAATCTAATGAAGGAAATAGTAAGAGAAGGTATCAAACTTGAAGATACTTATTTGGCATGTTTCTTAGTAAATGATTAGATAAGGTATTGAACTTCAAGATACTTAGCAGGCTGCCAATTCTTTGATACAGAATTCTGCACTCGCCGCAGCATATTATTATATAATAGTTCCTTGCAAAGAAAGAAGCCTAGAGTTCCAACAATAGAACAGTTGCAAAAATTTACTACCACATCCAGTTCAGAAACAGGAACTACAATCCACAACAATTCGGGTAGAAACATGAACTACAATTCACAACAATCCGGGTAGAAACATGAACTATATATGTCGGGAATTCAAAGTCAAAAATGAAGAGAACATTTGATCTAGGGAAAAAAAAAAAAAAAAGAGTTTAAAGAAAGAAGTACCTTATTCCAAGCTGAAGATTGAGCATGAGTTCATAATTTCTGTGCTCTTTGGTGATTGTGTTTCCTTGCTTCTTCTTTGTTGGCTGTATTCTGATATGGTGACGTCTGTTTTCTGTTGCTGTATCTGTTTCTTCAGATGTGTCAAACTCTTCTTCAGTTTCAACCCCTGGGAAGGAAAATGAATTTGGGTCAATACCAACATCAGATTCAGAGCCCAAACTAGAGAAAGCGCTACTGCTCAGCCTTCCTCTCCTTTGCTTTGCATCCTTGGAGGATTTGGAGTTTTTTCTTGTGGGCTGTTTCTGAAAAACTTCCCCACCTTCACATGGCCAATCAACCATTTTCTGTGAAGGAAATACAGTGATCTTCTCGCCTTTATTGATATTGCAATCCTTCAAACAAGTTTGGTACAATTCTTGAGGATCCCAATCAAGCTGTCCTTCTGGTGTGGAAGGGTAATAAGTTCCATTCATCTCGGTTTCCTGACACCATATTCCTACATAAAAACTCCCATCCGACCATCTATAAGTTCCATTCCCTTTTGGCAATCCATCCTCCCAGCAACCATCATACCTGTTTCCATTAGCCCAAATCATGGTACCACTACCATTCATCTTCCCATTCCTCCACTGTCCAATATACTGATTACCATTGCTCCATTCGTACCTCCCTTGCCCATCGGGCCGCCCTCGCCGCCACTCCCCTTCATAATGATCCCCATTTGAGTGCTTCTTGATTCCTTTCCCTTGCTTTAAGTTATACACCCAATCACCTTTGAATGAGTTGTTTGAACAGCCGATATATGTCCCTTCACCATCCATATATCCATTCTTGAATTGACCCTCATAGGTTGCACCTGAAGGCCAACTAAACTTTCCTTTCCCATTAGTCTTTCCTCTGGCCCATTCACCAACATACATACAACCATCAGACCACAAGAATTTGCCTTGCCCATTTGGACAATTACCTGCCCACTGACCTGTATACATATCCCCATTGGAAAAGCTTTTCTCTGTATGATAAACCTCAACCTGGTAATCGAGTTCATCATCAACATGGGCCACCGACATTGTTCCGAAAATACTGCCAGCCCTTATCTTTTTTGCAGCTGCTTGCGCTTTTCTTACCTTTGATTCCCAGCCCTTCACAATGCCATGGAGTTCTTTGCTCATTATCCCCCAAAATTGTTGCTCCTTCCTCTTTCTTGAGATGTAAAATCAACACAATTCCTAATCATCCAGATCGGATAGTCTCTGTCTCATCAATATATTCTCCAAAATTGAAACCACAAACATATCATAAACATTGAAAAATAGCCTCTGCGTTATTAATATTTGCATAATGGAAATCAAACCAACAAACATAACTTAAAAGGCCAAAAATGGAAGAACCCGAAGACAAACCCAAATCTCTTTGTCTCTGTTTCATCTGTTATGAGACACATTTCCCACATTGGCTGTATAATTTTCGGTAAAGAAAAACAGAAGATGTACAGAATTTTTAAACAAGCAAATGATGAAAGCTTTTGGGAATCGAAAACCCAAAATCAAGAACTGCAAATGCGGGGCTATCTACCGCTGTTTTCTGTATTGTTTTGGCAGAATTTGAAATATGTGTTCTTGTTTGTTTGAGAAACAAAAAACTGTTGGATTGAAACGAAAGCGAAGGGGGTGGAATGAAGTCAATAGACAAATGACCAGTCTTTCTTCCCTTCCTTTGTTAGCCCCTCTTCTTTCCTTTGTTTTTGTTTTTTTTTTTTTTTTTTCTTATAAAAATTATCCTCTTCTTCATAGTAATTTTTGTCATCGTCTTCATAGTAACCAGGGGTGAAACCAGGAGTTGACTTGGAATAAACAACGTTATTGATTTCCGCGTTTGAATCCTGAATATGCTGACAAACCCCACAAATGGAAGGTTGGTTGGAAGAATCATTCATGGTGACAATGATATGCTAGTTTTTGCTGCTTTTCACTGTCTCAATTGGACCAGACATCATGCTTTTACCAATTTATATTTGATTAATAGATTTATTATGCTAGATTACGACCCCTCCTCACTGGATGTGATAATAAAATGCTTGAAAAGGTAGTAATTCAAATAATTTTATAATTATCCATTCCCATATGTTTATTTCAAAAATAGAATTATAATAAAATTTAAAGTATTAAAAATTAAATAAGATGACAAAAATAAAATATAAATATAACATTTTTTTTTGCTTGAGTTTTATTTCTGAATTTTACTTTAATATATAGTTATAGAGGGATTATAAATTATAGATAGATAAAAAGGTATATATGTAACTTTTTTAATCTTTCATCAATAAAAAAAATAATTTTATTTTTATAGAAATTTTTTGTCAAAAAATAATCTTATTTAAACACTCAAAACTAAATTTTAAACAAAATTAGTAATTTTCCTTAATCATAATTAGCAGCAAAGATTAAAAAAACATTTTATTATAATTCGTATATTTTTATTAAAAAAGAAACAAAAACAAGAATATGGAATTTAGTTGTGGGATCACCATAATGTAAACTGCGGAAAGGAAAGCAAATAAAGTAAAATAATAATAATAAAAAGAGGAATCGAGATGGAATAGGGAGGGTATCACGAGGGAAGGAGGAAAACAATGAAATTGGTCAGTGAGTGACCGTACTAATTCATAAACTTCAATAAACTAAGGGTTAGGTATGAAAATTTATAAGTTATAAAGGTTATATCTTCATTGAATTGAATAAAAATAAATTTTGAATCTGTAGATTTTCAAACAGTAATTTCTGCTTATGAAAATTTTAGAATTTTTATATTGATCTGAATTTCAAAATAAAACAAAAACTAATTGCATCTTAAGTTTTTAATTCTAAATTTTTTCTACCTATTTTAATCATATTATCTTTCAATTATTTATCTGAATTGCTATTTGTCGTCCCCTTTTTACTTGTCCCTCCCCCTTTAGACCATTTTGTCCCTCAGTTTCATAAAAATTTAGAAAAAAAAATCCTCTCTCCTCTCTTTCGTCTCTCCTTATCCTCTTCCAAACACAAAAAAAAAAAAAAAAAAAAAAAACACTCAGGGGTAGTAGGTTGAGATTGATGAAAAAAATGCTGGTTGGTTGGGAGCGGGATGAAGGTTTGGGGTTGAAAACCATGGTTGTTTCGCCTGTCGGTTTTGGAGGACCAGAGAAGCCATCCATGGTTGCTTCGCCGGTTGGATAATCGGTGAAGCCAGCCGGATGGGGAGGTTGTCCTCGACCAGCGTGCCAGCTGCCATTTTCGTTTGGTCTAGATGACGACCTCCAGCTTTGGAGGTTGTCAATGGAGGACAACCTCCAAGCTTTAGAGGTTTTCCTCCATTACTTACAACAGCTGTTCTGATAAAATTTGTCTTCGGAAGAGTATATTATGCAAGAACTTTTTCTTCAAACCCGGAGAAAGACATAATCTACTCCTCATCTTTGCCCCTTGATGGGAGCTATATATGTCTATACTTTTTGTGTAACTCATCAGCAAATTCATATTTGCAAAATCCAATATTGCTCAAAACCATAAGCAACTGCTGATGTGGATCACTAACACTTCCAGGAAGGGGATCAAATGACTTCTCTTGAAACTCATGAGAATAACCATTCTGGTAAAGTGAACTTTCTTTGGTGGATCTATTTTGAGAAATCTCACTGCCAATTTGCTCAAGGTGAGCAGCAAAATGAAGCAAACAGTTTAGAAAGGCAAGTCTAACAGACTCTTGAATTTCTTGAAGATGCACAAAGATGTCCTCTGACCATGTGACCTCATTCCTCAAAGACTGAATCATCTAATCAATCTAATCCATTGTTGACACAATAATAGCATAGAATGTCAGAGGCAAGGAAGAGATTGTGTAAGGAGATTTGTTCCTTTTCAAAATAATTACCAGGACAAAAGTTCCATCTTTCTATATATCTTCTGTTGATGTACGCATCCATGAGCACAACCTTAGTATGTAGGTATTCGTGATTTCACATTGAAGTGTAGGAAGTGCAACAACAACAATAGAAAAAGATTCTTTGCAAGCGATTGAAGAGTATGAAAAAGTAAAATTCAATGTTCTTTATATAATAGTTAAATGCACATTTCATAGATTTTATTAATAATGTTAACAAAGTATAACTCACTTTTTTTATCTTAGATTTGGCCAACTATCTAAATAGTTACACGGATAATATCGAGTAATAGAATGTGTTGAAATGTGTAAGAGATAATTGTATTTTATATTCTCTTTTTATCTTATTACTCATTTTAACTCATATTTTTTTATATGATGGTTTATATGTTTTTATTTTTAATTTGAAGGTAAATTTTGGTGTTGGTGAAAGGATGAGAATATTATTTTGGAAGAGGAGAACTTTGTTTGCATAATCTTTAATCATCATAGTAAATTTTTTATTAGCACGTTGGGACAATTTTGTTTTTAATGGTATTTGATTTGTGAACTTCATTCATTGTGAAACTCATTTTATTTTTTATTATGCTTAATGTTTTCGAATGTATAGTAAGTATCCTTCTTATGTTTTTAGTATAGTTTATTTGCTTTTGGTTTTGAATTTTGAACTTGTGAATACATTAATGTACAAACCGGCCAAACTAAATCGTTAAAATGTGGTTTGGCCGTTTGGATTAACACATTTATTTGGCCAATTTGGATTGAAAAATTTTCAAACCGTAGGTATTGGTTGGTTTGTTTTCCAAGGGTCAAACATCCAAAACCGGCCAATGCCCACCTGTTAGCCCCTTTTTACTTGATGAACATTTTCTGTTCGAGTCAACATGGATGGAACGTTGCTGAGATTGTTGGGCGTTGTTAGAATTTTTGGCTAAGTGCTAAAGGTTCTGGTCTTTTTTCATTGCGTGGTGAGTTTGCATGGATTGCATAGGCTTCCCGATGAGATGACATGATTTTCTTTGACGGTTATTACATGGAACAACTGGCGGGCTAGTAGGAAAGCAGGTGTCCAAGAAGTTAATGATCAATTACTACCTTGGCAGTTACCTAAGTCCTAGGCCTAGAGGGCAGTTTATTTCCCTTGAGTTGCGGGGCTGAGGACTGAGTGTCTTCTGGCAGTTGTAACCGTTCCTTTTTGCTTATTATTGTAAGCTGATAAGCCAATAACTTCCTTAGAGAATTTTAGGAGTTCGTACGGAGCCTTCATTGTATTGTTTTCCTTTGTTTCGAGATTAATACAAAGGTTAGCCAAATTGGATGTAAACATTGAGTATTACTTGTTTCTTTTAATTTCTACTGTCCGTTCGAAATACTTGCTAACCTCTGGTTTAATTTCCAATAGAGAGTTTGGGGGTATGAAAATTTTTGGTATCAGAGGAAATGTTGGAGCTTTCACCTTTGTTTTTGTTGTAGCAAGTGGCGGAATCGGTTACTGCTTAAGATTCTACCATGGTGAATCCGTTAGGGAATCGGGTTTCCAGAATTGAGTCCCTAATTCGTCTTCTGGGCACGCATGATGAAACACAAAATTTATTGGCTTATATCAATGATCTTAGAAGATCCTTGGAGATGGTGAAAGCTATAACTCTTGAACTTGAAAGAAGAGTTTCAGTTGGAGCATCTTCAAGTTCATCTCCTCATTCTTCTATTTTTGATGCTTTGAATTCAATGAAGCAAGATGTCTTGATCTTAACTAGAAGGGTTGAAGATTTGGTTTTGAGGGATGAGATAAAGGATAATCTCACTGGGTTGCATTCGTTGAAGAAAGATGTGGCTTTGTTGAAAAGAGTTATCACTACGGGTTCTAGTGATGGTCGAGCTTCATTCGGACAGGACTTTAAAGTGGATGAACCGAAGGGATTTGGTGGAATCAGGAGTTCTAAAGAGTTGGAAAACTTCTTGTGGGGCATTGAGCAGTACTTCCAGATGGAAAGGTGGCTGAGACACAACAACTAAACTTTGCAGCAATGTACTTGACGGGTGATGCAAAGCTTTGGTGGCGGTCTAGGGTAACAGATGAGACCTTACATTTGGTGGAAATTTGGGAGATGATGAAGTGTGATTTGAAGGCTTAGTTTCTTCCGACCAATATATCTTGGATGGCAAGAGAGCCCCTGTGAAAATTGAAACAAACAGGTACAGTTCATGACTATGTCAAAGAATTTTAGTCTCTTTTACTTGATGTTAAGGACATGTCTAAGCAAGATAAAATTTTTAATTTCATGACTGGGTTACAAAATTGGGCACAAGCGGAGCTTAATAGGCAGAGAGTGCATAACGTCCCTCAAGCCATTGTTGCTGTTGAGAAACTTGTTGATTTTAAGGTCATTTTTGCTGGCTTGACCGAGAAAAAGAAATCTAAGATGGGGAAGGGCTAGAAAGATGGTAAAGCATATCAAAAGAACAAGAAAAAGGTTCCTGAGAAGTCCGTTGGAACTGAGAAAAGAAAGACCGATAAGAAAAAAGGGTTGTTTCAAGTGCGATGGGCCACATTTGGCTAGGGATTTCCCGCACAAAAAAAAGGTGAATGCCATAATTGCGGCCAGTATGCAAGAGACTGATGGTGATATGGTTACAAGAGTTAATCCTTTGAGATTGTTGAGCACAATTAGTAGCAGAAGAGTTCCGGCTAATAATGCAAGTGCCCTGATGTTCATAGAGGGCCAAGTGGGTTGTAATGCTATGAAAGTGACAGTTGACATTGGTGCCATGCACAGCTTTATGAAAGAACGAAAAACAAATCGGTTGGGGTTAAGAATTAAGCCTCACCAAAGCAAAATCAAGATCACGAATGCTGCTGCTAAAAATGTCCTTGGAAAGGTAGTGATGCTGGCTAGCTTCGGAGCCTAGACGGGGGCATTTCATGTTCTGGTCGTCAGGAAATTGGACGACTTTGATATTATTCTTGAGAAAGAGACCATGTACTATAAAAAGATCTATCCCATTCCACATTTAAATGGGTGATGATTGTTGATGAACTTTGTCCCATTTTTGTGAACTGTGTGCATGTGCAAAGATGCCTGGATTGGGGAGAAAAAGGAAATGGTGTCCTATTGTTGGCTATTCAACTTGAGAATAGACTGAAGAAGGGATATCAAACATATATGGCTGTGATGATTAAGATAAAGCCGATGCTTATCAAGATGTGCCTGAGCCAATTGCAAAAGTGTTGGATGACTTTGCCGATGTGATGCCTGCCCAGTTGCCTAAGAAATTGCCTTCAATGCGTCCTACCGATCACCGAATTGAGTTAGTCCCTAGGGCTATACCTTCTGTCCAAGAACCTTACCGGATGTCACCCGCTGAGTTGGTTGAATTGAGACATCAGTTGGATGACTTGTTGAAGGGTGGACTACTGAGACTAGGGCTGGCAATTCGTGTCGTGTCCGTGTTGGCGTGTTGACGTGTCGAGAAACCCCCAACCCAAACCTAACCCATTTAACTAATCGTATGGAAAACTCCAACCCTAACCCGACCTGTTTATAATCGTGTCGACCCGAACCTAATCCGTGTAACCCGTTTAACTAAACAAGTCAAGTCAACCACCCGCCCACTAATCCGTTAACCCAATTAAATGTAAAAACACGTAACATATATTTCATACATCTTTTGTTCTTTTATATTATTATTTTTTTAAGATCATGCATGAAGAAGATCTATTTTTGTGGGAAGATATGTTCTTGATTTACACTGCCAAGTGAAATTCATCAATTGGAAAAATAAACTTAGAAATGAACCCTGGAAGTTTTAATAAGCCAACATTAGCTAACGAAGTAGAAAGCAACAATTTTGAGTATTATAAGGTTCTGCAAATGCAATAGTCAGTCATTCGTCCAAAATGTAACAATAAACAGCTTCAAGGAGGAAAAGTCATCCGTCCAAAAGTCATCCATATTGTGTTGTCATTCCAAAAGTCTTCCGTCAAAAAGTCTTCCTTCCAAAAAGCCTCCCTAAGTAATCTTTTTCACCTATAAATGATATCACAATTCAACTAATAAGTAATAACAAATTAAAATTTTAAAACATCAACTCAAAAATTAAAAAAGTATCGAAATGATACATCAATGGGAAGAAATCACATTCGAAGAAACACCCTCAGTTCCACCACCAATGTTCGAATCCATAACATCTTTAGCAACCTCATCAACTTTCAAATCATCCACAACTAAAAAATATAAATATAATCAATTAGTATAATATATAGAAATATTATATGTAATAACAGCTACTTAGAATATTCATTCTTACCTTGTTTTCCAAAAAGCTAATCTCGACAACATATAACCGATTCAACCATATCAGGAGTCATCGAGCTACGATATAGATCAAGAATTCTACCACCAAGACTGAAAGCTGATTCAGAAGCAACTGTAGAAACTGTAACAGCAAGAATATCCCTGGCAAGTCTTGCCAACTCAGGATATCTAGATTCTTCAACTTTCCAAAACTCAAGCACATTAAGAGAGGTTGTTCTCGGTGTTCTTGGCTCATCCAAATACATCTCCAGCTGAGACCTTCTTCTACCAGTAGAAATGAATTCATCTCCATCATAAACATCAAATTCCTATTAAAAAAATAAGAAAAAAACATTAAATCATAAGTCAAATGATAAACAAAAAAAATATAACTGAAAATATAATCTAAAAAGTTGTATTAAATACTTGATAAAAGTTATGTGATGATGAAGTCTCACTTTCAAATAAAATCTGGGAATCATCAGTTTTGGGAGTAGAAGAAGACCCTTGATTAGAAGAAGAAAATTGCTGCATATACTCATCAAATAGGCCGAAATGTGTTTCCCTCACTTTTGCTAATTCTCTAGAATTTTGACCATATAACTTCCGATAGCTAAACTCAAGCATTTGAAACTTATACTGAGGGTCAAAAACAACAGCAACTGCCAATAGAACATTAAATTCACCCCAATACTTCTCAAATTTCTCCACCATCTTTGAAGTTATTTTCCTCATATACAAATAAGGGCTTCTAATATGCTCAACCAACTTCGCATGAATAAAAAAGACTTCAGGAAAATACAAGTTGGCAGTAGGATAAAGAGTCCCAGAGAAAGTGTTTGTGGCATTATAAAACATACTCATAAATTCACAAATCTTCTCAATCTTCTCCCATTCTTCTCGAGTTGGATAACTTTTAAAATTAAAATCACTCAATTGAAGATTCTCAAATGCACGACGAAAATAAAGAGCACTAGCAAGCATCTTATATGTAGAATTCCATCTAGTAGGAACGTCTTGCACTAACCCTTTCCTTGATTCCAAAGAAGTCTGTTGAATAGATAAAAGAAACTTTTTCTTTCTCGCTTGAGATCCTTTGACATACTTCACACAATCTTTCAAACCATCTTGTACAATTATATTGAGAATATGAGCACAACATCTCAAATGAAACAAATCACCATTTCTCAGCAATGCATTATTCAACACAAGTTGCTTCTTAAGTATACCAACACATGCATCATTCGCAGAAGCATTATCCAAAGTAATGGAAAATAATTTCTTTTCAATACGCCATTTCCTAACTAGAGTATAAATCTTTTCACTCAATGCTAAACCAGTGTGGGGGGGTGGAAGGTAAGTGAAGTTCAGAATCCTTTTTTGTAATACCCAATTTTTATCCACAAAATGAGCAGTTAAGCATAGATAACCATCAGTCACAATAGAAGTCCAAGCATCACTTGTCAAACATATTCTACTAGGACATTCTTGCAATTCAGATCGAATCTTGTTTGACTCTTTCAAATATATTTTCCGAATATCAGCTTTCACAGTATTCCTAGTAAATCTAGCAGCATCAATATTGAGGTACTTAATCATTTCCCAAAAGCCATCATATTCAACAAAAGAAAATGGCAAATCATGTCGAATTATTGCATGCACAAACAATTCTCTAAATCTTTCTTGAGAGAAATTTGAGTCTCTAATAATACTCATGGCTGACTTACTATCAGAAGTAATCATATACTGACCAATGGTTTTAGTTGCCGTTTTCATGCACTTATCAACATGACGACGGAGATTACCAGTACCATTCTTACTTTCAGCATTATATGGCTTACCACATTTGTTGCACGCACACATAAGTGGCTTATCAGGTTTTTTGGGAAGCATATGAAAATGGTTCCAAACTGTTGAAGTGAGCTTTCTTTGTTTTTTTTTTTTCACGCCACCCGTGATTCTTGATCCCTCACCACCAACAACATCATCATCCCCCCCCCCCAAAAAAAATTCAGCAGTTGCACGTTTAATTGATTCTTCGTCGTCCGTTTCAATTACAAAAGCATCGACGAGATCAAGATTTGAGTCTTCCATAAGTTCCTAAAAGCACAAAAGAATTATATTATCAATGCAAAAGAATTAAAACTAAGTCCTTAACATCCAAGGAGCCAAAAACATCCAAGGATGTGCAGTACCTTAAAACACATATGCCAAAACCATGACAGAAATAAGGACAGAAATAGAGATCACTAATACCAAAACCATGAAGAAAACAATTCCACTAAAATGGCCAATTCTGAATTTTATGCACCTTTTGCCTAGCCTGATTGCAAACCTCACAAATTAGTCAAATTTCCATTTCACATAAACCCCAAGGATCTAACTCTAGTAAGGAAAATGCAACAGGACAGCTTAATGAAAAAACAAAAGGTGCATATTAAAAAACTGGCATACTGGAACCAGGATATAAAATCTACAAGATTTGATTCCAACTCAACTAAGCTATTGTCATGTGAACTCCATCAACCACCTCTATGTTCAACGACAATGCTTACTCTAAATTGTCAAATTGAAACATCAAACTCAACGAAGATAACCAAAAAATGGAAAAGAAATAATGGTCTTTCTTTCAAATACTATGAAGAAAAACTAGCCTAATATGCAGGCAGGTTAACAATCATCCAAAAACCCAAATATTCTGCAGCAAAATTCAATCAGAGACCCAAAAAGAAAAATAAGGAATTTGTAAAAACAGAACAACATTTGCCGACAAATGGCACGAGTGGCATTAAAAAGTGAAAACCCAGAATGCACCTTGTCCAAGGAGTAGGGATCGTCTGCCATATTTGGAGCTCCAAAAAAGGGACGGTAAAAATGGAAAAGGAATTTTTTGGATAGCAAGCTCAGATTAAAGTCTTCTTTAACCTTTTCTTCTTCGCATTACTCTTCCTATGAAGTTGTCTATTTATCCCTTGTACTCATGCATTTGCCGCACAAACAATAAATCCTAAAACAAAAACCAAATTAAAAATATCCCAGTATTCAAGAAAAGGTCAGCTCTGAATAATTACAGAGAGAATGAAAAAGGAGCTTACTTGTAGAACGAGTCATGGCCATGAAAAGTACCAAACAAGCAATATAAGCAGCCATGATTGATGCAAGAAGGTGGATGAAATACCAAAAATGCGAAATGGATCAGCTTCTGAACTGGGAAATAAGCCACTCCACCAGCAGCATATTGAGAGGGAATAAAAGGGCCAGTAGAAAAGGGGGAAAGGGGGGAGAAGATATGGGAAATGGAGCTTTCTAGACAACAAAAGCAAGAGAGTGACGGTGGGTGGGACTGGGAGCTAGGAGGGAGGCGTAGTAAAGTTCCAATTTGCTTTCCACAGCCAAAACTCTATAGTGAAGGAGTGGGTTGTAGGTTTTTTTGGATTTGGGAGACAATTTTTAGTCTTTTTTTTTTTTTTTAAATTTTGCGGGTTCACGGGTCAACCCGCCAACCCGGCGGGTTGACCTCAACCTAACCTGGAGATAAACGGGTCGACATGCTTTTTTTGTGTCGTGTTCGTGTCGTGTTGTCGTGTAGTGTCAGAAATTGCCAGCCCTAACTGAAACCCTCGAAAGCTCCTTATGGTGCACTAGCCTTATTCCAGAAAAAGGTAGATGGGTCCCTAAGATTTTGTGTGGATTACCGGGCGCTGAACAAGCAACGGTGAAGAACAAATATCCAGTGTCGAATGTTTATGACTTGTTTGACACATTAGTTAAGGGCAGTGTTGGTGTATGTGCCCTTTTAAGGGCTATATAGACATTTGTTGTTTGATTAATGATATATCAGATGAGTTAATTTCATGAATATAATATTCTTGTGCATATTTGAATTCATGAAATAGATCCGCCAAAAGAAACCCTCCATAGATTTATTAGATCATGAGTGATTCTTTTGAGTAGTACTCATACGAGGATCCTTAGATCAGAAATCACTACATGGTCTTAGGTGAATTGTAGTGTGCTTTGACATATGCCTAACGGGGCCGTAACAGGTTGTCAAGTACGGGTATGATTGAAGGAAAATAGAACAAGCCCGGGCTAAATCAAAAACCTCACTTTCGTGCAATGCATTCCAGAATCGAAAGCTTTCGACCAAGCTCAGGCTCAAATTCACTTACCCTCGAACGGATCTTGGCTTATACTTATTTAATTTATTAAAACGACATCTAACGCACAAAGATTTCATCTTTAATTAAAAGCGGAAGGATTAAAGATTATACATTTGTAACGAAGTCCAACGCAATAAGAAAAATCCAATCTTTATGCGAATTCCACAAGAAATCCAAAAGATTACTCCGAGAAAACTTCGAATATTGCGTAGGCAATAATCTATCGAAGTCTGCTACCAAAACCCACGAGAAACCCACCAAGAAAATCCCTCAATTAGATCAAATCTGCCCAAAAGATCAAACCTTTAACCCAAAAAACTGCTGCCCACTACTTTTCTAGCCAATAAAATCGAACCCACTTCAACTCCGGTCACGATCTGGACAACCGAGATTGTGGATCACAAACCCAGTTGGATCAAGCACCCTGGAGTGAACAGTGTCTGTGAACAGTGTCCGACATGAACAGTAATCCGGCGTGAACAGTAATTCCGAAGTGAACAATACCCGGTGAACAGTAATTCCAGCATTGGGCAACTCCAAAAATCAATGGGCTATCTAAAAGTTTAATCTTTCAAGCTTAATCTAAATCGAGAAGTGAGAATCCAAGTTCGGTTTTGAAAGAAAACTCGAAAGGGAAGAGAGTTTCTCTCTAGAACTTTCTCACTCTAAGGAAGACATAAATGTCTTGCAAGATTTTCTTAAGTTTCTTTGGCTTTAAGTTTTCTATTTATAGGAGCTCTAATGGAGACCTAATGGGCTCTCAAGTTGGGCCTTTTAATTTGACTTTTGTTGACCACTTAGTCTTTCCCGACTAATCAACTCTAATCGACCCATTCGAATTAATTTCTTAACCCACTTCGTTAATTTAATTTAATCGAACCCTTAGAATTAATTAATTCAAATAGAATTAATTTCTTAATTCACCTTGTCAATTAAATATTAATTAAACCTTTAGGATTAATTAATTCACCTTGTCGATTAGTCAAATGCATAATTAGTCGTACCACTATCGGACTAATTATGGAACTACCGCTCGAAAATTACTTTACATCGCACCATTATATTTTCTTCTATCTCCCCACATTAAAAATCTAGCGCTCGTCGGTTTATCAATTTACTGACAAACTAATTCACCAACTTCTTGGTATCCGAGATTAGTACCACTTGACCTTTTATTATACCAGGCGTAAAGTCCACCGGCCGGGTTTAGTATAATAGACCTTACGAGCTTATCTCGAGAGCGCCATCAACCCGGCTAACCGGTACGTGGATTTCTCCGACTAGCAACGGCACGTAAGAAGCTAAACACCGCATACCCAACCTATCGAGGTATAGGCCTCAATTGACCGCACTCTTTGGCAAATCAAAGCATACGTAGGGCTGGTAATTCGTGTCGTGTTCGTGTTATTGTGTTCGGGTTGGCGTGTTGGCATGTCGAGAAACCCCCAACTCAAACCTAACCCATTTAATTAATCGTGTCGAAAACTCCGACCCTAACCCGACCTGTTTATAATCGTGTCGATCCGAACCTTGTTAGTTTTGAATACAGAAAAGCTATGGCTTGTATCAAAAACTAATATCCACAGTTGACATATCATTTTGTTTCGGTATAAATTTGTTCCTTTATATCATAGAACTAGATAACGGGGTGTGGACAGACACAGTAGATACCCTTTTTGGTTAAAGTATTGATATATAAAAAGTATACTCGTAACCGAGATAGTCTGAACATACTATCGGTATAGGTTATTGTGTGGTTTGGAAATTAGTTTATCTAAACTAGTTTAAATCACACGGATATGCCCGGGGCATATTAAGCACGACCAGTTTGGATAGAATTGACTTATACTGATCGGCGTAGTCAATTCGGTCCTAGTATTCCATCTCTCAATCCCGAGATTGGGACGGGCTTGAGGGTTGGATATTGTATGCTTTGATTTGCCAAAGAGTGCGGTCAATTGAGGCCTATACCTCGGTAGGTTGGGTATGTGGTGTTTAGCTTCTTACGTGCCGTTGCTAGTCGGAGGAATCCACGTACCAGTTCTCCGGGTTGAAGGTGCTCCCGAGATGAGCTCGTAAAGTATATTATACTAAACCCGGCCGGTGAACTTTATGTTCGGTATAATAAAAGGACGAGTGGTACTAATCTCGGAAACCAAGAAGTCGGTGAATTAATTTATCAATAAATTGATAAACCAACGAGCACTAGATCTTTAATGTGGGGAGATAGAATAAAATATAATGGCGCGATGTAAAGTCATTTTCGAGCGGTAGTTCCATAATTGGTCCGATAGTGGCACGACCGATTATGCATTTGACTAATCGATAAGGTGAATTAATTAATCCAAAAAGTTTAATTAATATTTAATCGACAAAGTGAATTAAGAAATTAATTCAATTTAAATTAATTAATTCTAAGGGTTCGATTAAATTAAATTAACAAAGTGGGTTTAATAAATTAATTCATATGGGTCGATTGGAGTTGATTAGTCGGGAAGACTTAGCGGTCAACGAAAGTCAAATTAAAAGGCCTAACTCGAGAGCCCATTAGGTCTCCAATTGAGCTCCTATAAATAGAAGACTTGATGCCCAAGAAAACCTAAGGAAGTCTTGCAAGACATTTCATTCTTGCTTTCTTGAGTGAGAAGGTTTAAGAGAGAGAATTTTTCTTCAAGAATTTCTTTCTCAAAAACAAACCAGATTTCTCACTTGCTCTTGACTGGATTTTAACCAAAGATCACAGCTTTATTCTTGGGTTTTATTCTGCCCAGTTTTGGTTCAGTCCGCCAGAATTCTGCTGCCCGGTTTCTTCTTCAGTCCGCCGGAATTCTGCTGCTCGGTTTCTTCATTCTCTCGCCAGTTTTCTGCAGCGTTTTTCAGGGTTTTCTGGCGGCAGTTTTTTGTTGCTGTCCAGTGCGTTTGATTCGGCCTGGGCTTCGTTGATCTCTTCTTGGTGATCCGAAGCTTGGGCTGTCTAGATCACGACTGGGCAGTTCGAATTACTGCTGCTAGAGTGGTGTTCATATAAAAGGTAGCAGCTTTTTGGGCAGCAGTAGCAGTATTTTTGTGGGTTGAATTTTGTGATCAGTTTTTGGTTTGTTAAAGTCCAGTTTTAGAGAGATTTCCTTGTGGGCTAAGCAAGTAGACTTCGATAGATTATTGCCCACGCAATATTCGAAGTTTCTACGGAGATATTTATTGGATTTCTATTAGAATCGCAACAAAGATTGGATTTTTTTTCTTTAGGCAAGGGACTTCGCTACAAAAGGTAGAATCTTTAAATTCCGCTTTTATTAAAGATTTAATTTTTTGTGTCCCGATTAATAAATTAAATAAGTATAAGCTAAGATCCGTTCATGGGTAAACTAATTTGAGCCTGAGCTTGGTCGAAAGCTTCCGATTCTGGAATGCATTGCACAAAAGTGAGGTTTCCGATTTAGCCCGGGCTTGTTCAGTTTTCCTTTAAATTGGTATCAGAGCGTTGGTTTCGGTCTTATACTTGTTTGATTTATTACACGGCTTTATTTTGGCATTATTATTTTTGTCAAAATGCTTAAACAGGTGGTTATTTATTTCCCGGCTATTATGGTAGAAATTTAATTTTCATTCATAAACCCCGGGACATGTCCGGGCTTGTTTTATTATGAATGGAAATTTCTGTAATAGTAATAACCACGAGCTGGAAGCTGTGTAGGATTAGAAAAATCTTGTAGTAGGATTTAATCTAATCATGTCGTCTTTAAATTCCTAGAAAAACGCCTTTGTATATAGGAATTTATGTACTATGATGAATACGTTATTTTGGGTAACTTATATTCGCGGGTTTTGGTTTATCGTAATTTTGGGTGATTCCTAATTACGTAGAAAACCGAGAAAACCCGGGCGAATCGAGAGGAATCCAAATAACGAGTGGGAGCGACATGACGGGACGTGTCACCGAGGCGTCAAGGAATCAACGATAGAGAAGGCCATAATAGTCGGGAAATTTTATTTAATTTTAATTTTTCGTATTTATGATTTTTCGTTGATTATGTGATTTTCGTTTTATTTTGCATGAACGAAAGCCAAACCAAAATTTTTTTTTAAAAAAAGGTAATGTGTAATTAACTAAGGTAGATTATTCGCATATTAAAACTCCAACGGTTTTATGGGTGCGAATATCCATAGTTAAGATATTGCATGTTAAAACGTAAAAATCCTCAAGTTTAAAAATCTAAGTGGGAGCGGGTTGGTTAATATCCTCATGGCCTCCATTACAGGTTCATTGGTGATGTGGTTAAACTTGCGTGCTGGCTTAGACCTTCCTCCCTATCAGATGAGTTTTCAACCACGGATATCACAATGAATTTCTAAAAGGATGACTATAGTGAGTTTAATTGGAGAAAGTTACGACATCCTCGCCATCCGAGGCGCATTAGTATCCTAAGTAACAAACTTAGAAGTCACGTAATGGCATACACTTAGTGTACCATTTTTAGTATCCCTCCCATCGAGGTTACGCTATTTTCGGGTACGGCTAAAATTATCGACCATTAATTTCATTGATCATAAGATCGTTGGTCAGATAATGAAATTAATGAACTTTGGTTCTTCTCGAACGAATGTGGGTTAGCGTAGACGTTCACCTATCGTGACATGCGTTAATCCCGGTGTGAGAGATGTCGGTAGAAGATTATATTTGTGTTTGAGGATTTTCAATATTTTCGAAAAAGTATACTGAAACTTGAATTGTTTATTTTCAGTTGATATGTCGTTCAACCCGCTAGCTGTCATTCTGAACCAAAACAAACTCACCGGGATTGAGAGATTAAATACTAGGATCGAATTGACTACGCCGATCAGTATAAGTCAATTCTATCCAAACTGGTCGTGCTCAATATGCCCCGGGCATATCCGTGTGATTTAAACTAGTTTAGATAAACTAATTTCTAAACCACACGATAACCTATACCAATAGTATGTTCAGACTATCTCGGTTACGAGCATACTTTTAATATATCAATACTTTAACCAATAACGGTATCTACTGTGTCTTTCCACACCCCGTTATCTAGTTCTATGATATAAAGGAACAAATTTATACCGAAACAAAATGATATGTCAACTGTTTTTTATACAAGCCATAGCTCTTCTGTATTCAAAACTAACAATGATTGGGTACACTATGAGTCACGCTAAGGTATGCAGGTGAAGTGATGGGACTACAAGTCTCTCTTAAGTGAGAGATGATATCTTGGCCACTTGATAGTAAACTAAGAAGTGCATCGCTATACCCTAGAAATGATAAGTGTTATTATTTGCTCGAATAGAATCAGTGTAACTAAGAAATCATGTAAACGTTTAGCTAAATAAGGATGATGGTTCCATGCCTTATGTTATGTAGAGGACCGTACATAGTATGCTCGGAAGGTTTTATTGAATCACCATTCCGTTCTGAATTGGGTAGTCATTATGTCTTGCTAAAGACCACTAATGACTTATGAATTAATTAATTGATTTAATTATCCATTGCCAATTTAGAATGAGCCTACAGGATCGCACATAAGAGGGTTTAATGATACAGAATTACCGACACTATGTATAATTGTTATACTTAGACAAATAATATTTAATTTAGTAGTTTAATTAGATATTATTGGGAAGTTTTGTGGTATTAATTAAGAGTTAATTAAGTACCTAGGAACAATTGGAATAGGCTGACAAATCAAGGGACCTAATTGCAATTGAGTTCTTGGCCCATCAGCCTGATCCATGGGTTGATCCATGATTTTGGTAAAAACCCATGTTAGTAAAAATAATATTAATATTAATTAAATTAATATCAATATTAATAATATATATTTTTTAACTCTGTAAGATACTTATGTATATCAATATTAATAATAGTATCTGACTCTTATGTATATCTCGGGGATATTGAGTTAGATACTCAAGTAAGATTTCTTTGAGAAAAACAGTTTTTACCAACAGAATTATTCCCAAAATTTTTTTCTCTCTTGGCAGACAAGCTAGCACCTATCCTGTGAGAACCACGATGCTTGAGAGTAGAGAATTTCTTCAAAGAAGAAATTTTGGTGGTGATCAGCGTAATCAGAATAGAAAGATTTGACTAACATTAAACAAGGATCCAGACGCGGCAACCGATTACACTACGATGGTAAGCTTTAGAAGCTTTAAACGTAGGATTTGATTAAACACTAAACAATCAATTAGGTCTTTTCCGCTGCATTTTTTTTTTTTTAAACTATGTCTAATCTATCCTAACAATGGTATCAGAGTTAGGCTCATATTCGTTTTAGTGTTAATATTAAAACAAATAGTTTGTTTTGAGATTGATTTTAATTAAAGGATTATAAATTATGCTTTTTGGAAGCAATAAAATTAATTTCATTCTTGGAAAACCGTGCTGGGATTGAATAAAAAATTAAAAAAAAATTTTTTTTTTGGAAAAATCCTTGAAACCCGCCAGACTGGATGAATTCGAAAAGCTAGAAAATTTTCCGACCAGCTGAAATTTCATCGGTAATTCGCGAACTCCCGATCTGGCCGATTTCATGTGTTTTGATTCAAAATTTCCTGGTGGTTTTGCTTGCATACTCTTTGAAAATGATTTCTGGGTGGTTTTGATTTCAAAAATGGTTTTGAAACGGATTTTCAGAAAAATTAATTTTTCTGGGTTAGGTTCGCCGGAAAAACTATTGAACAGAAAAGAGAATTAAGGGTTCGATTTTTGATCGAAAAATTGAGTTTTGAAGGTTGGGTTTTGTAACTGGGATGATTTTGGTGTTTTTCAATTGGTTTAAAAGGATTTGGGTTGTTTTTCCGCCAGAGAACTGGGTTCTTCGATTCTCGTCGAAAAATCAAGGCTGCCGGAAGTCTTCTTCTGGTTTGTTTGATTCCTTAGATGGGGTTCTTCGGGATTCGATGAAGGATGAAGGTTCTTCGATCGCTGGCATAAATCGTTGATTCTGGTAGAGATGAAGGCTAAGGTCATCGTTCATTGATGATACCGGGGAGGATGATCGGAGATGATGACTGGGGAAGACAACCGGATGGCTGGCTGCGGTGGCTGAAGCCTTAGGGGCTGAAATTACCAAAATGCCCCGCCGCAGTCTTAAACCTTAATCTGAAAAAAAATTGTAATGTTTTAAAAGTTATAAATTGCCCATAACAGTTTTGTTCCTTCAAAACCCTAAATCCATAATTTTCGTTAATTGTAAATTTGCCCCAGAAGTTTTCCAGAATTTGATTTTCCCAATTTTAAATTAATAAGACTTTAAAATTTAATTTTATAAATTTAAAATATCTTATCATATTTAGTTTTAGGATAGTTTGATAAGATTTTAGATTATTTAGGATAAATTAAAAAAATCTTATCAAATTAGAGATAGGATTAAAATTTGATTTAAAATTATTGTCCTATCAAAATATTTAAAATTTAAAATTTTAGATAATTATCTTAATTAGATTAGGATAATTAGGAAATATTTGAAATTTTAAATTTAAAGAATTATCTTAATTAGATTAGGCTAATTAGAAATATTTTAAATTTTAAATTTTAAATAATTATCTTAATTAGATTAGGATAATTAGAAAAATATTTGAAATTTAAATTTAAAAGATTATCTTAATTAGATTAGGATAATTAAATAAAATAAAATTAATTAATTAATGAGATTAGTTAATTTATTTATTTATTTATTTTCATGATTTATTTATGATTTCAAATTTAAATTGTTTAAATTGTGAAATGTATACATAATCATGTCGAATATGTTCATGCATCGTTTTGACCAAAAATGAATGAACAAGGAATTGATTAAAGTTGATTATGATACGATCAATTTTAATGGTGTAATAGTTACACAATCCTTTAAAATTATTCGGCTTAATTAAAATGGGTTTGTATGAAGTACTTGCATTATTGTGTTTTTCATGCATGAATTGGGCTTTTAGTTATTTTAATTTGGGGTCTGCGAGCCAATTAAATTGGGCCTGCGAGCATATTAAATTCTATGTAATAGAATAGAATTAGATAGGCCCAAAATGTAAAAAAAATTCCAAGGAGCCCAAGACGGAGCCAAGGAACTGAAGCCCAGTTGAGGAGACCCAAATGAAGGAAATAATTTTAAAAGGTCTTGTAATAGACTTGAGCCCAATTTATTGCATTTTATTCGCTTTAAATATATTTGATATATGTTAACGTGAATGATAACGAAATGCATGTTAAGCCGCTCAAACTAAATCCCCTAAAAACCTAAGTCGTAAATTGATTCCATACTTGGGGGCTCGCCAGAGCGTCAAACATCTGATGGACTTGGAGAGCCCAAGGGTCTCAGGTTTTCTTCGTGAGGCGAGTTGTCACATAATAGGTGCCCAACTTTACTCACTACCACCGTGTGGAAAAACTGTTTGGATATTTAAGTGCCCAACTTTACTTACTACCACTACGTGAAAAAATTGTTTGGGTATTTATTGATATGATGCTTCGAGGGATGGTTTGACTTATGGAAATCGGTCCTAGTTTAACCCAATAAGTTGAATAGGATTGATTTTGAAATGATAGGATAGTGTCAAATATTTGGAATGTTCATCCTATCACTGAAAAGTTGCATGGCGATGCAATTGGAAAGCATTAAATTGCATGATATGTGATTTGAACGTTGCCTACCAAAAGAGCCCGATCCCTACGATACTTGCCAATGCAAGACTGGGGTTTGACTCTTTGTGGATTTTCGGCCCACAATCTAGCACCAACACAAAATTATTTGGGATTTCAATTTTGGCTATTGTGGAAAATGATTTTAAAAACTCATCCTAATATTTTACATTTATTCTTTTGTAGAAATGGCATCATCTAGCACTAATGTTGTCTCAAACTTCACTCTAAGAAGTATTTTGGATAAAGACAAATTGGTTGGACCAAATTTCTTAGACTGGGAAAGAAATTTGAGAATTGTTCTCAAACAAGAAAGGAAGCTACATGTCTTAGAGACTGTTTTACCTGAACCATGACAGAATGCCACGGCTGCTGTTCAGTGAGCATGGGATAAGTTAAAAAGCAATTCTAATGACGTGACGTGTTTGATGCTCGCATCTATGACAGGCGAGTTTCAAAAGTAGTTTATGAATTTGGAAGTGTTCCAGATTTATGAGTCACTGACGGAAATATTCCATAAACAAGCCCGTAACGAAAGGTTCGTTACGATCAAGGCGTTGATCTCGTGAAAGATGGTGAAGGGTTAGTCAGTAAACATGCATTTAATTAAGATGAAAGGGTGTATTGATACCCTAGAGCGATTAAATACGCCTCTTGCTAGAGAGTTAGCCATTGATATCATCTTGGTCTCACTGCCTAATGAATACAATGACTTTGTGGTGAACTACAACATGCACAACATGGAGAGGAGCATTCCCGAGCTTCATGGGATGCTAAAAAACACTGAGCAAACCCTTTGGAAGGCCACGCCAGTGATGGTTGTAGAGAAAGGTAAAGGGAACAAGAGGAAGTTTAAAGGCAAGGCCAAAGTTGGGCAAAACAAGAAAGCTCGCAGTAAAACTGCTGCCCAACCTCAAGCTCCTCTACCTGCTAAGACAAAACCTCGAAAGGATGATACATGTCTCTTCTGCAAACAAAAGGGTCACTAGAAGAGAGACTGTAGATTGTTTCTTGAAAGCAAGAATCCTTCAGCTTCAGGATTTCTGTTATTGAAATAAATCTTTCTATGTCCAACTCATGGGTATTAGATATCGGATGTGGGGCTCACATTTGTACTAATGTGCAGGGACTCAAAAATAGAAGGATGACAAGGAAATGTGAAGTTGATCTCCAAGTAGGCAACGGGGCAAGAGTTGCTGTTGTTGAAGTGGGAGGTTACACTTTATCTTTACCTTCCGGTTTAAACATTGAACTTGAGAATTGTTATTATGTGCCTGCTTTGAGCAGAAATATTATTTCAATTTCTTGTTTGGATATTAAAGGTTTTCGTATTATCATTGGCAATAATTCATTATCTTTATATTGGAATGATGTTTTATACAGAGTTGCAAATTTGTACAGTGGTCTATATATCATGGATTTAAACCAAGAAAGACCAGTCTATAACATTAAAAAAAGATAAATCAACTAAATCTGATTTAACTCCAACATATCTTTGGCATTGTCATTTAGGCCACGCAAATGAGAAAAGAGTTCAAAGCCTTCATAAAGATGGAGTGCTTGGGTCATTCGATTTCGAATAACATGACACGTGTGAACCTTGTTTGCAAGGCAAAATGACAAAGAGTTCTTTCAACAAGAAAGGGGAAATGACTAGTGAACTATTGGCTCTAATACATACGGATATATGTGGACCAATCAGTACCCAAGCCAGAGGTGGTTTTGAATACTTTGTGACTTTTACTGATGACTATAGTAGATATGGTTATGTCTACTTAATGAGATATAAAATTGAAACATTTGAAAAGTTTAAAGAGTTCAATAACGAAGTAGAAAATCAGTTGGATAGAAGGATTAAGGCTATTCACTCCAATCGGGGAGGTGAATACCTAAGTGATGAGTTCGATGGCTATCTAAAGCAGTGTGGAATTGTTTCACAGCTAAATCCACTGAAAACACCTCAATGGAATGGTGTATCTGAAAGTAGAAATTAGACCCTATTAGATATGGTTCGATCAATGATTGGCCAAGCGACTCTTCCTATGTCCTTTGGGGTTATGCTCTCCTTTCTGCTGCCTACTTACTAAACCGTATTCCATCTAAGGCAGTAGATAAGACTATATATGAGATATGGATGGGCCAAAAGCCCTATATGTCCTATCTACTAGTTTGGGGTTGTCAAGCTCATGTAAATCATTTACAAAAGAATAAGTTTGAACCTAAACCTGACAAATGCCTATTTGTGGGGTATCATAAGGAAACCAAAGGATATTAATTCTACCTCCCAACTGAGAACAAAGTGTTTGTTGCTCGAGGAGCTACTTTCTTAGAGAAAGACTTTCTGTACAAGAAAGACAGTGGGAGTAGAATAGAACTCGAAGAGGTTTGAGACCTATAAGTGAGTGTATACCTATATACAGAAACTCAGATGGAAGTTGGCATGGAAACTCATAAAGATGAGCAACCTGAGCCAACGACACAATAACCTAGAAGATCTGTTAGATCTCGTCAACAACCTAAGAGATACGGATTTCTCGTGACTGATGATCATGATTTGATCTTGGTGGACTCTGATGAGCCCGCGGCCTACAGACAGGTTTTAAAAAGTCCAGATTCAGATAAATGGCTACAAACCATGGAGTCTGAAATGCTATCCATGAGTTAAAATAAAGTGTGGACTTTGATTGACCCTCTTGTTCAGGCAAAGGTTGTTGATTGCAAATGGATTTTCAAGTTAAAACCTGGCGGGATCTTCAAGGCACGACTAGTGGCTAAAGGTTTCAGACAGACTCATGGTATTGATTATGATGCAACATTCTCCCCTGTTGTGATGCTCAAGTCCATTCGGACTATGCTCGCCGTAGCTGCATATTATGACTATGAGATATGGATGTTAAGACAGCTTTCCTGAATGGAAATCTACTCGATGATGTTTACATGAAACAACCCGAGGGATACATCGATCAGGAGTATCCTAATCGACAATGCAAGCTTCAGAGATCCATCTACGGACTAAAGCAAGCATCTCGAAGTTGGAATCTTCGTTTTGACGAGACAGTAAACGGTTAAGGCTTCATAAAGAACGAAGATGAGCCTTGTGTTTACAAGAAGGTTAGTGGTAGCAGGAATGTTTTTCTTGTCCTATATGTGAACGACATCCTACTCATAGGAAATGACATACCCATGTTGAAAGATATCAAACAATGGTTGGGGAGTGTATTTTCTATGAAAAACTTAGGAGAAGCCAAAATAATACTAGGTATCAAGATCTATAGGCTTCTGGGACTAAGTCAAGAAGGGTACATAGACAAGATATTGAAGAGATTCAATATGCCTAACTCTAAGAATGGTATAGTACCATTCAGACATAGTCTCCTCTTGAAGAAGAACCAATGTCCTTCAACTAAAAAGGAGAAAGAAAAAATGAATAGAGTTTCATATGCTTATGCAATAGGATCTATCATGTATGCCATGTTATGTACCCACCCAAATGTCGCATGTGCACTAAGCATGACTAGTAGATACCAACAAGATCCAGGAATGGCTCATTGGACTGCAGTCAAGGCAATCCTAAAGTATTTACGAAGACCTAAAGGATTGATGCTAGTGCATGGAGACAAGAATAGCTTGTCGTACAAGGTTACGTCGATGCTGCTTTCCAAACAGATCAAGATGACATGAAGTCGTAACCAGGTTATGTGTTTAGCCTGAATGGCGGTGCAAGTGAGTTGGAAAAGCTCGAAGCAAGATACCACAACCGACTCTACAATGGAATCTGAGTACATTGCTGCATCAGATACTGCAAAGGAAGCTGTTTGTTTGAGGAAGTTCGTGTTAGACATCAGAGTGATACCGAGTATCCAAGATCTGATAGAACTGTTCTGTGATAATAACAGGGCTATCGCACAAGCAAAAGAGCCTCGGTCACACCAAAAGATCAAACACATACTCAGACGTTATCACCTCATTTGAGAGATCATCGATAGAGGAGATGTGAAAGTGTGCAAAATAGGGTCAGATGAAAATGTAGCAGATCCTCTCACAAAAGTTCTACCATAGTTAAAGTTTGAGAGACATGTAATAGAGTTGGGTCTTAAAATGTCTATGACATAGCCCTTCAACGGGATTGTTGGTGTATGTGCCCTTTTAAGGGCTATATAGACATTTGTTGTTTGATTGATGATGTATCAAATGAGTTAATTTCATGGATATAATATTCTTGTGCATATTTGAATTCATGAAATCAATCCGCCAAACGAAACGCTCAATAGATTGATTAGATCATGAGTGATTCTTTTGAGTAGTACTCATACGAGGATCCTTAGACCAGAAATCACTACATGGTCTTAGGTGAATTGTAGTGTGCTTTAACATACACCTAACGGGGCCATAACGGGTTGCCAAGTACGGGTATGATTGGGTACACTATGAGTCACGTTAAGGTATGTAGGTGAAGTGATGAGACTACAAGTCTCTCTTAAGCGACAGATGATATCTTTGCCACTTGATAGTGAACTGAGAAGTGCATGGCCATGCTCGAGAAATGAAAAGTGTTATCATTTGCTCGAATAGAATCAGTGTCACTAAGAAATCAAGTAAAAGTTTAGCTAAATAAGGATGATGGTTCCATGCCTTATACTAAACGAGATATCAATGTAGAGGACCATACATAGTATGCTCGGAAAGTTATGTTGAATCACCATTCGACCCTCCGTTCTGAATTGGGTTGTCATTATGTCTTGCTAGAGACCACTAATGACTTATGAATTAATTATTATATTTAATTATCCATTTCCAATTCAGAATGGGCCTATAGGATCGCACATAAAATGATTGGATGATACAGAATTACCGGCACTAAGTATAATTGTTATACTTAGACAAATAGTATTTAATTAAATAGTTTAATTATATATTATTGAGAAGTTCTGTGGTATAGACTGACAATTGGGATAGACTGACAAATTAAGGGACCTAATTGCAATTGAGGTTGTTGACCCATTAGCCTGATCCATGGGTCAATGGGTTGATCCATGGATTTGGTAAAAACCCATGTTAGTAAAAATAATATTAATATTAATATTAATTAAATTAATATTAATATTAATATTAATATTAATATTATATATTTTTTACTGACTGAGTATCTGACTCTTATATATATCCCGGGGATATTGAGTCAGATACTCAAGTAAGATTTCTTTGAGAAAAACAGTTTTTACCAAAATAATTATTCTCAAAATTTTTTTCTCTCTCGACAGACAGGCTAGCACATATTCTTTGAGAACCCCAGTGCTTGAGAGTAGAGAATTTCTTCAAAGAAGAAATTTTGGTGGTGATCAGCGTAATCAGAGCAGAAGGATTGGACTAACATCAAACAAGGATCCAGGCGCGACAACCTATTAAGCTACGAGGGTAAGTTTTAGAAGCTTTAAATGTAGGATTTGATTAAACACTAAACAATCAATTAGACCTTTTCCGCTGCATTTTTTTTTGAAAACTATGCCTAATCGATCCTAACAGGAAGATGGTTCACAAAGATAGATTTGAGGGCTAGTTATTGGCAAGTTCGGATTTGTGATGTTGATGAGGAGAAAATGACCGTTGTTACAAGGTATGACTCGTTTGAGTTTTTGGTTATGCCTTTCGGTCTTACTAATACCCCTACTACATTTTGGAATCTTATGAATTATGTCTTGTATGAGTTTCTAGATAGATTTGTTGTTGTTTATCTTGATGACATAGTTGTATACTTTGAGTCCCTTGAGGACCATATTGGACATTTGAGACAAGTATTCTCAAAACTGAGGGAAAATGAGTTGTATGTCAAGAAGGAGAAGTGTGAATTCTGTAGGGAGGAAATCACATTTCTTGTCCATGTTCTGAGCCAATGGAAAATCAGAATGGACGAGAAAAAGGTTGTTGCGATTGTCGATTGGCCGGCGCCAACAAAATTTGCTAAGTTGAGATCTTTTCTTCGATTGGCTAACTATTATCGTACGTTTATTTTGAGCTATTTGAATATAGTTGCCCCACTGACCGATTTATTGAAGAATAATGTAGCCTGGAAATGGAACGAGGGATGTGAGAATGCCTTTGTTGATTTGAAGAGGGCCATTACTTCAGGGCCAGTGCTGGGACTACTTGACTTTAGTTTGCCATTTGAAATGCACACGGATACCTCAAGCCATACCATTGGCAGTGTTCTAATCTAGCAGAAACACCCGATTGCCTTTAAGAGTAGAAAGCTGAAAGACTGTGAGTACACTACACATAAGAAGGAGATTATCACTGTGGTGCATTGCTTTCAGATTTAGAAACATTACTTGTTGGGAATCAAGTTCATAGTTGTGACTGATAATGTGGCAAATACCTACTTCAAGACGTAGAAGAAGCTGACCCCGAAGTACGCTAGATGGCAAGAGTTTCTAGCTGAATCCGACTTTGATTGGCAGCACAGGCAGCTGAGAGAATTTTGTGGCCAATGCTTTGAGTAGAAAGGATGTTGCTGATTATGTTGCTTCGGATTTCATGATTGTTGTTGTTTCGGATTTTATGACATTGGTTCGAAATTAATATACTAAAAATGTTGTGTTTGTTAAGTTATGTGAACAGATATAGCAAGGGTTGGTTACAAGGTATTAGCTCGATGATGGCTTGCTCTATGCAAAGGGAGAATGGCTTTATGTGCCAAATGCTGGACGATTGAGGCAGAAGTTGCAGAGGGAAACACATGATTCATAATGGGTTAGTCACCCAGGTTTTGAGAGGATGTGTACATTGTTGGCTAGAGGATTTATTTAGTCAAAGATGGAGAATGACATTGAGACATATGTGAGAACGTGCCTTGTGTGCTAGTTGGACAAGACGTAAAAAAACGGGAGGCAGGATTGTTGCTGCCTTTGCCTATTCCAGACTGGCCTTGGCAGTAGATGTCTATGGACTTTATAAGTGGATTTCCTAAGGTTGAAGGTACGGCTTTGGTTCTGGTTGTTGTTGATAGATTTTCTAAGTATGTTATCTTCATTGTCGCACCTGCAGCATGTATAGCTGATAGAGCAGCAGATTTATTTTTCAAGAATGTTGTGAAGTACTTCGGCTTGCCGGTTGATATCATTAGTGATAGAGATACTAGATTCACTGAGCGATTTTGGACACAACTGTTCAACACTATGGGTTCACAGCTGACGTTCTCAACATCCAATCATCCACAAATTGATGGCCAGACAGAGAGGATCAATGGCTTATTAGAAGACTACTTGAGGCATTATGTGACGGCGAATCAGATAAATTGGTTGGAAATCCTTGATGTGGCACAATTTTTCTATAATTTGCACCAATCATCTAAAACAGGAATGAGCCCGTTCGAGTTAGCTTATGGCCAGTAGCCTTTGACAGTTGAAACCTCATGAACTTGCTGTTAAAAATACAAGAGGCAAATGTCCAATAGCCTACCGGTTCGGTCGAGCCAAGTCGATGAGCTACGAGATAGCTTAGCCGTAGCTCAGAAGAGAATAAAAAATTATATTGATGCGCATAGGAGGGATCTTGAGTTTCAGGTTGGAGATTTAGTGATTCTGAAACTGACCCCTTAGATTTGGAAGAAAATCAGTTCCAAGAAAGTTCACTGGGGCTTTGTGCCAAAGTATGACGGCCCTTCGAAGTTATTGAGAAAGTTGGTAACGTTGCTTACCGATTGAAGTTGCAGACCGATTGAAGGTCCATCCCACATTTCATGTGAGCTACTTGGAACCATTTCATGGTGACGAAGATGCTGAGAGACAACATGTGAAGAGAGCACCACCCGTAATTCAAAAGGAATTTGAGAAAGAGTTGGGAAAAATTCTGAGACATGAAACGTTAGAGATGAGCAAGAAAAATAGACGGACCCAATTTTTGGTGCAGTGGAAAGGGGAAACCGAGCTTGATGCTGAATGGATCCTTGAGAAGGATTTGTGGCAATTTGAGAAGGAAATTGTGGACTACCAGGCAAGTTTGGAGTTGCCGGGGATGTTAACACTTCAAGTGGGGGTGGTCTGTTAGCCATTTTTTACTCGATGAACATTTTCCGTTTGAGCCAACATGGACGGAACGTTACTGAGATAATTGGGCATTGCTAGAATTCTAGGCTAAGTGCTAAGGGTTCCGGTCTTTTTTTCATTGCATAGTGAGTTTGCATAGATTGCATGGACTTCCTGATGAGATGGCAGGATTTCCTTTGACGGTTATGTTGGGATCGGAGGCATGATTTTCAAAAGTTTACGCAGCGGATTCATGCCAATTTAAATTTTAGTGCTAATTAATCCTACATTCAAAACATATAAACCATACCCTTGAAGCGTAATCAGTAGCCGCGTATGGATCCTAGATTGATGGTAGTCCAGATCCTTCTTTCCGATAGCGTTTGTCTCCACCAAAAATCCTTTTTTGAAGGATTCTCTACCTCAAGCACGAAAGCTCTTCACAGATTCGGTGCTAGCCATTTTTCTACCTACAGAGAAAGTTTGGGATTCTGTGTATAATTTTCTTGGTCTGATTTCTGTCTGATTAAAAACGTCTACCTCTACAATAATATCCCTAGGATATTTGTAGAGTCAAATTTTCCAAATCAGTATTGTAATCAATTATTACTTTACTGATTTAATCAGATTCTAAATCAGTATTATTACCAAATATTACTTTACTGATTCCAAATCAGTATTAATAATACTTTAATGATTTGGGTTATACACGAAGCCCATTAATCAACCCATGACCCATGGATCAAGTTGGTGGGTCAAGAATCTCAATGGCAATTAAGTCCCTTGATTTATCATCTCATCCCAATTGTTCCCAGGTAATTAATTAACTCTTAATTAATACCACATAACTTTTCAATAATACTTAACTAAACCATTTAATTAAATATTATTTATCTAAGTATAACAATTATACCTAGAGTAGGCAAGAATACTTATTTTGCATCATCTAACTCTCTTATGTGCGATCCTGTAGGCCCATCCTAAATTGGTAATGAATAACTCAATCTCATTGATTAATCCATAAGTCATTAGTGGTCTCTAGCAAGACATAATGACTACCCGATTCAGAATGGAGAGTCAAATGGTGATTCAACACAACCTTTCCTAGTAAACTGCATACGATCCTCTACATTGATATCTCGTTTGGCATAAGACATGGAACCATCATCCTTATACAACTAAACGTTTACTTGATCTCTTAGTGACACTGAATTCATCAAGCAAATGATAACGCTTATCATTCCTTGGGCACGACCATGCACTTCTCAGTTCACTATCAAGTGACGAAGATATCATCTCTCACTTAATAGAGACTTGTAGCCCCATCACTTTACCTACATACCTTAGCGTGACTCATAGTGTACCCAATCATACCCGTACTTGGCAACCTGTTATGGCCCCGTTAGGCGTATGTCAAAGCACACTACAATTCACCTAAGACCATGTAGTGATTTCTGGTCTAAGGATCCTCGTACGAGTACTACTCAAAAGAATCACTCATGATCTAATCAATCAATGGAGTGTTCCTTTTGGCGAATCGATTTCATGGAATTAAATATGCACAGGAATATTACTATCATGAAATTAACTCATTTGATTATAACATCAATCAAAACGACAAATGTCTATATAGCCCTTAAAAGGGCACATACACCAACAGGTTATTGCATGGAACAGCTGGCGGCCTAGTAAGAAGGCAGGTGTCCAAGAAGTTAATGATTACATACCACCTTGGCAGTTACCTAAAACCTAGGCCTAGTGGACAGTTATTTCCCTTGAGTTTCGGGGCTGAGGGCTAAGGGCTAAGGGCCTTTTGGCAGTTGTAACCATTCCATTTTTCTTATTATTGTAACTTGATGAGCCAGTAACTTCCTTAGAGAATTCTGAGAGTTTGTACTATGTCTTCATTGTATTGTTTTCATTTGTTTCGAGATTAATGCAAAGGTTGGCCTAATTGGCTATAAACATTGAATGTTTCTTGTTTCCTTTAATTTTTACTGTTCGTTCTAAATACTTGTTAGCCTCCGATTAAATTTCTAACGGAGAGTTTGAGGGTGTGACACCACCCCTAGTTTTTTCCCTTTCCCTTTCTCACTTGACCTAAGCTGATGTCACTTTTAGGAATGATTTATGTGATTCATATGCAGAATTGTGTGGATTTTTCTTGTTTTAAGTAGACACCAACGAAATAGATAGAACACAAGTCAATATTCTCTACAAAAAAGGTATTTTTTTTTTTTTTTAAGTATGAAAAAACTGTTTGAAAAAAACCCGTCACTCCCATGAAATACAAAGAATTTTCGTATTACACAGAGACCACAATAGGTGAAACAAAAATATATCGATAATTCTAACTCCTGACACAAAAAAGTAAGTGTGAAATAATGCAAAAAAAAAAAAAAATCTATTCATGCGCGAAGGGAGAAGCTGATAGCAAGAATGACACTTCAAAACCCCAAGAAACGACAGGGAGAATCCTTGTTTCTCACAAGAATGAATAGTGGTTAAAATCAATCATTTAAGAGTAATTTTTTACATTTAAATATTGATATCATTCACTAGTTTTTTTTTTACATAAATGGGAGTAATTTTTTATATTTAAATATTGATATCATTCACTAATTTTCTTTTACATAAATGAGAATAATATCGATAATTTCACCAAATTATGAATTATAATACCCCTCTTTATGCCGTTTCTATACATTTACCAACTCCAATTTTACAACTTATACAAGCACAATAAAACAAAAAAGTTCCTTGGTTCGATCCAAAACCACGAAACCAGTTAGGCATTCGGCAACAAAAAATAGCTGAACTGGAAACATCAATTTATTTTGATAGATACAATTGAAACTGAATTATAAAATAAAAAACTGATCTGTTTGGGAAAAGGGTATTACTATAGTGCCAATAGGCATCAATCAACAATTTTCAAAATCATGATGGGGCTGGGGATGTATAAGGAGGAAAAGATAATGGTATTCTTTAAGTATCTCTGCTACTTGGAGAGTTCAAAGAATAATTCTAAAAGATTAGAATCCATCTGGAGAACTTAGAATCAGAAGTAAACGATGTTCGCACCTAAGATTTCACCAATCGTCAACTTCAATAGGAGAGCCATGACGTGGTGTTAGATTATCAATCCAATCACCATAGATTTTATTGATCTTCTTCTTTGGTTTCCACCTTGAAGAGTTCTTGTCCTCCCTTGTATCTTTTACCTGGGCACCAACCTCTACATTAGCAGGGGATGAATCATTTATGGGACCAGCAACAGGCTTCATTAAGATACTACTACTGTTAACCCTAAAGTCAGCATCAACTTGGGCACTTGGTACATGTAACTCTGCAAAAAGATGTGGAGAAAATTAATTGGCTTCAGACTGCAAACGATTAGGAAAAAAGAGGCTTTGCTGAACAAAAGCAATATCATAATCTAGAAAACATATGAATATAGGTAAAATCTACAAAGCAGTTACCCTTGCAAGAGAAATTACAAGATGACTCTTTATCGTGATGAGGGGAAAAGGAAACTAAACAAAATGCACATGAAAGAGATGTTACAAAGTGAAGAAATCATTCCATGTCATACCAGACTGGCCATGAGCAAAGTGGCATCGTTCTCCAAAGGGGCATTGACCTGTGACTTCCCATTTGCTACATAGCTTTGTTTTCCAGTATACAGCCTTTGTTCTCAAGGCATCAGGGTTTGAATTCATAGGCTTAATTATCTCTGCTCGATCATAATCACCCTCATTTCCCATTGCAGAACCTCTAGTGCCAATACTTATTGCTGAACTCTCCCTCTGCACTGGCTTATCAATCCTAGATTTTGGCATTTCATCAGGAGAAGTAAAGTTAATTGGATCAGGACGTTCGTGAAGGAAATTGCAATTTTGCCCATAGGGACATTCTTCTCCATTGTAAAACTTTCTACAAAGTTTCATCGTATGAATTAATCGCTGATCATCATTCCAGCTTTTTGTCCCAGCATCTCTCTCACGAACAAGGTCTTGCCAATTTGGTGGGGGTTCTCTCATATCTTCAATCCCATGGGCGAATGTGCAATTTGGCCCATTCTTGCAATTTCCTTCCAAAAATTTTGCACACATCCTAGTTTTGTAGAATATATGGCTTGTTCCTTTACTTCCAGCAGGGTTAGTTGGAAGGTTCGCCCTAGGATTAGTAGGTTGAATAAATTGTGCATAACTTGGTGAGTTATTTTCTGAGTTTCTGGGTCTCTTAAGTGGTGGTGCCTGTTCAGAATACAAAAACAGATCAGGGCATTCAAGGTGGGGTAATGGAAAGCCAGAATGATCCAATGAATGAACAGGCCAACAACCACCAACATCGTCAACAAAGGGCCTTGGCATAAAATGTGGAGGATAAGGATCAGGAAAACTCATTCTGTCCCGGCACAATTTTAGAGCTGGCCCAATCCCTTCTTGCTGTTTCCTTCAAAGAATATTCAATCAAGATTCAATTTTTTTCTTACAAAATAAGATTAATTAATGAATGTGATTAAAAAGAACACCCAAAAGACAGCAGGCCATCACATATTCATCTCATATTTGCTAAAATGAAAGAGTCAAGAAAAAATTTATAGCTGCAACGGTTAAAATTGACTTGATTGAGGTTCATGAAGATGGTTAAGTATGCTTTTATATGACTAGAACAGACAATCTATACAACAATTCTCAGTACAAGGATTCTTCTAAAGCATTACAGATCCTACAACTCAACACCAACAATAACATAGATGGTAATGTTCCTCTCAAGAACAAACCATTTATCTTCGAAGGTGACTTGGTCTATGTTTACAGACAACTCAGAGATCATATTATCAAGATTTCTTTTCAATTAAAAGAAATCTCTATACAGCATCACATGACAACTTTAATGCCAGTACTAGTGGTTCCTACCAAAAAACAACAAAGGCCTGCTAGAAGCTGAGAAAAATACACTTAGCGCCCATTTACCCATATCAAATTAAAGAGAATTTCAGATTGTATTGCAGCTCCAACAAACAAACCCAATATGATTTATTGTTCAAGCAACATGATCCCCAAACCTGAGATTGACCGGAAACCTTTGATAACGGCAAGAACATTCCTTTACAGTCACAACATGCAAAAACAATCAAATCAAAATCAAAATACTTCTGATCCCGCAGTGTAAGATCCGACAATCTTAAAACAAAAAGCAAAGCAATGTCCCTCTATAATCAGAACATGTGAACACAATTCATGTATGATTCTTCCATGATGCCAAAATCACTGGCTCGAGCTTCCTAACTTTCCAACAAGTTAGAAAAAAAAAGCCCAGTCTTTTCATGACGTGCGAAAAATGAAAACAGAGCTACATACTTATTCTCACATGCACACAAATAAAAACCGGAAAAGAAAAAGGCAAAAATTAACAAGGGAAAAAGAAAAACTTACTGTGTTTGCTGGAAAAGAGAATCCAATTGTTGAAAGCCTCGAAATTTTTCCTGGGTTTGTCGTTAAATCTAAAAGGGATTTTAAACAACTAGGAACCCTAAAACCCTGAAGAGGAGGCAGGCGCGGCTAAAACCCTCCAACAGTCGCCAATCCTGACCCCTAATTGAATTGGTAATTATGATTAAATACCAAATAAGTGGATAATTACAGTAAACATTAATTAGCATGAGCGTGGGACCTATTGAAACCCGGGAATGGGCATTCGACGTCAGCAAATTCCTTTTTTTTTTTTTTTTTTTTTCCCAATTTGGCAATTTGGCCATCTTTGATCCCTCACTATTTTTTTTTTTACAAAGTAGAGGTTGCATTTAGATGAGCCCAAATTCAAAATTTATTAGTTTTAAATAAATGTACAAATCATTGGGTTACAATTAGGGCTGTCTGGCGCGGTTACCCGCACTTGAACCGAGGTTCAGTTCGGGTCAGGGCGAATTGGCGATTTGGTCTGACGGTTTGCTGGTTGGATCGGGTTAAATCGATGAAACCCGGTATAACCCAGGTCGGCCCGGTTTTGTTTTTTTGTTGGAATTTAGATTTTTTAAAGGTAAAACTAATATTATTTACACAATTTTAACACAAAGTGAATCGTTTTAATCAAATCGAATCGGTTGATTGACTTAGTTTAAACAATAAACGAACTAGTAACTAACCGAAATATGACTATAATTGCTACATTATAAATGATGAATATAACTCTAAAAAAAATTAAATATGACAATTTCGTTAAAAAAAATTAAATATATTTGGGTCGACCCAATTTGACTTGGGTTGAGTAAGTGTTGTTTTATAAATCACCAATTTGATTCAAAAGCTTTGCGGTTCAGTGCAGTTTTTGTTTTAAAATGGCTAACTGTGGTTACCTGCATTAAGAGTTTCAATTCGATTAGGGTGTTACGGTTTGCTGGTTCAAGGCGGGTTAAACCGAGGTTTAAACCGTTTTAACCCAGATTGGACCTTTTTTTTGTGAATTTGAATTTAAAATTTTTTATTCATTTCGATGTAAAACAATTATTATTTTCAAATTTATACTATTTTAATTCAAATTGAATCATGTTAACCAGTGTTATCGGATCGGATTTTGACCGAATCGGTTGATCGAACGGATTTAACCGATAACCAATCGAAATACAATTAAAATTGCTACATCATAAATATCGAATACAACTCCAAAAAAATTTTAAATAGGCCAATTTCGTTAAAAATATGTTTGACCCATGTGAAAATATATTTGGGTCGATCCAATTTGACATTTTCTTACTGTAATATTTTTTAAGATCTAAAATTATTATTTTTTGCATATTTATACTCTTTTAATCTAAATCGACTCATTTTAACCAGCGTTATTGAATTTAGACCGAATAGATTATTGGTTAAACCGATTCCGTCTAATTAAAACGAGTCACTTTAAGTTAAAATTGTGTAAATGTGAAAATGATAATAGTTTTATATTAAAATGAATGAAAAGGAAAACTTAAAAAAAAAAAGGTCCGAACTGGTGATTCGTTCGGGTCGGGTCCAAACGGGTCGGTTTTGATCCGTTCGGGTTAAAAATTTAGGAGTCGGCAAAACTGTAGTTCGATTTTTTACCAAAATGAACCGAACCGAAGTTCAGTTTTCGATTCCGGTTTGGGTTCGGTTCGAACTGAGCCGACCCGCGGTTTTTGGACAGCCCTAGTTACAACCTCTTCTCTTTAACTCGCTATTTTAGGCCATAAAGTAATGACCAAAACCAAAACCCATTTCTCAATCTACCAGATCAGAATTTGCTGATGATGTGTAATTTTTAGAGTGAGTTAGATGTTTGTTACATTCACAAATTCACTTTACCAATAAAATTTATATTTAAAATTTATAATTATGATAAAATGATAAATCATCACAATCATCATCTGTTGGGTTTGAATACTGAAGATTTGCATGTATTAAACTATTTTCCAGTTTGTATATATCGATTAAATATTTTAGTTAAATTATTTTATGTTTTACATATGTTGTCCATTTATATTATGTAATTAGATGATGAGGTGTCTGGTGTGACACAGTAGATCTCATCATTGGTTAAAATACATAATATATAAATAAGGTTCATAACTAAGACAATTTTGGACACACTGTCAGTGTAAATTATTATATGGTTCAAAAATTAGTTTTTCTAAACTAATTGAATCATATAGATATGCCCGGGCATATTGAACTTGACCATTTAGGATGAATTGTCTTATACTAATTTAATAGACTATTTGATCCTAGTATTCTATCTCTAAATCCCTAGACTTGAGCAGGCATGAGGATTAGACATAGTGTACTTTAATCTGGCGAAGAGTGAGGTCACTTGAGGCCAATAGCCTCGGTAGGTTGGGTACATGTGTTTAGTTGCTTAGTGTTTTGTTGCTTGTCGAAAAGAAACCATGTACCAGTGTGTCTGGGGTAATGGTGCTCCCGAGATGAGCTCGTTATGTTTATTATACTAAACTTGGCCGGTGGACTTATATCCAGTATAGTAAAAAGGTCGAGTGGTACTAATATCGGATTATAAGAAGTTAATTAATTTATTTATTAGTAAATTAATAAATTAACAAGCACTAGATCTTTGATATGGCGAGATTAAAGAATAATTAATTTAGTTGTTCCGGAAGCAATTCTGGTGTAGGATGATAGTGCCATAACTAATCCGTTAGTGGTACGATTAATTATGTATTGGGTAATTGACAAAGTAGATTTAATTAATTAAGAGATTAATTAATCCTCGTGTCAATTGGTTGTGAATCAAACCAGGAACTGATTGAGGATAAGTGAATCCTTGTGTCAATTGGTTTTGAATCAGACCAGGAACTGGATTGAGGATAGTGAATCCTTGTGTCAGTTGGATATGAATCAATCCAGGAACAGGATTGAAGTAAAACACAAACCCAATAGGAAGACCAATCCTAAACCAACTTTGGGGTTTCTCTTGTAACTCTATAAATAGACAAGAGGTTGGAAATTCACACACACAATTCATGAGTTTTCAAGACAAGAAAACTAGAGAGAGAAAACCTAGAGAAAGATATCAAAGATTTTTCCTCGCAGTCGGTTTTCTTCCACAAGGCAGCGGCGGCGGTTGCTCTTCCTAGCGGCGGCTGGTGAGTTTATTCCGTCGGCAGGCAGTGAGCTAGAACCGATGACGGGTGGCACGTGGATTCGTCGGTGGCAGTGCGTGAATAGCGTGGCAGGTCGACGGGCGGTTTGGATTATTCCGGGCGGTTTTTTGTGATGATTGCTGATCGATTGTTCGTTAGTTCGTTGCCCACACAACGTACGATCAAGTCTTGAGTCATACAAGGGAATCACCTAAGTACACACTTCAAGAGGTAATTCTTAAACTTCCGCTTTTATTAAGAATTTGTTGCATGATAAATCGAATAAGTAGAACCTAAGATCATGCGCAATGGTATTTCAAGCAAGGGTATGAATAGTAATTGTGCTAGTGCTTAGGCTTGGTCAAGAGTTTCGATTCTGGAATACGTAGCACGAAAGTAAATTTTTTACCGGGCCCGGGCAGATAATCTTTCATCATCATCATCATCATTATCATCATAACTATTAATAAAAGAAAGACCAGAGAAACTAAAAACAATTATAAGCCTGCTAAAAGATTATCTGCCCTGGCCTGGTCAAAAACTCCTTTCGTGCTACGCATTCTAGAATCGGAATCATTGACCAGGCCTAGACTCTAGCACAATCGCTATTCCAATCCTTGCTTAAAATAACATTGCGCAGGATCTTGGTTTGTACTCATTCGATTTACCACGCAACAATAATTTCTAATTAAAAGCGGAATCATAGAAAATACCTCTTGAAGCGTGTTAACTCAGGTGATCGCTTGTATGACTCAAGACTATGACTGAACGTTGTGTGGGCAACGATCTAGCAACCAATTGATCAGTAATCAACACAACTGGGTTGTCAGAAAAAATTCAGCAGCTTTTCACCTTCAAAAAAATTCCACCACCGCCGCCTGCCGGAGTTGAACGCCAGCCGCCGCCTAGGGACAAGAATCAGCCGCCCGAAATTATGCTAGAGGGAGAAAAATGTTTTCTCTCTCTAGTTTTCTTGTCTTGAAAACTTATGAGTTGTTTATTGTGTAATTGCTAATCTCTTGTCTATATATAGAGATACAAGAGAGACCCCAAGTTGGTTTAGTATTGGCCTTCCTAATGAGTTTAGGTAATTAATTAGTTTCCAAATCCAATTAGGTAACTAATCTAATAGGATAATCCAAATCCAATTAGATTTTTTAATCTCTAGAATTTTCTAATTCTAATTTAAACTTAAGATTTAATTAATTAATTAAATAATTCTACTTTGTTAATTACTTAATTAACCCTTAGAATTAATTAATTAATTCTACTTATTAAATTAACCCACTACAAAATTATTCGTACCACTAACGGATTAATTTTGGCACTACCATCCTACGCCAGAATTGCTTCCGGAACAACTAAATTAATTTATTCTTAATCTCCTCACATCAAAGATATAGTGCTCGTTAATTTATTAATTTATTGATAAATTAATTAATTAACTTCTTTAATTCCGAGACTAGTACCACTCGACCTTTTTACTATACCGGACATAAGTCCACCGGCCGAGTTTAGTATAATAAACATTAGGAGCTTATCTCGGGAGCACCATCACCCCGGACGCACCGGTACATGATTTCCTTTCGACAAGCAGTAGCACACCAAGTAACTAAATACGTGCACCCAACCCACCGAAACTATTGGCCACAATTGACCTCACCCATTGGCAGATCAAAGTACACTATGTCTAATCCTCATGCCCACTCAAGTCTAGGGATTAAGAGATAGAATATTAAGAACGATTTGTCTATTAAATCAGTACAAGATAAATCATTCTAAATGGTCAAGTTCAATACGCCCCGGGCATATCTATATGATTCAATTAGTTTAGACAAACCAATTATCTAAATCACATAATAATCTAAACCGACAGTTTATCCAAAACTATCTCGGTTATGAACCTCATTTATATATTATGTCTTTTGACCAATGATGAGATCTACTGTGTCACACCAGACACCTCATCATCTAACTACATAATATAAATGGACTAATCATGCACAACATATAAACCAAAACATTAAATCGATATATTAACTGGGAAAATGTATAATACAAGCATAGCTTATGTATTCATATCTAACACCTGCCACATCAGCAAAAGATAAACCAAGAGTTTTTTCATCAAAAAAAAAAAAAAAAGTCATTTTATTTAAAATGGGATGACATTTATGTTGGAGTAGAATACATAAGCTATGCTTGTATTGTACAATTTCCCAGTTTAATATATCGATTTGTGTTTCAGTCATATATTGTTGTGCATTAATCGTCCATTTATATTATGTAAGTAGATGATGAGGTGTCTGGTGTGACACAGTAGATCTCATCATTGGTTGAAAGACATAATATATAAATGAGGTTCGTAACCGAGACAGTTTTGGACAAGCTGTCGGTCTAGGTTATTATGTGATTCAGATAATTGGTTTGTCTAAACTAACTGAATCATATAGATATGTCCGGGGCATATTGAACTTGACTCTTAGGAATGATTTGTCTTGTACTGATTTAATAGACAAATCGATCCTTGTATTCTATCTCTAAATCCCTAGACTCGAGTGGGCATGAGGATTAGACGTAGTGTACTTTGATCTGCCAATGGGTGAGGTCAAATGTGGCCAATAGTCTCGGTAGGTTGGGTGCGCGTGTTTAGTTACTTGGTGTGCTGCTGCTTGTCGAAAGGAAACCATATACCAGTGCGTCCGGGGTGATGGTGCTCCCGAGATGAGCTCGAAATGTTTATTATACTAAACTCGGCCGATACTAAACTCGGCCGGTGGACTTATGTCCGGTATAGTAAAAAGGTCGAGTGGTACTAGTCTCGGAATTAAAGAAGTTGATAAATTAATTTATCAGTAAATTAATGAATTAACGAGCACTATATCTTTGATGTGGGGAGATTATGAATATAATTTAATTAAGTTGTTCCGGAAGCAATTCTGGTGTAGGTTGGTAGTGCCATAATTAACCCGTTAGTGGTACGATTAATTATGTACTGGGTTGTTGACAAAGGTAGATTTAATTAATTTAGAAATTAATTAATCCTTGTGTCAGTTGGTTGTGAATCATCCCAGGAACTGGTTTGGGATAAGTGAATCCCTGTATCAGTTGGGAGCGATTCATCCCAGGAACTGGATTGGGATAAGTGAATCCCTGTGATAGTTGGGAGTGTATCAGTCCAGGAACAGGATTGAAGGAAACAGAATCTGTATAAGTCCAGAAACAGGATTGAAGGAAAACAGAAACCCAGTAGGAAGACCAATCCTAAACCAACTTGGAGTCTCTCTTATAACTCTATAAATAGACAAGGGATCAGTCATTCAGATTACACAATAACACAATTAATCCACAGGATTTCTAGAGAGAGAAAACATTTCTCTCTCCAAGTCGAATTTTCAAGAAAGTGTGCAGCTGGTTTTTGGGTTTCTAGTTGCTGAAATTTTGGCCTTGGTTTATACCAGCTGCTCGTAGCTTTCTCTCTCTGTGGGCGGTTCGTTTATAGTACGTGTCAGGTGCTGCGGGACTAGAGTTTTCTAGCAGGTGGATTGTGGTGAGTAGCTGATCAATTGACTTCTAGTTCGTTGCCCACACAACGTGAAGTCATAGTCTTGAGGCATACAAGAGAATTACCAGGTGCACGCTTCAAAGGTACTTTTCTAAGATTTCGCTTTAATAGAAATTTTTGTTGCGTGGTAAATCGAGCAAGTGCAAACCCAGATCCTACCACAATCTTTCAATTTATCTTGGTTATAATTCTTATCAAGATAATAATTTATGAGATTTTTCATAAATATATTTCATCTCTTTCTATTTCGGCTCTTCATATTCTTTTCATCGGTATTATTGATTTATTCATTAGTTTTCTCCATTTATTGACATATCCAAAATTTTATTTTTTATATTGTCAAAATTTTTCTTTTTTAAAGGTAAAATTGTTTGATTTCAAAGAGATGATTGCAATGTAGAAAACCGATGACATTGCAATGTAGAGAAAGAAAGTGCTATGAGGAGAAGCAAGGCACGAAGGCAAAAATCACTGTTATTGGTTTTTCGATCGTCCTGCCTGTCTACTGTTCAGGAGAGATGAAAGACGGCCAAATCAAAGTTGCAATAATCCAAGAAGAGATGGAAAATTAGTGCCCACGGCTCAAGGTTACTGGGGAAGACGGTGAAAGCTTGATAACCAATGTGAATAATTATGTTAGAGATTTCCCCTTTGGAAAACCATAAGCTCTACTTCAAGATGGCCATCCATAAGGTCATTATTTATTATTTTACTTACTGTAACATCCCCTGTCTGATTTAGGATTTTGAAGCACCATTGATTGTTGTTTTTAGTTCATGATAATGGTTAATTTAGGATTTTGAAGAATAATATTCATTAAATTGTTTGTTTGAGGTGCTGTAGTTTGAAACTTTGAGAAAAAAAATTTTAAAAAAATTTTATATAAAAAATAATAACGATTCTTGATATTTCATAAGAGGGCTTGCTCTCCTTGACATGACGTGATTTTCTAAATTTTAATACATTCAAACGTTTTTTTTTTTCATGCATTAATATTCAACCATCTTAATTCATGCATCTTAAGCATTAATATTCATTCATCTTAATTCATGCAACTTAAGCATTAATATTACATACGAACAATTAGGGGGTGTGTTTTTTATTTTTTACATGGAAGAATTTAATTCAAGCACTTGAAGAGTTATGGATATTATTAGCGGGCGTCGGATTGGAAGATAAGTATTGAGTGAAGAGTGATGAGTCGTGGGTCGAGTATTAAATTAGGGTAATTAATCCAGGATTAATAGTTAAATGCTTAGCAGCACGAAATGACGGCTGAGATGAAAGAGTTAATAATTTAAATGAAAATTACAAAACCCAAAAAGTCGCAGGTATATAGTTGATCCATCTCGGAATTCTCCTTCAACAGATGGTTGGTCCGAATTCTTCTTCAAGCAACTCCACTTTAACCCCTATACATTCCTCTCCAAAACCATTATATCATTTTTTCCATCCAATAGTTTTTTAAACGATTTCCTTCCATCTTCTTTAGCAATGGAGATTCCTACATTTCTTATGAAATCTAGATTCAAGCAACAGTTTTTCAAACACATACTTAAGGGAATGGATGATCAAATTAAGATTCCTCCCATTTTTTTTCCAGATTCTTAGAGGCTAAAACTTACAAACAAGCATTGTTGAAAGTTGATGACAAAGAGTGGAATATCACAATCGAAGATCAATTCTTCACACAAGGTTGGAGCATATTTTACTCCGACAATCACTTGGAATTAGGAGATATTTTAGTTTTCAAACACGAAGGAAACATGGTTTTTGAAATCTTCATGTTTGATGAAGATGAATGTGAAAATCAAGACCAAAATCTTGATGAATTTTTCAGTTCAAGAAACATATCTAATCCTTCATCTTCTTCAAGACCAACTTTTGCAGATTTCGAGATTATAGTCAACCGTCGTAGGAGTGGTCTGCCAGCCTTTTTAGCATTTTTCAAGCCTTATTGCATAAAAAATTCTTATTTGATGACTGAATGCAATTCACAATATAATTTTTTAAATATGAATATTTTTTTGTCATTACTTGATATACTTTTTATTTCTTTTAAATTTTTTTTTTTCAGAATTTGCCCATGAATTTGGTTAGACTAGCTAGTCTCTTAAACAAGAAAAAGATGACACTGAGAGACGTGCATGACAAAGATTGGAAAGTGAAATTGAACAAAAAAATATTCATATTTCCCGATAATAGATGGATGGGAACAGTTTTGAGATGCAAATGGAATCGAAGAAGGAAGACAATACATCTTTGAACTCATCGAAGTTGACAATGACCCCATCTTCCGTTTTTTAGTAAGTAAAATTTCTTAACTTAATGAAAAAAATTAATTTAAATTTTTATTGAGTATACACCCAAATTAAAAAAAAAATGTTGATGTAATAAAAAAATAACAATTTATTTTAAAATATTGTTGATAACCAATTCAATATATTGATATTGCAGGATGATTAGAATGTGGAATGAATGAGTCTTTTTTATTAACAAATTTGGATGTTTCTTGGTTCCGCGGTGGAAGAATATTAACTTTAATTTTATTTTCAATGTTAATTAGTTTTTAAAGATTAAATATTTTGCATCCATTAATGTATTATTTTGAGTCAAAATTCTTAATGTATTATTTTGGGTCAAAATAATGGCAATTTATATAGTATAACTATAGAAATACAATTACTAGTTTTTATATTATTTTTTGTTTTAATAAGCCCTAGCCGTACTTGCTGACTTTAGTGCAGCAAGTAATCTACGCACACGTGGTTTTAGGCTTCAGGCTTCAGGCTTTAGGCTTTGATTGTACTTGCTTTGCATTACAATTGTTTCTACTATACGGCGGGGCCTACTGATTTTGGTTTCAATTGCTTTGACTCTTTCCCTATGTGGGTTTTCTTTTATTTTCTCTTTAATTTTCTCATTTTGTAATTAATCATCATAATTTTTTTTCAGTTTTTAGTTTGAAAATAAATTTTGTTTATTTATTTTATTTCAAAATAAAAAATTTAAATTTTTTTGTAAATTAAGAAGTTTTTAATTAAAAATTTATAATTATTTAATTAAGTTAAAATATGAGATTATATCAAATTTTTAATTTCATGAAACTTTTTTTTGAAGTTTTGTATATATATATATAAAGTAAATATTTGATTATTTCAGCCAAAATATGACTTTGTATCATGGTCTCATAAAGTTTTATATGTATATGTATATATAAAGTAAAGATTTGATTATATCATTGAAAACACGAGTTTATATCAAGTAGAACATGAGTTTGTGTCATTTAGAGCATGTGTTTATATCAATACAACAATGTGTTATATCATGTGTACAATGTTTTCATGAAATTTTATATGTATATAGAGTAAAGATTTGATTATATCATTTAAAACACGAGTTTATATCACGGAATACATGTGTTTATATCAATATAACAATGTTTTATATCAATAAAAGAATGACGTTATATATCTTATACTTCATTAAGTGCCTACTAAATTTGATAAACTCCCCCCGATTCTTTAATTTTCACAATATGAAATAGGTGGATTGTATCAACAAAAAAAAGAGTTTATATTAAGTAAAATCTCGATTTATATAATATATATAACAAATGTTTATATGATATAGAATATTGTGCTTTATTATAAGAGTTTATAGTGTTTCAGTATGATTTATATCAACAAAAATAGAAGTTTATATCAAACAAAATATCAATTTATATAATGTATAATAGGTTTATCATATGCAATTTTTATTCAATGAATAATTTTTGTAGTATAAGAGTTTCACAAGAAATTATATCAATAGTGGAGAGTTTATATCAAATAAATCAGCTATTTATACAGGAGTTTATATCAATTTATATTAACAAAACAGAATTTATATCACTATAATATGTTTTATATAAACCAAAAGTTGCTCACCTTGAAAATACCCCTCTGTCAACATGAATGCCAATGAAAACGGAAGCCCAAATGGCAATACACAAACCTCAAAATTGGTGAGGCCTTAGTAGATGCCTTTTTTGTAAAAAAATGGAAGTATGATAAAAAAGCATGAATCTTTCATGAAATTCTCATGATATGTAAACACAGATTCTAGCCATCAAGTCTAATGAAACATTAAAACAACGTTTTATTGACAAATAAGATTATGAGATTCTTGAATTATCGAAACCATCATAAAAACTCATCCTTTTTAGTACGCTAAATGAATCAAAACCAATGTATTGCACCCCATAAATTCTTTTTTTTTTTTTAAACAGTGCCAGAATGACAAAATATACCTTAAGCAAAGTGTCTACCTCAACTGGCAATTTTAATCTAAGTGAGAAGCAATGATTTTACACTATATTGACAACAATGATTTCTTGTTTCATTTCACATATTTCAGTGAAACTTTCTAAAGAAGAAATTAGCATTTCCAAATGCGAACTTACTTCACACTGCTCAAGAACACGAACGACGTTCGCTATTTATTTCTACTAGGGTTAAGGACGAGATGCTATACTTCCAAACCTCTAGAATCAGTACATAAGGCTTCGCCGCGTCAGCTGCACAACCTCATGAATTATGGTTACTAACTTTTGTCAATCCATGACAGAGTATACCTTTATTATAACCTTGGCAGAGGCGGATCTCTGGAGTGGTGGAAAATTGGCAAGGAGAGTTACAGATCGGGGAGGGAGAGGCGGCGGGAGAGAGAAGATTGAGAGGCGAGAGTAGGGAGACCGAGAGGGAGATGAGAGAGAGAGAAAGAGAGATAGTCGATGCACAGGAGAAAATAGGGTTTAGAGCAAAAGGCATTGAGGAGAAAATAACCGTGATGTCACGCGTTTGCTGCGACTGGTAGTGGGTAAAAACAATAGGGCAGGGACGGAAGAAAGTACTATTATAGTATTACTATATACGAACCATTCAATTATACTCGAGCTAATTTTACTAGACACTACCATCTCATAATTACCATCTCACGTACGTAAATCAATGAATCTATTTCTCTCTCTACTGTTCCTCCCCTCCCATTTCTCTCTCACCCTCTGCGGCCTCCTCCCTCATTAACTCTTCTCTCTCCCTTCATAACTCTTCTCTCGCTGCTCGATCTCCTCCCTTCTACGACCGGACAGTGGCAGATCTTGAATTGTGAACACAAAGAACAGGCGGCGCTTCAGCAGAGATGCTTAATTGCACTGGATTTTGGGGTGTTCATATAGAGGTTCAGCAGAGATGCTCAACTGCATGGATTTCTCAAGGATTAATGGTTCAATTTTAGCAGTTTTGGTTGTTCACGGCTTTGTTCAGAAGCAGATATTTGCCTTGTCATTCAAATTTTTTGATATTTAATTCTGTTTCTGCGGTGACAAAATTTCTGGATGCCTTTCTCAAAATTGTGAACAAAAAGGAGCGAGCATAGCTATACAGAGGCCTAGTTCTCTGAATGGAATGAATTGTTGATTTTGGAAATGAGACAAATTTGAATGAGAATTGAGTTTCTCATTATGTTGGAAAAATCAAGGGTAATACCAAAAGGCCTGATCAACTTACGGTTTACTCTGTAATGAGCTGAAAGGTTGTGAATATTCATGAATGAATTTAATAAGCAGAAGGAAACGTATCTAATATGTTAGATACATTGAAATGTTTCTACAATGAATCTAATTTGTTAGATACATTGAAACGTATGTACAATGAATTTGCTATGCACCTATTCAGTTAGACCAAAGAATTTTCCACCTATAAATAGTGGCTCATTTTCAAGCATTTGACACCCAATTCAGAAACATTCTTCTTGAGTTTCTTAAGCCTCCTTTATCTCTTTTACTTGGTGTTCATCATTCCTCTCTGTTCTAGTTCGTGGTGAGGCTATTTCGTGCAAAACAGACTTCACGTATCCATTGTATCATAGGAAACAGTTGTCTAGTTATGAAAGATTATCTGCCCGGGCCTAGCCAGAAACTCACTTTCGTGCTATGCATTCCAGAATCGGAATCTCTAGCCAGGCCTAGACGCTAGCACAATGGCTATTCCAACCCTTTTGAAATAACATCGCACAGGATCTGGGTTTGCACTTATTCAATTTACCACGCAACAAAAATTCTTAATAAAAGCGGAAGAATAAGAATTACCAATTGAAGCGTATACACAGTTGATTCTCTTGTATGCCTCAATACTTTGCTTGTATGTTGTGTGGGCATCAATCTAACTAGCAATTTGATCAGCTAATCACCACAATCCACCTGCCGTAAAAAATTCTGCAGCTCGTCACCGTCTGAATTTTAACCGTCGCCGCAGCCGAATTTCTCCTGCCATCGCCGCCTGCCTGAATTAACCACCGACCGTCGCCTGAGATTATGCTAGAGGGAGAAAAACATTTTCTCTCTCTAGAATTTCTCTCTCTAAGTTTTCTTGTCTTGAAAACTTATGAATTGTATGTATTGAATAGCTAATCCCTTGTCTATATATAGAGTTACAAGAGAGACCCCAAGTTGGTTTAGGATTGGCCTTCCTACTGGGTTTCTGTTTCCTTCCATCCTGTTCCTCGACTGATACACATCCAACTGATACAGGGATTCACTTATTCCAATCCAGTTCCTGATATGATTCACAATCAACTGATACAGGGATTCACTTATCCCAAACCAGTTCCTGTTATGATTCACAACCAACTTATACAGGGATTCACTTATCCCAAACCAGTTCCTGGTATGATTCACAACCAAATGACACAAGAATTAATTAATTACTTAATTAATTAAATCTACCTTTGTCAATAACCCAATACATAATTAATCGTACCACTAACGGATTAATTATGGCACTACCATCCAACACCAGAATTGCTTCCTGAAAAACTTAATTAATTTATTCATAATCTCTCCACATCAAAGATATAGTGCTCGTTAATATATTAATTTACTGATAAATTAATTAATTAACCTCTTTAATTGCGAGACTAGTACCACTCGACCTTTTTACTATACCGGACATAAGTCCACCAGCCGAGTTTAGTATAATAAACTTTACGAGCTCATCTCGGGAGCACCATCACCCTGGATGCACCTGTACATGGTTTTATTTCGACAAGCAGTAGCACACCAAGCAACTAAACATGCGCACTCAACCTACCGAGAATATTGGCCACAATTGACCTCACCCATTGGCAGATCAAAGTACACTATGTCTAATCCTCATGCTCGTTCGAGTCTTGGGATTAAGAGATAGAATACCAAGAACGATTTGTCTATTAAATCAGTACAAGACAAATCATTCCTAACGGGTCAAGTTCAATACGCCCTGGGCATATCTATATGATCAACTAGTTTAGACAAACAAATTATCCGAATCACGCAATAACCTAAACCGACAGTTTGTCCAAAGCTGTCTCGGTTACGAACCTCATTTATATATTATGTCTTTCAACCAATGATGAGATCTACTGTGTCACACAAGACACCTCATCATCTAACTACATAATATAAATGGACAAATAATGCACAACTAGATATAACCAAAACATAAATCGATATATTTACTGGGAAAATGTACAATACAAGCATAGTTTATGTATTCAACTTCAACAATCTCCCACTAATACTTAAGCTGTGGTTTAAGTATACATCTACATACAACCCCTACATACTCTGCTACTATATATCTAGAAAAATTGTCATGGCTCTCCTAAGTATCTGATTCCCATGCCTTCCACGTGAGCCTCAAAGACTTTTGAAGTCAATGTCTTCCTGAATGGATCTGCAAGGTTATCCTCTGATGCTATCTTAGCCACGACCACGTCTTCCCTCTTGACGATGTCTCGTATCGTGTGGTACTTGCGCTGCATATGTTTGCTACTGCACCATTGTTATCACAATACACTGTGATAGACTTCTGCAAACCAGGAATCACATCTAAGTCCACTAGGAAGTTCTTGAGCCACACTACTTCCTTCGCTGCCTCTGAGGTGGCAACGTATTCAGCCTCCATGGTAGAGTCCGCCACGCATTCTGCTTGACACTCTACCAAACTATGAATCCACCTCATAGAGTAAACACATACCCTGAGGTAGACTTGCTCTTGTCCCTGTTGCCTTGGAAATCTGAATCTGTGTAACCTCGGGATAACAGCTCAGGCGCCTGAGAGACCAGAACTTGGTCTCTCGTTCTACGTAAATACTTGAGAATGCATTTTACTGCCTCCCAATGAGCTTTCCCGGGGTTACTCTGATATCTGCTTACAATGCCAATGACATAACAGATATCAGGCCTCGGACACAACATGGCATACATGAGACTTGTTACTGCTCAAGCATAAGGAACTGTCTTCATGACCTCTATCTCCTCAACAGTCTTGGAAGACTGTTCTTTATACAGATGCACTCCGTGTCTGAAAGGTAGAAAACTTTTCTTGGAGTTCTGCATGTTAAAACGGGCCAGAATTGTATCTATGTATGAAGTTTGGGAAAACGTTAACGAACATTTCCTACGATCTTGACTTATCTTGATCCCAAGGATATGTCCCGCTTTCCCTAAATCATTCATATCAAACTGCTTGGACAGCCATGCCTTTAAGTCTGATAACACTTTCTTGTTGTTGCCAATCAATAGAATGCCATCTACGTAAAGTGCAAGAAGCACCACTGAGTTTCCATCACATCTGCGGTACACACATTGCTAATCCAGACACTGCGTAAATCCGTAGGACTGGATTACATCATCAAACTGGATATTCCAAGATCTAGATGCCTACTTAAGTCCGTAAATGGACCTCTGAAGCCTGCAAACCTTATGCTCTTGGCCTTTTTCAACGAATCCCTCTGGTTGCTGCATAAAAATAGTTTCCTCAAGACTTCCGTTTAGGAAAGCTGTCTTGACATCCATCTGCCAAATCTCATAGTCTAAATGAGCAGCTATGGCCAAGAGAATTCAGATCGACTTAAGCATGGCTATCGGGGAGAAGGTTTTCTCATAATCGATTCCCTATTTCTGAGTATACCCCTTCGCCAGCCTAGCTTTAAAGGTTTTCACCTTCCTGTCAGGTCCTCTCTTACGTTTGTAGACCCACTTGTATCCAATGGGCTTGAACCCATTAGGCAGGTCCACAAGCTCCCAGACTTGATTGTGGTCCATTGACCCCATCTCGGATATCATTGCCTTAAGCCAAGCTTTGCATCTTTATCTTAGAGAGCCTCATTGTAGTTAACCGAGTCAGGTTTAGGCGCGCCTGGGACTAGGTCTGAGGCCTCTCCCACGCCAATGAACCTATTGGGCTGTCTTACAACCCTTCCACTATGACGAGGCACCACCTGTGTAGGCACATCATCTGTGATCTCATGTGCAATGTGTGGTGTATTAGGATTAGCAGTTTGTCATCTAAGCTCTTCTAGTATTATCTCACTCTTGGGCTTGTGGTCTAAGACATAGTCCTTTTCCAAAAATCTAGCGTTGGTACTAACCACCACCTTCTGATCTTTAGGACTATAAAACAGACCACCTTTCGTTCCCCTAGGATATTATACAAACAGCATTAATTTAGTTCTCGCATCTAACATAGCCGTATCTGCCTTAAGCACATATGCTGGGCAACCCCAAATTCTGAGATGTCTTAGACTGGGCTTGCGCCCATTCCACAACTCTAATGGGGTTGAAGGCACGATTTTAAATGGTACAAGATTAAGAATATACACCTCCGTTTCTAAGGCATATCCCCATAATGAACTTGGCAAATCACTATAGCTCATCATAGACCTAACCATTTCCATGAGAGTCCGATTCCTCCTTTCTGCTACACCGTTCTACTGTGGCGTGCCAGGTGCAGACAACTGAGACTGAATTCCGACCTCAATGAGGTATTCTCGAAATTCATGGGACAGGTACTCCCCACCATGATCTGAACGCAGTGTCTTGATACTCTTACCATGATACTTCTCCACATCTGCCCGAAACTCTTTGAACTTGCCAAAACATTCGGACTTGTGACGCATTAGGTAAATGTACCCGTACCTTGAGTAGTCATCCGTGAACGTCACGAAATACTCGAACCCACCTCGTGCTTGGACCGATATTGGTCCACACAAGTCAGAATGAATTAACTCCAATACTTCTTTAGCTCTATAACCTTTTGCTTTAAAAGGTCTCTTGGTCATCTTACCCTCCAAGCAAGACTCGCAGGTTGAATAACTGTCAATCTCTAATGAACCTAAAGGTCCATCATTGACCAACCTCTGAATCCTACAAAGGTCTATATTACCTAGCCTGAGAGGCCAAAGATAGGTTTGATTCATTTCAGAAGGTTTCTTCCTCTTATTAGTGTTAGATAAAGAGCTATCTATTTCTATGTTTTGCACAACAAGGGAATTAGAGTTAACCACAAATAAATTGTCAGCCAATGAACCAAAACAAATAAGTTTCCCATTTCTTCTAATAAATACAGACTCATCAGAAAAAACAAACTTATAACCATTCTTCAAGAGTTTAGAAACCAAAATAAGGTTCTTTCTAAAACTCGGTACATAAAGACAATTAACTAACTCTAATATACAATTTTTGAAATTTAAATTGACAACTCCCACTGCTTCTAATGACAATCTTGTAGTGTCACCCATGTAGATGTCCAGCTCACCCTCTCTAAGCTTCCGGGTTACTTGGAACCCCTGCAAAGAATTACAAACATGATCAGTGGCGCCTGAATCCACACACCAAGTATCTGTGGGAATCACCGCTAAACGTGTCTCAGTAATTAGGGCAGAAACTATCGTACCTTTAAGCTTTGAACAATTCACTTTCCAGTGTCCCATTTTACCGCACTTGAAGTACTTGCCTTTGGGCTTGCTCCTCTTTGCGATCTCGGGCTTCGCAGCAAGTTTCTTGGCATTCTTCTTCTTCTTCTTCTTCTTGCCTTAGGCGTAGAAGAAGAACCTGAAGCCTTTACTGTGACCAAAGCTTGCTTCTCCTCGTGAAAGATGCCTTCGACCGCCACCAAATTAGTTAAGAGCTCGGGTAGAGTGTAGACTCTTTGGTTCATGTTGTAATTGACCCGAAACTGCTCAAAACAAAAGGGTAGACTCTGGAGGATAATATCTATCTGACTTTCTGGGTCGATTTCTCCTCCTAACACCTCTATCTCATTGATGTGACTGATCATGTGTAGCACATGATCTCTCACAGATCCGCCTTCAGCCATCTTTGAGTTCATAACTTCCTCATGGCTGCTTGCCTAGCAGTCCTGCCTTGATGCGGGAACATCTCTCTCAGGTGAGCCATCATGTTGAAGGCAGAGACCATGGGATGAAGCTGATGTTGCAGCACATTTGACACAGAGGCCAAAATATAGCACCGCGCCATCTCATCCACTTTTCTCCATCGGGCATAGGCATCCCTATCCTCTTGATGAGAGTTCTCATCAGGCACGTCTGGGCATACTTTGTGAGCACAAACTTATACTGCTCAGCCGTCAGGACAATGTCCAAGTTACGACTCCAATCGACATAATTGGTTCCAGTTAATTTATTGTCTTTCAAAATAGTAGCTAAGGGGTTAAATGCCATATTGATAAAACTGTAAAATTAACAAACAGACAATGTTTCAGTTATTAACCTAGAATTTCGAAAACATAACATTCTATTAATTATTGACTTCCCTCAAAACAATAATTATAATTCACCAACATCTCATTCACCGGGATTCTCGCAAGCCATGTAGTGTGGACGTTTACTCTAACCCACATTCGTTTGAGAAGAACCAAGTTCATTAACTACACTATCTAACCAAATGATCTATTGATCAATGTAGCTAATAGTCGGTGCTTTTAGCAGTACAAATAAGCAGCGTAACCTCTTGGGAGGAATACTGCAGATCGTACACTAAGTGTATGCCATTACGTGACTTCTTAGTTTGTTACCTCAAGATAGTTCGCCTCAGATGGAGAGGGTGTCGCATTTCTCCTAGTTAAACTTACTATAGTCATCTTACTCAGAAATTCATAATCTAGCGATCTCGGGGCTGAACTCATCCGAATGGAGGAATGCCCTAATGCCAACGCGCAAGCCCACCCACATCGCATATGAACTCGTAATGGTGGCCATGGGAATATTAAACCAACCCGCTCCCACTTAGATTTCCAAATTGAGGGTTTTTCCAGTTTTAACATGCAATTAACTAACCCTAAGTTATATGCAACCATAAAACCAACATGCTTTAAAATCATGCATCTAAAATACAGCATAAAAATTAAAATAATAAATACGAAAAATCAATTTCCCATCATGGTTTTAATCGCTTCCATCTTCTGCCTTGATCTCGTGTCACGCCACGCAACTCGATGGATTGAGTCTTGATATTGAAAAATGAAAACTGGAGAAAAAGGGCCAAAAATGCGACCCGAACTGGCCACACGCGCGCAACACGCCCAAGGGCGTGCGGCCTAGCAGCGCGCAGCAGGCCTACTGTGCCGTGCGGCAGCGGTGCTGCCATCGGTGATTGCCGGTGGTGGCTCCTGTCGGCGAGTCGTCGCTGGCGCTGCCCCCTGCCACCTATTCCTCCTTCGGTTCTTCTCACGCTATTTGGTTTTCTTGCAATTCGTTCTGGGTTTTTCTGGGTTTTTACGAATTAACGATAACCCAAAACCCACGAATTCAAGTTGCCCACCATAACACTTTCGATTACAAAACATTAATTCTCCTACTACAAGGCTTTCTAGGAAAATTAAGTAATCAAAATTACATAGAAAAAATCCTACTACAGATTTGATCGAATCCTACACTGTTTCCAGCACGTGGTTATACTATTACAAACATTCATAATAAAATCAAATCTGGACATATCCCGGAGTTTAATTAAAACCCATACAAACGTAACCATAATAGTCGGGATTTCTTAACCACCAACAAATAAAACCATGTAATAAATCGAACAAGCACAAAACCCAAAACTAGGCTTTGATACCAATTGAAAGATTATCTGCCCGGGCCTAGCCAGAAACTCACTTTCGTGCTATGCATTCCAGAATTGGAATCTCTGGCCAGGCCTAGACGCTAGCACAATCGCTATTCCAACCCTTTTGAAATAACATTGCACAGGATCTGGGTTTGCACTTATTCAATTTACCAAGCAACAAAAATTCTTAATAAAAGCGGAAGAATAAGAATTACCTATTGAAGCGTATACCCAGGTGATTCTCTTGTATGCCTCAAGACTTTGCTTGTATGCTGTGTGGGCAGCAATATAACTAGCAATTTGATCAACTAATCACCACAATCCACCTGCCAGAAAAAATTCTGCAGCTCGTCGTTGCCTGAATTTCAACCGTCGCCGCCGCCGGATTTCTCCTGCCACAGCAGCCTACCGGAATTAACCACCGACCGCCGCCTGGGACAATAACCGGCTGCCTGAGATTATGCAAGATGGAGAAAAATGTTTTCTCTCTCTAGACTTTCTCTCTCTAAGTTTTCTTGTCTTGAAAACTTATGAATTGTATGTCTTGAATAGCTAATCCCTTGTCTATAAATAGAGTTATAAGAGAGACCCCAAGTTGGTTTAGAATTGGCCTTCCTACTGAGTTTTTGTTTCCTTCAATCCTATTCCTGGACTGGTCCACATCCAACTGATACAGGGATTTACTTATCCCAAACCAGTTCCTGGTATGATTCACAACCAACTGATACAGGGATTTACTTATCCCAAACCAGTTCCTGGTATGATTCACAGCCAACTGACACAAGGATTAATTAATTACTTAATTAATTAAATCTACCTTTTTCAATAACCCAATACATAATTAACCGTACCACTAACGGATTAATTATGGCACTACCATCCTACACCAAAATTGCTTTCAGAACAACTTAATTAATTTATTCATAATCTCTCCACATCAAAGATATAGTGCTCGTTAATATATTAATTTACTGATAAATTAATTAATTGACCTCTTTAATTCTGAGACTAGTACCACTCGACCTTTTTATTATACCGGACATAAGTCCACCGACCAGGTTTAGTATATTAAACTTTACGAGCTCATATCGGGAACACCATCACCCTGGATGCACCGGTACATGGTTTCCTTTCGACAAGCAGCAGCACACCAAGCAACTAAACACGTGCACCCAACCTACCGAGACTGTTGGCCACAATTGACCTCACCCATTGGTAGATCAAAGTACACTATGTCTAATCTTCATGCCCGCTCGAGTCTAGGGATTAAGAGATAGAATACCAATAACAATTTGTCTATTAAATCAGTACAAGACAAATCATTCCTAACGGGTTAAGTTCAATACACCCCGGGCATATCTATATGATTCAACTAGTTTAGACAAACCAATTATCCAAATCACATAATAACCTAAACCGACAGTTTGGCCAAAGCTGTCTCGGTTACGAACCTCATTTATATATTATGTCTTTCAACCAATGATGAGATCTACTGTGTCACATAAGACACCTCATCATCTAACTACATAATATGAATGGACAAATAATGCACAACTAGATATAACCAAAACATAAATTGATATATTTACTGGGAAAATGTACAATACAAGCATAGCTTATGTATTCAACTCCAACAAGTTAACCTCTGGCACGGTGTGATAGGGCAAAACTGTTTTAAGAAAAATGTGTTTTCACGTGCCTCGGACGTTTTCTTCTCCTATCTATTTGCTATTGACCATCACAAATACTACCAATTTTTTCAATAATCTTAAAACAGTTTTTTGTTTGTATTTCTGATGGCAATAAAAGTTTCTGGATTTGGTGAAAGTCCACAAGATAATACAACTCTGATGAAGGGATTCAAAGTCAATCAAGATCTACCTAAGGAATATCATCTTCGAAGATGGGTTGATGAACATCGAGAGATTGAGGTTAAGTTAGAATGGATTGATGTTCCTAGTTCCAGAGGATCTTTGATGGATATGAATATTGGAATGGAGAAATTCAATTTCTCTATGAAGGTATGACATTCAAGTTGATAGTGCAATACATGATTATGATTGGCAATATGCATGAAAATATGTTTGGCTAAGTGATATGATTGTTATCAAATTTGGGGTTGGTGGAAATCATTGAGTTACATTTTATGTTTGTTCTCTTTATTGATATTTAAAGGTGGATTCAAATTTTCCCTATTTAATCTCGTTTTAATTTTGAAAAAAATAATAATAAATGGCAGCATGTTTAATTTGTATTAGTTTGGCTGCATTTTTCACAAAATTAAATTGATATGGAAATTAAAGTTTCGGTTTTGGAAATTGAAGTAGCGGTGATTTCATGCTAAAACCGAGAGTTAAAGGATAGTTTTAGGTTTCAATTTAATTCCTCCAATTTGGAGTCATTCCAAAACCGAAGGATTAGCAAAATGGATGCCAAAATTGAAAGGTATCAATTTGGAAACTGATGGCTTGGTTCAAGTGATGAAATTTAAGGCCACCTTATTTAATTTACCATTATAGGAGTTTAAATTGAGGTTTAGCTGCAGTTTCATGTTTTGGATTAATTTCCCAAAAAAAATGAAAAAAAAAAATTGAAGATTGAATTTTGGTTTTTCAAATTGATGTCTCCAAAATCGACTTGGAGATTAATGCCCAAAATCTGTAAATGGACTAGTGGTTTTGTGAAACCAAATTTGCATGTCAAACACCAAATTTAATGGGCTTTTTATTGGCATTGGTTTTGAAGTTTAAGCTTTGGTGTGTAACCTATAAATTGACGGTTACCAAAATGGCTGGATTTATTGCTTGCTAATGAAATTTATTAAGGAATTAATTTGGTGATTAATTCTATTTTTACCCTATAGCCTATAAATAGTCTGTAAGGATTATTGGAGAATAGTTTCAGTTTTAATTGGAAGGACCATTTGATTTGAATTAATTAATTCAAAGATTGGTTGAATAATGCCAAAACCAAAATGTGAAGGTTTGGCTGCATTGATGACATCACTTTGAATAATGCCAAAATTGAAATTTTGCTGTATCAGGTTTGGTGTTTGGAAATCTTTCGAGTAAATGAAAGAAAACTGATGACTTAATGCCTTATAAAGTCATGAATCGGTAGGAAGACTTAATCTTTTGATTAATTCTATGATTTTATGCTAAGTAGTATTGAAGTGCTCATTCTATGTATTTTGATTATGCATTTGTACATGCTAAAATGTGATATGATGTATGAACCATGAGAATTGTGGAAAATTTGTCGCATAGGTGAATATGAAAATTATGAAGAACTCTTCTTGTGCTATGAAAGAGTTGAGAAAGAACAACATTATGTTGATTCTTTGGTCCAAACCTCGTGGTGGCAATGGACACATCTATGAGTACAAATAGATAAACGGGATGTGAGAGACTTGTTTCCTACGATAAGGTTCTTTATGATATTAAGAAGTGAATAACGTTGTGAGTGAACCACCTTTTAGGTGACTTCTTCACACAATATAGATTTGTCTACAAATTGCCTACACATATTCATTTCAATAAAAATCTGAACATGAAAAAGGGACAAGTGAGATATTCTCAATAAGGGTTCATTATTCTCGATAATGCATCTTTTGAGATATATTTTTTATGAAGAGATTTTATTCTTTATAAGATCGAGGTTGAGTGTCAACTCGATACAAGAATTCATAAACTGAATAGTGGTACAAGTGGTGAGTGAGACACCAATTGGTGATTTCTTTACACACCATAGAGTTATCTATGAAGTGTCTAGCATAGTTACCTCTATATGATGAAAATATGAAATGAAAATCGCATAATGAAAGAAATGTCAAATGTGATATTTCCTGAGTTTAACAAGACTTACCAAATGTGGGGGGACAATTTCTTGTTAAACGAACACTTTTAATGTAAGATATCTTTAAAATAAAAGAGACCACCTTATAAATACATGCAAGTGTGGGGGTCGTCATATGAGGAGTGCAAAAGGTATTTCTGAGATTTGTCTTGCAAATTTAACAATATTTGCTAGAGGCTATAAAGATTAAGTCCTCTGTGATGGATTGAATATTTATAATCTATGACTCGAACATGGTTGTGTACGTGGTTCAAAACCTTGAACACAAACACAACAACGAGTCAAATGGGAAAGTCAATGATGAATTTATGACTTTCTGAGTTGGATCTTTTCAGAAGAATCCATGCGGAAAAAATGATTATATATTAAAGAATCATAGCTGGGTGTTAATGGATTTCCCATATATGAGAAAAGTAAATAAGAAATACCGTGCTTAGATTACTTTGATAGAATTATCTCCCGATGAGATAAAATTTTATAACAAGTGATAATTGGTATCATACACTTATGAAGTGTGAAATATTCATAAAATGATGGTTCATTTAAAGGAAAACTAGATATTGAATCCTGTGTAGAATCTAGATGTTGAACTATGTGTGGAGCAAACCTGAGGGTTTCGAAGTCCAGATACCACAAACGAAGTCGAGAAATTGGTAAGGTCTCTTATTTTCTTGCATAAGACAATCAAATTTCGTTGGGTATGAGAAATAGACATAAGACTGCTTAGTCTTGTAATGTCTATGTGTGAATAACATACTCATTGATAGAAATGGAAATTGGTATGTGTTACCTATAACATGTTAAATTTAAAGTTTGACATGTTGAATTTGCTGATTTCATTTTATAGGATGAAGTTATATGAATAGCAAATGGTCTTGTTTTGAGTCAATCTCATCACAAAGACAAAACTCTTGTAGAGTTTAAATGGAAATGACTCTGGAATTGAAAAAACACCATTAGATAACAGCTCCAATTATCTATAAATCATGGAGAGAGTATTTCTCAAGTAGAATACTCCAGAATTATAAGGAGTTTGATGTATCTAATGAATTATTCTATACCAGATATTGCTTATGCGGTAAGCAAATTAAGTTCATATACGAGTAAACCAGGAAATGAGCACTGAAATGCCATAATTATAGTACTAAGGTACTTAAGGTTTACTCGTGACTATGAATTTCATTATACCAAATATCATGTTGTGCTTGAAGAATTTAAAAATTCGAATTGGATATCTGATATAAAGGACTCAACGTGCACAAGTGGCTATATGTTCACAGTAGCTGGTGCAGTTGTGTCATGGGAATCCTCAAAATAGACAGTGATCGCTAGATCAATGATGAAATCCAAGTTTATTGAACTTGATTAATGTGGAGAAGGAGCTGAATGACTTCAGCATTTCTTAGAGGATATTCCAAATTGGGGAAGAACCTGTGCCACCTATTTGTATACATTTTGATAACCAATCTGCGGTTGGAAGGGCACAGAGTACTATGTACAATGGTAAATCAAGACATATTCGTCGTCGACATAATACCATTCGACAACTACTCTCTACAGGGGTTATATCAATTGATTTTGTAAGATCAAAGGATAACATTGCGGATCCGCTAACCAAAGGGTTAAATAGAGAGACGGTTGAGAGATTGACAAGAGGAATGGGTGTAAAGCCAGTGGAAAGGAATAGTTTTTGAAGGAAAACCCAACCTAGTTGACTGGAGATCCCAAGATCTAGGTTCAAAAGGGACAACCTACTTAAAGACCAAGTACGGTCACTGTGGGGGTATTCAAACCTCATTAACCACATTCCTGTCAATGAACCGTGATTGATGAATTCAGGATAGCAAGTGTTTGCTTTAATGACTCTTAAGGGAAGTAATCGTGATTTACTTTAGATTTAAGCAGTCACCTATGTGAGAGAGAAGTGGGGCCACTTCAAAGGAGAATTGGTTAGGCTCAATTATTTAGCAATCTCGCAAAACCAGGGTGTGTCCATGGCCATAATGAACAAAACCATGAGAATAGAACATTTATAAGGGGGGTTTCTGTGTACTGTACGTGGGACTCTATTACACTATATAACAGGACAGTTAAAGGATATCATATCTACTGGCCAGCTAATAATGCAAGCGTACTTTACAAGGGGGAAGTTCAAAGGTGCTGACACCTACTTTCTCTATGCAGAAATCAGATGATGAACATTTTCCTCCAATTCAAATCAATATCTCATTCATGTGGGGGATTGTCGGAAATATGACGAATTTGAATGAGAATTGAGTTTCTCATTATGTTTGAAAAATCAAGGGCAATACCAAAAGGCCTGATCAACCTACGGTTTACTCTGTAATTAGCTAAAAGATTGTGAATATTCATGAATGAATTTAATAAGCAGAAGGAAATGTATATAATATGTTAGATACATTGAAATGTTTCTACAATGAATCTAATTTGTTAGATACATTGAAACGTATGTACAATGAATCTGTTATGCACCTATTCAGTTAGACTAAAGAATTTTTCACCTATAAATAGTGGCTCATTTTTAAGCATTTGGCACCCAATTTAGAAACATTCTTTTTGAGTTTCTTAAGCCTCCTTTATCTCTTTTTCTTGGTGTTCATCATTCCTCTCTGTTCTAGTTCGTGGTGAGGCTGTTTCGTGCAAAATAGACTTCACGTATCCGTTGTATTATGGGAAACAGTTGTCCAGTTAACCTCTAGCACAGTGTGAGGGGGCAAAACTGTTTTAAGGAAAAGGTGTTTTCACGTGCCTCGGACGTTTCCTTCTCCTATCTATTTGCTATTGACCATCACAAATATTACCAATTTTTCCAACAGTTGAATATTTCTGGAGGGTTTGGTTTGAGAAACAGACTTATTGTGCCAACACACCATATCTTGCAACTAACAAAGATTGAGCGACGAACACGCCATTCGTTCTTAACAATTGTTTGTATACTTTTGGTGCCAACAAGAATATGTAAAAAAGTCGTGCTTTACTGTATAGGTATACTGAATCTCTGAAGATGATAAATTTCTTGCTTTAATGCATCAAGAATTACTGCCCTTTTTCTATACTATTTGTAAAGAATATGGTTTTTACTTGCCATGAGCAAGCTGATGATTACAAAGATTTCATATTTGTTTTGATAGGAAAGAGACTTAAAATTGAAGGCAAATAATCAGGTCAGTGGCAATTTCCCACTTGAGGATGATGTTTTCAATGCCTTAATAGCCTCTGTCTGCAAATAATTTGGTCAAGTCATCCGTCAGTGAAAGACTTTTATATCAATACTTATTAGTTGCAACTCTCTTTTGTTAATATAAATTGATATAAACTCTTATATAAATGATTGATTTATTTGATATAAACCCTCTATTATATGATATAATCTTATAGTGAAACTCATACTAAAAAAAATTATTCATGAAACAAAAATTGTATATGATATAAACCTATTATACATTATATAAATTGATGTTCTGTTTGATATAAATCCCTCTTTTTATTGATATAAACCTACTTAAACATGTATAAACTTTTATAATAAAACACACTATTCTATATCATATAAACCTATGTTATATATTATATAAATTGAGGTTTTATTTAATATAAACTCATTTTTTTTGTTGATATAATACACCACTTTCATATTGCGAAATTCAAAGAATCAAAGAGTTTATCAAATTTAGTAATCACTAAATGATGTATAAGATATAAAACGTCATTTTATCACTAATATAAAACATTGTTATATTGATAAAAATACACGTATTAAGTTATATAAACTCGTGTTCTAAATGATATAATCAAATATTTACTCTTCGTATATACATATACAACTTTATGAAACAATTGAACACATTATATAACCCCTTATTATATTGATATAAACACATGCTCTACGTGATATAAACTCATGTGATACCACTTTTATGCAGCAACCAGAGGGATTCATTGAAAAAGGCAAATAGCATAAGGTTTGCAGGCTTAAGAGGTCCATTTACTGACTTAAGCAGGCATCCAGATCTTGGAACATCCGGTTTGATGAGATAATCCAGTCCATTGGATTTACTCAGTGTCCGGATGAGCAATGTGTGTATCGCAGTCGTGATGGAAACTCAGTGGTGTTTCTTGTGCTTTACGTAGATGACATTCTATTGATTGGCAACAACAAAAAAGTGTTATCAGATGTAAAGGTATGACTGTCCAAGCAGTTTGATATGAAGGACTTAGGGGAAGCGGGACATATCCTTGGGATTAAGATAATTCGAGATCGTAGGAAACGTTCATTAATGCTCTCCCAAGCCTCGTACATAGACACGATTCTGGCCCGTTTTAACATGCAGAACTCCAAGAAAGGTTTTCTACCTTTCAGACATGGAGTGTATCTATCTAAGGAACAGTCCCCTAAGACTGTTGAGGAGATAGAGGCCATGAAGACAGTTCCTTATGCTTCGGCAGTAGGAAGTCTCATTATACCATGTACCGGTGCGTCCGGGGTGATGGTGCTCCCGAGATGAGCTCGTAAAGTTTATTATACTAAACCCGGTACGTAGACTTATGTCCGGTATAGTAAAAAGGTCGAGTGGTACTAGTCTCAGAATTAAAGAGGTTAATTAATTAATTTTTCAGTAAATTAATATATTAACGAGCACTATATCTTTGATGTGGGGAGATTATGAATATAATTTAATTAAGTTGTTCCGGAAGCAATTCTGGTGTAGGACGGTAGTGCCAAAATTAATCCGTTAGTGGTACGATTAATTTTGTAATGGGTTAATTGAATAGGTAGAATTAATTAATTGATTAATTATTCCTAAGGGTTAATTGAGTAATTAACAAAGTGGAATTATTTAATTAATTAATTAAGTCTTAAGTTTCAAATGGAATTAGGAAGGAAATCTAGTAGGATTTGGTTTATCCTATCAGATTGGTTACCTAATTGGATTTAGAAACTAATTAATTATCTAAACCCATTAGGAAGACCAATCCTAAACCAACTTGGGGTCTCTCTTTTAACTCTATAGATAGATAAGGGATTTTCTATTCAAGACATACAATTCCATAAGTTTTCAAGACAAGAAAACTAGAGAGATAAAATCCTAGAGAGAGAAATTAATTTTCACTCCTGAAGTCGGATTTTAGTGAGAGAAAGTGCAGCTGGTTTTCTCTCCCATTGGCCAAATTTTTGGCTTGTTTTTTACCAGCTGTGCACAGTTTTCTCTCTCTCCGGGCGGTGTGTTTACAGTACGTGCCAGGTGCTGTGATGCTAGAATTTTCTAGCTGGTGGATTGTAGTGATTAGCTGATCGATTGACTTTTAGTTCGTTGCCCACACAACGTGAAGCCAAAGTCTTGAGGCATACAAGAGAATCACCTGAGTACACGCTTCAAAGGTACTTTTCTAAGATTTCGCTTTAATTAGAAATTTTTGTTGCGTGGTAAATCGAGCAAGTACAAATCCAGATCCTATGTGGCAATCCTTTCATATAGTTCATTATTTATTTTAATTGCTTATGTATTTGCTTATTTTACTTATTTGTTAATTACATTAATTTTGTTTTGTATTTATTAATTTTAATTGATTTAGATTATTAATTGCATTAACTAGCACCATGTCCAAAAATACCTAGCATCACGTCCAAAAAAAAAAAAAAAAACTTGAACACAGTTCAAAAAAACATAGCACCACGCACACGAATCAACAATCAAGACGGCCACAACCACTTATCACCACATCCAGGACAACTACATTGAATTAATTGATTTAATTTTAAATTGAATTAATTTGTTATTTACTTGTTTATTTTAAGTTGTTTAGTTAATTTATATATTATTTATATGAGTTTTATACTTTGTCAATTTTGTTCACCCTAGGAAGCGCGTGAAGCAGGATCGGAGTTGCTTAGTTACAGGGCCCGTTGAGGGGGGCCCTATATATGATAGTTTGATCCCTAATTTTTTAGGGCATGTGGTATCTAGGTATTGGCAGGCGGGGGTGCATACCAGATACCACCTTAGATGCCACAATAGGGGTAGTATGTATGATATGTTCGAGAGGTGGATTGCATCCATGACGGTAGAGGGTGCACAGATTTTGATCGGGACGGGACTTGGACACCTTCCCCGCATTATGCACCGGAGCATTGATGAGCCTCTTATCAATGCGTTTTTGGAGAGGTGGCAGCCGGATACGAATTCGTTCCACCTCCCATTTGGAGAGACGACCATCCTCCTACACGATGTGTGAGAGATTTTGAGGATTCTAGTAGATGGTCGATTGATCACTGAGGTTACACCGTCTTTCACCATACTATCATGGTCTAGGGGTTTGCTTGAGATTCCTCCAGAGGAGCGACTAGACTGTGATTTGTACAAGAATGGTGGCTTTTTGACGCAGAGAGTGATCGAGAGGTGTATGCAGCATGCCAGGGACGATTCAGATGTGGTCGCTCTTATATGGAGTCTTATTGGGACTTGTCTATTTACAGACAAGAGTTCCAATAAGTTTATGCCAGCCCCTGTAGTACAGGTGAGGAAGGGGATGGATCAGGTTGGACAGGAGGCAAGGGGCACAACGACACTTGCATTCCTGTACCACCATCTAGGGTGCGCGAGTCGCCACGGGACACAGAGTTTCGCTGGATGCATGACTCTGTTACAGTCATGGATTTACGAGCACTTCCCAGATTTCAGACCCCATCCGATGCCCCTCCCATTGCATGGTACATAGGCGCGTACAACGAGGTGGGCCATCGACAGCCACCGTGGTACAGAGCAGCGCCTGAGCTCCATACGCCTAGCGCTGGACGAGATGACCTCGGACATGGTTAGTAAATATTTAGTAAATATAAAAATTATATTTTGGTTTAGTATAAGTTTTATATAGTTTATTATTTAAGTAATTTCAAATAATTTTCAAAGGTTACCTGGATGTCATACGGTCAAGAAGCATAGCGAGGACGCCGAGGACCCTGTACCGAGGACTTATTGCGTACAGGGATCACATTGAGCCGTACATGCCCGATCGATGCGTGCGCCAGCTTGAATATGTTCAGTGGATGCCCGCTCGCTTCATCCGTCCTTGTAGGGATACTTACCGCGGCTACACTGGGAGGCCATATATGGTCAGACACGCCGTGGAGTATGCCGAGTCATCTTGGAAGGAGTTCGGGATGACATCCACAGGGATTTCCCTCATAGGGAGGCAGCCGACCGGTGGGGCTGTTCTTCGCAGTGCGTGTGTGGATGGGTATTTACAGTGGTTTAGAGAGCGTTCACGTTCGCGCGTCTTTCTTGTCGATCCTCAGGCTATTATAGAGCCACGCCGACCCCGTCGTGCCGCCTCATAGCTTGTAAGTATTTATTTTACATTTTAAATTATTTTTTTATTAAATTAAATTCAATTTATTTGCCTCTAATATATTGTTTATATATTTGTAGTGGATGGGTCTGTTTGGATAGCATCATCATGCACTTTTAGATGCAGTGCGGGAGCGAACACTAGATTTGTACACGGAGTTCGCACCTGGAACTGCAAACTTAGAGGATGAGTTTGTCCGATCCATATGATGTGTATTATTTATTATTTGTTTATACGTTGCTTTTATAATTTAGTGTATACTTGAAACATATAATTTATTGTATAATTGAACCATATAATTTATTGTATATTTGATCCATATAATTATTGTATACTTCACCCATATAATTTTTTCTATATTTGAACATTCCACGTCCCAAAAAGATATCTAACCACGTCTATAGCAACTAGCACCTCGTATAAAGAAAACAGCGATATGACCAACATATAAAATACATCAGGTTATTAAATTTTGTTGAAGAACAGCAACTAACTTTAAAAAAAAAAATAAATTTGAAGTTACAAATTTTACTGCAATGATATGAATAATACAACATATTTCACATGACAATATAGATCCTAGCCATCACGTAGTGCAATCCAAGCATTAAATTTAGCTTCCAAATTTCTTGGCCAATCTCCCACACTTTCAGCATGACGCTGATGTTGCCAAACAAAGCTCAACGGTGGGATAGGGCACTCATCGACCACATCTACACGTATGTAATAGTGCCCATTTACATGGGCAAGCACCATAACCCTTTCAGGTTGGGTGTTGGCACTAGAGGAATACAAAAGTAATACAGAATAATTTCCATCTGGACGAGTTCTGCTCAAATGTATTACCAGTGCATTTGCATAAGTGGCGAGCGGGAACAAATCCGTAGGTGTAGCCATCCAATGCTGCTCACCACAGTCTGTGCCTTCAAAACTTACTCGCCTAAGTACCATAGCCACGTGATCACCATCAGGGGGCCTCAACTCCAAAGATTGGAATACACCCCGATACCTGTTCGGATAGCTCGTAATCTCTCTACTCAGTGATCTGCGAGCTAATCTCCAATATTTCTCGTGGCCAAATAGATAAGTAGAAATGACTCAGAAACCACAATGGCCATCCCCAATGACATCTGACCAGCCTGTACAGTAAGGCTGAAAAAATGCTGGCACACAATGAATGTCTCCACCAAAACCTGCCAAGTAATTTTATTTCATGGAATAAACTTAACTACATAATGTATATACATGACCAAAAAATATTTTAAAAAAAATGCAACTACAAAATTGTAATTAAACATAATAAAAATGCTTATTTACCCGTACGTAATGGAGAATGACCATCGGAGCTTGTATGAATGCGGTGTGAGCGACCAGTCAATTGGCCAAATGAACCTGAACGACACTTGCCACGTCGGCCACGTGTCGCTCTCTCTCGTGAGCTCCACTCGCGTATCACAGAATGATGTAATCTACTTGGTGGGTGCCCCCTTTGGGGACCCGACACATCTGGCTCTCCAACACTGGCCATGTCAGGGTACATCTCCTCTACATACGCCCTATTCAACAAACGGGCCAAAAAAGACGGACTGGTAGAGACTGTAGGGACGACAATCTCGTTGAAATACCTTAACAACTAAATATATTAAATGTAACATACTTTAAAAAATTATCAAATGTGATATCAAATGACTATTATTAAAGTTCATATATTTACAATGTACCTGATGTCCTCATCAATGTAATTTGAATCCCCTGTGATGGCACAATGGTCAACCTCTTCCAAAACTCATGTACATGTGGGAGAAGGGGATACTCAGACAATGACTGGGCCTTGAATATATCACAAGTACATGGAATCCCACGTGTTACCTTGGGCACACAGCCACATTGCTCGATTACTGCGCCGGCCAACTTATTCTTTCTTCGAACTTTTTTCCTCACCAACTTCAAACAATGGTGGAACACATACTTGTTCAAATAAAAGTATGGAAATCCCTGCATACTTGTTTGAGTCGTGGAAATGGAAGCCTCGAGCCTCTGTTATAGTGTGAAGTAAAATGAAATGAAATAAAACATTCATAATAAATAGCATTATAATAAAATTTAATGATATGAACTAATAATGAAATAAAAACTTAAACAATTAAATAATTAAACTAACCCGATGTGAGAGTACAAGTGGCTGAGATAGGAGTCGATCTTTGTGAACAAAGTGTCAAGAGAATTGGTGGAAGAATTCAGCTAATCTTTCATAGCAGCATGCGAAGCCTCTACTCTATTAGTGAAAGTATTACCAAAGTGGAGAAATTGATTTGTCCAAGCACGAACAAATTTCTCCTTGTGAATGAGCCATGTAGTCTCAAAATAATCAACAGCCAAAGACCCAATTAGAGAGTACTTAACCTTGAAATTCTGCAATAAATGGTTAAACTCCTCTACAGTCGGAGCCTTAATAATTTTCTTCCACCAGTTTTCATGGATATCACATGCTAAGTTTTTGTTTCTTCTCCCAACATTTTTTTCCAACCACGCATTGACATCACGGCCAATATGCCACAAACATAACAAGTGATGTGAAGCGGGAAAATGATCCTTAATTGGCTATAACAAACCCAACTCCCTATATGTCACAATCACACTAGTTACCAAACTAGCCGGCAGCAAAAATCTCAAGTTCCTCATCACCCAATCGTATCTATCCTTTGTCTCATTTCTAACAATAGCAAATGCAATATTGAAATTCTTATTTGTAGGAGTCATACCTACCATCTCGATGACAGGCATTTGGTACTTGTTGGTCTTGTAGGTAGAATCAATCCCCACCACCTAATACCATCTGTGGAACATCTGAATTGAGGTTGGATGTGCAAAGAAGACATGTGTGATCTCATCAGTGTTCGCATTCTTCAGAATCTTGACATAATACTGCTTCTCCTCAGCCAAATGCATAAATTGCTGCCCAATATTTCTACCTGCCAACCCAGCTGTCTTCATCTCTCCTTTCAAATTGTACACTGATTTGATTGGTATGTGGGAGTCGGGAAACTGTTTATTAACAGCTTCCCAAACACACTTTGGCTTCACATTCACCCCATGCATTAATTCAGCAACAGTCTTTGACTCTTTAGTAAAATGGCTCAACTGTCTGTGCCCATATGGATGTATTATACCTGTAAATCCCATTTAATTAATAATTCATAAATACTAAACATCAATAAACTTAATTACTATTATGCGAAAATAATGTAATACCAGTGTGATTGTGAGTTTACGCTGCTCCTGGATTTGTATAAACCTTGTGACGTCCCAGGTCAATTCTCTTACAGGCAACCTGAAGGGGCAATTAGTGCCGCTCCTTCTTGTATTCTTCCGTCTGGTTGGGAGAGGGGCTTTAGTAGGATCTCTCCATCGCTTGCACGAAAAGTAGTACGAGGCAAATCCTTGATTACCCCCTCTCTTTGTAATGAGGAACTTAAGCCTCTTAGCTATTTTCTGGCAATATTTCAAAGCCTTACTAATAGTGCGAAACTCTCTGTCAATCTGAAAATAACCACTCAAATCTGCGCCAGGTTCAAGTTCCACCGCCTCTCCTTGAGCATGATCCGCCTCATTATCATCTTCATCCGCCTCTTCATCATCCTCTTCATCCTCATAAACCTCCTCATCCTCGTACTCATCATCGTCATCTTGTATGTTATACACACATAAATGAAAACTAAACACTTTTAATATTTAATTATACAAAAATACAGTCAAAATTACATACGCAACAGTATAAACGAAACATTTTAACTATTATCATAAAAAAAAGGAATTCTTACAATTATTTCTACCAAAAACATGGCACATTTATGATTCTTACAATAAAAAATGCAATATATTTTACATAATTTATAAATAAAACGCATGATTTCCACGATTCCTTACACAATAAATTCAGCAAGATTTAGTTTTTGTACCAAAAATGCTGAAGATTTATGATTTCAGTACATAAAAACGTAGCGCTTTTCATATAATACATATAAAAAATGCATCACTTTTTACATGACAGAAGTAAAAAACGCAATATTTTTTATATAATAACTGTTTTTAACGCAGCAAAAAAACGATTCAACCATGGCAAAATAGCTAAAGTACAGTGTTTACAGGCTTCCTAATCGTCATTTTGGCGTGTTTCGTACTACATTTTTCCAAGAAAAACAAATTACTTTACGATTTGAAAACTTACCATATCGTGATGCTTCTTGTGCTAAATCTTCTTTCGACGTCAACAAAATGATAGCCCGAATGTTTTTTTAGTTAAGAATTTGTTTTGATTTGTTTTTTGGAAAGTTATTTTGTAGTCAAGTGCTATATTTGACTTCACATTTTTTTCTCCAATTCACTTGAATGTATGTAAACATTTTTGGACGTGTGTACATGTCAAAAACACACTATTTTTACGAGCGAACCATGGTTGAAACGGGAACATTTTAACGATACAATAGCAATACAAACATACCATTTTAACGAGCGAACCATGGTGGAAACATCCAATTTTAATGTTTTCACGACGGATTAATCGTTAAAGTATTACGTTTTTATTAACAGAATCGCACAGATTTGAAACTTCATCCTAGCTAAATTTAAAACGTCAAAAACGTTTTTCTATGCGTTTTCGATTAGGATGCAAAAATATTTTTATGTCGTTTTTTTACAAAAACTTTGTCAAATTTTCAAGAATTTTGTTCATAAGGGCCTTTTGGTCATTTTATAATTATTTTTATTTTTTTTGTGATACAAATAACAAATTTATGATACAAATAGCAAGTCCCGATTTGAAAAAGTGGAGAACATCTCATTAATTGCTATATTGTATTTAAAAGCAACTAGGAGTAGAATGTATTGATCAATAAATCAAATATATTAAATGTCATACACTATGACTTGTGGGCATGGGATATGCAGCCAGTCTGCAACTTTCCACTGGCTTGAGTCCTGCCCTGGTATGATGGGACTGAGTGGTTGAGCTTGATGTTGCTGTATCTTTTGTTCAAAAACACTGAATTGTTCCACCATCTTTAATGTTCAATCATTTTAAACGCTTACGTATTTATACTCTTCTATATACTCCGCCTAACCTGCAAAGCCAAAGCTCCTGAGTTAGGCAAACGAGGAAAGATTGCAATAGAAAAGAACAGAAACCAAACATGAAGGTTGTCCAAAAGAAATAGTGCTTTCACAAAAAGAAAAAACAGGGCACATATTCTTGAATTCTTCCAACCGTTCCAAATCAATTTATTAAATGATAAAAGAAATATATTCTTGAATTGTTATAATTCGAAAAATAAGATTTGTGAACTTATGAACTTTTACTTGGAAAAATTGTCTATAAGGTTCAGTTTTTTCTAGATTATTTGTTAACAAGCTAAACTGTGTTTTTTTTCATGTTTACTTTTAAAAGTTTAATTTTTCTTAGTTTAAACTATTCAAATAATTATTCAATCACAGCTCATAAAACGTAAGCAAAAAAAAAAAAAAAAATCACAAGTAAAAATTGCAATTTTAGTATTTTCTCCTTTCTCTCTCCCAGGCCAAAAAGCTCCGCAAATTATATCCTGTACACACCAATTACATGTGCCTACTACTATATATAGTAAGTTTCGCATGACAGTTGTACACTTACTAAATATAGTAAGTTTCGTCCACGCGTCTTTTTTTTTCCCTCACTGTGACGTAGTTGCTTTGTATTTTGGACGTAATGGACATAGTTGCTTTATATGTTGGAGGTAGCAGGACTTGTTTTTTTTTTTTTTCTCTCGCTGAGACATAGTTGCTTTGTATTTTAGACGTAGCGGACGTAGTTGCTTTGTATGTTAGATGTAGCTGGACTTTTTTTTCTCCTCGCTGAGATGCAGTTGTTTTGTATTTTGAACGTAGCGGACATAGTTGCTTTTTATGTTGGACGTAGCGGGACTTTTTTTTTTCCTCGTTGAGACGTAGTTGTTTAGTATTTTGGACGTAGTTGATTTGTATATTGGACGTAGTATCATGTTTAACAACACGTAGCATGTGAATTTAAGCTGAATTTTTTACAAAGACATCCTGCTAAGTCTCAGAACAACTACTGCTATGTCCCACTACATCTAATAACAACTACCACCACGTCCAACAGCGGAGAGGAATAAGAAGTAACCCATTTCATAGGAAAGTATCAATACCTCACAGAGAACATTTATATATAATATTTCAGAGTAATAGAGCATTATTTGAAGAAGAAAATACAAATATAACATCAATAATACATTACCCAACATCAAATCGTGAAAATAAGGTTTCGTAAATGCATCAAGTGCAGTTTATACTTTATAATGTATTGATTTTTTAAGAAGAATAAGTGTTTTTTCAACGAAGAAGGAGTGATTTTTGAAGATGAAGAAGTGATTTTTGAAGAAGAAGTGATTTTGCCATTGTAGTTAGTGTTGTTCATCGGAAATACAATCGTCGATCTCCGTTGAATCTGTGTTTAGATGAAGATTTGATTGAATGCGGTTTCGAATGGAGTGCGTCGAAGAAGAAGAAGTGATTTTGAAGAAGAAGAAGAAGAAGAAGAAGAAGAAGAAGAAGAAGAAAGTGGGTTTTTGAAGAAGAAGAAGAAAGACGCGTGGATATTACTCTCTTTTAGTGAGAGCGGTGATGTTACTACTATTTACTAGGTACATGTTGTTGGTTTTTGAATACTGAAAAGCATTGCTTGTATGAAAAACTATTTCTCAGTTACATATCGATTGTATTTCTGTATTACGAATTTTTCATTTATATCGTATGTATAGATGATAAGGTGCCGTGTGTAGCACAATAGATCTTATCATTGGATAAATTTATGATATATAAATAACGCTCATAACCGAGACAGTTTGAACATACTGTTGGTTTACGTTATTGTATGATTCAGAAAATTAGTTTGTCTAGACTAATTGAACTATACGAATGTGCCCGGGGCATATTGAGCAGGACCTATTCGGGATCGAATTAACTTGTACTTATCTTCGTAGTTAATTCGAACCTAATATTCTAATCTCTTAATCCCTAGACTAGAGCGGACATGAGAGTTAGACATAGTGTACTTTGATTTGCCAAAGGGTGCGGTCAATTAAGGCCTAGATCTCGTAAGTTGGGTATGCGTGTTTGATTTCTTATTGTGTCGTTGCTTTTCGAAAGAAAACCATGTACCGATGCGTCCGGGGTGATGGTGCTCACGAGATGAGCTCGTAAGGATTATTATACTATACCCGGTCGGTGGACTTATGTCTGGTATAATAATAAGGTCGAGTGGTACTAGTCTCGGATAACAAGAAATCGATTATTGACGAGCACTATATCTTTGACGTGGGGAGATAGAAGAATAATTAAAGTGTGCGTGAAGTAATTTCATTTTTGAGCAGTAGTTCTATAATTGATCCTTTAGTAGTACGATTAATTATGCTTTAGACTAATTGACAAAGTGGATTAAATAAATATTTACCCTTGGGTTAGTTTTATATTTAATTGACAAAGTGGGTTACGAAATAATCCTTGGGTAGATTAATATTTAATTGACGAAGTGGGTCGAATAAATAATACTTGGGCTAATTGGTATCGACTAGTCTAGTGAGGACTAAAGAAAAGTCAATTAAAGTATAACACTAAGGCCCAACTCAAAAGCCCAATAGGTCTCCTTGAACCTCCTTATAAATACTTAAAGTCCTGCAACTTCAAGACATAAGAAACTTGAGAGGCAATTAGCCTAAAGAGAGGAGGAGAAGCCTAAAGAGAGAACTTCATCTTCTTCCTTGAAAAACTCTTTCGAAGTCGGCTTAGTGATCCTTCTTCTTCACAAAACTTAGCCCATAGTTTGCCCGGTTTTTATTCTTCACCGTCACCCGTTTTTATTGCCGCTGTCTAGCATTTTTTGACAATCGAATTCTTTAGTTCTGACGATCGGCGACTGTGCGTGAAGTTCGGTACGCCTGATCCGTTTGCTACCGTGTTGATCGCGGTTGACATAGCCAATCCATGGTGGTTGAGGTCTCGATTGTTAGGGTTGAATACATAAGCTATGCTTGTATTATACATTTTCCCAGTTAATATATCGATTTAATGTTCTGGTTAAATTAGTTGTGCATTATTTGTACAATTATGTAGTTAAATGATGAGGTGTCTTGTGTGACACAGTAGATCTCATCATTGGTTAAAAGACATAATATATAAATGAGGTTCATAACTGAGACAGTTTTGGACAAACTGTCGGTTTAGGTTATTATGTGATTCGGATGATTGATTTGTCTAAACTGATGGAATCATATTGATATGCCTGAGGCGTATTGAACTTGACCATTTAGAATGATTTGTCTGGTACTGATTTAATAGACAAATCATTCTTTGTATTCTATCTCTTAATCCCTAGACTTGAGCGAGCATGAGGATTAGACATATCGTACTTTGATCTGCCAAAGGGTGAGGTCAATCGTGGCCAATAGTCTCGATAGGTTGGGTGCCCGTGTTTAGTTACTTGGTGTGCTGCTAATTGTCGAAGGGAAACCATGTACCGGTGCGTCAGAGGTGATGGTGCTCCCGAGATGAGCTCATTATGTTTATTATACTAAACCCAGCCGGTGGACTTATGTCCAGTATAGTAAAAAGGTCGAGTGGTACTAGTCTCAGAATTAAAGAAATTAATTAATTAATTTATCAGTAAATTATAAATTAACGACTACTAAATCTTTGATGTGGGGAGATTAAGAATAAATTAATTTAGTTGTTCCAGAAGTAATTCTGGTGTAGGATGGTAGTGCCAAAATTAATCCGTTAGTGGTACGATTAATTTTTTAGTGGGTTAATTGAATAAGTAGAATTAATTAATTAATTATTCTTAAGGGTTAATTAAGTAATTAACAAAGTATAATTAATTATTTAATTAATTAAGTCTTAAGTTTTAATTAGAATTAGGAAATCCTAAAGATTAAGAAATCTAATTGGATTTGGTTTATCCTATTAGATTAGTTACCTAATTGGCTTGGGAAACTAATTAATTACCTAAACCCATTAGGAAGACCAATCCTAAACCAACTTGCGGTCTCTCTTGTAACTCTATATATACACAAGGGATTAGCAATTACATAACACGCAATTCATAAGTTTTCAAGACAAGAAAACTAGAGAGATAAAATCTTAGAGAGATAAATAAATTTCTCCCCTTAAAGTCAGATTTTTGGTGAGGTTTGTACGGCCGGTTTTCTCTCTCTAAACCCGATGGTGCGTGTGCTCTTTCTCCCTCGGGGTAGCGCGTGAATCAACGTGCGGTAAGGTCCCAGGCGGCGGCCGGCGGTTCATTTTCTTACGTGAATCCCGACGCAGTTTTTGTGTTGATTGCTGATCAATTGCTCGCTAGATCATTTCCCACACAATGTGCGATCATAGTCTTGAGTCATACAAGCAATCACCTGAGTTCACACTTCAAGAGGTACTTTCTATGATTCCACTTTTAATTAAAAATTATTGTTGCGTGATAAATTGAAAGAGTACATACCTAGATCCTGTGTAATGTTATTTCAAGCAAGGATTGAAATAGCGATTGTGCTAGAGTCTAGGTCTGGTCAAAGATTCCGATTCTGGAATGCGTAGCACGAAAGTGAGTTTTTGACCGGGCCCGGGCAGATAATTTTTCAATTGGTATCAAAGCCTAGTTCTGGTTTTTGTGCTGGTTCGATTTATTACATAGTTTTATTTGCAGGTGGTTTAGAAATCCCGACTATTATGGTTGCATTTGTATGTTTTTTTTTAATTAAACCCCGGGACATGTACGGGTTTGGTTTTATTATGAATGATTGTAATAGTATAACCACGTGCTGGAAGCCGTGTAGGATTAGATTAAATCTGTAGTAGGATTTTTTTCTATGTAATTCGATTTCAATTTTCCTAGAAAGCCTTGTAGTAGGAGAATTAATTTTGTAATCGAAGGCATTATGGTTGGCAACTTGAATTCGTGGGTTTTGGCTTATTATTAATTCATAGAAACCCAGGAAAACTCAGAACGAATTGCAATAAGACCAAAGAGCATAGAAGAAGCGAAGGAAGAATCAGAGGTAGGGGCGGCACCGGCAACGACTCGCAGGCAGAATCCACCGACAGGAACCAGCAGCATCACCGCCGCGCGGCGCAGCAATCAGCGCTCGCCTTGTGCGTGCAGCGCACGGGCGCATTTGGTTCGAGCGTTTGGCCCGTTTTTCTTCCAAGTTTGTTTTTTTTTGAAATTCAAGACTTAATCCATCGAGTGGCGTAACGGTACGGAAGATCAAGGAAGAAGATGGAAACAATTAAAACCATGATAGTCGGGAAATTTATTTTTCGTCTTTATTTCCCGTATTTATTGTTTTAATTTTGTGCTTTAATTTTTTGTGCTGTATTTTAGATGCATGATTTTAAAGCATGACCGGTTTTAAGTTTGAAAATAATTTAGGATTAGTTAATTGCATGTTAAAACCGGAAAAACTACAAATACGGGAATAAAGATGAAAAATAAATTTCTCGACTATCATATGTGATGTGGGTGGACTTGCGCGTTGGCATTAGATTTTTGAATTTCTACGTAAGATGACTAGAGTAAGTTTAACTAGGAGAAATGCGATACCCACTCCATCTAAGGCGCACTATCTTGAGGTAACAAACTCAGAAGTCACGTAATGGCAAATACTTAGTGTATGATTTGTAGTATTCCTCCCATCGAGGTTATGCTGCTTATTTGTATGGCTGAAAGCACCGACTATAAACTACGTTGATCAATAGATCGTTTGGTCAGATAGTGTAGTTAATAAACTTGGTTCATCTCAAACGAATGTGTGTTAGCGTAAACGTCCAAACTATTGTGGCTTGCGAGAATCCCGGTGAATGAGATGTCGGTGGTTTAAATTATTGTTTTGGGGGAAGTCAATAATTATTAGAATTTTTTTGTTATTTTCGAAATTCTAGATTAGATAACTAAAACATTGTCTGTTTATTTACAGTATTCGATATGGCATTCAACCCCTTAGCTACCATATTGAAAGAAAATAAATTTACCGGTCCCAATTATGTCGACTGGAGTCGTAACTGACAGCTGAGCAGTATAAGTTTGTGCTCACCGAACTCTGTCTAGATGTGCCTAATGAGGACTCTCCTCGAGAGGATAGGGATGCCTATAATAGGTGGAGAAAAGCGAATGAGATGGCGCAGTGTTACATTCTAGCCTCTGTGTCGAATGTGCTGCAACATCAGCTTCATCCCATGATCTCTACCTTCAATATGATAGCTCACCTGAGAGAGATGTTTGCTCATCAAGGCAGGATAACTAGGCAAACAGCCATGAGGAAGGCAACGAACACCAAAATGGCTGAGGGCGCATCGGTGACAGATCATGTGCTTCACATGATCAGCAACATCAATGAGATAGAGGTGTTGGGAGGTGAGATCGACCCAGAAAGTCAGATAGATATCATCCTCCAGAGCTTACCCTCTAGTTTTGAGCAATTTCGGGTTAACTATAATATGAAGCAAAGAGTTTACACTCTACCCGAGCTCTTAACAGATTTGGTGTCGGCCGAAGGCATCTTCCATGAGAAAAAGCAAGCTTTGGTCACGGTAAAGGCTTCATGTTCTTCTTCTGCGCCTAAAGGCAAGAACAAAAAGAAGAAGAAAAATGCCAAGAAACTTACTGCTAAGCCTGAAATCGCAAAGAAGAGCAAGCCCAAAGGCAAGTGCTTCAAGTGTAGGAAAACGGGACACTGGAAATCGAATTGTCCAAAGCTTAAAGGTACGATAGTTTCTGACTTAATTACTGAGACATGTTTAGCGGTGATTCCCACAGATACTTGGTGTGTGGATTTAGGTGCCACTGACCATGTTTGTAATTCTTTGTAGGGGTTCCAAGTAACCCGAAAGCTTAGAGAAGGTGAGGTGGATATCTAATTGGGCGACACTACCAGAGTGTCAGTAGAAGCAGTGGGAGTAGTTAGTTTATTTTTCGAAAATCATAGACTAGATTTACCAAATTGTCTTTATGTGCCGAGTTTTAGAAAGAACCTTATTTCGGTTTCTAAGCTCTTAAAGAATGTTTTCAAGTTTATTTTTTTTGATAATACAGTTGTTGTTACAAAAGATAGCAAACTTGTTTGTTCTGGTTCATTAGTAGATAATTGGTTTGTGGTTAAATATAACTCCCATGTTGTGCAAAACATAGAAACAAATAGCACATCATCTAACATTAATAAGAGGAAATAACCTTCTAAAATGAATCAAACCTATATTTGACATCTCAGGCTAGGTTATATAAACCTTAGTAGAATTTAGAGGTTGGTTAATGATGGACCTTTGGGTTTATTAGAGATTGACAGTTATTCAACCTGTAAATCTTGTTTGGAAGGTAAAATGACCAAGAGTCCTTTTAAGGCAAAAGGTTATAGAGCCAAAGAAGTATTAGAGTTGACTCATTCTGAATTGTGTGGACCAATGTCGGTCCAAGCACGAGGTGTGTTTGAGTATTTCGTGACGTTCACGGATGATTACTCAAGGTACGGGTACATTTACTTAATGCGCCACAAGTCCGAATGCTTTAGTAAATTCAAAGAGTATCGCACAGATGTGGAGAAACATCATGGTAAGAGTATCAAGACACTACAATTAGATTATGGTGGGGAGTACCTGTCTCACAAAATTTGAGAATACCTCAGTGAGGTCAAAATTCAGTCTCAGTTGTCTGCACCTGGCACACCACAGCAGAATGGTGTAGCAGAAAGAATGAATCAAACTCTCATGAAATGGTTAGGTCAATGATGAACTATAGTGATTTGTCAAGTTCGTTCTGGGGGTATGCCTTAGAAACAACAATGTACATCCTTAATCTTTTACCATCTAAAACCGTGCTTTCAACCCCAGTAGAGTTGTGGAACGGGCGTAAGCCTAGTCTAAGACATATCAGAATTTGGGGTTACCCAACACATGTGCTTAAGATAGATGCGGCTAAGTTAGATGCAAGAACGGAAGTAATGCTGTTTGTAAGATATCCTAGGGGAACGAAGGGTGGTCTGTTTTATAGTCCTAAAGATCTGAAGGTGGGGGTTAGTACCAACGCGAGATTTTTAGAGGAAGACTATATCCTAGATCACAAGCCCAAGAGCAAGATAGTACTAGAAGAGCTTAGAAGATAAACTGATAATCCTGATACACCAGCACAAGTAGATACACCACACACTGCACAAGATATCACAGATGATGTGCTTACACAGGTGGTGCCTCATCGTAGTGGGAGGGTTGTGAGACAGCCCGACAGGTTTATTGGTGTGGGAGAGGCCTCACACCTAGTCCCAGGCACGCCTGGGCTTAACCCAGTGAACTACAATGAGGCTCTCTGAGATAAAGATGCAGAATCTTGGCGAAAAGCAATGATATCCAAGATGGGATTGATGAACCACAATCAAGTCTGGGAGCTTGTGGACCTACCTGATGCTTTTAAGCCCATTGGATGTAAATGGGTCTACAAACGCAAGAGATGACCTGACGAAAAGGTGGAAACCTTTAAAGCTAGGCTGGTGGCGAAGGGGTATACTCAGAAAGAGGGAATCGATTATGAGGAAACCTTCTTCCTGGTAGCCATGCTTAAGTCAATCCGGATTCTCTTGGCCATAGCTGCTCATTTAGATTATGAGATATGATAGATGGATGTCAAGACAGCTTTCCTTAACGGAAGTCTTGAGGAAACCATCTTCATACAGCAAGTAGAGGGATTCGTTGAGAAATGCTAAGAGCATAACGTTTGCAGGCTTAAGAGGTCCATTTACAGACTTAAGTAGGAATCCAGATCTTAAACCATTCGGTTTGATGGTAATCCTGTCCTACGGTTTTACTCAGTATCCAGATAAGCAATGTGTATATTGCAGACGTGATGGAAACGCGGTGGTGTTTCTTGTTCTTTAAGTAGATGACATTCTATTGATTGGCAACAACAAGAAAGTGTCATCAGACATAAAGGCATGGCTGTCCAAACAATTTGATATGAAAGACTTAGGAGAAGTGGTACATATCCTTGGGATCAAGATAATTCGAGATCATAAGACATGTTCATTAACGCTCTCTTCAGCCTCATACATAGATACAATTCTGGCCCGGTTTAACATGCAGAACTCCAAGAAAGACTTTATACTTTTCAGACACGGAGTGCATTTATCTAAAGAACAGTCTCCAAAGACTGTTGAGAAGAGAGAGGCCATGAAGACAGTTCCTTATGCTTCGGCAGTGGGAAGTCTCATGTATGCAATGTTGTGTACGAGACTTGATATCTATTATGCCGTATGCATTGTAAGCAGATATATCAGAGTAACCCCGGGAAGCTCATTGGGAAATAGTAAAATGCATTCTCAAGTATTTGCGTAGAACAAGAGACTAAGTATTAGTCTATCAGGCGCCTGAGCTGGTACCCGGAGGTTACACAGATTCAGATTTCCAAGGCGACAGAGATAAGAGCAAGTCTACCTCAAGGTATGTGTTTACTCTGGGAAGTAGAGCCATAGTTAGCGGAGTGTCAAGCAGAAATGCGTTGCGGACTCTTCCATGGAGGCTGAATACGTTGCGGTATCAGAGGCAGCAAAAGAAGCAGTATGGCTCAAGAACTTTCTAGTGGACTTAGATGTGATTCCTGGTTTGCAGAAGTCAATCATAGTGTACTGTGATAACAACGGTGCAGTAGCAAACGTGAAGGAACTACGAGCCCACAAAGTGAGTAAACACATACAACGCAAGTACCACCTGATATAAGATATCGTCAAGAGAAAAGACGTGGTCGTGGCTAAGATAGCATCAGAGGATAACCTTGCAGATCCGTTCACGAAGACATTGACTTCAAAAGTCTTTGAGGCTCACATGGAGGGCATGAGGATCAGATACTTATGAGAACCGTGATAGTTTTTCTAGATCTATAGTGGAATGTATAAAGTTGAATATAGTTGTATACTTAAAGCACAACTTAAGTATTAGTGGGAGATTTTTAGGGTTGAATACATAAGCTATACTTGTATTGTACAATTTCCCAGTTTAATATATCGATTTATGTTTTGGTTATAATTTGTTGTGCATAATATGTCCATTTATATTTTGTAAGTAGATGATGAGGTGTCTTATGTGACACAGTAGATCTCATCATTGGTTGAAAGACATAATATATAAATAAGGTTCGTAACCGAGACAGCTTTGGACAAACTGTCGGTTTAGGTTATTATGTGATTCAGACAATTAGTTTGTCTAAACTAATTGAATCATATAGATATGCCCGTGGCATATTGAACTTGACCTTTAGGAATGATTTGTCTTGTACTGATTTAATAGACAAATCGTTCTTTATATTCTATCTCTTAATCCCTAGACTTGAGCAGGCATGAGGATTAGACATAGTGTACTTTGATATGCCAAAGGGTGAGGTCAATTGTGGCCAATAGTCTTGGTAGGTTGGGTGCGTGTGTTTAGTTACTTGGTGTGCTGCTACTTCTCGAAAGGAGACCATGTACCGGTGCGTCCGGAGGGATGGTGCTCCCGAGATGAGCTCAAAATGTTTATTATACTAAACTCGGCCGGTGGACTTATGTCCGGTATAGTAAAAAGGTCGAGTAGTACTAGTCTCAGAATTAACGAAGTTAATTAATTAATTTATCAGTAAATTAATTTATATTAACGAGCACTATATCTTTGATGTGGGGAGATTATGAATATAATTTAATTAAGTTGTTCTGGAAGCAATTCTGGTGTAGGATGGTAGTGCCAAAATTAATCCGTTAGTGGTACGATTAATTTTGTAATGGGTTAATTGAATAGGTAGAATTAATTAATTGATTAATTATTCCTAAGGGTTAATTGAGTAATTAATAAAGTGGAATTATTTAATTAATTCCTAAGGGTTAATTGAGTGTTAACAAAGTGAAATTATTTAATTAATTAATTAAGTCTTAAGTTCCAATTGGAATTAGGAAATCCTAGAGATTAAGAAATCTAGTAGGATTTGGTTTATCCTATCAGATTGGGTGCCTAATTGGATTTGGAAACGAATTAATTACCTAAACCCATTAGGAAGACCAATCCTAAACCAACTTGGGGTCTCTCTTGTAACTCTATATATAGACAAGGGATTAGCTATTCCACAACATACAATTCCATAAGTTTTCAAGACAAGAAAACTAGAGAGAGAAAATCCTGGAGAGAGAAAGTCCTAGAGAGAGAAAAAATTCTCTCTCTAAGTCGGATTTTATAGCTTAAATTTGCGGCTGGTCCTTTTGGTTTTTGGCCGATTTTTTGGCCCAATTTTTGCCAGCTGAGCACAGCTTTCTCTCTCTCTCTGGGCGGTGCGTTTACAGTACATGCCAGGTGCTGCGGTGCTATAATTTTCTAGTAGGTGGATTGTGGTGATTAGCTGATCGATTGACTTCTAGTTCATTGCCCACACAACGTGAAGTCAAAGTCTTGAGGCATACAAGAGAATCACCAAGTGCGCGCTTCAAATGCACTTTTCTAAGATTCCGCTTTAATTAGAAATTTTTGTTGCGTGGTAAATCGAGCATGTGCAAACCCAGATCCTATGTGGCAATCCTTTCAATTGGTATCAGAGCCTGGTTTTGGGTTCTGTGCTTGTTCGATTTATTCCATGGTTTTATTTTGCAGGTGGTTAAGAAATCTCGACTATTATGGTTACGTTTGTATGAGTTTTAATTAAACTCTTGGACATGTCCAGATTTAATTTTATTATGAATGTTTGTAATAGTATAACCACGTGCTGGAAGCCGTGTAGGATTACATTAAATCTGTTGAAGGATTTTTTCTATGTAATTTTGATTATTTAATTTTCCTAGAAGCTTTGTCGTAGAAGAATTAATTTTTTTGTAATCGAAGGCGTTATGATGGGCAATTTGAATTCGTGGGTTTCGGGTTATCGTTAATTCGTAGAAACCCAGTAAAACCCAGAACAAATTGCAAGAAGACCAAATAGCGTGGGAAAAAGCGAATGAGGAATTGGCGGCAGGAGGCGGCGTCAGCGACAACCGCCGGTAGCAGCTGCCGCCGGCAACCATGGCAGGCAGCGCAGCCAAGGCGCGGCAGCAGCGCGTGCACAGCCCGTGTAGCCCGTTCGGGCTGTGTTTTCAGCCCATGTTTCCTCCAGTTTTCATTTTTTGAAGTTCAAGACTCTCTCCATCAAGTGACATGACGGGACACGAGATCAAAGCAGAAGATGAAAGTAATTAAAACCATAATAGTCGGGGAATTTATTTTTCATATTTATTTCCCGTATTTATCGTTTTAATTTTTATGCTTTATTTTTATGATGTATTTTAGATGCATGATTTTAAAGCATGTTGGTTTTATGGTTGCATATAACTTAGGGTTAGTTAATTGCATGTTAAAACCGGAAAAACCCTCAATTTGGAAATCTAAGTGGGAGCGGGTTGGTTTAATATTCTCATGGCCACCATTACAAGTTCATATGCGATGTGGGTGGGCTTGCGCGTTGGCATTAGGGCCTTCCTCCATTGGGATGAGTCCAGCCACGAGATCGCTAGATTATGAATTTCTGAGTAAGATGACTAGAGTGAGTTTAACTAAGAGAAATACAACACCCTCTCCATCTGAGGTGCACTATCCTCACACGTAATGGCATACACTTAGTATACGATTTGCAGTATTCCTCCCAAGAGGTTACGCTACTTATTTGTACGGCTGAAAGTATCGACTATTAGCTCTATTGATCAATAGATCGTTTGGTCAGATGGTGTAGTTGATGAACTTGGTTCTTCTCAAACGAATGTGGGTTAGCGTAAACGTCCACCAACGTGGCTTGCGAGAATCCGGGTGGATGAGATGTTGGTGGATTATAATTATTGTTTTGAGGGAAGTCCATAATTAATAGAATTTCATGTTTTCAAAATTCTAGGCTAAATAACTAAAACATTGTTTGTTTATTTTCTAGTTTAATCGATATGGCATTCAACCCCTTAGCTGCTATTTTTAAAGACAACAAATTAACTGGAACCAATTATATCGACTGGAGTCGTAACTTGGAGATTGTCCTAACGGATGAGCAGTATAAGTTTGTTCTCATTGAAGTATGTCCAGAAGTGCCTGATGAGAACTCTACCCAAGAGGATAGGGATGTCTATGCCAGGTGGAGAAAAGCGGATGAGATGGCGCAGTGCTACATTTTGGCTTTTGTGTCAAATATGCTGCAACATCAGCTTCATCTCATGGTCTCCGCCTTCAACATGATGGCACACCTAAGGGAAATGTTTCCACATCAAGGCAGGACTGCTAGGCAGGCAGCCATGAGGAAATTAATGAATACCAAAATGGCTGAAAGTGGATCGGTGAGAGATCATGTTCTACACATGATGAGCAACATCAATGAAATTGAGGTGTTGGGAGGAGAAATTGACCCGGAAAGTTAGATAGATATTATCCTCAGAGTCTACCCTCTAGTTTTGAGCAGTTTCAGGTCAACTACAATATGAACCAAAGGGTTTATACTTTGCCCGAGCTCTTGACTGATTTGGTGGCGGCCGAAGGCATCTTCCACGAGAAAAAGTAAGCTTTGGTTGCAGTAAAGGCTTCGAGTTCTTCTTCTGGGTCGAAAGGCAAGAAAAATAAGAAGAAGAAGAACGCCAAGAAACTTGCTGCAAAGCCAGACATCGTGAAGAAAAGTAAGCCTAAGGGTAAGTGCTTTAAATGCTGTAAAGTAGGACACTGGAAAGCGGATTGTCCAAAGCTCAAAGGTATGATTGTTTCTGCCTTAATTACCGAGACATGTTTAGCGGTGATTCCCACAGATACTTGGTGTGTGGATTTAGGCGCCACTGACCATGTTTGTAATTCTTTGTAGGGGTTCCAATTAACCTGGAAGCTTAAAAAGGGCGAACTGGACATCTACATGGGCGACACTACGAAAGTGTCAGTAGAAGCAGCGGGAGTTGTCAACTTAATTTTCGAATATTGTAGCTTAGAATTAGTGAATTGTCTTTATGTACCGAGTTTTAGAAAGAACCTGATTTTGGTTTCTAAACTCTTGAAGAACGGTTATAAGTTCATTTTTTCTGATGACTCTGTACTTATTAGAAGAAATGGAAATCTTATTTGTTCTGGTTCTTTGGTTGACAATTTATTTGTGGTTAATTCTAACTCCCCTGTTACGCAAAACATAGAAATAGATAGCTCAGTATCTAACATTACTAAGAGGAAGAAACCTTATGAAATGAATCAAACCTATCTTTGGCATCTCAGGCTAGGTAATATAAACCTTAGTAGGATTCAAAGGTTGGTCAATGATGGACCTTTAGGTTCATTAGAGATTGACAGTTATACAACCTGCGAATCTTGCTTGGAAGGTAAAATGACCAAGAGACCTTTTAAGGCAAAAGGTTATTGAGCTAAAGAAGTATTGGAGTTGATTCATTCTGACTTGTGTGGACCTATGACAGTCCAGGAATGAGGGGGATTTGAGTATTTCGTGACATTCACGGATGACTACTTTAGGTACGGGTATATTTACCTAATGCGCCACAAGTTTGAATGTTTTGGCAAGTTCAAAGAGTTTCGGGCAGATGTGAAGAAGCATCATGGTAAGAGTATCAAGACACTGCATTCAGATCGTGGTGGGGAGTACCTGTCCCATGAATTTTGAGATTACCTCTATGAGGTAGGAATTCAGTCTCAGTTGTCTGCACCTGGCACGCCACAGTAGAATGGTGTAGCAGAAAGGAGGAATCGAACTCTTATGGAAATGGTTAGGTCCATGATGAGTTATAGTGATTTGCCAAGTTCGTTCTGGGGATATGCCTTAGAAACGACAATGTATATTCTTAATCTTGTACCATCTAAAACCGTGCCTTCAACCCCAGTAGAGTTGTGGAATGGGCGCAAGCCCAGCCTAAGACATCTCAGAATTTGGGGTTGCCCAGCACATGTGCTTAAGGCGGACACGACTAAGTTAGATGCGAGAAAAGAGTTAATACTGTTTGTAGGATATCCTAGGGGAACAAAAGGTGGTGGTTAGTACCAACGCTAGATTTTTAGAAGAGGACTATGTCTTAGACCACAAGCCCAAGAGTAAGATAGTACTAGAAGAGCTTAGATGAAAAACTACTAATCTTGATACACCGGCATAAGTAGATACACCACACACTGTACATGAGATCACAGATGATGCGCCTACACAGGTGGTGCCTCGTCATAGTGGGAGGGTTGTAAAACAGCCTGACAGGTTCATTGGCGTGGGAGAGGCTTTAGACCTAGTCCCAGGTGCGCTTGAACCTGACCCAGTTAAATACAATGAGGCTCTCTGAGATAAAGATGCAGAATCTTGGCGTAAGGCGATGATATCTGAGATAGGGTCAATGGACCACAATCAAGTCTGGGAGCTTGTGGACCTGCCTGATGTGTTTAAGCCTTTTGGATGCAACTGGGTCTACAAAAGTAAGAGAGGGCCTGACGAAAAGGTAGAAACCTTTAAAGCTAGGCTGGTGGCGAAGGGGTATACTCAGAAAGAGGGAATCGATTATGAGAAAAACTTCTCCCCGGTAGCCATGCTTAAGTCGATCCGGATTCTCTTGGCCATAGCTGCTCATTTGGATTATGAGATTTGGCAGATGGATGTCAAGACAGCTTTCCTAAACGGAGGTCTTGAGGAAACCATTTTTATGCAGCAACCAGAGGGATTCATTGAAAAAGGCCAAGAGCATAAGGTTTACAGGCTTAAGAGGTCCATTTACGGACTTAAGTAGGCATCCAGATCTTGGAACATCCAGTTTGATGAGGTAATCCAGTCTTTCGGATTTACTCAGTGTCCAGATGAGCAATGTGTGTATCGCAGACGTGATGGAAACTCAGTGGTGTTTCTTGTGCTTTACGTAGATGATATTCTATTGATTAGTAACAACAAGAAAATGTTATCAGACGTAAAGGCATAACTGTCCAAGCAGTTTGATATGAAGGACTTAGGGGAAGCGGGACATATCATTGGGATCAAGATAATTTGAGATCGCATGAAACATTAGTTAACGCTCTCTCAAGATTCGTACATAGATACGATTCTGGCCCGTTTTAACATGCAGAACTCCAAGAAAGGTTTTCTACCTTTCAGAGACGGAGTGCATCTATCTACGGAACAGTCTCCTAAGACTGTTGAGGAGATAGAGGCCATGAAGACAGTTCCTTATGTTTCGGCAGTAGAAAGTCTCATGTATGTCATATTATGTACGAGGCCTGATATTTGTTATGTCGTTGGCATGGTAAGCAGATATCATAGTAACCCCGGTAAAGCTCATTGGGAGGCAATAAAATGCATTCTCAAGTATTGCGCAGAACGAGGGACCAATTTTTGGTCTATCAGGTGGCTGAGCTGGTACCTCCGAGGTTATATAGATTTAGATTTTCAAGGAGACAGGGACAAGAGCAAGTCTACCTCGAGATATGTGTTTACTCTTAGAGGTGGAGCCATAGTTTGGGGGAGTGTCAAGCAGAAATGCGTGGCGGACTCTACCATGGAGGCTGAGTATGTAGCCACATCAGGGGCAGCGAAAGAAGCAGTATGGCTCAAGAACTTCCTAGTGGACTTAGATATGATTCCTGGTTTGCAAAAGTCTATCACGGTGTATTATGATAACAACGGTACAGTAGCAAACTCGAAGGAACCACGAGCCCACAAGGGGAGTAAACATATACAGCGCAAGTACCACCTGATACGAGACATCGTAAAGAGGGAAGACGTGGTCATGGCTAAGATAGCATCAGAAGATAACCTTGCAGATCTGTTCACAAAAATATTCACTTCGAAAGTCTTTGAGGCTCACGTAGAGGACATGGGAATCAAATACTTAGGAGAGCCATGACTGTTTTTCTAAATATATAGCACCAAAATGTATAGGAGTTGTATGTAGTTGTATACTTAAAGCACAGCTTAAGTATTAGTGGGAGATTGTTGGAGTTAAATACATAAGCTATGCTTTTATTGTACAATTTCCCAGTTTAATATATCGATTTATGTTTTGGTTATAATTTGTTGTGCATAATATGTCCATTTATATTATGTAACTAGATGATGAGGCGACTTGTGTGACACAGTAGATCTCATCATTGGTTGAAAAACATAATATATAAATAAGGTTCGTAACCGAGACAGCTTTGGACAAACTATCGATTTAGGTTATTATGTGATTCGGACAATTAGTTTGTATAAACTAATTGAATCATATAGATATCCCCGGGGCATATTGAACTTGACCTCTAGGAATGATTTGTCTTATACTGATTTAATAGACAAATCGTTCCTTGTATTCTATCTCTTAATCCCTAGACTCGAGCTGGCATGAGGATTAGGCATAGTGTACTTTGATATGCCAAAGGGTGAGGTCAATTGTGGCCAATAGTCTCGGTAGGTTGGGTGCGTGTGTTTAGTTACTTGGTGTGCTGCTGCTTGTCGAAAGGAAACCATGTACCGGTGCGTCCAGGGTGATGGTGCTCCCGAGATGAGCTCGAAATGTTTATTATACTAAACTCGGCCGGTGGACTTATGTCTGGTATAGTAAAAAGGTCGAGTGGTACTAGTCTCGGAATAAAAGAAGTTAATTAATTAATTTATCAGTAAATTAATTTATATTAACGAGCACTATATCTTTGATGTGGGGAGATTATGAATATAATTTAATTAAGTTGTTCCGGAAGCAATTCTGGTGTTGGATGGTAGTGCCAAAATTAATCCGTTAGTGGTACGATTAATTTTGTAATGGGTTAATTGAATAAGTAGAATTAATTAATTGCTTAATTATTCATAAGGGTTAATTGAGTAATTAACAAAGTGGAATTATTTAATTAATTCCTAAGAGTTAATTAAGTAATTAACAATGTGGAATTATTTAATTAATTAATTAAGTCTTAAATTTTAATTGGAATTAGGAAATCCTCGAGATTAGGAAATCTAGTAGGATTTGATTTATCCTATCAGATTGGTTGCCTAATTGAATTTTGAAACTAATTAATTACCTAAACCCATTAGGAAGACCAATCCTAAACCAACTTGGGGTCTCTCTTGTAACTCTATATATAGACATGGGATTAGCTATTCCACAACATACAATTCCATAATTTTTCAAGACAAGAAAACTAGAGAGAGAAAATCCTAGAGAGATAAAAAATTTTGTCTCCAAGTCGGATTTTATAGCTTAAATTTGCGGCTGGTCCTTTTAGTTTTTGGCCGATTTTTTGGCCCAATTTTTCCAGCTGCGCACAGCTTTCTCTCTCTCCAGGCGGTGCGTTTACAGTACGTGCCAGGTGCTGTGGTGCTAGAATTTTCTAGCAGGTGGATTGTTGTGATTAGCTGATCGATTGACTTCTAGTTCGTTGCCCACACAACGTGAAGTCAAAGCCTTGAGGCATACAAGAGAATCACCAAGTGCGCGCTTCAAAGGTACTTTTCTAAGATTCCGCTTGAATTAGAAATTTTTGTTGCGTGGTAAATCGAGCAAGTGCAAACCCAGATCCTATGTGGCCATCCTTTCAAGAGACAAGAGCAAGTCTACCTCAAGGTATGTGTTTACTCTGGGAGGTGGAGCCATAGTTTGGTGGAGTGTCAAGAAGAAATGCGTGGTGGACTCTTCCATGGAGGCTGAATACGTTGCCACATCAGAGGTAGCGAAAGAAGTAGTATGGCTCAAGAACTTCCTAGTGGACTTAGATATTATTCCTGGTTTGCAGAAGTCAATCATAGTGTACTGTGATAACAATGGTGTAGCAAACTCGAAGGAACTACGAGCCCACAAAGTGAGTAAACACATACAACGCAAGTACCACCTGATATGAGATATCGTCAAGAGGAAAGACGTGGTCGTGGCTAAGATAGCATCAGAGGATAACCTTGCAGATCAGTTCACGAAGACATTGACTTCAAAAGTCTTTGAGGCTCACGTGGAGGGCATGGGAATCAGATACTTAGGAGAGCCATGACAGTTTTTCTAGATATATAGCAGCAGAATGTATAGGAGTTGTATGTAGTTGTATACTTAAAGCACAGCTTAAGTATTAGTGGGAGATTGTTGGAGTTAAATACATAAGCTATGCTTGTATTGTACAATTTCCCAGTTTAATATATTGATTTATGTTTTGGTTATAATTTGTTGTGCATAATATGTCCATTTATATTATGTAAGTAGATGATGAGGTGCCTTGTGTGACACAGTAGATCTCATCATTGGTTGAAAGACATAATATATAAACTTCGTAACCGAGAGAGTTTTGGACACACTGTCAGTTTAGGTTATTATGTGATTCGGAAAATTAGTTTGTCTAAACTAATTGAATCATATAGATATGCCCGGGGAGTAGTGAACTTGACCATTTAGGATGAATTGTCTTATACTGATTTAATAGACAATTCGTTCCTTGTATTCTATCTCTTAATCCCTAGACTTGGGCGGGCATGAGGATTAGACATAATGTACTGTGATCTGGCAAAGGGTGAGGTCATTTGTGACCAATAGTCTCGGTAGGTTGGGTGCGCGTGTTTAGTTGTTTGGTGTGCTGCTGTTTGTGAAAGGGAACCATGTACCGGTGCGTCCGGGGTGATTGTGCTCCCGAGATGAGCTCGTTATCTTTATTATACTAAACCTGGCCGGTGGACTTATGTCTGGTACAGTAAAAAGGTCGAGTGGTACTAGTCTCAGAATTAAATAAGTTAATTAATTAATTTATCATTAAATTAATAAATTAATGAGTACTAAATCTTTGATGTGGGGAGATTAAGAATTAATCAATTTAGTTGTTCCGGAAGCAATTCTGGTGTAGGATGGTAGTGCCAAAATTAGTCCGTTAGTGGTACGATTAATTTTGTAGTGGGTTACTTGAATAAGTAGAATTAATTAATTAATTAATTATTTCTAAGGGTTAATTAAATAATTAATAAAGTGGAATTATTAAATTAATGAATTAAGTCTTAAGTTTCAATTAGAATTAGGAAATCCTAAAGATTAGTAAATCTAATTTGATTTGGTTTATCCTATTAGATTAGTTACCTAATTGGATTTAGAAACAAATTAATTAGCTAAACCCATAAAGAAGACCAATCCTAAACTAACTTGGGGTCTCTCTTGTAACTCTATATATAGACAAGGGATTAGCAATTATGTAACACACAATTCATAAGTTTTCAAGACAAGAAAACTAGAGAGATAAAATTCTAGAGAGAGAAATAAATTTCTCCCCCTAAAGTTAGATTATTGGTGAGCTTTGTGCGGCCAGTTTTCTCTCTCTAAGCCCGGTGCATGTGCTCTCTATCCCTTGAGGTGGCACGTGAATCAACGTGCGGCAAGGTCCCAGGCGGCGGGCGGCGGTTCATTTTTCGGCGAGAATCCCGACGTAGTTTTTGTGTTGATTGCTGATCAATTGCTCGCTAGATCGTTGCCCACACAACATGCGATCATAGTCTTGAGTTATACAAGCGATCACCTGAGTTCATGCTTCAAGAGGTACTTTCTATGATTTCACTTTTAATTAGAAATTATTGTTGCTTGATAAATCGAATGAGTACATACCAAGATCCTGCACGATGTTATTTCAAGCAAGGATTGGAATAGCGATTGTGATATAGTCTAGGCCTGGTCAAAGATTCCGATTCTGGAATGCTTAGCACGAAAATGAGTTTTTGACCGGGCATGGGCAGATAATCTTTCATCGATCACGGTCGGAATCTTGCTCGGTAGTGGTCAGTCCGACAATTCGGCGGTGGTGTTCTGGGCAAGCCTCGTTTGGGCAGATCTTGAGTTTTTCAAGGCGAGTTTCTTGTGGGCTTCTTTTTTTGCTAAGATCCTCCTAGTAGATTATATCCCACTTAACATTTGGGTTTTTCGGATTCATTTTAGGGATTCTTTAGTGGATTTCGTCACCAAAGGCTTCGTTTTCTTTATTTGCATCGAGGACATGCTTTAAAGGTATAATCTTTATGTTTCGCTTTAATTAAAGATTTAATTTTTAGCTTTTCGTTTAATAGATCTAACAAGTATAAGTCTAGATTCGCTTAGGGGAATTGATTTTAGAGTTTGGGCTCGATCGAAAGTCTCCGATTCTGGAATGCATATCACGAAAGTGAGATTTTCAATTTGGCCTTGACCGAATCTTAATTCATTCAAATTGGTATCAGAGTGAAGGTTTTGGCTTTATACTTGTTCAATTTATTACACAGTTTTTTTACAGGTGGTTATTATTCACGGCTATTATGGTTTTACATTTATTTTTAAACCCCGGTACATGTCCGGGCTCATTTTATTTTGAATGTGAATGTGTGTAATAGTAATAACCACGAGCTGGAAGCCGTGTAGGATTGGATTAAATATTGTAGTAGGATTTATTCTAAAGATGTTGTCTTTATTTTCCTAGACAAGCCTTGTATATAGGAAGAGTTTCATAAAAAAGTAAAAAAACTTCGGACTTGGCACCTTATCCGCAGCGTTCCACAAGATCGAACACAAAGCCAAGGGCATGGTGTTCACAGGGAAGGGATTCAAAGTGATAAGGGGCTCAGATTGTGAGAGTCAAATTTCATTGTGATGTCGTTTCTTTTTTTATTTCATTTATACTGAAATCATTGAGTTCATTAGATACCAGATTCCTTTCTCGACAAAATGGTTTCGTTTCTTTCTTACCTACCTTCTATAGGCTATAGGAGAACCGTCTTTAGATTTGGTCCAATCGACTATGATTCTACCATTTCTGTATCTGCAATTCAATATAGATGGATATATATCCAAGGTAAATATATCTAACTGCCGTGTTTTCGATGTAATTTTGAATACTTGAAGGTTCGATTCTTTTTTTGTCGAGTTATAGGATCAGATATGGATTTAATATGTACCCCTCTCCATTTCCTTATTTTTTTATATTCTACGACATTTCTACTTTTTTTATTTTGGGGGGAATCGCCGAGACCCAATCCGTGAAAATGATAGGCCCTTTTGGCTCTGCCGCCCCGGGCGGGTTACCTGATCTTAACGAGCCCGCCCCACCTATGGACGACTCCAAACTAAAGGAGGAAAGCGAGGCGAATGCGGATGCGGCCGATGGTCAAACCCCCCCCAAAAGAGGGACTGGAGGGCATCCCCTTAGATCGGATGCCGGAAGGAACGTAGGCCGGCACTCCAGGGAGCTCCTGTTGCCGACTCTATCGGCTCAAAAGAAACCGAGTTTGAGTTCCTCGTCGACGCCTGCGGCTTCAACTCGGTGAGCGGGGAATCATGGTTGCCTACCTTCCCGTCGGAAGGAATGAACTCCGTTGATCAAGTAAACTGCAGTTCTCATTGCCTCAGCCCACAAAGATTTTTGTAACTTGGCATGAGAGAGCATGCACTTGATTCTTTCAGTGATTGTTCGGTTCATTCTCTCTGCCACTCCATTGTGCTGAGGGGTTTAGGCATACTTTTCTCAAGCCTGATGCCATGTGTTCTGCAATAATCTTCAAACGGACCCCTTTATTCACCACCATTATCTGCCCGAATGCACTTTTGCTGCCTTCTCAAGCATTGGATTCCTTTTCCACCGAAACCTGATTATCAACATTCCAACAAAAAGACTTGTATGCATCAAAAACCCGTGGAATGGTCCCCGGCGTTGAATCTTGGCTCAGAAGAAGGCTAGCCTTATGCTTGACTATTTCCAATAAGATAGGAATGGATCTTCTTTATCGGAATCTTGTAAAGAAAGGAATCGAGCCTGCATCTCCGCTATGCCCCATCTGTGCTCTTGGTGGGTATCCTTAACCGTTGATTAAATTATCCACGCTCACTGCCTTAATTTAGGAGTGATATAAAATGCTTGAACTAATAGAACCAACCGGTGCTACCGACTCTATTCCATATGCCAAAGTTTGGAGTGGGAGTTCCGGTTTACTTTGAAGGCAGAAGAGCTAGCCCTCCGCATGTTTAGATTAGCCTTCGTTAGCTTAGTTCGAAATCCCCTTATATTGGTGTGAGGGTGCGCCGCATGGGAGGCCCTACCGCTTGGTCGGTTCACAAAGAATATTCATTTATGTAAATGTATCTATTGTCACGGAGCCTGCGAAGGACATGAACATCCCAAAAAACGTACTTTTTTGAAAGGCAATCCGCAATCAATGAAACTAACTATACTAATTCAGTAAGACCAAGACCTTACATACGGAATACATAATATGGCAAAGCAAACATGGAAAACACAATCAGTATCAGTACGAGTGGGGGGCCGGTGTTGGAAGGGTTTATCTAGCCATTCCTTAAATTCCCTAGATTCCAATAGCTTTTTGCTTATCTTACGATTACGACGAAGCTTACTCTTTCTTTTTTTCGCAGATAATGGAGGTGTTATTGATGATGAAGTCCTAGGCTCAGACGAGCGTATTGTTTCAATCAAGGATTTTCTATCATACACCTCCTTGAAAGAGCGTAGGTTAAAATCTAATTTTTTGTAGATGCCCTTTGGAACTTCAATCTTAGTACTTCCATGCCTACAATGAGAAAGATACCTATCTAATAGATCGAAACTGTTCATAAAGATACGTTGAAAGTTGTTAATCATGATTGATTACGTCTAAAATCATTCCTTCCAGACAGACAGAAAGCCTGAAGGCATCGTGAAAACCGATGCCTGGTAGGGAGGCGGTGGAACGACCGAATCGGCGAGCTGGCCTCTCTATAGTTGCCTACAGGTACGGTTAGCTCTGAGTTAGGAGTTAGAGCTCCTGTTGCCGACTCCATGGGCCTCGATCGCTTGGGGGTTAGGGGGCCCCAAACCCTTCCCGAGGCCTGTTACTTCTCTTTTTTAGCTTATATCCTAAACACTGAAAGTGAAATCTCTTAAGAGAATAGAGAATAACTGCACCTGGACACTTTCTTTTTCCCTTGGGTCATGTGCCCTCCTTTCAAAGACCCAGAAGTCTTCGACTACCTTGACTTTAAATAAGAATCTGATTTCGCCATGGGTTTGGCTACCACTCCCCGGGCTGGCACCGCACATTAGCTCTGTTAGAGAGGAGATATTATTGGCCAAACATGAGGGACGAAGTATAAGAATATGTTACTACCTGTTTGATATGTCAGCAAGACAAGACTGAAAGGTCCAAACCAGCTGGTCTAGGGCTTGGGAACTAGTATATTTCTTCCTTCTTTATCCTATGGCTACGCTCCGCTCCTCACTTGATAGAGGAAATATCTCTAGCGAATGCGATCGGACTAAGAAGATGAGTGAGGGTTTCCCGGTCAACTGCCCTAGAGACAGATGCCGCTAATGGGGTCATTGTTCCTACTTTTGTTGAATCTGCAGCTAATGTTCCTTGGTCGGCTGCTAATGCCGCTACGGGCCAAGCAGTTTAAAGTCTTTCGTATCTTTAGCCAAGAGAAAGCTAGGAAATCTGTCCTACTACAAATCCTATCCTCCGTCCCTGGCTCTATCGAATCGGGCCCAGTCACTCCATCCCTCAATCCAATTAATAAAGAATGTAGGGAGAGGGAGTTTTGGCAATTAGATTACAATATAGGAAAATCTAAGAAGTTATACAATACCACTTTTTAATAAAGAATCTTTAGTTGGTTATGTAAGCACGCAACCAGTTCGGTACACCAAGCCGTATAAGAAAATCTTTTCCTAAGCTTTATTCTTTCTTTCCCGAGCTCACTCTACTTATACTTATGCCGCATGTAAGGCGTAAAGATGGCAAGGAGTTCTTTCCTAAAGGAGCATTTAACGCTTCTCCAACCCTCCGAAGACACGATCAATAGGCGCTACCCCAGTTGTATATTTGAAACATGACTCCACACATGTAAGTTTCTTCATCAACTTGCGGGCAGGACCATGTCCAAATATACAGCTTTACAGAAGTCATCTAGTCTAAGATCAGGATTAATAATCAATAAGCCATACCAGCGTAGGTAGGCAAGATACTGATCCATCCGCGGTAGAAGGTATACTCAAGGAAGTCACACATCTTCTCCGATACAGCAAAACACTGTATTGGAGGAAGAATAGGCTCTGCAGTGAGAGCCAATCATACTATCACAGGGAGCAAGCAAAGCTAGTCCCTTCAGAAAAAAGTCTCGTTTAGTTTGTCGTAGGATGACGGGACAGGAGGAGGCGCAGATGAATTGCCAATGTTAAGCATATAGCTAGCGTTCCTTAGTCTCAATCACAGACCTTTTTCCATCTTAGGTGAACGAGGGTTACCGGCTCTACGACCTCGCAAGGCGACTGACTACAAAGCGACTAATAGCTTGCATGCTGGCGAGATATTTGGGCTTAGAATGGGTATCAGGTTTGGAGTGGTTTATCCTTCAAGAAAGACCAATGAGGAAGCTAACAGAAGACGAGATGGCTATGATTCCTAGCACTTTGGTATTTGAGATAAAAAGAACTTCCCTACCTAGGACAAACAGACCGGACTAAGCAGCTCCCGCTGCCGTTGTGTACAATTGGGATGGGAGGGATAAGAAAGAAAGATGTCAGTGACAATGTTACTACCCAAAAATGAAACGACGGAAGAGGTGCCCGCTAACGAGCAAGAAAAGGGATGCGCGTTAGCGCAACGGCTTTTGCGCAGCTCAATCCGTTCCTTCTTGCCCCTGCAATCAAAAAACAGCGCTAACACCCTTTCTATAGTAAGAGGCTTTTTCAATAAGGCTTGCGTGTGGGCGCTCACCTTTTTTGGTTTCCCTAAAATCGAATATTTTGAAGTTCGTAAAGACCCGCCCCTTGTTTCAGTCAGAATGAGTCCCCGGGACCCCGGGACACCCGAAAGGGCAAACAATTAATGGCGAAACAAACTCTTAGTAATATATACTTCAGCTTCTTTTTTTCCTTAGCCCCGCGCTCTAGGGTCGGTCGGAGACTCTTCTTTCCTGCGCGGTACCTATGTCCTTCATAGGAAGAATTTCCCATCAAAACAAACTACTGATGATTCAGCCTAATTCTTCTTCGTTCAGAACTGTACCGCTTATCCTTACACTGAATCTCATGTAGGTTCTCACTTGATTCTTCGAGCGAAACTATTAGCGAACTGGGATTGCTCGCCAGCTAGGTCAGATTGAAGCAAGATTAAAAGAGAATATATTACCCTCAGTCGGGGACAAGGGGCGGAACGACTTCTCGATCTACTTACTGCAGCCCAGGAATGAATAAAAACATCGTCTAGGCGTTCCCTCTTGCTCCGATCTCCCCTACGTCTAGGACGTTGTCTGGGCCAAGAGCCATAGTTAGTTGCTGTTTCCATTTGGTTGTTTCTTTCTCATTGTTGATACCGGCAAGACCCAGCCAGATGATGTTTGCTGGTTGGTAGTGAGAGGACTCTTAGTACCTGCATACCCAAAAGGGGACGCGCTGGTTAAATCATTTTCTTTTTTTCTTTCTATCCCTTAGCAGCGGGAAAGGGGTCTATCTATCTGCCTAGCTTTGGTAGATTTCCTCCAACGCAATCCACAGAAATTCCACGAATCCCTTGGTGGAATAAGTCCGACGACTCAGTAGCAGTGCGGAATTTAGTTTCTTGTCTGGTGGATCTGATCTATAGTTAGGGGACAATACATACCAAAAGGTTCGAATAAGGAAGGCGCATAAGAGTATATAACCAACCCACCCTTCTGCATAACCTATTCACATTAGTGAAGCGGCTGGATGCATAAGGGAGTCAACCTACGAGCACGGAAGAGCGTGGTACCGCTGCCCCTCTTTAAGTAAAGGTAAGATTCAAGGGCTCTCTTTTACCTAATAGATACAAGCTGGCCATATCGCAATTCCTGACTTGAGGAGCAATCAAAGGGCTGCGCTCATCCCCCGCTTGGTGGCTTAAGCGAGTTTAGGCACGACACGATCAGTTAGTTGCTTGTGTTTACCGGTCACCGTCCTTTAATTCCATTATAAAATTTCCTCTCCCGCTTATTGGTTAGGGCGAGCTCAATTACTAATACTAAAAACAAATCCCCTCGACCTTGAAACAGTCTTAGTAAGCAAGTCCTTTATTTAAGGTTTTACAAATCATTCTACGAAACCCAACTCATAGTAATAGGCAGGACAGGAGATGACTACGTTAATGCGAGTTAGGCTCCTCGATTGTATTCTCAATTGAGAAAAAGCATGCCTATCCTACACGACTTCTCCTTTCCATTCAACGAGGTATCTTCAAGAATCCTAAAAGATCAAAAGCAGGGCTTGGCTTATTCTATTCATCTGCACCACCTGAAAGAGATTCGTTCACATCCTCGTTCAGCTAACCGGATGGATGTTCTCACCAATCAATAAGAAAAAATGGATAGCCTTTCAACAAGGGATTTAATAGCTCCTTATTCTCTGCCCCTATACTAGTAGTTCTTCTTCAAGAAAGAATTCCGGGAGAATGAATAGAACTAGATGCGCTTGACCTAGCTCTTGATTGCCTAAGAGGAGAAGTCTTGATTGAGATAGGCTTTCCTGGATCGCTCACAGGCTTGCTTTCAGGAGTGGGGAAAGAAAACTCTTTGTGGTACAGCCCGTGGATCCTTTTTTCACAGAAGAGGGTCTTTGCCACAGAACGAACTCTTCCAGATGAGGATGTTAGCGAATAGGCTTTCAACTAATCTCTTTTCTTCCCAAGGCTAGCTTTTTATTTACTTTCTTTAGTCAATGTCGCAAGAAGAGTACTTGGTTAGTAGATCTCCTAATGTAATGAACGAGAAGATGCATAAACAGGCATGATAGTCTTCAACCGCAGAAAAGTTGTGCGGAAAACTAGTAAGAATTGTGCCTGCCATCAAATTCGTACTGCATGGTGAGATTACTCTACCACTCTATAAATGGAGGCTCAATAAGTGTCTTGGAGTTGAGTCAATCTTGCCTATGATGTTGATGATTTTCCCCAGCGTATGTAGATATCCTATCCTTTCAGCGGCTTAAAGGCTGGAATTTACGGACCGGACTACTACGTGTTGGTTCCTTTTCAATCTAAAAGAGCAAAAGCCTATTCTCCCACCTACCAGCAGCCTAATTCCCCCGATTTAGTAGTTGTTATGCGACTCTGACCATCTATGTAGGCAGATGAGACGATCGATTCTATTCCTTCAGAAGCTTTCGGAAAGATAGGGATTTTTCCGACTGCTGGGGAACACTCGCTTAGGTACGGATAGTAGTAGGGGCTGGCCTAATTTGCTTTATCAACAGAATGGGGATATCTCCCAATCCTTTTCAAGTAGACTATTTTGCTTCGAAACTTTTTTTCCATACGTAAATGGGGACTACGAAAAACTTCCATCTTGTGGCCATCTTTTTTTTGGTATCCTCTTGCCTCTTCTTTCGTTTTTATGGTTAGCCATCGGTCGTAGAAACCATATCTTTTGACAGCCTCTGATTCATTTCTGTCTCTTGCATAACTCAACCCCTCAACGCATAACTCATAACTCATAACTCATAGCTCAGCTACAGTCGGAGTCGAAGACGAAGAGGAACTCGAGACGGAGACGAAGCTCCAAGCGCTTTAACTCTAACTCCAGACGCCAAGTAGCCCCTGGCCCTTTACCTTGAGAAGAAAAAGAGGAGGTATGAAGCGTGGGAAAAATGCAAGAAGTGTATACGATAGAAGAGATAACCTTAAGGAATGGCGGCAAACCTCTTGATTGATCAACGCGAGTGAACTGTGCTTAGACGCTTCGTAAAACCGCACCGATCTACGAGAGGAACTGATAGATGAGTAGGCTTCCCCTTTCGATGGGGTCGTAGGCCAGTCTTTCAGTAATTTCCGAGGTAATTCTAAAAGTTCTTTATAGGTTCACGAACACGACCCGGCAATCGTAGACCCTTCATCTAGGCCCTTTTGGCTCTGCCGCCCCGGGCGGGTTACCTGATCTTAACGAGCCCGCCCCACCTATGGACGACTCTGAACTAAAGGAGGAAAGCGAGGCGAATGCGGATGCGGCCGAGGGTCAAACCCCCCAAAAGAAACAAGACCTCTCTAGCCTTCTCCATAGCAAAGTTTTATAACTTTGTTCGAACAAAAAAAGCCTCTGCTTCTTCTTCATCTACGTCACGGTGGTATGGAGACATCCGAAAGAGATATACATGGCAGCTAGCTGAGAACCTGAAAAAATCTCCTGCGCCTGTAGCTGTAGATTCAAGATTCATTTTGAAACCTAGAGAGATTCCAGTAGTTTTGAATGGGGGTAGAAACCAGCTAATAGTCCTGGGTACCATGCCTTTAAGTAATCTACATTAGCAGTGTGGTAGAAATGTTTAATTTAAAAGTACTTTTATGAAAGAATGCACGAATTTGCCCCTACAGAGATCTGATTGATCGAAGGAATTTACCATTCTTTTCCCTTCGCTTTCCTTGCCGCCTATCTTTTCACCCTGGTTGGCGATCTTTCACTTTCAATACGAGAAGAGACTAATAGGTTTCCTTTCTTAAGCAATTCTTTACGCATTGACTGATACTGTAACATTTCTTTGGTTTTCTCTCTTCCTTGAGCTCTTCTTTTAGTTCTAGCACAGCCCTATCGCAAATTCTCTCATCTAGTTTCTACTACTACACTCGATCCCCTATTGGTTCAACCAACGGCTTGTTGCTCACCTGAGTGCGCTAGTGCAATTAAGGAAGCCGCATAATGCCAAATGAGGTCTCTGGGCTTCCCGTGTATTCATCTAAATCTGATCCATGAGAAAGTTATGGACACGTTCACGAAACCGGAAGTCTTTCGATCCCATGCAGTCAATGCCAATGGGTGTGCTTAAGAGCTGGTGGCAACCGAATACACACCTAACCCAGGCTTTTGCCAACAACCTTTCTTTCCAGGGTAAACCTAGCAGAAGTCCAGGAAGAGCTAAAAGGCTTGAAGAGACAGTGGCTCATGATGATAGTCTTATGATTAGACTATTCCCAAGGAGCCTTACTGATCAAGCTGCTAAGCCGCTTCCAGTGAAAGGCAGTAGTGAGGTAGCTCAATAAACCTAGTAAAGACCGGCTAGATAAGTAGGGCAGGCTGCTAACTCAGGGGATTCTTTGTCGATAGAAGGCATTCGCGAAAGTCGCTGATGAAGAGAAGCTTTACTAAAAGAGGGCTTCTCCTTATGTGGATACAAAGGCGCTGAAATTGGTCTTTTCGAGATGAGACAGATTATAGGGGAGAAGAAAGACAAGAAAGAGGAGACTCTTTCAACAAGGCTACGAGTTCTGGCATACTTTACTTTAGATTGGCTGTCGTACTTTCCTTTATACTGGTAAGGTTCTTTCGTTAATTTCATCTCGAGTACAAAAGCCAAGGAGAAAGACTGCCATCTCAGGCATACCATCGACAGAGTAAGGAAAGGACTGGCTGAAAGCGCTCTAATCGAATCCTATCCCTTTTTAGTCCCAGTTAACGTTAACCAAGTTCATTCCCGGCTCCCTATGAGCTCATAGTAGCTAAGAGGAAGAAAAGCTTATTCCTTCATTTACAGGGGAAACCGAACTCAAGTGAAGTTAAGCCGAGCGTGCTTCGCACCTTTGCTACCAGGTATTCACTGCCAGTAACTCCTAAATCTACCGGGTATGGACTGCTGAATCGATTTCTCTTGGCTTGATTAAAAAAATCCTCTCAGAAGCACGTGTATCTAAGTAAAAGATGTGACTTTTACAGGTGCTATCGTAGTTCTATACTTTCTTTGATGGCTATCTCATTCCTTTGTCTATAAACCAGGCAGCTTGCAAAAGCGAAATTTGCATGATTCCCATAATATCCTTTATATACATATAGGTGGAAGCTTCAATAGTTCCATGCTGAACCCTCTTATAGTGCTATGATGGGGTATTTCAGTCTGTCTCTACTAAAGCTGCTTAGGCCTCAGACATGATTCTTTCCCCTAACCTACGAGAAATCCTATTACTGAAAAAGCCTATAAAAGCGTAAGAAACTTCTGCCCACACAAAGCCTTGCATATGACCTCTTTTTTAGCTTAGCTGTATGCTCATCCAATTGGATCGGACTCCCCACTCGACTACCCAAAGAATAAAGAATATCTGGTCGAATAAAGGCAACCGGGATCCCAAGAAAGATTATCCAAACCGGAGCCTTATGCAATATTGCTGTTTTCGGCCGACGGTGTCCACCTTTTAAGAACCAGATATTGAGGTTTATTTTCCATGGTACTCCGGTCCAGGCCTTCATCTTCCTCCTAGTGAAAGATGATAATGAAATCAGGTCCACGAGTGCCACATTCATTCCCTTTCGCCACAGGCTCCTCTTAATCCCAGTACTACCGAGCGTAAGATTTCTCCGTGGTCCCTGAATATCGTTCATAACGTGCTAATGCTTCGACTAGGAGTTCTCTTTCTGAAGACAACGGATGAGATGAAAGAAAGTGCCAGTAGGCGCCCAACGGACCGTGAGGACAAACTTAAGTCAAAGAACATTTAGCGCATGAAATGAGGATGGCACTTGAATCTGTTCTGTAAAGAAAGCTCAACGCGCGCCAGAGCAGTCGAATCGAAGTGATCTAAGTCAGGGCCTATTCCGGTTGGGGAACCATTCCACGCAAATATGGCAGCCCTGATAATCCGTAGCTGCTAAGAAGCCATAACGGATTGATGTGGTGTAGCGGCGACTGTAATCGATCTGAATGAAGCTTCAAGCGTAGTTCTGGGTCTTCTCCATAGAAGGTTGAATAGGATTGACCTTTTAAAGCGCAGTCTTAAGTGAACAGATAGAATGAAGGAACCCTGGATGACCTTTGCTATAGTTGTGAGTCCAGTCCGTAAAGATTTGGCAGGTCTTCCAGCTAAACCTCCACCTCCGAAGAAGCTTCTACCGGAGAATCACATCGATCGTAGGGAGAAAAGTGACATACCTTTTTCGGTGAATTGGAAATAGTCAAATAGTCTTTTCGTTTGTTTGAGTCACTTCTAATAGCTTCGTTCGTACGTTCCTTCCCTAATTTTATGAGGAAGTCCGAATGTTTATGAGTAAGGGTCCGCTGGATGCCCTCTAGCCGGGCTGTCGCTTGTTGTGAGTTACCGAAAACTTCCTTCGTCCAATCCTTTCCGCTTTAGTTCGACTAGCTTTCCTCCTTTCACTTGGAACAATCTGGCTTGGTGTGAACAAAAGACGTAAGCGCAGTTCTCTCGTTCCGGCTTAGTCTCCCATGGGAAGGGACGAGCGGTAGGAATAGATTTTGTAATTATGTTAAGACAAGAGAGGATCCGTTCGCAGACGAGTGATAGTAGTCCATTCTCCATAAGTCCATAAGAATATGATCATAGGATGATGAAACCTTTAGATATTCCCGGGCTTCTAGGGCATCCCTTAAGGGTTAAAGGATTTGCACAAAGAGTCGATTTGATCACAGCTGAACCGGTTATTCCCAATCTTGATTTGTTAGGTCTGTAATAGGACCTGGCTTAGCAGGAGGAATTGGATATAGATTTAGTCTTCTCTAAAGAGACTGAAGGAAGTTACGGGTGAAGGCACGAACGCTATAACAATAGGGAAGGGGCTTGCTCTAAACTTCAAAAGAGATTCTCGCTGAACAAAGCAGTGATTCGATGATCAGATATATATATAGAGAGATAGTAGGTGTACCGCGGTCTCTCTTTTGGTTGTCGATGAAGGGAGAAGGTCTAGCTTTACTTATTCCACTTTCTTTAGGAATGAAAGAAGAACTAGGAATGGTGCTTGCATGGAATGAGGCAAAGAGCAAATTAACTTTTGATAGTGCGAAGGTACATCTCTTTCGGGTCGGTGATTCCATCCTGTCTTTGTTTTTCGTCAATCTAATTTTTTCTTACTTATTCTTATAAAGTTCTTATTAAGTAATCAACAAAAGGGGGCAGTCCCCTTGGCAAGCTCTCTTTGATTTGAGCGACAACTATTTAGAGATACCTGTTTTTAACTAGAAATCCTCTAACAAACGAAAGCCAAACGGTATGAACTTTGGGAACCGGATTCAATAGCAGCTCCTGCTGAACTAGTGGCATGATAGGGGAAAGAAGGCAAGGAGCCTAGCACATTCATGCACATTTTCCAGCTTTTACTATTTTTACTAAGAGAAAAAGGCATTCTTATAAAGACCTATTCTGATTAACGTGCGAAAGATGAATGCTTGCTAAATGGGCATAGCGGTGAAGTCAACAGATGAGGCTTAGTTCAACTAGACAGATCAAGGTTCGGAAGGTACTGTTAGCAGTTAAGGGAAGGTGCGAAGAGTGTGACCTCACCCCACTGGCATTGAAGAGGAGCGTAGCGAATTGCACGAAAGAAAGCCTTTTAGAGGACGAAAGGGGCTAATTGCCCTAAGGCAAAGAAGTGATGCCACTTGTCCTTCAAAGCTAACTTTAATGTCTTTACCGATGCGCTTTTTATTTAGGAGTTCGACAATTAGGATGGAGCCTTTCACTAATAGAAAGAGTGCAGATGCAGATGGAACAAGATCCGATCTCGGCATCTATTTCTATTATATATGGAAGTCGCAAGTGTGAAAATCAGGTAATTAACGAACCGTGGGAAGATCATTAGTCTAAAAGAGGCATAGAAAAACGAAGAGCTGGTGCTATAATAGGCCTGATGTCGGCGAAAGAAAGGGAATTGCACATTCACGCCACGACCCTAATGCTTTCGATCTCTCAATCACAGCATAGGCTGCGACGAAGCCTATCACACATAAAGAAGTGGAAGTAAGGCCAAAAGTAAAAAGCCTAATATATACTGCCCAAGAGGAGGTGAATACACTCGATCCAAGTATGTTGGCTAAGAAGCTGGGACTGGTGGTTATGGATTTCTACCTAGAACCGAAACTGACTTTCTATCTATCTGGTAGTGATGTTGCAGGCTTACTTACTTAAAGGGTTCCCCATGTAAGAACCTTTCCCGGCTACAGATCTTATTGATGAAGCCACCCCAGATAAACTAAACAATCACGCTCTGTAGGATTTGAACCTACGACATCGGGTTTTGGAGACCCACGTTCTACCGAACTGAACTAAGAGCGCTAGGAAGTTGTCTAGACTGTGATAAGAAAAGGACATTTCCGCCCCTAAGAGAATAGAGTGAATGGATAAGGAATTTGGAACTGATAACAAAAAGAGGGATAGGTAAATAGTTGGGGAGTCAAATAGTCTATTTGGGGATAGAGGGGCTTGAACCCTCACGATTTTAAAAGTCGACGGATTTTCCTCTTAACTATAAATTTCATTGTTGCCGGCATTGACATGTAGAATATGACTCTCTCTTTTTTCTCGTCCGATTAATCAGTTCTTGAAAAGATCTATCAGACTATGGAGTAAATCATTTGATCAATGAATATTCGATTCTTTCTTCAACATGGAATCTATTCACACCAATTCTTTGGGTTTTCATAGAAAAAATATAGATTCATTCGGGCTGTCATTACTCATTTAATATACTATTCACTACGTATGTATATACGGTTATCCTTCACTTCATCCTTAATACTTATACTTACTGAATTTTTGATGGAAAGACTTCTCTACTACCGCAGCCAACTCTATTTGTTAGAAAGCTTCCATTGAATGGAGTATGGCAGAATTCATCCTACATATTTCCTAGCGGCTAGAGACCACCGATTAGGAGATCAAGAAAGCATTTCACATCGTCTGCATCAATTATTGCGGCTTTCCGAAGAATAGACTGAATGCTGAATGGACCGGTCCGCTAGCAACAAAAGAAAGCCTGGCACGATCGACAGATAAATTAGTGTTTGTTTCGGGCTGTTTAGTTCTTTAATATGCAGACTATATTAAAGACTAAGTGGCTAAGACCTTTCCATTATTCTTATAAGTAAGGGTCTGCAAGACTTTCCAGGAGCACAAATCCTTACCATTAAAAAAATGGATCAAAACGAAGGTCTTCGTCTTCAGAGATTCGGGCATACAGGTACATTTCTTGAAGTACTAAAATCTTATGGTATAATTATAATAGAATAGATCATTCTTGCATCCTCACCTGAAACAGGAACTCTAGCGCGGAATAAGTAAGTTTGAAAGATAGTGCTGATCTCCTCCTAGCGCGACCACCGAGTAGTGGAGCATCGCTTTCATTCCCCTGCCTTTATGTTAAGCTAAAGCCCTATCCTTACTAGATAGGAAAGCAAGCTCGTGTCCTTTCTCTTCAACTATTGCTTTCTGCTTTCGTGGAAGGTATTCCACTCGGGCGGTGAGGGCGGACTGATTGTTCGTTCGGGTAGCGGTACCTGCAAAGAGCTCTATTGCGACAAGAAGGTGTGAGATAGCATTGTCAATAGCAGCATCTTCATCTTGCCGATGCCTGGTAGGGAGGCGGTGGAACGACCGAATCGGAGAGCGAGCCTCAAGTGAGTTCCTGTTGCCTACCTTACAAGTAGACCCCTTAGGGGCTACTTGGCGTCTGGAGTTAGAGTTAAAGCGCTCGGAGCAGCTGCATGGTACTGGCAGTTTGTAGACGTGGTTTGGTTATTCTTATTTGTCTCTATCTATTGGTGGGGAGGTATATGAAGGAACGAATCAGTGGATTGAGGAATGAAAGCTCGAAGACAAAGAGAACCGGGCTTTTCCAAAGAATTACTGCAGCTTTCCTACTCCCTTTCATTTTTATATACAAAAAAGTATCTTCCACTTTCCTACTAAATCTCTCTCTATTTTGGCACATAAATGAAGGTATCGAAGATATTATGGCAGATCATGTTCACCAAGAAATGACCCGAAATTTTCTCTTGGTCTATTTACCTTTTAATCGTAATCAAAGATTTTTTCTTGTCTCTGCGCAGAAATTCCCCTCTCTCTAGCTATGTCGAATCTCTCCCAGTCTCTCCTTCTTTCTGGAAGGAAAAATGTTGAACTAGCGTAGCGGGACATGACAGCGGGTAGAGGGATTATAAGACATCAATCAAATGAACAGACAAAGCGGCACGAAGGGTCAGAACGACTAGACTAGTGAGTTAGAACGGAACCTTACGCCCCTATTTATTATTTATTATGAAAGAAAGCAGCCAAGTAGAGAAGAGTCTGGCTTGCTAGGCTTGCCAAACAACTAGGTTGAGTGAGGCCGGTCTCTTGGGATCTGGTTCTCAAGAGAATTGGGATTCAATCCAGCCCCCCCTTATAGAGAAAGAACTAAAGAAAAGTAAAACCCGAAAGGGCAAACAATTAATGGCGAAACAAACTCTTAGTAATATATACTTCAGCTTCTTTTTTTCCTTAGCCCCGCGCTCTAGGGTCGGTCGGAGACTCTTCTTTCCTGCGCGGTACCTATGTCCTTCATAGGAAGAATTTCCCATCAAAACAAACTACTGATGATTCAGCCTAATTCTTCTTCGTTCAGAACTGTACCGGCAATTTATTCTTTTCTTGATAGTGAGAGGAATTCTCCAAAGGATCCTGAGACTTTAAGAAAATTGCAGAACAAGATTGAGGATCTGACTCTGAACTTTTCAGAGGAAAGTATCTATAAGTCATGTCCTAACATCATGCATATGTTAACTAAGAAGAACGCACCTAGTGCGAAAGAATTCCTTCGTGGAAAGTATCGCTTGGATTCTAGTGGCAGAATGAAAACATCAGAAAAAGAATCAGAACTTTCTGCCGTCGACAGAAAGCAATTAATACCTATACTATCTGAGACAGATCAGTCTATTCTGGTAGAATTTGGGGAGTTTACCCTCGAGTGCCTAGCGGTTCACACCCTTGGTGTTCTCTTTAATATTGAGACTCATGTGAATGTTGCTAGTCTTATTGATCGGCTAGAAAGAGCTGTTAGGCATTATTCCTCATTAGTACCTAAGAAGGGTGGGACTAAAAAGTCCAAATGTATCTTGGAAGATTCTGTATCCGGTCCTAAAGTCAAAACAAAAACTCATCCCTTTGGTATAGGATTAGTCGAATTTTTAGTGAACCGTAACCTATTACAGTTGGGCGACTTGGACAAGAAGTCCGATGGGGTTTTAAAAAAAAAAAACAGTATTATTACAACAATTTTGTTTACGCCGAATTATTATTCAATGCCTCGTTACTTCCTGTTAAGTTAGACTTACCAATTATATATCCCCCATTGGATTGGACTCTTAAAGAACCTGAAGCTGCCCGAAAGTGGTTATATATATCTGATCTCTATGGGGGTTATTTGAGCAACCCTACAGGCCAATTGTACAACACAAAAACTTGTCTGAGTTCCCCCGATTCAAAGAGTTTCTTTATCTATTTTGGTGAAAATCGTAATCCTGAAAGTCATAAGAAGATGAATTATCTCTGTAAAGCCATCGGTAACTTGCAGCGACAAGCATTTAAGATAAACAGCCCACTCCTAAAATGTTTTATTTACATTAGGTATATATTTGAAAATAACGGATTATTGATGCCTCAATTTCTCTCAGAAGTCATAGTTTC